>CM076404.1:33084337-34498499 GCA_038363315.1 Mugilogobius chulae
TTGCATTCCTATAGGTGGCGCTATAACCCAGACCATTGCGTTAGACATAGTTTTGTGACCAGGCTCATCCAGTCTATTAGTGAATCAAATTTGAAGTCCATCTCACAAGGAGCATGTGTGCTAGAGATTTTTAGGGGTATTTTTCAGCATTCATTGCGCCCCTGCTGGCCAAGTATTGAAAATACACCATACCTGTAATGTAATTTTTTGGCATCTCCTCACGCGTAGAATTTATTGTGTAAGTTTGGTAAAAATCACACAAAGTTGACATTTGAGGTGAATGGTAGGGGGCGCTATAGAGTGGAGTCTTCATATAAAAGTGAATCCATAATGTTTAGTCCAGGATCACACAATAGTGACTGAAGTCTGAGCTCTGTAGGTCAGAGCCTGTGGCCGTGACAGGTCTGTGAAGAAACAGGAAACGAAGGTGTTTTTCGCCGGCCAGCTGCGTGGAAACGGTGAGGAGTATCTAAAAAAATTGGATGATTATTGCATTTCAATGCCTCTAGATGCAGCAGGTCAAGTCTGAGCTCACTGGGCCCAAAAACCTAGGACTAGTTCGTTAAAATAAAAACGAAATCACAGTGGCGGCTGATTTTAGATCCAAAATGGCCGACTTCCTGTGTGACGTGGAGCATTGCACCAATTATGTTGTATGTTTGTCTCCATCAGCTCTGTCACTGTGGTAAATGTCATTGTCCTACTCCAAAGTAAACTTGTCCCAGTCTCCATTGGATTTTACAGAAGGTGGCGCCGTAGAGCTGTTTGGTTAAAAGTGTGTAAAATACAGTTATGAATCTGATATGTACATTATTATATTTAATTCGGCCAACTTTGGTGTGAGTCTGTCACTGTTTCGTGACTTTTTATCTCACATTAGTGAAATAAGAGTCTCAGTGTCATTGACAATGTATAGGAGCTTTGGAGGCTCCTGGAGACAAAACTGTACAAAATAGAGCATAGGTCTGATTGACTTTTATGATCAGGGGCACATTAAGGATTAATGTGCAAAGTTTCACAAATAAAAGTCAAAGTAAATTTCCTATCCCCATTGTAATGTTTGTGCATGTCTATAGGTGGCGCTGTAGGCCCGACCGTTATGTTATAAATATGTTTGTAACCAGGGTCATCTAGTCTATAAGTGATTCAAGTTTCAAGTCAATCTGACAGAGGACGTGCGTGTTATAGATTTTAATGTTTTTTTTTGAGCATTCATTGCGCCCCTGCTGGCCAAGTATTGAAAATGCACCATAGCGATAATGTAATTTTATGTGTCTTAGCAGGCATAGAATTTTTGGGCAAAGTTTCATGAAAATCGCACAAAGTTGACATTTCAGGGTATAGGTAGGGGCGCTATAGAGTGGAGTCTTTCCATAAAAATGAATCCATAATGTTTAGTCCAGGGTCACACAATAGTGACTGAAGTCTGAGCTCTGTAGGTCAGAGCCTGTGGCCGTGACAGGTGTTCAAAGAAACAGGAAACGAAGGTGTTTTTCGCCGTCGTACTGCGGGGAAAACGGTGAGGAGTATCCAAAAAAATTGGATAACTATTGAAATTCAATGCCTCTAGATGCAGCAGGCCAAGTCTGAGCTCACTGGGCCCAAAAACCTAGGACTAGTTCGTTAAAATAAAAACGAAATCAAACTGGCGTCGCTGATTAAATCCAAAATGGCCGACTTCCTGTGCATCATAGAGCAGTGCGCCAAGTCAACTTTAGTCTTGTCACATGGAGCTCTATCACTGTTCTGAGTTTCATAAGTCTAGGCCAAAATTTACCTGTTTCCTCTGCCATAGAGGTCTGATTCTAGGCGGCGCTGTCGAGTCGGTTTGGGTTCGACATTCTTGCGATGTCGAAATTATCGAAATTTTCGCCGGTCCGGTCGCGACGATGTACAGTGTACATACTTTTTCAGGGGGTCCAAGGGGTCAAAAACGCGATTGTTTAGGCAGAAAAAAAAAATAATAATAATAATAATAATAATAAGAAACCAACGAAGAACAATAGCTCTCGCCAGATTAATCTGGCTCGAGCTAATAATGACAAAAAAGCACTTAAAACACAGGATTACATTGGATAACCAACCTTTTCCCAACACAAGAGTTTGCAAAGGGAAGAGGAAGTTACACCAATTTATACCAGAGCCCCGTAACCATTACATATAAGGCCTTTTCCCACTGTAGGAACTTTTTTCAGGTCCTAGTCCTTTTTAGTTCCTGTCCCCATTTTGGGAGCGTTCACACAGAGCAGGAACTATGGACTGGGGCCACACTTTAGGGACTTTTTTAGCTCCTGCTCTGGGGCAGGTACTTTCCAGTCAGACCAGGAACCTTTTAGTGACACAAGCACATTTTACACTGATAACTTTGTTTTTAAACATGTTTTACACATTCTCACATTTAGATTAACCGTCCTTATCCTTAAGAAAAATGATTTAAAGGCAGTAACTCCCAAAATGTATTTATTTAATTTGTAAACAGTTGTCTATAATACTATTATTAGGAATTACAGTGAATCATTTTGTTTTATTATTAATCCCAGTGATGTTTTTAAGTTTTGCACATTATGGTTTTATGTGGAATCGAAAAAAGACAATTTTTGTTTTCCTAACACCACTTAATGAATTTTTTAAATGTTCCAGACTTTATAGGTGCTAATGCTAAAGCTAGTTAGACCCACTTTCAGAAACTGTTGCTGTGTGAACACAAACATGGGGACAGGGTAGTTCCTCTGACTAAACAGGGACTGGAGAAATTTGGGGAGTAGTTCTTGGTACTTTCAGGTGGGAAAACGCCTATATACAGTGTAAACTATAGGTTTAGTTTTGGTTTGGAACCTGGCCTAGTTCCACTGCTGATCTGCCCTGGTTCAAGTCTGGTTGTTGATTGAAATTGGGTTTGTTTTGGATTAGTCCCGTTTTATTTTTTAAATCACCCTGTGTTTATCTAACTAAAAACTAACTAAAAGTTTGAGCTGTTTGTGGATATTGGAAGTAAAACACATTTGTAGTTCAGTTTTGTCCATCCCTCAAACCACAGCTTGTAATTTCTTTAAAGTTAACTTAACTTTTTAGTCGTAAATTAGGAACTTTGTGTTATCCACTAAAAAGTCTGATAAATGCAGCACTTTGCTAAAAAATGAGACGGCTAAGTCTTGTCGGAATTGAACAATAAAGAAATGTAGTTCTAATCGGGAGCTGAATGCAGCGCTCTGATTGGCTGTGCTTGGGTGGTCCTCTTCAGTTTCACTTTCGTATAGGAAGCAGTGTTTTTAAGCCATTATCGCAACCAAAAATGAATGCATGTAGACATTAACTTTGCGCCAAAAGATTTATGAGAGGAAGTTGCCAGATTTAAACCTAAATCGTGTTTGCAGTGTAAAAATCAAATACCCCACCTTTAAAAAAAGCCTAATTATTTTTCTATTAAAGACAATTTGCCTATACAGTATCGTGAATCAAAATTTCCATGCACAATTTCCTCTTGTTTAAATCACAGACCTGGTAAATGTCACATAAACTTTTAAAATCTGAAAAAATCCCCGGGTTTACGTTCGCGTGCCTCTGCTTGTGAAACGCTGCTCACAAAAACAAGCGAGAGCAGCAGCAGCGAGTTAGTTTAAGAAGGAAGTTTAAGAAAGCAAAACAATGCAAACGCTGTGCAGGTCTCTGGATGCACAGCTCAGTGACAGGATGTGTGCGCAGAAAATCCTCAAAGGCGACCTCACCGTGTGCGTTTACAGAGAGAGAGATTGTAAAGGTTAATTAAATCACAATCAGTCTAATTCAATTCCACTCAGTCTTTTTTTTTTTTTTTTGTCTCTTCCAGGCTTTTTGGCAACGACACAAAAGAAGTAAAAAGCGCGCGTGGAGAGAGAATATTTGTTCATGATCTGACACGCTCCTCTTTTGTCTGTGTTGGAAATCTAAAAAAAAAAAAACGTACCTTGAAAACATCTCCGTAGGTGCCGCAGCCGATACGGTGGATGAGCTCGTAGTCGTCCAGAGGGTCCAGGAACGACACCCCTATCCGGTCCATGTCTGCGCTGATCCAGGCTGCCCGGGACGGTCTTTGTTTTGTTACTCCATCCTTACGACTGGACACGTGAACCTGCGGGGGAATGATACGGACGCGTAACAAAGCTCCAGGCACAGACGCACACGCTGTTCACGCACAGACGCACTACAGCAGGAGCAGGAGAAGCGCAGGGTACAAAAACAGTCCGAACTGGCGCTGGAGGGCAGTGAGCATGCGCAGACGCCTCCCACACTGTAAAATATGCGCCCATCATCAGATCAGGCTGCAGGTGAAGAAGGGAACAATACAACAATGGCCTCCGGCTTCACAACACTCTCGCAATGTAGAAGTTTTTTTTTCCAAATGAGTTTTCAAGTGACATTAAAGGAGACGTGTTATGTACAATCTGCTTTAGTTTATGATCATGTTCAAACAGTTCTCTTATGATGGTGTCAAAGTTGTATCTGGATTGATTCATGCATGTTTGAGTAATCTTGTTTTGTCTTGCAGCTGACTCTGAAAATTACTGTTTTTATTAACCACCTATCCCCGCCCACCTGTCTGTATTTACTTGTGATTGCATAAAAAGAAAAAAAATTTGAGTAAAGGATGTAGCTTCAAAATAGTCATGCAGCCACTTCCCAACAATAATAACAGGCAAGGTAATATATTATGTCGAAGTGCTCTTGTGAGTTTTGGCCAAGTTACAATGTTGTTTCGTCACTAAAAACACTCCTTTTTATTCATTCATTCTACCATTTTCTACCGCTTACTCCCATTAGAGGTCAAGGGTAATTGAAGCCTATCCCAGTGACTTTGGGCCTTAGGCGGGGGAACACCAAAGAGTAATTAGGTTATAAAATCTTCAAAGTTGTGATGTAATTAGGCCTAAGTGGTAGTTTTAAAGTTAGCTGCTATTGTAGTTTGACAGCTTCAAGAATAGACAGACCAGAGTTTTTAAATTAAAACTGGGATTCGATATAGTTGGGTTGTATGACAATAAAATAGATACAGTTGGCAAAAGAGGGAACGCCCCTTAACAGAGCTCTGTGGGGGAAACACAACATGAACAGGAACATGAACATGTTGTTGAACAATCTGCCTGTGTTTCTGATTTTCCGATGTTTCTGTTGGTATTGACCAAATGTTTCATTGTCTGATTTTCTGACAAATCTTGTTTGTTAAATGAACATCTTGTAAAGTCCGCTGAGATAACTGCTGTGGTGATTTTGGACAATACAAATAAATTGAATTGAATTGAACAGTGCAGAGCAACAGTTTTATCACTCACTGCTCAACAACTACAACAGAAAATGTGGACTTAAGAAAATCTATGATGTCAAATATAGATACAAACACATGGAGATGAATTAAGTGATGCAACTGTCCAAATATGTAAATATATCCAACAATGCTAACAGTAGCTGTGAGCTAAATGTTAATGTGATGCTAGCACTGCTTGGCGTGTTTTAACATCTACAGAATTTTCTTTTTACTTTTCTGTTTAGGCCTAATCAACAATCTCCATAAAAACTTGGTTGTGACTTGACTTGAATTGGTTGCGCTGAAAATACACTCTATTCACCAGAGTGTCTTAAAATAAGCTTTTTTTCCTTAACAAGGGACTTTCCCGATGACTTTCCCCCACAGCAGGCCACGCCCCCAAATATGACACATTGCCGACTGTATCTATTGTGGGAAAAAGTAAGTACATTTGTAAACATTCCTTTGTTCACAGCTCATTTACCATATTATACAATTCACCTATGTTTATTTATTTAGAAAAACAATCCAGTAAATATGAAATTGAAACTTTAGCCTGACCTGGAGAATCCAAACGAATATCTCTCTGTAATATTTTATACAACCAGACGGAAGATACAAAGAGAGTCTGGAATATTCCAAACAATCAGAAACAGAAAACATGCAGTCTGGAGATAAAATATGAGGAGCAACTTTGAGCAGAATTGAAACTTTGACGTGCAAGAGGGTTTAAAAATATATTGTTTTAGCTTTTCTTCAGATATAGCCTTTTCAAGACCCCAGTATGTTGCTTTATAAAGTTTAAATGAGATTAAGACAATCAGATTGCAAGAAGAACACAGCCTAAAATGTGTGTTAAACATGATGTGAGAATAACACAAAGAATGGAACATAGACTTAAAAATACAATATTAAAAGATAAGACAAACCACACCTTTTGAACTCACGTGTCACCAGGGTGCGATTTGTCAAAAAAACAGAAGGGGGGATGAAAAATTATAAGTCATTCTACACGCGCACCACGTGCACACGCATAGCGTGCACGCGCACTACGTACACGTGCACTACATGCACGCGCACTACGCACACGTGCACTACACGCACGCGCACTACGCACACGTGCATATTGTGCACGCGCGCCACCACAGTCACGTCTCTTCTTTCCCGTGTTCATTCAGTTTCTTTTCCACTCGCTATGAACAGGCTTCTGGCACGTTTTCTCCCAAAATGAACAGATTCTATTTAGTACATAAGCTCCGCAGAGCCCCGGGTTTTTCGTCCCTCAGTGCAGCTCTAGCAGCATCGGGTTCTATAAACAGGAGCAGTGCAGTTACGTGTCTTGTCCAGTTTTGAATCGCATCGCGCCTCAACATTCCGTCTCACATGTTCCTGACTTGATCTTCCCGCTCTGCTTTGCACACAGTCGTGGATTAAACCATGATTTCTCAGGGCAGAGGACAGAGCAGCAGCACAGCGGCTCCGAGTGACCAAACCCGAGTCTACACAAATGACAGCGTAAGAGAAGAGAGTGAAAGACAGATCGGCGCGGCGGCGCCTATGTTATGATCTGTCCATTTAAACTATGCTTGTGCGCGCAAAAGTTAGAGGAATAACCAATCAGAGAAGCACTGTATGTGAAAGTGTGACGTTATTGGCTGTTATGAGAGCTGCCTGTTGAGCGGAGAAGCAGCAGCGGGAGAAGGGAAAAGCATAAATGAGACTACGCTGGGATTGATAGAACACTGAAAATTCGGATATGAAACACAGTCTATGTTATTTTTTTATCCCCCCCTACAAATAATACAGATAAATGCAGAAGGAGGGATGGGGAAATTATAAGCAGAGAGGGGGACGGACAATCCAGAGGTAGGGAAAATCCCTCCCTTCCCCCCCAGCAAATCGCACCCTGCGTGTCACTAATGTATTTTCTCGTTTAGGCGACATTGCAAAAATTCCAAAGTGTCATTTTGACATTTCCTTACGGGAACTATTTTTCCTGATGCCTCAGAGGTCATGAAGTATTGAACTAATCGTACAAATATTAGTCGTGTTCAAGATGGTCAAGGCGGTGCAGTCGGCTCGAGCCGGTAAGGGGGGTCGGGTCTGACGACAGCACTGTCCTTAGTGCTGATTGATCTCTTGCTCTGTCATCTGACCCGACCCCCTTTAACGCCTCGAGCCGACTGCACCGCCTTGACCATCTTGAACACGACTAGTGTTTCTTGTCGAGATGACTAAAGGAAGTTATCAGTGTTTTACTGGAGATTATGTCTGTTTTCAACCATAAACTATTTTTAAATTTAAAGTTGTTGTTTTTTTTCCCCAAGTCAAAATCAAGATGAGGTCGACCAACCAAGCATTCTTTTAATATATATGTAAATACACAAATAGACTAGATTCAAACAAAACACATCTTCATTATTAATGAAAACAGAAAACATCAATTTAAAGCTCTTTTGAAAAGGCATTTGCTCACAGAACAGCTCTTTCAACATTTATCATGATATAATCATCCTATGTTTTATGTTTTATATTGTATTTTATGTTTAAATAGAGCTAATATAATCCAGAGAGTTTGTAGAAATAATGTATAAACTAGGTCCTGTGTTTGTCTTGTGTTTTTTTTTTGGGGGTTGTTCTGTGTACTTATATTTTATGCATCTACCAATATTTATATGATCATTGTATGTGAATATATTGTATGGCAGCGTATTGAATAGACTAGCTGTTTTTAACGGCTAATGGAGATCCGAATAAAATTAAATTAAATAAATGTGGCCACTAATGGGCTTTTACAATACATTTCTTGGTAAATATGACAAAAAAAGCCTTAAAAGATGAAGAAGTATGGATGATTTTAGAAATAACAAGTGTAATAGTTTTAGCAATAGGATTAAAAGCTTCAGCAGTACAAGTGCTGGTTTTGAGAGTAACAGTAAATCTTTTAGCAGTCAAGCTAAATGTATTTGCAGAAGCAATACATTTTTTAGCAAAAGCAATACAGAATTTACAGTATAATAGTTAGAAAATGTAATAATTTTAGCAGAAGCACACGCATGTGACCAGGGCTTCACCTGGTCACACATGTGGATTGTATTCTGAGAGAAAGTTCAGACTGTAGAGGTGCTTCTCCTATCACTCTAGATCCATACTTAATCTGATTAAGTTAATTAAATCCTCCGTTATAGATTTGTTTGAACAGACCTCTGTTATTGTCATACCTTAACAGTTTCAGCTGCACACTGTAGCCTTCTTCAGAAGTGTCACTTGGTGATCTTGTGATTAATCTGGTCCACTGGTTTATAAAGGTTTTGGCGCCATTTTCCTACTTGGGACAGTAGAACGACAGCACCATCTGCAGCCCGGCTTCTTCAGAACTGTGTCCCAGGTGTGAGAAAGTAGGTAGGCCCCCCTCATCTCGATTCACAGTCTGGTGAGCGTGTTTTCAGATCTTGATGGCCTCCCTGATCCAGCGATGGTTTCTGTTGCCGCAAGTCGACCAGGAACACCGTAAGTCTGCAAACTCAGATCAATACAAGAGAGAGAACCACCTCATAGAACAACACCAAAGTCTGAGGCACTGAAAGCAACAAATTCCGTTATTCACAATACAATACTCTGTAGCAAAGTAACAAAGTACAGTACTCTTGGACCACTGCTGGGAAACATTTTTTTCCAAGGTCCACATTAAAATCCAGACACGCTGCAAAGGTCCAGAGAGCCATTACTAGTTTAAATAGTTTCAATTTTTTTAAAACAGCAAAAAAAGTCTAACTAGCCTTACTTAAAATGAGTTTTTGCTTAAAACCGTAAATTCATTTGGCGATGAGATCAACATGTTTTAACCTATTAAAAAATAAATTGGTTCAAAACAAGATACACTTTCAAACAAGGAAATTAATGTAGATTTTTCAGTTTGTCAACATTTCTTAACATACTAGAGTAATAGAATATTTTAAAATAAATCTTTTAATTAATTTATTTTGATGTTTAACACGGGTGTAGACAGATGCTTCAGGCCACAGTTTGCCCAAGCCTGCTAAACATCATAGACATACAGTATCATTAATTTATTTTTCTATGATATACTTTTCTGTGATATAATATAGCACAATCTAATAATTCATGTACACAGTTGCACGCTGCCAAAACAAAACAGAAAGAAAGAGAGTAGATGAGAGTGAGTGCTGATGTTTGAAGGAGACGTATTGTGATTTTTCCAGGTGTTTAGGAAGGAACTGTTGCTCAGGTAGATCAATAATTCACATTTTGTTCATTGCAAAAAACAAAAAATGATTTAACAGCATAGAAATATAAACAGGTCCACTGACTTCCTGTTCAAAACTACAGAACTGATAAGCCCCGCCTCTTTGTTGTAAAATTTAATAAGCCACAATTTTAAAAATCCAATTTTTTGTTGTTGGAAAGTGGCTACAAGATCATTTTGAACCTTACATGTTTTACTTGACATCCTAATTTTTGAGTAGTCACAAGTAACTACAGACAAGTGGGAGGGGGAAGGTGGTAGGTGAGGACAGGGATTTTCTGAGCACTAGAGCATCAGCTGCAGGACAATACAAGATTACTTAAACAAGCAGGAATCAATCCAAATACAACTTTGAGGTGACAAAACATGGTTAAAAACTCAGAAAAGTAGATTTTACATAATAGATCCACTTAAATACAGTTCTTTAATCCACCAAATAAAGATAAACCTAATTACTAGTCATAAGATGTCATAAATAAATAAAGACAAAATCCTGAGACCAAAGCATCTCATTTTTTTCCGACTTTATTTTCTTGCAGATACAAAATTAAGAACACGAGTCATGGAGCTGTTCTTGTCGTGACCGCGGTTCAACAGTGCGTGGTCTTTCAACGGTTTCCTCTGTCAGTCAGAAACAGGTCAAACTAGCAATTGTCAAAACTAGAGGCAACCTACTTATAAAATAACAAAAAGGCGCAGTAAGGCAACAAAGAGCTGTAGCAGAAAGAAGCTGTCGACCGAGCAGAAGTGGACAATGTTACACAGTAACTAAGCTAAATCAATCACTTCCAAGGCTTCAGTTGTCCACACGTTTCATTTACACAACTGACAGAAGAATGCTGGCTGTCCTTTCCTCTTCAACTTCACTTCAGACACATGGAATAGAACGAAAAATAAGAAATGTGCAATTGGCTGCCAATTAAATAAACTAAACTACCACTATCAGCACTTCTAGGACTGCACATCAAATTCAAAAAACCTTCAGTATTAAATTACGTTTCCCCCTGATATTTACTCATTCTATCAAAATATTAATCAAGTATTGACTTTATTCAATGTATAAAAGCATGTAAGTAGCACGAAGCATCTGACGTCTAGTTTTAGCGTGGTCCAAATTTGCAGAACATCAAAACAAAAAACTGGAATAAATAATAATTTAAAAACTAAATATTTACAGGCCCTGACCCCAATTTTTCTAAGTCTAATAACATTTTGTTCCCAAAAACCCAGCACAAGTTTGTAGCTTGAGAAAGTTCCAATTCAAACTAAAAATTGTGGAAAGCTCCTCTAAATCCATCGTGGTGAATAGGGCTGCAACAAGTTAATCAATTTATCACAACTATTGAAATAATAATCCACTTTTTTAGTAATTGAGTATTTACTAACTGGAATATATTTGTTCCATAGGCTAAGAAAATAAGTTTTAAGCCTCTGAACAGCAATGGCATAGAAAATGTGTAACTTTATATAGTGTTTTTGACAAAGCACATTGTCCTGAGATTACTTTAACTTTGTCTGTGTCAAGCTGGGTAAATATCTCACGTGACTTTTGCATTCTAAACAACTGATGGTTTTTGGGAGCTGCACATTCATAAGAGATGAATTTTGGCAAAATTTCAGGTTTGATTCACAAAAATATATCAATTTATTTAGCATATATTTTCATGTCTAAAAGACACACATAATGTTCTAATTAACTGGTTATTTTGATAACTTTTTACTGAAGTGTTGAGGCCACTTGTCTTGGGATTTTTTTCAAAGGCTTGGTCACTTGTTTCTCTGTAAATCTGGCAACATTGGTCAGCCTTTGATAGTAAAGAATGAACTTTCTGAAAAAGCAGATAATTGTCTTGTAAAACTCAAAGGCAATAGAAAAATAGACTTAAGTCGGCTGCACACTAGAGGAGTTTAAGATCTTTTGATATTTTAGATGCGTCAAAACAAAACAGGCCACAGGAATAAGTTTTGTTATCTGTTTTGTCTCACAGTCGCATCAGATGGCAGAAGAACAGAGATGAACAGACTTGTGGAGCGCAGCAGCGAGTGGAGAACAGTGTGTGTGTCATGTGATCGAGTGCAGAGCGTTTTCTTTCATGTGCGCGATTAGAAAAGTCACAGGAGAGCGAAGGGTCATTAAAGGTAAGGAGCTGTTGCACTGACGCATTGTGGGTGCGAATAATGTTGGCCATGTTCTATAGTCAAGTAAAAGTTGTTTTGCACATCATTTAAGGAGCAGGTGTGTTGGAGATGACGTGTGTAAAGCAGAATCCTGCACTTTGACTGCGAGCACAAAGTGTTACATTTATTTACAGATGATGAGGCAATGTTTCTTCTTTATTTTATATTTTGACCCTGGAAAAATATACGGAGTGGTCTGGTGCGGCTTTCAATTCACTATAGAGGCATTCTCGTGGGAATTTACGTGACTTCGCGTGGCTTTGGACGAAACCGGACCGCAGTTGACATCATCTGGTGTGCACACACTTTGCAATAAACCCGCACGTGTCCCGAACCGAACCAGCCTAGCAGTCTGTGTACATCCAGCGTAAGAGTTGCCGTGACAAGGCGGACGCACTAGATACTGTTTGTTGTAAAAGTGCAGCATGTGAACTTCAGCATGATGCTCCTGACAATAGTCGCAGTGACACATAGACAGAAGGAGAGAAACGACAAAAAATCTCTTACGAAAATCCTTACTCTGGCCACGTCTCTTCGAACTCGTAAAGGGGCACATCTGGCTTGAAATCAGACCAAAACTCCAGTAGTGTGCAGAAGGCTTAAGTCTACAAGAACCGTGATCAAATTGAAATTGTGATCTGACTCAAAAAAAAAATCATGATATAAATTTTGCCTTATCGAACAGCTTTAACTCTGAATACGTTTTAAGAGAGTAAAAATTGGGTGCAGGGCCTTTGACGCAATAATAATTTTATCAGTTTACATTAATACTGAGCAGCCCTAACTACTAGCACTACTGTAGTAATGAGGCAGATGTCCAAGAAGACTAATCCCTGGCCACTGTGGAACATGGATGCTGATATGCTGATCTATTGCTAAGAAAGTAAGTTGAAATGTTGCATGAAAACACTGATAAGAGTCCGGCGAGTTCACAGTACGAGTCTACAGAGATTTGCGCTGGCGTTTTAGGAAAGACATGGAGTAGTCGCCTGGTGGGGTGCTTTTCTGTCTCTTCATCTGGACCTGGGACTGCGCCGTGAGCTGCAGCTTGATGGCGCTGGAATTGACTTTGGCGGCGCACAGCAGCTCCTTCATGCCTTTCATCTTCTCGCTCTGGAACACGACGACCGGCCCAGGTGAGGAGGCGGCGGAGGGAGGCGTCTGCTGCTGCTGCTGTGGGGGCGAGAGAGCGGGCTCCGGGCTGGGCGACTTGGGCTTTCCTTCGCTGTCTCCGGACCGGACGCCCTGCGAAGAGCGGCGGCGACCCACTCCTCCGACACCTTTTTGGGCTGTGCTGCGGAGCGGGCGGGGCTGCGGGGGAGGTGGGGGGAGCAGACGAGGGGGAGGCTCCGGGTTCATCCAGTTTGGACTCTCTTCTGGGGACACGTCTGCGGCCTTCTCCGGGGTTTTCGCTCGACTGGTCGTCTTCCTCCTGGGACTCGGGCTCTTTAGTGATGATGGACACTTTCTGACGCACCTGTCGTCAAACAGAGAAAACATTAGAATTTGTCAGAATTAACATACACCCTATTCTACCTTGTGTTGTCAATAAAGATCCTGTACCTTTTTGCTTCCTTAAAAATGTTAACAAAGAGAAATACACATTTTAAACTTCCTAAATCAGTCACATGTTGTGCTAACTTACCTAATGAATTCTGAGCCTCCAAATTGTTCACCACAACAACAAACAAACCTAAAGATGTACTGTGTAACTTTCTGGAGATGAAAAGTCGAGTGCACAATTCAATAGGAATTGAAAGGTAAAACAGTACTTTGAGACATTCTGAATGGGGATATGTTTTACGCCTTAAAATGTAAAAATACAGCCAGAGGAACAGCTTTTTGTATGAAAATATACAAGAAAAGGCCTCTTACAGGTCAAATAACAGTTCATTTTGTGACAATGCAAGACCACTTAAAGTGAATTTATTGTTGTTGTTTTTTTTTATCATTTATTTAATGCTGGGGTCCCATAATAACTGCGCAACCAACTTGCAACCCAACAGCAAAAAAATACACTTCCGTAAGAATTTTAAGTTACAAAACCATTTAAATTGAGTGTGTTTTCATGTTCTCTCGCTTTCTAAAAGACAAATCTATGCTAAGAAAGATTTAGGAATAAAGAGACATAAAACAAGTCTTACTGTTTCTCTCCAAAACTAACTTGGAGCTCAGCTGATCACTGTGAGTGTAGCTCATCCATGGAGAAGACTAACCAAACAACTGCAAGTATCGGCAAAAATTAAGGCCAATATGCAAAAAAAATCTAAATATCGGCCCAAAATATTGGTCTACTTGTCAAGTCTATGTGTGAGTGTGAACCACTGTTATATTACATAAAGCTTTCATATAAAAGTGCATAAAAACAATTATTTCCTCAAGTTGTCTGCAATGAAATGTAGAATAATCCTGGTGAATGTAGTTCTCTGTTTTTTGTAGCGGTTACTGCAACAAAGCAATGAAGTAAAGAGACGTTTCTGTGTATTGTGCACGATAACTGATTTTTGTCAATATAATTTTCACAATATTTCAGGTATTATTACATCCCAATTTTAATATATATAGAAAGTCCATTTACTACATTTCAGCTAAACTAATCCAACTGATACTGCCACTTTAACACGTTTGAAGACGACAGAGTCAAACGCACTTTGCAGCTGATACAAGGCTTGTTTTATAATACGACCTCTGTAACCCTTCCTATTTCCTTTCTTTAGTCTCTGAGGTTCAAAGAGTTGTTCTGGTTAGTCACCTGGGCTTCAAAGCGGCTGAGAGACTGCACCAGGTAAGTGGCCCAGCCCACGTGGAGCACTGGTGTGGGGCTGCCCTCCTCCCATTTACAGATCCGTCGTAGAAGCGCAGCAGGTGAGCAAAGCACTCGGAGTCCTGCAACGCCGTCTCCTGCTTCTCCTGAGGAAGACACACAAATGTATACTCATGAAGAAAAAACAATTAAGACTGAGTAGATAGAATACTCTATTTACTGCCTTTTAGTTAAATGAGTAGTCCAACCTGTCAGAGAAACGTAAACCCCACTTTTTCTTAATCACTTCATTTTCTGATCTGATGAAATACATTTCTACAGGTGGGGTAGCTGGTTTTCACACTGCAAACACAATTTTAAATCTGACAATTCTATCTAATAAATCCTTCAACACATGGTTAATATCGACATGTATTCATTTTGGTTGCTTATGGCTTATAAAGATCTTTTTACAAACAACAAAGTGAAACTGGAGCGGGCCACTCAAGCACAGCCAATCAGAGAGCTGCATTTGTCTCCTAAAAAAACTAAAAATCTTTATCATTCAGTTCAGACAGTACTCTGAGGTCTAATTTCACAAAGTGCTGCACTTTTCACAGACTTCTTAGTGTAAAACACAAAATTTACTAATCTATAACTCAAACGTTAGTTACCCTGACTTTAAGCTCCTGGAATTGTTAAAGAGAAAAGGCAAAATCTAAACTTTCTTAATTGGAGTTAAATCAACCATTCTGGATTAAACAGAATCAGTTTGCACTCTAAAACTACAAATAAAAACATAATTCTACAAAATTCAACAGGATTCTTAAGTTATTACAAGTCCCTAAAACTATTTTAAATGAAAATAGCTTCAGCTTTTGAAGAGGAATAGTCAAAAACCAACAGATGCCAAAGCTAGTGTTATTAGTGTTGGTATCAGAGAAGCCACTTCTCTTGACTATTTTAAATCAAAACTTAAAACCTATTTTTATAAATTAGGAAACTTTTAGTTATAGTAATTTATTTGATAATTGGCTGCGCTTTGCCTACAGCTGTTTTTAATTATGACTTTTATTATAATGTGATGTTACACTGCTAATTCTTTTTTGTTTGTCGGGTTGGTTCAGTCTCTAGAAGGCACTTTGAACTGCCTACTAGTATGAAAGGTGCTATACAAATAAATATTATTATTATTTTTCAGGCCCAGGCTAGGTTGTCTGGAAAATCCAAACAATATACATTTTATATAGATCGCACAGTGTGCCTCTTTTAATTTCAGTGAGTGTGATTGACAGATTAATTACACACGTCGTCTATGGCTGTTCATGACGGAAAGAATACATAGAATAATATGAAAAATATCACACATAACAAGCTAAACTGCTTTTCATATTTACAAAAGAAAATCTAGAGCTCAGAGCTGTGTTTGTGCACTGAAGTGTTCAGAAACAGTCGCAAATTGAATGTTTACAATTTTAGTCAGGCATTATCTTTTATTTATAAGCAAATTTAAGTTCTCATAGCACTAAAATAATGTAACTACTGCCTTAAAGTCGTGAAAGTACAATTATCTGTAAAAGTATTCACGTTTTTGTCCTCTCTGACTTCTCCGCTCCCTCTTCACCATCGGCTCCCTCCCCGGCGCTCTCGTACGCAGCCGCCGTCTCCTTCAGCAGGTTGGGGATGACGTCGTTGGCGATGTCGAAGAACTCCTTATAGATCTCCTCGTCTTCACGGAAATAGTTGTAGCTGCGAGGAAGAGAGGACGGAACGCTGATTAATGACGGGATAATGGAAGGAAGCAGCGCCGCCGTTACTTAAAGACGTCTGATTGAGTAGATTAGAACGTAATAAAGTCTGAAGGTCTTATATTATGCAAATTAGACTCTTGTGAGATTTAAATCATGTTATAAGGCTGTTTGAGTAATTCTGCTTTTTCCACCCAGTGATGTCATTAAGTGAATACGACAGGTTGAACTACATTTTTCAGTAAAATGTAGTTCAACCTGATTATATTCAAGATTTGAGTTTGGCTGTTTTTATGAGGTTTATAATTGTCTCTTGTCAAGGTAATTCTATATCTGTTACCTAGCAACCACATTGTAAACCCAAAATGGTAAATGCTAGATTGTCGGGTCTGGAAGGACAGTGATTAAGTTTAGCAGGAGAGAGAATGAGAGAAGAGAGAGAGAGTGTGAAGGAGAGAGAGAGTAAAAGAGAGAGAGAGTGTGAAGGAGAGAGAGACAGAAGAGAGAGAAAGAGAGAGAGAGAGGAGAGTGTGTGAAGGAGAGAGAGAGAGAAGCGAGTGAGGGAGAGAGAGAGACAGAAGAGAGAATGAAGGAGAGAGAGAGAAGAGAGAATGCAGGAGAGAGAAAGAAGAGAGAGAGAAGAGAGTGAAAGAAGAGAAAGTGAAAGAAGAGAGAGTGAAGGAGAGAGGAGAGAGTTAGAGAGAGACAGGGAGAGAGAGGGAAAGAGAGAGAGTGAGAGAGAGGAGAGAAGTGAGTGAAAGAGAGAGAATAAAAGAGAGAGAGCAAGAGAGAGAGTGAGTGAGTGAAGGAGAGAGAGAAGAGAGAAGAAAGAGTGAAGAAGAGAGAAAGAGAGAAGAAAGTGAAGAAAAGAAAGAGAGAGAAGAAAGAGTGAAGAAGAGAGAGAGAGAGAGCAAGAGAGAGAGTGAGTGAGGGAAAGGGTTAGAGTGAGGTATAAGTTTAGGAAAAAAGTTCCTAAAAAATATAAAATATATAATTGTTTAAACTCATTTAGCGACAGTAATAAACTCATTACCATGACAACCAGCTCACTTCTGTCCCTCCAGATCAGACTATCTAGTACTAACCCTAAATAAACAGACTTGCATGATCACAAAATGAACTGTCATTTAATCTAGAGGACCTCCTCTCAGTTCTTTCAATAGAAAAGTTGTTCCTTTATCTGTGTGTTATCACAATATGGCAGAAGCCCCAACCGCCGGTCTGTGGCCCAAAACCGGGCCGTGGGAGATCAGCTAATTGGCCTCAGGATCTTTGAAAATGTATTTTATTTTTATTTTATAGCCTATCACTACTTCCTTGTGCTTTATTATGAAGATACAGAACCACTTAACCAAATAAACCGCAAATTCAAAACAAGAATACAATACTTCAAATGCATTTTACGTTGTTGTCATTAGTGCTACCCAACCACTGTCTGAAAAAGACATTTGTGACTGTACTGCACAGGTCCTTAAAAGAAAAAAGGTTGGGGACCGCTGCATTATGGCATAAAACTAATTACAAGGTGAAAGTGGCGTCTGTGGCTCACAAAATAAAAACAACTGTTACTCAAATCCTCCATGAAAAGCAGATTATTTTAGAGGCTGGAGTCGGAGGGGGCAGGAAAAGGAAGCTCCTAACTGTGGAGGGAATGTGTCTTTTGGTCAGGCAATGGTATTTTTAGTCTTGTTCATGGACGGGACATTGTGTTAAAAGAGGAGGAGGAGGAGGGAGCAAACAAACTGGTGCAGGGGGGTGGGGGGTGCCAGGCTGGACACTTCCTCTGGCACAACATCCGTATAAACTGATAAAATAACTTGAATCTCAAACATAAGAGTCTAGAAAAAGAGCTTGAAAACATCACTTGTGTTTGCAGTTTTTTACTACTCACTGATTTATTTAAATGATTGATGAGCTTTTATTTAAAGCTGATGATTACGTTAATGTGAAAATACTGCCACCTTGTGACCTAAATTTGAATAGTGTAAAGCAGTGGTTCTCAACTTTTGTTCGTCTACAGTACCCAGTAATCATGATCTCACACATGGAGTACCTTCTTTGTCATTGGTTTTAGGAATATTTTATCTTTACTCATATATTTTCATCTATAAGTATTTAATTTAATTGTTTAAATATATTTCATGTTAAAAAAATTACCTCTTAACTTGTAAAATGTGCTGCAAATAAAAGTTTTTGCTATTCTACCTTTCTGTTAAATCTGCAATCATCCCAAGTACCCCCTGGCAAATGGTCGCGTACCCACTGCGGTCCATGTAACCCTGGTTGGGAAACACTGGTGTAAAGGAGCAAATTTGGGAGATTTTAATGAGAAACTGTAATAATTTAGGGTTGTAGTCGACCAAAGAAATTCCTTGTCGACTAAAAATGTATCCCATTGACTAAATTAGGGGCAGGGCAAAAAAGTGTGTTCTGAACTGACCATTTATCTGGCTAAAAATGTTATAGTTAGTGTTCATGACATAAACAACAGTTTATAGAGGAAATTATTACAAAACAAAGAGGTAGATTAGGTCAATGAATTGTGCAATGTGTAACTTTCTGGTGGGGAAAAGTTACCTACACAATTCAGGAAAATTAGAAAGTTAAAAATATACTTTGGGACTTTCTGAATGGAGATGAATACATTTTTTGCCATAATATGAACAAAATCAGCTAAAGGAATCTTTTCCGCAGAAACAGAATGACCGGGCCATGCAAGCTTGATCAAAGTAAAAATGCAGATTTTTATTAATTGTTTAGTGTAACTAAGGCATCTAAATGACAAAAATATGCCTTTATTTAAGTTAATTTTGGCCAAAAAGTTGCGCTTTGCACCTTTAACTAAAGAAAATATTTTTGTTACTGTTCAACACTAAATTTTCCAATCCAAAATCAACTAAAAACCATTTTGTTCGAATAAGACTCATCGACTGATTAATCAACAAAACAACTACAACCTTATAATAATTGGATAATTCTTTTCTAATCACATATTTACAAAGAACAGTGGATATTCAGTCTGTTAGCAGTGTTAACATTTCAAAGATTGTGCCCTAAGGTTTTATTGTTTTGTTTTTAATGTTTATATAAATATATTTTTGCTGTGGCAATTTAGTGCACAGGTTTCACTTAATACCTGTTGTGAATATAAAATGATGTTGTTCTTTATTTGTCAAAAAATGTGATGAACTTTGGCCCAGTGAATAAGATTGTTGATTGCTCACAAGTATGACGTCAATAAAAAATAACAGGAAGCTTACAATCTTTATCACAAATATCTTGACTACATTTCTCTTAAATTTGTTATGTTCACTATTATTTTTACCTGGTGTGTATTATCATTATTAGTATATATTTTTACCATTGATCTAAAAGCTTTAATGTGAAAGGATTGTAAAGGGCAGTGACTCACTCCTGCATGACCTGCGCCGCTTCAGCCCAGGCCTTCAAAGCGTCGCGGACATTCCTGTGTCTGTAGTGGAAACCGGCCAAGTACATGTACGGGTAAATGTGCTCGTTGTTATAGTGCTTCTGGGAAGAGCCCACGGCCTGGAAAACACACAAAACAACCAGTGTTACTTCCTCACGTCTCATACTTAATGCAAGGCTGTGGTGTTAACGTACCTTCAAGTGAATATTCAAGGGGTCCTCTTTTCCTGGGATGGGGTCCTGGTCCTCGAGGTCCGCCAGAGTACCCATGGCCATTGGATATCTAAAACAAAGATCAAAATTAAAATAGAGCTTAATACATGAGCATTCACAGGAGTAACACACAGGGTTTCTGCAGGGGTAAAAAGGTAATATTTAAGACTTTTTAAGACCACAAAAACTACAAATTAAGACCTAATAGTGAGCCGTGACTTGTAGTAATTCATAATGCTGCTTCTTTTCTAGAGAATTTTTAAAGATATAATTATATATTTTGCCACATTTATGAAAAATCTAATGACATAACAAAAAGAACGCCATTATTTGCAACTGAATAACATCTAAACACACCAATTGTATTAAATTATTGAGAATATTTTGAGAATTTTCTGACAAAGCTGCGGAAGTGTGAAGTAGATCAAGAAATCTGACAGTAATCGCTCCATTAACAAATTCAAGACCTCTGCAAACATTTTAAGACCTACAACCTAGATTTAAAATAGTATTTGATCACTAGTAAAGACTTTAAAGATTGAAAATATGCTAAAAGTTAATATTTCTGTGAATAAAACCTGGGAAAATTTAAAAAAAAATCACCTTGTTCATGACGTCAAAATGCGTCTCAGGAGCAAGCCCAAAAAACGCAACCCGCGACTACTAAAATTCACAAGCGACTTTCCAAAAAAAGAAGCCCAAAGTCGCTATAAAGAAGCGGACTTGGCAACTCTGCCTACAACAGTCAATTTAAGACTTTTTAAGGCCTTAAAATCAAACTTTTCTATCTGAAACTTTTCTAGACTTTATAAGATCCAGCAGAAACCCTGAACACTAGAGCTGTAGTCGACCAAAAGACATGTTCCATCAACCGATTACTCGACTAAAAAAGACACGACAAAATCTTTGAAGCTAAAAAATAATGTATCTTCTGATCTGAATCCATCTTATCTTAACCCAAACTATGCTTGAAAAGACTAAAAATGTTGTGAAGTTTGTGCAAAAACAACAATTTATACAGAAAATTAACAAGAAACAGTGTGTTTATGTAAAAAAAAGGACAAAAAACAAGCAAATCTTCAAATAATTCACTCTTTTTATGTTGCTATAACACCATATAATCTAATGAGTCTAATGAGTCGACTATTGAAAATTTTGGTCGACTAAGACACTACCGACCAATTAATCGACGAAACGACTACAACACTACTGAACACAGCTGTAAACTCTTACCTGTCTAAGTCACCTCTATCATACAGCAGCCACAGGAGTTTCTAAGAAGAAAAATATAAAAATGTATCAAAAGCTGGTGAGCTTTAGTAATATTTCACAATAATTCTTTTACTTTATAACAGAGTTAAGTGCAGTGTTTTATTGATGCCACATGATAGATGTTTACCTGTTGTAGTCGGAGCAGCTCAGAGCTGTCTGTGTGTAGGTCCAGTGAAGGGTTAATGGCACAGACCATAAAGGCCACCTCCATGTTTCGATCACATTTCATATAAGAGCCCTTTAAGTACAGCCAACTCTGCTCCACAGAGGAAACACAAGCTCTTAGAAGTGAAGCTCAGCATGTAACCATAATTTAACATTTGGGACGTTACCTTCTCATTGACCCCTGCTGTTACAGTTTGTCCTCTTCGGTCTTCGTTTCCCTTTCCGTGCCACGTCACCTCTGCTGTTTCCTCACCGTTCTTTCCAAAAATCACCCATGCGTGATCCTCAGACAAAGCTAAATGAACGTCCTTCAAACCCAGGACCTGACATGCTGCCACAACTGCAAAAGCTACTCCAGAGCTGTCCAGTTTGGTACCTGGTTAGAAATAAAATATAAAGTATTACATCGATTGAATTAAAAATATTATAGTATGTATAGAAAACAGAACTATTTATACCAGTGATGAGACTGAAGAGAGACTGAATGTGGCTCTGTCTTTAAAATATGATCTACTGAGACTGTTCCAGATGACGTCTGACACTTTCTTCACTAACTCTCTGCTGGAGCCGGCTGCAGTCCTCCGGTACTGGGACAGATCCACAGCTCCTCGGATCTGTGCAGTGAAGCGCTCGTACAAAGCAGAGATCATTCCCAGCTCCACTGTGGGGAAGCAGGAGCTGGGACAGTCTGGTTCTAGCGGCTCAAAGCGAACTCCAGGTACATTTATAGGAATAACTCTGTTCACAGCCAAAAAGTGCTCCACAAAACCCAAGACCAAAGAGAGAAGGGCCAGGTCCGGCTCAGACTTTGTGAGCTCATGCTCAAATAACTGAACCACTCCATCGATCCCACGCAGGGGAAGTGCTTCTTTTGGGCTGAATTCAAACCCATGTTGTCAGTCACTAGATACAAAGAGTGGTAATCCTCACCTGTGGGAGGAAAATACAAATCATTAATATTTTATTTCCACTTTTATTCTTACCTGACAATAATAATAATATAACATAATTAGCAGCATATTCAATAGACATCATATATTTAAAGAATTGTTATATTGTTTTATTAATATTACTCTTTTTCTTATTACAGAAATATACATACCTCTGAAATGAACTGAAAACTGTTTACAGTAACCTATTACATGAGTCATTACAACATACATACTTTTGTATAAGCAATATGTTTCCCATTGATTTTGGTGGCACAATAAATGTTCATTTATATGTATCTCATACATATTCTGGAGTATCAACAATATTAGTAGTCTATATTGGCAGCAGTTTAGAACCAATAAAATTACTTTTAACATTTGTCTTTTAATGATAAGGGCAGAATTTAAGACAAAGATGGACTCTATTGATAAGAAACACTGAATATATTGGGCACATTTTGTTCTATTAAGTTCTTTTTTTGTAGGTGTCAACTTTATTTCCGGACAATGAGAGTGACCCAGACGTGAGCACAGGTTATGTAATGGTTACATCAAAGGTTTGAACACAGGGCAGATCTATGGCGCTGAGGTGGGCGGGGCCCTTCTATAGCTGACTGCGTACATTCAATGTCTACATTAAACAAGCATTTATTCGCTTTTATAAAGCACTTAAAGAAAAAAAAATACACCACCAGTCACTCTAATTTTGCGCCATTTTGAAGAATTTATATATATTACATTTGAGTTTTTTATAAACATTGTAAATAAATAATATTTCTATAAATGTTTCCGCACAAAGGTCTTACATGATTTTATAAATGTTACGGTGATTCAACAGGCGAAACAAAAGCGAGGTTTGGAGTCGTACAAAATGTGCCGAAAAGCCAAAGATAACATTGAATGGAGCTAGTGTGAGCCGCCGCTAATAAGCTAACGCAGAGCTAGTTAGCACAACATGTCTCTTTAGAGTCGGCGCTTTCAGTCTAGCGGCTTTGTTAAGATCATGAGATTATGTCCAAATACGGAACGAGCCCGTGAGCATTTAGCGACACAACATTTGACTTCAGAATGTGAAAATACATACCCGTTTATTCACATCCTCAACCACATGTTTTTGTTTGTTTCCCCTCCTTTTGCCGCGCAGTTCAGTCTGCCAGACTCTTCTGACGTACGCCTCGAGCCCCCAACTTTACGTAACCACGCAGATCCAGCACGCATCTGCAGAGCGCCGAGGCCTGGGCCGACAAGTCATCGGACCACATCCAGTCACTTGGATATCAGACATGTGACCGCCCACTGGTCCGAACTGCATCCTGGGAAATGTAGTTAACCAAACATATCCTCACAGAAAACATCGACAGAGGGCGCTATAGAGCCGCGAGCAGGTAGAGGAAAGAACAAATTTAAATCTTACATAATGGAAAACAAACAGCAGTAGTATGACAGCATGAGTATGACGCATAAAAAGATCATTAAATAGGTTGCGTTCACGTTACGGAAAGTGATAGCGTCATAAGGTCTGACAGTTAAAAAAATAAAGTTTTTCTAATTAGTAGCAGTGCATTTTATCATGAAAGTGTATATATAAAAATGTATATATATAAATCTTGTTTTTGTTTTATAGTATTGAAAAGAAAGTGTTGATAAAGGTGAAGCACAGGTTGAGTTTATATGCTTAAAATTTGTTTTCCAGTACAGCTTCAAGAATATTCCCAATGTTGCCTTTACATGTTATCTGTTAAAAATCAAATAAACAAATAAAAATAAATAAAAACTTATAACAAACATTATTAATGAAACCTCAGACCTACTACTGAAAACGTACATCAGCCGAGTTAAGTCAGAAAATAAAGTAATAATAAGCAAGCAAGTAAGTAGGGCTCAAGTAAATAAATACATACACAATAAATAACAAAATGAACGAATGAATAAACAAATAAATAAATAAATAAATAAATATAATAAAAAACATAAGGCATTCAAAATAGGCACTTAATAAAAACTAAGAAGTAGTGTGATATATCAAATGTGATAGGCCTATATATTATCATTTGCAGTGTTTTTTGTTTTATACTCTTGAGACGCTTGGCATTTTACGTATTAGAACTTTAAAAAAGTGCATTAAACTACAAAGAGTTCTGTCCATAAAGAGGGAAATAATCAAACTAATCTCACCTGATGTTTTGAAGCTGCAGAAAAGCTCAAAATGAGTCTGGAGGATTTAATACATTTTAAAACAGTGTATCAGATGTAACTATGACGTCACAAATCCATTCAGAGGAGTGTTTTCTGAAGCTCAGAGGGTGAAAAAAAAATCTCACAGACAAAAATACAGCTGTGTTTTTGACAAGGATAAAACAAGATAAAAACTACATAAAGAGTAATTTGCTCTATGATGAAGTTTTATTCGTGATCTTTTTGCAGAAGCTTTGAAATTAATCTCGACATTCCATTTTAAAGTGCTAATAGGTTGAACTATTGAGACAAAGTTAAGATGTAAGATTTCACAAAATATTTTACAAAGTTTGCGTCCTATTCATAGACGACACTAGGGAGCAGATAGCGACAATGTAATAATTCGGTCATAAGGCATAAGATAGAATATAGAATAGAATTAATACTTGTATTGACCCTATTTTGTCCCGCCCACTTGGCTTGGAAATGCACTTCCTGTTTAGCTCTGTTGAGGTAGCTAACGTGTTTGTTTGTCTGTCTTGTGGGGCAATTTTAACTAAATATAATGACAGTTAAAATAAACCCATCAGCTGAAATCTACAGGCTAAATGCAGCTAAACAGGAAGTGCACGTCCTGGAAAAGTAGGCGGGACAAAATAGGGTCAATACAGTCTCTGAAAAATATAACAATCAAAAAAATCTACAAAAACAGTTAATATAGCTAAGTGGTTGTTTTTTTTCATAGAAAGCCAAGGAAAACAACACCAACTAAAACTTTCATGTATGCCATGTCTCTTGAACCATGTATTCACCTTATTCTGCCCCACCCACTTTTCTTGACAATGCACTTCCTGTTTAGCTGTATTTATTTTAAAGGTCATTATACAGTATCTATTTGAGATTGACTCACAAAACACAAAATCTAACATGTTAAATGTAACTCAACAGATCTAAACCGGAAGCGCAATGCCAAGAAAAGTGAGTGGAACAGAATAAGGCGAATAAAGGAACCAATTTTATGTTGTCGTACTTTTCTGTTTTTCTTTATTGTTATTGTTTATGTATTTCTGAAACTGTTTTAATAATAAAAGTAACAAATCTCCTCTAAAATATCATATTTTTTTACTTCTTGAGACATAAACTACAACATAACACACTCATTTTGTTAAATTCATGCTTATAGAGTCAATAAAATGTGTTAATTGCGAGAATATTTTAAATGTTTTTGTCTCCTTAGTGTGATCAACTTTTAACTCTGCTCTACTTCCTGTTATTTTCGACATTTTTTAAAACTTTACTTCACAAACTTGTTCTTGGTTTATGTAAGACTATCATTTATATTTACAACAAGCGTTAATCTACTAAAAATGTAATTAAAATTTGCTTATACGCACTTTAACGCCGCTACAAAGTTCAGTTGTCCGATTTCGGAGCTCGGGGCGTGTCAGTGAACGCCTCTCGCGGACATGTTTCCCCTCCTCCCTCCCTCGCGCGCGCCTCGTCCCTCCATCTCCCTCGCGCGCTCTCAGTGCTCTCGGACGTCGCGTGTAGGTGAGGAGCCAAGTCCCGCCGCTGCTGCCGCCGCTTCTACTTCTTCATTTTGGGGAGATTTTTTCGAGGAAATTCTGTCGAGTTTTGACGTTCAACGGACGCGAGACAAGCGCATTTCACGCCAGTTGGTTTTGAAGCAACCGTAAAATGGACCCGATGACTCAATCCGCCCAGATATCCTCGTCGCAGGGGTTTGCCGATGGACACAATTCAGCCTCCAAAGACTCAAAGATGTCCGGTAAGAAATAGCTCTGAATTGTGTACAAAAAACACTTATATTTTCATCGATTTTTTGCTTATTTTCTACGTAAAGTACCGCAGATTTGCCTTAACGGTGCATGTGTATTCTCATGTTTTCCTAACACCAATGGCCTGTAGCTACACCATGTTGGTTAAGCTCATTTTAGCCAATATAGAGACACCTGTGGTGGTTGACATGCAGACAGGACTGTGCTATGTGCTTTACTCGGACATAAACAAACCAAAACATACCGTAAACAAGCTTTTCTACAATTATAATTAGCATACAAACGTCTGTTGCTTCACTAACGATTATATATTCACCTATAACGGAACTAACTGCTTGTAATATTGTTATAAATCGTATGCAAAACGATAATACACTAAATAAATTCATAATAGCCACTGTTTACAATTTTTTAAAGAAATGTATGCATGTCTGATTGTAATTTCAGCATGTTTTATAGCTTTGAAGCCATTTAAATTGCATAATACGTGTGTTTGATATCACTACTTATCATTTGGAGTGTAATACAATGTTATATGAGGCACTTAAATTGAGAAATAAGTGTAAGAACGAAATGTTTCGGCGCAGCACTGCAGATATATTGTGACTGGGCTGGAGCCAGCACAGGGAGGACCTCTTAAAGGGCCACTGTCCCGTGTTTGTGTTTTGAAAATGGTACCACCTCCCTGAACAAAAGCCAATTCATGATCAGTGTTGTTGTTAGTTGATTTGTCCTGAACGTTGATGGACAGTGAGGAGCTGTGTTTTTTTTTAGGGGGAGCAGTGAACATCCATGCAGACAGGTGCATGGCTAACAAAGAGAGGTGCGAGACTGATGCGAGCAGCGGGGCCTCACGTCAGCTTATTGTGCTGAAGGGAGTGGCACCTCCAGCATCACTCCATGTTGTTGTACCCCACATGAACCCGAATACATGCAGCAGACCGGAGATGGGACGATATCAGGGAATAGTGTTAAATCGTTTGATAGTGGTGGTGTCTCAATTCAATTCTGGTGTTGAGTTCGATCCTCACGTGTCCTTTCATAACACGAGTGCGATTAGAAAAGGGTTGATTCCATAGTCAGAGGAAGTAAACAGCAGCTTATTATTGTTATATTCTTATTGGGGTAAGTTTTATCTTTCTGCCCTTTTTTGTTTTTAGAAAATCGACCCAGAAATGACGGAAATATTAAATTTTAAAACATCATAATGTTATTTTTTAACATTATAAGCTCCTGACTTGAAGGTGCACTGTGTAACTTTCTGAAGTGACTACACATTTCTGCAAAAATAAAAAGTTAAAACTAGAGATAGACAGATATATTGGCCTATATTTGATCAGGCAGTTGTTTGAACAGTGATAGAGCTGCACTCACAGTGATCAGCTGAGCTCCAAGTTAGTATTGAAGAGAAATTATACGGTTTGTTTTATATTTCTCCATTTTGCTGTATTTTGAAAAGGATCACTTTCTTGAATTACTCTTTCAAATAGGGATGCAATTGTTTTATTATAATGAGACTAATTTACAATGATGTACTGGTTTTGATCCAGTACATCACAAAATGTTTGACATTATATTCAGATTAAGTTGTCAAGTTTTAATTTGCACAATAAATAGACGTTACAGAACACTAAAGGACCAAATTTCTTATGTTTTGATAAGAAAAAATATGCCAATTCAGTCTTTACACAGGTATCGGTTGATATTGAGTATCGGCAGATACTTAAAGCCAAAGTATCGAAATCGGTATCGGAACAGAAAAAGCTGGATCGGTGCATCCCTACTTTCAAATGATCTGTAATGTCCATAAACATGTTGTATTCATTAAACAATGAGACAAAATAATAGTTTAGAGTGAACTTTTTCTTTTTTGGATAAACTGTCTCAACTCAGCTGTCTTTTTTGAAAACTAAAATAAGAAAATCAGCCTCAGAAATAGGCCATTGAGATAGGCATCGGCTGACAACATTTTTAAAAATCGGTATCAGTATCGACCCAAGGAAACCCATATCGGTCAATCTCTAGTTAAAACCATACTTTGGGACATTGTTGCCAAGATAAATGTTTTATGCCAAAATGTGAAAAAATACAACAACTTTTCCATGGTAACATACAATAGTAGGCCCTCATCCAGGCCAAAAAACAATCCATATTGTGGTCATGCAAGCCCACTCAAAGTAAAAACGCATAGTTTTATGATCGTTTTAACTCCATAAAGAAATTGAAATGACAAAAACATGCTTTTATTCAAGTTTATTTTTGGTCAAACAGTTACACAGTGCACCTTTAATTTATAAAAACTACATTAAAGCAGTAAAGCCATGTTTTATTTAGCAAATTCACAGAAAAAGTAGTTTGCTCTTGTGAGGTGTACGTAATCAGAAACGTATTTGAATCGTGTTCCATGCATCGAGACAAGGATGAAATCGTGACAGAATCGTACCATCCCTGAACATATTTACTTACAATACACTTTTCTGAATTTTTGCCATGCTGTAACAGTGTCACATCATTAGTTGTATTTGCATTGAATCAGTGCAGTGTTGGAGTAATCTTGTTCTGTCTTATAGCTAAGCGACTTTACAATTTGATCTTTATCCAACCAAACGTCTCTACTTTCTTGCAATTACTCAAAAAATCTGATTCTGCATGAGCAAAACGTTTAACAACAACTCCAACAATAAAAAGCTAGGAGTTATAACCTGCTGCTTGATACGGTAACATTTTACAGGAGCTCTTTCTCTTCATTGACATTTGAACAGGAAGTTAATACACCTGTTTATATATTTAAGCCGCTTTAGTTAAGTTAGAAAAACGGTATGTTTCATTTGTTGCTGCACTGTGAGAGGAAAATCTTGCATAATGTGGCATTGATTTGACACTTTCGTAATTAAAATAAGAGCCAGAGACATTGCTCGATCAGTGTTTGAGTTTAATAATGCATGTTTAGAAGGATGTTTGTTGTAGGGCTACTTGTTTATGAAAAAATAATAATCATACAGTCGTAAAAACAGTCTGTGTGAACAGTTTTTACTCAAGAAAAGACATGTCTGGACTTCCAAAAATGCTTACAAGTTCATGTTAATCATCTTGATCACTTAATTACTTTTTTAGGGAGGGAATGAGTTACAGCAGTGTGCATAATATTGATTGAAATTTGATCAATTGCTCAGCTCTAAGTCAG
The DNA here is from genome assembly GCA_038363315.1 of Mugilogobius chulae. Classification (NCBI taxonomy): domain Eukaryota; kingdom Metazoa; phylum Chordata; class Actinopteri; order Gobiiformes; family Gobiidae; genus Mugilogobius; species Mugilogobius chulae. The sequence continues at coordinate 33,113,721 of CM076404.1, forward strand.
TCCACATTAAAATTATTATTTTTATTGGTTAGAACAGTTTAGTCATCATGTATAGGATCAGAAAGTTTAAACATATTGCTTTGTGGCCAACTGTCTCTTCACAAAAACTGAAAAGATAAAGGCATCAGATCTGCTCATCTCATGGGTCAGATATATTTGCAAACGCTTCAACTTTCACATGAAGATTCAGGACGTTTTTGACTATTTACTCTGTTTATATTTTATCCCACAGATGAACAATAATCACTGTTTCCAAACTTGCCGTCTCATTGTAACTGGACGTTTCACTCGGTTGTGGTGATAAATGAAGCGTTATTTTGAATAGATCTGTGGTGTTAAGTTCAGTGCTGCACAAAGCTGCTGCTGCTGAGACTCGACCTCAGTGTAATCAGATCCACTCGTACGGACAGGGCAGCTGCACAGCACACATGCATTATTATCACAGAGCAGTGATCAGGACTGGGGCTTAAACACTTGTCAAACACATTAGGAAGAAGTTATTTTTGTCAACTTTAGATTGTAGGCTTAACTTTGCCATGTCTTGAAAACTTTTTTTCCCAATAGTTTTCACTTTAAAGACAAAATGACGACTTACTTATACTGAAAAGACAGCTCAGACTGAAACATGGAGAGTGACAGAGTATATTTAGGTGGAACAGTAGTGCAGGGGTTAGCGCTCTGGCCTCATAGCAAGAAGGACCTGGGTTCGACTTCCGGGCGTCCCGGGGCCTTTCTATGTGGAGTTTACATGTTCTCCCCGTGTCTGACTAGGTTTCCTCCTACAACTAAAAACATGTCCAATCAATGTGCCTTTCCTCCAGGACTACAGATAGAAATTAGCTGTAAGTTAGAATCTGGTACAAGCATCACTGCCATTGTGCAGTGATTGATAAACATTACCTTTACCCTACCTTTACATTTAATTAGAGATGAGCTATGTATTTAAAGTTGTTTTTTGAACATATTATGTATAGTAAAAAAGCCACATAAATGGCTGTATGTGTATTGTCAGCTTTCAAATAATCCAGTTATTGCCTGAAATGCAAAAGTCTGGTCTCCACTCCCTTGGCATCGTCTCAAATCAGCTCCACAACAAAATGAAAATGTGCAATCAAAATGGTTTATTTATGAGCTGCACACGAACGGAGCTCATTGGTTGTTTTGATTTAGAAAAAAATGTAACTAGCAGTTTTTTTTTATGTAAGCATAGCCATGTTTGTTGTAACATTGTGCGTCCCTGATTGGCCGATCCATCTGTCAATCACAGCTCTTTAAACTTGGGAGATGAACATGGTGGCCAGACAATTTCTTTGAAATATCGTTGTATTTTCCAGGAAAGATATTTCACATTTGTCCAATAATTAAATCTCAGCTAGTGAGTTTAAAGACATATTTTATCAGGATATTGCCTAAATATTGTTATCAAGAAAGATACACTAAACAAATATCAAGATATTCCTTTTAGTCACTATGACCCAGTCCTGGGTGTATTTACATTCTGTTGTACCTTGTTGAGGTCAATCAGTGATCTTTTACAGTTCTGATGAAGAATCAGAGATCTAATTGAGCCTGGTTTGTTAAAATGACATGAATAGTTCAGTGCTGCTGATGCTCTACATCTGCCACGGCTCGTCTCTGTCTCATTTATGAAGCGCTCTCTTTTAAGTGACACGAGTCACTGAGGAAGTGGCACACTTCAAAACCAGGACCTCATTACACCAACCACGTGGAAGTCGGCCATCTTTAAAAGGCTGTTTACACTTTGTACATTTGTGCCAAAGGAGAGGAAAGGGAAAGGAATGTTTGATAGTGTTCACGCCTGTTCTTCATTGGAATGTTCTGAGCAGATTAACCTTTACATGACTGAAGGCTACAACCCCTCTGCACACAATCTGTCCGCTTCTGTTCTCTGTGCTGTCTCCCTGTTTATACTTAACTATATGATCTTCAAAAGCACCATCAACAACAGCCATGTCTTCAATCTTTCTCATCATTTGTTATGAAACTTCCACTGTCAGTCAGAGCTTGTTCCTTTTGTATCTCTGCTCCTCTCTCTCTTGTCTCAGGACCTGTTTCCCTCAGAGTAAAGCTTTCACCGGCCTCTGTCACAGCCGTATTCCATTGATTGCGCTCAGCCCCGGGGCCGCTGCTGGACCGAGCACAAACCCACTACTGCACAGAATCACAAAATGAAAGGGCCTGCTCTCTTTAGTTTATTGTATTTGCACTTGTCTGGACCAGTTAAAAGCAGCTGTTTTCATCGGAGGACTCAGGGTTTCGACGTGTTTTAGCAGATTTTCAAATGTTATGACCAGTTCGTGTAATCATCAGTTTTTTCTACATTGGTTTCTCTGAGATATGCAGTATAACATAACAATCATACAAGTTAAAGCCAAAAGAGAATACAGTTGAGTTGGAGGATTCTTGATGCATAATAATTTTAATTTCTGTATTTATTTACACAAATCTTACAAAACTGCTTAGTGGTAAAACCTTATTTCTTTGGATTTTTAAACAACTTCTTTAAAACTCAATATGTGTTTTTTAAAGAAGGGCAAAAAAAAATCCCCTTTTCTGTGTTTATGACCATATTATAACTATAGGGCTGGGTGATATTGACAAAAATGGATATCTTGATCATTTTTTGGCGTATGTTGATGACAAAATTATGTTAATTCAGGAGGAAAATGTTCAAACATGCTTTTAAACTGTTATTAAATATGATTGTATTGGACTGAAGACACGTTCTACTGATTGATTAGGCAACTAAAAAGGGCACGCCCCCTTTTCAAAACTAGTAATATTTCAACAAGGGGTTTTATAATTTGTTTGGTAGTTGTACATCTCCTATGATGGTGTTATCAGTATGTATGTTAGCTATATAGGCTAAAGCTACCTCGTTGTACAGTTTAAATGATTTGTTTGTTTGCATCAGGTGTGCGCTGGAAGCTGCAAATGCAATTAGACATCAGACACAGGGGTTTTGGGCTAGTCCAGGGGCTACGCTCTATATAAAAAAAGTTCTTTTTTGTCATCTGTTGTAGATGCAGCGACGGCTGCAACTGCAGAAAAAAATGCAGCTTCTGAACCGGGGTTTCATAAGGAAAAGTTGTAAAAGAGTGAACAAACTACACGAACAGAAGCTTCGGGCACATACTGAGACTTGCTGTGCTCATGAACCCCGGCAGAGGCGCTGTGGCTGGGAAGAAGTGAGCACACGCACCACTCGGTGTTGCCAGACTTTAAAACGACAGCCCTCGACCCACAGAGCTTCTGTTTGTGTAGCTAGTTCGCTCACTTTTACAGCCGTCGCTGCGTCTACAACAGATGACAAAAGAGAATGTATTTGTCTGTATTTACTTGCGATTCAACAAAAAATACAACAAATCACACACAAAAAAAAAAGATTTGTATTGTACTCTCAATCAGTTCTGCAATTTTGAACAGGAAGTCACCTTGTTTTTCTAAGCTGTTTTAGATCATTTTCAGGTTTTAAAATGAACAAACTGTAAATTACTGATCTAGATATGTTATACATTTTTACTAAAGACAATACTAAACACACAATAGTTCCCCTTTAACCTATTATCATTATTTCCTAACAAAGCAAAGCCCGGACTCTGACATTACTTGTTCATTCATTAAATTCTATTCTTACTATATGTCGTTTTTCTAATTTTATGTATTAATAAAAGTGTATCGCTTGGTTTTACTAATAAATAAATGTCTAATTACTTCCCTTCACGTTGCTGATCCGACATGTGCTCGCAGGAGTTGTCAGGCCTCATTGTGGTCAAAGAGCAAAGGTGTGGCTCGTGTTGGAGTCAGCCGTGTGAGTGTGAGAGAAGGAATGTGGTGGGACCAGGGTACGGCATCCCCAACCTGCCCGGCCTGTAACCACTCCAGCAGGGTTCACCGGGCACCGAGCCGCACCCCCCTGTCCCGCCCCGCTCACTGTACACCTGAGTCAGCACAGGCAGGTCACTGGGTCATTACACTGAGCTCAGAGTTGGATCGACACGTTTCGCAAGAATTTACAAACTCTCTCTCTGACTGGCTTTGTCTTTGTATCTTTTAACTACAGACAAGTATATGAATAGTTTGAAGGTGCTATATTTGATTTTGGCATCTTAAACTGTAAATATAAACAGAACTATTAACTGTGCACATGTTTTATTAAACACAATGTGCTTTGAAACAATTTCACAATTTCTAAAAGCAATACAAATTGAGCTGTGTTGACATGCTTATTGAAACTAGTTAAATACTAACAAATCAACATTAATACCAGACTTGCAGTGTCTAAGCCTGTTATTAAGACACTGTAGGCACATTTTGATCTGAGAGACACTTTGACAACATGTTTCTATGGTGAGTTTCTTTAAGGTGAGACGCTAGGTGAATGGAAGCTGATGGATTGATTGCAACTAATTGATTTTATTGGAATAATCATCAGTCAGTGATTGAGTCATTGTTTACTGTACTCTACCCAAACTCCAAAGCAGGTCATGTGCTGAGAGAAGGGTTAAAGTTGCACCGTGTGACTTTCTGCAAGTGAAAAGACACTACACAAGTTAGTAGAATTAACCATAGTTTGGGACTTTTTGAACAGAGATAAATACACGCCTTTCTGTGGAATGTGGCATGTTCAAAGTAAAAACACAAATTTATTTAGTGTAGCAAAGACTTAAATGACTAAAACATGCTTTTATTCACGTTTATTTTTGGCCAAAAAGTTGCGCAGTGCACCTTTTAGACTCAGACCACTAAGTTGTCACTCCATAATGACACTATAGCAGGAGTGTCAAACTGGGGCTCCCAAGATGATTTCACGTTGCCCTCTGGATGATTTCTGATTATTATTGATAGTGGCGCCCTTATAAAAGCACACAGCAATTGAACTACAAGTCCCAGAATGCACTGCAGTCTTTTTCTGTAAAGTGACTATAAAACCTAAAATGCACTGGATTGCAGTCAATGTCAAACAATTTGTCCAACGTTTTCTTGGGAATATGATGCAACGTAATGCACTACAATACAAACCCGGACAGAAAGGAAATGTGTTATATTAGCTTTATACACCTCAATTACCATATTTGAATATAACACAGAAGGACCTATATTTTAAAATGACCAACTCTGACTCCAGTCGATTTGGCCTCCATTTGTTGTACATAATTTTAAATGTGCAACGTGTCTTTAGCTTTAAATTAGTCAGAAGATGGTTTGAACAAACAAATATGAAGCTCCATTAAAAGGTGTTACCCTGTACATCTGTTTCTTCAGAGAGTCTTTTGAGATTGAAAATTGAAAGACATTTTAGATAGTCAATTTTGGTGCATTTTTAAACTTGAATCTTTAGAAATACACATCAACACATTTGTTTATGAATTCCTTTAAATCTTGTTCAGTCTAACATTGTAAAGGTGAGGTGAGTAGATTGTACATTAGGAAGCAATCTGGTGCATGCATTTTGTGAAAACAGCTTTGGAAGTGACAGAAAAAGGAGGTTTTGTCTGAAATATACTGTGTGTGTGTGTGTTAATGGCCCAGTTGTAGCTCTGTAGTGTGTATGTGTTTGCTCCATTCGTCTGCTGTCGTGTCTAGAGCGGGATAAGTCGTACATTTCTGCATGATGCTTCTTCTTCTTCTTCTTCTTCTCTCTGGTTGTCGTGTTGGCCGAGTGTGTTAGAGGCTGGATAAGTCTTGTCTTAAGTGCTAGGTTAAGAGATGATCATTTCTATGTCCTTTTTTATGTTTTCAGATTCCTTTCTTTCCTCTTCGCCTGTATCTCTCATTCAGTCTCCTCAAGGCAAGTGTCTGGTTCTCTTTCTGCTGCTGCTGCTGATGCTGATGCTCGCCTGCTTCTTCTCTCTCGCTGGCTTGCTCTGTCCATCCTACATTTCTAGTGCCCCTCACCTGCTCGCTTTACAAAATATATATAAGTCTAGAGCTGTGCAATATATCGAGTTTTAGATAACATCCTGATTTTTTTGTTTTTAATACATCCAAAACATTGACTATCAAGTGTACAGTGAATCAAAAAGAGACAAGTAAACGACAGAATTTAAAAAGTTATGCTTACATTTTTCAACTAAGGGTTTACATGTCATATTTGGTGATTCATTTTGAACAAACATTTCACATTTGAGGGTGGATTTCAACTAGATAATCACTGCAGTGAGTCTTCTCAAACGAGGTAAATACTTCAGCTGTGTCCAAATGTCCAGCAGGTCAAACTAGTGCACTCAAAGATCCCCACAATGCATCTGGAAAGTAGTGAGCATTGATGTTCACTAGAACGGTCAATAGACCACAATTCAGTGCGAAAATCGGCTAAATAAAGTAGACAGTGCCAGGTCTTCAACTAGAAACAACACGACTGAAGTAAAGATGATAAGGAGCCGCTTAAACTCACTGTTGAGCCGGAGAATAAACAAAACACTCATAACTGAAAGCCATTAGCCATAAAGATGCTGCCGTTAACTGCTTACCTTAGTTCGGGCTGAAAAAGTCCGTTTGCACTTTAACGTGGGATCCAAGTTAAACAAAACTTGTATTATGATTAGTAATCAATAAATATGTCAGTGTCAGACAGACTGGATCCGTATTTATTACAAAAGTTCATTGTTATCGGACTTTTTCCGACCGTTTTTTTCATTCAAGAGGAAGAGTCACATGACCTGCGGTCTGCTGAGAGTAGTGCGCTTCAGAGTCAGAAAGACCAGATGACTGAGTGCACTGAATAGTTCACTGAACAGAACCATTCACCTTATTCTGGCCCGCCCACTTTTCTTGGCAGCGGATTTCCGGTTTAGCTGCAGTTAGCCTAAAGTATATACAAAGACCTTTATTTTTGTAGTTGTATCTGTTTGATATCGCCCAGCAAGCGAGACAAGTTAATATGTTAGTTACCTTAACAGAGTTAAGCAGGAAGTGCAACGCCAACAAAAGTGGGCGGGTCTAAATAAGGTCAGTATAGTGATTGAGTGCTTAGGAAACAAACACACTTTTTTGGTGCAATGCTAAATACAGAAAATAACTTAAATATAAAGCAGACAACATGATTAAAAAAAATGTCAAGCTGATTGTTTTTGTAAGAAGCTCGTTCTGTTTGTAAAGTTATCTTAACATTAACATTAATATTTAGATTAAAAATAGGTTAGCATTAGCTTCGAAAAATGGCACCTTTAAAAATGGCTTTACCTCGTATGTGAAGGTTTGAATGTGCTGCAAATGATTATCTGACCGCTTTGTGTCATCTAAATATTTAACTAATATTGCTCGTATTTTCATATCGAAACTAGCCTAGCCGCAGCGTGAAAAAGACCTTTATCGTTTGAATATCGTCATCAAGATGCAATGTTAGCCTTGTCAATATCGCACAGCTCTACAAAAGCCCAACCAAACCGCCTAAAAACCAACACCTCAAAGGAAAGTCGACTCCAGGCTTGCTCCCTCTTAAACCCTCAGATGCTCCTCCATCTGTTCCCAACACTCAGTAACTGCCCTAATTGTAGCTTTAGCCGTCCAATTTGTTATAATAATAGCTTTTATTCCACTGCAAAAACTTGTTCCCGCACATATAACCCTTTGACTTCGATACCTCCCGCTTGCTCCGATTGTCAGAACCTGCATTGTGATGAAACATGAAAGAATTGAAACGTGTAATTTTACTAAACTATGTTCTCTTAACGGGAAATGACTTCTGAATGTGTTTTTCTTTTGTTTGTGTTAGGGAAGAGCCAATATAGAGACTAGAGACGAGACTAGAGAACATACTCCATCCAAATATCGGCCTTTTTTTTACAGCCGATACTGATACGATATATTATTGCCCATTCCTAGTTTAGATTAAAAGTGCACTGAGTAATGTTTTTAAATAGTGTCTGTCACTTACTTCTCTTCCTTCAGGTGTTAAAACTTTGCCTGGAAAGTTCCACAGTATGCCTTTAAAATCCTTTATCTTTATTTTACATTACAGGTGTTTTTGTGGTTAAAACTAGGGCTGACCAAAGAAATTCTTGGTCGACTAAAGGTGTATCCTATCGATTAATCGACTAAAAAACGAGACGTGGCTAAAGCTCTGAAGCTAAAATGTTTGTTTTGTTCTATTTACCAAACAAAAAGGCTAAGAATTTAATGGAGTGTTCCCCGCCTAAGGCCCAAAGTCACTGGGATAGGCTCCAGTTACCCGCGACCCTTAATGGGATTAAGCGGTAGAAAATGAATGGAGGTCATGCAAAAACATGGTATTTACATGTAAAACTGCAGATTAGACCAATGATTCGGTCCCAAATCCTCAACTAAATCTTTATTTTTTACCTTAAGAGTTGACTAATGCAAAGTTTGGTCGACTAAGATGTAATTGACTGATTAATCGACTAAACAAATAAAGGACTGCAGCCCTAGCTAAAATATATTCCTACTACATTTTAGTAAAGTTGCCTCTCCACAAATCTGACCTATAATTTTTTGAGTTTTTAATCATGCTGTAATAGTGTTTTCTCATCATTAGTTTACTCAAAGTTGTATTTGGATTGGACGTGTTAGAGTAATCTTGAACTGGCCTGCAACTGATGGTCGAGTGCTCAGAAAACACTTTATTGATCACCTACCATCTATCTATAATTGTATGTATTTATGATTACTCAAAAAAAAAGTCTGCTTTCATAAGTAAAACATGTACCGTGATTTCCACCCTATTGAGCGCATCTGAATATAAGCCGCATCAATGAGATTTACAAAAGAAAAATGATAAAGTACATACAGTATATAAGCCGCATTTGTTAATAGTAAGTCTATGAGAATCTGTAATTTTATTGAATTTTTGTATAAGCCGCAGAGTTTAAAACTTGTGAAAAAAGTAGCGGCTTATAGTACAGAAATTACGGTAGGTTCAAAACAGTCTTGTAGAAACTTTCCAACAATTAAAGGTGGTATTTGGCCAAAAAAATAAACTTAAATAAAAGCACGTTTTTCTAGTTTGGATGCCTTTGTGGCACTAAGTAAATAATATAAATGTCAGACTTTACTCTGAGCGAGCTTTTATGGCCACAAAATTAACTATTATTTGGCCAAGAGGAGGGCCTCCTGTTTATTTTTGTAGAAAAGGAGCTACTTTAGCAATTCTTTTTCACTTGATGGAATAAAACTTATTTATCCCCAGTAGGAATTGTTTATTTTCCTATTTGTATTAAATTGTGAAGTTGATTTTTCACCTCCAGAAGGTTACACGGTGCACCTTTAAAATTAAATTTTACATTGAAGAGGCGGAGCTTATTTCTTTAAAGAGGCGAGGCTTAGTTATGGCCACAGTTTTTGAACAGGAAGTTAATGAATGTGTTTATATTTCTAAGCAATTTGAGATAAATTTGTTTTCTACAGTGAACAAAATGTAAATTATTGATCTACTTAAGACACAGTTTAATACAAAAAATATTGAAAAAACAGGATATGCATTCTTTAATGACTTGCAAAAATAAAATGTAGGTGACCAATCCTACAACAAAGTGCACTATTAAACCAACTTAGCACTGGTTTAGCATTTCAACCGCACTAAATTTGATCAGTTTCTCAGACAAAATGAGTTGCGTCTTCATTTAAAGTCGTGCTCCACACTCTGATGGATCCATGTCAGCTTTTACAGCCCGCGAGCATTATGTAGGTCACCAGCGCTACACCAGGTTCCAGATAATCCCAAGATAAAGAGTCACTTTATTTTAAGAAAGCCGAGAAGTTCAAGTTCACAGCATGCACATCGGAGCAGGAATCTAAAAATGGATGAGAATGATGTCCCAGGGGTGGTCCAGCATCCCTCCCACTGCCCCGACGTCGAGTGGATGAGTGGCACTGGAGAATATGTTCTGTCAGTGACTTGGATTGGCCTTTGCTTTTGGCTGCTCGCTGCCCCAAATCCACAACTCGCTGCAGCTGTAGTGCTCTGCATGATTCATCTGCATAGACTTTATCAGGTTTCCTTTGGTCGGTTTTTGCTTAATTCATCTTGAGAAGGTCTTTGAATCATGTCAGGTGGTGGATGAGTCAGGGTTTTGTTGTGTTTCTGTGTTGTCCAAAGAGAGGCCGTTTCGTGGGGACTGGAGATGCGATGACGAAAGAAATTTGTAATCTACTTTGCATTGATTAGGCGTAGAGATCTATCATTATGGTTTTTCTTTGGCCGATGCAGATTCAAAAAATTCTGTCAGCCGATGCAGATTTTTTCTTATTTTCGTTTTAGAAAAGCATAGCAATTGTCTCATCGTTTAATGAGTAAAACATGTTTATGCACACATCACAGAACATTTTTAAAAGAGCGATTTAAGAAAGTACTTTCAACTCACAGGAACACATGACACTATATTTATGCCACTGCAGCCTTGAGCTTTCTCTGCCTTAAAGCTCTTGAGTTCATATTGACAAACAAGCACTTAACCAAGCTTGTGCTGCAGCCAAAATCATAAAACAAGAAAAAACTTGACTCAAAGACATGTTAATGATAAAATCAAAGTTGCATCCTTATGAATGGAGAGAGGTAGTCTTCTTGTTTCTTTCCAAAACTATCATGAAATTCAGCTGATCCTTGCCTGATCAAATATTGGCCAATCATCATAAAATATCTACCCCAAACTATTGGCGGATCATCTCTAATTAGGAGAAGGTTGTACATAAAAAGTACTTTCAATCTTCTCTGTAAATGATCCGTAAAAATAGGTGTGACATCAACTAAAGAAATTCTTGGTTGACGAAAGGCATGTCATAAAGTTCTTTTAAACCTCTATAAATAGGCATGTAGCAATATAATGTTTTCAAAGTATGAATCTTACAGTACAATATTTTTTGGGATTGTTTTTATTTTGAGCAAGCCAACAAAATAGTCTCTCTTTAAATGCCTTGACTGGCCTTTGGTGTGAATTATTATGGCCATATTCTAAAGATTTAAAATAGATAGGTACTAAAATAGAGCTACTTTGATATAACATGATGGTTCATTATTTGGAACAATTTTGCTAATTCACTACACTGCAAAAAGTAACTTTCAAGTCAAGTTAAAATTGCTTGATTCTTGGATTTGAACCGTCATTTCAAGCATTTTCACAAATTTATGCTCTATTTATTGTAGAGATTTAGATCATTTTTCTAGTTTTAAACAAATTCAAACTGATGTATTTCATATTTCGAGAAAAATCATTTGCCATAGTTGTTTTTATCCCACTGGCAAATCTTCTTTTAAGCCAAAATTTCTTTTAACCAGTCAGAAACAAGTGAAATATTCTACATTAAATAAGCATTTAAATCTTAACAACAAACCAACTCAAATCCAGATTAAAATTCTGAATCCAAGTCATTTTAAGCAAGTTTAGATATAGTTTTTGCAATGTATCACTAATATTTCGTGCTAAAAACGGTATATTTGTAAAACACGTTGAATCACTGTCAAATCTTCAGGCCTTAATACATTTGTCAACTAACAGACCTACAGCCTTATTAAAACACTGCATATATTTATTAACAAGCTCCAACTAACCACAAAACAAACCATTAAAAATAATGAGCTGATCATTAGAATATTTGTTGGCTAACACCTCATTACAGCCTGCATTTGTTTCTCCAATGGCTTTATTCAAAAGATATAATTTCGACTTTAAAACTAACACAAATGTTGACGTGACATTGGATTTCAGTCTGAACACGGCGAAGGCACGAAAACTATTTGGGGGTCTTTTGTCCTGCGATAGAATAGTGCAAACAGAACACTCTTTTGATTCACAATTGCATAACTTGGGTGACCACAGTCTGAAAACAGATTATATAAAACTGCTGCTCATTTGGCACACGGTCCATGTCTAGAGGCAGCAGTACAGTCAGTGTGGATGTTAATTTTGACTTGACCCACAGCATGGACCGTACAGCTCCCTTTACGTGTTTTGACGCTGGTGCCACTTGCAGACAGATTTCAAACGGTTCAGGAATTTTACTACAATGTTTGGAAGTCTATTCATGTGGCCAAACATGAACAAAGCCTTATTGTTGTAACGGTGACGCCTCTATCCAGGGCATTGTAAAGTTGTCAGTGCGACACCAGTCTAGAATTTTGTATCAGAGAATCACAATAGATAAACACAGATTTTTCTCTAATGAAAGAATGCAAAAGAATAGGCTGACAGTTGGTCTGAGCCTCCTAAGATAACAGGTTGTTGCTAGCATGAGGGCTTAGCATGACTACTGGAGCAGAAAGCCAAAGATCATGTGATGTTGGAATAAGAACATCCTCAGACTGTCTTTTGCCAGAGGCCACCTGCTGAGGACAAGAGGATTTACTGGTTTAGGAAACATCAAAGGAATAAATAAACAACTCTTTCTATAGATAGAACAATGATACGTGTGATTTATGTAGTTTGAGGTAAACATGTGAGATACAGCAGAATATAATCACCCCGCAGACTTGTTTTTGCTGCTTAAATAACTTGTGATACAAAGAAGGATCTACAGTAATGCAGTATGTGGGTTTTTTACTGTATTAATCTTAAAGACTAATTATAATCAGGCAATTGAATTCTACACACCCGTTCCATACTTTTAGTTTTCAAAATTAGATAAATATTTATATAGAAATTGGAAATTTCAATGTATTAAAATGAACAACAACATAGCCTTGTTTCCATTGACTCGGGTTGGGGGCGGTACAGTTTGGTCCTATGCGGTTTCCACTTCGCAAAGCAACTTGCTTCGTGTGTAAGACGCTTTTGGCCCTGTTTTCACCATGGACCCTGAGGAGGACCAACCACAGCTTACTGCAGTACCCTCATTAAGCACGATGATTGGACAAGAGAAAACACAGGTTCAGATGAAAAGATAGAAACATGAAATAATGTTGTTCACCAAACGCTGACTTCATCCTGCATTTTCAGTGATGAAAACTTTATTTGTTGGTCTGATAGACTTATAGTGTAGCCAGGACGTATAGCAGCTGTTTCTTGTTTCTCAAGGCAATGCAGTCTATGCATAATGTTTCCATTGTATAAAAGAGTTAGCACAGAGTTGGAGAGGCTTTGCAGAAAAGTGGAAAAAATGTATAAAAATGCAAAAAGGTGACCATAAACCTGAAAGTTTATTGTTTACACCAGTCTCTGACCCTCATGTCACAGACACAAACATGAACTTATTGCACATCACTTTTTGTGAATCACTAAGATTGACACCAGAAAGAAAAAGTATAATTCAGTTGCAATTTAGGTTTAATTTATTTAAGAAAACGTGTTATGTGACACATAGCAGACCCTCGGGAACCAGGACCTGCAGTAGAAATATTCAAAATAAACATAAGCGGCCCAAACCACTCCAAAGTGAACTGGTCTGAGAGATCCAGACTAATGGAAACATGGCTTATGGAACCACGAATGCCCTGAAAAGCAGAAAATGTGACCTATTTTTTACAAAGATGATCTCACCTTGAGATCACCTAGTTTAATGATTCTTTCCAGTTGCTTTTAATCATTCACAACACAAAATTGTTAATTTAACTTTCGAAAAACAAGTTGTGAGGGAGTCTTAATTATTTCTTATGTAATGGATATTCTCTTTCACTTGAGGCTTCCTGCTTTTACCCTGCAACGCAAATCCCACCACCAGAACATTTCTCAAGCCAAATGTTTATTTGCTGCTTTAAATTGGCCTTCATTATTTTGACTTGTTATAGTTTTAAATATATATTTTAACTGATAAGGTTGCAATCCAGCAATAAGTAAGTCATGCATATCTTTGTCATGCCGCAATGCATGAAGCTTGATCTACGAAGACTATAATAAGATGCATGGGTTTAGAGTGTTACATGTGACCTCCCTCCTCTTTCCTCTTCACTTTTCCACTTGATGATGCAGACAAAAGGGGTCTATGCTCTGACAAGAACACTGAACTACACTTCTCACAATCCACTTCGTCATCACCTGCAAATAATGTCAGTGAGTCAGACGATCAACCAGATTCACCGGTAAAAACATCGCCAGTTTCAGAGCGCATCAAAGCTTTGGAGGCTCTCGCGGCAAAGAAAAAGGAGCCGGACTTTCGAAGCGACGGTTATTCGCATTACAGAGATCGCCATACTGACAAACGCTCTTCCATCGAGATTCAGAAAGCAGCTTTTGAGAAAAATGAGAAAACAACCGCTCAGAGAAAAGCCAGCTCCTCGGACAAAGAATCTCCAGAGTCACCGTTTGAGGTTCTTGGAGATTATAAGCAGCTGAAGGAACTTGAGGAAACTGAAGATTGGATGAAGAAACATCTACCTCCAGTGCCAGACTTTCAATCGGACGACATTAGAAAAGGTTCTGCTGCTGTTTCCGAAAATGTATCTTCCGTGCAAACAAAAGAAATTGTCACACCTGAGTTATCATCTTTTGTTGGTGTCCCACATGCCTTCATGGACTCTCCTGTTAAGAGTGACAGTCTTGAAGAAACTGCTACTGTCCCCCAAAATCCATACGCAGAAGATGAGTGCGATTTTGACCTAAACTTCTTACCTACAGCTTACATGTGGAATCGGCAAGAAAAGAATTACACGCCTGATCCAACTGTGAGTTCTGAATCTAAATCGTCCCCGAAATCTTCACCTGAGCACGCTGCGAAACCCGAAGAGACATGTGATCTAGATCCACCAGAGGCAGTAGAAGTGGACAGCTCGGGCGAGTCTGACGATACTGTAATAGAAGATGTTGTTCCCGCCAATGCTTCGTCTGAATTCGAACGAGATGCTTCTTCCGATCAACCTAAGGACGAGAAAGTGACCCCGCCTCCAAAGTCTGAGAGGAAGCTTATGACAGTCCCGACTATTAACGTTATCGAGACAGACGAACCCAATTACAGCGATGAAGAAATGGAGCTGGAACCGGAAGAAGTCGAAGAGGAAAGTGTTAAGCAAGATGTGAATCCGCCACGTCCTGATGATATTGTCCGAGAGACCCATTTTGAAGAGAGGTACTCGCCGCAGTCTTCACCTGTCGAGTCTGACACTGAAAATTCTCCTAAGCACACAGTACAAGACATATCTCATGGAGTAGTAACTCAAAAGCCGACGCAAGAGTCCCAAGCTGCAGATGACATCAAGGTGCAATCAAAAGTCTTTCAGAATTCGCCGATTATTGATCCTGTTGAAGACTTTTCTGACCATGACGATGAGTGGGATGACCAAGCAATAAATGTAGCAAGCCCTTTCAATGCAATACCAGATCCTGTGTCTTCCACAAAGCCCAAAACGGATGAAAAGGTCTCTAGCGAAATCACAGAGCTTCCACTTGAGACGCACAAACCTCAACCTAGCTTTCTTCGTGACGAGGTCTACGACAGGGAGTCCTTTGATTATGATTACGACGCACCGCCATCTCCTGCAGATGACGACAGCGAACCAGAAATGGCCATAGATCAACCTTACACCAACCCTTTTCTTGCTAACACAGAGAAAACCGGCACTCAAAGCAATGTTCAGGAGGAGAAGTTTGCTTTGCCAAATGACAATAAGGATGCTGTTACAAAATATCCGCAAGACCCTTATTCTATTTTCTATACTGCCCCAAAGAGCGAACCAGATGTTGACAATGGAAGCAAAAACCTCAATCTAGACGACAACTGCAATAAAATTAAAGACCAAGAAACCAAAACAGACTCAGTGACAAAGGACGACGCTGACAGCATCGACGCAAGTTCAGAGCCGGATAGTTTCGTCCAGTTTATGCGAGAGTGTCTGAAATCAAAGGATGAACAGCCCCAAATTAAGGATCATATCGCTTCAGACAAGTTTGAAGATATAAGTCAATCTGTAGCTATGGACGTTGAAGAAGAAAAGCTCACAATTAGCGCTATCAAAGAACTTGGAGGCAGTCAAGATGAAGAGGTAGACGCACTACTTCAGTCTATAAAGCCGAGTAAAGCAGAACCCAGCCTCGTAGCTTCACAACACAGCACACAGTCCCCTTTTCCTTCAAATATCCAACCCCAAAGTGCCCCGTGTGACCCTGCCCCTGACAGCACGTACGCCCGAGAGGTAGAAGCCATCGATGAATGGGTGGCCGAAGCCTATCATCTTGCTGAGCATGTCTTGACTGCTGTACTAACCCACTTATCAGGTAACCTCTTCTTTACAAAACTGTAGACCTGCTAAGTCCCTGCCCTGACTCTAATCTAGCTGCATGTTCAAGAATAATCTACTAAATATTTTTCTCTTACATTGCTGTTTTTTAAAAGCTTTGTTTAGTAGTTTTTCCTAATATATTCAAATACCATTTTCGCCATTCATTCTTTTTTTTTTCAGATCTAGATCGATCCAACAAAACTAAATGAATATTTAATCAACACAAAACACACAAGTTCCAATCAGTGTAGCTCCTTTACTGGAATCGGATATCGCTGCCGATCCAGAATTTTTAGGAACGCACTGATCCAGCTTTTTCAGTTCTGATACCTTTTCCGGCATTAAGTGTCTACTGATACCAGACTTTTTTGTAAATAAAAACATAAGACATTTGGTTATGTTTTGTAATTCAACTGTTATGTATAGTGAAAGTCACAACTTAATAACTTAATCTGAATAAAATGTCAAACATTATGGGAGATTCTAGATCAACAACAGACAGTAAATTGTCTATTTATGTCCAATTAAAAGCACAACAATAATATAAGCTGAACTGATATCATGGTTCTGCCTTTAATTGATAGTATGAAGACTTATTTACAAGCTCATGTTGCTCTAGAATCTCTCATAATGTTTATAATTGTAGTTACATTATGTTGTTAAGTTGTCACTTGTACAATAATTAACAGTTATATAATACTTAAAGACAAATGTTATGTTTTGAAAAAAAAAGAAATTTCGCTTTGACATTAGTATCGATAGATGCCTAATGCTCAAGTCGAAATCGGTATCGAAAATAAAAAAGCTGGAACGATGCATCCCTTGTTCCTCTGGCAGCAGGTTCCAAGGTAAATACTTCACTAGAGAAAACGTATGTGCTTATTAAAGTTTGTGTTTTTATTGGCTCATGCTAACTTACTTTCAATAAAATGTATGTTAAAATTATGTCTCAAACTGAACTACCTCTTTACAGAAGCAGTCAGCTTGGTACACAATGTACTTTTATGAAATGGTCTAACAAGACAAAACACTTTAGGTTTTCCCTAAATGTCCTACATTACAACACGTTTGCCGTGATCAACTGTAAGTTGCTGTTAGCTTTGTGCTAAATAAATATTGACTTGTTATTGAGAGATTCAGCTAATTCACCATTGAGAATGAAGTGATTATGTGCACTTTTGACACAACTGGAATAAGCTGGTCAGCAGCGTGAAAAGGGCTCATGATTGAAACCATGCTTTTAGTGTCAGCCAAAGGGGAAAATAAAGTTTAAAAGTCACCTTTTATAGACCATTATTTTTAGGGTTTAAATTAAGTTTATCTTTTATATACCATGTTTTGGAAATGTGCCTTCCAGAATTTAATATGAGCGCATGTTTTTTTAAGCTAAGCATTGTGCCAGTCATCCAGTGTCCACAATGTTGTCTTCTGCTGTTCTTTTGGGACAGTTGTCGATAGTTTAATTATGGAGCTGTGGTGTTGTCTTACAAGCTCTGTTTAAGGCTCAATGCAGAGTCACTGGTGTCGAGTTTCCCTCTTCATTCAGCAAACCAGCCCCCCCAGATCCAATAATGACAGTAAACATTCCACGCATTTAGTCAGACGTCCGAGTGTTGAAACATAAAACATGAGTTCAGTTCGTAGATAGTCTGCAGACATTTGTGTCTAAATGGACCCACTCTGCCCCCACTGCCGTTTCTTTATAACATGATCTCTGCTGCACACACAGGGGCCAGTATAGGCAGCAGCACATCCGCACAGTGGTTCAATGTGTGCTGCATACCTTATCTGCACGACGGGCAGTGCTGTTAGGGGCCTGCAGCAGCTCCACACATGCAAATACGAGCCAAAGGAAACGTCAATCCACATGTACAGCTTAGTCAGTGTTTCTGAAGGCTAGTGGTTCGTAAAGTCCGGATTGTAAGACAGATGATTAAAAATGTGAATTAAAAAGTTATGATGGAGCTGTATTTTTAGTTGAAAACGGTATATTTTAATGAGACAATACGCAACGGAAATGTTATCTGCTTTTGAATTATGTAATGCCATGTAACGCCAAAGTTGTCATAACATTTCTGTTAGGGATGCACTGATCCAGCTTTTTCAGTTTCGATACCGATTCCGATCCTTTGGCTTTAAGTATCTGCTGATACCCGATCAACCGATACTAGTGTAAAGACTGAAATACCTTATTTTTCTTAACATAACATTAGACATTTTGTCTTATGTTAGGGCCTGATTTATCAAGCCGGGTGCTAAATTGCGCATGCAAACTGAAAAAAATTTGCGAGCAATAAATGCATACTTTAACATTGGAAGATGTACATTTATGTACACTTATTACACAAAAGAGACATCCACCACCTCTAATTCTGCATCTTTAGTGTCTGTGTGAAAGAAACATGTTAGCTACGCCAAGTTTTTGCTCCCATTAACCTGTTTAGCACATGAGCAAAAGCTTGATAAATCTGGTCATTAATCTGAATAAAAATGTAAAACTTTGATATGTTTTGGATCAACATCAACCTGTAAATAAATCTCATTATGTCCAATTAAAGGCACAACAATGGTATCGGCTGAACCGATATCATGGAGCCAATACTCAATCCTAGTATTGGATTGGTGCATGCATCCCTAATTTCTGTCCTAGTTAAAGGAGCTATACCCAATTTTTTACAACAAGATGACTTAGGGCGCACTCACACTAGGGCTTTGTAATTGTGCCGCGCTCAAACCCGATTGCAGAAAATTCTCTGGCCCGCGCCGGCCCGCACTCACACTAGCATAAACGATCTGAGCCGTCGGCCGGCGGTGACGTCATCCTCTAGCGCCGTTTGTTTACATGTAGCGGTGAAGAGTGGATCAAGCGCTGAAGTGCTACTGCTGTAGCGTCAAAAATAAGATCAGCGGGCCGTTATATCTTTAATATAATGAGGCAGACCCGAGTTTTACCCGCGATGAGCGCTCCTCCGTCAGGCTTTGGATTAAAAACCACGCGGAGCAGCAAAAACAACTGAAGACGAGAGACTTCACAACTTTTCGCCCCGGGCCATGGTGCTAACTCAAGGTAAGCGCATTTCCACGGAGTTTGGTGCAGAGTTTCTGTCTTCTTGTGACAAATATCAGCGGTCACAGTGGGCTTGTGTGCTAAAGTCGTGCGTGTGCGTGTACATGAGTAACCGTGCCGAGCTCTGGCCCACCTCCTCCAACCGTGCCAGAGACGGAACCGTGCCGAGTCTGAGCGCGGTTCGTTTGCACTCACACTGCACAAAAGAACTGCGCTGTAGGGGCCATCCAGGCCTGGGCACGGTTCGGTTGTGCCAGTGTGAGTACACCCTTAATATCGATTTCCCCCAGCACTGATATCTTGTTAATGTATCTATTCATGTGGAAATTAGTCCTGAGTGTCCTGACTACTACTAAGAATTAATAAGTGACAAACCTTTGAAAAAGCCAAAACAAACCATCCTATTATTAATCAAAGACTTTATAACGTATTTTTTGCTTCATATTTCAGTCATGAGTGAGAATATTTTCATTTCACATTCACATTCACAACCCTTGACTGTCAAAATTCATAGATAACTTTCCAAATAAAAAAAGCCCAAAGTTCCTATAAGTATGTTGCCTGACCAGTCAGCCCCTCCTACATTCTGTTTGAATGCAGAAGGGTCTGAAACTGAAGAGATAGCCAACGATTTCGTCGTCCAAAGTTAGGACGATCCAATCACAAGCGCCCCTCCTCCCCTCCCCTCCGCAATTTCAAAACTTTTTTCTAACCGTTTCAAAATAACCAAGACGGCGGACGTAGCTGATAGATCATTGTTTTCGGCTCTAGCTTCGGTTTTAAACAATTAGGGACGTATCAATCAAACCGGAGCAGCAAACCGCGTTCAGGGCCTTCATATAGATCAATGCTCCATTGAAAAAATCCTTGCGCTACATATTTACTATAACAACCTGTTTAGCGCGTCGCTGCATCGGGGGAATTTCCGGGTTTTCTGTGATTGGTTGATTCCGCGCTCGGAAAGCCCGTCCTCGAAATTGATCCCCGGCGCTCTGATCCCAGACCCTTACGTCTTTGGACAGTGTCTGTCAAAGCGTGTAGGGACTGGCTGGTCAGGCAAATAAGTATGCAGACTTGGCAACTCTTGGTCAGTTTCGTCTGATTTCTCTAAAACCTTGAACAAAAGTAACATATGCCCAGACTGTGGAGGCTCTGCAGAGGCTAAAACACAAATAATGAAAGAAGTAAAATGTGGTGTTTGAAAGAGGAACTTGAGCTTCAACAAAAAAAACAGCCTGAAACAGATACTGATAACAACGATAAACGCTTATAGTGTAGGTATATTGTCAACTCGTTACCAAAAATGTTTGCTTTTATACCGTGATAAACATTTTAGTTCATATTACCCTGCCCTTGTATCCACTCCAGGGCTAAAAAATATTGCAAACCCCTGGGCTAGACGATGCAGATTTTGTAGATCTGTGTAAATAAGGCGAAACTCTCTACTCCAATAAATTATAGCTTTATTTTGTTGCGCCTGTGCTGGAGTTTGGAGCTGTTGCTATTTTGGTTCTCCTCTGCAGTTGCACAGCTCTGTGGGTTTTGGGTGTTTAGGCGGGTGCTGCTGCTGCTGGTGAGGTGAGCCTATACTTCAGCCGGTGTGCCAGTTGTCACGCTGCTGGGTACAGGAGATGCTGTTCCATTGTTACTTTTACGGAAAGAGAAACTTTTCCCAACTCCGTGCAGTAATTTAGTTTTGTCATAGGAGTTGATTAAATATTACAAAAATGGGAAATGAGGAAAGGAGGTGAAAGGTCATGTAGTTCTGCCATGTGTTTGTACATTTGAGTTGTGCACCAAAAGCTGATTTTCTTTCTTTGATTCTATCCCAGTTCTTGTAGACTATTTTCTTATTGCCTTTGAGATAAATACAATCATCTGCTTAGTCACTTTACAGAGCAGGACAAAGACTGACCAGTGTTGGCAGATTTTCTGAGAAACAAGTGACCAAGTCTTTGAAAAAAATCCCCCAAAAGTTATTAAAATAATCAATTAAAACATTCTATTACCACAAAACAAGTTTCTAACAATTTATGACATTAATATAGAATTGTAGACATGAAAATATGCAAAAATCTTTGCTAAGCTTTGCGTCTTTTAAGACTTGAAAGTGCAACCCACCTCAAAAATACACAAGTAAAAAAAATCTCTATAAAAGTCGCTATGAAGGCGCAGACTTGGCAACTTTGAAACTAAAGGGTCTTTCACACCAAGCCGAGGGTTGCCAGTCTGAACCGATTTGGGAACTTTTGCCAACAAGCAGTTCTGGTGTGTTTAGTGTGAATGAGGCGGTCTGAAGTCAGAACAGCGCGAAGCAGGTGGTAGAGGTGTGTTTTTGAAGACTTTGCAAAGTCTGCGTCGCCAGAAAAGAGATACAGTCGGCAACGTGTCATATTTGGGGGCGTGGCTTGCCATGGGGGAAACATGTGGTTAAAGATCCATAAGAATTAATTGGGAAAATCAACTTTTTCACTCTTTTGAGACACTTCCTGGCGATTTAAATGTATTTTGAGGACAACTAAGTCTTAATAGATGTTGCTGAAGTGGTGTTATCTTATCTCAGAAACAGATTGTTCTGTAGATGTTCAATACGTCAGACGGGACGGATGTAGAGGAAAACGTTGATGGAGAAGAGTTACAGCAACCGTAGTACGAAGGCTGAACACCCATGCACAACTTAGGTTTTGTCAGTTTCGTCAAGCATTATGTCACGCTCATGCCCACTCGGCTTTTGTTCAACAACTGGTGGCCGTTTGGATCGTGTGTTTTTGAATGTTCTTTTATGTCAGTGCGCCCCAAAGAGACTTGAACAGACTGGTGTGAAAGATTCTTAGGAGGAGTAAAGAAGAAGCTTGCGAATCGATTCTTATAGCAATAGTTCCCCGCTCTGAGCTTAAGTCACTCTCTCAAGTTCTCACGTCGGTGGCATTTTAAAACTCACTCAATCTTATTTGCAATTAGCTGTCACTGCTATGATAAACATTTAATCTCCTGCTGCAGCCACAATATCTGTTTTATCAATTAGTAATTTCATACGAACAGTCACTTTTTTAATACCGCTCAGGAGCATGCTCTTTGAGACACCGTAAATAAAAAAGTGTCAGACGGGGTTGTGAGAAGCGCAGTATCCGTGACATCCAAAATAAGTTTATAGAGGTTGTGTGCAGTGGGGTAAAGTGGAGCGAGGCGGTGTAACTGTGGATCTATACAGCCTGTGCTACAGTTGAACGTGCTGGAGCAGCTGAAGGGCTCCGAGGCACCACCCCGCGTGCCTCCACCACAGCACAGCAGCACATACAAGGCTTTTCAAATACTCCCGTCCCACCACGCTCAGAGAAGGAGTGTTGCTCCAAGCAGCAGCCTATTGCAGCATTACATAACCGGCCCGCCTTCTATACAGCCCATCACTTCTGCATGCACGACTTCCTCCTGAACCGCCACTACAGCCAAGCTACTCATTGTGACTGGATTCTGACTGTTTAAGCTCCAACATAGGCACTTTTTTTTTGTAACCTGACTGTATGAGAGGCAAAGGGCTCTGTTTAACGATTTAGGACATGTTGTTTCTTATTATCACGTTGTGTACTAGTGAAAAAGTGCTTTATAGTTTACTGACGTGGAGCAGTGCCTTGTATTCAACAATTAACTTTTATTGAATCAAAGGAAACACACGCAGGTTTTAACAATGTTTTACCTTTGTTCCCTTATTAAACACGTCTGCAGTTGTACTTGGTTTTATTCAGACTTGTTTGATGATTCCTGTTTTAAAAAAGTCATCTTCACCACCATTTTGAATTTCCCAGAAGTGTGACTACTACATAGGTGAAGCGCTGAGATCTTCTGTTTTTTATGGCCATTCATAAATTGCAGAGAAATTACGTTCATTAGAAAAGAGGCTCCCAAACTTTTCAGATCGGGACCCCCAAAAATAACCATGTAACCAACTAGCGACGCCTACAGCAAAATAAAATGGGGATTAAATAAATGTATTTTAGTAGTTTATTGCTTTATATGACCAAAAAAATGGGATGCTTCCAGTTAAAATCAGAGATTACGTTAGCCGGCACCTGCCGGTCTTTGGCCGGTAAAATGTGCCGTGGACCGGAAAAAATAGACGTCCCAGAAATAATAGGCGAAAAAATAAAAAGTAGAAGAAAAATGAGGAATAATACATGATTTACTGTAGACTATTTCATGATAATTCCACATTAGTTTGTTCTGTGGTCAGTGCTGGCGCTGCTCGGGTTCAGAAACTAAACGAGGCTCGCGCTGATAGCCTACACGTGACCCTGGCGCTGCTCGCAGATGATTGACAGGTGCTCAGAGAAACGAGCGCGTGCTCGTAGTGCTGCGTAGACCATGCTTTTTTTTTATTCTCAGCTCAAAACAAAATGTTTTACTCGCGTGTGAATACAGTGGCTTAATATTCCAAGTGAAGAGAATTGGTGCATGTAATGAAAGTGCGTCGTTTATGAAGTGGAGAAAAAAAAGAGAAAGTAGGCCTATAGAGGCAGACGGGGGAAGGCACGCGTCTCTCTTGAAGATTTGCTGATCAGCGTCAGCGAAACAAACGTGTTGCCGCTGGAGACAAACAGGTACAACACTTTATACGTGAAGCCTATCATTAAAACCTCGCGCTGAACTCAGAAATCTCCGGTTTAAAAGTGGGCTGCGTGGTCCCGATGCGCTCCGGGCTTTCGTCTCAGACACACGGGGGTTGATCTTGGCCCGGGTCCAGCGCGTGCGTTGTCCCGGGCTCCTGGCTCAAACACACGGGGGATCACGCGGACTAATGCGCTGGTTCAGTCCGCAGACGGGCGCGAATCAAAGCGCGTGTCATCATTATGATAAGTAAAAGTTAAAGACACCTCATTAACAACGACCAATTTTAGCTTTAAAATAGATACTGTTATGCAGACGAAAGCACGTAGGTTACTGCCAAAATTCACGTGCTGTTGTTTGCATAAGACAATAATATGTGACCGGTTGTTCTCCTAATTGACCGGAATTTCCAGACCCCACCGGTCAAAGTGACCGGCATAAAAAAAGTCTAGCGTAACCTCTGGTTAAAATATAAAAAAACAGGGAAAAAAAGATTATATACCAAGTCATAAATGTAAAGTTACATCTTGAAAGCATTTTTGCAACACCCGGTTTTTGCTTCGTGACCCCCACTTTGGGAACCACTGCAGTAGAACTGTGTGCCTGGATTAGCATTAGTTCACGGTTTCTACAAGGTCTTAAAAAGCCTACCTAAGTCAAGACATTTTTTTTTTTTATGTAAGACATTTTATATTTTGTTGAATCAATTTCTGATTTCTCAATCTATTGCACTACTATTGGAAAATTCTTAATAATATTCTCAATAATAAAACACAGCTGTTGTGTTATTTGGTTGATGGAGTAGCTGGAATGCTCGGTTGCTGCATAAATTGTGCAATTTTTAGTTGATTGATTCGATTTTTTTAAGTGCATCAAAGTATACAATTGCATCTTAATAAGCCCGAAGGGAAAAAAAGTAGCATTGTGAAATACTAGTATAGGTTACAACTCGCGATCAGGTCTTAATTTGTATGTTTTGTGGTCTTAAAAAATCTTAAATATGAGTAATATACTACAATCCCTCCGAATTTCCCTGTTAAGGGACAATAAAGGATTGATTGAAGCTCTGCTGCCAGTAGATGAAAACCGAAAGCCTTGGCAAGCCAGTGTTTCCCACAAGTTCATACAGAGATCATGGTGGTACAAGTGACCATGTTTGAATATGTTATTTTATGCCATTTTTGTTGCATAAAACTCTCTTTCTGCCTCTACTGATCCAAAACATTGCTTTTAGATTAAATATAACTCATTGCCTATGTTTATTGCAATGCTACCAGCTTCAAGTAATATTATATCCCCATCGGTCAAATGTTTTAGACTATGGGGGCAAAAATTAGACTATGGGGGGCCACCATAATCTCCTCTATGAATGGGAAACACTGCAAGCATTATAATTGAGTATTTTGGTTTGTTTTGGTATTTGTTCTAAAACAGTAGAACGCAAAGTATTCAATAGAACAGAAAGTACAACAAAATTACATCTGGAGTGAGCCCCCGGGCCGCTGCACCTTTTGTGCGCCGCCACTCGCTCTCCGAAAGTGGACTAGCATGTTTAAAAGGCAGTAACACCACAAATGATACATAATAGTTTTACCTTTAAGCATTAGATTACTTTCCTTTCTGCACAAGTCTAACCTCTTGTCTCTTTGGTGTGTGTAGTGAAGGACCTGATCCACTGGCGGGACCCAAAGAAGTCGGGCGTGGTGTTCGGAGTGTCCATGCTGCTGCTGCTGTCGCTGGCTGCCTTCAGCGTCATCAGCGTGGTCTCCTACCTCCTCCTGGCTCTGCTCTGCGTCACCATCA
Source organism: Mugilogobius chulae (assembly GCA_038363315.1). Taxonomy (NCBI): domain Eukaryota; kingdom Metazoa; phylum Chordata; class Actinopteri; order Gobiiformes; family Gobiidae; genus Mugilogobius; species Mugilogobius chulae. The sequence continues at coordinate 33,139,316 of CM076404.1, forward strand.
CCTTCCGCATCTACAAGTCTGTGGTCCAGGCCGTGCAGAAGTCCAACGACGGGCATCCTTTCAAGTACGCATTTATTTAGTAAAAAGAAATCAGGGTTTTACTTGGGTTTTGTTTAGTTTACATGGCAGCTGTGGACAAGGTAATGCATCACTCTTGCCTACTTTATTCTGCATTTAGACTCAAATGTGAGGTGTGAAGGAACAAATTTGGATGTGAAATAAATAGCTGTAAAACATGCATTTTATACAATGTGCTTTTAAATTCTGTCACACATAAAAGATGGTTACAAGACATGATTTTCTGACTGTTTCTTGTGGAGATTTAAATGTATGAGGCTTAAAAGTGTTGTATTTTTCTATAGCAGTCGAAAAAGATGGACCGATATATCATCCATCTGCCTTATTTTGGCCAATATTTGATCAGGTAGTTGTTTGGACAGTCCTCTGCATAGAAGAGATGCATTATCTCGTCTTGTCTCTATCTTGTAGACCCAAAAATAGCTTGTCTCGTGAAAATTCTGTCTCGTTCCATCCCTAGTTGAGCTCCAAGTTAGTTTTCAGAGATCTCCATTTTAAGTATGCACAGAGAGAGAGAAAGAGAAAGGAAAACAGGGAGTAGAGAGAGGGAAGAGAGAACAGAACACTTTTGCTGTAGTGAGAAGAAGCACTTTCTTGAATTTCTCTTTAAAAAGGCAGGTTGTGGTGGGTTTGCATGCCTGCAGTATCTTTACATTTAAACACGTATAAGTTTATGTCCTTACTAGGCTCGTTTGTCCATGAATAAAAGTTCTATTGCAATACAAGATTTTAAGGACCAAGTCTCTGCAGTCATTCATGTCCGCTCTGTCCTCAATCTCTGCTCTGCTTCTCTGCACGTGTGTGTGTGTGAGGAGTGAGAGAGCGAAGGGAAGGAGAGAGAGAGAGAGGGACACTACACTCAAATATATGTTATCTAAACTTATTCTTAAAATGAGTTTCAATGGGCACTTTTAATAAATACAGGGTGGACTGAGGTGGGTTAAAAACAGAAAAAAAAAAAAAAATAGTCTGATTTTTGATTGACTCGTTTATTCGAATGATTCAAATCCTTTCAAAGACTCAAAGGTCCCATCACTCAGTCAATATTAAAGCGCTTCTAAAGGCATCCTGTGTCCATTCAAACTCACTATCCTCATCAGAAACACTGCAGATTATTGACAAATTGCCTTGTAAACTTGTTTTTTGTATAACCCAGCAGTAAAAACAAAATAACTATTTAGAATCAGAACCAGAATAAGTTTAAATGTCGGTAAACAAAATTCACAAACTAGGAACTTACTTCGACTGTAAGGTCGGGCTGGGCCAATAATCGAAAAATCGAGAGATCGAATCGAAACAAATTGTCAATTATTTGGTGTTGGGTTTTGAATCGAAAGATCGAAAACCAATCTTTTGTCAGTAAAAATGTGTAGTTTGAAGCAAAAGTCAAACTAGTGTAAGGGGCAATTTAAAACACTGGATGATGACAAGAATGATAAAAAAAAGAAAAACAGGAAAACATTTAATGCATAGAATGTTAAATTAGGCTCAAGTACAGCCAAGTCCCACAGCTAAGTATAGTTCTGTGTTGCTAGCTAACGTCCTGCTCCTTCTGCAGAACGCTCATAAACCAGGACCTCAGCATCCCTCCTGAGACTTTCCGCAAGCACGTGGACTCCAGTCTGACCTACATCAACCGAGCACTGAAGCAGTTGAGCCGCCTCTTCCTGGTGGAGGACCTGGTCGACTCCCTGAAGGTGAGTCTGATACACACCACTGTCCTACGGAAGTCTTTTAGCTCAGAATGACCCTGTTTTAGTGGTTTTGGTTGATTACATAGTTAATACATTTTAAAGTCCATATGACAGGTTAAACTACACTCAAGTAATTGTGATTAATCTGAAGCAGAAACTTTCGCACATTTTTTAGCACTAGATAATATCTATGTACGTAATTTTGTGTCTGCAATTAAACCTTAAAAACATGTTTTTTACAGAAGGCAAAATGAGACTGAAGGTGACCACTCAAACACAGCCAATCGGAAAGCAGCCTTTGTCTCTTAAAGAGAAATAAAATGTTTTTTATTTTTGATTTAGGCAGAATACTGTGATCTGATTTTGTTACAATCTGATGCTTATTCAGTATACTTTTTGGTAGAAAAGACAACGTTTTTTAATTTACAACAAAAAAGTACCTCACCTTTAACTAGAAACATTGTTCGTGCAGTCATGGAAAACCTGGAAAAGTCATGGAAAACTAAATTCAAATTTCCAGGCCCTGGTAATGTTTTGAAATTTTATTGGGTTTGGAAATGTTTTGGAAAATGTGAAAATATTTGGGGTAAAATAGACTTTGGATGACTTGCTGAAACAAAATCCAACCCATTTAATATACAGTATATAAATAGACCCAATGCAGTCTTATTTACTCCTGATCTAACTAAGAACAAAATATGATTTTTACAATACACTAAAAAATATAAATTAAGACATGATTTGTGACCTAATTCGGAGCAAACTCAGAAAAAATCTATATTTTTTCCATGTCTTTATTGGAGGGCTATTCAACTTTATTTTTCAGAGGGCCAGATTGTATCAAGGACCACGGCTTGTGGGCCTGGCAGGTGCACAATACATCGCGGTTTTTGACGCAAGATTGTGCCCAAAATCAGAGTTGTTTCTATAGTGGTAATAACTAATGCTGCATCTGTTTCTATTGCTCTACAGCAGGACTATTCAATTATATTTTACTATGACTCTAGGTCTACATATGTGCTACTTCAGGGTGAACCTCAAGACTGATGAAGTTGATTTAAAGGACTGCAGGCGACTGAAAACCAGATCTTACCAAGAAATGTGGCCCAGTCCCTGGCCCACTTTATTATGATGGGCCAGTCTTTATTTCAAAGCATTATGTTGCTGTATCCACCCCTGTTCACTGTAAATCAGACACAGATTATTTCCCTGGCTTCTTTACAATGTGACCCAGTCCATGGCCCATTTTACCAAGGTGGGCCACATAAATTGCTTAACGGGCCGCTATTTAAATAGCCCTGCTTTATAGGGTTGAAATAATTTGCCTATGAAAAGCACAATTATTTAATTTTTAATTTGTAGCTGACTACCTAGAAATCTTTAGGTCTTTTGTTTGCCGCTGAAACTGAAAACACTGAAAATATTGAATAAACCACAACTACATTTGTAAAATTATTTGATTATTCAATAGATAAACAATCACGATTAAGACGTGTGTGAAAAAGTTATACAAAGTCATGGAAAAGCTTCACTTAAAATCTGTACAAACCCTGAAAAAAGATCTTTAGAGGAGTGGACCAATAATAGAAGAATATTTGGGTTGCATTTTTGTGTTTGTTTGTCCAAGAGCTTAGTTTAGTCTCATCTTATGGTGGACACAATAGAAGAAAATATAAAATCAAACTTGCAAACTTTAATTTTTCAGCTTTAAAACATGACAAATATTCACCACCACAGGGACTAAACCTCATCTCGTGCACTTTAACCTCAAACACACTCTCTGACATACCTGAGAAACTACATACTTTCACTTAAGAATTTGAATCTGTATTTGAATGGACTGCTGGAGATGTGTGTGGTGCAGTTTAACCTCGCCCTGAACAGGTGCAACAAAACCAACAGGTGAATCCAGCAGCAGCAGCAGCGTGTGTAATGTGTGTGTGATGTGTGTGTGTGTAATCTGCGACAGCTCCTTCAGGGCGCGTCATGGGCGTGTGTGGGACTTTTGCTTACTCACTCACCGGAGACAAGCATCCGAATAGTTTCCACGTTTCGCCAGCGCAGCAGCGGTTGTGGCTTTCATTATTTAAAAGAGACTATCTAAGCGCATTATTTCATTATTGCAAACCTCAACGAAGAAATATCTGGAGTTCATTGTTTGACTCGCAAATTCTGCAGTTTTTTAGTTGTGAACTCAAAACACATTTTCACCTTTTGACACTGTTGTTTTTACAGAGCTCCCATCTGTTCTTAAAATGTGTTTTTTGTAAATGTATTAATTACTAAAGTGCTCGTAAATTAGAAAAATTCATTTAAGACATTGCCATTGTTTAGGTATCCTGGTCATTAGCTGCATTTTTGACCGTTTTCTTGGTATTAGGGGAAAAGGGCGACTTGAGCGACTTGTTGCTGCAAGAAACATTTACAATTTTGGTGCAAAAAATGTATTGATAATGCAAACATTATTGAACAAAACATAGCACTATCATAAACAATGGTAATATAAGTAAGTCTAAAATTAAAGTTTCAAGTGTGTTTGAGTTTTTCAATTTGTAATATAGATGTGTTTAAGTCTTAAATGTCATTTGATTCATGTTTTATCACGATACACAATATATTTGAATTCAGTATTTTAGTATTGTGACACTTCAACCATAATAAATTGGAAAAAATTAAGAAAGTCAAATTGTACTGCTGTGGTTCAATGTGAATATGTACTACCATGTTTTGCCCGGAATAGAGGGATTATTATTTTTTATCAACTCGGGCGTTGCGTGCACCCGTTATGCAGAAAGAGACGCGGCTGATTGAAACAAGCCGTGGCAACAAATCGAGTCAGCACCAATGTCAGCTAACTACAAGAGTTATCACTGTGCAAAAACAAAAGTTGCTAAATTAACATTTGTGGATGAAATTCAACCTACGACCCTTCAAAGTTCAAGTGAGTGAAAAAACGCAGAGAAAAACACTGTCTCAAGCTGCAGGAGCCAGACGTCTGTCAGACCGGTTCAGACCTGACAGATGCTCTCGTCTCGTTTTGTCGTTTTAATCAAAGACGTTTCTCCAGCCAACCTGATGGACAGCGTCTCTCTCTGCATGGTGCATGCGCAGTAGAGCAGAAAGTGATGTTGAACAATAATCTCTATTTATTAAAAAAAAATCAAAGGTGAAGCTTATTGAAACTGTCTAAATGTCTTTGCTTCTATCAGTTGCTTTGGTGCCAATTTTCTTATATATAAAACGCAATTTCTGGACTATAAGCCGCTACTTTTTTCACAAGCTTTGAACAGGCTTATAAGACAATGCAGCAAAATTATAGATTCTCATAGACTTACTATTAACAAGTGCGGCCTATTTATGTACTTTATCATTTTTCTTACTTAAATTTAGTGGGTGCGGCTTATATTCAGGTGCGCTCAATAGTGCATAAATTACAGTAGGTTGCAATCCTGAGATTATCACCAGCTCTGACTGCAACATTTGTAAATGTAATGACCTAAACATGCATGAAGGTTTATTTAAATGCTCTTTAATGACTTTTTGTAATATAAGTTTAGAGTTCAAGTATTGCGATACGGGTGTCTTTATTTTCTCCAACGCAGTAATGCCTCTACCCGATTGGGCATTCCTTTCCCAAATCCTAAAATTTAATCAAATTAACTTAACCTAAGCCTAACCCTAGTCCTAACCCTAACCTTAGCCAAATCTCTAACGTAAATACAGTATTTTAAAATATAAACTTTTGCTAGCATAGCCACCGATGCAAAGTAATGGTGTATGGCATAACTGGGTTGGAAAAAGAAATTGTAGTCATATCCACTTCAAACACATGAATAAAATAAATGTATAGAGGGATTATCGGTCTCCTGCAGAAAGAGACGCTGTCAGTAAGGTTTGCTGGGACACTTCTTTGATTAAAACAACAAACTGGGACGAGAGCAGCTGTTTGGATCAGGTATAAACCGCTCTGACAGACGTCTGGCTCATGAAGCTTGAGACAGCGTTTTTTTCCACTCACCTGAAAGTAACGTTTATTTATCCCTCTATAAGTGTGTTTTTGAAAAGGTAACAATAATGTAACTTGGCTAAAACCGCACAGGAATTTGTTTATAGTAGATTCAATAGTGTTCTTTAATATATTCAGCCACCTTGGAGCTAGAAGAGCATCACTAAGACAACCTCCTATAACATTTTCTTCCTTTCTGTTTGTTTTCTGTGCAGTTGGCTGTTGTCATGTGGCTGCTCACCTACGTGGGCGCAGTCTTCAACGGAATCACCATTCTCATTCTGGGTAAGGGTCTTCAAAACAACGTGATACGAGACATGACAGGGGTTCTACTTTCCTCAGTTGAATTAGCAGCAGCAACAGTAGTTTTCCTGAAGAATGAGGCCACAGTGGACATGAGTGACGTGCAGGGCGCTGACAGCAGGGCAGACACGAGTCCTGGTGGTCAGTCGCTCTCGATGGCCCTTAATTAGGTTGGTGAGATTCTAACTGACTGACTCTGCTGTTATCCCGGTCTGACTCTAGTCTCCATTCTACAAAACTATTACATTTTATTCTTTTATAAGTATTAAGGAAAGGAAGATGAGTGAATAGGTTGTGTTCATGTTCTACAAAGTGACAATTCTATAAGGCAGAAGAAGCAAGAGCCATTTTTATCTGAATTTAATATTTTTGACCTTTAGACTGTCCTGCAATGCTTATAATTTAAAACAGACTGGGGCACACTGTGGCCTCAACCTGTTTTAACCTGTTAAGCCCCCAGCATGTTTTTGAGAATAAGCATTACTCATTATTACATCATCTACCTTTTAGTCATTTTAGCCAGATTAGAATAAAAGTACTATAGTAGCATATTTCACTTGTTACAAGACATTTCTGACTGTTTAAAAGATATTTTAGCTTTGCAAATGTATTGAAACAAGGGCAGAAACACCTTAAAACAACATAAATAATCCAGAGCAAAAAAGATTAAAATTCAGATTTTATTTGAGCAAATTTAGACTTACATTTTTTGCAGTGTTTGTTTCTTTTATTTGATTGACTTGGCTATGGAGTATGTGTTTGCACTTGGGTTCTTAATAAAAATAGACACAATAGAGGTTATGCAGGTGACATCACAGCATTATAAATGTTAGCACTGAGTGGCAAGAAAAAAGACTCAATGGAGAGAAATAACATTTTCTGCTGTAAGAGCTCAAAATACAACTAAAACAGGAAAAAGACTACAGCCTGAGATCAAATGTGGAAAAAAAAGCAGATAAACAACAAGCTTCTCCCACATTTATCACAGACACAGAGATCACAAGTTGAACTTATTACCCTCATCTTCTCAAAAAGATGTTTTTGAGTTTGTATGTTGCTATCAAAATGTCCTTAATTATCAACAAGCAAACAAGCTGTTGCCACGAAGATACACATTGTTTCGTCTGTAGGCTATAGAGGTTATGTCCATGTATAACCTCTATAGCCTATATTTTATTTTTGAATAATTGCTTGAAATAGAGTTTCTGCAGGTGACATGACGTCATTCTAAATGTTCATGCTGAGTGAGAGTTAATGGAGAGAAAGGACATTTTCTCTTGTAAGAGTTCAATAAACAACTAAAACAGAAAAAATAAACTACAGTTTGATAACAAATTCAACCCACAACAAGTCTACTGAGCACTGGGTTTGTAACTGACATGTAAAAAGAGAAAATCAAGTCAACAGTTGTAGCAAAGCAGATAAACAACAAGACTTTAGCTTCTCACATTTATCAGACATTGAAATCACACACAGTTGAACTTATTACCTTTTTCATCTTAAAAAAACATGTTTTTGAGTCAGTTTGTTGCAGTTAAAATGTCCTAAATCATCAACTGTTAGCAGACAACCCGTTGCCACGACAACAAAGAAATACCTTGAATAAATACCACTCATTCTAAATGTTGCTAAGCATTTTTGGAATAAAATTATGTCAGTGCATAAACTCTATAATGATACCAATAATGAAAGATATTAATGATACCAATAACATCAGTTAGCTTGTTTATTTAAATTATACACCCTTAAGTATGATTTGGAGCATTTTGTGCATCAATATAGTCAAAACAACTATGCAAGTAATATTTGACAATATATTACAATAGTAAACAGATTTATTTGCCTGGTTTTGGGTCTTCAGAGTGTGAAAAGACTTTTGTGAGCACTTCAAATAAAAAAGTCTAGTATATACAGTATATGCAGACCTAAATCACTGAAGCTGTGAAGAGTTTATTTGTACATTGAATCATAACTAAACTACACAACAAATAGCAAACAAAATGAGAGAGAAGATCGTTAAAAGCAATAACATTAATACATAATAATAAAAGACACAGAGGTTCACACAATTCACTCAATATTATCCTTTAACAACAGAGCTTACCTTGTGATTTCTTTTGTGTGCAGTGTTCTTAACCATATTGACTCTTTGCTCTTTCCGTCCACAGCCGACATCCTCCTCTTCGCGGTGCCGCCCATCTACGAGAAGAACAAGGTGAGAGTTTTTTGCCCTTTGACCTTGAGTCCGTCTGACATCATGTGACCCGAAGAACGCGCTGAGCTCACTGGTGACTGCAGCCTTTATCAGACACAGAGGCCTTTGAGGCACAGCTGCTCAACGTGAAGTCATCACAAGATACACAACACAATGTTCAGAGGGAGGGGGATGTTGACGAAAATTAATGTCATGTTTAGGGGGAAAAGAGCACAACGTGTATTTGAAATTCATCAGGTGTTTGTGTCAAAACGAATGAGCGTATTTCTTAAGGGGATGATACGTTTTTGTCACAATATATGTTCATGCTTCACGTTCACGAGCCTAAAAGTACATTTAAAAGTTACCGTTACTACGTACATTACTAGAGCCTTTTTGACACATTCATCTTCTCTGTTATCTCCATTTTAGAATATTTAAAATTGATATTTATTTATAATATTTCTGATGACATGTTTTTCAAAAAAATATTTTACTGTAAATTAAATGGTCACTGTAAAAGATGGGTAGGGATTGGACGATATACGATATTATCGCTAATCACAATAATTAAGGGCCGCAATTAAATAATCGTGCCGTTTTTTCATAATTGTGATAATTGTACGTGATGATAATCGCAATTATAGCAACAGGTAAGAGCATCTAAAATCTGATGCTGTGAACCCAGTAAAAGCCATATTATGGTTAAACAAAGAAATTATTATTTGGATTTTTTTTTATTTTGGATTTTTTCTGAGTTGATATAACGATAACAAATATTTGACCTCCTGCTGTGACAGATAACAGATATTTGGATTGATTTATTGATTGTTTTTAATCTACAAAATTGCAAGTTAGCTTTTCACTTCAGTAGCAACAACATTTTGGGATGTAGAAGGAGATGGAATGTAGAATCATTTGTGGCATGATTGTGAAAGACTATACTCTTTTTTTTTTTTTAGTCTAATTGTTTTTTTTCACACTTATTCACTTTAGACTGCATTCACAATACACTTTTGATTCGGATCAGAATTCATTTGCCTGGATAGTTTGTTTTCGATTGGGCAATTGTGAACGCGCAAATGAACTCTGATCCGATCCAAACAGTCAAAATCTGAATCGGTTGGAGAGGTCGGTCTCGAGCTCTGGAGCAGTTTGTTTGTTTTGTGAAGCAAACGGACCGAGAGCGAAACAAAACCAGGAAGTGATGTGATCCAGCCTGAGATGCTCGTGAGGCTCAGAATCTCAACAAACAGTATGTGTGAGATCGATAATGAGACAAATAATACACAAAAACACATTAAAGTAACAAGAGAAGAGCAGTGGCGGATTCTGTTATAATTAATTATGATCACACGACCGTATATCATCGTTATTTACAAAAATAAGAAAGTTATAAATCTTGGAACCAAACAATAGAAAGTAACACTACAGCTCACATTACTGCGGGGAAATGGTCTATATTCATCTAATATTTAGTTATAAAGTTAAGTGAGCAGATGACAGACCTTTCACTTCGTCTGTCACTCACTCTGGGCTCGTTAATGTGAGAGAAGTTGTGGGATAGATCCATAAAAACAAAAACAAAGTCCAGCAGCGTGTTTGTTTTGGATGGAGTCGTAGCCGCTGATGTAGCAGAGAAGAGGGCATCTTCTACCGTTTGCGTAACGCGTTTCTGTCCCACAGCGCCTCTATCTGCAAAAAACAGATGTGTCTCTACTGCGCTGGTTTGATTGGTAAAAGTGTCTTGTGAACACAAACCGAGCCAGTTTAGAGAAAGAAACAATGTTGTAACTTTGGTTCTAAATTGAGCCAAGTCCAGTTCAGTTTGTATTGTGAATGCAGCCTTAATGTGTTCAAAATTGCAAAGCTGTTGCTCTGAGGATGAGCACACAGACTGGGGCACCACCTCTCCCAAAAATATCAGTGCCAAGTATCGGTTGATTTTCAAAATAAAAATATTGTTAAAAATCAGTCTATCTTTACCAATATTGATAATGCAATTTCTATCACCCATTCCTAGTAATTTTCTCTTTTATATTTACCGTAATTCACATTATATGAGCATTATTATAGATCTTCCCTAGTCTTGATGCTTAAATACTAGGAGTGTGCATTGCCTTTAATCTGGTGATATGATACGTATCACGATACACATGTCACAATACGATATATCTTGATACAGGCCCATAGCGATATATTGCGATTTTTCTTTAACTTTGGTCTTTTACAAAGTGAATTATTGTTTTTGATGAGTCAATAAAGAAAAATAGACACATAAATTACAATGTATATTTTCTGCAGTATTGATACTCAATGACTTATTCTGACAGTATTGATACTTAATGATTCTCTGACAGTATTGATACTCATTGATTCTTTCTGCCAGTATAGTTAATGGAAACACAAAGCTAATCAAGTTTCTAAAATGAATAAACCACTTTTTATAATATGTATAGCAATTATTTGTGAGCCAAGGTAATAATATACCTTAGATTTTGTTCTTAAAGACACAGTGCTGCCCTCTACTGTTCTGGCTGAATATGCACATTTTGAACCACTATTGACATTGAATTCAGTTGAAATCAAAGCATACAAAGCATCCTCATTAATATGCATGACATCATCAAAATATCGATATTGAAATTTTAGTATCGATACGAGTATCGCGGGATCGGCTATCGCGATATATTGCCGAATCGATATTTTGGGGCACCCCTATTAAATACTGTATTTATTAACTGTTCTTTTTTTCTGCAGACCCAGATTGACCAATACATCGATGTGGCGCGCACTCAGATCAACTCCACCATGGCCAAGTTAGTATCATTCATTCACTTTTATTTTGGAAGTAAAAAATATACTTGTGATTCTAAGTGTGTGTTTTTCTGCTCGCAGGTTACAAGAGAAACTTCCCGGCGCCCTGAAACGCACCAAAAGCGAATGATTCTGCCCCCAACGTTTGACCACCAGACACCATTACCATCACCATCATCGTCATTCGCAGTCACCATGCATAATACCTGCCCCCGGAACCCTCCTCCTCCTCTCTCTCTAACTACGCTCCTCTGTCCCACCGCCGAACCTCGCTAGCTAGCAAAACCTCGAGCTCCTCCACTCCCCCCGAAAACGCAGCTTATCCTGAGCGTGTGTGTGAAGAAGAAGAACTGTGCCTGTGCAAGAAGAAGAAGAAGAAGAAAGGCAGGCGTCCCAAATCGTCGGGGGGTAGCAGGCAGCAGGTGGAGTGAACTAGACTGAATCCATGAGCTGGTTTTGGGTGTGTGTACAGCGAGCGAGCAAAAGCGAATGTCTGTATTTAAAAAAAATTACACATTTCCTTGAAGAAGAAGAAGATGATGAAGCGTTTGGGTAAGCTAGACCAGAATAAGTTTAAAAAAATAACAATAAAAATGTAACTGATGCTGACGTGACTACGTAGTCTTTTCCTGCTCTTGCTCTGCAGTTATTGGTTAAAAAGGCCTGTACTCGATTTTTTCTAACTAAAGCAAGTTAAAATCAGTTTTACCCCATGACGGATGTATTGTCAAAGTATTTATTTGGGAGAAAACTAGCTTGTCTACGTCTAATAATGCAGCATTTTGTTCTCTAAAACCCTGGAAGTGCACTAGCTTGACTTTAGCATGTGTTAGCATTCCAAAATTTGTGGAAAAACTTTTCTTAGTTAACAATTACAACACTCAGAATGCATTAGATAAGTCAGTATAACTTTGAGACATCTGCTAAAAGTTTGAAACTAAATTAATATTTCTTTATTTGCTTTTAAGACGGTAAAAAAAATCAAGTACAGCGCCTTTAACGCGAGAAGCCGGTTTTGGGCTCGCTGTTACAGATTGGCCTGTTGAGGAATTTAATTTTGTTTAGTTTTTATTTTTACAGGCGCTTGTGTAAAAGTTTCTGCAATGCACTGATGTTTTGTTTTCTAAGACCCTTGAGCAGGTTGAAATAATAATAAGAAATAAAAAAGGACTGGAACACTGAGCCAGCTTTGTTAAATTTGGCCTAGTTCACCCTATTTTTGTGTATATACACCGTTGATAAAAAAGGCTCTGCTGTATTTAACACGTTTAGCCTTGCTTTTTATACCCCCAGCTCGTACGGCAGCCCTTTAGCCACACTGTCGAGGTCTAATTACATTCACCCTGTACGTGTTTTTTGATTCTTCTCACCACTTTACTGATAAAACAATGGCTGCTTTCACTCTTATACTAGCGTGACGTAGTGTCGGTTAGCTTACGTTTTAAACAAGAGCTTGTAAATGTTTTCTCTTTCGCTCTGAAATGGACTGTTTTTCGAGATAAGGCACACTCCCTAATGTGTGGTCACAGCCAATGAGTTAAAACTATGACTAGTGTGGGTTCTGTTGCCGTGGCAGCTGGGGCGGCCATGTTGCGACTGGAGCAAAAGCAAAATTCGACTTTAAAGCAGTCTAAAGACAAATTGGCCGGCCATCTTGCGACTGGATTAAAAGCTAAATTTTAATTTAAAGCAGTATAAATCCAAATTCATGATCAACGAGAAGAGTAATGCTTTAAAATAAGGTTCCTTTGTACAATATTCATAGGGTATTTCTACATTTTGCACTTAATCGCATTTATAGATGACTTACAACACTATTATTAGTCATAAGTCACTAACCTAAGACAATAAGCGCTAATAAACACCTACAAAATATTTACAAGAGCGTTAATAAGCTGCTTATCAAACTATTTCCTATTACCAAGCTTGTAAATGCATTATAAGTGCTTGTATGCCAACAACTACTGGTAATTAATGCCTTATAAATACTAAATTAAGGAACCTTATGTTTAATTTTTGGTTCAGCTGTCTGTCTTTGATTATGACAATGAACAGCTCTGGTTTATTTTATTTTATGAAGAATTAAACTATATTTGTGTGCCATTACATGATGTGGACATGATTGGGTTTACTTTACAACTATTTAAAGACGCTTTTAAAACCTAAAAATATGTCCTTTTCACATCAAATTAAAGTGCAAGTATCCAAAGACACATTAGCAAAAAATGAAGGCAAAATTGTGACTTAAAAACGCCACTTACCCCATTAGTTTGTTGAAATATTCCAACACAACATGGCCGCCGTAACTGGGCCTTAGTTACCACAGGTTACCGCGGCAACAGTCTCTCTACAGTCAGTACAATAACTCACTGGCCTCCACTGTCTGACAAACCTGCTGTCTGTCCATCTTGGCTTCGACGACAGGCTATTTTGATAACATTTTTGGTTAATTTATTCGAGTAATTTTATATCACCGCTTTTTGTTTTGCTTTCGTGGCTGCACCGGCATTTTAGGGAGGAAACTTCTGCGTAGCTGGGAACGCAAGTAGCAGATTTTTTGGGATGCGTATTATTCATCTAGAGAACCCTTTTTACTTTTGCTTGAGGAAAAGACGCCCCTTGTATCATACTCTCGATTGTTTTTTTTGTTTTGTATAATAATCGTGATAGTTTCAGTGGTGTTTTGAGTAAAAATGTCACACCGCACGACTTCATCTCCGCCTACGTTTTAAGAGATCAGTATAGAGAATGCGTTCACTTCATTCATTTCACTGCAGGAGTTTGCGTAGACGTCCCTTTTAGTCGCAGACATACAGCGTTCCTTACTATGCATGACCCTTGTCGACATCTTGTAACATCACACAGACAAAAGCAAAACTATTGTGTCAAAATACTGCTCTGAAACTGCAAAACTATATACAAACTGGACTATTATGCATCATAGCCTATTCTATTTAAGCTCACGTATGTCCTTATAGTATTTTTTGTGATTAAGAAGAAAGGAAAGTTGCATCCTAAATTGAAGATATTAAGAGTAACTTATGCAGACTTGTTGCAATTTTTATAAATAAATGAAAGTCTTGGCAGTAAACTTAAAGCTTGTGTACCTAATTTTGAAAGTGTGTATTTAAATTTAAAACATGTTTCTCGTTATCACAAAGCCTTTAGCATACCAAGAGGTTCATAAGAATGGATTTTTTTGGCTACTAACACCAAGTTTTTGAGAGAAAAGTGAAGCAGGCTCACCACCCTCAGCACAGCCAATCAACTCTAATCCCAAAGAGTCGTTTAGTGACTTGTGGCTCTGCATTACAAGCATGCTTTAAAGCTGTTGTACCTTATTTTCACACAGCAAAATTAACAAAAATTAATTCTGGAGGAAGCAAAATGTATGTATTGTGAGAAAAAAAGTTTGTACCCCAGCTTTAAGTTTGTTAAAATGTGCCACATTGCCAAAGCCAGGACTGCAATGCAAATTTATTTTAATCTAGCCTCACTTAAAAAGACAAAAATTCAGAATTGTAACTTGCAAAATCATTTGGATTACTGTCTTGGAACAACTCAAAACTTTTGAAACCAATGAAATAATTAAGGTCCACCATATACATAAAACCTAACAAGCAAAACTGTCTGAATTTAAGATTAAAGCTGTGTTACCTGATGTTCACATTGCAAAACATTAATTATTTTTATTATTTTTTCATTTATTCAACTAGTTTTCAAAAATAATATCTGCGTGCATTCATTTTTGGCTGCAATTACGACTTAAGAACAAATTTCTTCAGACAGCAAAATGAAACTGGAGTGGACCACCCAAGCGCAACCAATCAGAACACTGCATTTTAATTCGTGATGTGAACTAAAATACTTAATTATTAGATTCAGGCAGTGCACGTCAACCTTATTTTGTCACAAGGCGCTGCTTTGTGCAACACACTAGAGTAGAAAATAGAGTTATATTAAGATATTTACTTCCCAAAGGTCAGGTACCACAGCTTTAAGTTTACTCAAACGTGCCACAGCCAATAACCAAGCACTGCGATTAAAACGTATTCAGAAAAGATGCTATTTTTGTAAACCGTGACCTCAAATTTCTGCGCTTTTTACCTGGAGGCTGAAGCTTAGGTCACTGCTACTACTGCTGCTGTGTTGTAACTACTAGCATGCATAACAGCACATCTCTATGGGACTCTGCAATGTTAAACCACCATAAAGTCACTCATCTGAAGCATGTCTTTCCCCCCATTTTTGTCACTCATCGTGTGCCGGGAGTGCGTGTGACTTTTCTGTCTTTTGCAAGTCTTTTTTTTTTTTTTTTTTTTGACTTACTGGTTATCTAGATGGAGTTCTCTTCTAATATCAGCTGTTTTGTATTAGCTATGACTTTTGTTTAAAAATTTTGACGCTTTTTGGGAAAGTTGTTGCAAGAAGAAAAAAAAATTACAGGATAAAAAGAAGTTTGTGGTCTCTGTACTGATGTCGAAGTGAATTAATAAAAATGCGTTTAAAGGACCGTATGTTGTTGGTTTATTTGTGGGAAAAAAACACCACCAGATAATGTCCGTATAAATATTTCGAATAAGAAGATTTGTCTTGCAAGGTCTTGTTTGGGTGGGAAGGGGATTAAAAGAGATCTAAATTTAGCCTACACTACTTTTCAAAGGCATTACAACTTGGTCACATGCCGGCTCGATTCAAAATCAGTGGGGTCTTACGTAATGGAGCGTTTTATCGTACTAAATATTGAATGTAAGTGTGCTTGTAATGCTGATTAACTCTGGTCTTGTGCATGTTTGGTTTTATTGTGAATGACACAAGAGTTTTGCATCATAAACAAGAAAGATTACACTAAATTATTAAATCGACTACATTGCACAAGATTTTTCTCCCCATTTAAAGTTATTTCTTCATCAAAAGCACACCTGCATTTGTGTTTTGCATCATTCGCTTGACAAGAAAATGCTGGGTTTAATTAAAACTTCAAAACAAATTAAAGCCGCAAGCGGCATTCCAATGGCCCTCGCCACACTCCGATGTCTGGGCCAAGCTTTCAAAAGCTCTGCCCCAAAGAGCTATAAAAGGATGGTCATTGTGTGTTCTTGTCTTAATGGTTTAAAAGAGCCTCATCACTATACACAGAAGGTCAGTGGAGCAGCGCTTACGCTCTACGTTGTCACGGCAACAGCATGCTAGCTTTGAACTTTGTCCTATTACTCTACCACATCCTAAGAATGGTGCTGACGTGACATTGGTCAGTGTATGTTGTTGTATTAGTGCTTCATAAGAGCCTCATCACAGTACAGAGAATACCCGAAAGGCAGCGCTTACGCGCTCCGTCGTCACAGCAACAGCGTGCAAGATACGCCGTTGGACTCTCTGAAATTTGGCCCAGTGACTCTTCATGTCATTCCAAACAAAAATGTTTAACAGTTTGTTGAAAGTAACAAACTTTTATAAACAATAGAAAATGTGAAAAAATCCTCTTTTGAATAACATGGGAATTTGAGCTCCTTTTCTTGATTTTTGCAAGAATTTGCAGCTTCGTCACACATAAACCATATGACTTATCAAAATAATTTGGATAACTTTTAATGACCAATAGGCCCTACGCCCTGCTGGGGGCTCGGGCTTAATAAAACACAGTAAGAGAAAAAAAGCTAAAGGTACAAAGTGTGCTTCCAGTACGAAGTGGTCGTTGTCACCATAGTAACGGGCAAAAAAAGGAAGCTAGCTTCATTTTAAGCAGGGAAATAAGTAATATCTCAGACATTTATAGACCGTAAACAAGTTTTATAGGTTGACCATTTCAGTTTATAACCAAAGTACAAAACTTTAAAGTGTTACATACAATTAGCATTCACTTTCTCAAACAATGGTCACTGCTAGCCGTCTCCAGCGGCTTCACAGAGACAGATCTGAGGATGAGGATGTGGGGGAAGGAGGAAAGAGCTTACCAAAAAAGGCTGTGAATTCGAGGACAGTTGAGTCCATCAGAAATAGCACATGCATTAATCTCCAGGCTGACCTCCGACTGAAGAGAAGAGCGATTACTGTACACTCCACATCACCGCTCAAGTGAAGAAGAAGAAGACGCGTCCTTCATCTGCATCGTCCCATCTCATTGAAGAGACGTAAGTTTATCTATAAATGGTTGTCTGGTTTTCATTCAGAAGAAAGATGGCTGCTTGTGTGAAAATGTATTGATACCAAAAACAAAAAAATAAAAATTTAAAATCGCACATTAAATGACTTAATCGTAAATAGGCTAAACAAATAAGTAAAAGAATATAAGTAATTAAAATGGATAAATACAAGAATAAATCCATAAAAAAATTGGAAATGAAAATATAAATTAAAAAATAATTAAATACCAAAATAAATGAATAAATAAATAAATGCATAACATTATCAGGTCTTTGTGGGTCTTCTATACATTTATTTCTTCATTTATTACATAAGTAAATGAGAATAGATAAAAACAAGAATAAATGCATAAGTAAAAAAAAATGTGGAAAAGAAAATATAAATAAAAGAATAAAATAAATACCAAAATAAATGAATGAATAAAAAAATCTGTGTGGGTCTTTTATACATTTATCTATATATTTACTTATTTATTTATTCTTTTATTTTGGTATTTATATATTTATTCTTTTATTTATATATTTCCGCATTTTTTATGTATGTATTTTTTCACGTATTTATTTATTTTCATTTACTTTTATTTATTTATTTATAATTGGGTAATTTTTAGTCCTCCATATTGTAAATTGTCTTGTAGCAATTGTTAAAAACATTCAAACATGCTAAAATGTAAAAAATATTCCAGCCTATTTTTCCTAAAATGTTTTCTGTAGCACAAACAAAAAACTAGATTCTTAAGTCCAATTTAATTCAGACATATGAAGTGGATTAAATGGAATAATAAAGCTTCTTTATTTGGATCTAGTTGAACATTTACAGTATGTATTTCTATTATTTCTATTAGATAACCTATGCACTGAATAGAGATGGACATTTGAAGAATTTTGGCCCAATTTACATGGTCACTAAGCAGCTCCCTAGTTTGATGTCTTTTGTAATCCTAATAAATGGCTAAACTGGGATGAGCTTAGCAAAACGTTTACAAATCTTACATATAGTGATCTTAACTTTGTTTTAGTGAAATGATTAGTTCAACCTGTCATTAGGGATGTTACAATATCATTCATTCATTTTCCTACCGCTTAATCCCGTTAGGGGTCGCGGGTGACTGGAGCCTATCCCAGTAACTGTGGGCCTTAGACGGGGAACACCCTGGACAGTGGCCAACTTGTCGCAGGGTTAGACAGACAACCATTCACTCTCTCATTCACTCACAGGGAAATTTACAGTGATGCCCAATTAACCTAAACATACATGTTTTTGGAGGTGTGAGGAAACCGGAGTACCCGGAGAAAACCCACGGAGACACGGGGAGAACATGCAAACTCCACCCAGAGAGATCGTGAGATGTTAATATGGTCCGACCCGGGAGTCGAACCCACGACCTCCTTGTTGGGAAGCCAGAGCTCTAACCACTTGGCTACCGTGCACCTGTCACATTATCAAGTTTTAGTATTGTGATTGCTGTGATACAAAATATCATGATTTAGCGATTATTCACAATTACCATCGCCACAATCAAACAACAATAAATAATCATTCATTGTCTCTCATTGTCTTATTAAAATAAACTTTCTGGATGAAGCTATCTTAATGTAACAAAACATTCTGCTAACCCTAACCCTTTTTTTCTATATTTGAAAGGCAGACTTTTGCTTCTAAAATGGTCGCATTTAGAGATATGTTGATATGTTTTAACTTCAACTTCAACTTTATTGTAGTCCCAATGGGAAATTGATTTGCAGCAGCAGCAGACATGCAGATACAATATACACGGTAGCCAAGTGGTTAGAGCTCTGGCTTCCCAATAAGGAGGTCGTGGGTTCGGCTCCCGGGTCGGACCATATCAACATCTCACGATCTCTCTGGGTGGAGTTTGCATGTTCTCACCGTGTCACCGTGGGTTTTCTCCGGGTACTCCGGTTTCCTCCCACCTCCAAAAACATGCATGTTTAGGTCAATTGGGCATCACTGCAAATTTCCCTGTGAGTGAATGAGAGAGTGAATGTTTGTCTGTCTAACCCTGTGGCAAGTTGGCCACTGTGGCGGTGTTCCCCGCCTAAGGCCCTAAGTCACTGGGATAGGCTCCAGTCACCCGCGACTCCTAACGGGATTAAGCGGTAGAAAATGAATGAATGAATGAATACCGTAATTTCTGGACTATTGAGCGCACCTGAATATAAGCCGCACCCACTAGATTTAAGTAAGAAAAATGATAAAATACATATATAGGCCGCACTTGTTAATAGTAAGTCTATGAGAATCTATAATTTTGCTGCATTGCCTTATAAGCTGCATAGTTCAAAGCTCATGAAAAAAGTAGCGGCTTATAATCCAGAAAGTACGGTAAATAAAAATAAATAAATCACAGCTGCCTGATGATCTAGAGTGCTAACTTTAAGCTATAACAAAGCATTATTTTTTATTATAGCTTCAGAAATGAAAGATGCTCTTGCTCGCTGAGTTCTGATCCGGGGCATTCTCAGTCGCCGTCCAGAAGGAAGATCAAACTCCTTAAAAGAGGGTGGTCAGGGCTTTCCATTATTTGTTGGGCCTTGCGTATCACCCTTCGGCTGTAAATATCATGCAGCTGAGACTGCTGTAGGCCTATAATTTTGCCTGCCGCCTTAACCAGCCTGGCCAGTCGATTTTTACTGGACACAGAAAGCACCCCAAACCAACAAACAATACAAAATGTAAGGACAAATTTAATAAAACTATGGTAAAATAGGGTCATAAGAACATTACTAAATCTGTTTTATTTGCAGATTTAATCTATAACAAGGCTCACAAAATCACAAATGTACTTACTGTAGCAAGAAAATGTATTTATCTAAAATAAAGCACATCTGCAGCAATAATATATCGTCTTTTTCTCTCAAAGTTCAATTGTTTATCCATTACTAGGTTCAGAAGAGTTATCTAAAAAGAATAATTGTGTGTCTAAAATTGTTATGATTATTATTCTTTTGTTCTTACGATTATATTGTGCTTGGAATAATCACAATTATCGATTAACCTAATAATCTTGACATCTCTACCTGTCAGAGGCACCACGTTAGCTCCTTGTTTGGCTCATAAACTCTTTCCTGTTGTTCTGCGACAGGTGGCATCAGGTGGACTGGTCCTTCTGCCAGATTTTCAGAAAACCCTCGAGGAAAGACAGATACTCACCAGCACTGAGTATATTTTCGTGACTCAAAACCTAAATCTGGACCTCTTTTATGACTCTTTTAAAGGGGCACTGTGTAAGAAAAACAAACAAAGTGATTTCCACTTTTGAACACCAGAGGGAGCCTTTCACATGCATTTTGCCTATTAAGCATGATGCCATCTAGCGTCAATAATCCACATTCCGGCCCGTAATAAAACATTTCAAATACGTATAAATGTATCACAATTGATGTGGATTGGTTAACAGTGCTCTCTTAAGTATTCATGTTGTAAAGAATAAATATGATTTAAATGTTTGTGGACTATATGTGATAATTAAAATTCCTCTCAATCTTACACAGTGCCCCTTTAAGTCCCGCTCAAGTCAGGAGCAAGACCAAAATAACCCACAACTGTTACAAGAGACTTTACAAAAAAAGCCCAAAGTCAAAGGGTGTATTTGACTTCTTCCTCATACAAAATATCATTATTGTTATATTATTATTGTTGTGATTATTGTTCCCACAATCACTTTGTCATTATTGTTATTGTCATTGTTACTGCTACTATTATCATTATCATTAATTCATTTATCAGTTTAGTTTATTATTTATCACTTTAATCAATTACTTTTCTCCTAATTTTGCTTTTTAACTATATTATTCATGTCTTTGTCTCTTTATTTGTAAACTATTGACCCTATTTTGTCCCGCCTACTTTTCTAGGACATGCACTTCCTGTTTAGCTGCATTTAGCCTGTAGATTTCAGTCGATGGGTTTATTTTAACTGTCATTATATTTAATTAAAATTGCCCCACAAGACAGACAAACAAATACGTTAGCTACCTTAACAGAGCTAAACAGGAAGTGCATTTCCAAGCCAAGTGGGCGGGACAAAATAGGGTCAATACAGTTCTTTTTTTATTATTAGTTTTTTTCTAAGCAACTACTATCTTTAATCTTTTTATTAATCTTATTTTTCTCTTTCCTCTTCTTTTGTCCTTTCCTTTCCTCCTATTGTTTTCCCTTTTCCTTGTCTTATTCTTTTACCTTGACCTTTTTCAATTATCTAAAAAAGAAAAGAAATAGACACATAAAGGAAATGACTAGTCTTACACGTTAGATTAAATATTAAAATCATCTCAAGCCTTTGTTCATTTGACTGGAATATCTTGAATAATTAACAGGTTTGATCATTTTTAGTCCGTGAAAAAAGTGACGCCAAGAAAGACGAACGATGCTTCCACACATTTCTTTATTTAAACTATAGAACTAATAAATTAGAATTCATGCAGCAATGTGTTCGTGTGTAAAACTGAAGAATATAACATTAAGAGAGAGAAAGAGCATTACAATCTGGATATTTTTGGAAAGATGTTGCAAACTTAAGGTGCTGTGTTTCGTTATTATTGTTGCAGGTTTGGTTATTTTCGTGTCAGATCAGCATTTCATTTGAATAATAAATTAATTAAACAGAACTCAGCCTGGCTTTAATGTATTCTGTGTTCATCCCTGAGTTAGGCTTTTGTTAGTTAGCTTCTCATCATGTTGTTTTTGCATAAACTTTGTACAATGCATGAGAAATTGAAGAAAAAGTTTGAACGTTTAACAGAGACAAACAGGATTTGTGCAGAAAAGTGCTTGTACAAAGTAAAATATGTACAGTTGGTCTGTTGAGACCAGGAAAATCAAGAGGAAAAGAACAAAAACTATGTAAACAAATATTAAATAGGTGTCACTGGCCTTTTGCAGCCATTCATTGTCTTCAGCAATAACATCATTCAGTTGTAGGTCACGAGGAAAGCTAGCGCTCACGAGATTTAAGGGACAAAGTGCTGCGTTGTCTTTAGCTAATTCTATAAAACAAAACCATTTCAAAAGTTCCTGAGAGCACAGGATCTGGAATCATCCAGACCCAGAACTGTGTTATAATAAAACAAAAGCTAAAAAAACATTTTGCATCTTTGAATAAATAGAAAAAAAAAGAAAAAAAAATGTATCTACTTGTGACCAAAATGTAGAGGGTGAAATATATTAATTACTAAGAGAAAAAAGGTCTAACATCTGGATGTGAGAGCACTTTGGCTTGTTCAATGGCAGCTTAGCATTAGCCACCTTAGCTTGTGGCTAACAGCAGGTTAACTATCCACAGGTGCATCGTGGACACTCAGTGCCAGCTTTTCACATTCGTATAAACTTAACGTAGTGTTTAGTGCATCACTGCTGCACTATGAAGAACATTTAGCTCCAGTGAAAATGCTCTCATATCTAGGTGTCGTATACACAAATGTAAACATGTTTCCCTCAAGTCCAACTTAAGATCTAAGATCTTCTTTGCAGTAATGTTAAAGTGGGTTGCAAGTGGTGATTCTAATGCTGTTTTGTTCCCATTCTAAGAGTTTAACTACATTCTTTTTTACAGGCCCTTTGTGTATCTAAAATAAGAACTTCACCATGTTGGAGGTTCACCTGGTAAAGCGCTGGCTTCATATCTGAGTAACTCAGATGTTAATTTGGGTGAATAGTCTCAGGCCATTCTCATGTCTTCTACCCTGTTTCCGATCTGTCAACACTGTCACACAAAGACTCAGAAGCCCCCGAACATTGGTCTTACACAAACGTAAGTAAATCTTTACTTACTAATTGGCTTTTTTTCACTAGATCCACCATAACAACCCACCTGACCAAACGGAATCACTACGAGGGAAGTAAGTGCATTTCTGTGCTCCTGATTTGAGGATTTTGGAGCTCTTTAAGTGCCATAGTTTTGTGGGTCACTGTACACGTGGTCCAAGGAGATGCAGTCGTCAGTGTTCCTGAAGTGCAGGGCGCTCTGGCTGTAGGCGTCCAGGGCCTGCTGCTGCTCCTCGGGGCTGTAGAACAGAGAGTGAGGGTGCACCTGCTGGATGTGTCTCTTGATGGTGCTGACTTTGAGCGTGGCCAGAGTGGCTCCACACACCATGCAGATGAGGCCGTGCCGCTGACAGTCGTAGTCCATCAGGTAGTCCGACCTCCAGCGGCTCTGGTAGTTCCGCCGCTGGTCTTTCCCCGGGTAGTGGGTCTGTCGGGGGGACAACACTTTCCCCTCGTGTGCGTTCTCCTCCTTTTTCAAGCGCTTACGGCTGTGCGACCGTCAAGGGAGCCGTCCTCATTCGTCCCATCTGGAACCAGGACATCAGCGCTGCCCTGAATAATTTCCGCTAAAACAAAAGAGAGTTGGAATGAAAAGAGGTTGCAGTACAGAATTAGTTTTACAGTAGTAGTTACATCTACAGTAACAAACCCGATGGGATGAGCTAAAGCTATTCCCAGAACTAGTTTGAGTTTGATCTTTTTTCAAAACTGATACTAGTCTTTTCCCTGGACAATATCAGCGGTGGTGATCTAATTACTATATCTGTAGACTGTGAAGAGAGCCTCCGACTAAAGTCAACATTACAGCAAATGTCAATAAAGACTTAATCTATTACCAAACAGTCCAACAGTCTGGGGCCATTTAATATTCTCACAACTGAAACTTCACTTCTCTTACAATATAACACATTATCTTATTGATTATTCATTTGGCAACACTGGTCAGATTTTGACAGCTGGATTTAGCTGTTGATAGTGAATTGTATTTACCTCAAAGACAATTAAAAAAAGGGTCTACAAGAATTGTGATAAAATCGAAATTCTTTGCCATATCGCCCAGCCCTAGTGTGTAACATTCTATTTTCAAAGCAAAATCATCTTCATGTAGATAAATGTGATTGCAAACCCTCCACCAACACCTCTAAGCACTAAAATAAAAGTTAATACAGTAAATCTGCTTCAAAATAAACGTACATTTGTTTGGTAGTATATTCTTATTGAACCTTACAAAGATTTCACTGCTTCGTACCACCAGAGACACCAGGCGTACCACCAATGGTACCCGTACCACAGCTTGATAACCTCTGTAGTTGATCTAGGAATAAAAGATTGCTAAAATATCATGCAATTAAGAAAACAGTCTGTTGTATGAGACGTGGTTTCCAAATGGTGGCTCATGGGAAGATTAATTAAAGCGGGGGTATCTAATTTAGTAATCTGTGTCTTCTAACTAAAAGTATATTGTAAACAGCACAAAATCAGACTGCTGTGTGCTGTCTAAGTCTAATAATATAGTATTTTAATTTTTATAGATGTCCAAAAGCAGCACTGTGATTGGCTGTGCTTTAGTTTCACTTTGCTGTCTGTGAAAATATGTTTTAAAGCCATAACTGCAGCCAAAAATTAATGCATAGGTTGAAGGATGTAATAGTGCAAAGGAGATTTAAATATCTACTTCCTTTTTTTGCAGCGTTAACAATCAGGTACCCCAGCTTTAATATGTTTTAATAATCCAGTAGTTATCTTGTACTTGCTTTGGTAAATACATACAGTATGTTTTATGACACTGTTACATGTTTTCTTCTTTTTTTCAGTACAAAAACCTAAAGTCAAACCAGTTGGGAACCACTGAATAAAGCTCTGACGTTGCAGAACATAATGTACTTGTTGAACATACATTGCTCAACACAGTGACACAGTTAAAACAGTCTTACCCTCCTCCCCCTCCTGTCCGTCGGTGGAGTAGTCTTTAGTCCAGGCTGCAGCCATGGCCTCTCGCTCGTCCCGGCTCAGGGTGGTGGTCTCGGGGTGGGCTTCCTGGATGTGGCGTCTGAAGCTGCTCACCTTGGTCTCGTGCAGGATCTCTGAACACACCATGCAGTACGTGCCTTTCCCCTGCGGCCCGTACGCCACCAGGTAGTCCAGCCGCAGTCGCCACGGGTTACCGCCACGTAACCGCGCCTTTCTGGGCTTACGTCCGCGTTTGCGTGGTGCTTTGGGTGGTGGCTTTATTTGTGGAGCTCCGATTGCCCCGTCCTCTCCGATAAGACAAGTGTCCTGAACTAAACTCTCATCTTCCTGCTGGTGCAGCTCGGTTTTGACCAACACGGTCTTTTCGTCCTGAGCAAAGGGGTCCACAGCAGATTCTTTGGTGCTTGTTTCTGATATGATTGAGTTTTCTAATTCTTCTGTAAAAGCAAAACAAAGCATTTTATTCTTATTAATCCACAAAAAGGTTTTTTCAACATCTATTTGTTGTTCTCCAAAGAATGATACACTTACAATAAAACTAATAACACAGAGACAAAACTGACTTTTGACCTGTTCTCTAAAAATAAACTCATAATATAATCATTTCTTTCTGTTGTTGAAGTACTGACCGTGAGCTTGAGCCCAGGCCTGCAGGATGCAGTGCTTCTCCTCGGCGCTGTAGACTAAAGAGCTGGGATGAGTGTCCAGTACGTGTCTCTTGATGTGCTCCAGGTGGAGAGAGGGCAGCTCAGCCCCACACACCATGCACTGCAGCCGACCCTCCTCACCGTCGTACTTCATGAGGAACTCCTGTCTGAACCAGGCGTGCAGAGAGTCATTCAGGTAACGCTCCAGAGTCTTGGTCAGAGGGTCCTCTGTGTCCTGCTGCTGTTTAGGCTGGGCCTCCTCCACAGGACAGGGCGATGGGCTGGGACACGACAGGTGCAAATCCTGAGAGCAGTCCTGTGGCGTCACACCATCCACCAGAGCTGATGGATTCAACAATAAAGTCATTAGTGTAAAAGTTTTGTCC
Source organism: Mugilogobius chulae (assembly GCA_038363315.1). NCBI lineage: Eukaryota > Metazoa > Chordata > Actinopteri > Gobiiformes > Gobiidae > Mugilogobius > Mugilogobius chulae. Next base: position 33,165,343 of record CM076404.1, read on the forward strand.
ATTCGAATAATGTGTGTCACAGACATGTCAATCTTATTGCATGGGTCTGAATGACACATTATTACACTGAAGCTCCACAAGCAGGACACAAACCTCTGACTATGGTGTTATAATTATTATACAATCTATTATACAGTATGTTTGGTCAGTAGACTCAGCATGTTCACTACAACATTACATCACTGGACTTGTAATACACATAGTGATACTGCCACCTAGTGTTGCTGTGGAGAACAGCCGTACCCACCAGGAGCAGGTTGAGATGATAAGAGCAGCTCTCCCTCTGGATCCATGGTCTCTGCGGAGCTGAAGGCCTGACCCCCGGCCACGTTCAGATGACTGTCCCAGCCCGAGCGGATCACCTCTTTGTCTGCAGCGCTCCAGAGCAGCGAGTCGGGGTGTTTCTGTCGTATGTGCCTCTTGATGGTGCTGAGTTTGAGCGTGGCCAGAGAGCTTCCACACACCATGCACACCATGCTCTGCCTCTGAGTATCAAAGTCCATCAGGTACTCACTGCGCCAGTACTCATGGTAGTACCGCCGGTGGTCCCGCCCTGGAATACGGTTAACGGCCTGTCTGGAGCCTCGTGGTGCTCTGGTTTTACCAGGAGAAATGGCCAGCAGAAGTGGGTGATCAGGGCCCTCAGTGATGCTCCAGTAGTTTGTGCCTGGAGATTTACCTGCAGCGGTCAGAGCTGAACTGTGGTCATCATGGCCGTTGGCAAGATGGTCTCCATCTGAAACACCAGAGCTACATTCATTTATAATATATTTAAACATGGGTTTACTTCAGTAGTTCTCTTCACACTTAAATGCACACATAGAGCAGTCATGTGGTGTGACCCGTTTGTCTGCCCTTCTGTCTCTGAATGCGCCTGTGCACAGAATGTGGGTCATTTAAACCAATAATCAATGGCTCTGGCATTGACCATGACATTTGTCCGCTAGGAGGCAGTCCTGTGCCGTGGTCCGCCTGTGTGCTGGAGTCTTTGTTTATAGGAGCCACAGATATAGGGGCCATGCTGCTCTATGGCATTGTCCCTGACGAGGATTAACTGACAGACAATGGTTGTGGCTTGACAGCCGCGCGCTCTGACTATGAAACACTGTGTAGCTGAAAATACTGAGAATTACAACAGTTTACCTTCCAAGTCACTGTCCTCTCGCGTCGCTTCCTCGTCTCCGCTTATTATTAATGAGAGTAGCTCAGCCTGCTCGGCACAGCGCAGATCTGCGGCTTGTGTTCCGCCCGTGTCTGCCTCTTCCATTACTGCCAGACTGCGGCTCTCGCAGGCTCGGGTCCCTTCGTGCTCTACTGTAGCATACCGCTGGAGCGGGACATGTCATTACCTCTGAAACATGTCGCTCGACACGCATCTGCTGCGCACAGGCGCTCCACCACGATGTCCCCACACCAGCACCGAGGAGCCAACTTAACTTTTCACTAACCACAGTCAGTAAAGCCGCCGCGTCACTCTCGCACTGTGTGGCAGCGTTTAGTAGGCCTCCTAATGTATTTTAAGGCTCTTGCTTGTCTTCAGGGTGGGGAGCCGTACTAGGGGCCCCTGGGGCTCCTTAAGGGGCTCCTGGGTAAATTTAAAGAGACAGTAACAGCGTCGACGGCGCACACCCGCCCCGGGGGGCAGTGCCAACAGCGGAGCGTCAGATAAGCGGCTCAGATAAAGCTGATCTGTCCACTGACAATGTGGAAACAGCCTCCGGTTTGCTCGGAAAAGAGTCGGTTAAACACGAGGCGGTGCGTCTGTGCACGAGGGCCCCACGAGCTGCGATGGACAGCAGGCCCCACGTGAGAGGCCCCTCTGTTTTCTGTGCAGAGGGTTCATCCCAAACCGCAGAATATCAAATAATAAAAACCTGAAAACACCACGCCTTTCAGTTTCAAGTGGAGTGAGTGTATTTGTACGCCATGTGTGAGCACTTGTAACCTTTAGCATTAGCACCAGGAAGTGACAAGTTTATTCAGGCTTGGGACATCACCAATGCATTGAGCTGCTGTAACAACCTGACATATGGTCAACTTAAAGACCTGTCATCTTATCATGAGTGATTCTCAAAGTGAGGTCTGTGTACCACTGGGGTCTCTGAGCCATGGATCGAGTCCCCTAAATATGTGGTAACACTTGCTCCTTATTGAATACTGTTTTATGATATTATTATATATTTTTTTATTTCATTAAAAGTAGACTAAGATAAAGGGCTATAGCCTATTCCTTTTTTCCATGAAAAGTTCATATGTATTTCAAAATTGATCATAGACATATAATGTACTTCTTAAAGTGTAACTAAAGCCAGCTTCCTGAAGCTGTTGAGAACTCTACATTGTGATATTTTCTTCCCCGGACCACCAAACCTTCGAGAACAGATGTAAAAACCTGAGTCATGGTAAGTGATAGCCTATATTGCCCTAGATATTATTTGCAAAGCCTTTATTATTAGTTCACATAAAGAATATGTGATTTTTTTTCAGTGACAATAACCACAGTTTCTTAAATTCCATCTTTGATTACAGAATTTTTTATAATTCAAATTCAAATTATTGTTCCTTCTCTCTTAATCATCAGCCTACCAGTAGGTAGGCTTCTACTTTCTTCCATATAGGCCTACTCAAATAGGCACTTGTCCAAGGTCACATGAGAACCAGCCTTCATGGAGATAAACACTTTTCTCTGTGGAATGCATCCAAGAACGTGTGACATTTAGATTTTTCCAGCAAAGATAATCTCTGTTAATTTCCACGACCTGGGTCCTTGAAGTCGGATTTTGTACTGGATAAATTTACCATGAATAATGTAGATCAAAATAGTTTTAATTTTAGTGTAGACTACAGTTTTTAAAGGTAGATAGACAGATAGATAGATAGATAGATAGATAGATAGATAGATAGATAGATAGATAGATAGATAGATAGATAGATAGATAGATAGATAGATAGATAGATAGATAGATAGATAGATAGATAGACAAAAAAGACAAAACGACTACATAGACAATACAAACACATAAAACAACAATCAGAGACATCTAAACTAGAATTCAAGTTTATTTCGTGCAAGGCAAATTTATTTGTAAAGCACAATTCATACACAAAGCAATTCAAAGTGCTTTACAAGGCATTACAATACAAAACAAAACAGCATTATGAAAAAAATATAAATAATCGGCATACAATTTACTTTAAAAGAAATAAAGAGTGCAGACAAAGCATTTCAGTCATATGCACAAATAAAAAGAACTGTTTTGAGCCTAGATGGCCACATATTAAACCATTTTAAAATCTCACTGATGAGTCCTGGGGCCCTCACACTGGCCTTTATGTTTCTTAATAGACCTTTATGTGTGACTGTGACCAAAGACACACAGCAGACTGGCACGGGGCTTGTCCTGCTCACATCCGGCTGGCATCAGGATGGACACAGACCCGACCACAGACCCAACACAGAAACATTTATCTAATCACACATCCACACTGCTGCTGCTGCTGCTGGGACGTGTGCTTGTGCTACACGCAGAGAGGTCGCTAAAGGGCGGGGGCGTGTTCTGTCCTATGTCCTACATGCAGTGTGCGCATGCAGGTCCCACACATCCTGGTACTTTGCGCGTTGTCAAGGCAGCCTCAGCGCGAGACTGTCTGGCGGAAAGTCGCTGCAGTGTCCTGGCTGAATACATGTCCACAGCCCTTTAGACCAAACTGTCCCGGGAAGTTAGGGCTAACTAAAGGTAACGAATGTGCATGCTTTCTACTCCGTGTTCCAGAGTCATGTTGTGGGACTGTTCTGAGGGGTTTAGGCTCCTTGAAGCAGGCGCCGTCCGTGTGGACAACGAGAGGAAGCTTCTGTCCATTGTGTCGCTGCATGAGACAACGCGTTACGCGCTTTTTACGCACCAAAATGTACATTTTAGCTGATAATCTGCTCAATACGTATTAATGAGGTTTCGAAACGGTTTTTGTGATCAAAAAGACCCGGAATAAACAATACATTAGCTAGCGACACAGAATAATGGGAGAGGGGGACAGATTTAAAGGGACAGTGCTCCTTCCTTCTTCCTGCAACTGAACGGAACCACGGTGGTCCGCGCACTCCTCACGTAAAATGTAAAATACCAGCATTATATATGTCACAGCTTTACTCCACCAACACTCATAATACTGTGCAGATAAATGTCTTAACGTTAAATGTTAGTTTTATGTTTATTTACATGTAAATAAACTAACAGTCCTGCATTTGAGTGTTAACGGAACAGGAAACGCACAGTCTACATGTGGAGCAGACCGTTTAATCCTGTTCTAGTGTTTCTTTTATACTTTCTCTACATAAACACTTATTTATTTAATAGTTTGAATGCTACTGGACTGTGTGGCATTTTATCTATGATTAAAGTGCATATGACAAGTTAGACCTCAATGAACATGATTATAATTAGGATTTCATCAAACATTTAGCTTGTTTTCACCTTGATTGCCTATTTTTTATGACGTTTGTAGTATTATGTAATTTTGACATATGTAGAGGGGAATCTACAACTGTCACCTAGCAATCGCACTGTAAATGTGGGCGATATTGACAAAAATGAATATAATATTTTCATTTTTGGGCTTTAAGCATCTACAAATATAATTCATTTATTGTGCTGTAGTTTAAAGTTTTTTATCTTGTTTTAGGTCACTGATGCTATGACTGTGAGACCCAGGACTGGAGGACCAGCGAGGGACTTCACACTTTCGGATTTATGGCACGACGTCGAAGCTGAAAAAAAGCCCAACTCGCAGCCAGAGCAGAACCTATGGGTTGTTCACGCTGGCTGAAGTATGCCCACAGTAAAAGGTAAAGGCAGTCCGACGGGACACCGCTACACGCCTGTCTCGGAGTTCGACAATGCCACGTTGGCCCAGAAGAGAGAGTACTGGAGGAACAAGAAACGGGAGCAGAGGGCCAGGCGAACCACGGAGAAGAAGAGAACCACTCCCAAGCCAAATCTCAGCTCACTAGCCCACGCCTCGTCCTTTCCTTTGCAGAATAAAAATGGGTCAAATCTTGCAGCTATAAATATTGACTCTTTGCAGACCAAAAACAGAGCGTCGAGTGGGTTTGCTGCCATTCACGATCAAAAACAGCAAGTGTACCGCAACGCATCTGCAAATTCAGGCAAAATTGTTGTAAAATGCACGCCTCAAGAAAACACAGCTGTCAATTCAGTGTTGATCAACCAACTAAACAGCAGCATTTCAGTTCCTACGTTTAACAGCAAACCGTTACAGCCCTACGTCTCATTACAGGGCTCGTTCATCCCAAAAACTAGCCAAAATCAACCCATCCTCATTCAGCCCAAGCCTACGACAAACATCGCTACGAAAAGCACACCCCAGTTACCAACAAAGAGTGCCTTGGTCATCCAGCAAAAGCCTACAAATGCGTCACCAGCGAAAGCAGAGACCGAGGAGGAGAAGGCGGCCAAGCGCAGAGAGCTGTGGCGAATCAGAAAACGGGAACAGCGGGCGAAGCTGGCGGCTCGTCTGGGCAAAACGAAAAGCAAAGCACAAAACGTACAAAAGCAACACCCGAGTAATGGCGTCTCGATACATATTCCCACTTCGAATTTGCTGCAATCTGGACCTGGGTTGGTGAAAATCCCAAATTTGCAAACTAACATCGCGACGACTTTTCAAACCGGGCCACCGTTGGTTGTCGTGAAGAGGCCGTTCGAGCCGATGCGCAAAAACCCAAGCCCCTTTCACCTGTCGGGAGTGTTGAGAGCGCGATGCCCGACCCCAAGACAGAACGTGGTCAAGCAGAGGTTACTGAAGTTGAAATCTCCGGCAGTGTTGTGTGGAAGCAAAGGTCTACCTCCGATCGACCCCAACGACACCCCGGAACAAGTCATCGCCAAACGACGGGAGTACTGGCGCGTGAAGAAGAGGGAGCAGCGCGCCAAACTGTCGGTGGACGTCAAGTTGAGGTTGAAGGAGAAGGACGATTTTCAGCACAGGGTGAAGCGGTACCATAAAATTTTGGAGGACATGAGAAAAGCCAGGACGCAGACGATTATGCACGCGTCCGAAACCATTGGGGGATTCATCAAAGAGGACGGGACGGTCACGATTAACATTCCACAAGTTACTGTAAACTTCGGCACGCCAGCACAAAGAAGAGAAGATGTTGTCGATACGTATAGCACACAACCGCGAACGAGCAAGCATCTCCAATCATTTTTACCTCAACAAGTAAAAAACTCAAATTCGCTTTTAGGACAGCAGCCTCGACCAATGCTCATGAATAAATCTTTAGGTATAGCTTGTAGCAGTTCGCAAATTAGGCCAATTCGAGCACAAGGATCGCACTTAATGCTAACTCCGGCTTCGCAAAACCAAGGAACGACGGCGAGAGGGTGTGTGATGAAGATGGCCGTGTCGTGCAAAGTCCCGTCTACTGTCAAAGCTTATCTGGATCCTTCGCTGACGGAAGAAGAGAGGATGGCAAAACGTAGGGAGTATTGGCGGGTGAAAAAGAGAGAGCAAAGAGCAGCCAGGACTGTGAGATTAAGGCAGGGTCACTCGCAAACTCGTGTCAGCGCTGTTTTGCTCAAAAGGAAAGCACAGAAGCATGTCGCCGGCGTGCCGCTGAACAGGAGGCTTCCAAAACACCCGGGAAGCGTCGCAAATAATGTTGTGGCTTATGTAAATGAGATGAAACAAGAGGGTGAGCTAATGCCAGCAGTTGACCTAAATTTCAACCAAGCCATCTGCGCAGAGCTCAAACACCCGATGTCCCGGACCACGCCGCCCCCAGCCCAGGTCGAACATGACCCAGCTCTGAGCGCAGACAGCCAGGCCACAACTCTGCTGGCTGTGGCCTCCATGAAGAAACTCCTGGAGGAATCCCTCAGCGGCGTGTCCGAGTGCCAGCCCGAGATCAAAACGGAAGAGACTGAGGAGGAGGAGGAGAAAGTGGAGCAGCAGGACGTGAAGCCAGATGTGGCGCTGGACAATGTTTGTGCACCAATTACCGCTGATGTAACGTCGCAAACAGAGAGCGGCCAGGCAGACACAAAAATAAACGAGCAGCACGTGTCGTTTGAGGAAAGTGACACGTCCCAAATGACCCCGTCTGTAATCCCGCTCTGCGCCGGGGACAAAACACCTGAAACCCCCGCTGCTTTCATTGTCAATCCCAAAATAGAGTTGTCCGATGGTGTCCAGCAGCGGCGCACACAACGCGCTAAAAAAGCAGGTCAACAACAACAACAGTGCTGCTTACCGGGGCCCCCCAAACTGCACCATCCGCCCGCCGAAATGCACATAGAGCCCGGGTACAAAAACCACATCAGGGAAAAGTGTCCACAGGTGATGACTCTGGACCAGAAGAGGGAGTACTGGAAGCTGATGAAGAGGCAGCAAAGGGCCCGACTCAAGGCCAGACAGCGAGGCAGCAGCAGTAACAACGTGGGAACGAGAAATATTCAGGTACAGTCGTTACAGATGGTTTACAATAACCATTTGTGCTGTAACATTGGATTGCAGCAGAGAAAAATTACACATTATACATACATCTTTTCTTTAATTTTGCTACTAGCTGGTTTGGTTTTGGGTTAGTCTTTGTTCAGACCTGGTAAGTGTCTAAACTTGTCCACATTTAGTTTTGGGTCAGAAATTAAATGCCAGTGTAGAGCAGGGTTGGGCAATTATTTTTACTTAAGGGCCATATCCAAACTCACAACAAAAGTGGAGGGCCGGACTGCCAACGTTGGTACAACAAATTCTCATTATTGCAAATGCAAACACATTTCTTCGACAGAATAAAGAAGACCAGTACAAATAAAAGGTTCAATCTAATGAACTTGTAACAGTTCGAGATTAAGCTAATAATTGTATAAAAATAAAGTCAAAAGCTTACTAATTTACTTAAAAACAAGACAAAAAATTCATTACTTACAAGGCAAAAACTTTTTATGAAAAGTTGAAGTCATAAAAAGAAGCTATTTTATAGAATGAACTTGAAGTTTCATGAAATTAAAATCGTGATTTCAGGACTTGGACTTGCGTGAGTCAAATGTTTGCATAAAACACAATAGATTTTTATATTTATGACATTGTTCCATAATCCAAATTACAATTTAAATTTAATAAAACTTCATGTTAAAAAAAAAAAAAAATGCCTTTTATGGTTTCTGACACATTGTGAGTTTAATCTTGAAATGTTACAACTTTATTGTTGCAGCCCAAGTTTTTGTCACTTAAACTTAGGGATTCACCGATCCAGCTTTTTCAGTTCTGATACTGATTCCGATACTTTGACTTTAAGTATCTGCCGATACTCGATATCAACCGATACCAGGGTAAGGACTGAAAATGTGTTTCTTTCTTATCAAAACATAAGACATTTTGTCAAATTGTGTTAACTGTATTCAATGCAACTGTTATTTCTAGTGCAAGCCACAACTTAATCTGAATAAAATGCCCAATAATATGAGATATTCTGGATCAACACCAACTAATAAATTAGTCTCATTATGTCCAATTAAAGGTAAACTATGATATTGGCTGAACCAATATCATGGAGCTGATATCCGATCCTGGTATTGGATGCATTTCTGTTTCTCAAAAACATGCAAGGGGCCTGATTGAAACAGGGCACGGGCCACATTTGGCCCCCGGGCCGCAGTTTGCCCAGATCTGGTGTAGAGTAATGCTGGAAAAGTCTTATATTGTATTTTTTCACAAAATTTGATTGCAGCAGATGTTAATTTACAGTATTAAAACACATTATGATGTTTTGTGTGATCCCACATTGTGTTAAAGGTGAATAAGTCCTGCCTTACACCTCCTGCTCTAAAGGTTTGCAGGAAAATTTGGCCCTTGGGAAAATAAAGTTGAACTGGCCTACAGTATGTTTACTGGACTGAATTTCAAGATAAAACTCCAGCGCCTAATGGTTAATTCTCTATGCTTTAAGCCGGCCTTAGGACAACGAATGAGATTTAGCTCTTATGAAATCCTATGAAAAATTATACTAATATTGATGCAGATTGTAGGACAGTGCAGGACTCAAATAGTTTCTGTTGTCACCAGTTTGCCTTCAGCCGAAAGTGCAGAAGAGCTCTGGTATTTGACACTAAGCAGCAAAAATAGAGGCTGAGAGAGTTTCACTTACAAGAGCATTACAGCTTCATTTCTTAGTCCAACACAGGCCGAGACAAGAAAGAAGACAAACTGGTGAAAAAGTGACAGAGAAAGGGAGAGATGAGGCCATATGTTTCCTGTCTTGATGATGATAATGTTGTTTATATCGACTTTCACACGACTCTCTTTCTTTCAGTCTTCTTCAGGTTGTATGTTAAACAAGAGAGCGGTGATAAAACCATCCTTCCAGCCCAAGCTACCTTCAGAGTCTGTAAGAGCGGCTCCCAGCATGCCCTCGGTCCTCTTGGTCAGCCCGACGGTGGCTAATGCTGGTCCACAGGGAACCTTGAGAGTCAAATCACCCGTGTGCAGCAGAGTCCCTGAACCCAGCTGCAGAAGAATCAACGAAAACGCCAACTTTCCCACGATAAAACCTCCCGAAAACCCTCTCTCCAGCGTAAACGTGCAGCCCGCAGAGTCGAGACAGAGGTCCGTGACAATTCCGTCTCCGCAGAAGCAAAACAACGCACAGTACGTCGCGTCCAGGTCCATCGGCACCATCGTCCCACCCAAACCTATTCCCGGAGAGTCTGAGGAGGACTTCCAGAAGAGAAAGAGGGAATACTGGAGGGTCAAGAAGAAGGAGCAGAGAGCCAGGAAGGCTTTTCAGGACAAGGACAAATCCCCAGTCCAGGCTGCTCCCAAAATCTGTCCCATTACATGCCGCAGGAACCTCTACAAGACCACTGTGAGCAGGTAAGCTACTTTAAACATGTTTTTTCACTCTTAATGTTATTCTGATCACTGAACCATCCATTGTTATTGTTTGTACTTTCTGTTTAATTGTTTCTGTAGGAATCAAATGAGTGGATGGCGTCGCCCGTGGAACCAGAAGACCTAATCAAGTAAGTGTAATCTGTTGTCTTGAGAGAAATTTTGCTTCTTAGACATGTAATAGCCTTAAAGGTACTGTACTTTAAAGCACAGATGCATTCTCTAAGCATCTATCTGCAAGAAATATATTTTGCAATAGGCTGGCTTTTAAAAGTTGTGAAAACCGCTTCTAAGCGTATTACAATGAATACTTTTGAGGCTGAGAATGCTTTAGAAAAGTGAGCAAACCATATGTTTTTGTTTTTTTTTATTAGATGGTAAATTTTGACCAAAAATTGTTGCAGGTCATCTGAGGTAGAAATCAAACTTATATTTTTTATTTTAATTGACCGTTATTTAACCAGGGAAGTCCAACTGAGATTTAGAATCTCTTTTGCAGGGAAGGGTCAAGGGAGGCAGTAATGGACATGTTTTTAGTGGTAGGAGGAAACCGGAGTACCCGGAGAAAACCTACGCAGACACGGGGAGAACATGCAACATAGAAACACACACATAGAAAGGCCCCGGGTTGACTGGGAGTTGAACCCAGAACCTTCTTGCTATGAGGCCAGAGCGCTAACTGCTGCGCTACCATGTCGCCCTAAATCAATCAAATCAAACTTTAACATTTAAACTACATTTCAATGAATTAAAGTTATGTCAGAAGCTACAAAACAAGATTTCTTGCTGTTTATTGTGTATGAGTGATATTGTCGTCCTTCTAAACTTGGTGCCTTTAGTGCCTCTAATGACGCCACTTTAACACCTGTCATTTGAGGAAACGGCACACGTTCTGTACAGAGACAAGGTTAATGTTACAGGCGGTATGTCAAACTCAAACACACACACAAATCCTGACTTTTGTTTAACAAAACAATAATTATTTGTCAGTAAAAATATATGATCAGGAAATGGCATAAAACTAAATTTAAAAACACGAAAAAGTTTTATGAAAATAGCTCTCCTTGATAATGAAATATAACATGCAAACTGGCTTCATTGCACTGCAGACAGGGCAAAAATGGTCTAAAACTAAAATTGAACACTCTAAATAAAACATTTAAAAATCAAAACACACACTTGATAATTTTTGTATACTGTATACAAAGTATACATATAAATAAGTACTGTATAATACAGTACTTTTGTTTTCCACTAAGGTCTAAGGACACAAAAGGCACTGTTTCTGTTATAAAATGTTACCTGACATGTGTGATTTGGTTTACAGTAACTCTGCTGACTCTGATGTAGACTCATTCCCATTCCCAAACTACTCGGTGCCAATAGGTGAGGGAAATTACTATTATTATTTTTTATTTTGCATTGTGATGGTCCCTCACACTACAACGATAATACCTCTCCTCTCAGATGGTGTTTTCTCTGACTACGAGAGCGCCGGCGGTGAGGAAGCTTCTCTATCAGGAGACTTCTGGAGGAACCACTACCTCATGGACCACGACCCGCTGAACCAGCTGCTGGTGTGCATGGTGTGTGGGAGCTGCAGTACGTCCATAGCCTGGAGGGGGTCCGGGGCCACATCGAGGAGGCCCACCCCCACACGCTGAACCTGGAGCCCGGGGAGAGGCACAGGATCTTACAGGCCTGGGACGAGCAGGTGTTCCACAGGGAGCGCTTCTTCACCAACCAGCTCCAGCAGCACAGCACCTCCATGACAGGTGAGCCAAAGTACAGCGCTTCTGAAGGAAATGACCCAGATAAAGTGCATAAGACAGGTTAGAACAGGCTTGTCAGTAAAATCTAGTAACCATGATTATATTTAAGATTTGACTTTCTTGTTCTGGTTTAGTATTAGTTATTTAAAGCAGAACTAAGTAAATGTTTTACCTTGAATCTGTTTGTAATGTGTAAGGCCACATATATATTTTTGGACCATTTCAAGTACTGTATGTGTCGGCTCTTTCTGCTGCTTCCTGGTGAAAATCACGCTCTTGTAATTTCTGTATCCCGACACCAGCTCTGATAAGAAACTCGCGTGCTGCTCTTGGCCAATCCAAGTGCAGCTCTTTGGCTCATTCAGAAACATTTGCTCCTCCACACGCTCTCTCTCTTTCTCTCTCACCGTGATATTCTGTGAAACTGGAGCTTCATTTTGGTCCTGATTTTGTGCAAATCCACTTTATATCCACTGAGAAAAGGCCCAAAATGTACAATGAAATAAAACATGCAAAAATAACAGGAAACGGCGCAACGCTGAAATCTTCAAAGTGATGTTTACAGCTTTGGCTTTTGTGTGCAGCAGTGTTGTCTCTGCTCTTTTTCTGCTTTACAGGAGCAGAGCTAAAGGGGGCATCTGGGGCTGGGGCCCCCTAAATCTGGTCTCTATGAAGGGGGAGGCTTTTTCATTTACTGATTTATGTTTTTTAAAGGACACGTATGCATTTTTTTGTGTTTTTTCTTTCAAACCTGCTCCGAAGCACCTCCACTTTGGAATCTCATGCACCAGAACTAATAAAAAAGTCTAGTAAAGTCACACAAGGGTTCTGTGTGTTCAGCTCTACTTTCTATAATTTTCAACTTTACATCTCTAAAATAGGGATTATAACAACAAACTAAATCATAATGAGAAAAGCTGTGGGCTTTAAATATATTTGTGTGACGATTTGTGTAACTGACGTGAATTTTCTGTGTTTTCTCTGTCTGTTGCAGAAGCACACATGAACTGAAGAGTCCACGGCCCATTGTCTTATTTATTATCGTTAACATGTAGTCGCTTAATAGGTATTGTATGGTCTCGTATCAACATTTTACTCACAGTATAATTTATTTTGCACCTTAATTTTCATCATATCATTTACTTACGTCAAAATAATCTTCAGAACAAAGGAGCTTGGTCTATATACAAGCTGTTTTAAACCAAGACTGAGGCGTTACGTTGCTGTATTATTGATCATTTCATTGTGCGTTCTCTGCAGTAAGACATAATAACATTCCAGTTGCTGATGTTAAATGCTATAATCAGAAAGCTGCTCTATTACAGTTGTTTTGTTTTTCTGGAGCAATCAGTTCCAATGCCAGCAAAGAAAACAAATGCACAAAACACTACACGTTTTTTACTGCACTATAGTACATGCGCAGGGTAAATGCAGGAAGAGAAATTCACAGCCCGATCTTGCCCTTTTGTCTTAGCCGGTCTTAGCCTTGGTCTTAAGTATTCCTCTGTTGGCCACTAGTGGCTCTCTCCAAGCTCTATACAATGTCAGTATAGAAGGTGTGGCTCCAGCCAGATGTGAGGGGGTGCAGTTTTTTTCATTGAACCTGACACATGCTCACGCCTGTGACAAGTAAGCAGCTGCTTTAGGATTACAGGCAAAAGAGAACTGTAGCAGCAGCTTCAGTTTGAAAAAAAAAAACTGCAATAATAGAAATCTATTTGGCGAAAGTCTATTTACTTGACAGACTTTATCAACTTTGTCTAAAAATGAGGCCAACATTTTTTTAACGCGTTGACACATAAAAATGGTTTAAAAAATACATGATGGCCTCTTTGGCCTTTCCATAGCATTCACACTGACCCATGTTCACTCTCCCATCTGATTATCTTTTTTATTAAGTCAACAAGCTTTATGTAAAAGAAAAGACACATTTTTAGACAAAGTTGTTAAAGTCTGTCAAGTACATAGACTTTCACCAAATAGATTTCTATTATTACAGTTTTTTTCCAAACTCAAGCTGCTGCTATAGTTCTCTTTTGCCTGTGATCCTAAAGCAGCTGCTCACTTGTCACAGGCGTGAGCATGTGTCAGGTTCAATGAAAAAAACTGCACCCTCACATCTGGCTGGAGCCACACCTTCTATACTGACAGTGTATAGAGCTTGGAGAGAGCCACTAGTGGCCAACAGAGGAATAATTAAGACCAAGGCTAAGACCGGCTAAGACAAAAGGGCAAGATCGGGCTGTCAAAGTTTAAGAGTAAGGCAGGGCGAAATGGCAAAAAATTATTATCACGATTTTCCTGAAGACAACATCACAATTTCAATTTTATCACAATTCTTGTTGACTATTGTCTTATTGCCTTTGAGGTAAATACAATCATCTGCTTTGTCTAAAAGTTTCTACTTTACTGTGATTGGTTGAATCCAGCTGTCACTCACTCAGAGCAGAACAAAGACTGACCAGTGTGGACAGATTTTCAGAGAAAAACGTGACCAAGTGACCTCAGGCCATAAATAAAGTTATTCAAATAATCGATTAATTAGAACATTGTGTGATAATACAGTTTTGGAATTTTTAACACTAATAACAGCTTCTGAAAATATGATAAAATTGATGTTTCATTCATAAATAGATATATTTTTGTAAATCAAACCTGAAAATTTTCTAAAATTTACCTGGAAACTGCAGCACACAAAACCTCAACACATGAGCTTCAAAATACAAAAGACTATTAAAAACAGACACCCAAATTCATTATAAAGAAACAAACTTGGCAACTTTGAGGCTGAGAGAAGTAGGCTGGAAATAATTGTCTGGATTTGAACAAAAATAGAGAAATGGGAAATCATAATTTGACAATTTCACCACAAAAGCAGATCGTGTGAGCTCATGATTCGATTTTTATCCCGATATTGTCCAGCCTTATTTAAAACTTGGGCTACAAAATAAACTTGTAACATTTTGAGATTAAATTCACAATGTTATGAGAATAAATAAGCCATAAAAATGGCTTTGACTTTTTATTGTTTTAAACTTTTTTTTTTACAAGATTAAAATTGAATTTTGGATCATGGAACATTGTCATAAATATAAAAATCTGTTACCATAATTAACTTTTCATTTCGAGATGAAGCTAATAATTTTATAAAAATAAAGTTAAAGCTTTAAGTGCATATGACAGTTTTTTATGATTTTATAATTTTAACTTTATTTGGTAGATAAACACATGTTGTGCATAGAAATTATCGTTTTACATGAATAAATACAATTTTATGTACGTTTTTATGTATTACCAATACATAATACAATTTTCCAAAACTCAAATATTTTAAGTCCTGCATTTACCCTGGTGCATAAAAAACACAATATTGAGGAGATCTTTCCACCGATCTCACGTTTTGTAGCCACTTTCAAAGGTCAATCCAGATTTGATTAAAACAACTTTTATAACTTGTTAAATATCGTATTTCATATCTTCACTATGTGACAATGTGAATACACAAGAACACTATTATTTGTGGTTATGACAAGCCAAATGTATGTTTCTTTTGTTTTGTTATTTATTATTTATTGAGTCTCATCTTGTATAGTTGAAAATACAGTTCATATTTTTGGTCTTAACTTTAGGTTGTTTAAAGTGACACTAAACTGAAATCTGCAATCACTTTTCAAACAGAGCTGTCAAACAAGGCAGTGCTGGAGGACTAAAAGTGAGAGAGAGAAGGTATAAGGAGCAGTGTGATTGGTCAGGACAGATATTTGTAATCAGACATATTTGGTTGTAATCAGTAAAGTCCAGTAACTAAGTAAATAATCTTTACAGCTCATTTCACAGATTTAAACATTTAACAAAGTGCTTTACAAAGATAGGCCCAAAGTCACTTGGATAGGCTCCAGTCAGCCGCAACCCCTAATGGGAATAAGCGGTAGAAAGTAAATGAAACTTTACAAAGAAGGTAGGCCGATTTACGTACAACAGTGGTGCCCAAAGTTGTCCCTCCAGGGGTTTACTTTGGCCCGTAAAGAGGTGCTGAAATTTGTAAGTGTCTGTCTGATTACATTTTGAGAAAAGGTTTATTCAGGTTTATTCTGCTAAAACATGTTCATCAAATAGAGTTAAATCTCTGTCCTGCCAATAAACATTTAAATGGACTTCAAAATTAGGCCTAGCGCATTGTAAAGGCGTCCATATTTGCCCTTTAAATAATAACAGACGCTTGGGCAGCCCTGACGTAAACCGCTTAAAATACAGATGTAAGGGCTTGGTGATATTGCAAAAAATTATTATCACGATTTCCTGCACAAGGTCAATATCACTCGCTAAAGTAGCTCCTACACACCAAACTTTAAAGTCGTGGAATTAATACAATTTTGAAGTGTTTTACTGAAGGATTTGTTACTATCAAATTCTAAACCTGACATTTTTAAATCGAAAAAATTTGTCAAAATTTTAATTGTACATTCCAAGATCCCGTCTGTAAAAAGGGTTAGTTTTTTTTTGTATTCATAATAGGCAATAAAACGAGGAGTGGATGAAAAATTTGTAACCTAATACATTTTATGTGAGTAAACCACAGCAGAATTTTAAGATTGATAGCTGTATATCAATCTATCAATCAGTATATATTCTTTTATTCACCTGCAGTGTCTCGCCTTAAACTAAAAAAGTCAGACTCCAAATTGCCATGTAGCTAACCATCTTCAAACAAAAAAAAAAAAATTATATTTGCTGCTGGTTATCAACTCTGCCGTTTTTGGAAGCCGTTTTACATCAATTGTGTTTTACTTTGAACAAATTTAAATTACTTGAATTACTAATCTACACATATTAAAGTTTATCAATTACAGTCAATATAATTTAAGAATGCTAATGCTAACTGCCGTGCGTTAATGATATTGTGCCGCACAGGTCGCCTGGCAACAGTCACTGCTTTGTGGCCGTCACCATAGCAACGCTTAAACAAATGATTAACTGCCGTGAGTGAACTAGCTTTGATTAAAACACAGAAATAACGTTATATTTTAGACTTTTTCAGACCGTAAACAGGATTTTAAGATTCACATTTGAACTATTTCAGTTTGTAGCCATGGTATAAGCACAGTAAACATCTTGGATCAGTGTGTTAAGCAGTTGTAGCGCCACCTACTGCTTACTTACTAAATACATGGAAAAAACACAACACTTATTATTTACACAGCTGATTTGACGTTTAGTGTCACTTTAAATTGTGAATATGTGGCATTCGGAGGCATTTCTTGCATGATTAGTGGTTGTGTATTAAGGGTTTCTGTTGGATAGGATTGGTTTGCTTTTTAATGGTCAGGAATAAAAAAAAAGACTGGAATGGAAATGAGCACAAAGCGTTGTACATGCGTTCTTTAAAAAAAAAAAAACTGCAAAAGCCACATAAAAGGCGTCGAGTTTTGACTTCAGCTCGACGCCCCCGAATGTACTTGTGTCTTGTTAAGAAGAAATGTTTGATGCCTTTTAAAAATAAACTTTGTACTGAAAATCTCTGGTTTGTGTATCATTTTATCGCTAAAAATATCTTTAGTCTAAACTTTTATATGCAAACTCCACATAGAAAAGCTCCAAAACATCAATTCCAGGCCGCTGCATCTTTTCATTGACGTTAACTATGAACTTGTGTTTAACCACAGAGAGGAAACCCACGTGTCTGCGTAGGTTTCTTCTTACTAATTACACAACGAAATGTTATAGTCTAGGTCAGTGGTTCCCAACCTTTTTCGTCTTGAGCAATGAGTTATAATAATGACTAGAGAGAGCGTGGGGCCTGTTGCCGTGGCAATTGCGGTGGCCATCTTGCGAGGGGAGAGGCAGCAGAATTCTAATTGAAAACAATGTAAAAACAAGGTCAGATAATTCATAGTTGAAGGGGGGTAATTGAACATATGATTAAATGTTTATAGTTTAAATAATACAGAGGAATGGTTTCTGTCTGTGTCTGGTCATTTTTTATCTGAATTGTGAATATAAATATTCAACCTAGAAACACTGCACGTGGCTGGATTTGATGCAGAATGTATTATTTTTGTGTGTCATTACATTGTATGAGCACAAACATTCATCATTATTCACTGCTGTGACTATAAAAGATTTTAATAGCTAAAAATAAAAGTAGATTTTTCTTAAATTTTTCACATTAGTTTGGTTGAACAGAAGCACAAATAAATGTACAAATACGTAAAAGTTCAATTATCAAAGTATTTAAGTAAAAAAAGTCACTTCAAAGTTCAGCTTACCATTAGTTTGTATGAGAACTTCAGTTAAGTCTTCCCACACAAGATGGCTGCTGGAACTGGACATTTGTTCCTATAGGTTACCATGGCTACCCTCTCTCTAGTCATTATTATAACTCATTGGTCTTGATTACCCCCTCATCATGATCTAACACAAGGAGTACCCCCTATGTCAGTCTTTCCCAACTTTTTTTGAGTCACGGCACACTTTTTTGCTTTATTGTTTTTTCTGCGGCACATCACCTATTGAAATATGGCCAAATTAAGCTGTTTTGGACACAAAATTATTATTTTACATAGAACATCTTTAAATTATTCTTTAAATGCATAAATGGTGATTGGTTTTGCTTTTTTCTAGCTGTAAATAACTTCCAAATTGTAAATCAAAATATTAAATCTGATTAACCTTATTTTATAGATTAAATATTGAAAACTTGCATATTTTTCAAGGCACACCTGGCAGCAACTCAAGGCACACTCATGTTCCCAAACACTGCCTTACGTCATATATTTTTAGGGGTATTTTATCATTACTCATATATTTTCATGTATAAACCTTGCATTTTATTGTTTTAATGTATTTCAAGTCAAACAGTTGCCTCTTGACATGTAATATGTGTTGCAAATAACACTTTTCACATTACAATACTTGCATTTCTACCTTTCTTTTAAATCTGCAATCATCCCAAGTACCCCTTGGCAAATGGTCGCGTACCCCTGGTTGGGAAACACTGGTCTAGGTTAAAACTAGAACTTTGAATATTCATCTTAATTTTACTCATTTTGGCCAGATTAAAATAAAATTGCTAATATGTGGCAGCATAATTGACTTATTCACATTTTGGACTGATTACAAGAGATTTTAGCTTGAATCAAACTTGCAAAATATGAAATAATCTTGGTCCATCAAGTGAAACCTTCCTAACTAGAAAAAAATAAACATTAAAATTGATGTTGATATATTTTTATACCAATACCAATAATTGTGGTCCGGCCCTTTGCCACTAATCTCGAGTGCAGCTGTTTCATTCAGGTATGAACTGGTCTGACAGACGTCTTCTGTTTTTCTCAGTTTTTCCACTCACCTGAATGTAACATTTAAGGGTCGTAGGGTCAAATTTCATTCACAAATGTTGAATTAGCAGCATAACTTTTGATTTCTCACAGTGATAAACTTACAACTGCATTGATTAGTGTTGCTGCTACGATTTTGTGGCAATCAGCCGGTGCTCTTTCTGATAAATAAAATCCCTACCCTAACTATGCAAATAGGGTGCACGGTAGCCAAGTGGTTAGAGCTCTGGCTTCCCAATAAGGAGGTCGTGGGTTCGACTCCCGGGTCGGACCATATCAACATCTCACGATCTCTCTGGGTGGAGTTTGCATGTTCTCCCCGTGTCACCATGGGTTTTCACCGGGTACTCCGGTTTCCTCCCACCTCCAAAAACATGTATGTTTAGGTTAATTGGGCATCACTGTAAATTTCCCTTAGTGAGTGAATGAGAGAATGAATGGTTGTCTGTCTAACCCTGCGGCAAGTTGGCCACTGTCCATGGTGTTTCCCCCGCCTAAGGCCCAAAGTCACTGGGATAGGCTCCAGTCACCCGCGACCCCTAACGGGATTAAGCGGTAGAAAATGAATGAATGAATGAATAACTATGCAAATAATGCATATTTATACTTTAGGCCAGGGTTCTCCAACCTTTAACATCAAAAGAGTCGCATTGACCAGATTCCATCAAATTAAAATCAGAAAGAGCCACAACTGTATTATATTATAAAATCTTTGCAACAAAAGCTCAATTTATGCACATTTAGCAAAACTCTTGAGCAAATAATCATTGATTTTGATGCATGTCAGATGAATTATTGATATAAAAAACTTAAGTCAGTAATCTTCAAAACTATATTCTTAGAAGTTTTCGATTTGCGAAAGAATGTAGTTGCTTGTTTTCAATCAAGTGCAAAGAGCCACATGTGGCCCTTGAGCCACAGGTTGCAGACTGTGCAGCTTTAGGCAGTGGTTTCCAAAGAAGGGGTTGAGAGATGATTGCAAGATTTTACAATTATGATTTGATGTTTAATCTTTTTTAAACTAGAAGCATCGTGTTTGTCTGTCAAATAAAGCAATGAACTACTACAATAAATAGATTTTAACTGAATTTGAATAATTTTCCAACTTGAAATTAATATATACATGTATTTTATTTTGCTGTGGGGTCGTGAGTTGAGTACTTGATTATTGTGTAGGTCTGAAAAGTTTGGGGACCCCTGCTTTAAAGGCAAGGTAGCTGCATTTTAGGTTTGAAATCTGATAACTTTCTCTCATAAATCCTTCAACACAGTTAGTATCATGCATTCATTCTGGTTGCAACTACAGGTTATAAACTTCTTTTTACAAACAAAGTGAAACTGGAGAGGACCACTTAAGCACAGCCAATCAGAACGCTGCATGTAGCTCCTGATTAGAACCTCTCTATTCATTTTTTCACAGATTGCTGCATTTATCAGACTTTTTAGTGGGTCACAGCACCTCAAGTGTGTGACATAAACACTGCCCACACTTTATGAAATCACATTATTTATTGTGAGAACATTTACAGTTGTATTTCTTTCATTAAATAGTCTATACACACTGAAACAAGAACTTTAACCGCTTTTGTACTCACATATTGTACCAGTCCAGTATTATCATTTATCGATTGAGCAGAATAAACATGATTATTGTAAAGTTATTGATCTGCTGTTGTCTTGTTTTACTGCTGCATGTGTCGTCTATGTAGTTCTTCCTCTTCTACCATTTGCTCCTCAGTCTCTACGTTTGACTCCTGCGGCTCCGGGTTTGGACCTGGAGTTGAATCCGGAGACGCCTGCAGTTCCTTTGAGCCGGAGTCCAGTCGGAAAAGTGTCGGGATCTGACCCAGGATGGGGTTTGTCTCCTGGAGGCCGGAAATCCACTGGTTGAGAGTGGCCTGGTCTCCCTGGTCGGTCATGCACATGGCAAAGACAGGGCCCTCGTCCACTGCACAAAACACAGCACTTTTAATCCTCTACATTCATTATAGGACTCAGTTAAGTGTTAAATATGTAATGGTTATGTCTTACAGTCCTCCACGTCAAAGTTCTCCTCATCTCCAAGGTCCTTGTCCAAATCCAGGTCGAGCTGCAGTGGATAGAAAAAGCATCTTTCTGGATCATACGGCTCCTCCACCTGAGAATCAAACCCACAAACGTTTACAGCACTGGTTACGCTAAAATATTAGCACAAGAGCTGCTCCGTTTAGAAAAATATATTCAATTGCAATTTTAAACAAGAGGAATTGACAAAAGTGACTGAACTAGTCAAAGAATTACATGAGTTTTTATGCTTTTATGCGTGTTTATACATTGTGGTAGTATTCAGTCTTGCCTTTTCTTCCGGCGGTATGGGTCTGCTCGAAGGATGTAATAGTACACACATGTTTTTCTCAACCACAGACGAAAAGGACCTTCAACAAAAACGGGTCTATTGGGATTATGTTTGGCCAGTTGCTCCATTTGAGTGGGACTCTGGACACCTGCAGAACACACAACCTTTCAGTGAATGAATCAAATAACAAACACGGAAAACAGTTGGGGTTC
Source organism: Mugilogobius chulae (assembly GCA_038363315.1). Lineage (NCBI taxonomy): Eukaryota > Metazoa > Chordata > Actinopteri > Gobiiformes > Gobiidae > Mugilogobius > Mugilogobius chulae. Next base: position 33,186,908 of record CM076404.1, read on the forward strand.
TGCAAATGACATCACAATATTCTCAATGAGAGGCAAACACTACAAAAAGAAAAAGCAGAAAATAAATATTGATGCTCTATATTGAGTTTGTATCTGCCATGTAAAAGAAAAAAAATTTAAGTAAACAGTACTATAAAACTAGAAAAACAGCAGGAACACCTTGGTTTCTCTTGGCTTTTTCCAGATAGACTTTGGGATCACACACAGTTAAAATTACGACCTTTCTTGTTAAATAATATGTTTTTGAGTTACTTTAATGGGCAAATGATTTGTTGTGCTGCAGTTTAAATGTCCTAAATCTCCAACTTCTGTTAACTAGCTAAATTGTGCACAGATGTAGCAGCAACAATAAAGTCTTTTAAAGTTACATTTTGCAGCATAAAGTAAAGTAGAAGGCTATTTCCTTCTTTGAATGAATAAGTGACCCAAGAAAAGCAAAGAAACACATTTTATCAGTTAGTTCTGATTCTTATGACCCTTTGGAAGTGTCGTCACGCTTTTTGAGGGAACACCCACTTCTCCATGATGGAGGCAAGAGCTCTGTCTGTGTGCAGTACAACTGTGGAAATCTTGCCGAAAACCTGCTAGTTTCTAAGTTACTTTTATTGATTTCAATTGTAAAATGGTTGTATCTTGTGCGACACGCTGCACTAACAGGCAGGAGGTTGTAAGCCTATTTGCCAATGACGCAAAGGGGAAAACATCAACTTGCTGTACGTAAAATGCTTGCCAGATGTTCAAATACTAGAGTTTGGAAACTGTAAACAACCACTGTGCGGTGGTGAGTGAAAGTTTAAATTGAAAGTTACTTTACGTTGTTGTTTTCCCCTACGTTTGGCGTTGCCACAACACGATGACGCTAGTCCGACCCCGAGAATACAGCTACATAAGTGACTGAAAACTAACCTCTTGTAGCTTTTAAATCTGCTCCAGTGTGAGACAAACCCCTGTTTACCACAGAATGGTTCAAATTAGGGATGCACCGATCCAGCTTTTTCAGTTCCGATACCGATTCCGATACTTTGGCTTTAGTGTTTGCCGATACCCGATATCAACCGATACTAGTGTGAGGACTGAAAAACCTTATTTTTCTTATCAAAGCATAAGACATTTGGTTATGTAGTGTGATGTAACTATTATTTCTAGTGTAAGTCACAATTTAACAACTTAATCTGAACAAAATGTCAAACATTATGACATGGTCTGGATCAACACCAGCCAGTATTAGTCTCATTATGTCCAATTAAATGCACAACAATGGTATCGGCTGAACCGATATCATAGAGCCGATACCCGATCCAGCAAAATTGCCTGGATCGGCACCGATATCCGATCCTAGTATCGGATCGGTGCATCCCTAGTTCAAATCATGAGGACTAAAGTCAGGCAAACTTGTAAATTATTAAATCAGCAAACATAGCAGGAGGAAGAGGGCATGGATCAGCTAGCATTCATTAGCTTTTCCAAATACCTTGCTTTGTGCATCTAAAAGATGTCCTACTTCCACAAACAAATGTACTGAACTTGCACTAGAAGCAGCTATTAAAAATATGAGAGAATTTGTCAGTTTTGCGCTCCTGTAATGCACGCACTTCTGCCTCCATCATGGCGTACACACATGATCATGTGACGTAGCTGCAAATGGTCATGGCATAACATCTAACAAAACAGCTCAACAGTAGTTTGCTCACCTACAATATGAGGAAACGTCACTTCTTCTCCGCTCTCTGTCACATCTGTACAAGGCATCTGCAACAAAAAGCCAGCTTGGTCATTTTCAAAACCAACAAACAACGCAGTCAGTTTAAACTCTTCTTACCTGGTAGACGGTTATTTTAGCGTCCAGGTCGTCTGCGATGCGTTTGAGGCTGAACTTGGCCAGGTCCACAGGGTCCTCGGGCAGCTGATGAGGGACGGGGAAAGGGTTCACGTGCTTGAATTTGGGGAACCAGTACATGATGCGCTGGAATTTCCTCATGGGGTGGCCCTTGGCTCCAAAGATCTGCAGCAGAAGGACCTTAGTCTCAACGTTGGGCATGACACCTGTGACAAGAAACACACAAACATGGGACGGTTTCAATATTAGTAAGTTAACAAAAAAAATACTGTACATAAACTTGTAAAATGTCTCTGATTGTTTCAAATTCAGGCTACGTTGGAATACTATTATTACTTTAGAATTAGCATTTTTGTAATTTGTAAAAGAATTTAGATTTTATAATGCTGCTGTCTTTAAATAGCTAGAGCTCCTTTTTAATACGGTCTTTTCTTCGTTTTGTATTTTTATTGTAGTTGTTTTTCCATAAACTAGTTTGCAGTTGTAGTCTTTGGTGTGAATTTTTAGTCAAATAAATCAAATAACAGAGATACTGCACAATTTTAGAAAAAAATCTAACTGATTTTTTTTCTGATCAGTATTGCAATTGCGAATTTTCTTTAAGGTTCAAATTTTTCTATTACATTAATAAAAGAATGACCTGTCACAAATAGGAATGCATCAGCTTCTTCAGTTCAAATACTGATACTTTGACTTAAAGTATCTGCTGATACTCGATAATATCAATCAATACCAGTGTAGTGACTTATTTTTTTGTATCAAAACATAAGATATTTGGTCACATGGTGCTCCAGAAGAACAAAACAACGAAATTACGTTTGGAGTGAGCCTCCGGGTCGCTGCACTTTTTGCGCGCCGCCACTTGCTCTTCCGAACATGAAATGCACGCAGGAAGGTTATTTATAGTGAAAGTCACAACTTAGCAACGTAATCTGAATGAAATGTCAAACATTATGAGACGTTCTAAATCAACATCAGCCAGTAAATAAATCTCATTATCTTTAATTAAAGGTACACTGTGTAACTTTTTGGCCAAAAAAAAAAAACAAAAAAACGTAGATAAAAGCAAAACCAGGAAGTAAGTGTGTGCTAACGGGGTCCGAGGATCGTAAAATCAGGTGCTCATCGAGGATACATGGAAATAGGAACAGCAAAAAAGGAGAACCGAGGCACTCTGATGGATAAAAATCCTTTAATGTAGCAGGGACATACCGATGCGTTTCAACCCCTCACGGGTCTTCGTCAGGGCTACATCAAAGGATTTTATATGAGTACCTCAGTTCTCCCTTTTTAGATAAACGCATGTTTTTCTGGTTTAGATTTCTTTGTGACACTAAGTAAATAATATAAATGTGTGACGTTGCTCTGACCAGACTATTATTTGATCCTGAGGAGGGACTCCTCTTGTTTATTTTCATGGAAAAGCAGTTCTTTCAGCTATATTTTTTCACATTATGGCATAAAACATTTACCCCCAATAGAAATGTTCTAAAGAATAATTTTAACTTGCTATTTGTATTGAATTGTGAAGTTGTGACGTTTCACCTCCAGAAAGTTACACACTGCACCAATATCCGATCCCATTATCAGATCGGTGTCACGAATACAGGATTAAAAGTTTTTCTATGAATAAAATCACAAGAAAAGGCTATTTTCTCCATTGACTCTTGTGAGTCAACTCACTGCTGACATTTACAGTCTAATGTTTTGATGCCATCTGCTAAACCTCTATATTCCAATAAATTTTTAATAGTTTAGGATAAGTCACAGTTTAATTAAGTGTTGCAGCTCTACTGAATTATAATTACCATAGTTCTCCATCTGCTCCAGAAGCTGCACTCCGCACTCCTGCTGTCGTGGATAATGGTTGAACATCGTCTGGATAAAATTCCTCGGAACAAACACTTCTTTAGGAAACACGTCCAGCAGCTTGTTATAGACGGTGATATCTCTCTCCACCCCAAAGTCCGGCATCTTCTTCAGCGCGGCGTAGATAAACTCCACGTGCCCTCGTCTCCTCACGTCCTGCTTGGTGAAAACGTCCACGACTCGGTTAAACGTGGCTTTGGTTTTGTTCTCTCTGGCGACGCGTTCGAACAGGTCATCTTGGACAACAGCCTTCTGGTACTTGTCTTTGTCTTGTACTAATTCTACAGGAGCAGTGGGTCGGCTTTTGAGGAGAACTCGACTGTGGTGGAAACTCCTCAATCCCTGCAGCAACAAAGAAAGATTTACTTATCAAGACATTCGCAATATTGTGGAAGAGTATGCATTTATTGAATTATCTTTGGTTGCTTTAATTTAGGGCTAGGCAATAGGGCAGTGGTCTGCAACCCTTTACAGCAAAAGAGCCACATTTGCACAATTCAAACCAAATCAAAGTCGGAAAGAGTCGCAACTATTTAGCCAAAGAAATACAGATTTAATTTTTTTTTTTTAGTAATATTGATATAAACATCTCGCCAGTTAAGTGAACTAACACAATGCTTTAGAAAATAAAATTAGTGTGAATTCACAAAAACTGTGATGGCAAGAATGATCTTCTTTTCTGTATATAATGCACCTGTGCATTTTTAAAATAGAGAAAGAGGTGAACTCCAGTTACGGCTATCAATAGATTTAGAAATGATTAAATAACCAGTACTAAACAACTGCTAATTTAAAATAAACCCTTACTGTAAATGTAATAGAATAGCAAAGAATAGTTTTGAACTTTTATATTATATACTATATAATATAGTCTAGTTCCTCATTCTCAATCAAATTTCAAAGAGCCGCAGGTTGCAGACCCCTGGTAACAAACATTTAGCTGGGAGCCCATTCCTGTTGTGATTTTGGCGAAGTTATCCTATTGTGATTTACCATTTCTCTATCTGAACTGTTTGTTCAAAATGCAGATTGTTTTTCTCACCCACTTTTTGTTTTTTTGTTTTTGTCATGTTTCCAGTGAGTGACAGTGGGATTTAATTTCTAAAGAAGCCATCATTTTATGTATCTTAAAGGGAATAAGAGTTTTAGATAAATTGTAATTGTGATCTGACCTTGAGAAACATGTAGTTCAATTTTTTATTAATTTTTAATATTGAGAGGTAGGCAGGATAACCCAAATTTATACTTAAAGATACATCATGTAACCTTTTGACCAAAAATAAACTTAAATACAGGCATTTCTTCTCTAGTTTAGAGGTCTTTGTGACACTAAATAAATAATAAAAGTACAGCCCTGAATGGCCATAAAATGTAATATTATTTTGTCAAAGGGAACTGCCTCCTCCCATTTGTTTCTATGGAAATCGGCTTCTTTCGCTATATTTTTTCACATTATGGCACAAAACTTATTCATCTCCAATAAGAATGTTCTAAAGAATCATTTTATCTCCTATAATTCCATTGTGAAGTTAACTTTTCACCTCCAGAAAATTAAACAGTGCCCCTTTAAGCAAGATTAAATTTACTTTAAGACAATATTATAAAAGAACATGGTAGTGTTGCAGTAAAATACATAGCAAAGTAAGACATAAAAAGTATTTTGAGTCTATTTGGGCTATGTGTTTGTATTACTAGTTTGACCAGACATCCTCATTTCTTTTAAGCTGGAGCAGATGTGTCCATAATCATTGTATTGTTCTAGGTTTATACAAAGCATGCACCAGCTGTTCCAATTATGGACAACTTTGATACTCACCAACATTAAACAGCAGACGAATAGACAGTCATGTATTATTTAGTAAAGCAACCGTCACCTACGCATTACCTGTTTTTGTAGCGGGCTGGGGTGGAGGGACTGTACCCGGGGCACAGCAGAGGACGGTCCCATCCATCTGAGGCTCAGGAGAAGGCAACGCGCACACTTCATGGTCCTGTCAAGACTTCCACTGCACAAACACAAGTAATACAAGTGTAATTACGCAATAACGACGCACTTTATGATAAGTAAAGCCAACTGTAAACACGTTAGCATATCGTATCCGTATAGACGACTCAATCACGTACCATTATGAACGAAATTCGACACGTATTTCAGTCTCCTTCACAAAATTCTCCTTCAGGACGAATCCATGTTGCGACGCCGGTGACGTCCTGGTGCTACACAATATTGCGTCCCCCGGAGAAACAACTACGCGGCTATAGTTCCGCACAACTTAGGAACACGATACTTCAATTTCTAACGTTTTTTATTCTACTTTATCAATTTCTTCATTTTGTTTTTTATATTTTGATAGAACATCTGTACAAAAATAACGGTTAATTTGTAAAATAAATTGATAATTAAAAAAATTGTTATTTTTATGATGACAACAACAAAAACAACAACAATAATAATAATAAATAATATAAAAAAAAACCCGATTAAATTTTAATGTTAGCAATAGCATTTAGCGTGATGAAATTTTCTGAAAAGATCGTAGATGGATTCATATTTATTTTATTTATTTATTTTTTGCTGCTTTTCTGAAAATAATTGTTGTATTTGTATGTATTTTAAAGAATGAATATAATAATAACCACAATCAAAATAATCGTACATTGTTTACCCACAAGATGGAGACAAAGTTCAGGCAATAAAGTTAATATTTTCAAACTTTCCCACAATGACACAGTGTTTTAAATAAAAGCCTTTTAATTTCCAAGTTGTGCAAGTGAATTAACTAAGAACATGTATATTTTAAAAACTGTTCCGCGCTCTTCCGGAGGTGACACGTTCCCGCCGCGGCGTGGACGCATCCCACCTTGCGCCCTTCGCCAAGTCTCTTCAGCAGAAACTCCCCTCCGCTTCGTGTCTGCAGCCACTTCTAGAGAAATACGCACGCTGGCAGGATGACTTGAAAGGGGTTTGTCTGCTTCTCAAAGTGGTGCGCTTTTCGTTGCAGGAGGAGGACGAGAGTTTTCCGGAGCGGCGGCTTTGACAGAAGCGTGTGAAGCGTGTGACACTCCTCTCTCAGCATGGAAAACACGCCACGGCACCGCGGATTTATCTGAACTACAACTTTTACCTTGTGCGCGATGGATTCTTCTACCAACAGCCTGGGTGAGTGAGCTGGCGTTTATCTGTTTCTCTGTGCGTCGATCGTGCGTAAAACTTTTGCAGCTTCACAGAGAGATAATGCAAGGTTTGGTTTTGAAAGTCTCGATGGGAAATGCACGCTGACAACATATTATGATCTCAATTGCACGCGGTGTGGTTTGCATTGCAGTCTTTAATTACAGATACTTAGCTCACTTCAGCTTTTAATTTGGTCCCACATCAGAGAGATCATTTTGGCACCAGAGAATGTTGAATACAGTAGGTTTTTTGGGGGACTGGGTGCGTTGTTGCAGACCTGTCCTGGCTCTCAGCAGCAGGAGGTAAAAGGGTATGTTGATGTGCTGTAAACAGTTGCTGTATTTGTCTTTTCTTACCACAGCTTCCTCCTTTTTGAGCCCAGGATTTTTTCTTGTTAGAACAGCTGCCCAGACTGTAAACAGCACATGATCTCACTGATGTTTTACAGATTTTTACAACTTAATTCTGGAAGATGCAGTGAATGGCAGCAAAAGTAAACATCAGAGAAGAAATGGAAGCAGTGTGTACTTCTTAATGTAGGCTTATCATTAGGGCTGGGCGATATGATCACTAATATCAATTTTTTGTAAACTGACTATTTTCAAATTGAGGTAAATGCAATCATCTGCTTTTTTATGAAGTTCCTTCTTCACCGTCAATGTCTAAATCAAAACAAATGACCTAATAAACCTTTCAATAAGAAAATAGGCTATTAAAAATCATTTACTAAGAACATTGTATATCTCCATTAAACAAGTTTAATAACAACTTTTAGACATGAAAATATGCTAAAAGTCCATTCTATTTTAAACAGGGTTCGTACAGTCATGGAAAACCTGGAAAAGTTATGGAAATTTTGATTACAATTTCTAGGTCTTGGAAAAGTTTTGGAAATTTTGAAAAACATTTGATTCAAAAACAACTTGGAGTTGATTTTCTTTGACACAGTATCACACAATATCGTTGTCGCTTAGTTTGAAACTGTAATAATATTCACTAATATTTAAAGTATTTTTCTTTTTTTTTTTTTTTTTTTTTTTTTTTAAGAAATCTAGAAATCCCTGAATTCTTTGTGTTGTGGTCTTAATCAGTTAATGAAAGCCAATCAAAATAAATGATTGAAAGATGAGGTCATGGAAAGGTTTTGGAAAAGTCATGGGAAATCTAAAGTTAAAATCTGTACTAATCTTGTTTTAAATTAGACCTGAAACATAACTAAAATTCACCTCTTATATGACTATGAATAACAACCTTAAAGAAGTAGACTTTGCAACTCAGAGACTGAAAAAGGTAGGTTGGAAAAAAAAAAAATGGAAATCCCGATATGACGATTTCATCAAAAAAGCAGATTGTCACAGGGATGAGCTCACGATTCGATTTTTATCATGATATTGCCCAGCCCTACTTATCATTCACATGTGCAAATTTAGAGTATTATTCAGTCCCCAACAGGAGTTTTTACTGGCTCATATCAGTGTGCATTGTTATGTAAATGTTTAGTACTGACAAAGTTCACTCAGATATCACTCTGCTAGTAAATGTATCAGCTCTTTGCAGGGGCGTAGCACCAAATTCTGGGCCCCGAATACAAACTTTGCTGATGGGCCCCTAATACACGTTCTTGTGTTTTAATTGTTTAGTCCGGTCTTAACATTTTTCTATTAATTTTAGTTTTATTTCCTATATTTATTTAATTTCTACATTGCATGCATAATTAGTTTTGCTATTAGAACAAAACAAGACAGTGTTTGAATGTTTTTTGTCAGAACTATTATAATAAAAATAAAATCCTAATGACGTTTTCAACACATTCTAATGTTGCTGGATGAGTGTTGAGAAATTGACAGTATTCAACTTTAAATCTTGTAAATATGTATATTTATTCAATCATTTTGTGTTGAACCCTATCTGAGTGTTCACTGAAATCTGCAAACTCTTGTATCTTATCTCTTGTAAAATTATATCCTGTAGCTGTTAGATTTGTTAATAATTTAGCCAATTTTTTTATGTGTATTTACTAAATTTTAAGGAGTGATGGAGCTCTCTGATGTCACAAATAATTAGAAGAAAAAGCTATCTCACAAGCAAAAATTACCTGCTTTGGGGGGCCCCTTTATGCCCTGGGCCCTGGGGAAACTAGTACCATTTACACCCCCAGTTCGACAGCCCTGGCTCTTTGCAAACACCGCACCAGAGGAAAATTTTGTTGCTCAATGTAATCTCTTTTAGTGCTGTAGGTCTTTAGACGATCAATCGATTAATCGGTCGATGGAGTTTTAGTCGACCAAACAATTGGTCTAACCCATGTTTTTATACATAAACACAGTGTTTTCGCTTCATTTTCTTTATAAATTGTTGTTTTTGCATGAACTCCATTGGATTTTTGTTTGTTTGGGTCCTTTTCAGTTGATTAATCGATCGATTGAACATGTCTTTAGTCGACCAAGAATTTCTCGACTACACAGCCCTAATTTCTTTTTCATCTCATGAGACAAAGATAAGATTCTCAGTTGTTGCTCCAAAACTTCTTAGGAGCAATAAATGAGAGAAACATTTGAGAAATACAGTACTTGATGCCATAGTGAGATCTCAGTCATATCTCAAATGGAGCTGAAACTGAGCTTTGGCCTGCTTTGATCTCATGGAGCAAAAGATGAGAAACAGGAGAATTAAGTTAAAATCTCAGCTTGGTCAAAATTGTCTAGAAGCAGTACATGAGACCTTTGTTGAGATCTCATTCTTGTTGACTCTTTCCTCTGGGTTGTAACCGTACCTCGCAATTAAATAGAACAGCTTTCAAATAAATAGATCAAAATCTTTCTGCAAACACGCAGCAGCACAGAAATGCTTCCCCACCCGCTCCGCCCCCACCGTTCGACCTCTTTTATTGAAGCCAGTTGCACAATGTTGCTTTTGTTGCCTTTCTGCAGACTCTGGTCCCACCTTATGTGCTGATGTTGTGTTTACTTGTCTTGTAAAGAGATGGAGCAGTGGGACACAGGGGAACAGTAACTATCACCTGGCCTGCTGCTGTTACACATTACAGTTGTGCCTGGAGACTCGCGGCTGTTCCCACACGTCTCTTTAATGGACTAATGGTAATCAAAGTCATTACATGCAATCATGAGCCCTGCTTGTGTTTACGGCTCACTGTAGGTGATGATGTGTAAGTGATTCCTCTGGCGGCACTGGTGGTCCTAAAGGGCTGTGCAATTAATCGAATTTTAATTTCAATTTCAATTATGATGATTGCTGTAATCGAGTAATCGTGATTGTTAACCGTGAGTTTGTAAGCCACAGATATTTCTTTGAGTTGTAAAAGTAGGTTTCAGACTGTTTCTTTACAATTGCAGAACACATTTACACTGGTCCATTTCATTTAATTTGATCTCTTCATTCTCTGCATTTAAGAAGTGATAATGCTCTGAACTTTTTCTAACCAAATGATTGTTTGAATAATCGTGATTTCAATTATTCTTTATATAATCCTGTTTATTATTTTCATCATTAATGAGCAGCCCTAAGTCTCAATGACATTGTACATTGTATTAACACTGTGACTAAAGTTGTTCTGTTGTATTAGTGTACTTGTCTGTATACTTCAGTAAAGCTGCAACAAGTTATTGAAATAATTGTCAGCTAATTCAGTAATCGAATGATCTTTAGCTTGTCTTTATATATCTTCCAAACATCCCAAGAAATTGAACAAAAATGTGTGTTTTTGATGTAAAAACTTGTTTGCCTATAGACTTGATTTTTGATACTAAACATTAGAGATGCACTGATCCAGCTTTTTCAGTTCCGATACCGATCTTGATAGTTTCTGTATCTGCCGATACCCGATATCAACCGATACCAGTGTAAGGACTGGAATAGATTTTTTTTCTTATAAAACATGATTAATTTGATCATATATTATTATGTAACTGTTAGTTATAGACAGTACAAGTCACAACTTTAAAAACTTAATCTGAATAAAATGCTCAATATTTTGGGACATTCTGGATCAACACCAGTCTGTAAAATTATGTCCAGTTGAAGGCGCTGGACATTCTCGATCCAGCAAAATTCCCTGGATAGGCACTGATCTCTGATTCCAGCATCCCTACTAAATATCGTACTACAGTAATTAAAAATGCTCTTTTCACGTCAACTTTCTATACAAGTCTTTTTCAGCGCAAATTGGTGAATATTTTGATTTTGAACTAGTTTTGATAAAGCTCAGGATTTTTCTAAAACTCGTCCAAAAATGTCAGATTTTGTCCAGTTAATGTTATATTCTTTAAGCATTGATACGTCTTCAAATGTGGAGTTTTAGCATGGTTTAATATCTGTATTTCGATACTTTTGATGAACCTCTACATCTCCTTAAGTGATGTTACCTCAGCTCAAATTTGCCAAAAGTCTTCATGACGTCCCTTTTTGGGTTCTAAACAACTAATCGATAACCAAAATAATAGTTAGTTGCAGCCCTGTTCTTCAGCATAAATCAAAAACTATACATGTAGCAGGTAAATCAATATAAATGATCATAAAGGCCTGTAATAGTGTGTTAAGGCTCCATACATCACTGCGGTTACTCTCAGTTTGAAGCGTCGAAAGCTCCACTGTGACAAAAAATTCTATAGGAGCAGCTAATGACAACATGTCGACAGAGAAATGCCACGAACAAAGAAACGGTCTTGACACAAAAGAGACCAATATTTACACTGTGGTTCCATTTTCGGGACTGACATGTCAACAGAATAATTACCTTGTTGTTTTTATGTGATTGTTGCTTATGAAGATTTACATAGACCACATCAGAAAGAAAAAGAAGGCATGTTGTTAGTCTAATGCAGTTTATATATAATGACTAGTACCACCATTACAAGTTGAAAAATTATATTTATATTTATATTTATAAGCCTCATTTTTCTAAATGGATTGCTCTCGAATGGCCTCATATAGGTTAGGCAGAGCAAAAACTAGACACGACTGACTTTTTTGTCTCACACAAAGACTAAAAATGCTAAGTTTGAGGTGGTATATTTTGTGTTTGTTTCAGTTTGCACTCACAATTTAGCACCTGGCTTGATAAATGTGACTTTAAGTGTCAAACAAATAATTTCAAGTTTACACCTGGGGTCTCAAACTGGCGGCCCGGGGGCCAAATGCGGTCCTCCAAATGATTTCAAGGTCAACCTATGCAGCTTTTGATGAAAACAGAGACGCCAGTGGCAGCAATAAATCGAAAGCACTGGAATCCCTCTTAAGTTCTCACAGATTTGCAGTGAACACGGTAAATCAACAGAGGGATTTTCAGTCGACGTCACTTTCCGTCCTATTGCACATGTTCCATGCAGAAAGAGACGCTGCCCATAAGACTAGCTGGAGAAACTTCTTTGATAAAAACAACAAAACCGGACGAGAGCTAACTGTTTTAATCAGGTGTGAACTGGTCTGACAGACATCTGTCTCCTGAAGCTTGAGACAGTGTTTTTCTCGCCATTTTTTCACCTGAATGTAACTTTTAAGTGTCGTAGGTCTAATTTCATTCACAAATGTTGATTTAGCAGCGGAACTTGTTTGCACACAGTGATAAACTCTTGTAGTTAGCTGACAACGGTGCTGGCTCGACTGCACAAAAACAAGTTAAGCGTCAAATGAAAGTGCAGAAAAAAATGCAGCATAAAGGGGAAAACTCGTAAAAATCATACTGCATAGACAACTGTACTGAACATGATAGAAGTAGCCTTTGCTTTCTTTAGAAAAAAATCTGTGTGAGAGTTGTGTCCTCCCTGTGATGCTGCGTTCACGACTCTTTTGCCCTCAATCATGGCGCACCCACGAGATCATGTGACATCAGTGCAGATGGTCAGAAACAGGAACGAAAATCAAAATTCAGATTGATCAGTATGGGGAAACAAATTGTGATCTACTTTTTCCTCCCAAACCAAATTAGCAAAACAAATAGGAAGTCTATACTTAAACTCCCCCAACGCACAACTAGACACTGTCAAATGATTAATGGACAAAACAACCTAGAGTGGAGAACTGTGTGAGGAATAAGTTTTCATATTTTACTTTACTGCATACATAAACATTTACTGCGGTTCCTGAGCACAATACTGAGCATAGTTGTGTTCTGTCATTAAAACTCAAAGTATTTCCTCGCTCCGTGTCGTGGTTTTGTAAAAGACTGGCGTTTGATAAAGCCGTGCCAACCAGCTGTTTCCCATAAAGAGTTATTTGTGCTTCAGAGGCGGGAAAACAAAATAGTTGATCTGTAAATGAAATCACTGAACTTCTGCGTTTGTCCTCGACTGAACTGCAGACTCAGGCGGGAACCTTGTGAGAGCCTCGTTCAGCAGCTTATGCAACTGTTTCTTCATTATAATTTGAGAGATTTACCTAAATTAGTTTTAATTTTTAAGCCAATATGTATAAGGCAGATTTTTATTTCAAACGTTGAAGCTCGTATGATTATGGCATTTTTCTAATTTTGATTTAGTTTGGTGTTACATGGTAAATACTGATCATAGTTATATAGTAGTTAAAATTATGATGAAACTGGCACATATGTTGTCAAAGAGTATCAAAAGGCTTAGACAGTGTTTCCCAACCAGGGGTACGTGGACCACAGGGGGTACGCGACCATTTGCCAGGGGGTCCTTGGGATGATTGCAGATTTAAAAGAAAGGTGGAATTGCATGTATTCTAACGTGAAAATGTTATTTGCAGCACATTTTACACGTTAAGCCTAACCCTAACTGTTTCAATTTTATCACGATTCTTAGACTATTTTCTGTTGCCTTTGAGGTAAATAAAATCATCTGCTTTTGCAGAAAGTTTCCACTTCATTATGACTGGCTTTAGCTGTCACTCAAAGGCTGACCAGTGTTGCCAGATTTTCAGAGAAAAACAAACAGCGAAGCTTTAAAAAAAACTCCCAAAATAAACAACCTCAGCGCTTCAATACATTTCTTTTTAAAAATCTAATAATTTTAACATTGTGTGTCGCCTCTAAACAAGTTTTTATTATTTTGCCAGATTTTCATTGTTTTTCTAACTTTCATAACGACTTTTGGACATAAAAAATCCATGTTTCAATCATAAATGTTGATGTTTTTGTAAATCACACCTGAAAAATTGCAAAAAAAATCATCTCTTTATTACACAAAATCATCTCTTTTATTACACAAAATTCATAGACTTCAATTCAGAGACTTTAAAAAAAGAAGCCCACCTAAAAACTTTGAGGTTAAGAGAAGTAGGCAAAAAATACACTGTATTTGAATCAAAAAAGTAGATGTCACAGAGATGAGCTCACAATTCGATTTTTATCACTATATTGCCCAGTCCTAACTGAAAGTCATAAATCTGAGTAATTCTTAATTTAAAAAAGCAATAGTTAATTTGTTGACGTTAACATTTGGTGTTCAAGGACCTTCACATGACTAAATTTTGCGTTGCGTTTGGTTTCTTAAAACCCAAAGCAGATTTTGAACCATGAGTTTATTAATATTATTAATATACAGTTGTTTTTAGTTAAAGACCTGTCGCTGCCCATGTTGTTTTTCCGATTCTCGCCATGAATTGTGGTCTATATTGACCGTTCTAGTGACAATCGATGCTCAAAATGACGCGACCCCTGAATAGTGCACTATACAGTGAATAGTGTGGACGTTCGGACACAGCCCAAGAGACACAATTTTTCAGGTGTTCATATCCTACTTTTGACACCCAAATGTTCAGTGGCATTTCAAGTATAAGGATGTCTTTACATAACCTCTCAGAAGTCCATTAATCATCTGTATTCCTTTTGAGCATTTTTTAGCACATCAGGCAAGATCCACATCCAGTGATTTAGGAATAAACATTGATCTTCTGTAAATTCTTCAGTTTTGGTCACTAAGACGATGATGCATTGACTTCTGACTTTGAGCGACAGTAAATCCCTCGACTATTTCTTCACTTCAAGTACAAAAACACAAACGACATATATTACCGGAGCACACGGAGGGTCAGGAGAGGTAGACCAGGCAGTTTTCCTCTTTAAATATCTATTAATATCACGTCCCATCATCTGGTAAAACGCTCGTCTGTATTTGACAAACGTGCACCTTGACAACAGCGGTGTCTCTTTCTGTTGAACTTGGCTGGATTTATTGAAAGAAGATCTATTAATGAACAAATCAGTAACTCAGAAGTGTATGATTCATGCTTCAGGCTTTAGTGCAGGGCAGGCATGGTCTTGTATGTTGTTCCCGTGTTTTCTTCTGAATATGAACTGCTGCCAATGCAAACCAGTCGACAGTACATGAAGGGTATTTTTAGAGGCTGTTATCCGTTTAAGATGAGTGCATTTAGCGAGCATACCACCAGCGCTCAGTCTGTGTTTACTGTCGGCTAATTTAGGAGACTGGCCAAGTATTTATTGTGTTTTGACATTATGGAAGTTCATCTTAAAGGACAGGCATGATCTAAGGCTGTGCTGTTAATCAAATTTTAGTTTAAATGATGATTAATGTTATAATCGTCAACAAAAATGAACTGTAAAGTCACGCTAGTATGCACATGTTTGTCTTTCTTTGAGTGGAATAGTTGCTCCTCAATAATATTGCTTCATTCGTTTATCTTCTTCCGCTTGTTCCCATTAGGGGTTGTGGGTGACTGGAGCCTATCCCAGTGACTTTGAGGCTTAGGCGGGGGAACACCCTGGACACCAACTCGTCACAGGGTTAGAGACAGACAACCATTCACTTTCTCATTCACTGGAGGTAATCTATGGGGCGTTAGTTTCCACTAGCTCTGTTAGTACCTACTCGGCTCTACTCTTGGTCTGGTTGTGTTTCCATTATCCTTTAGAGCAGGGCTATTGAAATGGCAGCCTGGGGGCCAAATGTGGCCCACTAAGCAGTATGTTTCGGCCCACCATGAAACATACCATGTATCTTATTGTTGCATGATTTGACCCAGATTTAGTCCCGGTGCAGATTCTGTGGTCTAGTTTTGTTCAAGATAAGATTTACTTCTTGGTCTAGTCTATAGCTAAAAAAAACTACGTGTACAAGTGATTAGTGGCTACAAATATTAAATTCTTGTGTAAAATTACTAAAAAATAGCTTTATTTCATGAAATGTGTTCATTTTCGCCGACAGATCTCCACACTCTGTGAATCTGTGATCGACTGCAGCTCCTTTTTTGATGACGTCACATCATGAATGAAAAATAACAGCGAGCTCAGATAGAAGCAAAGCAAAAGAATCAAATATCGTGCTGAGATACAAACAGCGCGCTGTAATTAAAACTGCGTGCAGTGTTATCATTTTGAGCGTGCAGTGAAAGGAAAACAGCATGCGCAGACAGAGCGCGCTGTCAGGAAGTTTGCGCTCATTTTCAATTTATACATTCTCAATTCTTGTTTATTGCGCGCGATGATGTTCTCTATGCACGCTCAAGTTAAAGACAGCTGTCTGACGCCACACTAGTAGTCCGACTGCTTATTGTTGATAATTACAATGGATTTGTTTTGGCTTTATCTTGTTTTTATTTCAGTGAAAAAAGTTGTTTTTTTCCTAAACGGTACCATTGCAAGTTGTTTGTGGATAATGGAAAATACATTTGTAGTCCGGCCCTCAAACCATAGCACGCCAACAAATATGGCCTCGCGGTAAAAATAATTGAATAGCCCTGCTTTAGAGTGTGATGTTATTCCAACACGACTTTCCCCCTCAGCAGGCCACTCCCCCAAATATGATTCGCTGCCGACTGTATCGATTCTTTTGTTTGAAAAATGCTCCTCAACATTCTTACTGAACTCATGACAGTATTATTACCAACACAATTAGAGAAAATATTTTTTTTTGGTGTTTACAGGCAAATTTTTATTCTTGAAGTTTTTTTTTTTTTTAATGTGGTAAAATTGAAAGTTTTCTGTTGTCATAGCAACAGTGCAGCACTTCACTGGCTTGTGATTTAGACCTATATAACTGCCTAACGCAAACACACTCCAAAACATATTTTTTTTAAGGAGAAAGGGGTATTAAGTTCAGCTGTGCGTGATTTTAAAGTCTGTGATAATTATGAGAGAAGCTAAAGTCTTCTTGTTTATCTGCTTTTCTACCATTGTTAACCTGATTTTCTCTTTTTAAATTCCACATACAAACTCAATACTCAGCAGTAGTTGTTGTTGGTTGTGTTTGTTCTCAGTCTGTAGCTGTCTTTTTCTGTTTTAACTAGATTTTAAGTTCCTATTGGATAGATTGTCCTTCTCACCGTTGACTCTCATGCATTTTTACTTTCTATTTTCCATCTCAGTTAATCATGACGTTATGTTTTTGTATCTTCACTCCATCCAACACCTTCACTCTCTTGACTGAGCCATGTGAACTCTGATGTCAGCTTTCATGTGAGCTGATGCCGGCGCAGAGCTTGTTTTGCCCGTGCCGCAGCCGCCCACCGGTGGTTGAGTTGTTGTGTGAGCGTTCTGTGTGAGAGCGAGTGATTCTGGGGCGTGTGGGCCGCGTTCGGGGGGGAAGAGTCGAGGCTTCCCAGGGCCGTTTGTATCTGAGACGTAGCTGAGAGTCTTCACACGGGACAGTCGCCGCACGCGCAGAGGCGGACAGGATGTTTAGACGTGACAGAACCGTGAGAGAAGAGAGGCAAAGTGTGGATACAAACACACACGTACAGCTGGCACAGGGCACTGCAGTATCAGTCAGCCACATAATATTTTACTACCTATAAAGACAAGTTAACGATTATTCAATTAATAAATTAGCTGATGATTGAGTTGCACTTAACTTGTTGCAGCCCTATACAGTTTCTTCATAAATTTCAACGTTACTGCGTATTTTGTTTCCAATAAACCAAACCAAAATATCGACAAAGGGACAGATTTATCAAGCATTTGCTCATGTGCAAAGCAGGTTAGGGGGAGCAAAACCTTGGCAGAGATGATATTTTTCTCTCTCTCACACATAGGGCTGGGTGATATTGACAAAAACAAATATCTGGGTAATTTTTTGGTACATCTCGATAACAATATTAGGGCGATAATTTGTTAGTCCAACATAAATGTGTTAAAACCTGTCTTCAAATTTTGCAAGATTATAAAAACGACAACCTTAAATATTCCAATGAGCCTAAAACTGGTTGACTGCTTAGTGTTTATGGTGATTTTCATGTTTTGACTGTCTTATTATAAAAATCTGACCATACAACAAAAAAATGTAGCTCCTATTTCAAGAACAGAAAGATATTTTTAAAATAAATTGAAGTCAGTGTGTATTTTTCTTATTTCATGTAAAACAACATTTTATGCTTGTTTCTTCAGCAATCTTAGTTCAAACCAATAATAATTGATTCAAAATCTAAAATACTCATTCTAAGCACATACTCACTTATTTTCAAAATTTTTCTTGTTTGTTTAAATATCAAACAAATATTTGTCAAATAAATAAATAAAGTGCAGGAATCTTTCATTATAGGCCCTATCATAACTTTTCTGTTTTGTGAAGAACTCTGAATTACTTATTGAACTAATTCTGAAAGGAATATTAACTGGTTGCATCTACAGTACTGTATTAGAAAGTTGATAGCACCATTTATTTAACTAATTAGAAATTTGCTCTTTTTGTAGCGTGTTTTTACTGCACGATATACTCGATACTCAATTTTTGCAAATCTTAGAAACAACATTCACGATATTATCTAAAATTCGATAAAAACTCTACTCACACACTAAAGAAGCAGAACTTGAGGTGGTTCATATCTGTTTTGTTTAGTTTGTTGTATGTGCATCTTTCAATATTGAAGTTTGTGCAAAATGCTCATAAATAACACATGATTTTTTTTCTTTTTTGCACCCTGCTTGATAAATCAGGCCCTAAATGTAGTAAATTTGATAATTTGGCTGCTCAAATTCATAGTGTCTTTTGTGCTTGGTCAAAGCTGAGACAGTGGACGTTTGTGTCCTCAGACTGAGAGACATTCCTCCAGAGTCACTGCCGCCTCAGAAAAGTAGATTCTCTCTGCAGATTCTGGCTCTGAAGCAGGTCCTGAGGAGGTCTAGACTCAGCAAACAACTTTAACTTGGGCTGTTAACACGTTCTCACGCCTAATCCTCTGTGTACTCCTGTTTTACAAAATCAAACAGGGATTTCATAGAGCGACCAGTTAATACTTGATTTTTGTTGTCTTGAAACCCTAAACAAACAAAGCTTTTTAATTTAAAACTTTCTACAACAGCTTCCACTTATCTAATTAATTCTGAGACACATAATTCTTCACCACGATGAGTTTAGAAGCGCTTTTCACAACTTTAATAAGCCTGACTAGTGTCGTGTTGGTATGCTCGCCGAACGTACTTATTGTGCTGGAGCAAAACTGATTTTAAAGTTGAGTGATTTCACTAAAACGGCCTTTAGATTCCGAATTATTTGGTAGTGGGTTTTGAATCGAAAGATCTAAAGCCAATCTTGTCAATAAAAATGTTCATGAATGGCATTTTTCATTTAGTTTTGAAAAGGTTAAGCAAAATCGAATAGAAAATCCAGATCGATCAATATGAGAAAAAAAATTGTGATTATATTTTTTCCCAGATCGCCCAGCCCTAATCTGAAAGCTCTTGGCAATACCCAGCTCTAGTTTACTCCACAGACAAGCCGCCCAGGTGGGATATAAAAACGCCTTCGTCTGACACCGCTGCTGTGGCGAGTTGGAAAATGGTCACCCGCTGTGCAAGAACATCATCAGTCATTTGGCTCGTAGGGATAAGCAGGTCATGCACAGTGCTCAAAGGTTCAAAACTTGCGTCAATGTTTCTGTTCCAGTGACGAGGGCTGGTCCTCCCTCCTCCTGGACCTCCGCCCCACCTCCCTCTCCAGGATTGGCCTGTCCTGGTCCTGCTAGACGAGTCGTTTCCCTCTGCTAATGGACTCTGGCTCTACAGACTTGTAGTTTAGATCTGCATTAGCTTTAGTTACATCTACAGCCTGTCTGTCCATGGGAGTGGATCTATACTTCACTGTGGTTCTCTTCAAGGTTTCTGTTTTTCCCCTTAGGGTTTAGTTTTTCCTTGCCGAGAAGGAGGGTCTAAGGACAGGGGATGCTCTGGACAATTATTCATTTGCTTGTTTACTAATAATCTGCTTTGACATGCTTGATCAATCACTGCTTCTGAATGTTTATTGTTTTATTCATATTTTTTACCATTCATGTTTGCTAAATTAACAATCTTGGAAGTCCTGTTGTTGTGATTTGAGCTATACAAAAATATATTGTTTTGATTTTCTCATTTTCAATTTTAGATCTAATACTCACTTGAGCCCATGTGCTTCTGAAAAGGAAAAGTCGCATACATATACAGTATCTGCAAAGTTAATAAAAAGGAATCTTGAAGTGCAAGTAAGAAACTAGAAACATTGGGCTGTAATTGCAGCTTGTTATCTCTACAATCTTTCTCAGGTTCAGTGGTTCCCATGAGTCACGATCTTATGCCTGATGTGCAGCAGCAGCAGCAGCAGCAGCAGTAGTAGCAGAACACTGTATTGTAATTCCTTATCTGCGCCTCTCACACAGTTGTATAACAGAATGATTACTACATCCAGATTTGTTGAACAGTTGCAGTGAGTTTGATCCAAGCCAAATTCCTGCTTTTACAGAGCTGCTGCCAAACTGTGTGACTCACGCAGCCTTGGCCCATTGAGCTCAAAACTACAGTGAAGAGAAGAGCGGGAAAACACACTCGCTAAGACTTTAAGATGAGAATAGTAGAACCATTCAAACTCCCAAATTAGATCTTTGCTCATTATTTCAGTTTCAGCTTGTGGATCTCAGTGCAGATATGGAGTAATCCTGAAGTGAATACTTGTGTAATCCTATAAGTGCAGTTACAAAACACACGAGGCACATTGAGGTCAGTGAGTTCATTATTCAGAAGCTTGTGCTGCCCAAGAACTAGAAAATATGTGCTTTTCTGTTTGCTCTACAGTTACTGCTAGAGCATGTTGACCTTTTGTATGTGTCGTCACGCTCTTTAAGGGAACGCCCACTTTGCCATGATGGAGGCCAAAAGCGACAACTATGATGAACTTGCCATTTCACGATTTCAATTGTAAAATGGTTTCATCTTGTTGTACGATTGACTGCACTAACAGACAAGGTTATGAGCCTAATTGCAATTATTAGAAAACCCTTTGGTGAAGGCAAAAGACGACTGACAGTAGCAGCATGAAAATCAAAAGAACTGGAAGACTTCTAAGTCAGGGGTGGGTAATTATTTTTCCCTGAGGGTTATATTCGAACTTGGACAAGTGATAAAGGGCCAGACCGCGGTCATTGTTGTGACAAAATGTGATTATTACAAGCTCATTTTTTGTTAAACAGTTTTTTTATTCTACTATTTTGACCATGCTTCATAGTTAAATCGATCAAATAAAAAATATAAAGAGTTGCACTTATTCTCCAGATTCAAATGGGCTGCATTTTGCACATTCTTACAGATTAGCAGTGAACACTTTATACAAGGTAAGTCAATGCTAATGTGGAAAAAAAAAATGACCTGTAGCACTAGCCACACACAATACAACCAAGTTACTGTAAAGCAGACTCTTTTAGATTTGCCCTAGTGTAAGACAAAACACTGTTTACTACATTGTATGTATTGTCTTTTATGTATTGTAAAGTTTTCTATGGGGGGTAAAGTCAGACAAACTTGTAAATGTATTAAATCAGCAAACATAGCAGAAGGATCAGCTGCATTCATTAGCTTCTCCAAATACCTTGAATTTGCACGAAAAGATGAAAACTTTCACAATCAACTGTACTGAACATGCATTAGAAGTAGCCATTGCTTTCTTTACAAAAAATTAAGAAAATCTGTGAGAATTTGTCAGTTTCATGCTCTCTATAATCCACATGATCACGTGACGTAGGTGCAAATGGTCAATATCTGCTTTCTTTAGTGACAAGGTCTCACTAACACATAATATAAGTAGAATATATTTTTTCTAAGGTATGCTTTCTCAAGATTCTCGCAATTTCCATAAAAATTGTTCTTTTATCTTGCCAACTTTGCAGCCAAATTGACAAGAAAAAACAAGAACCAATTATGACAGAACCAGTCAGAACAGTTGATCTGCTCCTCTTAAGAAGAAGCTTTGATAAAATATGTGTCGTAGCTTTTAGCCAAATTTTTGTGTGTGGAGCTTTTGTTTTTAAATCCTGCAGCCCTATTGACAGGTGATGTCTGTCGAACTGAATTTTGTTACATTCAGAATCATAATCCTTTAGTTATTTAAGCTGTAAAACATGCTTGGAATGACAGACTCTCTTGACTTACAGTTACAATCCCAGGCTTCTTCTTTATTGGACAGTATTTGTCCGTGTGAGCAGCTTGTGGAGCCTTAATAGTTTTTCCCTGAGGGTAAATTCAGTCGTAAACGGGGCCTTTGGTGTCGGCCCGAAAGGAAAACTTCAGCTTCCTGTTTGGTGCACCTTTTCCTGAATAAAAGAGCAGCAAAAAAGAGCCACTGATGAAAGAACTTCAAACATCCACTTGTAATTTAGTTAATATTTTACTTCATGTACAAGACTCTGATCTGATTTCTAGATAATATTATACAACAAAAACTTTATATAAGATAGGAGACCACTCTGTATAAGACCAAGCTATAGCATAGAGATGGTAGTATGAGTTTTTTGTTGAATATTATAGTCCAATATTTTTTGTTATTTTCATTTTGGTGTTGAGATCACTTTTAAGCTTTGAGCCTTGTTATGAGTTTGTATTTTTGTTTGTTTTAGCATTACATTACATGCACATTGTGACTTTTTTTTAATTATTACTATTTTATTATTACACTTGGGTCACTATTTTGATATAAAGACGTTAAAAGACATGAAAGTAAAATCAGAGTCTCTCTCTTAGACTTGGACTTGTTTCTCTTTGACTTTGGACTTGACTTGGACTTGTTTCTCTTTGACTTGAGACTTGACTTTGACTTAAGACTTGAGACTTACTTGAAACTTTCAAAACAATGACTTGGTTCCACCTCTCTCTAAAATGAAGTATTTATCCACCAGAATTCTAACCTTTGATTGATTGATTGATTGAAAAGGCGGAGCATTATGGCAAACATTCATATCAAATATAACATTTTCACAACAGAAAAGAAGCAGAGAAATTAAGTTCTTGATGAGTGAAAAGTACAAGCATCTTTCTCATCCACAGATGCACCGAGTATGCCTCGTTTTTCAAAAATCCAAATAGTCTGTAATTCTGAAGTTTCATACCATTGACTTTGAAATGTTTGTTTCTGTTAGCTTGGGCATTGCATCTTTGACTTTCACACAAATGACAATCTTGTGCTGTGACTGGGTCATTTTACTAAACCTGGAGTGGCAGTGTGGTTTGATATATTCTCATGGATCAGAATCGGGTTAATGTAAGTCTTCAGAAGTACTTTATAATTTAGATTTATGGTGAAATATGCTAAATTGGAGTTCCACAAGGAATCGTTTTAGGACCACCACTATTTTCTCTTTAAGGACACTTCATAGCTAAATTCATCCACACTTCTTGAATACAAATCAAGTCAAATCCACAACATAGCATGAAATCTAATTAGTTTATTGCAGGTATTTTTATTTAACAGCAGCAGATGTGTGTACAAATGTGTAGTTTTTGTGCTCGCTTATAAAGTTACGCGATTTTTCTGGATGTTCCTGCTGGTTTGGACATTCTCCAAACACAGCTGAAGTTCTTTTTCCAGTCGTTGACCCCGTGACGTAGCTCCAAAGATAATATATCTCTATTAAATTATAAAAATTAAAAAATAAAACAGAGAAGATATCTTTCTGGATTATTCAGGCAGAGTTAACGTCATTTAAGATGTTTGGAACCTTTTCAACAAGTCCTTCTTACTTGTGAATCCTTATATCGTCCAAAATGCGAAACAACCTAAGCGATTTATCATGCTCTCCTGTTTTTACACTGATGTGATGGATTGCCAAAAGCGGCTCTCCATTGTTTTGTTGCCGGTCCAGCCACAGTCACCGTCAGCAGCTCTATCTCTGACTAACTGGGTGTGACATTAGCGACGGGAAATGGTTTATTGCAGCGCGCTTTGAGCTTCAGTCATCCAGAACAGTGGATGTCTTGTCCCGACTAGCCTCTGTCAAAGGGTCCAAAGGGACACACATCTTATGCCGATACAAAAGAAGTGAAATTCGAGCTTGTGCACTGTTAATGGTTTATTATGACTCATGTTTGAAAGGGCGTGTCTGGCTTTCATGTTTTTGAATGCAACTATTAATTTAAATAACAGTCCGTACTTGTGCCACGACAAAGAGCCAAGAATTAAGGTTATGCTCTGACATCACAGTTTTCTAAATAGGCCTTTCCCACTGTAGGAACTTTTTTCAGCTCCTGCTTTGGGGCAGGTACTTTCAGTCAGACCAGGAACCGTTTTGGTGATACAAGCACATTTTGTTTGGAAACATGTTTTATACATTTTCACATTTAGACAAACTTTCTTCATCCTTGAGAAAAATGACTTAAAAGCAGCAACTCCCAAAACACATTTTAAATTTGTGAATAGTATTATTAGGAATAACAATGAATATCTGTGCTTTGTTAATATCAGTGATGTTTTTAGGTTTTGTATATAATTTTATGTGGAATAGAAAAAAAGTACTTTTGTTTTCCTAACACCACTAAGTAACTTATTTACATAAATGTTCGAAAGCCAGTTAGCTCCACTTTCAGGAACTATTGCTGTGTGAACACAAACATTTGCCTGGAAAATCCAGACGATATATTAAAAATATATCGTCTGGCCAACTTGTCCCTCTTTCAGATTTCTGTAGCCGTGATTGACAGATTAATTATCATCTTCCAACGTGTAAAAAACAACATGGCTGCTTCCGACGAACATAATACATGAAAAAAATATCACGTGGAACTGAAAAACATCACGGATTTCTGCAGAATCAATGAGCGAAGCAAAAAACGATTTTAATGTGAGGTGAGTGAAGTTAAATTTTGGTCTAAATGACAGACGACCAATCAGCTCCTTTGTTTCATAATAAGATAATCTGATTGCCCGGTACGATGTAGATTTGATCTGAAACACAGGTGAATGGCGTGGTGACCAGACCCACTCTTCGCAGTTTGCTGAAGTGTGGGTTCTGGATCCCAGACAACACAAACATGGAGAAAAAATATAATCATAATTTTTTTCTCATATTGCTCCATCTCATTTTCCGATTCGATTTTGTTTAACCTTTTCAAAAACAAATGACAAATGCATTCATGAACACAAACAAAACAAAAACTTTTAATATGTTTCATTTTTATACTATAAATCAATATTCTGCCTCAAAGTTTGACTTTTGCGCCAAACTACACATTTTTATTGACAAAAGATTGGTTTTCGATCTTTCGATTCAAAACCCACCACCAAATAATTGAGGATTTGATTCGATTCGGTTCGATCTCAATCTCTCCATTTTTTGATAAATGGCCCGGTCCTAATCGGCACTGATATCCGATCCCAGTATCGGATCGATACATCGCTACTTTAAATAAAAGATCTGTATAGCTTTATGTTGTTGTTCGTACTCTGTTGTAGTCACAAGTATCTTATTTTAAATTTCCAACTTCTGTTAAAGGTGGGGTAGTGATTTTCACACTGCAACATGATTTAGGTGTCTACTAGGGATGCACCGATCCAGCTTTTTCAGTTCCGATACCGATCCCGATACTTTGGAATTATGTATCTGTCGATACCCGATATTAACCGATACTAGTGTAAGGACTGAAATAGCTTTTTTTTTTCTTTTAAAAACTAAAGAAATTTTATCATATTGTGTCATGCAACTTATTTATAGTGCAAGTCACAACTAAACAACTTAATCTGAATAAAATGTCAAACAATTATGAGACGTTCTGCATCAACATCAGCCAGCAAATTAGTCTCATGACGCCCAATGAAAGGCAAAACTAGGATATCGGCTGCACCGATATCATGGAGCCGATACCCGATCCAGCTAAATGCCCTGGATCGGCACCGATATCCGATCTTAGTATCGGATCGGTGCATCCCTAGTGTCTACTTACTCTCATTAATCCTTCCACACATGGTTAATATTGAAATGTATTCATTTTGGTCGCAATTATGGCTCAAAAACCTCTTTCTACAAACAACAAAGTGAAACAGAGGAGGACCACTCAAGCACAGTCAATCACAGCGCTGCATTCGGCTCCTGATTAGAACTACATTCTTTATTATTTAATTCAGACAGTACTCAGTGGTCCAATTTTTTCCACAAAGTGCTGCCTTTATCATAAACTTTTCAATTGGAAAACATATAGTTTATTAATTTACAATTAAAAAAGTTAGCTACCCCAACTTTAACTAAGCTCTGCACAGTCACAGCAACAACAGAACAGCTACTTTCAGTTTCTATTTTGATGCATAAAATTAACTTCTGCAAAGCTACAACTCCATGAACTAATTAGTTTGAGAGGAAACACATTTGATCATTTGTTCTTCACATACTTTAGCTGCTCAGGACCACTTTTCAAACACGGCTGACACGTGCAGCGGTCGACTCTGCGGAGCGTCCATCCATCACGGCAGAAGTGGAGGTCTTAAATCTGCCTCGTCCGGCGTTCAGAGAGAAGTGTGTTTATTTGCTAACGATGTCGAGTGTTTGAAGAGGCCCGCAGACTGATGAAGATACATGAGGACCGGCTGCTTAACACGTGTTTCTGCTCCGTCTCGTGTTTTACATTCGAAGCAAACAACGACGGGAATGTTTAAATTGTTTTTAGAGTTGTGATAAGAACAGAAATGTGCAGTTCCAGCTCTGGGTTCGGTCTACCTCCCACACAGACTGTACAGTGTAAGAGATTTCTTTCCCAGTATTAGTATCTGGAGTTATTGAAAGTCTGACTAATACATATTTTTGGTAATTTTTGAGTTTAAACCACAAAGATTTGAAGATATGCAAATGTTTAATCTCCAGTTTATAGAGCAGAGGAGTGAAAGCGTCAACTCATCTGACAATCTGCTTTTTTGATGAAATTGTCATGTTGTGATTTTCCATTTACCTATTTTATGCATCTGTCTGAGCAATCTGAGTGAGTGACAGCTAGATTTTGACCAATCACAGGAAATACAGGCAATAAAAAGTAGATACTATTGTTCTTGAATTGTGATTAAACTTTTGATCAGGCTCCAAGAAAATTGTGATGTAAATATTTGGCTCTATTGCAAACCTATGTGAAGGATGTCTAATAACTAGGGCTGCTTGATTATGATGAAAATAATAATCACAATTATTTAAATCATGATTTAAATCACGGTTATTCAAACGATTATTTGCTTAGAGAAACTGCAGAACATTAGTGGCCTTTAAATGTACAGTAGAGAGTGAAGAGATGAAATGAAATATGTGACAAGTCTCAAAGAAATAAACGTAAATGTATTCTACAAATGTAAATAAACCACCTACTTTCCATATCAAGGACATTTATGAGCAGGCTTATAAGTTAGGGTCAATAATCACGATTCCTTGATTACCCAATTTTTGTAAACAATTGCTGAAATTGAAATTTGATTAATTGTACAGCCCTACTTATAGCTAACTTTTTTGTTGTTGTTGCTGTAAATTAGTAAACTTTGTGTTTTCCACAAAAATAGTAAATGATTTTAGTTCTAATCAGGAGCTGAATGCTGTGCTCTGATTGGCTGTGGTCTGGGTGGTCCATTCCAGTTTCACTTTGTTGTTTGTAAAAAAGAAGTTAATGAGCCATAACGGCAAAATTTTTTAATGGAATGTCGCGTTTTGATGACATAAGCATCTTCTTTCAAATTTCAGCTTTGATATTCTTTTTTTTCACAATTTGAAACTTGATTTGAAACGGAAAACCAGACACTGACTTGGCTTGACTCAAGTCACACTTTTCTTGACTTGTGACTAGGGATGGAAAATCAATCGAAAACTCGAAGTTTGCAGCAATCGAATCGTAAGACCAGAAACAATCAGTTTTGCTCGTGCGGCTACTGACTTCCACACACACTCTGTATTTGTATAATACACATAATAATACAATAATAGTCTCAATGTTTGAAGAAACAAAGCCTGAACTTGTGCCAGACCTGACTGAATGTGCTTTTGTATGTTGTAATAACAACTGATGGTGGATCTCTAAATATGAACACTACATATGACTGTTTACTGTTTGAATGTTGACCAAAACACTAGTTCTAAGCTCTAACAACATTGGCTTTGTTTTAAATGTCATGCATTATGATTCATTTTGTCTTAAGATTAAAAAAAAAAAGTTAATAAAGATAAACTAACAAAATCAAACAAAATCAAAAATTGTGGCTGCAAAATCAAAAACTGAATCGAATCGTCACTTAAGTGAGTCATTCCATCCCTACTTGTGATTTAAAATTAGGGATGCACCGATCCAGCTTTTTCTGTTCCGATATCGATCCCGATATTTGGCTTTAACTATCAGTCGATACCCGATATCAACCGATACTAGTGACAGGACTGAAATTGCTTCTTTTTCTTATAAAAACTTAATACATTTATCATATTGTGTTATGTAACTGTTGTTTATCGTGCAAGTCACAACTTAACAACTTAATCTGAATAAAATGCCCAATATTATGAATTGCTATGGATCAACACCAGCCTGTAAATTAGTCTCATTATGTCCAATTAAAGGCACAGCCACGATATCGGCTGAACCGAAATCATGGAGCCGATACCCGATCCAGCAAAATGTCCTGGATCGGCACCGATATCCGATCCAGGTATCGGATCGGTGCATCCCTAGTTATAATCCCAAAAGACTTGACTTGTGACTTGACTTTGTCTATACTGTAACAAATTAAACATTAAAATATTTCAAATTAATACAATTCATTATAAAAGACATTAGTATCTATGGAAAACAACACTTTATGATCACAAGAATAGTCATTTTTTTCTAATACAGTAGTCCCCTAATAATCATTCAAATCATGTATTTTTTAATTTGTTTTTGGCGGTGGTCTTAAAACGTACTACCTGCCATGACTTGACCCTGATGACCTTCAAACTTGAAACTTACTTGTGACTTCTGCAAATAACTATTACTCCAGAAACTACAAATCAACCCAAATCATAATTATAAATCTATGAGAATATTTTTTTACCTGAGGCTTTTCAACAAACAGCTTTTCCAAGTAAACTAGTGCAGTTCTTGGCAGAGCAGTTCCTTCGGTGCCAGCTTGGACGAGTGCCAGAGATTTTGCAACAGCGCCGCCGCCGATGATGAAATTCCTGTTCTAGTGAAACGTTCCCTGTTCCAAAAGTGAATCACCGCTTCCACACGGCCTTACATCACCGCTCCGAGTGTCGACAGTCACCGACTCCAGGCAAACAGTGGCCTCTGTGGGCTCCTGCTTATATTTTGGTCTTATAAAAGGTCACCGTATCCCAAAATTGCAGCTTGCTAGAGGAATGTTCGGTTATTTTATCCTTCCCAGAGACACCAGAAGTCGCTCCCAGTCAGGAATCGCAAAGTTAGGACGAGACACTAGACGTGAATGGGGAAGAATATTAAATTTAAAGTTAGCAATGTGAAACTTCTGCTATAGTTTACTTGCATAGCTGTAAGAAAATGTTTTTTTTAATATTTTATATGTGTACAAAATTGTCAAAAAATGCACATTATATAGCAGCCAAAACTAAAAAAATGAATAAAATCAGATTGAAATATCTTAGTTTATTTTGTTGACTTGTTATATACAAAGAAATTTGCAGTATGTGCTTTTGTAAACCTTATTTAGTCTTTCACTAAACTTAATCGGATACAAAATTAGCATAAGAATTAAAATTTGTAAGCATTGTTAGGCTTCAGACTGTAATAAGTCTGGCATAGAATTAAGTATGAACAAATTCTTCTGTTAAAAACTTCAGAATTGTGTTAAATGTTGTGTCCTTACCTGAATGTGATCCTCTACATAATTTTATAAGTTTGACTTTAATCTAATATAAGTGATAGGAATAATCTGTGTCTCAACCTCATGCAATGATTAGTCTGAAACTTTAGTTTAGTTTGTTTATTTATCAGGGACAGTGCACAAAAACATCCAACACAAAAGAGGAGAGATAATAAAATTAAACAATAAAACCTTAGACAAACAGATAACAAGCACATTGAGGCTTCTCTCACATTTTTCATCGACAAGTTTTAGGATCACTCACAGTTCCACTAATTTTTCTGTTTTGATTTTGTTTGTTGAGGAGGAATTTGTTTGTTGGGTAAGAGCTGAAACATCTTAAATCTCTAACCTCCATTAGCATAAAACAACACCAACAATAGCAAGAAAGTGGTATTTAAAAATTGTGCAAAAAAGTACATTTTGTTGCCAATGTTCTTGCTTTTAAATGACCAAACAAAAAAACTGAAAAAAAAAAACTGCACAGGTTGGGTAGGGGCTGTTTTATCAAGCTGGGCCTCAACATATGTCTTAGTGGGCCACATTTGTCCCCCGGGCCGCCATTTGAATAGCCTTGTTCTGTAGGCTAAGCAAACATCTTCACAGAGGAAACATGTCTGCAGACCACACATCCATAATTCTACACAGTGCACCTTTAAATATTTGATGTTTGTCGTCAGTTTAAACGCTTGTTGCAAAATGGCTCGTTGCTTTTGGTGATCTTCCAGAAATCGTTGCTGGTTTAAGGAAGTTAGCCGGCGGTGAGTCACAGAGAAAACACGCAGATGTGGACCGGGATAAAGCATGAGATGAGTGATCACATGACGTGTTGTGAGTGAAAGCTGAAGCGTTTCTGAGTCAGTTTGTCCAGACTATGAAGCTTATCTTGATGTAGTTTTTATATTTATGGATAAGATGCAGGTACTTTGTCATAAATACATGGCACTTTCAAGTTAAGAGACAAAACAAACTAAAATAACAAGTCTCTTTTCTATTTTTATGACAATATATTATTCTTTAATGATGACTTTCTGTGCCATTTTTTTACTTTCAGACCAAACATGACCTATATTTTTTACTTGATGCTGTTAGTAAATGAAATTATTTTGGTGACATCTGCAGGTGAAGATGCAAATAGCAACAAAGTTATATCAGATTCATTTGGTTTTGATTATAGGTAGGTGTTTAATTGCATTTCTACACCAATGCAAGGACAGAAATTGGTTTTGTTTCTTCTCAAAAACATTAATGAACGATGAGGAAAGAGTTAAATTGTGCTGCTGTGTAACTGGTATTTATTGTGCAAGTGACAACGACGAACAACTTTGTGACAATAACATTTCCAACATGGGTCACACCAGTCGATACACAGCCCTATTAAAAGCCCAAGCAGGTTCTTTGACAGATCTATACTCAATCCTGCAGAACGTCATGGCTTCAACAGTGCTGTATATTGTTTATTTATAGAACCACTTCTTGACCAAACATAGAGATGTGTTAAGGTAATCCTTAAGTAGGATTATTCAAGTCACAAAGTCACAATGTATTTGTAAGAATAATAATTAGTGATTCCATAGTGATATCAGTTCTGATCCATGTAATTTTTGTGGACTGGGTACTTTTTAATTGGATGTAATAAAACTCTGTAATAAAACTGCTGGCTGATGGTGCCCTGGACTTCTCATAATGTTTAAAATGTTATTCACATAAAGCTAGTTAGCAGTTATAGTTAAGCAGTTATTTGTCCAATAAGTTATAGTTGCACTATGACCTATATGTACAGTCGGCAACGTGTCAGGTTGTGATGACAGGCGTTATGATAGAAAAGTAAAGAGAAAGTGAAAGAAAAAAGCTAAAAACACGTGACGTGAGGCATTGTTGGATATAGTACATAGTTGTACTGCTGGATCACTTCATTTATCTCCTTGTCTTTGTTTCTATATTTGACACAGTATAAATCCTTAAGTCCACATTTGCTGTTGTAGTTGTTGATCAGTGAGTGATAAAGCTGTTGTGCTACTGTGCATGTCACCCGGAGAAAGATACGCTCTCCAGCTAGTTGGCTGGGGAAACTTCTTTGATAAAAGCAACAAAACGTGATGAGAGCTAGCTGTTTGGATCAGGTATGAACCGATATGACAAACGTCTGGCTCTTGAATCTTGAGACAGTGTTTTGTTTTTTGTTTTTCACTCTTAGGATTGAATTTCATTCAGAAATGTTGATTTAGCAGCATAACTTTTGTTTTCACACAGTGATAAACTCTGTTAGCTAACAACAGCGCTGGCGAATGTTGCTGCTACAGCTTGTGTCAATCAGCTGTGGCTCTTTCTGCTAATCGGTTGCGTGGGCGTCCTCCATGTTAATAAACAAATAGTCTCCCTCTATAGGAGCTGAATGAGCTGTACATTCCTAGTAATTGTGGCAATTTTAGAAGCGAAAAAAAGCCTGTAATAAAACAAACTTTTGTCATATTAGGCTGGCCACAACCTTGACTGTAATGCATGCACAAATTAAAGTTCTAACAGAGGTTTTTGGTGGTCTTTTGTTCAGATCAAAGTGTAGACAAAGGGTTTTAAAAAGCTCTTGTCTATTTTGTAAGAAAGCAGCCACAATAACCCTGTTTGTGTCTCTTCTTTTCAGAGGATGTGTCCGCAGACAGTGCAGAGTTCCCAGACCGGACGTCTCTGATGGAGGTGCGTCTCCAGGCCCAGGAGGACGAGATCACGCTGCTCAAGTCCTCGTTGGCCGATGCTTTGAGAAGGATCCGCCTCCACGACCAGCTCCTGCCGCTTCTCAAACAACAACTCATCGCAGGTCTGATGCTTTTTGAACTATCTTTACTTATTTCTAACATACAGCTTAATATATTTTGTGTACAACATATTATTGAAGACTTTAGAGAGACTGTTGCTAAGAAACTTTGGGAAAAGGTGAAACATCATTGCGAACTTTTAAAGACGATTAGTCACAACAATGGAAGTAGTAACCTTTCTTCTACATGTTTTTGAAAAGCCAAAATATGCCTTTATTCTACTAAAATAAGAGATACTGCATGTCCATTTGTTTCCTTGACTTAGACACTTGGTAAAAATATCTAAGTGCAATTTTTCTGACCAGTATTGCGCTTCGATTTGCAATTTTAAGTTTAGTAATGAGATTCTGTTTTTAAGTGTCTCCAACAACTGACAAAATGAAATACTGTATTAAGACATGTTTGTGCATATCTAAGCTACAGAATTAACAGAAATGCAGAAATCACAGGACATTTTGTAGATTGTGAAAGAAATGATCAAAAATTGCATCCCCTGCAAATTGCTGATTGTGTTCATTGAAACTGTGCTTGTGATTTTGACCTGATTTTGATACAGTTTTGATTAATTGTGCAGCCCTAATTGTATTGTCCTGCAGCTGATGCTCGAGTGCTCAGAAAATCCCTGTTTTCACCTACCACTTATCACTCACTTGTCTGTATTTTAATTACTCCAAAAAACATACAATAAGCTAGTGAAAAATCAGCTGCTTGTCTAAGTAAATATTTTCAATGGTGTTCTGTAGTTTCAAACTGGAAGTCAATGGACCTGTTTTTATTTCTAAACTGTTTCAATTCAATGGAAAAAAACACAATATGTCTCCTTTAAAGAACGGTGTACATTTTCGTTCTTATACGACTACATACATAACTTTCTGCACACTATTGTCTCTTGCACAGTGAATCCAGGAGCCGCTCGAGTCTTGAACCAAGTGCTGTGCTCAGACGGCTGCAGCAACAACAGAAAACCCTCCTCCAGGTACAACACTGTCCATACAACATATACATCCAGAGTCCATATACTGTACTTCTGAACACATTTGGAGGCCGGTTTGTTTGGAGAAGCTCTCAGCCAAGCCATAAATGGAAACTTTATGACTTACGGCTGAAGCGCTGGTCTGTGTTGTAGTAGCAGCTGGAACATGAGGTTTGCTCCATTAAGTCTTGCATTCAAATTTCATTCAAACTGCGCTCGAAGTTTACTCTGAGTTTATTGCCCGTTTTAAAATCTACAAACGCAAGACACCAGAATTAGAATCAGAAAGTGTTGATGTAGACGTCAGCGAGTGAAATTCACAAGCTATCAACACGATTTGGGAACGTACAACAATGAATAACAGTTAACATATAAACTACTGTAGATCAGGCCTTTCAACTACCTAAATCCGACCCACAATGCATTTTCTAAAGTTTACAAATAAGGTTCATTGCTGGAATGACAATTTTAGAGAGCAACGTTGGTTAAGATTTTTGTATTTTTCCATAAACTCCTAATACACAGGGTTCCCACACATCCTGGAAAACCTGGAAAATAATTACTGTATTTTCCAGACTATACGTCGCCCTGGAGTATACGTCGCAGAAGCCCCAAAATACATATTTTAGAAGAAAAAAAACGTGTATAAGTCGCACTAGAGTATATAAGTCACACTTTTTGGGGGAAATAATTTTACATAATCCTGCACCATAAATAGACGCAGGACACGTTTTCCATCCTGCTCCTGTCTGAGCTGTTTTCTGACACTAAGATTGCACAGAAGCCAAGAGCGACTGACAACTGTGCATTAATTGGCTCATAAAGTATCACTAAATAATCTGCAGTTAGTATTGTGTCCATTTGACTTTCAACAATCGCGATGTGACTCGAGTGTATTTCTTACCTGCAGCAAGTTCCAAACGTCTCTTTCCACTAAATCCACTGCCTGTTTTGCCCAAACTCTTATTTCCACCTCTCAGTGGAAGCAGTCCTTCAATGATTCCTCTGGAAAGTTTTCCTTTGCGCTGCTTCTGCCGTAAATCTGCTAGTCCTCCGCTGATATTATGCATAAAACAAGGAAATGCAACTGCAAGTTTTTGTTGTGCAGTCACCAGACACCACACCAGACTCCTCTTCAAATCAGATCGACTCAACGCTCTCTGTCCTGTTATTTTCGTCGAATGAAGCACCCCCTATCAGACGAGGAAAAAAAGTGCGACTTATAGTCTGGAAAATACGGTAGTTTTTATGAAGTGAGCAATATAGAGTTTTGTTATAGCGTCTAGGCTTATAACAATCGTTTCTTTTCTTCACTAAAACATGTAGAACTGGTATAATACTACCTTAACTAAAATAGTACTTTTCATTTTTTAATCCACCAATATGTTGTTTATTTGGTCAGACTGCCAAAATTTATCAGAATGCTGGAAATATCATCATTTGGGGTCAAATTTTTTCTAGGGAGGACCCCCAGACCCCCCACTGTTTGGCTATGGACCATTCTGGCTATGTTACCGGGTGTGTTATACATTAAGTTGCATAGACTTTGCAAAACAATCAAAAATAAAAATGCTATTGTAGACCTAAAATCTTGGTAATATCCTGGAAATGTCCAGGAAAAAATTTTTGGTCTATGAGTGGGAACCCTGATACACCAGTAGTTATTTTATCATTATTGTAAATATAGCTTTGATCTAAAGGTATGCCAAATAAAGAATACAGTTATGAACCACAATTATTTATTCTATTAAAGCAGAACTAAGTATGGTATGGTATGATTTTATTTGTACAGGGACAATGCACATTAGACATAAACCAAAAAGGAGAGATGCTTGTGCCAGGTTATAGCAAAAAAAAAAAAAAAAAAAGCTTATTTCCACCTGTAATCCCTGGGTAGGTTGGTTGATGTTACAATTTTAGAACAAAACAGATCTGTATGTAGGTGGTTTCTTGAACTTAACATTGTTTACAATTTTGATCAAAATTTGCAACTAACCAACTAGTTTATAAGAAAGAAAAACTTTGTCTTTTTTCTAAACTATGTTGTTTGGTAATAAATAGATGTGCCGCAAACAATTTTCTGTCAAAAAACTAAGTGTGCCATGTCTCAAAACAGGTTGAACAAGACAAGGACAGATTATGTAACAGAAAAAGTTGTAACAATGTGAAATATGAATGGCTTGTGTTCTCAAAGTTTGCAATAATAGAGAAGCTGCAGTTGTGAATATAATTCTCTTGTGAATTATGTCTAGCCACGTGTCCAACAGCATCTCAGTCCACAACACAAACGGCCCCACAGAAGCAGCGTCGGTGTCCGTTGAGCCCAGACCTGCTGCGCCATCCACCAGAGACACATCCACCCAGACAGAGCTCACCCTGTCTGAGCTGGAGGCCACCCAAAGCCGGCCTGTGCTGGACCTGAGCAGGGGTGTGCGCAGCCTCCACCTGGAAGACGGCCTGCCCCACCAGTCCAGCGAAATCAGCCGCGCCAAGCTTCACCGCGTGGCAGGGATCGACGAGGAGGCGGAGGAACCTGAGGAAGATGAGGGTGGAGGAGAGGGTCAGGACAAGGAGCTGGGCTGGTCGTCGATCCTGGAGGAGCCCGTCCAGCCGAGCAGCGTCAGGAGTCTGCAGAGGGAGGACTACCTGGACCGCAGCTCCTCTCCGGACGAACCGAGCCCCACCTCCACCTTAAACTCTCCACGCTCCGCCACTCTGTCCCCCATCCAGGAGGGAGACAAGAACCCCCTGTGCGTCCAGCCTGGCCTGTTCATGTTTTACTCTAACACGCATGGCTCTGACCAATCACACTGTCTGCTGACTGAAGTGACTAAACCCACAGTTCAACATTTACTTGATACATACAGTTACGGCTGCAGCAAGTTAATCGATTAATAGCAACTAATTGATTATTGAAATAATTGCCAACTAATGTAGTAATTGAATAATCGTTAACTTGTTTTATATATGTTTCAAACATCCTAGGAGTCTCAGATTAAACAGAAATAAGTGTTTTTGATGTAAAAACCTGTTTGCCAAGACCAAGTGTTATGATACAAAATTTTAAAATAAAGAATAGACTACTAATTATGGTGCTACAATGAGGTAGCACTTTAAAACCCCTTCTAATTCTGGCATCCCTTTGAAGGGCTGTCCCAGTTTTTCTTGAAAAATTCCTTTTTGTTCAATATTTGATCAAAACAAACTATGAACCACCTGGAAATGTTAAAGATAAAAATCACATTGTGTCCCTTTTATTTAGCCTCAAATCATCCATTCTGGAACGAATCAGACTCAGTTTCTACTGTAAACTTACAAATAAAAAAGTCCTCAAAACTTCAAAAAGTTTATTTAGGATTTTGGAGTAATTTTGGGTCCCTAAAACTCATTTTACCTCAGTTACTTTCAGTTTTTGCAGAGGAATTGGCAAAACCCAAAATATATCATTCGGGTCTCAGCTGTCAACAGCAGCTTTACCGATCCTTATATCTACCAAAAAAATTAGGTTCCGTTTTTCTTTTGTTTGGAGAAAGTTCTCACTTCTGATCAGAGCCTGTTATTCTCAGAAGCTAAAACTACAGAGATACAGTTTAAAAAAAGACTCCAGACATGTGCTTGTGCTCCAAAGGATCAGAAACAGTTTTAGTTTGAATTTTTACCGATATTAGTCATGTGTGAGGGAAAATAGGCTGGAATGAGAAGGAGTTATTAAGACGTTACCGTGTTACTTACTAAATCCTGCTAGTGATACTTAGTAGTAGTTACAATGGTACTTACTTGGTGGGGTGCTTGTATCAGCAGATACTGGTATATAACACTGATATTAATGTATTACTACACTTACCAGTACTTGTAGTGGTACTTATATTTGGACATTTTGATGCACCAGCAGTACCTATTGTTGTACTCATAATGGTAACACCTTTAATACTTAGTGGTGAACATATTATATGTTTCAGTAGTATGTGGTGTTAGGAATGATACTGAATGAAAAGGTCAAAGAGAAGGTATTTATTATAGATTATATATTATTAATTGCAAAACATAAAAAAGTCTTTATTAATGTCACAACAATATCAGATATTGAATAATACAAAATAAAAATGTTTTTCTCTAAACAAATTTTTTTTACAATAATCTTAACACAATTTTGACACATTTATTGATAAACACCATGATATATATTGGTGAATAGTGGTACTAAGAAATAACCTACTGCATTCAAAATTATATAAATAACAGTGGCAATTGGTTGTATTTCAAAGGGACACATAGTAGTACTTGAATGATACTTACTACAGTACATGACACTTGACTACTAGTATTAACGGTGCCTGTTCTGACACTTACTAGTACCTGAGTGATTCCTAACTACTGGTACTTGTAATGGTGGTACCATTATAAGTACCATAATTTTAGTAACTTGAAGCCTAAACTTACCTGCTAAACCCAAAGAAAATGTCGCCCTTGTGGCTTCAACCAAAATTGTAGCATATTTACGTAAAAAAAACAGCAGGTTTGACTGACATATTAGCTGGCCAATAATTAACAAGGAATCTCTTTTTCTAATGCCCAACATTTTACTGGCCCCACATTGTCCACAGTTTATACATTTTTATGATTCTGTTTTGCATAAGTACAATGGAAATGTCAAAGTTTTCAATAATAGCTTACTCATTAAAGGTGACCTAGTGTGTTTTTCCATGTATTTAGTGATAAACCTTGACATAACAGGACCATTGACTTTGTGTTCAAAACTGTAGAAAACTTAACAAGCAGCAGATTTGAACTTAAATGGATATAATATTAATGCTTAACTCACTTTCAAACACACTTATATACTGTATGTCAAGACAAATGTTGAATCTGTGGTTTGTCGGGGGCTACTTTGATTCATTTAACTCTCTAAATCATTAATTATGTCTTGCATGATGTCAGTCTGTTCTTCTCAGATTAAAACGACTTTTCTTGATTGTTTGGTTTCCACTTCTGTGTTTTACTAACTCTCATTTTTATGCAAATGCGTCGCGAGGGAAGGAGAGACGGATGATTCACTTTCACTTCTCTTTCTCAGACCCTCTGACGCAGATCTTGGCCCGGGCCGACTGAACGGTCTGCTAAATTTTCGCCCGGATTACAGAATGCTCAGAATGCCCCTCTTTGACATTTATCATCGAGTCATTTTCGGGTTTCAGAAGTACTGACTGTTCCCTCTAATCAGTGCAGACTAAGTAGAAATAGCTCTGTGAACAAAGGTGGTCTAAAAAAGAAGTTATTTAGGCAGGCAAGGCAAATTTATTTGTATAGCACAATTCATACACAAAGCAATTCAAGGTGCTTTACAAGGCAGGATGAAGGCAGGCAAGATGCATCAAAATTACAATACAAAATAAAATATATAAATAATCATCGTAAAATTTACTTTAAAAGAAGTAAAGAAATAAAGAGTGCAGATACAGTATTTCAGTTATATGCACATATAAAAAGAAATGTTTTGAGCCTAGATTTAAACATTGTCACAGTGGAGGCCTCTTGCATCTTCTGGAAGACTGTTCCAGATCTTAGCTGCATAAAACTGAAACACTGATTTTCCATGTTTAGTCCTGACTCTGGGCACCAGCAGGAGGCCGGTCCCTGAGGTCCTCAGAGTGCGAGATGGTTCATAACGCACTAACATGTCAGAGATGTACTTTGGCGCCAGTCCATGTAGAGACTTAAACACAAGCAGAGCTGTTTTAAAGTCTAATCTCTGAGCCACTGGAAGCCAGTGCAAAGACCTAAGCACAGGACTAATGTGATCGTACTTCCTGGTTCTGGTCAGGACTCGAGCAGCAGCGTTCTGGATGTACTGCAGCTGTTTTACAGCTCGTTTGGATAGGCCGGTGAGCAGACTGTTACAATAGTCTAACCTACTGGAGACAAATGCATGGATAAGTCTCTCCAAGTCAGGCTTTAACACTATACTTTTGGCAATGTTTTTTAGATGGTAGAAAGCTGCTGATGTTATTGACTTGATGTGGCTGTTAAAGTTCAAGTCTGAGTCCATTATTACCCCCAGATTTCTAACTTGACTTGAAGGTTTTAGAGAGAGAGACTGAAGTTGACTGCTGACACGTTCTCTTTGTTTCTGTGGGCCAAAGATGATAACTTCAGTCTTGTCTGAGTTTTGCTGGAGAAAGTTACTTTGCATCCACACACTGATCTGTTGGATACAGTGACAGAGTGAATCCACAGGCCCATATTCTCCTGCTGTTGGTGACACATAGATCTGAGTGTCGTCTGCATAGTTGTGATAGCACACATTATTATTGCGTATTAACTGACCTAAAGGCAACATGTACAAATTGAACAGAAGGGGTCCCAAGATTGACCCCTGGGGAACCCCACACGTCAAGGCCATGTGCTCAGACACGCAATTTCCAATTTCAACAAAATACTTCCTGTCTTCTAGATAGGATTTAAACCACTTCAGGGCACAACCAGAGGTGCCCACCCAGTCCTCTAGTCTATGTAAGAGGATGTCATGGTCGACAGTGTTAATATTTAAAATTCCTCTTTACAAGCTTACCAATTTACCTTTACCAAAGGTAAATTTGTTTGCAGAGGGGGAACAATAGGATAATACACATGTCCAGCAAAATAAGTCTAACAAGTAAGAATTTTTTAAAGAATGATTTTATCTTTCTATTTCTATTAAATTGTACTGTTGAATTTTTACCTCCAGAAAGATACACAGTGCCACTTTAATTTATAATAAAATTATGTCCATGCATAATCTCTTTACTGTTCTTTACTTACGGATTTATTATTAACACCACTGCTTCTCTTTTCTTTTTGCAAGGTGCTTTTTGGGATTAATCACTCTAATAATCCAAATCAAACCATTAAAAGTGTAAAAACGTGCTGTGTGTAAGTAGTAACAGTGACTTGTCCTGTGCTGCTCCAGGGTCAGGAGAAACAGTGAGAAGCTGATGAGTGACAAGCCCAGGAAGCGTCTGGAGAAGAAGGCAGCGTCGTCGGCCAACCTCCTGATGCGCTCGCCCAGCCTGGAGAAGTAAGAAAGAAAAAAAAACCCATGCAACTGTCACCACACGCTCACTTTTTCCTCTCACATATCTCATCAAAAAGGCAGCGCTGGAAAAGAGGTGGCCTGCGCGGATCATAACATTCCTTTCCCATGAAAAACCTCGCGAGTGAACGCTACGGAGGTTCTGCACTGTTGTCACTCTAGCTGAACATTCTGACAAAAATATGAGAGGAACACCTGATAAAATGGGTCTATTTTTTGTCCGTGAAGAGTTTGTTTTGTAGAAAATAATTTTGTGTTGCAAAAACTAAACTTCAGTTGTCAAGGAAACTGCAGAGCTTAGCTAGCTTGTTTGCTAATGGCCATTAAAGGTACTACACCAGATATTTGCGTTCTTAAAAACATAAGCAAACAGAAAAAATATTTTTTTAACTTTTTATTTCAGTCTACATGTTGCTCACTTACCTATCGCATTTTGAGCTTTCAAATTGTTAATCACGATGTGTTTTAAGCTTTTTTCACAGCTGTTAGGAGCAAGATGTCCCGGTATGCTAATGATAGTTAGTCAGATTGGTAACTGTCATGCCTTAATCAGAGTTAGTGCTGAATCTGGGTCAAAAGTTTTTGTGCGCTTGCCCTGAAGCTTTTGCACAGGAGCATAAACGTTAGTGTTTGACTACGATATCAGTCAAACACTAATACAAGACGATAAGCTAATAAGTCTATATAACATAGACCAGTGGTTCCCAAACTTTTCAGACCGGGACCCACAAAATATTGATGTAACCATCTCGCGACCCCCACAGCAGAATAAAATGGATGTCTAAACCATTTAAATTGGGCTAAAATGCATTTATTTTTGTAGAATTATTGATTTATATGACCAATTTCCAGTCAAACCTGATGCTAAAGTTATAAAAACAGATTAAAAACCAAGTCATAATTGTAAAATTACATCTTGAAATCATCTCACGACCCCCACTTTGACATAGAATATGCTTTATTTATCATTAACTTTTTATGTGCTTATTTCAAGTTAAATATGAGCTTTACGTTTGTGAAAACACAATATTTTACTCTTAATAAACTTAAGCAAACAGCTCAGAGCAGTGAAACTTTGAGCCGTTACTTTGAGTTAGT
This sequence comes from Mugilogobius chulae, assembly GCA_038363315.1. Taxonomy (NCBI): domain Eukaryota; kingdom Metazoa; phylum Chordata; class Actinopteri; order Gobiiformes; family Gobiidae; genus Mugilogobius; species Mugilogobius chulae. Next base: position 33,228,739 of record CM076404.1, read on the forward strand.
GTTAAATTGAAAATTTTTTAAGAGTGCAAAAAGTATGAGATTTCACGTGACTTCATCAAACATAAAAACATTTCCTAATGAACTTTTTTTTATCTCATGTGATTGGTGTTCTAAAGTTACAACTGACAGGTGGCATTTTTAGCTGTTTCTGACAGTTTAAACAATGAAAACATAGTCAAACTAACTACTAGCATGATTGACTCAATTTCGTCGAGTGACTGATTGGGAAATGAAGTAACAACAACAGACGAACTTAGTGGAGAACATTATTAGACGTAATCAGGACATTGCAGACTAATTTTCACCTGAATAGATACATTAACAAGACATCTGTGTTGGGGAAAATGTAAGTTATTTTATTGTAAAAAATTGAGTCTTGTCCCTTTAATGCTAGATCGTTGAGTCTGGAGTGACAGATGTGATCTGGTTGCCATGGTAATGAGTTTATTTCTGTTGCTAAATGGGTCTTAATCACCGTCCTTCCAGACCTGACATTCTAGCATTTACCCAGCAGATTTTGGACATCTGTGGCACAACATATAAATTCCTCATTAAACATCTTCGCTCAAAACGTCTGGGTTAAGTTTAAAAAGTTAAAGAATTCAACTGTGTGTGAGCCCAAAGTCTGTGTTAGTGAGAAATGTGAATGAAACCTCTGTGCTCCTGTTGTTTATCCAGTAGGGATGGGACGATTCACTTAAGTCACGATTCGATTCAGTTTTCGATTTTGCATCCACGATTTTGTTAGTTTATAATAGTAACTTATTTTTTATCTTAAGACACATTATGACATTTAAAACAAAGCCACTGTTGTTAGTGTTTAGAACTAGTGTTTTTTGTCAACATTCAAGTCATATTTGGTGTCCATATTTAGAGTCGTTAACCCATTAGTTATTAAATCAACAAAATAAAGCACATTCAGTCTTGTCTGGCACAAGTTCACACTATGTTTCTTCAAACATTGTGACCAATATTGTATTAATGTGTGTATTATACAAATACAGAGTGGGTGTTTAGGTCAGTGGCTGCTTGAAAAAACTGATCGATTCTGGCCTTTCGATTCGATTTCTGAAAACTTCGATCGATTTTCGATGTTTTCGATCGATTTTTCATCCCTATTATCCAGTTTTCTACCAATGTTTACCTGATTTTTTGCTTTTTCAAACTCTGTTCAGTGGAGTTGTAACTGTCTGAAGCAGCTTTTTCTTATTTTAGTGATGTTTTGAGCTCTCGCAGAAGAAAATGTCCTCTCTAAGCATTGAGTCTCATACATTTTTGCCACTCACTGCATTTAACCTCTACTGACTGCTCACGTGTGTCTTTTCTCTCTCCACAGCCGAGCAAAGGACCTGATCTCCAATGCAGGTGAGTTTGTGTTTGAGCTGACCTCTCCTCAAAATTCAAATCAATTAATTTTTGTAGAGCCCAAAATTACAACAACAGTCGCCTCGGAGGACTTCACAAGATTGATTTAGCAAAAAAATAAATAAATAAAAAAGTTGGGAAATCTAAAAATTAAACATTTTTCATTGGTCAAAACAGAGACATTAGAAAGTAGATTGTCCAACAGCAAACAGGCAAATGGATAACTGTCCCAGCATCACCTGTTCGTATTGTCTGGGATTCCGATGGATCTTTTATATTATCTGGATTGGACATTGCTGCTTGTAGTCGTTGTAAATAAGCCGCAGTGATCGCTCCATTGGTGCTGCAGCCGAAAAATCCCTCTACAGGCTAGAAAGGATTTTTTTCCCTAGAGCGCAATGCAAACACAAACTGCTCGTGTTCAACAGAAACAGAAACAGCATCTGATTTTGTGGCAATTCTAACCTACTTTCACAGCATAAACTTTTTTCCGGTTCAAAAGGTTTTAGTTTTGTATAAAACGGCTTTTTACCGCTGCTCGCTCTGTAACTCGCGCTCTGATTGGTCCAAAAGGTCAGAACGTTGCGCTCCTCACACAAAGAATTATGGGTAAACACAACTGCGGCCGCCATCTTTGATCACCGGGGCTTGTCCAGAGCCTTCAACGTACCAGGCAATCAGATTAGTTTGTTTGAGTGACGCAGATGAAACAAAGGAGCTGATTGGTCGTCTGTCATTGAAATCAAAATTTAACTTCACTCACCTCACATTAAAATCGTTTTTTACTTAGCTCATTGATTCTGCAGAATCCTTCAATATTTTTCTGCTCAGTGTGATTTTTTTTTCCATATTCTTCCATGTTTTTTCCTTGTCGTAAGCAGCCATGTTGGTTTTCATACAAGAGATGATGCTTGTCACCTGATTGGCTAATTAATCTGTCAATCACGCCCACTAAAACTCTAAAGATATAGTTTTTATATATGGATTCTCCAGGCAATGTCCGTAGACCCTCCTTCTCAACAAGGAAGCTGATATATTGTAGTTCTGTTGTAAAAAGTATTCAAAACAACAATACACTTGTTTTCTGTCACACTTTTATTAGTTTTATATATTTTATAAGGAAAACACAACATACAGAACTGACAGAAACATGAAACTGATTAAACTTATTTGTCGTGGCATTTCAGTTCAAACCTAAAATGGAGCTGAGGCCACATTTTAGTCTTTACAGTTGTTTTTCTCTTATAATACATATAATAGTTGCAAATAGAATGTTTCCAGCTTCACTTGTAAATGTGTTTTTAGTTGCTGATCATTGTCTCTGCTGTGAATTCTCTTGTAACTCTTCTTCCTCTGCTGTACATGAGCTGCTCAGAGCCTCCGCACTTCACATGTGGAGCCGTTTGAACACAAATGAATGCATTTCCCAACAAACCACAGCTGCGGTTTGGAGCTGATGAGAGCTGGCTCAGTTCACTTTGCCCCCTTCAGGCCTCAGAGTCTCGCAGTTACAGGAGGTCACGATGTGTTTGGATGATTCTGATATTAAAAGACCATGTGACACATGATCACATTTTTAAAACTTTTTGGAGTCCTCGTGGTAAATATTTATCATAGTTTCACAGCCGCGAAATAAAAGTTTACCATTAAAGGAAGTAATTTGAGTTCTAAAACAGAACCCCTCCATATGTCGTCAAAAAGCATAAAAATGTACACACATTGGGAGTTTGAACAGTTGTGTTACAAGATATTGTCATTTGTTAAATCGTAATGTCTGTGTCATTTATGTGGATTTTGGACGTGTCTTTATTTTGCCCCTAACCCTAACCCAGTTATGTCATGACCCAGTTAGCACATTTTAAGCCTTAATCTTACCAAATTATTTAAATCCTAACCCTAATCTTACCCAGATTTCGGCTGGAAATTTTGCGAGCAGAGCCACCATAGACATATAATTAGTAGACGCGCAGTCCGACTCTGATGCTATCGAACACTTAGCATCTGAGCTAGTCCGGTAAGATTTAAGCTAGTCCGGAGCGGTTTTCTGTTTATTTTCCTATAGCCGTTAGCATTAGCCCGCAAAAAACACAAGTTATAAAAGATCCAGAGAGTGTCAGCTGATACAAACCTACCGACCACATCTTGCAAAGGTCAGAGCCCTGTTACAAATTATTGTTGAGTTTACAAACCTTTTAGTATTTATTGTAGATAAAATGTGTGTATAAAACTACTAACGGCTAGCGAACTTATGCATCTTTTAAGGCTCTAGTGACACCAAACGTCCGCTTTTACATGTTACTAGAGAGAAAAGTAGACAAATTACATAAATCACACCAAACAAAGTTATAGCTTCACTTCTCTGTGGAGGAGCGTCTGTTGCATCGACAAGTGATGGGGCACTTCCAGTCTAAGAATATAGTAGTTTGAGAAATATAATTTCACATCGCCAAAGTTGTTTAAAATAGCTTCATAAGACACAAGTCTGTTTTGCTCATGGTTTTGAAGAAATCGCTTGTTTAAGCTCGTTTTATCCATAAAAGTGCAACTTCTGCCATTGTGTTCAATTGATTTGTGTCATCACCTCTACCGGGGGAATATGGCGTCGCGCTGTTTAAGTTGTAGCAACAGAGCAGAGACACTGATTGCGCGTCTACTAATTTAACGTCTATAAGAGCCACCAATGGAAAGTGATGTTGTGTGGCATAAAATCAAGCATTATACAATGTGGTTGCTAGCTAACATAGTTGTGGAATAACTTCAACAAAAGACAATGATAAACATCATCAAAACTTGCCTGGGATCCAGAGCCCACATTTCAGCAAATTGCAAAGCGTGGATCTGGTTACCTCTCACTCCGTCTCTATTTCAAATTAACTCCACAACGTACCGGGATTAGTTTATTTGATGCAACTGAAACAAAGGAGCTGATCTTCACTCACCTCACATTAAAATTGTTTTTTTTTTTTTTTTTTTTTTTTTGCTCATTGCAAAAATGTGCAATGTTTTTTCCATATTTGTCCATGTATTTTTCTTCGTCATAAGCAGCCATGTTGGTTGTCACATGGGAAACAATGTGGGTCTCTGATTGGCTAATTTCATTCACTCCCTCTGAAATTCGGAAGAGGGACACTGTGGCCAGACAGTATATTTTTAAATATCGTCTGGATTTTCCAGGCAACACCAAAACAGCGTGAAAAACTGCGTGAAAGCAAACAAAACGTTTAGTGTAATATTAAATATAATCACATTCACTATGTTTTACTGAAAAATGTTGTCTTCTCGCCACTTTAAATGGACAAATGATATTAGATATATCAATGTATGTAGGTTAATATATCAAGCAAAACAAATTTTATGCGCTTTAATTTGTGTTATAATATTGCGTCCTAATATTTTTTAACAATCTTGGGATGTCCGACAGAGACTGTTGTTGTGATTTTGTGCTATACAAAAATAAAGTGACTTGATTGGATCCTTGTCAAAACACCTCTTGACTGGTTCTTTAATTAATTACTTAAAGAAGACCTATTGTGATTTGTACATACATTTAGGAAGAAATTATGGCATATGCAGATCAATAATTCACATTTTGTTCATTGCAAAACACAACAATTAGTTACAACAGCTTAGAAATAGAAACAGGTCTATTTACTTCCAATTCAGGACTGCAGCACTGCCTTTAGGTTTGACGTTTTCAGAAGTTGGACTGTCCAATATGTAAATAGAGTAAATACTGTATAAATGGGCACCAGACAGTTCTCCTGCTGAAACCATGACTAAATGAGGCAGTGTTTGTGCTCTGTGAATGCTCCGTCAGATTTTATAAGCGTTCTCGTGACGTTAAACACAGCCTGGTGGAGCTGACCTGCGGTTAGCCTGACTGTACCTCATTTTAAACCAGAATAATGATGGACACTTCAGCTGGAGCCAGAAAAACTCTCATAATCTGTGTCTGCTAGAGCCAAACAAGCACAACTCCCAGTCAGAGAATAAAGACGGATTTACTTGTGCATATTTGTAAAGTAATGTAAGGTTTTGTGTTTGTTTCTCACACAGGGTCAGGGTCCAGGAGAGGAACCTACAGCCAAGGTACTGGACTAGTGTTTCCTGTTATTACACACTGTTGCTTAAAGCCCATTAGACAGATGATATTATATTTTTCTATTTTTGACTTTTACAGCAGTTCATGAAAAAATTGACAAACAAAAAGTTGAAAATGACAGGAAGTAATTTAAGTTCTTTGTCTTTAGAAAGCGCCAAAATGCAAAGACAATTTATACACACAGCTGACACAGTTTCCTTGCATTTTAAGCTATTTATTAACACAATTACAAGTGTTACAAGGTGTGATCATGTCATATAAACCTCTGGTTCCCAAAGTGGGGGTCGGGAGCCCTCAGGGGGTTGCAAGATGTTAGTTTACAATTATAACTTGATATTTATTCTTTTTTTATTATTTTTTTTTTACCAGGAACATCATGTTTGACTGAATTTTGGTTAAATAAAGCAGTAAACTACAGAACTAATTATATTTAAACCGTATTTTAATTGTTTTTCAACTGAAATGATTACAGACATCTATTTTATTTAGCTGTTCTTTGTTTGGTCAACACAGTGTGCAAAAGGTTAGCAGAAAGAGCTGCCGCTGATTGACACAAGCTGTAGCAGCGACACTAACCAGCGCGGTTGTCTGCTAACTACAAGAGTTTATCACTGTGTGAAAACAAAAGTTATACTGCTAAATCAACATTTATGAATGAAATTCGACCCTACGACTCATAAACGTTACATTCAGTAGAGAGAAAAAATGGCAACGCAAACGCATCAGTCTCTGTCATCAATTTAATCCAACCGTCAATCTGTGGCTTATGAGGACTCTTCCAGATCCTTAGAATCAGTCTGGCAGCTATAATGAATCCAACCATCAAACCTGTATGTTTCCATTGTAAGTTCAGCAGGCTTGAGAGACTTATCTCCTAGCAAACACATCTGTGATGATGTTCAAATTGGATGAACTATCTATTTCTCCAAATGTTTAGTGACATCTGTCCTAAGCGTAGTCACCTTAGAACATTCCCAAAACAGGTGAAGATATGTGCCTGTGTCAGTTTCACATTTCCAGCATACTGTATATTATTTTGCAACAGTCCCATTTTAAATAACCTTGATGGAGTAAGGTAAAACCTGTGAACAATCTTATAATGAATAAATTTACTCCTAGCATCTCTAGTAGCCAATGTTTAGTCAAATCTTAATTCTAATAATGTTCACTATGTTTTACTAAAAAATGTGGTTTAACCTGTCAAACGCACTTTAATTTTGTCTCTCTTGTTCTTTTCGTTTTCCACAGGACAATCTATAAAAATGTTCATCAGAGGTCGGCCCATCACCATGTACATCCCCTCCAACATCCACAACTATGAGGAGCTGAAGATGGACACGCCCTCGGAGAGACTGGAGCTGGACTGGGTGTATCCTTCTTCTGCATATGGATTTCACTCGTTTTATTGGGTTTACTTTGGACCGTGGCTTCAGCAAATTCTTCTGCGTTTGAGGCACTTTGGGCAGCTTGAGTTGTAGTAAATGTGCTGTACAAAATAAATGACTTTGAGAAAAATACAGATGGTCAAGCTAGCTCCTCCCGGTAGAGATGTCAGGATTATTAGGTTAAGATAATTATTTAAGTCACAATTAATCGCAAGAACAAAACAATGGTAATCGTGGCCATTTTAGAAGTAAAATTAAATTCTTATAGTTCACTTTATAGAAATTAGGGATGGATAAAATGTCAGTTACAGTTTTGGCAACAGCTCCAACAACTCCAATATTTGATAAAGATGAATGTTGTTAAAGTGCGTATGACAAGTGGAATTACACATTTCCCCTTAAATGAAGTTAGGATAATTATATTTAAAGGTGGGGTAGCTAACTTTTTTACTTTCAGATTAGCATACTTTTTGTTTTCCACTAAAAAGTAGATGATAAATGCAGCACTTTGTGAAAAAATGAGACTACTGAGTATTGTCTGAGTTGAATAATAAAGAGTTTTAGTTCTAAACATGAGCCAAATGCAGCTCTCTGATTGGCTGTGCTTGAGTGACCCCCTTTAGTTTCACTTTGTTGTTTGTGGAAAGAAGTTTATAAGCCAGAATTGCAACTAAAATAAGTACTTGTTGATGTTAGCCATGAGTTAAAGGGTTTATGAGAGAATTTTGTCAAACCTAAAACATGTTTGCATTGCAGTGGAGTAGGGTCCCGATGCAGACTGCAAGATGGAGGCGTGTCTAGAAATAGGCGTGTCGTGAGCACTAGTGTCGTGAACAGTCTTTGCGCTAGGTGGCGATATTCACATCAACCCTTTACGATAAAGACGCCAGAGACGATGTAAAATTTGAAACCTCGGTGAATATACTAACTGTATAGATGGAAAGTTGAATAATTTAATTATTATTTGTACTTTGGGGGCATTTTCACCCAAATTACGTTTAGTATTATTTAATAATATTGCCGGAATTATTAAAAATTGACCTGGAGAATAATGTCTTTATTTTTAATTGCTTTATTTATTACATACTTTTTATTTTGTCTGATTTTACGTGTTTTCCAGTGGTTAGTGCTGATAGTCAGGTCCGGAGTGACAGAAGCGAGGTGGTTGCCATGGTAATGAGTTTATAACTGTTGCTTAACGGGCCTAAACTGTTATATTGTTTATCTTAACCTTTACCCAAACCTTTTTCCTAACATTAGCCATCACCCTAACCCTTCTCCTAACCTACCCATTCTCCTAAACTTAATCCTCGTCCCTCTGGTCCCAAATATAACGTTTTTCTTGCACCGGAAATGGAGCAGCTCCACTGCCGGTAGAGCTCCACTCCGCGTCGGCTTTTAAAATAGATTTTGTTAAGATGCTTATTTTAAATTACACCCCCGGCTTATATGTCTTTTACCATAGGTTTGGACATTTTTTGTATGAATACGGTTTGTATATTTGCCAAAATAACGTCATTTCTGTCATAAGGGGGCGTGTCGTGAGGGGCGTGTCGTGAGGGGCGTGTCGTGAGGGGGCGTGTCGTGAGGGGGCGTATCGTGAGGGGGCGTGTCGTTAGTTCTGCGGGCTGCAATAAGACATACTTGTTGCAGTGTGAAAATCAGCTACCCCATCTTTAAGGTATCACTAAAAAATTTACAAATTTCATCCTAATTATGTAATTTTTAGGGGGATTAAAAATGTACTTCCTGTTTATAAATGTCTAGCCAAAACTCCTCTAATGTAACAGTTTTTTTTTACTTGAGAGATAGAAATACAATAGAGCACATTCAGTTTGTTAAATGCATGCCTACAACATTGTTTTTTGAGGCGATAAACTTGAAAATATACTTATTTCTCTAGTGTGATGTCATCAGTGCTCTACTTCCTGATATTTTCAACACATTTTCAAGGTTTTCTTCACAAACTTGTTCTTGAAACTGTCATTTCTTTTTACAATAAGCATTAATCTATCAAATTAAGTTAAAATGAGAATATCATAAAAACCTGTCATACGCACTTATCCTCATTTTGTTTTTTGTTTTTATTTTGAACTGAAAAGTAAATTTGTGATTTAAAAATTTTAATTTTGGTTTCAATGAACAGCAGATGGTCAAATAAAAAATGTGCCAAAAAATAACAGCAATAATAAATCAATTAAAGAAAAAATCTCATTACCAGTTTGAAGCAAGATAATGTCTTTCAATTAGCAGTTAATATTAAGTTTTTTAATTCAATCTAAATTAAAACTAAACTTTTTGTCACATTAGCATTTTATTTTCATTATTTGATTTAATAAAATAACTTGAGCTAAAGTGACATGTTTGACAACGAGAATAACATTTTATCATAATTGTAAATAATTGCTAAATCATGATATTTCGTCTCGTAATAATCGTGACACTAAAATTTGATATGGTGACATCCCTACTTCCTGGTTGGTTTCCTTGACGATGCCGCTGGTAGTTACGGTTACCGAGGCAGAGACTGTCGGGCAAACTTGTATTTTCTTCCGTCGGGTGAAGCGGTTTACTTCATCGCCTGTGTGGTTGTTCTCTACCACATAAACAACCGAACGCAGAGGCACTACCGCAAACACACCGACTGTGTGCGCTGGTCAGTCTCACACAAACACAGATAAACAGCATCACAATCAGTATACACATTAGTTTTATGTCTATGTTAATAATGTTTTTAATTTTGTTTTATTTAGTCTCACCATTCATCCTGACAAAGTGAGAATAGCCTCTGGTCAAGCGGCAGGTGTGGACAAAGACAAGGTAACCAGTTTATTTTTATAATGGTTTTTATATTGTTTTGTGTTGTGGATGTAATGCATCTTTGGGCCTCATTTATCAAGTGTTTTTTCATGGGCAAAATAGGTAACAAGGAGCAAAAAATGTATTTGATTGAAATTTGATTTAGTTTTGTGGCAAAAGATATACTGTGTGTGCATTTTCTAATGTACACACAGTACATGAAGCACATGCATTTTTGGCCAGTTTATATATTTTAAATATTTTAACAAGTTTTGTGGTTAAAACAAAACATGTTAACCAAACGTTTGTGGCATGCTCACTATAATTTAGCAAAAAAAATTGACAACTAAAAGCAGAAAATTACAGGAAGTAAATTAATGGTGTGTTCCAGGCAACTGGGAACTGGTATATTTCCCACTTCAAATATGTAAAAATGTGCTGGAACGCCACTCGAATTGGTAAATACCACTTGTGAACTGGGACCTGGTCGAAGAAGCCCCACTTCACATTCAAGATAAACAATCAACACAATAAATTATTCTGAGGGTTTAACTGCCACAAAAACAATGTAAACATTGGTTACAGGTTATTTAGCGTTACTTTTGTTTAGCCTAAAGGTTAGCATTAGCCATAATGTTTTTGTACGAGTTGATTCAGTTGGAACGCTCTGAACTGGGAATTGGTATTTTTCAACTGGGAAATATCCCAGTTGCCTGAAACACAGCATAAGTTTTAAAACAGAATTCCTCCACAGTTTAATCTTAATCATAATCATGTTTACTATGTTTTACAAAAAATGTAGTAAGCTTTTATGTTACTGTACCAGTTTTGACAAATACAAGTGTAGTTTTTAAAATAAATAACTGATAAAATGCAAAAAAGAAGCACAATTTAATTCTAATACTGTATTGTATGTTTTAAACTCAACTACCCACTCATAATTTTGCATCTGGATTGATAAATGAGGTCCATAGTGAATAAACTGTGCTGTACAGACTCTTACAAGAATAAGAATAATTTTATTTTTACACAACTGAACTAAATTAAAACTTAAAGATATACTGTAGTACATTGAATTACACCAAAGCCAACATTTATTAAAGGTAATTTTGCATTCATAACTTGTTAAACGTGACTAATACTGTATGTTTGTTTGTTTGTTTGTTTATTTCCGCTCTAGCCGCTGCTGCCCTGCGTTCACATCTGGGACTCCAGCACTCTGGTCACGCTGCAGCAGATCGGTTTGGGAACGTTTCAGAGAGGAGTGGGGTCTGTCGCCTTTTCGTTTGCGGTGAGATCTGCTTCCATTCACTCCAGATATTATCATAAAAGTAAAATGAAAAGTACTGATTGTTTATTTACAGGATTCAGGTGCGTTCTTGTGCGTGATCGACGACTCAAACGAGCACATGCTGTCGGTGTGGGACGCTAACAAAGGCACTAAACACGCAGAGGTCAAGGTGAGAATGTACTGTATGTGTCGTCAACGTACACTCAAGGAAAAAAGAAACGCAACAGTTTTCAGAGTTTTTGGAGGGCAGAATAATTTTATTTTTGAGAGCTGCCTGTTTCATATTGTCCCTACATCCATTTCTAATCCTCAGGCCAACTCTTGTGGCGTTTACACATTTTCAGTCCAATAACACAACCAAACAATAGAGCAACCCCCAAACCAAAAGTGACAGTGACATTTCATCCGACTGTCAATAGTTCACGTGACCCTGTTGGCCCTGGACAGCGATTATTTGTCGCCTCATGGATCGGCAGTAGTGTCTGAGTTGATCCTGTGGAATTGCCGCTCATTCTTCCACCAGTGCCGCCCTCAGTTTCGGGAGGATGCTCACGTTGGCGGACGCACACACTGAGCAGATACCAGACATTTTCAATGGGATTTAAGTCCGAACTCATGGCTGGGGCCACATGGGGTCGCGCATTGTCGTGCTGGAACAGAGCTCCCGCCCCAACTTGGTCCCGAAAAGGGAGCACCACAGGCCTCAGGATCTCATCTCAAAACCAGGTCTGTCCGGTGATTTGCTGACATGGCTGCCCAAACCATGACACTGGGACCACCCCACCGGTTCACTTGGCGCACACAAGGTCCAGCCTCTCCCAGAGGCTGGGGATCACCTCTGCAAAGTTCCACGACGATGTGCAGTGCAACATTCGACTCGAGCTTGGCGATGTTGGGGGGTAAGCACTGATCCAACATGTGGCCAATATGGTCAAATACAGGTCAGCATGGAGGCGATTACGGATGGTTCTGGCCAACACTGGCCTGTGGTGTGTCCCAATGGTCTCGTCAGAGGACCTGGTGGCGGCTGAACCTGTCACGGAGCGGTGCGGGGCGGTTGGTCTTGTGCAGTGGTCGTTGCACGGGGGCGACCAGTACGAATGCGGTCGTTAGAGGAACCAGTGGCCTGGTATCGCTCCACAAGACGACTAAAGGTAGAGTGGTGGACTCCAAACACCCTGGAGACACAAGACAACATCGTCCAGCTTTAAGCAGCTAATCGCTCCATCCCTCTCTGGTTGAGACAATCTTGGCATCGTGAAGAAGTGTGTTTTTGGCTTCATTCTGGTGTCTTTTATAGAGAAGACTTGAGCACAGTTAACCAGCGGTAAAAGTCAACTCTGAGTTTCAAACATGCTTTTGTGTGAATAAACGACCCTGTAATGCACTCTTTATTGTTCTCACAATCAGTCAAGCCAAACCAAGAAATCTGTTCACCTGTGTTTAGAGGTGTGCAATATATCGAATTTTAGATAAAATCGTCAATGTTGCTTTGAAGATATGCAAAAATAAAATATCGAGTACTGTATATCGTTTAATTGGCAACAAAACATTTATTAAAAACAAAACTAAAAAAGGGATCCTGCACTTTCTGGTTACAAAAGTCATCTTTTGAGATGAGTTTACTGACATTTCAACAATCAAACATTTACCAATAATCTTAAATGAGCTAATACACTAAAAAGTCCTTGAAATAAGTCGTCAATATCATTTTTATTTCTGACTGTGGAGTAAAATCACTGCTGCAGTAAAAACAATATTGAGTCAGTCCAACAAAAGTGTTCAAAACGTCTTATTTAGTTACTTAATAGTAACTAATGGGGAATCCAGATTAAATTACTGTAAATGATTTTCTGTACGTTTTTTCCGTATAGAGGAATTTTTAGTTTATCAACACGGGCGATGCGCGCACACCGCCTGTAGAAAGAGCCTCCACACATCGACACAAACAGTGGAAACAAGTCAAAAAAGCTCCGTTGTCTACTAACTACAAGAGTTTATCACTTTGTGAAAACAAAAGTTCTGCTGCTAAGTTAATATTTATGGATGAAATTCGATCCTACGACCCTTAGAAGTTACTTTCAGGTAAGTCTCAAGCTTCAGGGACAGACGTCTGTCAGACCGGTTCAGACCTGATGAAAGCAGCTGCTGTCGTCCTGTTTCATTGTTTAATTCAAAGACGTTTCACCATGTAAACAGATGGAGATGAGCTCTTTCTGCAGGACGCATGCGCAGTCGGGCGGAGAGTGACATCGAGCGAAAATCCCTCTATTTCAAGTTAGAAAATGCTTCATTGGTAAATTGATGAACATGTCTTATTAAGATGGTTATAATTTGGAGACATGTTTGAACACATTTTTTGTTGGACTGACTTAATATCGTTTGAATATCGTTATCGAGATACATAAAAAAAATATCGAGATAATCGTTTTTGTCAATATCGCACAGCCCTACCTCTGTTCAGCTTACTGTGAACTGAAATCATGTTGCTTACCCATTTTTACAAATGTACTTGTTTTCTAAGGAATTTTCTAAAATTAAAATGTTGCGTTTCTTTTTTCCTTGAGTGTATATTGTGGACAACGTTTCTTGAACTTGCTTGTCCATATCCTACACCGTGCTTCTGTGTCTGTACAGTGGCAAATTATGAACTGTTCCACTGCTGTGATGGGGGGGTGGAGGGGGCACAAATTATGCTTTTCCTGCTGGATAGACTTGTGTTTATACAATGTGCCTCTGACTTGGCCTGTCCGGCTCGACTGTACTCCACATGTGCCACATCAACACGTGAACTCACTACAAAAACACAGAAACCGTGTTTGAGAACATCGCCTGTACAATTTACTAGAAAAGCGGTTTAGTTTTGTTTTTTTGGGGGCCTCTTGTTGTGACATAGAAGCATTTCCATTTCTTTACATTACAAAGAACTGACAGACCATTTTGAGAGTGCTCCAGCTCGTGCATTGCAGAAATCACAGAACATAAACGCTCCACACATGTCACTGTATGAAATATTTACATGGTTTCCCTGACAACCGAGATGAAATTGTTCTGGGGGCAGCTTGAGCAAAGAAGCCCATAAAAGAACAGCAAAGACTCCTGAGGCTCTCATGAAATTTCAGATTTAACGCTTGAAAAACAAAGTTGATACTTTGCCTGAAGTTAAGTTTAAAAAAACAATTACTTATTTTACAGAGCATTAAAGGTAAGAAGATACATCTAATCAGACCATAAAGGTGCAGTGTACTAGTGTAGAAGTACTCGAGACCAGTCTTGTCTTTTTCAGTTCCGATACCGATTCCGAAACTTTGGCTTTAAGTATCTGCCAATACCCGATATCAACCGAGACCAGTGTAAGCACTGAAAATGCTTTTCTTTCATGGGACATTTTGTCATATAGTGTTATGTAACTGTTATTTACAGTGCAAGTCACAACTTAACAACTTAATCTGAATAAAATGTCCAATAATATGAGATGTTCTTGATCAACAACAGCCAATAATCTAGTCTCATTGTGTCCAATTAAAGACACAAATAGGATATCGGATGAACCGATATCGTGGAGCCGATACCCGATCCAGCAAAATTTAGTGGATCGGCACCGATCCGATCCCTGTATTGGGTCGGTGCATCCCTAGTCTCAAGACCACTTTTTAAAAATCTTGGACTTGAGCACATTTGGACTTGTGTCTTGGTCTTGAGGGTGCTTAGACACCGAGACTACATTCTATTCCCACCATCAGATGCAAAAAGCACAATAGGATCATGTAAGCACTCATAATTGTAAAAAAAATACAAAGTCTAGTCTTGGTCCCGACCACTAAACCTCTCGGTCTTGACCCTCTTCTCTTGGTCTTGGGACACTGTGATCTCAGAAAAGTCTGGGTCTTGATCAGTGCAATCTTGACTACTACACTACTGTGTACTGTAACTTTTCTGATGGCGTTTTGCTGCTTGCTTGTCACCATAAATGTTTTAATTAAAGATTTGAATTCATTTAATCACAGTGCTACTATTGCTCATAAAATATGAGCTTGTCTCTTCACAGAACTGACCTGTAACTTTGTGTTGTAGCAACTCCTGCTTCTGGTTTCCATGGGTGTATACATTAATACAACTTGGAGACAAGCAGTACCTTCCACATTAAAGTTGCATAGTGCACCTCTTAACTATTTACCAATAATTTTCTCATCACCTTATGCTGAGCTTAACATATGGCAGAAGTTTGTACAGCTCATTCTCTGCACATAAAATCAAAGAAAATGTATAATGTAGCCGCTTCATTGTGTAAGCTGCAAAGTTCAAAACCTCTGAAACAAGTAGCAACTTCATAAAGTTTACCTCAATAAAGTACAGCTCCCCAAGGAACTTTAAATATGAGATCATTCGTCTTAGCAAAAGTTTCAGACTTTAGTTTTTATGTTTTAACGGCTACAGTGTCCATCTGCTCTGCTCACTGCTGATAGAGGAAGCTTCAAATGTGTTTTACACAAACATCATAATGTTTTAATATATATACAGTATATGCCTGCGCAGAATCTTTAATTATATTTAAGAAGTAATTGCAGCATTGGCCTCATTTCAAGACAATTTGGGACAGTTTTCTGGATTCAGGACACATGCTAGCCTTAAATTTCGAGACACTCTTGATTTTTTGGGACTTCTGGTGAGTCTTGTGAGTAATTAGAATTTTGTTTTCAGAGCACCAACGAGGCTGTGTTTGCCGTGGATTTCCACCCGAGCGACAGCAGCAACATCATCACCTGTGGAAAATCCCATGTTTACTTCTGGACCCTGAGCGCCGGGCAGTTCACCAAGAAACAGGGCATCTTCGGAGTGAGAACATGTTTTTATTTTATTGCAGCAGCTGTATTTGTAGCACCCATAAACCTCTGCAGTTTGTCTTACACCGAAAAGAGAAGTGTTGATTTGAAACGAGGAAATGGACTTTGTTTTGGGAAGTGGGAAATTAATTCTGATTCCAGTTTTCAGTCAAACAATTTACACCAAAACTAAATAAAATGTCCAAAACCCCTTCAACCAATACATTTAAACTTGGCTCTGTTATTTCTTCTAAATGCATAGTTTTGTATTTGATGCATTTTTTTCTTCTATGTCAGAAATACAAGAAGCCTAAGTTCATTCAGTGCTTCGTGTTCAGTCTGACCGGCGACGTCCTGAGCGGAGACTCGGAGGGCAACATTCTCACTTGGGGCAAATCGGCTGCAGACGTCAAAACCCTCGGCAAAGGAGCAAAAGGTATTGAGCTGTGACATTATGGGTTTGACTTTCCATGTGGAGTTTGTTTCTTCTCCCTGTGTCTGCATAAGTTTCTTGCGGGTACGCCACTAAAAACATGTCCTGTTGCGCCTCTTTTTTCCCTTCCCCCAGGACGACAGATAGAAATTAGCTGTATAAGCTAGAATCTTGTGTTTAATGTACATTGCTTAAAGGGTTAAAACAAGAACATACACATACACCTGCATTGACTCTGGGCTGTTTTACTCGATCAGTACATTTTACAAGACGGCTGCAAATCAACCTAGGTGCATGAACTGGATGTGTGGACTCATTGATTGAGTGTGATCAAAGTCAAATTAACTTAAGATCAATCTAAACATGGATTATAATATTTATCCCATCCCACTCCCTTTCCTTCCTCCAGGGAGAACTGTTGTTGTTGGTTGTTTTGGCGATAGTCTGTCTCTTATCTCCAATACATTCGACTGTTCTTCATGATCATGTCACAGTAACTGTAAACATCCAGGTTGTTTTGGCTCTTACTTCCAAACACACGCTCAGACTCACACACTCCCAAAGGTCACTGGCACAGAGTGTTCTGTGAACAT
Source organism: Mugilogobius chulae (assembly GCA_038363315.1). NCBI lineage: Eukaryota > Metazoa > Chordata > Actinopteri > Gobiiformes > Gobiidae > Mugilogobius > Mugilogobius chulae. Next base: position 33,245,530 of record CM076404.1, read on the forward strand.
TTTGGACTGTCTTGTTGACATCGCTGCCGTGGCCCCTCCCCTACCCGTCTCCTGTCTATGGCGACTGTCGTCTCTTTCTTTTCTTTCTCCGACCCACTCCTCACAAAAAATCCCCTCACGTGTGTTTTGTGATGTGTTGTTGTGTGTGTGTGTTTTTGTTTTGTTGTGTTGAACGGCAGCAACAGGGGCAGAGTGGATAGTGCTCTGGCCTCACAGCAAGAAGGTCATGGGTTTGATTCCCGTACGACCCGGGACCTTTCTGTGTGGAGTTTGCATGTTACTCCCCGTGTCTGGGTGGTTTCCTACAGGCACTCCGGTTTCCCCACCAACCAATAACATGCATGTTAGGGAACACTTGGTGATAGTCAGAGGTTGAGGCGCCTGGTGTTTAGGGAAATCGCCTCTGCTGAGCTGCTCCAGGGCAGCTTACTGTCACTGAGTGGGAAGGGGTTCATCTCACTGTGAAGCGCTTTGTGACTCTGTCTGTGAAAAGCGCTATGCAAATAAAGATTCCTAACTTACTTACTTACTTACTTACTTACATTTCATGTTCGGATGAGTGAGTGGCAGCGCACAAAAGGTGCAGCGGCCTGGGGGCTCACTCCAAACATAATTTCATTATACTTTATGACAATGACAATAAATTTTTTGTTCTGTTCTTTTCTATACAACTTGTAAACCCATTTATTTGCATAAGACCCAGACTACTTGGAATGTTAGACGAGATTTAACCAATATTATTGTAAACAACTGCACTTAAAACCCATGATTATCCCCATTCACAGAGACATACCAGATCATGCGTCAGACCAAGGCTCATGAAGGCAGCGTGTTCACCCTGTGCACTCTGCCCGGTGGAGGTCTGCTGAGCGGAGGAGGCAAGGACCGAAAGATTATCCGCTGGAGCGCAGACCTGGCCCCTGAGAGAGAGTGTGAGGTGAACCGGTGTCTGCATATCCACTCAACATCAGCTCATTCACGGCGGAGAAAAAGGAGGTCTTGATGAGTTTTGTGTTCCCTTCTGCAGATTCCAGAGAAGTTCGGAGCAGTTCGGACTCTGGCGGATGTGGATGGAGTTGAGCTTTTAGTGGGAACGACCAGGAACGCCATTCTCAGAGGGAGTTTCTCAGATGGATTTGTGGTCATAGTTCAGGTGAGTCTAATTATTATTATAGGCCTTTTCGCACTGTATGAATTTCCAGACAGAGCAGGAACTATAGACTGGGGCCACACTTTAGGGACCTTTTTAGCTCCTGCTCTGGGCAGGTACTTTCAGTCAGATCAGGAACTTTTTGGTGACTCAAGCACATTTACAACAGTAACTTTGTTTGGAAACATCACATCAAACTTTTCTTATCCTTGAGAAATTGAATTAAAACTAGAAGCTCCTAAAATACATTCTCCTCATCGTCCTCCTCCTCCTCTTTCATCTTCTTGTTGTTGTTGTTGTTGTTGTTGTTCTTCTTCTTCTTCTCCTTCCTCTGCTTTTTCACCTTCTTCTCCCCCCCCCCTCCTCTTTCTCCTGCTTCTTCTTCTTCTTCTCCTCCTCCTTCTTCTCTTTCTTCTCTCTCTCCTTTACCTTCTTCATCTTCTCCTCCCTCCTCCTCTCTTTCCTTCTTTCTTCTTCTTCTTCCTTCTTTCTTTCTTCTTCTTCCTTCCTTCTTCTTCTTCTTCTTCTTCTTCTTCTTCTTTTTTCTTCTTCTTCTTCTTCTTCTTCTTCTTCTTCTTCCTTCTTCTTCCTTCTTCTTCTTCTTCTTCTTCTTCTTCTTCTTCTTCTTCTTCTTCTTCTTCTTCTTCTTCTTCTTCTTCTTCTTCTTCTTCTTCTTTTCTTCTTCTTCTTCTTCTTCTTCTTTCTTCTTCTTCTTCTTCTTCTTCTTCTTCTTCTTCTTCTTCTTCTTCTTCTTCTTCTCTTCTTCTTCCTTCTTCTTCTTCTTCTTCTTCTTCTTCTTCTTCTTCTTCTCCTCCTCCTTCTCCCTCTTCTTCCTCCTCTTATACCTCCTCCTCTACCTTCTCCCCTCCTCCTCTTACTTCTTCAACTTCTACCTTCTCCTTGTACTTTTTCTCCTGCTTCTACTTCTCCTTCTTCTTCTTCTCCCCTTTTTCTCCTTCTTCTTCTCCTCCTCCTCCTTCATCCTCTTCTGCTTCTTCTTCTACTTCTACGCCTTTTTTCTGCTTCTACTTCTCCTTCTGCTTCTTTCTACTTCTACTTTTCCTGTTTCTTCTCCTTTTCCTTCTCCTTCTTTCTCCTCCTTTTTCTTCTTCTTCTTCTTTCTTCTTCTTCTTCTTTTCTTCTTCTTCTTCTTCTTCTTCTTCTTATCTTCTTCTTCTTCTTCTTCTTCTTCTTCTTCTCCTCCCCTTCTCCTCTTCTTCCTCCTCTTATACCTCCTCCTCTACCTTCTCCCTCCTCCTCTTACTTCTTCAACTTCTACCTTCTCCTTGTACTTTTTCTCCTGCTTCTACTTCTCCTTCTTCTTCTTCTCCCCCTTTTTCTCCTTCTTCTTCTCCTCCTCCTCCTTCATCCTCTTCTGCTTCTTCTTCTACTTCTACGCCTTTTTTCTGCTTCTACTTCTCCTTCTGCTTCTTCTACTTCTACTTTTCCTGTTTCTTCTCCTTTTCCTTCTCCTTCTTCTCCTCCTTTTTTCTTCTCTTCTGCTTCTTCATTCTTCTTCTGCTGCTTCTTCTTCTTCTCCATTCTCCTCCTCCTGCTTCTTCTTCTTTTCTTCTTCATATTCTTCTTTTTTCTCCTCCTTCTCTTCTTCTTCTCCTCCTTCTCTCTTCTTCTTCTCCTCCTCCTCCTCTCTTTTTCTTCTTCTACTTATTCTCCTCCTTCTCCCTCTTATTCTTCCTCTTCCCTTTCTTCTTCTTATCTTCCCTCATCTTTTCCTTCTCCATTCTCCTCCTCCTCCTTCTTATTCTACTACTCCTTCTCTTCCTTCCTCTGCTTCTACTTCTTTTCCTTCTCCTTCTTCTTATACTTTTTCTTCTCCCCCTCATCCTCCTTCTTCTCCTCCTCCTCTTTCTGCTTCTACTTCTCTCTTTCTTCTGCTTTTTCTCCTGCTTCAACTTCTTCTGTTTTCTTCTTTTTCTCCTCCTCCTTCTCCTCCTCCTCCTCCTCTACATCTTACATTCTCCAGTGATACTTACATCATAGTGTTGTGTGTTAGGGTCACGTGGACGAGATGTGGGGCCTGGCCACTCACCCGTCTCAGGACGTCTTCCTCTCCTGTGGGAACGACAGGCAGGTGTTTCTGTGGAACGCAGAGGAGCACAAGATGGACTGGTGCACCACACTCGAGGTGAGACTGCATAGTTGTGGATAAACTGTATAAAAGTATCATAATAACAGTAGATTTCTCTGACAGGAGTACGGCTTGTGTGCAGACTTCAGCCCTGTAGGATCTGTGGTGTCAGTTGGCCTCAGCACAGGAAGGTAAGACTGGTGTATTTTATTAGTAGAACAAAATTTTCAACTAGGCATATTTTGACCTATGTAGATATGTGGTTCACTCAAAATATATTTAAAACAGCTTAGAAATATAAACAGGTTTATTGACTACCTCTTCAAAACTGCTAAACTTGAGGGAGCATGACTGCATCTACAGGTTTTACTCAGAATCTGAATTTCTTTGAGAAATCTGAAGTAAATACTGACAAGTTGGCGGAGATGTGATAGGTGAAAACATGCCCCACTTTACAATGATGGGCCAGTTTTTGTTGCATTTTAAGCTCTGTTCACAGTCTGCCAGACACCGCGTTCTTCAGGTGATGCGGGAAATGGCCCATTTTACCATGACGGGCCAGATCACATTGCTCATTCGGTCGCTATTTGAATAGCGCTCAGTGATGTACCGATCCTATACTGGAATGGAATATCTGCGTTGATCCAAAGAATGTTGCTGGATCGGATATCGGTGCGATCAATATCATGTTTGTGCTTTTTATTGGACAATACTGAGATAATTTACTGGTTGATGTCTCGTAATGTTTGAATTCTTATTTGCACAATCAATTACAGTCACTTAACACTATATGTTCCATTTTCTAAAACGTCAATTGAGTTTGAAGAAGAAAATCTTTCAATATCAGGTATTGGCAGATACTTAAAGCTACAAATCAGTATCAGAACTGTATCTCTAATAGCCCTTTAATTAGAGATCGGCCGATATGGATTTTTCTTTGGCCAATACGGATATTTCAAAATTCTGTCAGATTTTTAAGGCCGATTTCTGGGCCAAATTTTTTATTTTAGTTTTAAAAGCATAGTGAGGTGAAAGCTTTCAACCTAAACTATTATTCACCACGGTACATTTGCGTTTCTGTCACACAATGTAGTGATGCTCGATTGTATTTTGGCCCAAGAAACAATCATTTCATAGCGTCATGAAAGACACTCATATTGTTCATATTGACAAACAAAAAAGCACTTATTAAAGCTTGTGCTGCACCAAAGTCATAGAACAAGAATAAAACTTAGACCTGTTAATGTTCAAATCAAAACTGCAGACTTAGAGAAGACAGAGGAGAGAGATAAAATAAGTCTTATTGTTTGTCTCCAAACCAACTCAGACTTGGCTGATCACTGTGATATCAGCCAAAGTTGAGGCCAATAGCCAATATGGCTGATATACAAAAAAAATGAAATATCGACCAATATATTGGTCTATCCCTACTCAAGGGATGCACCGATCGAGCTTTTTCAGTTCCAATATCGATTCCAATACTTTGTCTTTAAGTATCTGCCGATACCAACCGATACCAGTCTAAGGACTTAAATTGCTTTTTCTTATCAAAACATAACACATTTTGTCATATAATGTTATGTTACTGTTATTTAGTGCAAGCCACAATTTAACAACTTAATCTGAATAAAATGTCCAAAAATATGAGATGCTCTGGATCAACACAGCCAATAAATGAGTCTCATTATGTCAAATTAAAGGCACAACTATGATATCGACTGAACCGATATCATGGAGCTGATAAACCGATAGATATCTGTTATGCATTAAGTTCATTTCATTGAGTTCAATGTGCTCACAAACAGCACATCGATTATTAGAGTTTGATAAATAAGGCCCACAGTGTTTATGGTTAGATGTACTAATCACTCTTAAGTTTAGGGGGGATTTACAGTTGTTTTCTGTGTTGTTCTCCTCAGGTGGCTGGTTCTGGACCTGCAGACGAGGGAGGTGGTCTCAGAGTCTGTGGACGGGAACGAGCAGCTGTCTGTCATGAGATACTCCCCAGGTCTGTTCATCAGCAACACTTTCACAGACTAATAACTGTGAAAACTTTTTCCTTCTGTCTCTAATGGCAAATCTAAAATCTTGGCATTGTCTTGGATTTCACAAAAAGGATCTGTACGCAGAGACAAAGTGGAATTCCCCTCTCAAAATGAATGGCCTGTTGTACTTTCAGATGGCAGCTTTCTGGCCGTTGGCTCTCATGACAACTTCATCTACATCTACAGTGTGGCTGAGAACGGCCGGCGCTATTCACGCTTCGGGAAATGTAACGTGAGTCGTGCCGCGTGACTGATTGAATCCATGTGTTTAAACAAATCCATTATTAATATTCAGATTGTAATGTTATGTGGCCTAACTTCTATACTACATGTTACTGAGGAGGTTTTCGGTATGTTAAACCAGTCCAACATGAAAGGTTTATTTGACCTAAAGCTTGGAAATTAATGTTTGTATTTATATAGTTTTTAATCAGAGGGTTGCAGAGGGGCAGAACATTCCTGGAAAATTCCCAGTGGAAACTGTCTGACATCGCATCATTGGGGCTTGTTCGCTTCACAGTAGGCAGGGACTTCATTGATTTGACCAATCACTGCTTTTTGGTCGTTTTGTCCTCCAGGAAGTGGAGCATAAATATCAGCATCCAGTCCCTCTTACATTCTGTTACAGAAGGGTCTTGAACAAAAAACAATCACTTCATTCTCCAAAATTAGAACGATCCCTTCTCAAACAGCCGCTCCCCTTCTCGCCAATTTCAAATCTTTTTTTCTAACCGTTTCAAAACTTTAAGATGGCGGATTTAGCTGATAGAATTATTTTCTTCGGCTCTTGCTTGATTTTGAACAATTGGGAACGTATCAATTTCTTATAACCTGAGCAGCAAGCCATGTTGAAAGCCTTCATTCTGAAAAAATCTTGCGCTACATATTTACAATAACATCTGGTTTAGTGTGTCACTGTTTTGGTGGAATTTCCGGGTTTTCTGTGATTGGTTGACTCAGCGCTTGGAAAGCCCGCCCTCGAAATTGAAACTCTAATTCTAGACCCTCTTTGTAAAGTTGTCTGTTAAAACATGTAGGGACTGGCTGATCAGGCAAGAATGTTACCATTTCTATGTGGTAAACTTGAAAATTAAAAGGTACAATAGTTAGTAAGTTAATATTTGACACAAGGTCAAAGGAGAAGAACATATTCAGTCTGCTATTTCAACTCTGGTTGGTTCTGGCCAACACACCACATTGCTCCTGTTCGCTGATTGGATGACCGCACTTCCTGCTTTTTGGGAATCGTCTGCAGTCCTGTAATACCTTACCTAGTGCAGGCACTAGGTTGGCGCCAGCCTGGCTAGCATAACAGTGCACAAATGCAGCTGAATTTTTAAAATGTTATGTTGTTATTTTTTGTCCATCAGGGCCACTCCAGCTTCATAACTCATCTGGACTGGTCCAAAGATGGGAAACACATCATGTCTAATTCTGGAGATTATGAAATCCTTTACTGTGAGTGTCCCAGCACAGCCCAGCACATGAGTACATGACTATTGTGTGTAAATGTACTATACGTTTTAACTCTTCTTTCACAGGGGACATCGCAGGAGGCTGTAAACTATTAAGAAATCGTTATGAAAGTAAAGACAGAGAATGGGCCTCGTACACATGTGTGCTGGGCTTCCATGTTATGGGTAAGAAAGTTACTTTTTCTGGGCATCACAGCATTCTAATCATCAGCAGTGAGTGTCCAAAATACACAAGAGTCAGTGGTGAGAAAGAACATTTTCTCACGTAAACTCAAAATACAACTGAAGTAGAAAAATGCTGTCTGATAACCAATATAAACAATGACATAACATTTAAAAGAGAAAACATAGTGGTATAAAATCAGATAAACAACAGGAACACCTATCTTGTGTCATGTTATGTCTGATTGTTTTTGTTTCTGTCCAGGGGTGTGGCTGGAGGGCTCCGACGGCACAGACATCAACGCTCTGTGTCGCTCTCACAGTGAGAGAGTGGTGGCCGTGGCAGACGACTTCTGTAAAGTGCACCTGTTCCAGTACCCCTGCCCCAAACTCAAGGTGAGGCTATGAGTGCCTAAAGGGCCGATATTACTCAACTTTTTGGTCCTCATTTTAATGTTGCTTCTTCATTAAAAGCACACTTTCAGTTGCGTTTAGCTTCATTCATACTGGTTTGACACAAAAATCCTGCATATTTAACTTTTAACTCTTTACTCAACCTCAAAACACTCTGTTCCCTCTTGTGATGTCACGAAGTGCTAACACAGCTTCTGTGTGTTTTTAAGTTCCATACACTTTCACCACAATAATTTTAACATTTCAACCCTGGATTTTCTCATTTTTGAAGCTGCGGCAATATCAGCTGAATAAATAGTAAATTAAAAATATATTTAAATAAAGACAACAACTTAACAACTTATTCTAGTGTTTTATGCGTTAAAACAGTTCAATAGAAGCTAAAATTGATGCTAAATTTAAGACTACCACATGATGATGTCACAATGTCAATCAGAGCATTTTGAGCTTTGGAAATGTGAAAAAGATTACGTAAACATTTGTGAATGGAACAATACACACATTTGTGCATGATTATTATGTGTAAACAACATTCCAAATTGGCTAAAACCTTACTTGTGTCAGTTTTGCATAATATGGGATCTTTAAATAAAGTCCTATTGGGTAAGAATTCAGAAGGCTGTGGCATGGACGTGATTGATTGCAAAAGATTTCATTATGTTCGTCAGTGGTTCCTCTAGGTTTATTCGTTTAGTTTGACCATACTTGCATGAGCTCTGTGAGAAAACTACATCTTAATTAGCCTTAATAACCTTAATAAACCTTAAAAAAGACCTAATTCATCATAAACAATTTATTAATTAATAGATAAAAAAGTTTATTAAGGTTTACCAAATACTTAATTACTCAGAATCCTATTTCCAATACTAATTCCTAACCCCATCTCCCTAATTAAATAGTTACTAAGCCTTGATAAACATTTTCACTCATTAATTCACATTTGTTTGTTCATATTTAAAGCAGAGATTTGCAATTTTTGAGCCTGGGACCCCAAAATAACACCCACAGTAAAAAAATATACAACAGTAATAATTTTAAGTTATAAAACCATATGAATTGGGTTTAATTGTGTTTATTTTGATAGTGTACCATATATGACACAAACTCCCCAAAACAATGATGAAATGTCAAGTCATAATTGTAAAAAAAAAACATTTTGGAATCACAAATTTAGGGCAATATTTCTACTTTCTTTATGGCGAATTAAAGGGTAGTAAAGTAGTACCAAAACAATATTTAGCATTATTATTATTATTATTTACAAATGTAGAGATAGTTGGCTTTGTTCATGTTACATATTTCTTTTGGACAATAGTATTAATAAACAGAGGGAGAGTAACTAAAAGAATTATTGTTAAATGTTCTTAATAATAAGTAACGAGTCTTGTCACTAATGTGTGAAATATTAATCTATTTCAGAACAGTTTATCAGCAGGTACACAATAGTTATTTGTCTAAAATGTGTCTGTTTTGTGTAAATTGTCTTTTTGTCTTCTATTTTGATAGCTTGTCACTTTTTGCTGATTTATTTGGACGGATTGTGTTCCTTTCTGTAATTTTCAACTTGTCATTTTCTCTTCACAATAATAACACCTTTGGGGTGCACGGTAGCAGAGTGGTTAGAGCTCTGGCTTCCCAATAAGGAGGTCGTGGGTTCGACTCCCGGTCGGACCATATCAACATCTCACGATCTCTCTGGGTGGAGTTTGCATGTTCTCCCCGTGTCACCGTGGGTTTTCTCCGGGTACTCCGGTTTCCTCCCACCTCCAAAAACATGCATGTTTAGGTTAATTGGGCATCACTGTAAATTTCCCTTAGTGAGTGAATGAGAGAGTGAATGGTTGTCTGTCTAACCCTGCGGCAAGTTGGCCACTGTCCAGGGTGTTTCCCCGCCTAAGGCCCAAAGTCACTGGGATAGGCTCCAGTCACCCGCGACCCCTAACGGGATTAAGCGGTAGAAAATGAATGAATGAATGAATGAATGAATAATGTCCTTTGTTCTGCAGGCACCCAGCCGGAAGTACGAGGGTCACGGCAGTCATGTGACCAACGTGTGCTTCACCCACAGAGACTCTCACCTTCTGTCCATGGGCGGAAAGGACACCTGTATTCTGCAGTGGAAGGTTCAGCGGGTGGAGGACAGCAGAGAGAGGCTGACGTCTCAGTCCTCTACGTCCACCAGTTCTCCAGAGCCCGCCGTCAGCTAGTACTAAAGACAAAAGGAAATACATCTGGCGACTGGACAAGAAGTTTTCAAAGTGAAGCAGCGTCATCTTTTCATCTGACTTCAAACTGGTTACTGTCTTTTATACAGTGGGAAGAAAAAGTATGAGGATTTCTGGTTGTTTTGGTCCTAAAATGTGATCTTCATCTTCGTTACAGCCATGGACATACACAACTTGTGAATGATGTAAATGCTCTGTTTTACTCTATAATAAAGGAGACCTATTGTGATTTTTCCATATACTGTAGGCTACTTGGGAAGAAACTATGGCATAGTCATCATTATAAACCACAAGAATAATTTTAAAAGGCTTAGATTAGAAACAGGTCCTTTGATTTCCTGTTGAAAACTGCAGAACTGAAAATGAAAGCGTTTTCTTCTAAATCAGACAATTATTTGTAGGAGATGGTTTATTACCTGACTAGTTTCGACGGTCACTTCCGTCTTCATCAGAGGCGTCTTATTAGCTGCTGTTCCAGGCGTGATCAGCCCAGCGGATTCGTAAGGTCTACTGGGCTGACCACGCCCCCCACCGCCTGGTGGTCTCTGGAAAAGGCTGCTCAAAAGCCCTTTCCAACTTTTCCAAACGACGGAATGCTTTTAGAAATCTGTTTCTGTAGTTTCCTTTTAATAGGTTAGGGATGTTCATCATGTCTTAAAGTATTTCTGAAAGCGTTTTCTTCTATATCAGAGTAGCAGCCTTCTTCAGAGACTACCAGGCGGCGGGGGGCGTGGTCAGCCCGCTAAACTTTACGAGTCTACTGGGCTGACCACGCCTGGAACAGCAGCTAATAAGACACGTCACCATGGCGACGTCCAAGACAGAAGTGACCGTCATAACTAATGAACCATTTCTTACCAATACTTGTCTGATATAGAAGAAAACGCTATCATATATACTTTAAGAAGACATGATGAACATCTCTAACTGATGCAGAACTGATAAGCCCCCCCCCATTCATTGTAAAACTTTATCAGCAGATCTTTAAATGTTTTTCGTTGTTGGAAAGTGACTACAAAACAATTTTGAACCCTACATGTTTTACACTGAATCTGAATTTGTGAGTAATCTCAAGTAGATACAGACAAGTGGGCGGGAATAGGTGGTAGGTGAAGACAGGGATTTTCAGCTGCAGGACAATACAAGATTACTCAAACATGCAGGAATCAATTCAAATACAACTTTGGGTAAATTAATATTGAGATAACACTGCTGTAACATGATTAAAAACTCAGAAAAAGTGAATTTTACATAATAGGTCTCCTTTAAAGTTTTTGAATGGGCCTTTATTGTTGTGTTTCAAGGTTAAATACTGTATATAGCCAATGTGTCATAATTTTGTGTTTTGTAACCTCTCATTCACTTTTTGTTGCAATTGTTGTTCTCTTAAGTGAATTGGAAGTTCCTCTGTCAGCTCCCAGTTCAACAGTACTACCTACCAGTTCAAGCGGGGGTTCCAATTTAGTATTTTTTTTTTACGTGGGAGGTTGGGAAATACAGTATCCCAGTTGCACGGAATGCATCATAGCTACTTGCTTAACAAAATTATTCATGACCTATAAAGCCAGGACCGATTACTCTTCTGTCCAATTGTCTGTGAACTGATGAAGCTGCTTTATGTTCCAGTCGACAGAATTATTTCTATTGCTATGGAAACGATCTGGATAACTGAGGGTGGACACACAGACGTCTTCAGTGCTAAAGCGTTTTACTGAGAGCTGGGATTTGCATGTGGACATTTGCAAATCTTCAAGAACGTTCGACGAGGAAGAGGACTCAAACGAAAGATTAACAAAGACGTTTTTATAGTGAACATTCCTGATACTGCCTAATCTCAATCCTGTTTACCAAAGAATTATGTTTGTTTTAATTGTACGTGTTTGTCTTTGCAGTTTACATAGATGCTGTATATTCTTGCCGTGAAGACTGTGACTGTTTAACTGTAAGGCAAGACACTATAGGTGAATTTGAAAGAAAAATGTTTAAATTTAAGTGAAGTATAATTGGCTCAAATTTAACATACTAGAGGCAGCTAAAACTGAAACAAGCATAAAACCAAATTTACATTGATTGATTGGTTTTGTTGACATAATAGATGCAAAAGTTTTTACAAAAGAGATTTTTTTATATATTTAGATCTATCTAATTTACTTGATTTGACAGAAAATTTGCATTAAACAAACAAAAAAAGATGCAGTTTTAGATTTTAAAGGTGCATTGTGTAACTATCTGGAGGTGAAAAGTCATCTACACAATTCAATAGTTACAAAATTAAAACTTTACTTTGGGACTCTCTGAATGGAGATGAATACATTTTATGCCATAATATGAAAAAAATCAGCTACAGGAACTGCTTTTCTGTGGAAACAGACGTGTTCAGGCTTCTCCGAGCCAAATAATAGACTATTTAGTGGCCATGCAAGCCCACTTGAATTGAAAACACAGATTCTAATTAATTATTTAGTGTAACAAAGGCATCTTAAGTGACAAAAATACGAATTTATTCAAGTTTATTTTTGACCAAAAAGTTGCGTAGTGCACCTTTAAGAACAGCTTATGCTAAATGTAGTCCGTTTTTTTTCTCTCCAAACATTGTTTTCTCATTAAAACACAGCTGGAGTTTTGTTAGTGAGATACTAGTCTTTCCCCTCTGAGCCTGAGAAAACACTGTTCTAAATTTCCTACTTTTCTCTTTGAAATCTTTTTGGTCTTGTGCTTCTTTTTCTGCTTTGAAATGCATAAATCATCCACACTGATTTTGGGCATTTCTGCAGCATTAGCATATCAAGATCGGTTAGATGATTTTCTATGCAACTAGTAGATGACTCAATATCTGACCTGAGAAATGTGTGCTTTATTCCACTTTTTTATGTTCTAATACATAAGATGCCAAAGCAAAGGTCTTCAAGAAAATGTCTAAAAAATAAGAACAATGCAACTAATACATTAGCCAATATTTGTCCTTTTAAACTTTAATAATAAATGTTTAGACTTGGTTACAATATGAACAAATCCTTCTGTAAAAACAAAACAAACCTCAACTTGTTGTTCAGGCCAACGTAAAGTGCTGAACTTGTTACCCACACGCAGGAAAATGGTTTACAATGTCCCACAGAATGTAAAAGTTGAAGCTGATTGAATAAAAAAAAAAAAAAAAAACATCTTTAGGAGCAGATTTGACGATACAACCTGTAATGTCTTGCCTTCTACATCTTGTATACCAAAGAAGGAGCTTGATACTATTTGTGTATTGGTTCTAATCTAATCTTCACAATAAAAAACCCCTGAAGATTGCAGAATGTGTTGTGTTGTCTTGTCAAGTGCACTAGTGGGCAGTATTGCGCCAGATTTTGGGACCCAGCTCTTCTCAGGGACATTCTATATTATTTAGCACAGGCTAGAGACTAATATAAATTATGAGCTACAAATGTACATTTTACACCTCCAGAAATTATACATAAATAATGTTATGAGAAAAACATAGAAAAAGTCTACTGTGAGCATCTTTAGCCAGCTTCTATAGACTACTAGGCCTAAAAATTGTTGCATTTATTTGTCAAGTTGCAATTTTTTTTTTAAAGGGATCCTATTGTGTGTTTTTTTTAATAGTTAGTAAGAATCTAGAACATATGCAGACCCGTAATTCACCTTTTGTTCATTGTGAAACACAAAGTTGATCTAAAACAACTTAAAAATAGGAACAGCTCCAGTGACTTCCTGTTCAAAACTGCAGATCTGATAAGCCCCGCCTCTTCATTTTAAAATGCAACTGTAAAAAGCAACAGATTTTTAAAAAGAATTTTTTATTGTTGGAAAGTGAATATGGGACAGTATTGAACCATATAAGCTTCTCTTTGAATATTAATCTTTTGAAAGATACCAAGTAAATACAGACAAGTGGGAGGGGATAGGTGGTAGGTGAGAACGAGGATTTCTGAGCACTTGAGCTGCAGCTGAAGAACAATACAAGATTACTCAAACATGCATGAAGCAATTCAAATATAACTTTGAGTAAACTAATGGTGAAGGAAGGCCATTATAACAAAGTTAAAAACTTGAAAAAGTGAATTTGACATAATAGGTCCCCTTTAACTTTTTTGCCATTTTCTTTTATAGTATATTAGTGTGATTCTGTTTTTTTTAATTGGTTACTAGTGAGGGTTGAGAAAAAATACATAAATAAGTAGATTGAGGAGGAACACAACTTTTTTCCTTCAGAAAGTGTCAAAAGTTATCAATAAAGTCAAAATATCCACATGCCTATTAAAAGAATATAGGGTAGTAGTGGTGCCGGTGTTTGTCGAAAGTCTCCGAAGATGACGACTTGCACACGAGCGACCGAAGGGGGCCAGTGTGTGTGTGTGCTGTTTGTGTGTGTGTTGTGTGTGTGTTGAACTGAGCGGAGGTGAAGAAGAGGAGGATGAAGCTGGGAGCGGAGGATGGGAGGAAGAGTGGAGTAAGAGACAGGCAGCAGCACTGTGTGAATGAGTGAGTGAGGAAGAGGAGAGGAAGGTCGTCTTGGGGGGCCGAAAAACAAAAGAAGAAACTGTTTTGGAGCATTACGAGCGGAACTTTTAACTTTTAGCCACCACTCATCGGCTTATGCCCGGAGCCGGCTTTGTTTCGCGGCGGGGGTGTCTGCGATAAATGAAGGAATAAAATATACCCACGTCGACTTTTGTTCAAGCCAAGCGGACTATTCCCTGGGATAGTTTTCCAGAAGGCCACGAGAGAATGGCGGCTAACATGTACCGAGTAGGAGGTAAGGGCTGTTTTACGTTTTAAGACACCCCCACAACGTGATTGTTCGGTTCGGGAGCTAGGTGGCTAACTAGCCGTTAGCTGTCTGCTAGCCGCTAACTGTGGCTAACTTAGCGTAGCATCGTCGGTACGTTCTGTCCACTCCTGCAGCAGCACGTCAACATCTATGAAGCACGCAGTGTGGGAAAACAAAAGTTATGCTTGTAGTATTGCAGTTTATTTATTGAAGTGTATTCTATATATGCACACAAAAGGCACACGTCTAAACTTTGACTGACTTTCTGTATTAATTCATGTAAAAGCTAAAGTTGTGAAGCTGACCCCGGTGATATGCCGACTCTTCAGACAGTTCGTGGCGCTACGTCCTCAAAGTTGAATATTTTAATAGGTAGCACACATGTTTTGTTGTAGTTATCATGCTATTACACAGGAGCATATTACTTGTGACATACAGCATTTCAATAGAGTAATTTAGAGTTTTTATCTCGGAAAGAGGAAGTCACTATGCTAATCGTTAGCAGTTAACCTAGCTGTGATCAACTCTCAGCTTGTGGCTGCGGGCGGGTTAATGTCATTATCCCTCCGCCATATCTTTGGATGCACTTGCGTTATTCGTGCTGGCTGGTTGTTCGGGTTCATGCATCTTACTCAGTTTACAATTGTGGCTTTAATATTTACTCTAATCTTGATATACAGTCTTTAGAGCGTGCGCTGCAAAGTTGTGCGCACGTTTTGATCTTGTTTTAACAAAAGGCACAAGTGAGACTTTTGGTTGAAATACACAGTGGATAGTCCTAGGTTAGTTGTGATTCTGCCATGATTGTTTTTTTTCCACTTCTTATTTGTCAAGCTTCACCACAGCTCTTCTGTCTGCAGCTGGTGAGCGCGGTTCAGACTGTAGGTCCAGCACTGTTGAGTCTGGTCTGATTACTCTGTGCGGTCAGTCTGGAGCATGAGGTCTGCAGCCTGAAACTCCAGGGACTAGGGCCGGGACCAGACACAGATCCCACTGTCATGTGCCCCGTCATAAGAGTGACTCCAGACAAGATTTGGAGAGTTTTTTAATAATTTGGGGTCTCATAATTATGTATTTTTCATTATTTGCTGCTTTTGTACCCCTGCTTTTTAGAATCACTGCTCCAAGAAGTGTAACTCTCCACCTTTAAGACTGTCCAAGTGTAAACAAACATAGAAACCGGTTTCATGAGAACCTTCACAAGCAACATCTTTATTTCTAATCCTTTCTTTTATCACACTATGTTTTTTTGCTTGACATATAAATACGTAGAGGTAATTAACCTGTAGCAACCTGTCATTTTAATACTATTATAAAGCTCGCTGGTGTTCACTTCGTATTTCTGATGCACATTGCACTGTCCAAAACTTTCTGCAGCTGTGCCAGTGACAGGTGTTCAAATTGAGCTGTGGAACTGTGAAGATGGAAAAGAAAACGTTCTGTGTTCTGTGCAATGTATGTAAAGAGATTCAGTACCAAGGATGCAATTATGTAATAGCTTGCAAATTGCTTAGTTACAGCATTAAAGCAGTCTTAATCTGTGCAGCGGATTTCTGAAGCATTTCCTAATGCAAGGCCGTGGCTGACATGTTTTCAGTCTTTTGGTTTCTTCTGCGTGTTGATGCGTATTGATTTGGGTATTGAATCAGGTTTTCCTTTGTTGCAGGCAGCAGGCTCGTCAGTGAGAGCAGGGCCTACATTAGCAGAAGCACACAGTGTTCAGCTCGCAACGTAAGATCATTATCCTCCCCTGAGATTAGTCAAAGGGCTTCCTCCTCTTCATTCAGCCTGGAGCGGCCGCCACACTGCGCCACTCGAGCTGCCTAACACCACCACTGTGCTGTGATCAGGGTCCACAGGCGCATGTCGTCTTTACAAGGGGATGCAACAACAGGCAAATAAGAGTCTGAAGTGAAGAACCGCCATTTATTTATCTGTTTGGGCTCCTCTGTCCTGCTCTGCGTCACGGATCGTTACACCCTCAAGCCAGCTCAAAGGAGTCATCAGTTAATTTGTTCCTCGGTGCTGAGAAACAGTATGAGAAGATACTAAAACCACAATTTCACCAAGCACCTCAAAGCTTTCATTTTAGTGATTTCAAGTTTGTGTTTTATCGCTGTGGTAATTGGTCTTGCTCCAATTTTAGTTTTTTGCTGTAATAAAGCGGAATAGTTTTAGCAAAAAGTCAAATTGCTAGTAGACTAGAGTTGTGATTTATATTTGAATAGTTGGATTCTGTTCAAGAGTTCACTTTTTAAGCCCAACCAGGACCATTAACATCAGAGAGAAGACTAAATTCTGAGCGGATGAACTAATCCAAGACTTCAGTGTATTGTAGGATTTGTTTGTAGAGTTCTGGACTACATCTTTAGCAACTTTTACACATAATAAGTCAGAATAATTTGTTAATTTGCTACCGTTTATGTTGATTTGATTGTTATACTGTAATAATGACGTTTTGCTGCAGCCTGTAGCAAAGTTTCTTTTCAACTTTTGATGCAAAAGAAGTAGCACATCTCCAGTGATAATTGTCTGAAACAGAGATGCACTGATCCAGCTTTCTCAATTCCGTTATTGATTGTATTCGCCAATACCTTCAATCTTCTCAACTAGCTTTGTGGCTGTGATTAAATTTGCTATTTAAGTTTTAATAGCAGAATTTTGTTCAAAGTTCAAATGAATTTAAACAATTTCTATGAACTAACAAACTAGAAAGAGTCTCTTGTGCTTTGGAACATGCTTACACAGATCTAATATATATATATAATTTGCAGAAAATTGAATGATATTTTGTAGTTTTTTTTAACAAAATTCTACTTAAAGCTGTAGTCAACCAAAGAAATTCTTGGTCGACTAAAGACACGTGGGCGTGGCAAAAGCTCTGAAGCTAGTTTCTTTTTCGGTATCTTTTTTATTTAACCATTTATTTGACCCAATCTGTGCTCGTAATGCAATTTGTGACATTTGTTTAGAAGAATAGAGCAAGGAAACCATGTATTTGTATCTAAAATACAAAATAGACGAATGATTTCGTCCCAAATCTTCAGGTAATTCACTTCTTTTTGTTGCTGTTCAATAAATCCTTATAATCTAAATAAAAGAATTAGTTCACTAATACAAATTTTGGCCGATTAAGTCTCCATCGACCGAGTAATCAGCCAATCGACTAAATAACTAACAAACTACAATTCCCTAATTCCAATACTTATAAATTGGAGCCTTAACAAATTAAGTACGTATGTAAAAATTGCATTATTGATTGGAATATTTGTGCAGCCCGACTGAAAATTACTTTGCCTTCTCAAAACCAATGAGCAATAGAAGTACCGTGTAATGTTTATTTATGATGCAAGTAATGACGTTGTGTGAAGACAATTTCAAATCTGGGTCAACTTCAGTAACTCGTCTTGTAGCGTCCAACCATCGGTAAAAGCAAAGCCAGGATATCGACTGAATCAATGTGATCAATACTTGATCCAGCAGAATCTCATTGATCGGCGCCGATATCCAATCACAGTATTGATACCTGTTAGGGCTGAGCAATTCATCAAAAATAACACTTATATAAAAGCATGTTTTTGTAGTTTAGATGCCTTTGTGACAGTAAGTTTGTGACTTTGCTCTGAGCAGGCTTGCATGACCACAAAATGAACTATTATTTGGCCGAGAGGAAGGCCTCCGCCTGTATGTTTCTATGGAAAAGTAGCTCCTTTAGCTATATTCCTTTTTCTATGGCATAAAACATATTCATTCCCAACAGGGCTGGGCGATGTGGACAAAAATGCATATCTCTATATCTTTGAAATATTTTTTTTATGTCTATAGTTTAAATGTGAATTTACTTGAATAAATTAATCTTGGTGATGCCTTTTGCTCAGTAAAGCTAAATATAATTAAGTTCTATGCATAAAACACATTTATATTTGCCTATTATCTATTTTTCTCGCTAACTTTTGCAATGTTTAGGATTAATTATCTCTGTCAATATTCGTCCTATCATTATGAAATGAAAACAGGGACAGAGTTTAGTCTGTTTTCTGTCAGAATAAGTCTGCTACAAGTCTGTGTGTGGAGGAGACTTTTTACCACAGCTGCTCAAAAATACAAAACTTAATTTAATTTATTCCCAATAGCCTTTGTATAACGAAGAATTTCGCGAGATAGTTCTGTAGGTGTCAGGTTGATCTCGCCATGAGCTCTCGTCCCATCCTTACTATTTACCCAATATATCGATCTACTTCTATATCGATATACTTGTATATCGATATATTGCCCAGCCCTAATCCCCAATGAGAATGTTCTAAAGAATGGTTTTATCTTCACGTTTGTATTAATGTGTGAAGTTAACGTTTCACCTCCAGAAAGTTGCTCAGTGCACTTTTAATTTTGTCTTTGAAAAGAATAGATAAACTCAAATCCCCCAAAATTTAGATTTGATCAATGTGAGGGAAAAACATAACTCATCTTAAAGAATCCACCAGTAAACTACCTTTTTCTGTCAGAAAACACATTCTGTTCACAGGAGCAGACTGCGTGTAGATGAAGCTTCAGTCTGTCTCTCTGATCAATACTTGTGCCTCCAGTGGAACAGCCATGGCCCCGGTGCGCAGACGTCAGGCCCTTTAACATGAATAACTCCATCGCCCCGCGCTGTCATGTCAGAGGCATGAGCGAGCACTTTCCCCACCGCCGCCGCCGCTGCTGCTGCTTTTGCTCAGCTGTCTTATGTAACGCAGAGGTGATGCTGCTGCTCATCGCTGTGCTGCTAAGTAGAGCACAAAATCCCGGCCCTGTAGGAACTCTGGAGCGGCCCGTGTTCCTCCGCAGGGTCTGTCCGCGCTCGTGGGAGGAGCAGATGGAGCCGGATGGGAAGGCGCTGGCACAGGCTTTGTCTTGAGCAATAGACAACAGGTTTCGATGAGGGTTCTTCTGTGCCATGACATTTTATCTGTCTGTTATCAAGTGGTTGTTGTACAGAAGTCATACCTTTTAGAGCTGTGCAATATATCGAATTTTAGATAATATCGTGAATGTTGTTTTCAAGATATCCAAAAAAATTAATATCGAGTTTATAGTAGGCCTGGGCAATATGGACAAAAACGTATATCTCGATATATTTTTTCACATCTCGATTAACGATGTATATCTCGATATTTTTGAAATTACATTTTTTAAGTGAAAGACAATTTTTTGAAAGCCTGTAGCTGAGGATTAGGACATGCAGACATGTACTCTTTCATTGAATAAGTTCATTTTAGTGATTCCTTTTGCTGAGTGAAACTAAAATAACACAAAATTCTATGCACATTTGTATGTTTATAATTTGACTAATGCAACAAATATAAAGTTTATTTAATCTGCTCATTTCTTTGCATTTTTTCTGTATCTGTAGCTGCTTTTTATCAGTTTATCAGCTCTTTTTACCCAGAATTACATTATTTCGATATTTACGATTTGGTCAAATTAATATCTTATCAACTAAATATATTGATATACGATGTATATCAATATATCGCCCAGCCCTAGTATAAAGTCAAAATTGACACAAAAAGAGCCCATTAAGAATAGAAAATTTAGAAATGGTGGTAGTAACTTTCAACTTAGGATAGAAATGTAATATTTCTGTGATTCTCCAGACCAATAATACTTTACACAGATGTTTGCAGCACAAATAATTGTTGTTCAAAGTCAGTTTTTTGCTGTAATACAGTCTAGTCGCTTGCAGAAATCACCAGATTGAAACAGCCTTTCAGATATTTTATGGCAAAGTACAGTGTCATTAATCAGAAATCTTGTTCATCTTCTAGATCTATGACATTATTGCTACTAGTGCTGTCAAGCGATTAAAAAATGGAAGAGATTAATTATGATATGTGATTAATTAATCTAATTAATCTATTTTTATTCTCACCTAAAAATTGCTGAGAAAACACTCAATTTAAGTGTTTTTGTTTTGTTTTTATCCAATTTACTTAGACTTTAGGAAGTTTTGTTTTGTTGCTAAGTTGTCAAGTTGAACAACCCTTATGTCACTTTGTAACTCGCAGATGGAAACAATGAAGTTAAAGATTTCAAAATAGATTAATGCGATTAAAAAAATTAACTCTATTAATATGTCTGTAATTAATTAATCTCAATTAATGCACTAACTTGACACCCCTAATAATTGCATTCTACAACTTGAATGCAACCTATTGACAGAGAGATTTGCCCAAACAAAATTGAATTATAAATTTTTGTATATATCTCGCCCGGCCCTAATTCCTTTATAATTGGGCTGCAAGATTAACCGCAATAAAACTGAAATTCCAACTGAATGAATGCACTTAGCAAATCGCAGAATAAGTTATCATAATTTACTACAAAAACATCAAAGTGTTATTATTCAAAAAACTAGTTTGTCAGTTCATCGGCCAATTTGAGTCATTTTGGCAGTTCTCCCGGACATGTTTAAAATGTGAACAGAATCCAATTGTTTGAATATTTAACACCGCTAATCAGATAGTTGTCAAAAAAAAATTGCAACAGGTTGTGCTATGACATTATCACAGCGAGCAAGAAGTAGTTTTTCCTTAATAACATTGTACTTTGTCGTGAATGATCCAAAAAGTAATTTTTATAATCCATCTGCCTGCCTTATATACAGAAGTAAACTGTTCAGAGGTGAGGGATGACCACAGAAATGTCTCATCATGAGTCCAAAAGGGCTGCAACTAACCATTATTTGCTAATCATTTAGTTGACCGATTATTCTTTCAATTAATCAATTAGTTGTTAGAATGCTAGTGTGACTTAAATACAAGATTGTTGGCAAAGGTAGCTGAGGTAATGTGTCTTGAAAACGTTATGGAGATGTAGATTTTATATCAAAAGTATCGATAACCAGACTCATCAACACTAAAACTGGTATTGAAATTAGACCTTCATGTGAACAAGCATCCATACTTAAAAAAAAAAATCACATTAACCAGACACAATTTGACATTTTCTGATGAGTTTTAAAATAATCCTGAGTCTGATCAAAGCTAGTTCAAAATCATAATGTTTAGTAAAGAAAGTATTTGTATTTTGTGCTGAAAATGTCAGTTTACTGTGTAGAAATTTGAAGTGAAAAGAACATTTTTAGTTGCTATTGTGGTACCATAACTAGTAATCCAAGTCTATTCCTTTGTTTTAAAGATTTTGTATCATAACACTTGATGTAGACAAACAGGTTTTTATATCAAAAACAAAATTTTTTTGTATAATTTGAGGCGCTTGAGAACATACTGTATATAAAGACATGTTAACCATTATTTGATTACTAATTTCGTTTGTTACGACTATTTTTTAAATTTGTGATTAATTGATTAACTTGTTGCAGCCCTACTTATTGAATTTAGCTGGCATATGATTTGTGCTTTTTGATTAAGACATTTTGGCTAAATTTGACCCTGAAGCTGAAGTTTTTTGAGAATCCTGCTGGAGTTGATTTTATAAATGACAGATTATTTCCAATAAAAACTAAAGATCGACCGATTTGGGTTTTTCTTTGGCCAAAAGCGATGATTTTTTAAAATGTTAATGCCGATATCAACAACAGATTTTCAAGGCCGATTTCCTTTTTTTTTTAGTTTTCAAGAAGCATAGCTGAGACGAGATTGTCTATCCAAAAGAGAAAAAGTTTGGTCTGTTATTATTTTGTCTTATTGTTTAATGAATACAACATGTTTATGCACAATACATCAGGGCTGGGCAATATCATGAAAAAATCAAATCGTGAGCTCATCTTCCTGACAATCTGCTTTTTTCACAAAATCGTCATATCATGTTTTCCTACAATCTTCTTTAAAAGTCTCTTATACATTTTGTAGGTTGTGTTTTTTTGGGCCGCATATTCAAGTCATAAAAGAGGTATAGGATATTTGCATTTTTCATGTCAAGTTTGATCAATTATGATTGAAACAGTCATGAAAAGTTGTTGTTAATGTTAGATAAACTATTGAAATACGCCAAAATCATTCATCCTTGTTTAGAGGCAACACACAACGTTCAAATGAATCGCTTATTTTTTGTGAACTTTTTATTGAAGGGCTGAGGTTGTTTATTTGGGGATTTATTTTCAAAGGCTTGGTCACTTATTTCTCTCTGAAAATCTGGCAACAAGACAGACTTTGACAGCTGGATTAAGACATTGACAAGTAACTTTCTGAAAGATACTTCTTTTTACCTCAAAGGCAAAAATAAAATAAAATAGACATGAATCGTGATAAAATCGAAATTGTGATTTGGCTTCAAGAAAATGGAGAAATATAAAACAAACCGTATAATTTCTCTCTAAAACTAACTTGGAGCTCAGCTGATCACTTTGAGTGCAGCTCTACCATGCAGACGACTGTTCAAACAACGGCCTCATCAAATATCGGCCAAAATAAGGCCGATATGTTGGTCTATTTCTAATAAAAATACTATATTATTTACTCAATGCTGATAAATTTGCTCCACTTTTGGCAAGTTTTTGAAACCTACATAAAGACCAGTATTATTACTAAATTAGTTGGTTATTTCAATCAATTTGTTAACTAGTTGCAGCTGTGTTCAGTATATTGCAAAATCATGATTCATTTAGTACAGACGGGATTATCTTTTTGAAATATTGTTTACTTCTTTATAAGTATTCAATGTTAACAACAACACAAGTCTGGCTGAGTCTCATGTTACTCTAACCCTGGGATAAGACAATATTTACTGTTGCAATAACTGAACAAACAATACTAATTGATTAATTTGTGTTAAATGCATACGCCCTGTCTCCACAGCAGATGATGAGCCGCTCACATAATTGATAGAACGCGTGTGTAATTAAATGAAGTCTCAGTGTAGTGTCAGATGCACCGCTGAGTGCTCTTGTCGCGTCTCACGTTACATCAGTCTGTGAGCGAGAAGCTGCTGCTGCGGCGGCTTTCACAACTGTCAGCGTTCAGATGAATATTCTACAACTTCACCAGGAAATAAACGACTAACTGACCATCACTGCTTCCTGTTTTATTTAGTGTTGTTCCGATACCATTTTTTTTTTTTACTGATCCGATACTTTGTTTGACTCAGGGTAGGTGCCGGTGTTATGCCGAAAAATGCATCCCCTCCTCACGGGAACGCATACACTCCGGAAAACTGGAACTTCACAGAACGACTTTATGTGGTACAACATTTTGTGTTAATATTTTTAACATAATTATTGAGAAGTGTTTTATAGTCCTAGTTTGGAAGTTAGATTGTAGTGTGCAGTAAGCTGTATACTTATATTTGTGAAAGAATTATGACAAACAAAGCCACAAAGACAGCTAAATATTAGAATAATTTTCTATTTCATAGCTTAAATCACTAGTTAATGTTGTTGTCTTTCTAAAATATTCCACTATAGACATTTGCCAAAATATGCACCCACTATAGATGTTTTGGAAACAGGATTATCTGTAAGTGTCGGGGTCACCTCTTAAAACAACAAATGTAAGTATATACAGCTTACTGCACACTACAAGCTAACATCCAAACTAAGACTATAAAACACGTTTCAATAATTATGTTAAAAATATTAACACAAAATGTTGTACCATATAAGATATAAAGTCATCCTTTAATATTCGCAAATTCCAGTTTTCAAGAGTGTATGTGTTCCCGTGAGGAAGGGAAGCATTTTTCGGCATAACACCGATACCGTACCTAATATTATATTAATGGCTAATGAAGTAAATTATAGGTACAGCTTTTAACTCAAATTTAAATCAGTCATCAATTTTAATAATAGCTTCTGCAAACTAGACTCATAAATCTCAAAAAGCAAGATTAATACTTAAAAGAGCTATAAAATAGGCTACGGTTACTTAAATATAAAGATGTGTTTATTGTAACTGTTATGTATTTGGATTTTTAAGCCTATTTTAGAGTAAAATGTATTTTTCATTAAACATAACTGTGTTGAGTATTTTCTTATTTAGTGCTTTTCCACCTCTGTGTGTCATAAAAACAACAGTGAGGCCTAAAAAAAGACGCCAATCCTAATGAAATGCAGTGTAAACAAAAGTCCGAGTTAGCATGTTAGCCTGTTAGCGCTGCTAGCTAGCGCTGCTTTTGGACCATTTTTAGAGTTTGTTTGACCACAGTCCATCTACTATAAAGGCTAAATGAAACATCACAAAGGTAAAACGGGTGTTTGTGAGCATGTATGGAGTATTTTTATGGTTGAACTTTGAAGAGCCTCCACAGTTTTTCTAGCTGCTGTGACTGTTAGCTGTAGCATTAGCCACGATGCTGCGGCTGCATCTACGGCTCCTCATTCAGGACAATACAGGGCGGTATTGGAACAGAGATTTGGTATGAGTACTCGTCGATACTGATACCTGAAAAATGTGCGATATCGGACGTTTTGCTGATATCGGTATAGGAACTACCCTAGTTTTATTACAATCAGATTAAAGCTTTGTGTTGTGTGTCTCTTACAGATTATGTCTACTTTGAAAACTCCTCCAGTAACCCGTACCTCATTCGAAGAATAGAGGAGCTCAACAAGGTACGTTCCGTTTATAATGTTTATGCTTTTGTCACTCACTCTCATTCAAACCCTTTCCCAACATGTTTATTCTTGACCATTCATAGCTGCTTGTGTGAAAGTGCAATCTTTTGTTTATCTGAACTTCTTTGAATCTTCTATCAGACTCATGCATCAGGCTGGGCTTTTGAAAGTTGTGAAAAGTACTTCTAAACTCATTGTGATAAAGAATTATGAGGCTCGGGGTGCAGTATGTAAGTGAGAAGATGTGTGTTAAAATTGAACTGTTCAGTTTCTATTGTAAAGACTAAAAACTGAATATAGCTAGGGTTAGATGATATCAATATGTTTTATGTCAACTCATTTTCTCATTAATTATTAGTAATTTAACTGTGTAGAAAAAGTGAAAGGTCTGTAAAATTACTAACAGAATATGTTATATGTTAAGAGAACACTTTTGACATGGGCACAGACTCAGAAAGGTTTATTTACATAAGAGGGCCTCTTTAATTGTATTTTTTACACAATATAATACATCTGGACATACAGTAAATGTGTTAAAATGGCTTTATGTCGCCCAATTGTCACATATGAATATTACTGGGGCTGCAACAAGTTAATTGCAAGTAATCAATTATGGAATGAAACATCAACTAATAATAGTAATCAAATAATCATTCATTTGCCTTGCGTAGGTTTTCAAGCATGTATGAACTGGAAAAAAAAAACGTTTTATCACTCCAATTTACTCTTAAAAGAGTCAATGTTACTAGTAAACACACATTTGATTTGGATTTGAGTAAATGTGACTAAAATTTGTCAAAAAAAAATAGATCTATGATTATTTCATATAAAGTAACTATTTTAGCTTGTCCTATAAAACAAAAGGTTTGCCAATGTTTGTTCCATTGGCAAATCTTTTTTAAGGCAGTAACAATCTTAATTCAGTCAGTTATGACCTCATGGTCTAATTTAATTTTAGGCTTTGTCTGGCTCGAAATGTGTAAAATATTGTAGTCACGTGACTTTTGCGTTCTAAGCAACTAATTGATCAATCGAAAGAATAATTGACCAACTAATCGATTACCAAAATACGACTCTCGAACATCTCTGACTCTGATCAATTTGACCCGAGCTCCATTTGAGTTTAACAACCCTGGTCCATAGAATAAATATAACTTACGACACTAATACAACCTTTAATCAGCCTTTTTATCATCTCCTTAACGTTACCATCATAGTTTCAGATTTGTTCTTTTTTCTTCACGCACATTGGAGCCGGTTGAGTGCGTTGTAGCCTTGTGTCTTGACTGCCTGTGGAAAGCAGCTGCACTTGTTGGATGAGTGTTAATTATGGCCAGTGTAATGACAGTGGAGCACGGAGCAGGCTGCTCTATGACACGCAGCACCGGCGACGGACTCGGATTAAACTCATTTATGTAACACTTTTTACTGGAGCACTTGTGGAGCTCTGTGTCTAAGCTGCCGTCATGTGAGCGTCGTAAAGAAGAGTTTGTGAAGTAATGGCACGACGGCGACATTGCAATAAAACTAAATAGAACTTTACCTAATTTTTGCTGTTTTAAGAACGTGAGCAAACAGAAATATTCAATTCACAACATTTTGCAGAAGTCATGTTTTCTCTCTTAGCCAATGCATTCTCAATCTCTTGTTTCTGCTCCACAATGTGTTTTGAAGTGCTTTTCACAACTTTCATAAGCCAGCGCCAGTTGAGCTGTGTTGGTATGCTAACAGGAGTACTTTTAAAAATGTAATCAAGCATGGCTTTTTTTTGCTACAATCTAGTGTAATTTGAGTAAAGGTGTAGTCAAATATAAAACTATTTATATACCATAGAGGGATTTTTTGTTTATCAACACGGGCGATGCACGCATACCTGTTAGAAAGAGCCACTGCTCATAGACACAAACAGTGGAAACAACTCAAAAAAGCACCGTTGTCAGCTAACTAGAGTTTATCACTGTGAGAACAAAAGTTATGTTGCTAATTCAAATTTGTGAATGAAATTAGACCCTACAACCCTTAAAAGTTACATTCAGGTGAGTGAAAAAAACGGCGAGAAAAACACTGTCTCAAGCTTCAGGAGACAGACGACTGTCAGACCGGTTCAGACCTGATTAAAACAGCTGCTCTCGTCCCGTTTTGTTGTTTTATTCAAAAAAGTTTCCCCAACTAAGCTGACATAGGGTGGCTCTTTCTGCTTAAAGCATGCGCAGTAGGGCGGACAGTCTATACTATAGATCAGTGGTGCCCACTTTGCTTGGCCGTGCACTTCCTCTTCAGCTGCGTTTAACCTGTAAATTTCAGTTGCTAGGTTTATTTTAAGTTACTCTATATCTGTTTGGTCTTGACCTGCAGTAAACAGTGTTAGTTTCCCTTACAGAGCTAAATAGTGAGTGCCCAGGGCAGAATAAGTTGAATAGATTATAATGGTTTTAATACCACAATCATCGCAAAAATAAATGTGTATAATTTTGCTGGTACAGTATCTTTCTAATTTGTTAATTTTGAGTCTCTAGACATCTTTGGCACTAAATAATTGTATATTCTTTATTAAGCCGTCTGGTTTTTAGTAGTTCTGATAAAACTCAAGATCACTGTGATAAAAAGAAGAAATATTAGTCACATTAGCACTTCACAATTGGACTTTTATCAAGATGTTTTTAATCTATAGTCTTTATTCCTTCTCAAATTTAATTATCAATACTGCAGCACACATTTGCTCACTTATCTAATCCAGTCTGAGCCTTTTAAGTCTTCAATACGATGAGTTTTGAAGCACTTTTCAGAAATGTAAGCTGCCAGCAAAAGCTTAGCCGTGTGTGCATGCTAACAGGAGATAACTCGTGCTAAAACATAAACAGATTAAGTTACAGGTTCTTTAATCTGATACACATTGCCTAAAGTTATCTCCGCAGTCTTCTCATGTTCATGTTTGTTCTTGTGTTTGTTCTAAGTTGATTTTGAAGTTTCTTGTCCCCGCAGACTGCCAATGGCAACGTGGAGGCCAAAGTGGTGTGTTTATTCAGGAGGAGGGACATCTCAGGAAACCTCAACACTCTGGCCGACAGCAACGCAAGTGAGTATCACAATTGCCGAAGAACAAAGAAAGCAAAGCACTGACGGAACGCGTGTGGAATGTATTGAGATGGATACAGTTTAGTCGTGGTCGTTACAAAAGGTTCTGTTCACAAGACATCACATTATTCCACAGGTTCATTATATTTAAACTGTTAGGAGGAGGGCAGCTACAATGGGGGTTAGGGTTACAATGTTGTTTAAAGGTAGTTTTTTGTTGAATTACAAAGGGTTTATGGGTCTAGTCACCAGCACAAAATACCAGATTTTAAACTCAGGGTTTCTGCAGGGTCTACAAAAGTTTTAAAAAAGTTTTAAATTGAATAGTTTGAATGGAGAGCCTTAAGAAGTTTTAAATTAGCCGTTGTAGGTCTTAAAATGTTTGCACAAGTCTATTTAATGAAACAATTTCTGTCAGATTTACCGATCTATTGGATACTGCTTTTCTGTCGGACAATTTGCAACACTTTAGCACAATTGTGTGTTTCTACTGTTATTTGGTTGATGTCAATAGGAAAAGTGATGTCATAAGATCAGGTGGAGGGCAAGAGGCAACATAGAGCTAGTGCTGTTCTATGTCACTGCATATCTCGATATAGTTTTTCATATCTCAGTATATGACATATATCTCGATAGCTTTGAAAAAACATTTTTTAAGTGACTTTTTTTCTGAGCCTTTAGCCTGCTGATTAGAAGGTGCAAATTTAAATTTGCATTGAATAACTCATTTTGGTGATGTCTTTGGCTAAATAAAGGTACTTTTTTGCATAAAACAAATGCATAATTTTGCTGTAATTGCTTAAATTTATAAGCTCTTATGACTCAAAATTATACTATCTTGATATTTACAATATGGTCAAATTCATATCTTGTTTAGGAAATATCGATATACATATACTGTATATCAGTATATGTATATACTGTATATCGATATATCACCAGCCCTACATAGAGCCTATGTAGTGTGTTGATGGTGACAGGGTTTTCTGCTCAAATGTCATTGTTGTGTAGTGACAAAACTTTTGATAGATTAAGCCTAGGACTTAAAATTATTAGAGATGGGCGATATGTTGGTCTCTGTATCGGCTGATATTTATGAATATATTATATTGGCCGATACAATATCTGTATCGGCCAATATAATAAAAATATAGCAGTGGCACCGATATTATTAGTGGAATATTCTCTATTCTGCCATATTTGCTTCCAGTTGACTTAACAAAGAGCTTGAGTCAATTGGAAACAAGATTTTAAATGGTGTTTGTTGTTAATGTGGTTGTTTTATCAGAAAAGTAAAATGATTGTTCTTTATGTGAAGTTAACTGTGTTAGATATTTACAAATTTAGATTGTTGGATTAGAGCTTGTTTATCGATTTAATGCCAGTCAAATACCAGCTATTATTTCCAACCTTCTTCTTCTTTTAGACTCACAGTTGCCAAGTCTGCTTCTTTATAGCGACTTTGAGCTTTGAACTGCAAAAAATATATCCATTTATGACCGAACCATAGACTTTTGGCATATTTTATGTTTAAAAGTCTTTATTAATGTTAGAATTACTATTAAACTATCCCAAATATTAACACTTTTAATATATATTTTACTGAAGGTTTGGGGATGCTTGTTTTGGGATTTTTTTTCAATGGCTTGGTCGCTTCGTTTTGGAAAACAGACAGTCTGCGAGAATCCCAAAGACGGTATAAAGATGCAGACTTGGCAGCTGTGATTGTTAGTGTAGTGGCGGTGGTTAAGTCTGGGCTCGGAGAGGGGGAGGAGGAGGTGGAGGAGAAGAATGAGGGGGAGCTGTGGGCAGACTGGTGCTAATGGTATGCAGACGACTGATGCCTGATCAGACACTCCCCCCTCCGCCACCTTCTCTTCCTCCTGAGGCTCCAGACAAAGGCGTCGTCTACAGCAGCGCGGCTCAAATCAATGCACCTCACACTAAAAGACGTAACGCTGCTGACACCGGCACAAGCCTCACCAAGCTAGTAATTCAGGCAATGTTTAAGCTGTAACACAAGAAACTGTATTAAAAGAGATCTGCTGTGTTTTAATGGTTAACTTATGACACATGTAGATCAGTAATTTACGTTTTGTTCATTGTAAAACACAAAATGGATCCAAAACATCTCAAAAATATAAACAGGACCATTGACTTCCTGTTCATAAACTGCAGCAGGGCTCCTGCGGGTCTTAAAAATTCTTAATTTTGAAATGGGAAATTTAGGGTTTTAATTTGTCTTAAATCTGTCAACATTAGCACTTTACGTCTTAAATTTGAAGTGGCTTTTTTAAGACCTTGTCTTTCGAGCAGATTTATCAAGTTAAATGAAGAATGTGCGTGTTTGTGTCGGAGAAGTTGCATTTGCTGTGATGCCCGTCGTGTAAAAAAGCTTCAGAGTGACAGCGCAGAACAGAGGTGCTTCAGAGCGCATGTGCTCAGTGTTAGCTCAGCATGAATCATCTCACAATTTTGGGACTAAACAAGAACTATTCAACTTGGTCAAACCAAGGCACGTTTCACTTCACAAATTCAACAATTCCGGCTAAAATCGTCTGACTCTGTCATTTGCTAGCGCTACTGATGCTGCGTGCTGTACGTAATGAGCCGCGCGCTTCACCGCGAGGGTTTCGTTACATTTTCTTGATTTATTTAAGGTGCGCAGTAGATTGTGCACATGTGGTGAAGCATCAACTTTTGAAACAGAAACTAATCTTTTTTATTTATAACAATTATGTTTTTAAACGTGCACATGGTTATATAAGGTCTTTAAAAAGTCTTAAAAGGTTTTAACTTTTATTCTAGAAGATGTGCAGGAATCCTGTGCAGAAATGATGAAGACAAGTAGGCTGGGATAGGTTGTAGGTGAAACAGAGATTTTCTGAGCTCTTGAGCATCATCTGCTCCAAATAGGGATGTAACAATATTGAAGATATCGCGATACCAATATATATCGTCATCACCTGATGATATTAAACAGCATGACTTGTATTATAGTTCTGAGTTTAGAACATTAACACACTTTATGCAAAACAGAAACCACAAAAAAATCTAATTATTTTAATAAATGAACAAAAAACAAGATCCCATAGCTGATATGGTGAGAGAGCAATTTAGCCTGAAGCTATGAATTTGCACCAAGAAAACAAATCACTGAATTATTTAAAAAAATGACTTTAAAATGTTGCTTTAATGTTTATTATTGTTAGCATAAGCTAGTTTCAGTTTAATCTGAAATAGAAGAACAGTCCAAACTCATTGTGCTAAAAGTATAAAGTATAGTTTGCTCTGCTCGCGTTGAGTTTGCCTGTGAGAGTTTTCAGTTTCAAAGTCCACTCGGGCCTGAGCGAAACACAAAGTGGTGTTTGTGCTGCTGCTCCAGCGGGACAGAGCTTCAGCGAGGCACACTCCAGACTACACACCGGCCAATTCATGCTCATGTTATCACAGACCTGCCTTCTGTTGTCAAGATACTGGCATTTTAAACTTTCACTGAGGAATAAGCTCAATGTTTATTCACTACTGATGTTAATACTGCAGTGACAAAAGAGGATTTCAGCACAAACAAATAGAAAGGTGTTTATTCTTCCTACTTATCTATGTTTCAAAAGTCAAGTTTTACATTTTCCACTTCCAGAAACCAAACTTTTTTCCTCGCTGGGCCAAAATGTATTAAGTTGGAGCGTGTTGAGGGCCCAAACATAAAATTGTGTTGCATTCAAAAGATGTATTTGCAAGGAGATTATGATAAAAGTGTCTTTAAGAACATGTTTTGTTTGAATAGACTTGATTTGGTGTCCTTTGATAGTCTCTACAACAAAACACTGAATTAAACAAATGCTCCAAACAAGCCTCAACAGCCCTTTTTAAACTAAACAAACTCCCCTCGAGAACTTAGTTTGGCTCCACTTTGGGCAACACTGCTTTGTAGTTTATTTCTGACACTTTTAGAAACAAAATTGATTGTATCAAAAGGCTTTACGCAATACTGTTGGATAATAGCTAAAGTAACAACATCGACACAAGCAAGAAAAGACTCCTCCAGGTCGTAAAAAGTCAATTTGTGGACAGGCAAGTTTGCTAACTTTGAAGGTGCTATGGAGGTTATGCAACGACATTATGTGGCAAAAGTCTGATTAAATGTGTTTAGTAGCTGTTTTTGGCCTAATTTTTGTGTCTGTGCGTGGAACATCAGTTGGTTTGTTTATATTCAAAACCTCTAACTTCTGTACGTATGAGCGTTTCCTGTCAGCGCTAGCATTGAGGTACAAACACGCCAAGCACACTTTGGTCTTTTGGTGACGCATTTATTCATTTTAGAGAAAACCTCATAGAAATGATCTGAAAAGGAAATGTCCATAAGTCCAAAAGTTACCTATTTTGAGTATAAACGAGCCAACTGATCATCCGTGCACAGAGCGTATGAGCAGCAAAGCCGCTATTTATTGTCATGACACAGTGCGGACATTACTTAGCTTGTTTGCTAGCAGCAGTTGGAGGTTTAGGACATTTTTACTGTTGAACTAAAGTCTGTGTCAGATACAAACAGAAGTGCTGTTGTAGTTTTTCTGCTTTTCTGCTACTGTTTACCTGATTTTCTCTTTTCAAATGTCACAGACAAACTTTTATTCAGCAGTAACAGTGGTTGTTTATATTTAGTATAATTAGTCTGTAGCTTCTTTTTTCTTATTTTAGTTAGAGAAATTATAATTTGTCTCTGACTCTCATTCATTTTTGCCACTCACTGCTGACATTTAGAATGCTGTGAATTCAATTGTGCATAACCTCTGTGTCTGATTTCTGTAATCCTAAAATCCAAACTAACTTTACAATAGTCCACACATTCTGCTCACTTATCCATTGCATTTTGAGCCTCTGAATTATGTATTCAATACGATGTGTTTTGAAGCATTTTCACAACTTTAAAAAGCCAAGACAAGTCGAGCCGTGTCAGCATGCTACTTACAATTAGCCAAATGCTACATAACATAAACAGACACTCTCCTACATTTTGATTGACAAATGGTCTGATATTAGATATAAACAGGACACTGTAAACTAATTTTCACTGGAATAGAAACTGTGACATTATGTCTGTGGTGGGAGGAAGCTGATTTTAAGCTTTTGTTTTTATAGTGCAGTGGTGTCCAAACTTTTTTCCTCAACAGCCACATGTTGAAAGACTAAACAGAGGGTCTATCTGGGTAATAGAAAAGTGAAAAATTCATAACAAGTTAATTTGAGCCTCAAGAAATGTACTCAGGCTTAAAGTTGGAGTAACTAACTTTTTAGTTAAAAATTAGTAACCTTTGTGTTTTTCACTAACAAGTATGTGATAAGTGTAGCACTTTGTGAAAAATAGAGACCACTGAGTATTGTCGGAACTGAATAATAAAGAATCTTAGTTCTTGACAGGAGCTGAATGCTGCGCTCTGATTGGCTGAGCTTAAGTGGTCCTCTGCCGTTTCACTTTCTGTTTGTAAGAAATGTTTTTTAAGCCATAATTGCACCCAAAATGAATACATGTCAAAATTAACCATGTATTGAAGGATTTATGAGAGAAAGTTAAAACCTAAATCATGTTTGCAATGTGAAAATCTGCTTCCCCACCTTTAAAATCACTAAAGAATGTAAAATAGTTTGATTTTGGTAATTTTAAAAAGGCCACTCTGTGTAAAACGGATTACTTTAGTGATGTTTGGGCCAATTCTTCGGAAGGTCCAAGGTCTGAGGGCCGTATTTGCTCGCCGGGCCGCAATTTGAACATGCCTGGTTCAGTGTTTTTAAAGAATCAGGTTTATGTACAGTAAAAATAGAATAATTAATAATAATGACGATGAGGATGAAGATCTAAGCCTTAGGTCAAGATCATTCTGAAGCACTTTTGTATTGACACTTGTCCAAACGATCTTTCCGTTCCGATACTCGTCACAGCATCGATTCGTATCTGATTTCCGATACTTTTGAGACGCCATCAAACACGGCCACAGTCCCTCATCAGGCTCAACAAAGACGCCTTTAATCTCCGGCGCGCGAGGGTTAAATCTGACTCTCCTTTGTGTGTGTGAAACAAGTGAGTGCGCTCACTGTCTTTTATGTGTGTCTTTTATGTGTGTGTGTGGAGGGACTTGTGGGGATACATGTTTTGGGGGGGATGGGCGCCTCAGGTCTGGCACACAGGGTTTCCTCCTTAGTCTGGCAGGGACTCGCCGGACAGGAGGGGGGGTAGGGGAGACAGAGGGGGGTGAGAGGTTAACAGAAAGGGGGCGTGGCCTGAGGTGGCGTCCCTCTTTTGCTCCGCAGTTGTGTCTGTGCTGCTTTGCTTTCTCTCTCTCTCTCCACCTTGGCCTCGCTCACAGGGTTTCCCGTGGCTGAGTGCAGGGGCGGAGTCCTCTCGCAGATGGAGCCCGCTGGTCCCGCCCCCGCAGCTTTTGCCACAAATTACTGGGCCGCCTTGAAATTAGGAATGCGCAATCTAGTGGCCAAGTGTAAATGTACAGTGTGTGGTGAAGGCCAGTGACGACAACTTATTCTGTTCAAGCCTCAAAAACAGATTATCAGAGTTTTTGCCTTTATTTTAGGTCTTAATTTTGTCGGATAATCCCAGTTATAAATCTTTATTGTAGTTTCACAGCAGAAAAGTTGTAATGTATAAAGAAATTGACTAATAATTTGAGTGTTAACTTTGCAAAAATACTTTCCTGGGAGTTGAAGCATTTTTTTTAGCTAAATGAAAATGTTACAAGGAATTAGTATTTGTAAAGTTGTAACTATTGAGTCATTTATGTGGATGTTGGCCCATATTTACAATGTGGTTGTAAGGTAACAGTTGTGGAATTACCTCTGCAGTGTCTGTCACATTTGCTGGACTAAAGACAGTTGTAAACCTCATCAGTCAACCTTCGTTTGACTGAAAAATGTGGTCTAACCCAGTCTTTCCGACCTTTTTTTTTCAAATGTGGCCATAGCATCTATTTTGAAACACAGAATTATTGAATTTTTACATTGAACATCTTTAAATGCATAAATGGTGATTGGTTTAGCTTTCTTTCTTGATGTAAAAGTTGTTCCAAACATTCCCAAAGTGTAAATCATTTAATTAAATCTAATTAAGCTTTATAGATTGAATATTGACATTTTTCAAACCACACTAATGTCACTTGTGTCAGGTTTTTGCTTCCCTTTTAGTGTCCTTAGCTGTTTTGCACAAGAGCAAATGCTTAATAAATGACACTGTTAGTGGATAAAACTTTTTTGCTTTCAGAATCAGAAAAAGTTTTATTGCTGTTGTCAATAAACGATGTTTTGTTTTTGTTTGTTTGTTTTTCTCAGGAGAGTTTGAGGAAGAATCCAAACAGCCAGTTCTACCTGAACAACAGAAGCACCAGCTCAAACACAGAGAACTGTTTCTGTCTCGACAGTTTGAGTCGCTACCGGCAACACACATACGGTACTTTTATATTTATTCATATATTTTTATTACCTCTGGATTTATTTGTACAAGATCAATTGTGTGTGAATCAGCTCCTCCAATCCTAAGGCCATGGCTCTTGATTGGAAAAGGTGGCTTGTGCTCTCCAGGTGGTGGAGAGTCCTTGTCCCAAGTGGAGTTCAAGTGTCTCAGGGTCTTGTTCATGAGTGAGGGAAGGATGGAGCGTGAGACTAACTGTCAGTCTGTGTTCCAACCCTCATGAGCTTTGGATAATGACCAAACGGACAAGAAATGGAAATGGTCGAAGTGAGTTTTCTCTGCAGGGTGGCTGGGCTCAGTCACATTGGAGTAACTCTGAGTAGAGCCGCTGCTCCTCCATGTCGAGAGAAGCCAGATGAGGTCAGAGTCAGACATTTGTTCGTGATGCCTCCTGGACAAGCCTGCCTGGTGAGGTGTCCTGGGCATGTCCAACCAGAGGAACAACCTGGGATTCCCTCGGAAAGGGAAGTCTGGCCTCCCTGCTCAGACTGCTGCCTCCACGACTCAACTCCGCCTAAATAGATGAGGTATAAATCTTTTTCTTTGTGCTTTATCTTCTCAGGGGCAAATGTAACGTGACACTCCTCAACGAGACAGACGTCCTGTCCGGATACTTGGACAAAGAGGTGAGTGCCGTGTGTCTCAGAGCGTCTCAAACATCTGCAGTGTGTTTGATGAACCGTGTTCTCTGCTCAGGACTGTTTCTTCTACTCGCTGGTGTTCGACCCTGTGCAGAAGACGCTGCTGGCCGACCAGGGAGAGATCCGAGTGGGCTCCAAATACCAGGCAGAGATCCCAGACATGCTGGCAGAGGGTATGTTGGAGCAGCAGGAGCCTGAGTGATGCACTAAACCTCGATGTGTCATGTAGTTGAACTCACTCTTTTGTCTGGCAGATGAGTCGGACACCAGAGTCCAAGAGAAGCTGGAAACCAAGGTGTGGGACCCCGACAACCAGCTGAAAGACTCCCAAATCGACCAGTTCCTGGTGGTGGCAAGGTGCGTACTCGTGCCATCTGTCCCCACTTGTGTAATCACTCTGCCTGTTACCATGGAGACGTGTCACTGAGGCAGATATTAGACAAAATACATAATGTGTATTACCTATTTTAACATGCTTGTGTTTGTGATACTTTAAAAGTGAAGCTAAACACAAAAAATCATGTTAAGCTTTATACTGTATATGTGATTCAAAAAACATTGCCGACTGTTCTGAGTCATTTTTTGCAAATTTAGTACAAACTGAACAAACTAGTTTTAGGTCAAGACAGTCACAAACCTTCTGTGTCTCACTGCAAAAGCCAGTGCCATTTCTAGACTTAAAGTTGGGGTAGCTAACTTATTTCGTAGTACATAGGTAAACTTTGTGTTTTCTACCAGAAAGTCGTTGATAAATGCAGCACTTTGTGAAATAATGAGACCACTGAATACTGAATAATAAGAATTTTAGTTCTAATCAGGGGCCGAATGCAGTGTTCTGATTGGCTGAGCTTGGGTGGTCCTCTCCAGTTTCACTTTTAAAAGAGGAAAAAGTCAGTTTTATGCCAAAATTGCAACCAAACATTAATACATATTGCTATTAACAATGTTTTGAAGGATTTATTACAGAAAGTTGTAAAAATCACCTACTCCACCTTTAAAGTTTACTTATTTACAACTAAAAAAATTAGCTACCCCACCTTTAATACTGTGTGCTGATCACAAACACCTGCTGTCAAACCAATCACACTGCTGCTCTCCACTCTCAGTCCCTCCTTTCACCCCCACTTGTTAAAGAGAAGTTAACCCTAAACTCCTCCCACAAAGTTTTTGTCAAAGTGTTGTTGTGTGTTAAACAAATCCAAGCCGCTCCAGTGGTGTCTGTCCTCACACCTGCTCTTGTGACTCTACAAAGTGTTGTCCTCTTCACCTCCTGTGGCTCGTGTCTGTTCAGGGCTGTGGGCACTTTCGCCAGAGCGCTGGACTGCAGCAGCTCCATCCGACAGCCCAGTCTCCACATGAGCGCCGCCGCAGCCTCCAGAGACATCACACTGGTAAGAACACGTCTTTAAGCACACATGACGAAGTGAATATGACTATTTTGAGTATGACCATGGAGATTTTATTAGGTATTTTGAATGTTTTCTATTCAGTTTTGCACTTTTGATCAGGTTTATAATTGTCTTTTTGTCCAGCAAATGACATGTAGAGCTAATTTTACAACTGCCTCTATGTTTTAAATGTTGGCCAAACACCACATAAATGACACAGACGTCCCGCTTTACTTTTCTTAAATGATTGTTTAAATTTCAAAGAAACTGTCAGTTGTGTGTTATTTGTCTTTGCATTTTGACGCTTTTTAATAACATGTGGAAGAATTGGCTCTGTGCACAGAGCGTCAGTTGGCTTGTTTATATTCAAAATAGCTAACTTCGGTACTTATGAACATTTCCTGTTAGTGTTAGCATTTAGACACAAACACGTCTCTATTTAATATTTATTATTCTGATTTGTAAAGTCTTTTCTATGTTTTATGTAACATTTTCTGAGTATTTCTTTGTTTTAAGCTGGTGTA
Organism: Mugilogobius chulae; assembly: GCA_038363315.1. Taxonomy (NCBI): domain Eukaryota; kingdom Metazoa; phylum Chordata; class Actinopteri; order Gobiiformes; family Gobiidae; genus Mugilogobius; species Mugilogobius chulae. The sequence goes on from CM076404.1 coordinate 33,283,521, forward strand.
GTGAAAACCTCATAGAAATGAACTGAACAGGAAAGGCTTGTATGCACAGAAGTTTGCTATTTTGAACAAAAACAAGCCAACTGATGTTCTGTGCACAGAGATATTTCTTCCTGTAATTTTCAACTTTTATTTGTCTTTTTTTCATAATTTGCAACTTATTAACTTACCCTATATGACAGGTTAGAACTTATTTTCAGAAAAACACTGTGAACATGATTATATATAAGATTTCACCAAACTATTTGCATGTTTTCACCTAGGCTGGCTGTTTTTATGAAGTTTGTAGTTGTTTTGTCCAGCAAATATGACATACTGTATGTAGAGGTGAACCTACAACTGTTACCTAGCAACTGCATTGTTAATGTTGCCAAAAACCCACAGAAATAACACGTATGTTATGATGTGACAAATGGTAATATTTTGTAACACTTAAATTGTGTTAAATGATTGTTTAAACACGCAAAGAAACTGTGCCAATTTTGATTCCAACAGAGATCACTTCTTGTACTTTTATTTGTCTATTTCTTCATAATTTGCTACGTAGCTGTTGTAAAACTGATAAATATTTACCACAAAGACTGTCACACCAGACAAAGTCAAAAAAGTTCCTGTTGAAATTAGGTTCTACTGTAACTGAATCAAGTTTAAACATCTTCATTTGCTATGTATGTTTATACATCCGTGAAATTAATATATTAGGTCTTAATAAATTAATGAAAACATATATATAATTGAAATAAATCATGGAAATGTTGACAATTGTTTTGGAAGAATCATGGAAAATCATAAAATACAATCCCATGACAAACCCTGTAAAACCTGTTTCCTGTCCAGTTCCACGCCATGGACACGCTACAGAAGAACGGCTACGACCTGGCCAAAGCCATGTCCACGCTGGTCCCTCAGGGCGGTCCCGTGCTCTGTCGGGACGAGATGGAGGAGTGGAGCGCGTCCGAGGCCATGCTGTTTGAGGAGGCCCTGGAGAAATACGGGAAGGACTTCAACGACATCCGCCAGGACTTTGTAAGTAGCAGCAGCAGCCACTCTTTTGCTCCCGCGCCGTGTTCTGACTGAGAGCTCTGGATAAATATTTGTCTTCCTCTGCAGCTGCCGTGGAAGTCTCTGGCCAGTGTGGTGCAGTTTTACTACATGTGGAAGACGACAGACCGCTACATTCAGCAGGTACGTGACAGGACAGTGTGTTTTGTGCTTGACTATTGAAGGTATTTGATGTAATCTGTGTGTTATTTTGATCAGAAACGTCTAAAAGCAGCAGAGGCCGACAGCAAACTGAAGCAGGTGTACATCCCCACCTAGTGAGTACGACCGGAACTGCAACACAATGATCCAGTCTGAACTATGAGCTTTAACGAAAAACATGTTTATCCACAGCACCAAACCAAACCCAAACCAGATCATGGTCCCGGGAAGCAAACCGGGAATGAACGGAGCCGCCGGATTTCAGAAAGGCCTGAGCTGTGAGAGCTGCCACAGTAAGAGACTTTCATTCTTAAGTCTGTCAATAAGATCAGGGCTGAGCGATATTGACATAAATGGATGTGTCAGTAATGTTTTGGCTCATTTTGATTATGATATTCAGATGATATTATTTCAAACCAACCAGTTCAACCACTTTTTCAAGTGTATTAGTTAAGGTTCAGTGATGATGAGAAAAATTAGGCTGTAGTTGACGAAAGACATTTATGGTCGACTCAATTAGTTAATCGACTAAAAGCTCCTCTTTCTCAAAACTATTGAGTGTCTAAATGTTCTGACTAAATATTTGACCCAAACTGCCTCAAAAGACACAAACTCAGAGGTTTGCACATTAAGTTACTTTTCATAAAGAAAATGCAGCTAAACGAGATTTTCATGTGAAATATTTTTAACACATTTGCAGTATGCTTTCTGAAATATCACCATCTACACCAATTTGATCATTTACAGTGTTGTATCTTTCTTTGTTTGTATCTTTAAACAACTATTTTGAAGCATTTCTTACTACGATACACAATATTACATTTTTTGCATATCTTCAAAACAACTATCATATAGCTCTAAAGATATGTATATTAAAGTTTTTTTTGTTTTGTTTTTTGTTTGTATGGGAGATTAACATTTGTTGTAAAAAATATTAATGTTTTACTTAAATTAGAAAATTTTTAAAAGAAATAATGAAAAAAGCAAAATAGAACTTTAAAATTGTCAATATCACACTGTTGCACGGGTTCTCAAACCTTTGATACCAGGCACCCCTGATCTGTAGAAAAATATTCCAAATTCTTCACAAAAGCGTCACAATAAAATTGTGACATTTAAAGGGCTGGGTAATATTAACAAAAATAGATATCGCAATAATTTTTTTTGGCCTTAACTCGATTAGAATATTCAGATGATATTATATCACTCCAACAAAAAATGTCCAGACATGTCGTTAATTATTAAATATGGCTGTATTGGGCACGTTCTACTGGTCGATTAGTCGACTAAAAGGTCACGCCCAACTTTTCAAAACTAGTAATATTTAATGATTTAACCAAATATTCATGCTAACTATTTACACAGAAAAAATGCAACTACCTTTCAAATGTTAAAGAAGATGTAATAAATGTGCTTTTAAATCCTTCTTACCCTCCCAAAAATATTGCATATTTTGAACACCACTGAGTTAATGACTAATTGACTTATGACAAAATCTGTACACAACAATGAATAAAAATATTGTCTCTCTATAGTTACATACATTTTTGCATTAGATTTTTTTACACTTTCACAATAATCTTTAAAATTCGATATATCGCCCAGCTCCAGATATTTAAGTGGAATATGAAGTTCTCTTTGTCATCTAGTTGTTTCTATCCAAAACATGCCAAGTTAATTTTGCAAATAATAAGAAATCGTAATAGCCAGGACAAAAAACATTTTTAAGGACCCTGAACACAGAGCCCAGGGATCTCACGACTGCACTAGAAAGACGAGAACATTTTCAGTTTTCTCATATCATCATATTTAATTATATCATAAATGTCTGCATCATGGTATTTAAGAATAACTGCTTTTTGTGTACTTTAAAATAATCTGTTTTGTCTCCTGCAGCTGCCCAGTCTCCTCAGTGGTACGCCTGGGGGCCTCCGAACATGCAGTGCAGACTGTGTGCTTCCTGCTGGATTTACTGGAAGAAGTACGGAGGCCTGAAGACTCCCACACAGCTGGAGGGAGCGGCCCGCGGAGGCTCAGTAAGTCTCACTTCTGACAAACATTAAAAGAGCCACTGTGCAGCTTTACTCATCATCTTCTTCTCGATCAGGAGTCAGGTCCTCGAGGTCACATGACTCGGCAGGAGGTGCAGGGCATGTCCCCGTTCACCCGAAACGAAGGCAGAGCCAAGCTTCTCGCCAAGAACCGCCAGACCTTCATTCTGCAGACGACCAAGCTGACGCGCGTGGCCCGGAGAGTGTGTGAGGACATTTTACAGCCGCGACGAGCTGCCCGCCGACCGTACGCCTCCATCAACGCCAACGCGGTCAAGGCTGAGTGTAAGACCTCTGCGTTTTAATCAGAAACACACTGTAATCTGTGATCTAACCCAGTGTGTGTGTGTGTTCAGGTATGACCAGGCTGCCCAAAGCCACAAAAAACCCCGTCAAGACTAAAATCATCCCTCGACCGTCCCTAGCGACCATCGTCAAAGACCTGGGTATGAATTTCTGAACAAACTCTCAGTGATTTCTGCTTCTCTTTGTCTCGTCTTTACTGACTGTGAGCTCCTCTGTGCAGCCATCTCTGCTCCGCTCAAACTCAAAGCGTCTCGAGGACCACCAACCCCCATCAACAGAAACCAAGTCAACCAGCCGCGTGTGGGACAAGGCCTGCTGGGGAAGAGAGGCTTTGACAATGTATGTTCTCATTTGCATTAACGTTCTTCTACTAGGGCTGCACTAGAGCTAAAATCATCTGCGTTTTCAGAGAGTTCACAGAAATGGTAGAGTAAGGATGTTTTTTTTATCATGGTTTGATAAAAAAAACATCCCTCTGCTCTATGCTTTGTCCTAGTTTTTGTAGAAATATTATGTCAGGGGTCTTCATCCTATAACAGCAAGAGCCACATTTTCCCAATTCAAGCCAAATCAAAGTCAGAAAGAGCCGCAACTGTATTTAGTCTAAACGTTTTTAGACAGTTAAGTGAATTTACTAGGGCTGTCAAAGTTAACGCGTTAATCATGCGATTAATTATAAAAAATTGACGCATTAATCATGAATTATCGCAGATTAATTACACTCGTTAATTTGACCGCTCAGTACGCGCTTCAGCGCGGAGGGAGCGCGTACTGCGCGGAGAGATACCTGGAAGAAGGCGGCGCAGGTTGTTATTAGGTCTGCGTAGTAGCTCAAGTGAATGCATACGCGGTGTAAACATGAATGGGGAGACAACGACCAGTGCGCCCGCCTCGGCAGAACTCGGCAGAACATCCCGACGGGACTTTAGATAAAACGAAGGTAGTGTGCATATATTGCAATGATGAACTCTCCTTTCAACGAAGCGCAACAAGCTTGAAATACCACCTTAAAACCAAACATGTGTTTGAGGCAGCGGCTGCAAGAGCGCTGCTACTAGACTAACTTATATCAAGCTGAGCACGGCAATGTTAACAAAAGCATCACAGATAAGTTAAACAACTCTTTTGCTAAATGGATAGCCACAGCATGTAGACCCACTAACATCGTTAAAGACCAAGGGACGCAAAATATCAATGATTATGCATATCAACAATCACAACCAGAATAAACCAACTGTAGAGCGCAAATAATAATAATTTACATATTCAAGTAACAAATATTTGAATGTTAAGACATTCTAACAGTCATTTTCAAAATGTTGTGGTCTTTTATAGAATATCTTTGAAAGTTTGCAATCAAGAAATTAACTGTGATTAATCGTGATTAATCAAAATTTGAAAGTGTGATTAATCTGATTAAAAAAATTAATCGTTTGACAGCACTAGAATTTACACAATGTTTTACAAAATAAAACATTGTGTATTTTCACAAAAATGTTTTTGATGGCGAGCCAAAACTGTTTTTTTATGTAATGCACCTGTGTGCTTTTGAAAGAGAGTTGAACTCCAGTTACAGCTGTTAATACATTTTAGAAATGACGAAATAACCAGTATACACATACTAAACTAGTGTGTGTATACTGGTAGTGTGCGGTTTATGCTGATTTTCAACCAGTGTGTCTTGAGATTCTGCTTTGAAAAATAAATTAGTTTTAAATATTTTACTTTGAGTTCAGATTTAGTAAATAATTTGCCATTTTGGTGTGTCTAGAATACCCTTTTGACTTGAAATGAAAACCAAATAATGACAGTTTCCAAATTAAAAGTCTAATAACATTGGTTTTCTCTGTGCCGTGGAAAGATTTCAGAGAAAAAAAGTGTGCTGTGACTCAAAAAAGATCGGGAAACTGCACTAAACAATTGCTCATTTAAAATAAACATATACTATGTAGGCATAGTAGTCTGGTTCCCCATACACAAAAATATTTCAAAGAGCCACACTCATGTTTTTAAAGAGCCGCATGTGGCCACAGGTTGTAGACCCTTTTTATATGTTAGTGTCTCGTTACTTGATCTTTTGTTTTCTTCTCTCAGGCGACAGGAGTCCCTTACCCAGCCAATGGAAGACCGTACACATCAGGGATGAGGGCCAGCTCTCAGTCAGTCATTAAGCGACCAAAAATGAACCAAGGAGAGGCTCCCAACCCTGTAGTGTTCGTGGCCACCAAGGACACCAGGTACCTTCACTAGTGTTAACACACCGCTGTCTCAGAGTTCTAATGAGAACCTGCTCCTTTGTGATTGGTCCAGAGCGCTGAGGAAACACCTGACCCAGTCTGAGATGCGACGAGCAGCCAGAAAACCACACCTCCCGGTCAGGATAAAGCTGCCCCCGCCGCCCCGCTCCCTGGCCATGCCCCTGCTGCCCTCCAGCACCAGTGAGCCCATCGTTCTGGAGGACTGAAGCGTGAACTGGACACGGAGCACCAGGCTGTGTCTTCTCTTCAGTGTCCTCCCCTTCACTTCTGTCTCTCCCCAAAAGTTGACTTTGTCCAGACTTTTATTCACACCCTGAATTGTCTGCCCTTTTTATAACACCCGTTTTTTACATGTGTAATTTAAAGCAGATATTTTCATCCTATTATGATGACAAAGCACATATTGTTCCCCCATGTCTTTATGTAAATATATGCATCTTTGCGGGGTCGTACCTCCAGTATTTGGAGTGGGGGGACAGTGTGCACCTGTCGGAGCCGAGGGTCTAATAAGACTTGCTTTGCACTCCTCACTTCAGCTGCAGGGGCCCGGAGGCAGTCAACAGCAGAGAGTGTGGTCTGAGAGTTAATTTGCAGTGACAACCTATTACCTTTTAGTGATCCATTTTAGGCTGCAGGGCCAGAACAACGTCCAGTTTATATTCACTCGTTTATACTCACAAATCGTATTTAAATATAACCAGATAATTAAGTGTGTCCAGTTCAAAATCATGACAGCGTTTAATAGATCTGTCTGGACTGTACTTTAGTTTGTTTTTGGAAGTGAACGATGCCAGTTTGTAGTGTTTACCAGGGTTCCCACGCATCCTGGAAAATCTGGAAAATAATTAGTCAATATTCCAATCATCGAAAATGAGAAAAGCAGCCAAATGTCATGGAAAAAACAATGTTGTCCTGGAATATGATTTAGTCAATCACAAAATAATGTGCAAACTATATTTTTATTTCCATTTCTAAAATAAGATGAACAATGTAGATGATGTCCTACGCAAACTTTGGTTGTAACGTAAAGACCCCCAAAAAATAAGATGAGAAGGTCGGGTAGCTGATTTTCTCACTGCAAACACGATTTAGGTTTTAAATCAGACAACTTCATCTCATGAATCCTTCGACATGTATTCATTTTGGTTGCAGTTGTGGTCAGTAAACATCTTTTCACAAACAGCAAAGTGAAACTGGAGAGGACCACCCAAGCACAGCCAATCAGAGAGCTGCATGTAGCTCCTGATTAGAACAAAAATTCTTTATTATTCAATTTAGACAGTACTCTGGGGTCTTATTTTTTCACAAAGTGATGCATTTATCATAGACTTTTTAGTGGAAAACACCAACTTTACCCCCCAACTTTAACTTAAACCATGTTTTTATTGTTTAATCATTCAATATGTGGTCAGACTGCCAAAATTCATCAGAATGCAGCAAATATCATCATTTGGGGTAAAAAAAAATTCAGAGGGAGGACCCCCAACACTTTTTGTGTCCATCTTTCATGGCTATGGACGTTTCTGGTTGTTGCTGGATGTTATACATTGGGTTGCTATAGGCTTTCCAGACGATCTAAAAAATGCTAATGAATATGTTGTGATTACCTAAAATCCTCTTTGGGTATGTCCTGCACTGCAAAAACTATAAATCTAGACTTGCTTAAAATTACTTGGAATCAGAATTTTAATCCAGATTTGAGCTGTTTTAACTGAATAAGATTTAATAACTTGTGTAATATAGAATATTTCACTGGTTTCAAGACATTTTTTCCCTGGTTGTAAGAGAATTTGGCTTAAAATAAGAACAAAAATTACCAGTTTTCTTAACCCACTGGCAAATAATTTGACCCGAAATAAGAAGCAATTTCTTGAAATCATTTGTTGCTGTGTGGAAATGTCCCGGAAAACATTTTTGGGATACGAGTGGGAACCCTGGTTTACTCCTAAAGACAAACAGTTTATCTAATCTCACGCTCACAGCAGAGATGTGGGTGATGGCCCTGCAGCTTAATGCGGTCGTAGATCCGTAGGACAAAATCTTGTGTAGTTTTTAAGACTCAAATCATGCTTCCCATGGATTAGCACGGGTAACTGTGCCATGACTGATCGCCATGGTGACACACACATTAGGCCGCCGTCTGTACGTTACGAAAGCCATAATGTGAAATACATACACGTTAGAAAAATGACCAGAGAAAACGCAACAATCTGACCAAAACTGAATAAAAAAGCAATACGTTATGGAGATTTAGATTGAGGCGTGTCGGCTTAAGTTAAGACTTTTTATCAGAATGATTTGAGATTTTCCTTTGGCCTTAATCTTCTCTGTGCGATGTCGAACCGAACTGTTTGAAAATACAAAGAAATGTCCCTTGTAGTTTCACATAAATCTGAATTTTCATTGTTTGTACTGTAATATAAAACAGGTGAGCACTAAAATTGGCTGATTATAACTCCACAATTAAAGTGGAAAGTTTGGCCTTAGTAATATTTCTAATGAAAGAAATTGAAGTGTTGACTTTGTAGCAAATTATGTGTAAAAAAAACAGTTGTATTGGAGGTTTTTGTACATTTAAAGTGTGTAATTCTGCTCTGGACAGACTCTGAACACGTGAAAGACTCTGCTTCATGTGGACATTTCAAACCTGGATTTTTGTAAGAAGAAGAGGAGAGACAAACGAACACGAAAAACGAACGAAACTTTCTCAATTAGGATTTTTTTTTTATTATTCCGATGTCCGTATCCTTTAATGTATGTTCATAAAAAAATAAATACAATTTTCTGTGGTCACCAGCTGTAGCTTTGTGTTTGTGCTTTAGAAATTGTGATAGTTAAGGAAAATTATAGTCAAATTCCCAGGTCTTGGAAAGGTTTTGGAATTAGAAAATATGAACACTGGGTTTCTGCCAGTATTAGTAACAATTTATAGCAAAAAGTACATTTTCAGATGTTGAGAATTTTTTTTTTTTTTCCAAAAATTGTGTTGAAAGCTTAAAACCATTAACTTCACAAAGAGGAGGGTCAGAGTGACAATTAGGACTGTTTTTTTCTGAGCTGGTTTAAAAATGTAGAAGAAATCTGAGGTGAGAGTAAAACAGTCCAGTCGGGGTTGGTTGTCACACTTTTTCGGGGGTTGGTTGTCACATACAGTATGATTCTATCTAGAACAGCAGCACAGCCAGAGCGGGGTCGGTTGTCACACTTTAACAAAAGACAGATTTTCTCAAAAATACTGTATTTTAAATATTCCAATTCAAAGCAGGAAATCAGTGTAAAGTTTCAACTAAAAAATAAATTTAATTATTGTCATGTAGCTTATTCTGTTCAAAAATTATTAATCACTAATTCACACTAAAAATATAGTTTTACATTTTCATTAGAATCTTGACTAAAATAAATCTTTTAAATTTCCAGTCGCCTTTTTCTTGTAATTTAACGTCTCCTGATTCAGAAAATGTAAAACATTCTTGAATCAAAATGAAATCCAACCTAAAAAATCAAACCAAAGACAAGACACATTTGTCATCGGTCTCCCATCGACATAACATTGTGACAACCAACCCAGACTTGAGGTTGGTTGTCACAGGTGACCAATAACATTTAATGATCAATAACTTTTGATCAGAATAAGACAGAGAACAGCAGGTGGATTCATTAGTTACTAAGACTTTGAGCTTTTCTCTGTTGTTAAAATGGTTCATGTGAGATTTGCTGTTTTTGAGAAATTCAAATCAAAGTAAAAAATGTGACAACCAACCCCACTCTCCTCTACTTAAGTAGCTTGAGTAGCTTTACTTTGAGTATTAAAACATCTGACAACTTTCTACTTCTTAATTTTTCAAGAAATATCTGTACTTTCTACTAGGGCTGGGCAATATCCTGATAAAAAACAAATCGTGAATTGTCATATTGTGATTTCCCGCCACGATCTTTTTCCAAAGTCTCTTATACATTTTGAAGATTGTGTTCTTTTGGATGCACATTCAAGTCATAAAAGAGGTGATTTTAGCCACTTTTCAAGTTCGAGTTACAAAAATATTTCTGATATGACTGAAACATGGATTATTAAGATAAGAAAAGCCTTTAATTTACACAAACACCACCACAAGTGAACATAAAGAAAAAGACCAAAGAATAAACAGACACAAGTGACTACAGTCTTCTTAGGTATTTTAATTCAGTTCTACCTTAATTGCACATTCCCTATATGATGTGCAGTGTTTTATTGCACAATTCCCTAAGTGCAATTAACTCTAAATGCGTTCAGTTCATTTTAGTTTTGACTGCATACTCGTATTGAAAATCAAGTTAATAGCCAATGGTACAAAACAATTCTTAAATCTGTTTAAATTGCCATTTGGAACTCTATTTCTTCTTCCTGATGGCATCATATTAGCCATATTAGCCTATTTTCAAGCTTAAAAGTTGATGTTAATGTTAGACAAACTATTAAAATATGCCAAAATCATTAATACTTGTTTACTGGCAACACACAATGTTCAAATTAATTCTTTTTTTTTTTTTACTTTTTTAATCTGTCATATGGGCTTTAAGGGCTGAGGTTGCTTGTTTGGGGATTTATTTTCAAAGGCTTGGTCACTTGTTTCTCTCTGAAAATCTGGCAACAAGACAACCTTTAGCAGCAGGGTTTAGCCTTTGACAGTGAAGTAGGAACTTTCTGAAAACTTAGATAAAAGGCAAAAAAAAAAAATACACATGCATCGGGATAAACTCGAAATCGTGATCTAGCTCCAAGAAAATTGTGATATCGTTTTTTTTGCCATATCGCCCAGCCCTACTTTCTACTCCTGAAAACAGGTGAGTTACTATTTTAAGTCCACAAATCTTTTTTCCTCTAAAAGCCAGAGCACAGCTGCTTACACTGCAAAAATGGTATGTCTAAACTTGCTTAAAATTACTTGGAATTAAAATTTTAATCCAGATTTGAGCTGTTTGAACTGGATAAGATATACCTGCTTATGTAATGCAGAATTTTTCATTGGTTTCAAGACATTTTTAACTGGTTAAAAGAGAATTTGGCTTAAAATAAGAACAAAAAAAATGCCAATGGGGTAAGAACAGTTTTCTTGGCAAATAATTTGGTTCAAAATAAGAAGCAATGTCTTGAAATCAGTTTGAAACATTTTGAACCAAGGAAAATAATCTGTGTTTCTACAATAAATCGAGGATAATTTAGTCAAAATGCTTTAAATTACGTTTAAATCCTAGAATCAAGCAACTTAAACTTGTCTTGAAGTTCATTTTTTGCAGTGTAACGGTCATATATCAACACTTGTTTCCAGTTAAACAAGTTAAAATTCCAATAATCTAACAATACTGTATACTGTTTACCACACAACTAAATAAAATGTTTTTACAACACACTTACACAAACCTTGTATTTTAACTTTGTTTTTTGTTTTTTTTGTTTTTTTAGTAAAATGCAGATGAGATTATATACTTTAGTACATTTACTCAAGAAAACAATTGGACTTTTTAGACAATTAACTGTACTTTTACTTGGGGCTGGGCGATCTGGAAAAACAAAATAATCACGATTGTTTTCCACATAGTATTGATCGATCTCTCTTTTTGATTCAGTTTTGTTTAACGTTTTCAAAAACAAATGAAAAATATTATTCATGATCAAAACAAAAACTTTTAATATGTCAATTAAGTCTTTTGTTTGTCATTGAACCTGTATACCCTAAAGATGTTGATTAAACTAAAACTACATTTGAAAAAACATAGGCCTATAATATTTAATCTGTTTATAAATATGAATATGTAGAATTATTCCCATTTCTTCTAAATCTGTTCATAAAAGTGGATCATTTGGGTCTGAATAAGTCATTAGAAAACTTGGGAAAAGTCAATCTGTACAAAAAGACACATTAAAGTAAACAGTGCAGCTAAAAGATCTTCTCATGTTTATCAGACGGCTTAATTAAAGGGCCGTGTAGTCACTTCCTAGACAGGTGTCACTTCTTTCAACTGTGTAAAAAGGATTTTGTCACTAAACGTGTATTCACCGTGATGTGGATTAGGTCTCTGAGAAAAAGTGGGGTGAAAATAATGTCAAAACAATTAAGGACAATAAAAGGTAATAAATTAACATACTATAGGCCTATTATATTTGTGGTCTTAATAATGAAGAAAAAAAAATCCACCTTTCTAGGCATTATTTTACAGAATTAAACTACATTTGTGTGTCTTTATACAGTATTATATTATATTATCTTTACTGTGTTCACAATTATTACAAAATTAAAAATATCCTTTTGAGACCACAACGTTGGTTTTGTGGTCACTGTAGTTCTTGCTGATTGCTTTCTTTTAAGTTAATATGATGTAAATATTGCATAAATTTAATGCTAAGATACAGTTGTCATGTCATAAAAACGCATTGAAATTAGATAAGAGACAAAATATTGATCTTTATGAGCTTTTTAGCATCCAAATTATTTTATTTATTTCATTTATTTATTTATTTATTTATTTATTTATTTTCTCAAATTATGCAAGTACTTAAGAGGAAATTGTAAGTTAAAACTACTAATTAATTTGTATAAAATGTTTAGGAGATTAAAAATATATAATATGCATTTGGGCGTTTGCAGTTGGTTACCATGGAAACTAACTCTCCGTACTTTCAGCTATCTGTTGTCATATATATTTTTGCTTTTAAGCTCAAAAACACATACAATACGCAACAATTTATTCTTATCATTATTATTATTATTTTATTTTATTTGTGTTTTATTATTTGATATTTTGTTGTTTTTAAACTCGTACGTCGCCGTCACGTGACTCTTCCGCGCACACCTGAGGCTCGTTTGATTGAAGCTGTGAGCGGGAGATACACGGCTCGGTATAAATGACCAACACGCGGTCCTTCAGTCGCCCGTGAGTCCACATCAGAGCAGTACCAGCAGCAGCAGGAGCAGAGTCTGGGTCCCGCTGCGCTAACACGACACAACCCGGGTCTGACTGGTCCAAGTGAGCCTTCTGAGTGTCTCTGCTCCAGCGCGACGGACAACTTCTGCAAACATGTTCGACGTGAGTAACCGCTTTTAAAATCAACTTTTAGCTGCAATTTTAGAGGTTTTTAATTTCATCAACGAAGTCTTTTTCTGTGTAAATAAGCTTTAAGGTGTATATCTTAGCCTACTGAAACACTGATTTGATTAGGCTACATTTCGCATGTTACTGATATGTGCTTTCTTTGAAATTTGATCATAAATTGCAATAATTGGTTCAATATATGTATTTTTTTTGCATTTGTATTGGCCTATATTTTTAAAGGGTTAATGATAATGAACATGAACAAACTGCAGTAACGAAAGTAACTTTTTTTATTTCCTCCTCAGACCAGCAGTGATGACCTGTTCCTGCCTGCCTATCACGAGGAGCTGGTGGATAACCTGTTGTCCAGTGAGTCTGAGGGAGGAAGTGCTGGTGAGGCCTTGTCTCTGGCCAAAGCCCTGCTGCCCCTGGTGGAGTCGTCCTCTCCGCTCATCCCCTTCGTCTGCTCCACTCGCTACAAGACTGAGCTGTGCACAACCTACTCTGCCTCTGGCTTCTGCAAGTACGCAGAGCGCTGCCAGTTTGCCCACGGCCTGCACGAGCTCCATGTGCCTTTCCGTCACCCCAAATACAAGACTGAGCTGTGCAGAAGCTTCCACACAACGGGCTACTGCTACTACGGCAGCCGCTGTCTGTTTGTGCACAGTCCAGAGGAGCAGAGGCCCTGTGTGCGCCGCAAGAGGAACGTCCCCTGCCGCACCTTCAGGGCTTTTGGTGTCTGTCCCTTTGGCACGCGCTGTAACTTCTTACATGTGGAGGGAGAACTCGGAGGCAGTGTAACTGACAAAGATGAGAATGTGGAGAAGGTCCCGAACCAAACAACTCAAAGTCCTGCCAGTCCCCAAGTGCAGCCCCAGTCCCAGTCCAAGGACTGGAAACCCAGAGGAGCAATCTGCCGCACCTTCAGCTCTTTTGGCTTCTGTCTGTATGGCACTCGCTGTCGCTTCCAGCACGGCCTGCCCAACAAGATCTCCGGCGCTGAGCCCAGTCCGGGTCCCTTTAGCTCAGTGTCTTCTCTGGGAAGCAGCGGTTTTCCTTCTCCCTGGTTCACATCCTCTCCAGGCTCTTCAGCCTCCTCTTCACCGCCCTCAACTCCCCCAGTCACCACCCCCACTCCAGAGGCCACGGCCAACAACGCTTTCACTTTCTCCAGCCAACACCTGAGTGAGCTGCTGCTTCCTCTGGCTCTGCACCTCCAGCAGCTGGAAGGCACAAAGGCCCAAGAGATCTGGGACAACCGGGCACTCTGACAATCCCCTCACACAGCAGCACTCAGGCTTTTGTACATTTAGATTTTTTAAAAACTGTTCAGGACTTGTACATTTTTTTATTGGTTTTGAGTGCTTCTTGTCAAGCTGGACTTGAACTGTTCAGTTGTAGACCATGGTCTGTAATGTTTTGCATCGGTCTCACTGTCAATGTAAAATTTTAACTATTGTACATAATAATCATTGATTTGAGTGCATAATGCTTCATCTGAGCATTATGAATAAAACTTGACATCTTAAATCTTAACAATGACCCTCTGGTTTTCTTTAACTTAACCTTTTGTCACGTCTTACTATAGTTCTCATCCCTCAATTATATCGAACCTCATCCTTTCCATATACTTTTGCCATTTTCAACCAAGTACTCCCCAGACATAGGACATTGTCAGACTAATAAGCTAGGGTGACCAGATTTTCAAAATTAAAATGCATTTAGTCTAATTGGGTCTATTACACACATTCTCTAAAACTTTTGTCTGTGTAAATTAATGCTTTTGTTTTGGTTATTCGGTTTTGTGTAGTTTGACTAACAAAATGGCAATATATTTTTCTCTTCACTGTTGGGAAGTGTCAAAATGGTCACAAATTGGTAAAACTGGGACAAATCAATGGTTTTGAGTAGTACTGCTTAAAATGGGGACAGCTGGTCATTACTAAGCATTTCCTAGCATAGCCACCAATGCAAAGTGATGGTTATTATGGCAGGGAATTTTATCTGTGAATTTCTTTAGGACTTAAAGTGCGTATGACAAGTTTGAACGTTTTTCAAAATTTTGGTTTGGTTGAATAATACCTGTTGTAATTATAAATGATAGTTTTACGTTAAGTTTGTGGAGGAAAATGTGTTGAAAATACCAAGTAGAGCAGAGTTCTAAACTGATATCACATTAGGGAGACAAAGATATTTTTAAAAACTGATTTTTATGGCCCTGTAAACACACATTTAACAAAAAAGTTATTTCTAGTGTATTTTTATGGCTCGCGTAAAAAAAAAAAAGTTACATTTGAGTTTTGACCCAATTTATTGAATGGTCACAGGACAGGAAGTACATTTTAATGCTAAAACTGGAATGTAATATGAAAAATGTTTAGTAAAACCTTAAATACAGTATATTGATCTTAACTACGCCTTTGTGAAATGAGTAGTTCAACATGTCATGGACACTTTAAAGGGGATCTATCGTGTCAAAGTTTTTAACCTTGTTATGATGGCCTTCATCATTAGTTTACTCAAAGTTATATTTGAATTGATTCACGCATGTTGGAGTAATCTTGTATTGTTCTTCAGCTGGAGCTCAAGTGCTCAGAAATCCTCGTTCTCACCTACCACCTATCCCCTCCCACTTGTCTGTATTTACTTGTTATATTTTAAAAGATTAATGCTCAAAGTGTAGAATGTACAAGTATGGTTCAATACTGTCACATATTCACTTTCCAACAATAATAATTCGTTTTTAAAAATCTGTTGCTTTTTACAGTTACAACATAAAGTGAAGAGGCGGGGCTTATCAGATCTGCAGTTTTGAACAGGAAGTCAGTAGAGCTGTTTCTATTTTTAAGTTGTTTTAGATCAACTTTGTGTTTTATAATGAACAAAAAGTCAATTACTGATCTGCACAAGTTCTAGTTTCTTACTAAATAGTTTTAAAAAACACAATAGGTCCCTTTAAGCTTTTCAAACTTTTACCACTGGGGCACAAACTTAATCAAATTTTTAAACTTGGAACATCTAAAGGTCTTATGACGATGGAAACCCGTTTCCAGTGAGCACAAACTAGCTAACAGTTTTGTTTGATATTTTCTAATTATTTCGCCCTTTTATTTTGTACCGGAAGTGTAGGTTTGTTGACACTGACGTCATAAACGTGCGACGATAGCCTCAAATGAAAGCTTAAAATTAGTTCATTTAAGCTGGGAGATTTGTGTGTTTTTTAAAGCTTTTTGCACTTTTTTCGGCCACAAAAGGAAGTAAAACAGGCATGACTGACTTTTGAGATCATAATTCAAGTAAGTATAAAAGCAGATTTTAAAAACGTAACATTTAACAGCCCATATTGTAAATCCGACATGCGCGCTCGTGAAAGTAAATCTGGCTGTAGCGCACATAAATGGAGTTTATTGAGTCTGTGATGGTCTGGGAGCTGTGATAAACGTGGGGTCTGTCTCCAGCAGGGTTCAGCCGTGTCCGGGAGGATGGCGGACCGGGAGGAGCGCCGTTTCGCGGAGGTGTCCCGGGACTCTGTCAAACTGATGGCGGAGAGCGCGGGAGTGGAGCTCGGAGACGATCTGGCGGCTCTGCTGGCCGAGGACGTGTGCTACCGACTCAGAGAAGCCACGCAGGTCAGAACACGTTTACTACAGCAATTTAAATACATATAAAATGCTAAATTGGCTTTGTGGAGTTTGTATTCATGTTCTGGCATTGCTTCATCATAAAACACAGCTGGAGTTCTTGAACTTCAGACAAAAAAATAAATAAATACATAAATTTGACAGATTTATGTTGTCATAGTTAGTTATATGTCTGAGATATTCTCCACTGTTTTTTAAGTCCATTAAGTATCTAGTCTTATGTGTTTCTTGCCTCCTAGAGATAGAATTTTTTTTTTTTTTTTTTTTTTTTTGTGTTTTGTGTCCTTAGATTTCATGATAATATTTAGTTGTTGTTTTTTTTACACATTTTATTTTATATTTGAAGAGTTCAATTGCAAAAATAGATATCTCCGTTTTGTAAAATTGCCCAAACTATTTTTTTTAGTTATCATATTCAAGCAATGTTATCAATGACAATAATTCTGAATGGATTTTATCAAGAAGAGTTGAAATAATGTTTTTATTGCAGTAAACTAAGTTTGACATTTGAAAACATTGCTATCCAAAGAATGAATTGTAAGTCACTGATGAATTTTTAAAATGGCATTTATCTGTTTTTGCAAATATACTCTTCATTTGACCATTTCTGCCATGTCCGGGGTGCAACGAAGCCGGTTATATTTCAATATCAAAGAAAGCCTTTTTCATAAAACTTTTTTTGTGTTTTTGTTTTATTTTTATGTCATTTACTGATCATGCATTTATCATGCATTTTTATTGACAAATAATTATTGTTTTTTGTTTTTTATTTGTGTGTATCCTTGAGTTTGACATACGACCACGTCACATTAACCTCGTCTCTCTATAGAAAGTGTGTTGTTTCCTCAAATGGCAGAACAAAGATTAAAGTGACGTCATTAATAGAGCCACTAGAGGCACCAAGTTCAAAATGAGGCAAATCCCACTGATATTTATTTTATAAATGTACATTTTTTTTAATCTTAGATGGGTTTGTAAAGCATAACCACACCACCCAGTCACACAAAAAACAGCAAAAAATATTTGTTGTTGTTTCTGACATAACTTTAAATGCATTGAAAATGTAGTCTAAATGTTAAAGTTTGATTTTTACCTCAGCTAGCTAAACCACACAGTGACCTGCAACCATTTACGTCAATTTTTCCCACCTCGTCACAAGATCAATGTGACGGAATAATATAAAAAAAACTTTTATGCCTCAGGTTTACAAATATATTTTTCTGGGAGTGAAAAATAAGATTACTTATGATAAAATGTTTGAGTCCAAAAGGCATCGTTTTTGTTGAATGACCCTTCCTCATTTTAGAGATTGTGCGCACTTCTTAATGTCTTTAAATTCACCTCACACTATAAAGATTTTTGTGTCCAGGTAGTTACTCTTAGTTAGTGTGAAAAACATTTTTTATTAGTAATTTCTTGGACTACTTTGTGCTTTTCCTTGAGTTTGTCTAAAAGTAACTTCCTCCAAATCACATAAAAACATTGTTGCATTTGGATTTTGTTTTATCTGGTCCTGCTTGCATCTTATCCACATGTAAACAGAATATACAAATGTCTCTCCCTTGTCTTTACACATCTCATGAAAGAACTTGTGCTTAGGTGTATCCCAGTGCATTGTCTTCCTTCATAATTCATTTCCTGTTGTATTTATCATCAACAGAGCAGCTCACAGTTCATGAGACACGCCAAGAGGAGGAAACTGACGGTGGAAGACTTCAACAGAGCTCTGAGATGGAGCAATGTCGAGGTAAACGTCTGACCTGATTGTACTTTAAGACGTTTAGTTTATTTATTTGTGACTCATTCTGATTCTGTTCCCAGGCCATTTGTGGATACGGGGCCCAGGATGCGATGCCTTTTCGGTCGCTTAAAGAAGGAGAACTTTTCTTCACAGAGGACAAAGAGATTAATCTGGTGGATCTGGCTTTAGGCACGAACATCCCCAAAGGCTGTGCAGAGACGATGGTGCGAGGTAAGTAAGAATATAAAGAAATAAAAACTTTAAGTGACTAGGATGAGTTTTGCATTGTGTATTGAAATAAGTTTGTGATGAATACTTAATATATGTTCAAAATAACGTGAAATAAAACAGAAGTCTAAATTAATCATCACACTAAATTAATAACATGGAGTACATTTTTGCTTTTACGTCATGAGAAACACATTCTTATGATTGTTTAAAGTTAAATTCGCCAAAAAATAAGTGTGTTCTGCTATATTTTTATTTGTCAAGTTTAAAAGTCTGTTACATAAGAGAAGTTTTAACCCAGAGTTCAACACAAGTAGATTAAACATAGTTATCTTAAATGAGTTTTGTCAGAAACACGTTAAACAGACAATTGACGTGTTGTTATCTGTGCTTGTGTTTTAGTGAATGTTTCGTACCTCGATGGAAAAGGAAATCTGGAACCTCAAGGAACAGGTAAATGTTACACAACCATCCTCTTTATAAGATGACACTGTGTTTTTACTGAATAAAATGTGTTTTCAGTTCCCACAGCGGTGCAGTCTCTGTCTGACGACCTGTTGAAGTATTATCAGCAGATCACCAGGGCCATTCTGGGAGAGGACCTGCATCTTATGAAGGCAAATGTTTATTTAACAACTACATCATTTTGAACACGGTTACTTCATTAAATGCTCTTGTCTGATGTGTCTGTGATTCACAGGTGGCTCTTCTGGACCTTCAGTCAAACTCCAAGATTGCTGCTCTCCTGCCTTACTTTGTTTACGTCATCAGTGGGGTCTGTACAAGTTTTACTTTAGTCTCTGAAATCAACTGTTTGTGTAACAAGAAGATTTTAAATAAGCACAATTGTGCAAGTGTTTTTACATGACCTAAAATGCAAAATACTGAACTCAGCATTCATTGCATTTTTACATAACAGAGGAGTCCTGGGTTCAACTCCCGGGCCGCCCGGGGCCTTTCTATGTGGAGTTTGCATGTTCTCACCGTGTCTGCGTAGGTTTCCTCCGGGTACTCCGGTTTCCTCCTACAACTAAAAACATGTCCATTAATGCCTCCCCTGACCCTTCCCCAGGGCTCCCCTGCAAAAGAGATTCTGAATCTCAGTGGGACTTCCCTGGTTAAATAAAGGTCAATTTAAAAAAAAAAAAAAAAAATTTACCAGAAGTGATCCATTGTAGTACCCTATGGTTGTTCAGTTTCATATTGTCATTTAGAGGGATTATTTATGCAGAATGCAGAAAGAGCCGCCGCTCAAGCCGTGGAAAAAGTTGAGCTAGGGCTGTTGTCAGCTAACTACAAGAGTCTATCGAAACAAAAGTTATGCTGCTAAGTCAACATTTGTGAATGAAATTCGACCCTTAAAAGTTACATTCAGTTGAGTGAAAAAATGGCAAGAAAACTCTGTCAGATTCAGAAGCTCGACGTTCATCAGACCAGTTCAGACCTGATTGAAACAGATGCTCTTGTCCCGTTTGGTGTTTTAATTAAAGAAGTTTCCCCAGCTAACCTGATGGACAACGGCTCTTTCTGCATGGAGCATGTGTAAGAGAACGTAAAGTGACATCGACACTAATCCCTCTATAGAGATGTCTGGATTATCATACCTTAGATTTTATTTATTGTAGAAAACGAAACTGTGTTTCATCATCAGTTTGTCAATTTTCTTTTGTTTTAGGTGAAGTCAGTGAGTCACGACTTGGAGCAGCTGAACCGGCTCCTGCACATGGTGAAGAGTTTGGTGCAGAATCCGTATCTTTACCTGGGCTCGTACGTGCGCAGCCTCGTGTCCAGCGTCATGTACTGCATCCTGGAGCCGCTGGCCGCCTCCATCAACCCCCTGAACGACCACTGGACCCTCCGGGACTACGCCGCGCTGCTCCTCAGCCACATCTTCTGGTCTGTTGAAAGAATTTTTATATCTGGTGTTCCTAATTTTGGGGAAAGTGTGTATTTTAACTGTTCTAACTCATCTCTGGCATTCACAATACTATTTTCACAAGCAACAATTTTGAAAAGGAAAAAAAAAAACGTCTGAGTTTTTATCCATGTTATAGCTGCGCTCTCGTGTCATTAGTTTACTCAAAATTATACTTGGATTGATTCATGCATGTTTGAGTAATCTTAGATCTTACACAGGGTTAAAAATGTCATGTCTGTAGCCACTTTCAACTCATTTAGCTGTAACAACTTTAGCTAGTTCCAGCTAAATGTTCAATCAATTCAAACAGAAAGTTAATGGACCTGTTCATATTAAGTTGTTTTAATAAAATGTTGTGTTTTAAAATTAACAAAATGTAAATTACTATTTGATGCGTCATAGTTAATTACGAATCCACAGACAAAACATGTTGTAGTATGTCTCCTTTGATTATTTAGTCAAAACACTGTGTACAGAGATGATATTGTTGTTGGGAAACAATTTTTTTAAGCTTAGTTTGCTTTGTAAACATAAGACAAGACTTGGCATAGTAAAAAATGTGTATATACTGTATATATGACAAATTTTTAAATATGTTATAATTAGAGATCAACCAATATGTTTTTTTAGTTGGGCCAATACCGATGCTGTTTTTAAAAATGTTGCCAGTCGATGCCGATATCAATGGTCGATTTTCAAGGCCGATTTCTGAAGCTGATTTTCTTATTTTAGTTTTTGGAAAAAAACACAGCTGAAATGAGAGTCCATCCAAAAAAAAGTTCAGTCTAAACTCTTATTTTATCTCATTGTTTAATGAATACAATATGTTTATGCAGATTACAGAACATTTTAAAGAGTAATTCATGAAAGTGATCCTTTTCAAAACACAGCAAAATGAAGATGTATAAAACAAACCGTATTATTTCTCTCCAAAAATATTTTGAAGCTCAGCTGATCACTGTGAGTGCAGCTCTACTGCAGACGACTGTTCAAACGGCATCATCGGCAGATGGCCGATATATCAATCTATCTCTAATTAAAATATTATACAGACAAAACATAACACAAAGAAAACAAAATCACTCAAATTATAGAAAAATAAAATGCATAAAAAATAGAAAGAAAAAAAAAAGAATGGTGTAATTTTCCTTCATTCTTGTTTTTATTTATAAATTAAAATTTTGTGATGTTTAAAGGGGCACTGTGTAAAGAAAATAAAATAAATAAAGTGATCCCACTTTTGAACACTAGAGGGAGCCTTTCACATGCATTTTGCCTATTAAGCATGCTGCCATCTAGCGTCAATAATCCACATTCCGGCCCGTAATAAAACATTTCAAATACGTATAAATGTATCACAATTGATGTGGATTGGTTAACAGTGCTCTCTTAAGTATTCATGTTGTAAAGAATAAATATGATTTAAATGTTTGTGGACTATATGTGATAATTAAAATTCCTCTCAATCTTACACAGTGCCCCTTTAAACAATAACCAAGCTTTAAGTTGTAGATCCTCATCATTTAAAAATGCTCCGTGTAACTTTCTGGAGGTAAAAAGTCAACCTCACAATTCAATAGAAACAAAACGACAAAAAATATTCTTTCAAACATTCGTTTGAGGATAAATATGTTTTATGCAATAGTGTCAAAAATATGTCTAAAGAAGCAACTTTTCTATGAAAACAAACAAGAGGACCATATAATAGCAAATTTTGGGGCCACACAATCTCACTCAGAAAAAAGTCATACGAGAGCTGGCAATGGCGTAGGTAGCGTGGTGGTGGAGCTCCGCATTAAAACGCTAATAAATTTAACATTTGACCATTTATTGACGCAACAGAGAAGACCCAGGCGTGAGGACTAATATTCTGCGTGCTTGGAGTGATATGAGACGAAGCTCCCGTAAAGGACAGAAGCTACAGAAGCAAAAATCTATTGCATCCTACGCGGTCGGCAAGGCTAAAATGGCGGACGGCACGGAAGATGCTACTACTACAGCCGAGGCTTCTTCACTCACTTTGCAAACTCTTCGCCGTGAGTTACAAGCGCAGCGGGACCAAATAAAGGCTGACATGGAAACGCAGATTGGGGAGCTCAAAGGGGACATCGCAACTTTACGCGAAGACACCAAAATGGACATAAAAACACTGCGTGAAGAGCTAACCGGTGATCTAACCAGGCTACGCACTAAACAAGCAGAAGCCGAGCAGCAGTTCCAAGATTTGGGACAGGCGCTGAGTAACACCATGGATAGAGTTGCGGCAATGGAATCTGTCCAGGAAAAGTTGTCAAAGAAATGCAAAACCCTCCAAGAAAAGTGCATTGATCTTGAAAACAGGAGTCGGAGGCGTAATCTCAGATTCGTGGGGATAGCTGAAGACTCAGAAAAAGGAAACATGCCCTCTTTCATACAGGCGTTTCTCCGAGAGGTATTGGGTGGCGACAACTTTGAATCTCCGGTGGTGATTGACAGAGTTCACAGAAGTCTTGGTCCTAAGCCCTTAACAGCCGAAAAGCCGCGCTCGATACTGGCTTGTTTTCATTATTACTCTGATAAACAGAAAATTCTGGATCTAGCCAAGGCTAAAGGAAAGCTCTTCTACAACGGGCGTCAGGTGCATATTTTCCCAGACGTGAGCCCAGAGGTGGGGAAGATGCGCGCTGCATTCAACGACGTGAAGAGAAAGTTCCGGAGCGCTGGGGTGACATACAGCCTCTTTTTCCCTGCGAAACTGGCCGTCACCGTGGATGGGACTAGACACACTTTTGACTCACCTCAGGCTGCGGAGACTTTCTACAATCAAAACATGGCTAAGGGAGATTGAGCTGTTTACTGATCCGCTGCCACGACGAGAAGATAAGTAATCACGAACGAACTGCAGTGTATCTATAATGTAATGGAGTAATAACTCAAATGTTAAACTTAATGCTTTAATGTAAGGAGCTATGATGTAGCGAGATTCTTTGATTTTTATTTTTGCCAGGTTGCATTAAGCAACATGATAGGTTTGTTAGCAAGACCTTTTTTCCCTAACACTCGATTGGGGGGTGTTTCAGGGGGGGTTAGGGGTTGTTTTTCACATGTTTTTGTTCCTGAGTTAATCACACAGACTTTATTTTGGTGGAGAGTTGTGGTTTATTTTACTTGGAGTATTTACGATGACGGACAAAGAAATATTGGTTAAGTTGGTTTCCTGGAACTGTAGAGGTTTAAATGGTGCTTTGAAACGCAATAAGGTTCTTTCTCACATTAATACACTGGGAGCGGACATTATGTTTCTACAAGAAACACATCTAAAAAACCGAGATCATGTCTGCTTGCGAAAAAATTGGATTGGACATTCGTTTCACTCAAGCTTTAATTTAAAATCAAGAGGTGTGGCCATTTTGATTAGGAAGAATGCTCCTTTTACATGGTCTGACTCAATTTTAGACCCACAGGGCAGATATGTCATTGTCACTGGGAAAATTTGTAATACACCAGTTATATTGGCAAACATATATGCACCCAATCACGACGATGAAAATTTTATACGATCTTTAATATCATCAATTCCTAATATACACACTCATAGTCTGATAATGGGTGGTGACTTTAATTTTGTGTTAAATCCAACACTAGATAGATCATCTAATAATCAACAAAGTCTGACTAGGTCTGCTAAATTGATTAAGCAATTTTTGATTTCAGCTGATTTAGTTGATCCATGGAGATATATTAATCCAACAAGACGGGAATATTCCTTTTTTTCCCAGCGACATAATTCGTATTCAAGGATTGATTTGTTTTTGGTTGATGTGAAGCTATTACAGTTAATTAAAAAGGTACAATATGAAGCTATAGTGTTGTCAGACCATGGTCCACTAACATTACATCTTGGTTTCCCTAAATTATATGGGTCAAAAAGTTGGAGAATAGATAATCGATTTTTAGCTGATGATTTATTTAAGGACTATATTCATTCCCAAATATCTTTTTATTTTGAAACTAATGATTCTCCTGAAGTTTCAAGACAGAATCTTTGGGAAGCAATGAAAGCCTTTATTCGTGGCCAAATAATTTCACACAGTGCATTCAGAAGCAAAAAAGAAAAACAGGAGAAGCAGTCAATTACTCAACAGATACTGTCTTTGGATCAACAACATGCAGCAAATCCTGATCCCAAAATCTTAGCTGAACGTATCTCATTGCAGACCCAATTCAATTTATTATGCACTGCTGAAACAGTTAAATTAATTAACCAAACTAAACATAGATTTTATGAACATGGGGAAAAACCTAGCAGACTATTGGCACATCAAATTAAAGTAACAGAAGAAAGAAACCAAATTTCTGAAATAATTACAAAGTTAGGCACATTGACAACAGACCAGCAAGAAATAAATAATGAATTTAAAATGTTTTACGAAGATCTATACACATCTGAAGTTGAAGGGGATACTAATCTTTTAAATACCTTTTTCAAGGATTTACCTATTCCTGTACTTAGTCAGAAAGATAAAGAAGATCTAGACAGTCCAATAACTTTGGAAGAGGTTAAACGTGCTATTAAAGGCCTACAAGGATCTAAGGCACCTGGCCCTGATGGCTATACAGCCGAATTTTATAAATCTTTCATTAACGATTTGGCCCCCGTTCTTCTACAAGTGTATAATGAATCTATCAAACTTGGTAAACTTCCACCTACATTTTATCAAGCAACAATATTTTTAATCCATAAAAAAGACAAAAATCCAAAACATCTGTCTGCATATCGACCAATTAGTCTTTTAAATGCAGATGTAAAAATTTTAGCAAAGATATTAAGTAGTAGATTAGAAGTAATTTTACCATCAATTATTCATGAAGACCAAAATGGGTTTATAAAAAACAGGCAATTATCCCATAATTTGCGGCGCCTTTTCAATATTATTTATACTTGTAATAAAAAACCTCAACCTGAATTACTTATCTCTTTGGACGCAGAGAAGGCCTTTGACAGGGTGGAGTGGTCTTACCTCTTCTCCACCCTGTCAAGGTTTGGTTTTGGAGACCATTTTTCTCACTGGATTAGACTATTGTATGCTTCTCCTGTTGCCTCAGTTCAAACTAATAACCACAAATCATACTACTTCCCTCTCTCTAGATCTACTCGGCAGGGCTGCCCTTTGTCACCCCTACTTTTTGCTATCGCAATTGAACCTCTAGCTATTTCGCTACGCGCTTTACGGGATTATACAGGAATCATTAGAGCAAACTGTGAACATAAAGTTTCACTTTATGCTGATGATCTTTTGTTATATGTTTCAAACCCTCAGACATCTATTCCAGTAATAATGAAAAAACTAGAAGCCTTTGGCTCAATATCCGGCTATAAATTAAACATGGACAAAAGCATAATATTCCCAATTCATAAAACACGACTCAAGATGCACGGTTTACCCTTCAAGACATCAAACCAATTTAAGTACCTGGGAGTGGTGATTACCTCGTCCATTAAAGAGCTCTATAAGCAAAATTTTACCAAATTGGTGGAACAGGTTGCAACTGATTGCGAGAGATGGTCTTTTCTCCCACTCTCATTAGCAGGTCGAGTAAATGTAATCAAAATGACAGTTTTACCGAAATTTCTTTTTTTGTTTCAGGCTATTCCTTTTTATTTGACCAAATTATTTTTTAAGAAATTGGACAGGATAATTCTGGAATTTGTTTGGAACAAAAAAATAGCTAGAATTAGGAAGGAATTTTTGCAGAGGCCAAGGTCATTAGGGGGGATGGGTTTACCAAATTTACAGCTCTATTATTGGGCCTGCAATCTAAAAAATATATCCTATTGGATTCAGAAGAAATTTCCAAGTTGGATGGAGATGGAACAAAACTGCTGTGCACCATCTTCTCTTAGGGCTTTTGTGTTTGCAGATATTTATTCAGTACCTCATAGAGAAACTAAAGATTTTGTAGTCTGTCATTCACTTCGAATATGGAAGCAAATTGTTAAACATCTAGGTCTGCGTTCAGACCCATTGTTGGGGCCTATTGTTAAAAATCACCTGTTTGCTCCATCCCTTGGAAATGATTCTTTTGCTGACTGGTACAGAATGGGTCTTTGCAATTTTATGGATTTTTATATTGATGATCTTTTTCCTACATTTGAACAGCTCAAACACAAATTTAACTTACCTAATTCTCATTTTTTTAAATATTTACAAGTGCGAAGTTTTGTTAAATCTAAAAATGTTAATTACCCAAAGGTTCCTGAGCAATCACCCATCAACTCTCTGTTTTTGGATAATCCTGCGGTTAGAGGAGGTATATCAATCTTGTATAATAAACTGTCTCAACTAAGTGGTCATACTACTTTACAGTATTTAAGACAAGCCTGGCAGGAGGAACTTGGAATGGCCATTTCAGAGGAGCAATGGCATCAGGCCCTTGCTAGTACTCACTCTGCTTCAATTTGTGCCAGACATGGCTTGATACAGTTTAAGATTGTACATCGACTCCACTGGTCTAAACTCAAATTAAGCAAGATATTTCCTGATGTAGACCCTTTGTGTATACGTTGTAAACAGGCTTCAGCATCTTTGTCACACATGTTTTGGGGGTGCTCTGAGCTGTCAAATTTTTGGTCAAATATTTTTGGAACTCTATCAAAAGCTTTATGTAAACCTGTTGATTTGAATCCACTTATAGCAATACTTGGGATTATTAACCCAAGAGACATACAAAGAAAATCCGAGCGCAGAATTGTTCAGTTTACTTGTTTGCTTGCTCGACGATTGATTTTATTGAACTGGAAGCAGGCAGAGCCCCCTCGCATGTGAATTGGTTAAGAGATGTAATGATGCATTTAGGTTTGGAAAAAATCAGGTACAGTTTACAAGGACAAGAATCCAAGTTCACCAGGATATGGTCATCTTTTATTCGCCTGTATAAAGCGGACTTATAAATGGAAGCCTAATTTTAAAGTGACTTAAATTGAGTTTAAGAATTATAGTCTCTGTTCAAATTGGCTAACAGTCTTCCACCTGTTCAATATAAGATAAAAATTTATTTTTTTTAATGTATCTTATCTTTTTTTTATCTTGGTCTGTGTGAATGTTTCGTTTTGTTTTTTATTTTTATATATATATATATTTTTTTGTTTATTATTATTATTATTTTTTTTTAATAGACACGTGCATTTACATGTATATACATACTGTATGTATACATTGAGCACTTGGTCATTTGATTGTTAATTTATGTTGAACTGTATATAAAATACTGAAAACTCAATAAAAAGAGTGTTAAAAAAAAAAAAAAAAAAAAAGTCATACATTTTTATTATTTCTTCTGTACCAAAAAGACATCTAATCCAGAAAAACATGATTTTGTTTAAGTTTATTTTTCGGTCTAGAAGTTACACAGTTTACTTTAAAACCCAATAAAAAATGTTATTGTTTTTCTGTTATCACCATTAATTTAATAAAAGTTGACCAACAGTGCTGTTATATTAAACTGTACACTTTATTTTTGCTGTCTTTATGAAAATACTGTACCTATGTTTATATTTATTGTGTTTATTATTGTTCCTCTGTTCTATTATATTTGCAGGACTCACGGTGATTTGGTGAGCGGCTTGTATCACCAGATTCTTCTGTCTCTTCAGAAAGTTCTCTCAGACCCGGTGCGTCCGCTCTGCTCACACTACGGAGCTGTGGTCGGCCTGCACGCTCTCGGCTGGAAAGTATGTGTTTGCTTTTGCCTTGCGTGGTGTAAATCTGTGGGTTTTTTTGTGTCATACTTTACGTTTGAGCTGGTTTGTTTGTGCGTCAGGCTGTGGAGAGAGTGCTCTTCCCTCACCTCCCTGCGTACTGGGCGAACCTGCAGGCTGTTCTCGACGACTACTCTGTCTCCAACGCCCAGGTCAAAGCAGATGGACATAAGGTCTACGGAGCCATCCTGGTCAGTACAACTTTCACTCTCTCACACACACACAAGAGAAGCAGAGCAGACAAGCACTGAGACAAACACAGATAAACTAGAGAGATTTAGGATAGAGCGGACATGGACGAACTTCTGTCCTTGTGTTTGCATTTTTCGCCTCACCAATTAACAAAAAGGAAGGGCTTGGCAATATCGTGATAAAAATCGAATTGTAAACTTATCCCTGTGACAATCTGCTTTTTTGATGGAATCGTCATATCGTGATTTCCCTTTTCTCTATTTATTTTCTCTATTAGCCTCAGAGTTGCCAAGTTTTCTTCTTTATAGCAATGTTTAGCTGTTTTCTTTCTGTTTTTTAAAGTGTCTTTAAATTTGAAGGTTGTATTTTTTTGGGCTGCACTTTAAAGTCATAAAAGAGGTGGATTTTAACAATTTTTCCGATTTGATTTAAAAATATAATAGACTTTTAGCATATTTTCATGTCTAAAAGTCGTTATTAATGTTACAAACTGCTAGAAAATTGTTTTGTGGAGAAACACAACGTTCTAGTTAATTTTTTTTTTTTTTTGAAGAGTTGAGGTCACTTGTTTTGGAATTAGGTCGCTTGTTTTTCTCTGAAAATCTGGCAACAGATCAGCTTATGACTGCTGGATTTAGACATCGACTGTGAAGAAGAAACTTTCTACAAAAGCAGATGATTGTATTTACCTCAAACACAATTTGAAAATAGATAGTTTACAAGAATCGTAATAAAATATAAATCGTGATCTGGCTCCAAGAAAATTGTGATATTAATTTTTTGCCATATCGCTCAGCCCTACTTTCTCAGTTCTTTGTAGTTTTTTGTTTTTGTTCCAGTCCACATTTTTGGCGTGTAACTGTGGACTGGGGCCACAATTTAGGGACTTTTGTAGCTCCTGCTCTGGGGCAGGTACTTTTCAGTCAGGCCAGGGACCTTTTGGTGACACAAGCAAGGAAAGATGTTTAGATGTTTTATACGTTCTCACATTTCAATAACCTTTCCTTAACCTTAAGAAAAATGATTTTGAGCAATGATTAAAGCAATAACTCCCAAAATATAGTTATTTTATTTGTAAATATTGATAAGGAATTACAGTAAATACCAGTAATTTTGTTTTGTTATTAATTTCAGTAATGTAAATTTGTAAAAAATTATTTTATGTGGAATCAAAAAAGACAACTTTTGTTTTCCTAACACCACTTAATGACTTATTTAAATGTTCCAGACTTTACAGATGCTAATGTTAAAGCCAGTTAGACCCACTTTCAGTTCCTCTGACTAAACATGACTGGAGGAATGTTAGGACTAGTTCTTGATACTTTCATGTGTAAAAACGTCTCTTGTTCACAGTGAGTGTTTTATCCTTCAGTCTCTCATAAGTTCTTGTGTGGTGTGTGCTGCAGGTGGCAGTAGAGCGCCTCCTGAAGATGAAGGCTCTCTCTCTGACACAGCCGGCAGACGGAGGCTCCAGTGGGCTGCTCGGGTCCATGGCAGGAGGAATGGGCTACAGGGTGAGCTCTCCTGGCCTCAGCCCTCCTCCAGAGCCTCTGTCTGAAGCTGCTCTGGGCATCGCCAGTCACCTGCAGGCCGGAGGAGCGGGCTGTCCCTGGGAGGAGTGGACCCCGGTGCCGCTGCCTGACATGTACTCTGAGCTCTACTCTTTCTTTGGGGACAGTCTGGCCATGCGCTTCAGCACAGGGCCAGGGTTTGGAAGCTACCCTCCCTTTGCTCCATCTCAGACCAGCGACTCCAAGAAAGAAGCTCCAGGACCAACATCCAACACAGACACCACACGGAAAATGCCCCAGCTGACCGCTAACCTCAACATCAGCCCCAGACAGGACGGGAGCCCACGCACTGACCCTCCTCCTCCCAGTCTGGCTGCCACAGGACCTGGAAGGTGAGAAAAATGACTTTTTGTGTGAGCATGCTTTAGTTAACATTGTGCTAGGGCTCTGCAATTAATCCAACTTCAATTTCAATTATGATTATTGCTGCAGTCATTGGATGTCTTTGTCCCTACGTAGACTGAAACATTGGCGCCTTTTGATTTATAAAGCAATGCCAGGTTTACTTCCACAATATTTGGCGGATTATTTGGGTCCCAGGAGCTCTGGTGACTATAACCTGAGGTCTCAGTGTTTTAACGCTGTCTGTACCTAGAGTCAGAACTTATTTGCTGCACCTACGTCTTGGAATTAACTACAAACGGAAATTTGTCTAAACCAGGGCTATTCAATTATAGTTACCTGTGGGCCAGATTTTCACAGGGCTATGGTCTGATGGCCGGGCTACAAATGTGTTTTGCCTCCAGTATCCACAAACAACTCTCAGAGGTACTATATTTAAGAAATCAGCATTTTTCATTGCAATAAATACAAATAAGAACAGGATTAAAACAGGAACTAAGCAAACACAAACTGTATGATTATGATGTAAAATATGTTTTGTAGTGTTTCCCAACCATTTTTTTAATACTTTTGAGGCATTTCAAACCAGCATTTTACAAAACAAGAAAATACAAAAGCAACAATTGGCAATTTTCTACTAGAAACCCGTGTGTTTACTGAAAAGCACGTTAAGGGGTACTCGGCGTGTGAGACAAACTTTAGGGAGAGCTTGGGCCAAAAAAGGTTGGGAACCACTGATCTGTATAGTACGTAATAAGACTGCTAACAAAGTGCACTATAAACAAAAATCAACTTACGTATCAAATATGCTCCAGTTGTTTGACCTCTTTTATCCTGCTGGACCAAAAAGTACTGCTTAGAGGGCTGCATTTGGCCCCTGAGCCGCCATTTGAATAGCACTGGTCTGAACAATCTGGCTTCTAGATGTATTAGAGGGCCAGTTTTCATCTTCTAAATGTTTTATATTAAATTTGTAATTACTTATGGTGCAATTTTGTGTCTTTGTTTGTGTTTTTAAATATCTATTTATTTTAATGTTTTACCTCCTCTTGGCCAGGAAAAAAGAGATTTGTATTCTCAATGAGGCTCTCCTGGTTAAATAAAAAGAAAAATTGGAGGTTATCCTTTTAGGAAGTCAATTTGTTAACCATTTTAGATCAGTTTTGTGTTTTTAAATACGTGTCAAATAACCTCAGACTCTTCTCCTCAGATCCGTGGCCCGCTCCTCGTCCGTCCACGCTCCAGATCCTCCTCCTCTCGCTCTGGTCAGCGCTCGGCCGGACCGTCCCGGGACGTCTTCCCCAAAGCCCGCTTCACCTCCTCCCAGAACACACCTCCGGCTTTCTCCTTCCTGATCGGCGGTCGTCAGATGGGACGTCACAGCCAAGGCCGACGCCCCTTCCAGACCACGTTCGCCCCAAACCCCCCCTCTCTGCCATCCCGCCGAGAGCTTACGCCCACAAACTGTCCGTGATCGGGAGAGTGGGTAAACCTGTGCGGCGCTGGGCTCATTCTCACTACTCACTTCACCTTCCACTGTAGAGACTCTTTTGTATTTTCTTTGTATATATTGTACTTATCAGTTTCACCTTTTGTAATTTGACAAAATGGTCGGATTAAATTCTTATTTGTAAAAACTCAAGTATGTATTTGTGTGTGGGTAAAAGAAACTTGTAGTTCTAGACAAAACTCTCAATTTAATTGTCAGTTTGTGTTTTAACTCTCATTTATGGTCATGACCAGAGGTTGGTAATATATCGAATTTTAGATAATATCGTTATTGTTAGGTAAAGTAATGTTTATTAAGGACAATGTACAATTACATTAAGCACATTGGCAAAGATGCTTGTACCAGATTCTATCTTACAGCTAATTTCCATCTGTAGTCCTGGGGAGGGGAGGCACATTGGACATGTTTTTAGTTGTTGGAGGAAACCTACGCAGACACGGGGAGAACATGCAAACTCCACATAGAAAGGCCCCGGGCGGCCCGAGAGTCGAACCCAGGACCTTCTTGCTATGAGGCCAGTGCGCTAACCGCTGCGCCACCGTGTTTTGAAGATGTGCAAAAACAGAATATTGTTTGTCGCGAAAGGGCAACAAAAAGGATGTTAAAAAAAACAAATTAGGAAAATACATTGTAAAAGTTATATAGTAGAAGTCTTCAAAGTAGTCATCTGGAGAGTGTTTCCGAAGATCAAGACGTTTCGACTCTCATCCGAAAGTCATGACTACTTTGAAGACTTCTACTATTGAAATTAGGATTAAATCCTAGAATCAAGGAACTTTAACTGATTCCTTTTTTTGCAGTGTTCTGCTAAACCTTGATCTATCAAGACAGATTATTTTCCTTGTTTCAAAGTGTTTCAAAGTGATTTCAAAACATTGCTTCTTATTTCAAGCCAAATTATTTGCCAATGTGTTAAGAAAACTCTTCTTACCTCAACTATTCTAGATGACATAAGCAATCAAGCAAGTAATCTTATCCAATTAAAACAGCTCAAATCTGGATTAAAATTCTGATTCCAAGTTATTTTAGTTTAGTTAGTTTTTGCATGTAGGTTTAATAATTAGACAAATATCTGTCAAATTCATTTTCCTCTTTTGTGAAGCACTTTGACTTACTTTATGTACAAATTCATACAAACTTGCCTTGTTACTAGAAAATATTCAGCATCACTTTCATTCATTTTTACTGTAAATTCTATTGCAGGTGATTCAATTTTTTTTATATCTCCAAAACAACATTCACAATACTATGATATACCACAAATTGTCCAGGGTGTTCCCCAGTTAAGGCCCAATGTCACCCACGTAAGAACAAGCGGTAGAAAACGTTTTGTCTGTGATATTTTTACTTTTACCTGGGTATTTTTTTTGTTCTGTATCTGTACTTTTACTCAAGTAACAAATGTGGGTGCTTCTTCTTCCACCACAGTCTATCTGGTTCTTTGTTTAGACACGTATCACTGACAGACTCTAAATATTTAACTCCACGTCTGAGTGTCTGGTTTCCTTCAGGACCCAGCCGTCCGAACACAATGGCCCGGTGCTGTGGCTGCTGCTCGCTGAGCTGGCACACCGCGGCCTTCCCTGCCTGGTGGTCTCGTACGTCCTCTTCCTGGTGCTCGGGGGCTGGTGTTCAGGGCCCTGGAGCTGCCGGTGGAGGAGCAGCTGCGGGCGGAGGTGGGAGAGCTGTGGAGAGAGTTTCTGGAGGAGAATCCGTGCGTCCAGGAGTCTAAACTTCACCATCTGCTGGGTAAAGCTCTGACCGCTCATCACACGAACGTGGCCGTGCTGCAGGCTGAAGAGGAAGAGAGGCACTATGACTTCACCTCATCGATGTATTTTGTCATCGTCACGCTCACGACAATGGGTAAGAACTGTGGGAGAGTATCAGAAGTGGAAAAGTACTTAAGAAACTACTCAAGTAAAAAGTACAGCTGTCTGAAAACATGACTTTTGTGAAAGATCAGCTGAAGCTCATTTAGTTGAGCAAAAGAGCAGTCCTTGTGGTAAATATTTCTTAGTTTTGCGGTAGTTTGGTTGCAAATTATGAAGAACTGTAAATAATATTAGTAATTTGAGTCCCAAAACAGAATCCCTCCACATACAGTATTGTTCAAAGGTTTATAGCCTTAATTTCTAAGAAGAAGAAGAGAGTCAAGTTTTACAGTTTTTAAGTTATCTTGTTCTGTCTATTTTGAGCGTTTAATTCAACAAATGTGACGCTCCAGATACTCAACCTACTCCAAGAAAAGACTTTGTTTTATAGCTTCTGTAACCAGCTAACCTGTTTTCAGCTGTGCTAACATGGTTGCTGTCAGTGGGACCCCAACGTGAACAAGCGTTAGAAAACGAATGAATGAATAACATGATTGTACAAGGGTTTTCTAATCATCCATAGCTGCTGTCACAATGAACAAACACGGTGGACTATTAGAACACTGGAGTGATAGGTGAGGGCGCCAAATTGCAGCCCCAAAATGAAATTAAAGTTCTACCATTCGTAAGCTGTTTGCCAGTTTTTATTTCATGTCAATAGGACACATATTCATTGAGTTACAATCAGAAATAGCTGATGAACTTATACAGTTGTTTGCACAGATTTCTTCTTTCTCTCTTCTCTCTCCTCTCTCTCTCTTTCTTTCTCTCTCTCTCTATCTTCTTCTCTCTTCTTCTCTCTCTCTCTCTTTCTCTCTCTTCTCTCTCTCTCTCCTCTCTCTCTTTCTCTCTCTCTCTTTCTTCTCTCTCTCTCTCTTTCTTCTCTCTCTCTCTTTCTCTCTCTCCTCTCTCTCTTTCCTCTCTATCTCTCTCTCGTCCTCTCTTTCTTCTCTCCTCTTCTACCTCCTCTCTCTTCACTTTTTAGCGGCACTGATGATATCCAAGCACTCGCACCCAATAGCATACTGAACGTACGCGTATATTACTTTTCATTATCATGTACCTTACTTGTTCTTCACTACTTCATGCCTCCTCACTTCTTAATAGTAAGTCTATAAAAATCTATAATTTGCCTGCATTGCTGTATAAAGCCACAGTGTTCAAAGTCGTGAAAAAAAGTAGCAAGCTTATAATCCAGAATTACGGTAGTATGCTGTGATGCAGAAGGAAACAAAAGAACTTACTGATTTTTGTCTCAGTTATTTTTGCATTGTAAGCAACATGACTTGATTTTCAATGCGGAGACGATGCATGTCTCGATGGCTAATTAATCTTTTAGTTCACGGCCCACTGACATTCATAAATGAGGACCATGTTGATGTTGACAATATATTTTTTTTATTTATCGTCTGGATTCTCAGGCAACTTTATTGATCATTTGTATAATGTTTTGCCATCCTTTATTTCGTGCTCTATTCATTACAAAAGAACTGTCCTTCTTCATCTACTAAGTTTCTTATCCTTCCTCCACTCTCTGCAATATAACTACTCTCTACATCCTACGCTCTGCGTTCTTTTAAAATTCTTTGTTATCTACGTATGCTTGGTGGACTTTGCTGACTTAACAAATAAACTAAATATGGGAATTCACTACACTCTATCATACAGCACCTCTATTAATTTCCATATACGCGAAGTTTTTCTGTGCACTAAAAACTACTGCTATAAGACAGACAACATCATCACAACAACACGTAGAAGCACAATAAAAAAATAATTAAAAAATCAGCTGCGTATCAACAATTGTCGAAAGGCTGATGAGAACTGGATGGTAAAGTCGGATACACACTTTCCTATGCATTGTAACTACTTAAGAGTTGGTCATTCTGGCTCACAGCATTTATTCATGGATAGTTATTCTTTATTTAACTCTATAATTCAAACACGATTCACTGTGTGACTACATATGTCAACATACCTATGTGCACATTAAGTATTTCATAGTGGATTGTACGTCTATTCAGATTGTGTGTCGTTGCCAGATTCCATTTCAATTAATCCCCGGCCCTTCGTACCTGTAAAGGAATAAGCTGTAAATGTCTGCAACTCTTATGGGCTGTCTCTCTCTCATTCGGTCACACACCTCACTCCTGTATCGGAGTGAGGAGGCCAGATTGAGTTAGAAAAATATATAAGTATTGACTGGTTATTAGAATCCACATCATCCACCATGTCTTTAGCGTTACTTCTTGGACGGTCGTGAAGACTCCTTATTGCAGCCCAAATCAAAGGAGTTACCATCATCAACCACTTAACAGCATTTACAGTGGAGTTAGCTTGCAGCTGCCACAAGGAGAAGTGCAATAGAAATGTAAATGACTTTTAATACTCGCACACCAGGGACAAACGATGGGACAGGGAGACGCTGTGTTTGGACGTCATTATTAGGGACACTTAATCCAAGACTGGCGATTTATAGATGTTTTGTTTATTCTACCAGCTGGTATAACAAAAAATGGCTTAAAAAAAATAAAAAATTAAAATATTAGTCTTTTCTCTCTGCCTTCTGCTCCCTCTCTCTTCTATCCTCTCGCCCTCTCCACTATTAGTTACATGCCTCTTCTCTCTCTTCTTTTCTCTTCTCTCTCTCATTACTTCCTCTCCCTCTTTCTTCTCTCTCCACACCCTCTCTTTCTTTTTCTTCTTCCCCTCTTTTTTCTAGCTCTCCTCTTCTCTCTCTCTTCTTCTCTCCTCCCTAAAAATAAAAAATCACGATAGAAATCTCACTTCTCCCTCTTTCTTTTTCTCTCTCCCGCTCTTTCTTCTCTCTCTCTCTCTCTCTTCCCTCCTTCTCCTTCTATCTTTCCTTCCTCTCTCGTCTCCTATCTTCTCTCTCTCTCTCTTTCTTTCTTCTCTCTCTCTCTTCTTCTCTCTCTCTCTTCTCTTCTCTTCTCTCTCTCTTCTTCTTCTCTCTCTCTCTCTCTCTCTCTATCTCTCTCTCTCTCTCTCTCTCTTCTCTCTCTCTCTCTTCTTTCTCTCTCTCTCTTTCTTCTCTCTCTCTTTCTTCTCTCCTCTCTCTCTTCCTTCTCTCTCTTTCTCCTCTCTCTCTTTCTTCTCTTCTCTCTCCTCTCTCTCCTCTCTCTTTCTTCTCTCTCTCTCTTCTCTCTCTCTCTCTCTCTTTCTTCTCTCTCTCTCTCTCTCTCTCTCTTCTCTCTCTCTCTTTCTTTCTCTCTCTCCTCTCTCTCTCTTTCTTCTCTCTCTCTTCTCTTTCTTCTTCCTCTCTTCTCTCTCTCTCTCTTTCTTCCTCTCTCTCTTTCTTCTCTCTCTCTCCTCTCTCTCTTCCTCTCTCTTTCTTCTCTCTCTCTCTTTCTTCTCTCTCTCTTTCTCTTTCTTCTCTCTCTCCTCTCTCTCTCTCTCTCTCTTCTCTCTGTCTCCCTCTCTCTCTTCCTCTCGCTCTCTTTCTTCTCTCTCTCTCCTCTCCCTCTCTCTCCTCTCTCTCTTTTCTTCTCTCTCTCTCTCTCTTTCTTCTCTCTCTTTCTTCTCTCCTCTCCTCTCTCTTTCTCCTCTCTCTTTCTTCTCTCTCTCTTTTCTCTTTCTTCTCTCTACCTCTCTCACAATGTCAGGTTAAATCAACACCAACATTTAAGTCAGTTTAACTCATTGGCCTCACGACTTTTTGTGCAGAGATGAGCTCACATCACGATTAGATTTTCATCACGATGTTGCCCAGACCTAGCTGTTATTTTGGGAGTCTTGACCACTGAAAAAGTTTGAGAACCACTGCTCTAGAGGGTGAAAACTCTGGATAAAGTAGAAATAAATTAATAAAAAATACAGTTTTGTTGCTGTCGGATTCTTTGACATTTGTCCTTCCTCAGGTTCTGACGTTTACTACCCTCAATCAGACGAATCCAAGTTCTTCTGCCTGGTCTACTGCGTGATGGGGATCCCTCTGACCCTGTTCCTCTTGGCCTCCTCTCAGAGACCCTGCTGCTGCCCGGGTCACTTACGCCCCTGTGCGACACCTCCACAGGTCCTGGGGTGTG
Organism: Mugilogobius chulae; assembly: GCA_038363315.1. Classification (NCBI taxonomy): domain Eukaryota; kingdom Metazoa; phylum Chordata; class Actinopteri; order Gobiiformes; family Gobiidae; genus Mugilogobius; species Mugilogobius chulae. Next base: position 33,321,205 of record CM076404.1, read on the forward strand.
TCTGTGTCCCGGGCCGCTCTGATCCACGCCTCCCTGCTCACGGCGCTGGTGCTGGGGCTGCTCTTCCTCGTCCCCGCCCTCCTCATCTCCGCCGTGGAGCCGGACTGGAGCTTCCTGGACGCTCTCTTCTTCTGTTTCGTGGTCCTGAGCACGGTGGGTCAAGGCGGCTGCGCTCTGGGGAAGAACTGGAGTCTGAATGCCAGAGAGGCGCTGGAATTGCTCACTACATGTACGGCAACGCTTATGTCCATGTTTAAAACTTACCTTTTTTGTTATAAATTACTAAAAATTGTCTGAGTGTCTTTGGTGTTCCACTCCAGTTGTAGCTAAAGTCAAAAATGAATTCAAATATATAAACTTTTGTATCTCTAAGGGAGCTCCCAGTCACCGTGCAGTGAAAACTAATTTCTACTACTTGTATCGACGATATTGTTCTTTTGATCATTATCCAAAGCGTAGGTGAGGTTTGGAACATAGACGGAGCTTTGCCTTTCAATTCTAATAAATCACCAGATTAACAATGTCTGAAAACTTTTAGATAGTTAATGGCAAGATACAATGTTGTCTATTAGCGGCTTGACCAGTAATCCAGCTTTTTCTGTCCCTATACCGATTCCGATACTTTGGCTTTAAGTATCTGTCGATACCAGTCTATTCTAGTGCAAGGGATGAAATACCATATTTTTCTTATCAAAGCATAAGACATTTGGTCATATAGTGATATGTAACTGTTATGTATAGCACAAGTCACAACTAATCAACTTAATCTGAATAAAATGTCAAACATTATTTGCCTGGAAAATCCAGACGATATATTAAAAATATATTGTCTGGTCACCGTGTCCCTCTTTCGGATTTCTGTAGCCGTGATTGACAGATTAATTAGCCAATCAAAGACATGCATCTTCCGCGTGTAAAAACCAACATGGCTGCTCCCGACGAAAAAAATACATGAAAAAAATATCACGTGGAACTGAAAAACATTGCGGATTTTTGCAAAATCAATGAGCGAAGCAAAAAACTATTTTAATGTGAGGTGAGTGAAGTTAGATTTTGGTCTAAATGACAGACGACCAATCAGCTCCTTTGTTTCATCTGCTTCACACAAATAAACTCTGATTGCCCGGTACGATGTAAATTTGATCTGAAACGCAGGCGGAGGGCGTGGTGACCAGACCCACTCTTCACAGTTTGCTGAGTGTGGGTTCTGGATCTCAGGCAACTGTGGGCCAGATTAACCTGGCCAGCCAGATGGTTTATCTCGCGATATTTGTGAATTCACAAACACGAGATAAACCATCTGGCCTTCCAGCCGCCCGATTGGTTTGGGAGTCCGAACCTGCGGTGTTTCGGCGGTGTTAAGACGGTGTTAAGACGGCTGTTAGCGCCCCGGCGCCGCCGCAGAGTCTGATTCAAGCTAAACAAAGACGGCGGCTCCCGTGGATGTACATGTTTCTGCTGCTTTTGATGCAGTTTTAGCAGAAATACAGAGTAATTTCTTTTTGAAAGAAGAGCTGTATGTGTGACATGTATTGTGAGGTAGGCCCCACACCCAATCAGCTCAAAGTATTTCACTAAACACCCCGCCTTTTCTCGAACGTTTTCAGCTAGTAAAGTCCCAGATGGATATAGTGAGAACTCAGATAGGAGTTTAACACATATCCATCTGGCGTGAGCCAGGTTAGGGCCGGACTGCCAACACTGTAATGCAAATTCTCATTATTGCAAACACATTTCTTTGACAGAATAAAGAAGACATTTCGAGATTAAGCTAATAATTATATGAAAATAAGGTAGAAGCATATGATTCTATAAAAAAAACCAACAACTCATTAATACAAAACAAAAATGTCATTTTTTCTGAGAATAAAGTTGAAGTCATAAAAAGAAGCTATTTTATAGAATGAACTTGAAGTTTTATGAAATTAAAATCGTAATTTTACGCTAAGTATTTTCAAGACTTGGACTTGTGTGAGTCAAATGTTTGCATAAAAACACAATAGATTTTTATATTTACAGTATGACAATGTTCCATAATCCAAATTACAATTTAAATTTCATAAAACTTCATGTTTAATATTGAAAAATTGCCCAAGTTTTTGTCTCTTAAACTTTTTTCTGTTTCTCAAAAACATGCCCGCAGTTTGCCCAGGTCTGTTATGAAATTAAAACCAAAAATAATAAAATGAAAGAAACATTTAAATAGTTTAAAGTTGTTTGTTCTTGTCGTACAAAGACATAAAGTGCTCTCTCTCTCTCGTCTCCACAGGTTACCTTCTGTTTGGTTTAATCGTGATCTTTACGCTGAAGAAGACGGTGCAGGAGGTGCCTCAGGTCCGGGCGCTGCTCCGGCTGCTGTCCGGGCCTCAGAGCTCAGAGCTGGACGCAGGATGTCTGCACGAGCTCAGCCTGGAAGAGGGTCCGGAGGAGGGTCACGAGGGTCACGAGGGTCCGGGAGGTTTTGGGGAGGAGCTTCACTACTCCTCAGCCATCTGCACCATCTCCAGTGTGTAACAGTGACAAGACCAGGGCTGAGTAAAGAGCTACAGACTTTCATAGTGTCCTCAGGGTTTTGTAACGATTATATATTTTCTTAAGTAAATTTATTTTTTAGTATGTTGGCTATTTACTACAGAATATAATGTCAGTATATCTGTATTTGATAATTTTTCATGACTGTTCTTTGACTTTTCCAAAAACAATCGTCAACATTTCCATTACTTTTTCACACGTTTCAATTAAATATTTGTTTTCATTCTCTTATTAGGAATTAAATACATTTTACAGATTTCTAAACGTTTTAAACTTTATTCAGTTACAATATAACCAGATCTCAACAGGAACTTGTGCTTTTTTTATGTCCTGACGAAGAGTACAAGAGTGGAACTGTGTCGGTGAAAAGTTCTGATCGTCCCAGCCTCTATTTTTTGGTCCCTGGAACGACGGGATGACGTTAGTTTGAAAACCCTGTATGTTGACGTTTTCCAAAACTTTTCCAGACCCAGTAAAATTACGAACCTTTTCTAGGACTTGGAAGCTGGATTTTTACTTTCCATGTTCGAACCCTGTAAACAGATGTTGAAGTGCCTGTCACGGGTCAAACTGTTAAATGACTTTGTGCATGTGTGAGCTGTTTTCACATTATCAAGCTTTAGCGTTAGCATTGACACACAAACACAACCTTTTATAAACACACTTTGGTCCTTTAGTGACGTTTTCTCTTGATTTGTACAGTATTTAACACATCGGAGAAAACCAATCAAAACTCAATGTTCACTGCCTAATCTTATAGTTATGTCTCATTTTAGACTGAGGCAGTGAAAACCCCATAGAAATGAACTAAACAGGAAGTTAACATGCCGGTAAGATGTTAGCTATTCTGAATATAAACGAGCTAACTGACACTCAGTCTAAAATGATCAGACAGTGAACAGTGAGATGTGGTGGATGTCTCAAAAAACAAACTTTACAAATCAGAAGAATACTTCAAAGGACACTTATGTGTTTATAAAGAGACCTGTGTGTCTAAATGCTAATGCTAACAGGAAATACTCATAAGTATTTCCTGTTAGCATTAGCAAGTTATTTTGAATATAAACAAGCCAACTGACGTTCCAGGCACAGTGCCAATTGAACTAAAATACAGTTAAGATCATTACATTAAACATTTGTTTAAGTGTTTTACAAACTTCAACCCAGTTTAGCCGTTTTTATGAGTAAAACGGTATTTGATTATTATAATTATTGACAAAACTCTTCTAATGTAGGATTCAATAGAGGACTTACAGTTGTTGTCACTTTCTGCCCTACTGCGCATGCTTTATGCAGAAAGAGACGCTCTCCATCTGCTTAGCTGGAGAAACTTCTTTGAATAAAACAACGAAACGGGACGAGAGCAGCTGTTTGGATCGCGTCTTTATTTTCTCCAACACAGTTATGCCGTGACCCGATTAGCTTACTTTTCCCAAAACCCTAACTTAACATAAGCCTAACCCTAATCCTAACCCTAACCTTACCCAAATTCTGGAAGTTAATATTTTCATTATAAACTTGTGTTAGCATAGCAACCAATGCAAAGTGATTTGAAGTGTGGCATAACTGGGTTGGAAAAAAAAATCAGGCGTTTTGATCAGATCTGAACTGGTCTGACAGACGTCTGTCTCTTGAAGCTTGAGACAGTGTCTTTCTCAATTTTTTTTTTTTAAATCACCATACATAGGAACAACTTATCAAGTTAACTGTTAATATTTTCCTGAAGTAGAGTCACTCCATATACAGTATGTTTACTTTCTGCTGCCTGTTGTTCAGTGTTTATACATGAAGCTGCAGCAGTCGTCCTCATTGTGCCCTGCAGTACCAGCTCTGTGATCACACTGAGGTCACACTGTCTCCGCCTCGTCCTCTCTTCACAACCTATGTCCCAGCAAGAATTATATTACGAGTCTATAAAACTCAATTTTGGTCAAATTAGCTTTGGTTGCTCTATAAATCTTGTTCTTTGTTGTTAATTTATTGGATTTTCATAATTTTGGCAATTGTGAAATACCATAGGTCACAAATCGCAAATAATTCTTAATTCATATGTTTTTAGTCTTAGGTCTTAAATTTGACGTATCGATCCCTGCAAAACACTGTATTTTTGTTCCCTATTTACCTGAAATGTCTTTTAAAATACCACCCTTTGTATCTACTTTCATTTTATTTTGGGTTATGCTGGGTTCAGTTTACAGTAAGTGTTGCTCAGACAGCGGGCACAGAGTCATGTCCACACTCATTTGAATACAAAGCTCTGTGAGTCCAGCTGAGTCACAGCCAAAAGCCTCATTGTCCACCTCCTCCTCTGCTGCAGCGCTCTCATTCATTGTAACCTCATGATCTTAAACCATGCCACACAAATGACTGGCCACGCTTCATCATTAACCATTTGCACCTGGGTCACATGATCAAGTTGGTGCGCCATGACGGAGGGCCGAAATGTGTGAACGCAGCATTACAGGCAACGCAAAACTGACAAATTTTCACGAATTTTACTTACCTCTTCGCTGATTGGCTGTCTCGCATGTGCATGTCTTGCTAGCGCGTTGATAGAGAAAATCACTTCGAAAGGTTAGTGCTAGATAGATAGTCAGGCCTAAACTGTTATATTTTTTCATCCTAACCTTTACCCAAGCCTTTTTCCTAACCTTAGCCATCACCCTAACCCTTTCTCTAAACTTACCCGTAAGTAAGGTAAGGTATTGAGTCACTAGCCAGCCAATCAGAGGCCGCCATCAGCAGCTCTTCCCCTGCCATCCTGTAAAAAAAAAATTCGCGTTCAGTACAGTTGTCTGTGGAAGTAGGACGTCTTTTACCAAGGTATTTGGAAAAGCTAATGAATGCTGGCTGACCTCCCGCTATGTTTGCCAATTTAATGAAAAGTTTCCCTAGCTTTGTGTTTCATTTCACACAGGGAAAGATTTAAAGCTGGGATAACTAACTGTTTTAGTTATCCCAGCTAAAACAGTTAGTTATCCTTAGTATCAAAATCAGGTTGGAAATGTTAGTTTTGTGACAACTCTGCAAGAAACAACCTTGTTCAAAAACACTAATTATATTCTGTGTTACATGCAAAGACTATAGTTTAAACAGAAAATGAATAGAAAAAATAGTGTGTTGGTTCAGACCAATGATTCTGGTACTGTTGAACACAAACACAACCGATTAAACGACTGAACAACTAAAGAACTACAGCCCTATAATTACAGTAAAGTCAAAATTTAATGCATGTTGAAATTAACTAGGCTATGTGTTGAAGGATTTAGCAGAAGAATTTGTAAGAGGTAAAACAAGCAGCACGTCTGGTTTTCAGTAACTTGGCTGTATCATGTGTGGCTGTCGCGCTAGTCTCACATAATGCAAGTTGTTTCAGATATTTGCTGCGTTTTCCATGCTTTCATGCTTTTTCACAATAGCATAACTTACTTTGTATAAACTGTTTAAGTGTCTACACCAGGCGTGGAGCTGGGGTAAAATTGATCGTAGTCAGAGTTGGTCAAGGGCCACATTTATTGAATATAACACAATAGATACTGTTGTCCAGGTCTCCACAAATATTTTATAACTCTTTCTGAAATATTAATTTTAAATAGAACATTACCAGGTGTTTTTTTTTTTTTTGCCTCAAAAGAAAATATTATATAAATCGAGGTCATCTTTCTACAGATCTAACCCCTCTTGACCTTTAGTGACCTCCTCTGCTTGTATCCATGGAGACAGGCAGGTGATTGACAGATGACTCCACCAGAAAGATTACAGTGCATTTAGGTTACAATGTTAGATAAAACAATAGAAGAAACGGATCAAGTCTAATCAGTAACATAATAGTTTAACGCTTTTGTAATCTCAGTAAATTTTTATTTTAGAGCCCGGTGTTGTTGCCGTCGGTGACCCAGTGTCCATGTTGTTGCCGTGGGTGACCGAGTGTCCATGTGACGGCCTCCAGCAGCTGCCCGTCTATATTTACCGCCGGCCCGAGCAGCCAGGTCCTGTTACTGCAGCGTGAACCTTCTGAAATGTCTCCACTGTTTCATTTATAGTGACCGATGTGGTAATTATTCAGACAATAATGATATATCAAGCCAGGGCTGCAAACTTTTACTAAAAGAGGGGGAAAAAAAACTCATTAAAGGTGATGATTTGAACTGCAAACAATTCTTCAAATCTGACTACATACGCTTATAAATCCTTTTATGCATGGTTAATATTGACATGCATTCATTTTTGGTTGTAATTATACCTTAAAATCCTCTTCTCACAGACCGCAAAGAGAAAAGGGAGAGGACCATCCAAGCTCAGCCAATCAGAGTGCAGCATTTTAGAGTTTAAAGTCTTTATATTGACCCTATTTTGTCCCGCCTACTTTTCTAGGACGTGCACTTCCTGTTTAGCTGCATTTAGCCTGTAGATTTCTATCGATGGGTTTATTTTAACTGTCATTATAATTAATTAAAATTGCCCCACAAGACAGACAAACAAACACGTTAGCTACCTTAACAGAGCTAAACAGGAAGTGCACTTCCAAGCCAAGTGGGCGGGACAAAATAGGGTCAATACAGAGGTCTAACTTTTTCACAGTCCTGCATTTTTTAACAAGAACGCAGATGGAAACAATGAAGTTAAAGATTTCAAAATAGATTAATGCGATTACAAAAATTAACTCGAGTAATATGTCTGTAATTAATTAATCTCAATTAATGCACTAATTTGAAACCCCTATTATGAATATAAATCTATTGTCTGTTTTTATGGAAACATTTAACTCATCCAAGTCCTGATAAAAAATTTTTTTTCTCATAAAACATCAAGTTTAATCTATGACCTACAGCTTCTTTTTATGTCACCTTTATTCTCAGAAAAAACTTTTTTTTCCTTGTCTTTTTTTCTCGTAAAATCATAACTTTCTTAACCTTCGACTTTATTTTCATAAAACTATTAACTTAATCTCAAAATGTTACACGTTTATTATATTAGAGCAAACCTTTTATTCGTACTGGCCTTCTGTAGTCTGTCAAAGAAATGTGTTTGCAATAATCAGAATTTGTTATACCGATGTTGGCAGTCCGGCCCTCCACCACTGTTCTGGGTTTAAATATGGCCCTCAAGTAAAAATAATTACACATTTTTATCCTGGTATAAAAGAGAACGACGATTTAGCTATAGCGTTTATAATTATAATATAATATTATAATGGGCCCTTTTCACGCAGCAGCTATACTAGCTCCGGTTTGCGAGATACCTGTGGATAGTTCCTTCTTGTCCCATTCATTCCGCTAATATTAATTAATATTTAAAAAATTCAAAGCAGTGAGCAGATTTCAACTAGATAACCACAGTGAGTTCAGAGCTTCACATACGAGGTAAATACTTCACCAGAGAAAGACTGTGTGTTTATAAAAGTGCGTAAGTTTGGCGCAATGCTTAATGCTACCAAATAAATTTGTAAAAATATAAAGCAGACAAATTGATAAAAATACATGATATAGGCTGAGTGTTTTTGTATAAACAGAGCCGGACCTTCCTATTGACCCTATTTTGTCCCGCCCACTTGGCTTGGAAGTGCACTTCCTGTTTAGCTCTGTTAAGGTAGCTAACGTGTTTGTTTGTCTGTTTTGTGGGGCAACTTCAATTCAATATAATGACAGTTAAAATAAACCCATCGACTGAAATCTACAGGCTAAATGCAGCTAAACAGGAAGTACACGTCCTAGAAAAGTAGGCGGGACAAAATAGGGTCAATACGCAGACTACGCAAATTGTGTAGGGCCCCGCCTTCTGAATTGAGACCCGGCCGTTTTCCCTGTACTGAGCCAGGACTGACAAAAGCAGAAACATGCATCTGATCATTCACAGAGCGCAAAATCAAAGACTCTTAGAACAATTTACAAATACACATTCTGTACCTCATAAACTCTCTTTATTTTGCGCCAATATGACAAGTATTGGCTGAACTACGAACACATAAAGCCGATGAACTTAAACGTCTGCAGATCGTAACATTTACCGCGAATGTCTGCACATTTATGTTGAATTATTGCAAAAGCCATTTAAAACATGAGGCTGTTTGTCCCGAAAAAGTTTCAGATGTATTTCCGTTCAAAAAGTCCAGAGCGACGATGCAGGTTATCAGCTGTTACAGTGGAAGCGCATGAAGAGGGAACAGAGGCGGAGCTCACAGGGGGAGGGACAGGGCTTGGGGCCCCATTTGGAAAGATAAAATTTAAGATTTGTTGAGCTAAAATAGCCCTCTTCAAAATTTGGGAAAATGCATCTGTTTTATTCAGAAGTTTCCGGGGCAGGATCTTACATTATTTCTTTATTGTGAGAAATATTATTTAGCTTACACTTATTTTTGTCTGTCGCTTTGTGTATAGTTATAAATTTTAATGAAAAAGTCAATTTAAACACTGCTTTGGATTGACTAATTAAGGTTTGTAGAAAAGACTGGAGGCCCCCGAAGCTGATTTTTGTTTAGGGCCCCCAAAAGGTTAGATCCGGCTCTGTGTATAAAGCTAGTTCAGTTTGTAGAGCTATTTTAAAATTAATAAATAAATTAAATACAGGTTAGCATTAGCTTCAGAGACAGAACAGCACATTTTATAAACACATGGTGAAGTATTTACCTCGTATGTGAATCCCTGAACTTGGTGTAAATGATTGTCTGGCTGTAACTTGTTTTCCAGTTTGTGTCAATTAAATATTTAATTAGTTTACGGCGTTTGAGCTATCCTTCCGAGGGAATGAATTGACCGGAAACAACGAACCGCTGGTATATTCACACCGGCCCTAGCCAAGCCGCAGCTTATTAATCTCTGAAAATTCTGTTTGCCTTGGTTTCCAAATGAGCTGTGGTACAAGTGCAGTCATATCACGATATTCTAAAAATCTACTTTTCCACATGAATATATGGTATTGACCAGGCCAACTATCTGATACCTTTTTTGTCAAAACTCATCACTGTCGGTCAATACCAATACTGATACAGAACTGTTTATCCCGAAGATTTAATGTCAAGTTCTGAATAACATTTTTTTTGTCTTTTTTAATGCTCAATAAAGTCCATGAAGAGGACCAAGAAATCCATCAGTCGCTCCTGTTTCTTCTGCTCCTTGCTCCAAAACACTTTCAAAACCCAAATAAAAAAACACATTTGAATTCTGTCCAAACCTGGTCTTCGATACTCCAAAAAGGTTCATTTGGTCTTCTTTTCTAGATTTCGTTTCAAATTCCTGTCAGACCAGTGGTTGTTTATTTGTCAGACCTTTACATGTTTCGACTGCTTGACTGCCGTCATCTTTAGAAGCGTCACTTGATGTTACTGTGACGTGTCTTGCCGGCTGATTTTTGGTGCCATTTTCCTTCCGGTAGAGGAAAGACGACAGCGCCCTCTGCAGTCTGACTTCTTTAGAACAGTATCCCAAGTATGAGAAAGTAAAAAAGCCCCCTCATCTCTATTTAGTGTAGCAGATACAGGATACTGTTCTAAAGAAGTCGGACTGCAGAGGGCGCTGTCGTCCTTCCTTTACCGGAAGGAAAATGGCGCCAAAGACTAAGTAAATCAGCCGGCAAGACACGTCACAGTCACATCAAGTGACTCTTCTGAAGATGACTGCAGTCAAGCAGTCGAAACATGTAAAGGTCTGACAAATAAACAACCACTGGTCTGACAGGAATTTGAAACGTAATCTGGTCCTCGATAGTCTGAAGACAGAGTAAACCAGGATATTCTCCTTGGACAGTGAATAAAGACACAACCTCGACTTGTTAAAATGTGGTCATTCTAGCCCGCCGAGGTCAATGTGCCTTTAAACCTTTAGCTTAAACTAAAAGTGTTGGTTGTGTTTTTAGTGGGATTGAGTGTTAGGAGCTGAGGAGGTTGGTTCTGATGTTTCTCTGTTTCTGTTTGGATTGGTGATGTTTCTCCTCTGATGGTCTTCTCCAGTTCTGCATTCTTTCTCTCCAGCTGTTGCTTCTCTTCTTCTTTTAGCTCGAGCTCACGTTGGGGCTGCTTCATCTTCTCCTTGGACAGTAAATAAGGACAAACAACCTCGGCTTGTTAAAATGTGGTCATTCTAGCCCGCCGAGGTGAATGTGCCTTTAAACCTTTAGCTTAAACTAAAGGTGTTGGTTGTGTTTATAGAGGGATTGGGTGTTAGGAGCTGAGGAGGCGTCTACTGACGCCGTTGGCTCTGATGTTTCTCTGTTTCTATTTGGTTTGGTGATGTTTCTCCTCTGATGGTCTTCTCCAGTTCTGCGTTCTTTCTCTCTAGCTGTTGCTTCTCTTCTTCTTTCAGCTCGAGCTCACGTTGGAGCTGCTTCGTTTTCTCCTTGATTCTCCTCTCCACATCTTTTACCACATCATCTGCCGCCTCCATCAGCGACTGCAAATCCCTCTTCAATGTCAAGATCTCTTCTTCTTTCAGACCCAATTGATTTTGGAGATCTTGCATTTTTTGCTTCTCAATCTGATTACTTGCCTCAATTTTCTCTATTGTAATCTTCTGTTCACTGAGTTCTTGTTTCAGCTGTTCTAAAGATGTGGCGAGCTTTTTGTTCTCCTGTTCTTTCTGGTCCATATTTTTCTCCATTTGTTCTTTCTCGTTCTGGTTCTCTGTTTCAATTTTTTCCTTGAACTTGATGGTGTTTTGCAGTTCTCTGAGTTCATTCTGCAGCTCCCTCTCCCTCTGGCTCTTCTCCTCACTCTCTCTTTGGAGTCTGCAGACATCCTCCTGAAGCTCTTGGTTGTTCTCTGGCTGCTGTCTCAAAGTTTCCTGAACCATGTTGTTATTTTGGTTCAGCTCTTCTTCTTTTAGCTGAAGCTCACGTTGGTGCTGCTTCTTCTGCTCATTCATGCACCTCTCCACATCTTTTACCGACTCCACCAGCGACTGGAAATCCCTCTCCATTCTCAATTTATCGATTTTGTTCTTTTCAACCATTCTCTCGAGGTTCAGTATGTTCTCCTCCAGCTGTTTGTTCTTCTGTTCTTTTAGATCTAATTTAGTTTGAAACTCTTCTTTCTCTGCTTCATTGTCTGCTTCAATTTTCTCCATGAACTTGATGGTCCTATTCTTTTCTCTTACTTCTTGCCTCAGATCTTGCACAGATGTGGAGAGCTCTCTGTTGTCTTCCTCTTTCTGACTTAATTGAGTTTGGAGATCTGCTGTCTTCTGTTGCTCAATCTGACTCTCTGCTTCAATTTTCTCTGTGACCATCTTCTGCTCTTGGAGCTCTTGTTTCAGCTGTTCCAAAGATGTGGAGAGGTGTCTGTTCTCTTCCTCTTTCTGTCTTAAATCTTGCTCCATCTTTTCTTTCTCTTCCAGGTGATCTGCCTCGATCTTCTCCATGAACTTGATGGTGTTTTGTTTTTCTCTGAGTTCATTCTGCAGCTCCTTCTCCTTCTGGCTCTTCTCCTCACTCTCTCTTTGGATTCTGCAGACATCCTCTTGAAGCTCTTGGATCTTGTCTGTCTTCTCTCTCAAAGTTTCCTGAACCACGTTGTGCTTTTGGTTCAGCTCCTCTTCTTTTAACTCGAGCTCACGTTGGAGCTGCTTCATCTGCTCCTTTCTCCTCTCCACATCTTTTACTACATCTTCTCCCGCCTCCAGCAGCGTCTGGAAATCCCTCGTCATTTTCAATTTCTCGTCTTTGAACTCTTCAATCATTCCCTCGAGCTTCCGTATGTTCTTCTCCAGCTGTTTGTTCTTCTCTTCCTTCACATCTAATTCAGTTTGGAAGTTTTCTTGCATTTTCTCTTTCTCAGTCTGGTGTTCTCTGAGTTCATTCTGCAGCTGCTTCTCCTTCTGGCTCTTCTCCTCACTCTCTCTTTGGAGTCTGCAGACATCCTCCTGAAGCTCTTGGTTCTTCTCTGTCTGCTCTCTCAAAGTGTCCTGAACCAGGTTCAGCTCTTCTTCTTTTAACTCGAGCTTACGTTGGAACTGCTGTGTCTGCTCCTTCATGCTCCTCTCCACATTTTTTACCGCCTCCACCACCGACTGGAATTCCCCCTTCATGGCCATTTTCTTTGCTTCAGTTGCCATCTTCTGTTGTTGGAGCTCTTGTTTCAGCTGTTCCAAAGATGTGGTGAGCTTTCTGATCTCTTCGTCTTTCTGATCTAAAACCTCCTCCATTTTCTGTTCATCTGCCTGAATTTTATCACCAGTGTTCTTCTCCATCTCCTTTTCACAGAGGATTTGGTCCATCTGTTCCACGGATGTGTTGAGTATTAGATCTGGTTCGTTGGCGTTTTGCTAAAATCGCTTCTTTACGTTCAAACTCACAAGTTCGTACGAGCTCTGTTAAAGTCTGCTTCCTCTGTCGACGTCAAGAGAAATCTGAGGCTGTGAAAGGCTGACATCACCACAAAGCTTTGACCTTGATGACATCATAAAGCCGGTAACTACGGCAACTGAACTTTAGCTCGGTCACTATGGAGACGAGAACATGCAACGACGTCATAGATACAGCTCACTGTTAAACAAATTACACAGTGCAAATATAAATAAATAAAGACATAAATACATTTAATAATTCAGTTTATTTACACAAGAGAGCTGCAGGGGGAGCACCATCACTGAAGTAGCTCAGTTCGGCTTTAAAATGCTAAAATCAAGCAAAGTCAACTTGTCTACAAATTTATTTTTTTGCAGAGTAAATGTTGTGTCCTTTAAGTAACTTCCCTGATCTATATTTACTTCTGTTGTGGTGATTTCTTTCTGTCCAGGTGCTGCAGGTGTGTCTGTGCTGCGCTGAAACGCAGAACCTAAACTTATCCTTTCAGTTTCCTTTTCCCCTCGCTATGTTCTAACGCTCTGCTGACAGATCTGACTCAAACTCAGGCACAGCGCAGACAAAAGAGTGCCCCTGGTTTATGAAAACAGGATATTCACTCAGCGACGGGTGGCAAAGGAAGCTTTTTTTTATGGGAAAGAGCTGACTTCATGTCGTAAATCATGCCCAGGGCCAGCTCTAACCAGGGAACTTTTTGATTAAATGGGGCCAGTGGTTGTCCATCTTTTATATAGGTCAGTGTCAGGGCCCCAAAACTACCAGAGGCCCCCGACAGCAGGAACGTTTTATTACACTAAAGCAGACTGAACTATAATCCATAAAACACATTTAAGATTAAGAAGTATAAAGGCCGATAAGATACAAAACTATCTACAAATTTCCTTCAAGTTTTTCCATTTTGTAGGTTTAAAATTTCACTTTCTGCCAAAAAAAAATTCCAGGTCCTTAAAAAGTTTGGGAATTTTACTGGCTGTAGAACAGTTTAGAAAAAATTAAAAATATAGTGGGTTCAAAGCTAAATGTCTGGATAATTTGCAAACAATCCTGCTTATGTTAAGAATGAGAAAAACCTGTTTATGAAATTGTGACTTAAAAAATAAAAATATCTTGCCTTACAGTAACTTAAATTTGATCATATTTTGTAACAATCGTTTGAAGATTTTATGTATTTATGTGTAGAAATTCTTAAAATTGTTGAATTTCTATCAGCTAATTATGTGAATTTTTGAAGTTTATGTATAAAAAAAATGAAACAAGATCCTAGGGATGTTGGGAATTGTTTTGGAGAAGTCATGGAAAATCTTAAGTTAAAACAATGTATGAACCCCAACATATTTCAACCATTCTTCACAAGTTGTTTAATTTACATTTGCAACAGAGAAGCTATTGAAATAAAGTTAAGATTTATAAAAATAATAATACAAAAATTCTTAACCTTAAACTGCCCAAAAATATAACAAATACAATTATAAAAAGAATAAATAAATAAATCTAGATCTGTGTCATTTTAGCAGACTTAAATGCTAAGGCAAGGCAAGGCAAGGCAAGTTTATTTGTATAGCACAATTCATACACAATGCAATTCACAGTGCTTTACAAGGCAGGAAAATGCATCAACAATAATTAAGTAATCAGCATAAAATTTACTTTAAAAAGAAGTAAAGAAATAAAAGTGCAGACAAAGTATTTCAGTCATATGCACAGATAAAAAGAAATGTTTTGAGCCTAGATTTAAACATTGTCACAGTGGAGGCCTGTCTTACATCATCTGGAAGACTGTTCCAGATCTTAGCTGCATAAAACTGAAACACTGATTCTCCATGTTTAGTCCTGACTCTGGGCACCAGCAGGAGGCCGGTCCCTGAGGTCCTCAGAGTGCGAGATGGTTCATAACGCACTAACATGTCAGAGATGTACTTTGGTGCTAGTCCATGGAGAGACTTAAACACAAGCAGAGCTGTTTTAAAGTCTATTCTCTGAGCCACTGGAAGCCAGTGCAAAGACCTAAGCACAAGACTAATGTGATCGTACTTCCTGGTTCTGGTCAGGACTCGAGCAGCAGCGTTCTGGATGTACTGCAGCTGTTTTACAGCTCGTTTGGATAGGCCGGTGAGAAGGCCGTTACAATAGTCTAACCTACTGGAGACAAATGCATGGATAAGCCTCTCCAGGGCAGGCTTTGACACTATACTTTTGATTTTGGCAATGTTTTTTAGATGGTAAAAAGCTGCTGATGTTATTGACTTAATGTGGCTGTTAAAGTTCAAGTCTGAGTCCATTATTACCCCCAGATTTCTAACTTGACTTGAAGGTTTCAGAGAGAGAGACTGAAGGTGACTGCTGACAACCTCTCTTTGTTTCTGTGGGCCAAAGATGATAACTTCAGTCTTGTCTGAGTTAAGCTGGAGAAAGTTGTTTTGCATCCACACACTGATCTGTTGGATGCAGTGACAGAGTGAATCCACAGGCCCATATTCACCTGCTGTTAATGACACATAGATCTGAGTATCGTCTGCATAGTTGTGATAGCTCACATTATTACTAATGTAATATAGATTTTTTTCTGCTCAATTCAAAGTATTTCTGACAAGATATAAGCCACGTTTCTATTTGCCTGGTTCCCTCAGACCAGTTCACTTTGGAACAGTTTGGCCCGCTTATGCTAATGTTAGTGAGCGTTTCCACTGCAGGTCCAGGCTCCTGAGGGTCTACTACGTGAGCAGCTGACGTCACTCACACATAAAACATGCTTTCTTAAATAAATAAAAAAGAAAATGTACCTCAATTATACTTTTTCTTCCTGACGTCAATTTGAATGATTCACAAAAAGATGTGTAATAATTTTAAGTCTGTGGCTGTGACACAAGGGCCAAGACGGAAACAAGAAACTACTTCCGGTTTATTGTCACTTTTAAAAATTTATTTTACTTTTTTTGCAAAGCCTTTGCGACTCTTTTATTCATTGCTTTGAGGGTGGATTATGTTGGACACATTAAGCACAAGATTTACAAGTTTTTACAGTGTTTTACCTCGACAAACAGAAAACAGCTGATGCTAATGCGCTAGCTTTGCTTTGTTAAGTCTATCAGAACAACAAATAAAGTTTTCATCACTGGAAATGCGGCCGTTTGTCATAGGATCAAGTTGGCGTTTGGTGAGGAACATTATTTCATGTCTCGAGCGAGCCCGATCTCACAAGAAAGTATAAATTTACCACGACATTGCACAATATGTAAATTACGAATGATTAGCACAAGTTCACGGCTGTTTTGCGTAATTATAGTACGCGTCACAGTCCCCATTCATTTCGTCCCTCGTGTCCAGACTCCCTGCGTTCCTCCAGTGTTTTGTGAGTTGTTTTTGAGCCAAACCCAGCTGCTTCCACCCAGACGCAGACGAGTGGCAGAGGATGGTCGCAGAGCCGGACACATCACTTAGCAACAGATGGAGACAGAGGGACAGTGTGTATGAATGTGGGGGGAAAGGGTTTGGTTTGCGACAAGTTATTTCCTCAAAAGGTTAAACTATGAGAAGTACTTATTTGTAACAGTTTTTAGGCAGCACATATACTGTATTTAAAATGAGAAGTTGGACGACATTTTTCAGTAAAACATGATTAAGACTGTACTTAACCGTGCTTGTTTTTTGACTGCAATGACAAATATGACATGTAAATGTAATTCCCCAACTACTAGCTATGATATTGATATTTTCGTAACACTTTATTTTGTTAAATGATTGTTTAAACTTAGTTGTGTGTAAACTGTCTTTGCATTTTGTCGCTTTTTGACAACACATAGAACTCAAAATACTGCCTGTAGTTTTTAACTTTACTTGTCAATTTCTTCATACTTTGCAACTTAACTGCTGCAAAACTATGATGAATATTTACCACAAGGACTGTCACTCTAAACTAAATCAGAATTAGATAAGTGCAATAATCTGTCAGATGGGTCAACTAAATCATATAGACTCCCTCTAAGCTGAACAGCGGGAGACTGCTTTGGTTCTGGAAGCACAGACTCCTTTTATATTCTCCCAAAAGTATTTCAAAAAAAGAAAATATTAATAATTTGAAGGAATGTTGTGGACTAGTGCTAACTCAGATCCAAAACACTAGGGGTGTCCAAGATTCTTTTCACAATGGGCCACATTTTAACCCTAACCCTGACCCTATACAGATCTGTGAAGTGAACCGCCACTCTTTTAAAGAGAAGCTAACCCCTAAAACAACTTTTTTTGGTTTGTAACTTGTGTATTTAAATAGCATTGCCTGATGTTTTGAGTCATTTTTGGAGGATTTTAGTGCAAACTGAGGAAATGAGTTTCAGGTCAAAATAATCACAAACTGGTTGTGTTTCACTGCAAAGGTTCATGTCATTTCTAGACTCAATGTGACGTCAGCGTGTATTGTCCACTCAAAACTGAGCACTAATGGAGCTCAACAGTGACCACCCACTTCCTGGTTCAA
Source organism: Mugilogobius chulae (assembly GCA_038363315.1). Taxonomy (NCBI): domain Eukaryota; kingdom Metazoa; phylum Chordata; class Actinopteri; order Gobiiformes; family Gobiidae; genus Mugilogobius; species Mugilogobius chulae. The sequence goes on from CM076404.1 coordinate 33,338,501, forward strand.
CAAGCTCTGGCTCCCATGTCTCCATAGCAGTTTCGGAAAAAAAAAAAAAGACTTTCGGAACTAGTGCGATCTTCCACTGTTGAGCTCCATTGCAAACACCTGCTGTTAATCCAATCACACTGCTGCTTTACTCTCTAAGCCCCGCCTTTTCCCCTTTCCCAATGACTTTCATTGAGTTTTTGTGTTTGAAATATGTTTGTGGGAGGAGTTTAGGGGTGAACTTGACTTAATAAGGCATGAAACATTCATTTTAGGTTTCAAAGGCACCAAAATATTTGTTATTCAAACTATGTTAAAAGAATTGCTCAAACTTGCCATTAAAAACTAGACTTTTTGCAATTTGGGTCAATCTAAGGGCATAACGCTGTTGTTTTCAGTCCAAAACGCAAATACAAATCCTATAATTCGTCAAAACGTTTTAATAACTTAGCGATTCATAAAACAGTAGATTTAAATTAAAATTATAGGTCTTGCTCATTTCTCACCCTCATCAGCCCCAAGAAAGGTTTTCACATGTTTAGGTAAAACAATTACAACAAATCGTGACTTAGCTGTACATAAATAAATCACGTTTCTTGCCAAACACTGTAAATGTCTATGTCTCTCTCTTATGTAACATGAGGCACCACAAGGCTCAACACTCGGCCCGACTTTGTTTTGTCTGTGCGATGCAGATTTAGGCCAAAACTCAAACAATACCTTATTCTGTGTCTGCTCTATAGCTTTAGAAATGCCCATTGTAGGTTTTAACAATATCCTCATTGTTGGAAGTCGCGCAGTACGGTTTCAACTTCCTCCAGCCCTTTCAAAACAAAAGCCCGACTCTGTTATCTCTAAAGAAAAAGGCAACAACTTAGCAGAACGACTTTGTGTTTTATTCTTTTGCAGTTTCATTGTGTAGATTAAGCTATATGTTCAATTATTGTCGACTGCGATGTATGTAAATGTTATCTTGTTTTGAGTGAGGAGTGTGTCTGCGTTGTGTCCGTGAGTTCCCAGCTGTTCTATGTGTGTCAGGCAGTCTTTATAAATAGACCCGGAGCTTAGCTGGAAAAGTCCCGGTCCTGTCAGAAGAGACTTTCACTCCATGTTTTTCTTCATTTATCAGCTCTTTTGTTCTTTAATGCACACTCACTATCAGAATAAGTTTGTAAAATGATCCAGGACTTTTTATAACTAGTAATAGACAGTAAAGTCAATTGGAAATCATCTATTAGTTATGTCCAAAGGAAAGTTTCAAAAAGAATTTTCAGTAATAAACAGGGCATAATTGCTTTTAAGTCAGAAATCCGTACATACACTTTATTCTTCTAAATACAAATTGTTATATTGCGAAAAAAAAAAAAAAAAGGCCATATGTTTAATCCATGGAGTAGGTTATAGGGAACACACAAACTGTTTGCAAATTCCAAATTACTAAAATATGTAAACATTCTAACATTGCAAATTGTTTTCAAAGCAAAAAATAATAATCTACCAAGATTTATTTTCTAAAAGGGACAAAGAGCATAATTTAAGAGGAAGATTTAATTTTAAAGGTGCACCGTGTAACTTTCTGGAGGTGAAAAGTAATCTACATAATTCAGTAGAATTAGAAAGTTAAAACTTTCTAAGGACTTTTCTAAGGGACTTTCTGAGTGGAGATGAATACATTTTTTGCCATAATATGACCAAAATCAGCTAAAGGAACCGTTTTTCTGCGCAAACAGACGTGTTCGGGCTCCTCCAAACCAGATAATAGACTATTTTGTGGCCATGCAAGCCTGTTTTATTAATTATTTAATGTAAGGCATCTAAATGACAAAAATATGCATTTACTAAAGTTTATTTTTGGCAAAAAAGTTGCGCAGTTCAACATTTTTGCTTCAGTAAAACTGTTTTATTTGTTAAATGCTAGATAGTCTGGTCCAGAGGGACAGAAATGAGCAGGTTGCCATGGTAATGAGTTTGTTTCTGTTGCTAAACTTGCCTAAACTGTTATATTTTTATCTTAACCTTTACCCAAACCTTTTCCCTAGCCTTAACTCTCTTCCTAAACTTAACCCTTCTCCTAAACTTAATCATCGTCACACCGGACCAGACTATCTAGCATTTACCGTTTTATTTTGAAAGATGTCGTCCGTTTCCGGTGCGTGCGTCACGTCGACCAGCCTGACGCACGCTTGACGCTCCTTCTCTCTTCCAGTGTGAGGCGTGTATTTGTTTTGGAGGCTGTGTCACGGGCGGACCCCGGGTCAGAGCCTGGGCTTTCCCTCGGCGGCAGGTGGACATCAGCCCGGCCCCTTCACTCATGCGGACTCACGGTGACCGGACACACCGCCGGGCTTCGTCTCATCCGCGTCATTTTGTCCCGAAAAGCGGCGGAGGACACTAGGGACTGACACAAGCATGACTTCGGTGTGGAAACGACTGCAGCGGGTCGGCAAGAAGGCGGCCAAGTTTCAGTTTGCTGCGTCTTTTCAAGAGCTCGTTCTAGAGTGCACAAATAAATGGTAAGTCACTGTTTTTAAAGCTCATCAACTAACAAAAAACACCCACTGGACCTTTTCTAATTTAGATTATAAAATAGTCTTTCAGGAAGAGAGTGACAACATGCCATGGGCTGTTTTAACGTCTCATGACACTGATATTATCTTTGCTTTAGCTAACAACAACAACATCCATTTTTGGAGTTTCAAATACATGTCTGTTTTTCTTATCGTATTATTAATAACTCATTTATTACGCTTATAAATAGTAATTGTACAGGAAACGCTCCAGACTGAAGCAGAGGGCGGGGTTAAAGCTGCATCAGGAGCAGGGAACATATAGATCTCACAAAGTATTACACTGCAAAAAATACATTTCACGTCAAGTTGCTCAAATTCAAATTCACCACAACCATTACAATACTTCCAGTCTTGTATTTGCCTAACTTTGAATTTACAGCTACTGTTTTAGCCTCATTTACGCTGATTTAATTCTCAGTGCATGAAACAATAATAACCGAACAAAAACTAAAGCTAAAATATCCACAAAATGTAAGATAACTTAAGGTTTTTCAAGGGTATTGTGGCCATAAACGAGTCAAGCTGAGGCTAAACAAGCTGTAAATTTAACATCACAAGGTGGAACAAAGCATTTAAATCTTGGCTAATGACGACCGCCTAAAAAGCAGGATATCTTCAAAAAATGTGTGAATGAAAAAAAAAAAAAAAAAAAAACTACTTTTGGGATGTTTTTGGTAAAGGATCTGCATCTTAACATAAGATAGAATCACAAAAAAGTTAATTTGGCATAATATAGGACCTTTAAGATTTATTTATTTATAGGACATTAGGTCATTTTAGGCAAGTCTAGATGCATAATTTTTGCCGTGTAAGTCAATTAAATAAGCTAAAATTGGGTGTCAAAATATTTTAATGTTGTATTGTGATGCAGAAGTTTAGTTTTAACCCTCTGGTAACCTCGAGACCATTTACGGACCTTTTGAGCAACTTTTCTTTTTCAAACTTTTAGATTCCAGACAGTTTTTAGGTCAGACCCGTGAAATCGTCCACAGATTCATGAACCGAGTCAAACTTTAAAATGCCACCTTTTTTCCCTTCACATGTTCAGCTCAAGAGCTAGAACAAAAGAGTATGTTAGTCACCTCGGGTCCCCATTTTTAAAATCCACATTGATTAATATTTTTTCGTACTTTCAAAACTCAGATCTCTTCAATGACATATTTCCAAAACAAAATAGTGAAGTAGGAGTGTACTTATCTGTTCAAATACCCCTATAATTTAAAAACTATGCATCACAGATATAAAAGTTACACATGTATGAGCAGAGGAGAGGTAGACGAAGAGATCTGAGTTTTGAGAGTACGAAAAAATATGAATCAATGTGGATTTTATGGCCGTTTAAAATGGGGATGACAGGTGTATGTTTTTTGCAGGTTACCATAAGGTTAAACAGAATAGGCTTAAAATCATATCGGACAAATAGAGTAGGTGATGTAGATTCTAATTTAGTATTATCAAAATCTATGTTGTTGCAATGTACTGTAGAAACCTGTAAAAATGCCCTAAAAATCTGAAAATGTGACTTGTTTTTACAAAATATGCTTCACTTTGAACCAGCTTGATTTGTATTTAGCTCAACTATTTCTTCTTGTGGCTTTTAATCATTCTCCACTACCCAAAATTTATATTAATATTCAGTTTGTTGTGGTTATTGCTTAAACTAATGTCTGATATATTACATTTTTAAACTTGTAGCTGTCTGTATATATATACTCTTAGTATGTTTGTGCTCATAGTAATTTTGACTAAAAGTGTCTTACAACATCTGTTTATCACATCTACCTTCATTCACTTTGAAAACACATTATAATTGACGTAAAGCGTATAAACCGACACGCCTTGTTGTTGCACACAGATCTCATCAGAGTGTCTGCCGCTGAAGCCCCGCCCCTGCACTTCCGTCTCTTTATTTAGAGCCTGTGTGTGTAGTGTTACAGACTTGTGCATGCCATGTCTCTGCAGAAGAGGCCGGTGCACAGTCATGCTCACACAGATCTGCAGTCACAAGTGTTACTCATGCAGGTGTGAGCTGGAACACTTCACTGGTCCGTGTTACTGTGGGCGTTGGGTTTATTTACACATGATGCACAAGTGTTGGAAAATTAAAAAAAGTTTATTAGTTACACATTACTAAACTTTTAAATTGCCTCAAGAACTGACTTGTGAACATGTTTTATTATTGGCGTAAACAGCAGTAGTGAACACATGAGTTGCTTATATAGTCTCAAATAGAATGAGCAGCAACCTTACTACAGCTGCCCATCTCTGCTTCTGAGTTGTTTTCCTGACAGAATATGTTTTGTTTGTAGGTCTTTTGAGTTTTTCTTAATTTCTAGAGTATCTAGTATCCCTAAAATTTATTTTTACCTCCATTACCTTCAGCTTTTGCAGAGGAGTGGTTAAACATATGCCAATCATGTGTGATTCTGGTCTCAGCTGTTAACAGTAGCTATACAATCCAATCCTTATATATATTTTAGATTCTATTTTTCTTTTGTTAGAGAAAGTTCTCACTTCTGATTAGATTCTCTTGGTCACCCGAGGCTAAAACTACAAGACTTCAGCTTGACAAGACTCCAGTTATGTTCTTGTGCATCAAATTAGTTTGAAATTTAGTCGGCACGGTGGCAGAGCGGAGAGCGCTCCTGCCTCACAGCAAAAAGTCGCGGGTTCGACTCCAGCACGGCCCAGGCCTTTCTGTGTGGAGTTTGCATGTTTCTCCTCGTGTCTGGGTGGGTTTTCTCGGGACAATCCGGTTTCCGGTAAAATCCTCCAGTCCTGACCAAGCCTAGCAAGAACACCTGGAGATGGGTCCGCGAGCGCTGCACTGTGGAGCTCACAGCTCCTGAAGCGATGCCCCAGAGGCATTGAAGGATGGGTCAAATGCAGAGAACAAATTTCCCTACGGGACAATAAGGTTTACCTTAACCTTTAGTCAGATGTGTGAGGAAAAATCGGCTGGAATGATCAGGAGTTTTAATATGAGTATGACTTGTATTAAAACACAAACAATGAAATCTACAAAATGAAAAATTGTGCCTTTACTCTGAGTGGGTTTGCAGCTCCCCAAATGGACTCTTAATAATCTGGAGGAACTTCCTCTTGTTCTTCCTAGTGAAATGTTGTTCCTTTAGCTGTAATACTCCATGATACAGTATAAAGAATATCTAGAGTTGTATACTTTTAGTCTTTACTTACGTAAGTTGACTGATGCTGGGCTTAGTCCACCAAATAATAGATTATTCCAATTCTTTTTCCTTCTTTGAATTTCTATGCATTCCATGTCATTCAATCATTTTGACATGCACATAGTCTGTTTACTATAAAACACTGGGGACTTTTTGTGTGCAGTCATGAGCTTAAAAATAGTCCTATCAGAATACATCAGCATCGCTCTTGAATAAACATGAACAGCTAAACATCATCAACAGTGACATGTCCTCGTTAACAATGCTTAGGCCGTGCTTATGCTAACCCACCACTCATAAAAAGACAATTACTGGTGTCCAAACAGACGTCCGTGTCCCGAGCAGCAGCAGCAGGACACTTGGCTGCAGGAGTGCCTTTAATTCCATTATGATTAGTCAGCAGCAGCAGCAGCATGTGTTTCCAATCGGCTCAGTGTGAGTTTGTGTGAGTGGTGCAGCAGACGCTTTATCCACAGTCACCAGTATCAACATGTCTCACACTGACGCCTGTTACACTCTGTTCTCTCATGAGGACATCTATTTACACGCTGGAGATGTCTGTGAGGATCATGTTTTACACAGTTACACTTCAACATGGGTCACAATCAGATCAGACGAATTTCACTTTGTAGAAACTGTCGGATGTTGCATCATTGGGGTCAGTTTGATTCATGATAGGCGGGTAGTGTACTTTTTTAGTTTTAATCAATTGCTGCTTTTGGTCATGACCAGTCGTGATGTATGTATTGCACCCAACACATCAGTGTCGTCTAGAAGATTGACAAATTTAAGGTGCAAAATCAAATTCGAAGTTAATATTTGAATCAAGGCTAGGCAATATGGACACAATTATATCTCAACATATTTTGTTCTCATCTCGATATACGATATACTGTATATCTCAAGATCTCTGAAATTATATACATATATATTTATATAAATATACATTTTCATTGAATAAATTCATTTGCTCGGTAGCCAAGTGGTTAGAGCTCAGGCTTCCCCATAATGAGGTCGTGGGTTCGACTCCCGGGTCAGACCATATCAACATCTCACGATCTCTCTGGGTGGAGTTTGCATGTTCTTCCCATGTCACCGTGGGTTTTCTCCGGTTTCCTCCACCTCAAAACATGCATGTTTAGGTTAATTGGACATCACTGCAAATTTCCCTTCGTGAGTGAATGAGAGAATGAATGTTTGTCTGTCTGACCCTGCGGCAAGTTGGCCACTGTCCAGGGTGTTTCCCCGCCTAAGGCCCAAAGTTACTGGGATAGGCTCCAGTCACCCGCGACCCCTAACGGGACTAAGTGGTAGAAAATGAAAAAAAAAAAAAAATTCATTTGGTCATGCCTTTTGCTGAGTAAAACTAAATTCTATGCATAACACAAGTTCATAATCTGAAAATTTAACAGATCTACTCCTTCTCTTTGTCACTTTTCTTTGCAACTGTAAATGCTTTTTGTCAGTTTTAGGAGCTCTTTTTCACCAGGGATTCAATATCTAGATATGTACGATGAGGTCAAATTCATATCTTGTAAAGTACATATCTCGATATATGATATATATCGAGATACTGTATATTGCCCAGCCATAATTTGAAACAAAAAGAAAGAACGTGCAGTCTGCTTGCTGACTACACGTCACAGACTGCTCCATTTATGTTCACTGATTGGTCGATTGTATTTCAGGGTTTCCGGGAACCATCTACAGGTTTGCGAAATATGACCTAGCAGCAGCTGAAGTGAAATGACATTGAGGCAATATGGCAGAGGTGTGGACTTGCAAGTTATGACTTGGACTTGAGTCAGTCACTGTTTTGACGACTTGAGACATGAGGTGCACTCACATTAGCACAACCAAACCATCCCCAAGTAGGCCCCTAAAGCGCGGTTTCTCTGTCCAGTGTGAGTGCAAATGAACCGTGCTCAGATCTGACTCTGGTGTGGTTGGAGGAGGTCGACACGTACAACTTTAGCATACAAGCCCATTGAGAGTGCTAATGTTTTTCACAAGAAGTAGCCTATTTAAAGGTAAATCCTTCAACTTTTTGGCCAAAAAAAAAAAACTTAAATAAACGCATATTTTTGTCTTTGTGACACTGACTGAATAATAAAAATGTCTGACTTTGCTCTGTGTGGGCTTTCATGCCAAATTTAGCTATTACCGTAATTTCTGGACTACTTTTTTCATGAGCTTTGAACTATGCGGCTTCTAAGGCAATGTAGCAAATGTATAGATTCTCATAGACTTACTATTAACAAGTGCGGCCTATATATGTACATTATCATTTTTCTAGTGGGTGCGGCTTATATTCAGGTGCTCAATAGGGCCTCCTCTTATTTATTTCCGTGGAAAAGCAGCTCCTTTAGCTATATTTTTTCACATTATAGCTTAAAACATATTTATATAATTTGAATGTTCGAAAGAATGTTTTTTCTTGCTATTTTTATTAAATTCACCTCCAGAAAGTTACACAGTGCACCTTTAAATAAACTCTGTGTGTATGTGCTTACCTTGAATTTGCACTATGACCAGAGAGAACAGTCGTGAAGTATCTCGTCTCTTGCTGCTCCACGTGATTTTTAATCCAAAGCCTGACAAAGGAGTGCGCATCACGGGCAAAACATGGGCTTACCTCATTATATTAAAGATATAACGGCCCGCTGGACTTATTTTTGTTGTTATAGCATTAACACCTCAGTGCTTGATCCATGCTTCAGCGGTACATACAGCTCCAGAGGATGACGTTAGCGGCCTGTGACTCTGTTCACTTGTGCAGGTCTGAGTGAGGGACATAGAATTTTCTGCAATCAGACTTGAGCACAGCACGGATAAAAAAACCTAGTGTGAGTGCGCTCATAGACTTGGACTTGAAGGTCAGTGACTTTAAGCTGGCCACACATAGGCGACTGGTTGCTCATTTTCCCATGTTAATTTCAGTCGCACTTAGTCACCCCAATTTGAGATTAGTTGAAGCTAGTTGAAGCCAGTCACAGTTGTGTAGTGTGTGGGATCTCGTGACTGAGAGTCGTGTAGTTTGTTGTCTTAATCATTCTAGAATCATTTTCAGTTCAGTCGTGTAGTGTGGGGGCAAAATTCGCATTCTAAAAAGTCACAGTTGTAGAGTCGTCTAGTGTGTGGGCAGCTTAAGACAACTTGATGCTTCTCTTAAAAAGTTTTATTTTACATGAACAAACTGCAACATGCCTCCTTCTTCTCGAGATAAGACTTATAAACTTGACTTGATCTTGATCTTGTATAGGTCACTGACAAGGGACTTGACTTTGACTTGAAACTTACTAGAGACTTGCAAAACAGTGACTTGGTTCCATCCCTGCTAGGCCTGGCTAATGTTGCAATGCCATGTAAACACAACCCATTATAGACCTATTTGACTGATATCCACCAATCTCTGCTGTATCAGTGTTTATGCAGGACTAACATTGACATAAAAGAGCATTCACTGAGTTTGCATCAGGAACATTTGTCTCACTCGTCTCACTCTGATTACAAACACAACAAATACGTGTTGCAAACTCTTACATCAGTCTGTGGAGAGTTTAAACCAAAGCAACAGGAAATAGTGTAAATATTTGACACTCGGACTGTTGAAAACTGTATTAGCAGCACATGGGGATGTTTTTACTCTGAAATGTCAAAGTGAAATCTAAAAAAGTCCTGGAAAATGATGAATAAATCTGTGGGAAACATTTTAGAACAGGTTGGATAGACTGTAGACAAACTATGCCGTTTGGACAGGTCTTACATATTTCAATGAAGCAGATTTCTTGATCTATATCTTCAGAAACTCTCTGGGAAAATACAGCATTGTGAAATATTGTATGTCTCGACTTGCGAACAGGCCTTAACTTGTATAGTTCATTAACTAAAAAACACAGTATATATGTATTTATAAAGTGGATGGTTATGTAACATTTACCAGTTCCTTGAGGTTCTAGATTTCCTTTTCCATCGAAATACAAGACGTTCACTAAAACACAAGCACAGGTATAAAAAAGTAATTTGTGTGATTAATGTGTTTATGAGAGGTAGACTACTCAGTTAAAATAAGTTTATGTAGGATTTTACTCATGTTATCCCAGTTTATTCATCTTTTAGGATTTAGACTTAATGCTAATATAATGATGATACTGTAGACTCTCGTTTTTATAATTTTTAGACAACTTTATAAGACTTGAAAACACAGTAATTCATCATGACATTGGTCCAGCTGATATCCTGCTCATAATAAGACTATTTTACTCCACAATAAATATAGATTTATTTATCAACACGGGGGTTGCACGCGTGCAGTCTATAGCAGAAAGAGCCACCGCTGATTGACACAAGCTAGCAGCAACACTTGCCAGCGCTGTTGTCAGATAACTACAAGAGTTTATCACTGTGTGAAAACAAAAGTTATGCAGCTAAATCAACATTTGTGAACGAAATTTATCTTTACAACTCATACTTGTGACGTTACATTCAGGTGAGTGGAAAAACGCAGAGAAAAACACAGTCTCAAGCTTCAGAGATCAGACTTCTGCCAGACCGGTTAAAACCTGATCCATACACCTGCTCTTGTTGTTTTTATCAAAGAAGTTTCCCCAGCCAACTAGAAGGAGGGTCTCTTCTTGCAGGCGACTTGCGCAGTAGAGCAGAAATGTTTTGGGTTCAGAATTTTGGATAGTTTGGATTTAAAGTTGGGGTAGCTAACTTTTTTAGTTGTAAATGAATACACTTTGTCTTTTCTACTAAAACGTATATTACAGACAAAATCAGATCACTATACTGTCCTCAGGAGCCAAATGCAGCGCTCTGATTGGCTGTGCTTGAGTCGTCACCTCCAGTCTCATTTTGTCATCTGTAAAAATATGTTTTTAAAGTTTAATTGGAGACAAAAAAAATATGTACGTGGATATTATCTTGTGAGAGTTGGGAAGTAGTTGGACCTTGCTTTAGGTTTTGTGGTTTGAAAATCAGCTACCTCACCTTTAAGTCATTTTAACTGGATAAGATTGAATTGCTGGTAATGTAGAATAGTCAGTTTTAAGGCATTTCTCTGTTTTATAGTATTTGTCTTAAAATAGAAAAACATATTCTTAAGCCTTTTTTCAAATAATTTCACTCAAAGTAAGAAGCAATGTCTGCAAACAAGAACAAAATAGTTTGCAACAAGAAAAATAATCAAGCTCTATCCGCCTTATTTTGCCCTGCCCACTTTTTTTTTGGCAGTATACTTCCTGTTTAGCCTGTAGAAAGCAAATGTGTTAGTTACCTTATCAGAGCTAAACAGGAACCTTTCTAAAATTAAGCATTTTCTTTGTTTTCAGACTGGTGAGAGGAGCTGCTTGTTCCGTCTGTGATGCAGCTTTTACCACAGCACATGACATTGATTCACGTTGTTGTAAATCCTTGTTGTGTGTCATTACAGATCAGCCGCCTCCTCCAGACATACTGTATTATTATAACTTGTATATTAGTGATACAGCAGAGCTCACTCACTGTTTGGGCGGAGCTGAGGACACATAATAGTCTTCTGTGCTCTGGCCTGCGCAGATAAGAGCGTCTCAGTTACATTTACACTATTACTGCAACTAAACGGAACAAATTATAGAGGTATATTGAGGTTATAGATGACATCACAGCGTTTGTCAACAGTGTAAGTATTTAGACGCAGCTAAACAAGGAAAAAGCAGCTACAGACTGATAATGAATAGATACAACCACAACTACAGCTGAATATTGAGCTTGTATGTGACATGTGCAAAGAGAAACGTGGGTAAACAGTGGCAGAAAAGCAGAAAAGCTACAACGACACTTCTGTTTGTCTCACATTTCTCACTGACACAGACTTTAGGATCGAACACAGTTCAACTCATTCCTTTTCTTCGCTTAAATAAGATGATTTTTGTCCATTTGCAGAGTCACTAAGGCTGTAGTCGACCAAAGAAATTCTTGGTCGACTAAAAAGGGGCGTGGCAAAAGATCTGAAACTCTTTGAACTGACCCAAACTGTGCTCAAAAGACTAAAAATAGAATGAAGTTTGTGCAAAATGTAACATTTATGCAGAAAAGGAATTGTATTTATATCAACAAAACAGATTTAGCCAATGATCTGGTCCAAAATCTTCTGCTAATTCACTTCTTTTTGTTACTGTTCAATGCAAATACTCATAATCTAAATAAAATTATCATTCGACTAATAGAAATTTACTTCGACTAAGACTCCATCAACCAATTAATCGACTAAACGAGTAAAGGACGACAGTATATGAGTCACTTGTGCAACAATAAAAATGTACTGGATAAGGATGCACCGATTCGATACCTGGATCAGATATCGGTGCCGATCCAGGACATTTTGCTGGATCGGGTATCGGCTCTGTGATATCGGTTCAGCCGATATCATGGTTTTGCAATGAATTAGACATAATAAGATTAATTGACTGGCTGGTGTTGATCCAGAACGTCTCATAATATTGGGTTTTTTGTTCAGATTACGTTGTTAAGTAGTTATTTGTACTTTAAATAACAGTTACACCACATAATATGACCAAATGTATTATGTTTTTATAGGCTAAAAAAGCTATTTCAGTTCCTACACTTGTATCGGTTGATATCAGGTATCGACAGTTAGTTAAAGCCAAAATATCGGGATCGGTATCAGAACTGAAAAAGCTGGATCGGTGCATCCCTAGTACTGGATCTTTTCTGTTGTCAGAATCCGTGACTACAGAAAAACTATTTCATTATAAAAACAAACGCTCCCCAGAGGAAAATTTGTTTATTGTGGACAACATTATTAGACAGGATTTAATTTTCACCAGATGCATAACAGTTTTTCCTCAATCGCTTTGACACAATTATCCATTTTAAAAGTCAATTTGCAAATCAGTTTCTCAAAACTATCTTTCGGCTCAGGCAAAATTAAGTTTTACATTCAAAACGGTTACATTTTCCCTTCAAAAGCAAGTTTTACCATCAAAACTTTCACACATTCTTCAGCTGTTCTCCTGTGTTTTCTCATTCATTTGACTTTACAGCTCAGAAGCTTTAGTTTTGATAAAAAATCTGTGTATCTATTATATTTAGTTTATATTTATACATTTCTAAGTCTCTGTTTTTCGTTAATTTCGACCATTGTCCTGTTAAATTCATATGTTAATTTGATCTTTTTGCTTACGTGATTTTATATTTTGCTGTAATGATGTGTGAGTTTGTAGTGTTATGACGAAAGTCTTTTACCATGTGTGAACAGGTCTGTAGTGTCTAAAAAACAAACTAAACTCAACAAACTGAACATGTGAGTTTGTGAATGAGATCTGTGTGAACTGTTCTGAGAAAGAGCCTGAAAACTGTTGGAATGAATAAAAAAAGTTGCAAATGTTCTGACCACAGCCTTTATTCAGATAAAAGTTTGAATCAAAAAGTGTGTCAAAGCCGTTGAGAAAAAGTAAGGTACAACTGATTTTAGGTAAGACAATATTATTTTCTTATTAGTAAACTGGTGAACACGGAATTAATTTGCAATCAACCAACATTGACTGAACATTTTAAAGTGAAAGTGGATTTCCTCACAGACCTGGATGACATAATGTAAACTTGTTTTTACTAAAGGAATGTTGGACATGCGGACAAGCTGGACTGGCTCCTTTTACATTCCCTGCATTGCTTTGGATTCACAGCTCCGTTATCTATAATCAAATACACATTCATCTCTAGAATAGATCAAGAATCGTCATTGTAATCTTGACAGTAGATAAATTCATTCATTTAACTTTCTTTTCTGTATTTGTACTTCTAAAGAGCGACATTGTTATTAGAGCACTTGAATACTGACAGATCTTCATGGGCGTGTACACAGATCTTACTTTGTGACAGAACGTCCTGCTGCTGACTGTACCGCGCTGTCATTTGTAGGTCAGTGGATCATGTGATAAACTCGCAGCAGGTGGAGAATGGATTTATGTAAAGTTCATCGGCGTCTATTTCTGTTCGCACTGTCTCCAGACGCCAACGTCAAAAAACACACCAGTCATGCTTCTTTTTGTAACAGAAAACATGATGTGTCACAAGTTTTATATTTTCTTTGTCTTTTCTTTGCTGTGAAATGTCTACTACGTTTGTTTTCTTTCTGCATAGTTTAAGTGTTTTTAAGGTTAAAGTTGAAATGTGTGCTTTTGTTTTGATTGCAGGCAGCCAGACAAGCTGAGAGTGGTGTGGATCAGGAGGAACAGACGACACAGCACGAAGGTAACGCAATTATACAGTACACATAAAACACTCAATTCTTCTTATTCTGCCCCGCCCACTTTTCTTGGCAGTGTACTTCCAGTTAGTCTGTAGAATGTAACCACTGTGTTAAGTAGAATAGAGCAGGGATGTCCAAAAGTTTTTCCTTTGTGAGCCAAAATTAGCTGATTTTTTTTTCTCAGCAGACCAAAATGTAACACTGAAGCACTGAGTTTCAAACCTATTTTTGTTTTGCATTTAAAAGGTTTATTTAAGAAGAGATGGTGTTTGAGTGACCTTTATTATTTTAAGAGGTAACACTTGATGTCTTTTGACTGTCTTTTCAACATAAAATTTGGTCAAAAAAGATAGTGTTAATCCTAAGTACCAATTTGCAGGCCAAATTAGACCCCAGTTTGGGCACCATTGCTTTAGAGCAGGCATGTCCAAATGCGGCTCTTTGACAATATTTTGTTGGCCGTCAGATGCAATTGACTCAACCAGCTAAATTAGCCCAAAAAACAAAAATGTATTAATTTTGACTGTTAATTTGAAGTATTCTGTTTTCAAAATCTCAACTACAACCAGTTTGATATTGTACAAGCCTAATGCTGCGTTCACACCGGACAGCTTATTTGCATCTAAACTCGCCGAAACGCGCGTAAAACTTCGCCGGTTATTTATGCTGTTGACGCCTCAATAAGCTTCTAAACTGCTCTGATGTCAAGGCTTTGGTGGACAAAAAGACACTTTTAACGCCCCAAAGCGCTTCTTCGAACTTGTTTACAGGCTTTGTTTTGCTCGTAGACAGATCATGTTGAGAGAGAGAAGGAGAGAGAGAGATAGAGGCTTGTTGCATTTATAAAACGGACCTTACCCGATCACACAACTTTCTCTTCCTCCAGGCAGTGTCTTTTTGCTGTCTCCGTCCTCCTCGGCTCCTCTAGTGTCTTGGAGTACAGCAGATCCATGTGAGCGCGTTGTAAGTCCAGATCATGTCCCGTGTTGTTTGTTTTGCCATGTCTCCAGATTTTCAAAGCAACGAACGGCCAAGCCTTTGAAAAAATCCCCCAAACAAGCCACCTTTCGTTAAAAAAGTTATTATAAGACTTCGTCGTCTTTTCCCCTTGGTGTGACAGGGAAACAACATGTCACGTGTCACATTAGTGGAGTCTCTGATTGGCTGACGCCGACTTCCAACGCGTCTGAAGATGGATTTTCGCAACTCCTTCTAATCCGCAAGACGCTGCGTTTTCAGAAGCCAAAACGCGCGTCAACTGAGGCCCCAGACGTCAATACGCACGGCAAATATGCTTAAACGCTCAAGACGCGGGTTTACATTGGCTTAAAATTGAAAATGGACGCAAAGATGCAAATAAGCTGTCCGCAGCATAATACTGTAGTGATGCTAAGTGCCTTATTTAAGGTGTTTAAGGCTCATCAAAAGTACAACAAATGCATAATTTGGCCCTCTGCTCCATATAAATTTTTCAAAAAGTGGCCCTCAATGGAAAAAGTTTGGACACTTCTGCTTTAGAGGTTTTGCATTTCCATTTTATTGTTGCATTACCTGTCTCTTTTTTGTTCTAAATTGTGTGTGTGGAGCTTTTGTTTCACAGAAAATAGCTTTGTGGGGTAAACTGGAAACTGAAAGTAGCTTTTCTGTTACTTCTGCAAATGTGCAAAATATAGATAACGTGTAAGCAGTAACTTGTAGCAGCAGGTTCAGGAAAACTCACCTGTTGCACAACAAATACTTTCCTCATCAAACCATGAATCTATTAAAGCAATATTAAGTAACATTTTGACCTAGGTAAATGTCTATGTAAGTGTCTGTGATAGTTATGTATGTATTTTTGGAGCATTTGAAAAGTGAGTCTCTGTTGCCTCCTGGTAATAAAAACAACAATTGCAATTTCTGAATCCCGACCCGACATCAGCTACTCAAAAAACTCTGTGATCATTTTTATTTGACTGTGTAAGATATGTTTGGTTGTGTTTTTGCTGCCACATTTCAATACTTAAGATTTGCATAAATAAGAAGAAGACAAAAAACACTCTCTCTCTGCTTCTGTGTGAGTTTTATGACATTTTACTGTGTCTGGGAGAATGACAAAACAATGGCAGTGAACAGACAAATGAATAAAATAGTCACATTTACTTTATTTTAAGACAAATTTGTACTTTTTTAAGTTACAAAATTAACAGCATTGATGCAGGAAATTACAGAATAATTTGTAGTTTATGAACAAAATTATGATACTTGAAAAACTGCAATCCCTGCTATTTTTATTAGATTTCGATCAGTTGTGTAGCCCTGCTGATTTAGTCTCTCTTTTATCTCATCCTCTCCTCCAAATTTACTGTTCATTCACTATTTGTTTTTACTAGTAAACTTTACATTTTCACAAATCATGAAAGCTTTATTTGTTCCTTTGCTCCTCCAGCTCCACAGTTGGCAGCCGGGCATAAAGAACCCGTACAGAGGTTTGGTGATGTGGCAGGTCCCAGAGAGCTTAGACATCACCGTCACTCTCTTCAAGGTAAATTCAATAAATACTATAATCACGCTTGTACTGTTCTTCTGTCACATTTTGACTCTGTTTTAATCGTCATCAGGAACCTACGGCCGAGGAGTATGAGGACAAAGACTGGACGTTTGTCATAGAAAATGTAAGTCAGAGATATACAGTAAAATACCATCAGAGTGTGGTGTTAAAATGCCGCTGGATCAATACCATGAAGATGAGTTTCTGACAAAGGTTATTAATCCAGTCGTGTAAATTTTTGTTGAGAAGCTCTTTGGGTCTACAGCTTTACTAAATGTTTGTTGATAGCAAGTAAAAAAAACACCTTGGGTTTGTCAAAGTTTGTGCAAATTGAAAAAATGGATCTGCCCATCTCTAGTGCTCCCAAAAGATATTTATTTGCTCACCACTGATGTGACGCTTCAGGCACAACCCTTCTTCAAACATAAAAGTAGCTTGGACACACCTGATTATATATTCCTTTGATTGAAGTCACATGACCATAGTTACGTAAACATTCTACAAATTTACATACACCCAGGATTGTGCAATCCAAACAAAATGACAGTATGTAAGCAAGCATGTTTTCCCACAGATATGTGAAATAGAAATAATATATACAGTTACTAATATACATATTTACAAAAGACACACATTTATGAAAAAGCAGGGGGAATGCATCTAAAATGAACATCAATATTGCAGCGCTGCAGAGTGTGAGAGCATATGCACTGTAATACCATTGTCAACATTGGAACCAAGTCAACTATAACTATAACGCAGAGACCTCTTGGACTGAGCGTTTCTAGAGTGTAAATCCAAAATGCTGTTAGAGAAGATGGTTGATGTTGCCTCCTCTCGGTTTGAAAGTTTTACTTGTTCTATTCTTTGGTAACGCAACATACTGAAATTGTGCTGTGCCTCTGTGCAATGTACTGCTACTACGGCTGAGCAGATAGCGCTCTTGCCTCACAGCAAGAAGGTCGCGAGTTCAACTCCCGCACGGGCCCGGGCCTTTCTGTGTGGAGTTTGCATGTTTCTACCCGTGTCTGGGTCCGGGCACTACGGTTTCCACCAACCAATAACATGCACGTTAGGGAAATATCCTCCAGCTACGGTAGTCCTGACCAAGCCTAGCAAGAACATCTGGAGATGGGTCCCGAGCGCTGCACTGTGGCGATCACTGCTCCTGAAGAATGAGTTAAATGCAGAGGACAACTTTCCTTATGGGGACAATAAAGTATACCTTACCATACCGGATTTTTTTTTTGCCCGAAACGTCACATCAGTGGTGAGCAAATACATATCTTCTGGGAGCATTAGAGTTGTGCAGATAATTTTTTTTCACTTTGCATGTACTTTTTAGAATAGATGTGATTGTCTTCCTTTTCACTTTGTCAAAGTTTGAGCAACACGTTGGTACAGCGTTTCTGGGTTCAATTCCCAGTAGACCCAGTGCCTTTCAATGTGGAGTTTACATGTTTTCCCCGTGCCTATGTAGGTTTCCTCTGGGTACTCTGGTTTCCCTTACCTCTAAAAACATGTCTATTAATCCCTCCCCCAGGACCCCGGCAAAAGAGATTCCAAATCTTAGTGGGACTTTCCTAGAATTTATTATACTCTTACTCTTACGAAACTCGTTTATCGATCCGGTCCTTTACCAGTTCTTTTAGAGGTACACTTTCTCAGAAAAATTAATACATTACATATTAGAGATTAATTTTTTCAGTTCCGATACCGTTTTTGATCATTTGTCTTGAAGTTTGTGCCGATATTTGATGCTGAGATGTCTGTGGTGACTGAAAAAAGGTTTTTAATTCTTGAAGCTCTTAGTTCATTGAAAATTGGTCACATAGCGTTGTGTAACTGTTATTTATTGTGCAAAAGACCATCAACTGAACCGAGAACTTTTTACGAATATATCAATCCAGAAAACTTTCAAGGCTCGACTTGAAATCCAGTATCCTTGCAAATATAAATTTCCTAGTCTGAAATGTTTGCATGTTTTTTCTTAACACAGTTTTGCACTAGAATAAACCTCCCTTAAGACTGTGAAATAAAAATCTCATGCACTGCAGTTACTTTATTAAACTAAAATTCAAGGTTTTGTAACTAAATTATTTGAAATGTAATATTGCTTAGGTCTAGAAATCCCAGCCATCTTTATGTTTTGGTCTAGATCAGTTAATGAAAGCACATTAGTTGATTGTTTTGGAAAAGTCCATAGACAAGTCATGGAAAACCTGAAGTTAAAATCTGTTACAACCCTGTATCTTACGTTTCTCATTTTCTATCGCAGGAGAGTAAAGGCCGCAGAAAAATCCTGGCCTCTGTGGACGTGAACATGAAGAAGTACGCCAGCGCCACTCCGGCTCAGTTCGACATCACTCTCAAACTCAAACCTCTGTCGGTGAAGGTGGTCGAGGCCACGCTCAAAATCAACCTCTCCTGCGTCTTTCTGAGGGAGGGGAAAGCCACGTGAGTCTTACTGCAAGCCTGACAGACATTTTGTACAGGCTAGGAACTGTACTCTGTCTTGTCTCTCTTTGACTTAGGACTTGACTCGGACTTAAGGCCAAAGACTTGGCTTACTTGAGTCTCACTTCTGATGCCGGTCTTGTTGTCTCTCTGTGCAGGGACGAGGACATGCAAAGTCTGGCCAGTCTCATGAGCATGAAGCAGAGCGACATCGGGAACCTGGAGGATTTCAGCGACGAGGAGGGAGAGGAACGCCGCTTCACCCACGCATCCACGCACGCCATGTTGTTTTCTGGTGAGAGAAAGTTTGATCACCTCTCGCCATAGATACTTGAAAACTTATCTTTTGTTACTAGTGCTGCTGCCTTCATTTGGTTCAAGATGGTGGTAGCGCATTGTCTTCAAATGGTTTTGTGGTCCTAGCAAAATGAAACCTAATACAAACACACTTTAAATACAAGCCTTTGTAAATCCATTGTAGACAAGTTGAACATATTGGATTGCGCTGTGGAAAAAAAAAGACTTTTGATAAAATTACTGAAAGTGGAAATAGAGGTGCTGTTCAACTTGTGTCTGCCATATAATTTAGCAGATATTAAAATAACTTGTTAACAAGTGAAAAAGATTTAAAATTCTTCATTTGCAATGCTTTTGCCGCTGTCTGTCACAACGAGAGGTCACAGGTTATTTTCAACTCAACAACTTTCCCAGTTTCCCAGTAGTAATTACGGCATGAGGGGACGTTAATTTGTCATTTCCTACGCGGCAAATGGTATTTACCATAATTCCCATCAAAGATGAGCTGCTTTTGCTAAACAAAACCGGCGATGAGCTGCTACTTTTAGTGATTACAAAAGATTGAAGCTAAATGGAGCACAGTTAGACGCCTATATGAAACATTAACCATTATCCATTATCCATTTAGAAGTGGACACAACAACGTATCTAAAGCTTCATTGTGGTAGAAATAGGCACGTAATAAAACTAGTTTCAGTAGTGAAGCATATTACAATATCTGATGTAAAATCCTTTGGAGCTACAGGTTGGAGACAACTGGTCTATATTTTCTGACTTCTTCCAAATGTGGTTGATGATTCTGTACCAGCTTACCAGTCCAAATTATTCTTAACTTGCGTTTTGAAACTCTGCGATATAGGAACACATTTCTTTACAGGTCTGCCTTCTTTCTATGCTCATCTCTTTCGTCCTTTGTAAACTGCACTTTCTTTCTTTCTTTCTTTCTGCTTTCTTTCTGTCTTTGCTTCACTAAACAGGATCTGTCCCTCCTGTCAGTAAAGTCCATGATGTGGCTTGGAGGCCTATGATGCAGCCTGGTTTAACAGGTAACAAGATTATTCAGATTTACTCAGAACAGACACAGGAACTGAGCATTGAATGAAAGATACTGAAATATATTTGTTTCACATATTGTTTAAGAGGGAAAGCAGAATTCAGTTTAGAAACAAGCATGCTTCCTGGATTGTAGGGAAATAAAAGCTCTATTATTAGACGAGAATGTGACACTGTGAACTAATTTTGACCCATGTAGATACTTTGACAACATATCTACTCACATCTACATCTACATTACTTCACAATGCTTTCACCAATTCATTTTCTCCTTTTCCATTCATTTCCCACCATGTCGCTCTCATATTTGTCCGTCCAGAGCTGGAGCAGAGCACTTCTCCGCCCTTTCTCTCCACCATCTATGCTCCTCTCTGTCCTCCTCTCCCCTCGGCTCCCGCTCTCTCACCCGTCTGTCCGACCACCACCTCTGAAGCAGCTAAATCATCTCTGTACGACTACTCACTGCCCGCATTCACCCCCGCTCACCCTCCTGCCCTGCCCCGCATCTTCCAGCCCGGGGCCACCTCAGGTATCATCTCTCAGGGCAACGATATCTGTGACTGAATAATGGATTGAGAGCTAGACAGTGGTATAAGAAGTTCATGATTTTGCAGATTTTTAAGGAGGATAGACTGCGAGTTATGTCAGAAAAATTAAGATACGGGGTGAAGAAGTTTAGGGCAGTTCTTTAGCAACTTCTTATTGTCTTAAAGGTGCACTGTTTAATATTTTTCCCCATGGAGACGATACTTTTCTAGGCAATTGAGTGCCTCTTTTCACTCCAGCTATTTAAGTATCACACCAGGCTCAGGAACGTAGGAACTCTATCAGCTTAGAGTGATTACTATAACCTTGAAACTATAATTTACAAGTTCATACTCAGCTGTTCTGTTTTTCTTGCTCTGTCTTTATCTCCTCAGCTGACTTCTCCTTTTGTCTTTCCCTCTCTCTCTCACTCCTGCTCTGTTTCCAGTGCCTCGGCCCGCTGCCCGACGGCCCCACAGCTTCCACTGTGACTGGTCTCCTGCTGAGGGGTGGGAGGCCCTGGGTCTCTCCTCCTGCAGCCCTCCCAAAACTCTGCTCTCCTCTTCTCTGTCCTCTGCTCCTTCTGACCCATCCCTCCATCCTCCTACTTTTTCTCAAACGCCGCCAAAAGGTAGTAGCTCAAGTCATCTCTAGAGTTTTTTACTATTCATCATGATGAGTAGGTTACAAGTAATAAGTCTATAGGTTGCGTTCACATAGATACAGTTAGCATCAGAGCCCACTAACCTCTGTGGGGGAAACTTAACATGAACAGTGCTCGACAACTAAAACAGCAAATGTGGATTTAAGGAAATATATTGTGTCAAATATAGATACGAAGACATGAAGATTTCTTTAACTTTCTGTTTACTTTTCTGACATAATGCCACATCAACAACCAGCCAGAAAGTGTCTTAAAACGGTAAAAAGTTTAGCTTCATGCTTCCCTTAGCATAGTATTTCCCCTACGACTTTCCCGCACAGCAGGCCACGCCCCCAAATATGACGCGGTGCCGACTGTATCTACTTGAAAAGTGATGCTGTCACAAAGCGAAATGGTGGGCAAGAACTTTTTTTTATGACCATTGTGGTTTGCCATGAAGTTTTTAAAATGCAATAATCATAATCGATGGGGTCACTCACTTTTTGCATTTAAATTTTCATTTTCATTTTATTTAGCTCCATCTGTACTACTGTAATGTTAGCACACCTAAACATAAGCCTCACCAACTTACTTACGATACTGGATTTCAAGAGTAAGTAAATAAAAAGAATCCATTATTTAGCTGTATTGTTGTATAGACCGCAAGTTTCAAATGTGAAAATAGTAGCAGGTTATAGTTTCCTCATAGCTTTATTTACAAAACGAGAACTACACTTGGTTACAAAACTCAACAATGACTTCTAACGAGGCTCTGACAGTCTCCTAATGGGCTCCATAGGTTTGCACCATTTGACAGTCTTTATCATTTGTGATTTCGGCGGGCTGTTAGATAGTTGCTAACGTCTATAGAAGGGCTGGGCAATTATTTTGACTCGAAGACCATATTCAAACTCAGAACAGTGGTGGAGGGCCGGACTGCCAACATTTGTATTAAAAAATTGTCATTATGGCAGACGCATTTCTTCAACAGAAAACTAATTAATGTGAGAAAAAAAGTCAAATTTTTTGTCAGAATCAAGTTGAAGCCATAAAAAGAAGCTATTTTATAGATTAAAGTTGACGTTTTAGGAGATTAAAATTGTAATTTTACGCTAAAAATGATCAAGACTTGGACTTGATTTGACTCAAATATTTGCATAAAAACAAACAATGGATTTTTTAAATTCATGACAATGTTCCATGGTCCAAATTACAATTTTAATCTCGTAAAACTTCAACTTTAATATTGAGAAATAGCTTTTTATGGCTTTGACTTTAGTCTCATTACATCGTGAGTTAAATCTCAAAATGTTACAAGTTTATTGTCGTAGCTCAAGTTTTTATCTGTTCAACTTTGTCATGCATTTCTGTTTCTCAAAAACATGTCAAGGGCCTGATTGAAACAGGTCGCGGGCCGCATTTGGCCCCCGGGCCGCAGTTTGCCCAGGTCTGGTCTATAGAAACCGAACAACAAGGGACCGCTAAGGATCGCTAATGCTAACGGTTAACAAAACAAATACAGTGACTTGCCCCAGAGACATGGAAGTGTATCATTTGCCCGTAGTCCTTCATGTGCAGTTTGCTGTGAGTCTCTATTTCTCCACTTTGTTGAAATTTAATTAACACAAATTACACAAAATCTTTATCAATGTCTCACCTTTTGTACTTTTCTGCAAATTTGGACCTCTGTATTTTCAAAATCCTGCGTACAATACTGGTCCAGGTATGCTTCTGATGAGAAAACATTGAACATGAATATAAATAAGTGTAGTTACATGCCTTTTACAAACAAGTAAGTTTAAATTGGCTTGCCTGTCCAAATCAACACTTTCTCCTCTCTTTCATCTCTGTTAACTCCATCTGCGTGACTCCTCTTTCAGCTGATCCCACGTCTTGGAGAACTCGGAGCGTCCCTTCCATCTCCTCCCTCTGCTCTCCCCCCGTAGACATCCCCGTCTTACCTCCTCCGCCGAACGTTCCCCGAAAACCCAAAACCCAGAGCTCCTCTCCTCTCACCTGCCCCTCCAGCCTGCCCTCTGCCCCCGAGTCAGGTAGAGCCCACAGAGAACGACCACAGAGCTTATGCAGATGACATCGACGGTCTAAATTTTAGCAGTGAGTGGCGAAAATGCATGAGAGTCAATTGTGAAAAGGGATGATTTCGTCTGGAAGAGCAGCTAGCAAATACAAACAACTATTATCTGCTGAATATTGAGTTTGTATCTGACATATAAAGAAGTTAACAGTAGTAGAAGAGCAGACAAACAACAGGAATACTCACATTTTTCACTGACACAGACTTTGGTAACACTCAGTTGAACTAATCATCTTTCTTAAACCTAAATAAAACATTTTGAGGCTGTTTCATCAGAAAAGTGTTTGTTGTGAGATACTTAAAATACTGTAAATAACTGATTTTTTTCTCAATACCAAGTTATACCACATGTTATCACTTTGAGTCGGTGGCTGTGCTAGCAAATGCTTATATTTTGTAATTTTACTTCTGAAATCTGGGTAAGGTTAGGATTATGTCAAGTTCATTTGGCTAAGTTTGAGGCTTTGGGAAAGATATGCTGACCGGGTCATGACATAACTCCATTGGGAAAATTAAAGATGCATCCTTAGTTTCCAACTGCTGTTACACTGCAAAAAATTTACTTAAAGGTACACTGTTTTTGACCGAAAATAGATTTGAATAACATCATGTTTTTGTCATTTAGAAGTCTTTTTAGTTGCGCTAAATAAAAGCATTTTTTCTGCTGTATTTTTTCACATTATGGTAAAAAAAAAAACGCGCTTATCACCATTGAGAATGTCCCAAAGTATGCTTCTAGCTTTCTAGTTTTACTGTGTAATTGTGTAGTTGGCTTTTCACCTCCAGAAAGTTAAAATTTGAAATACTGTAGCTTGATTCTAAGATTTTAACCTTGCTTTGAGAAATTGTGGCAAATTTAAGATCTGTTTTTAATCGACGTTTTTCTTGTTTCAAACTGTTTCTGTCTTGTTTAAAGACTGTGCTTTTTACTTTGAGATAGTTTATTTGCCAGTGGCTTTTACTTACCCCATTGGCAAGCTTATTTTTAACTTTTTTCTTTTTCATAATCAGTCAGAAATGCCTCGAAAACAGAAAAATATTCTACATTACGTAAGCTATTAAACCATATCTAGTTAAAATGACTCAAATCCAGATTAAAGTTCTGATTCCAAATCATGTTAACGGTGCACTGTGTAACTTTTTGGCCAAAGATACAGTATACTTGAATAAAAGCATGGTTTTGTCATTTAGATTTCTTTGTTGCACTAAATAAATAATAAAAATCTGCCTTTTTACTTTAAACAGGCTTGCATGGACACAAAATCGACAGTTTTTTGTTTGTTTCCATAGAAAAGTGGTTAGTGTAGCTGTGTTTTTTCACATTATGCCATAAAATGTAATTAAACCCATTCAGAATGTCCCAAAGTATAGTTTTACCTTTCAAATTCAAGCAAACCTAACAAGCTAGCTAACCCGGCGCGTCACCATAGCAACAGAAAAGCTACCTTCAGTGTCTACTATACTAAACAAAATCTAGT
The DNA here is from genome assembly GCA_038363315.1 of Mugilogobius chulae. Lineage (NCBI taxonomy): Eukaryota > Metazoa > Chordata > Actinopteri > Gobiiformes > Gobiidae > Mugilogobius > Mugilogobius chulae. Next base: position 33,363,570 of record CM076404.1, read on the forward strand.
AGTAGGCCAAAGAAAAAAAACAAAAAACACAGTGTTTTACTCATAATTTTGTCATCCAGGAGCCTTTTTCAAACAAACCGATGTCAGTGCATAACCTCTATAGTTAAATTTATATCGTAATTGTAACTTTCATTTGTTTATCTACACTCCTGCTCTCTTCTCCAGCCCCTTGGCAAACCGAATGGATGCCCCCTAAATCTCAAGCCCCCCTCTCACAGCCCGGCCTCTCTCCTAAGTTTCTCCACTCATGCGACAACAACGAACAGGGACAGATCGTTGTTGGGCAGAAAAAGCAGAAAATAGACACGAAATGTAATGTTGTACCTGTAACTTCCTTGCTAACGTTTGCTTTGTTGCGGCCTAATACTGACAAGACTTTCATTTGTTAACCTGCAAGAAATGACTGGAATGGTTTGAGATTTTGATTTGCAGTTTAATAATTAGGGCTGGGAATAAGCACTTGATGATGCAATGTGATCACAATACAAAACCAAATTCATGATGATGATACTTATTAATATCGAAAGTTTCTCATTTTATACAAATATGACAACTAAATGCTTTCCCATCCCTAATAATTGCATCCAAAGTGAACAAACACTGTATTGACATTTGCAGCCTTCTCCTATGTTACTGTTTGAATGCATTTTGGATTGCAGTTTGTTGTTGGACATTGCTTTAAAAGGATTTGCGTAGAGCAGTGTTTCTCAAACTGTGGTGTGTGTACCAATGGTTGTAATAGTGGCTGTTTCTGGTGGCACTTGAAGCCATCTGTTTGAATATTTGTTTAATTTACAGGGCTTTTCCATTAGTATCTGCTCGGCTCGACTATTTTTACCGCCTTTAGCAATGTTACATATGTCAAACTATATTTTATATTGTAGTCTGTTATCAACTTAAAACAAAGCGCATGCACATGAATCTGCTGCTCCTCATGTGAATTCCCTCATGGAGCGCTTTTAAGTTTCACTTTCTCGCCACACGCGTCACTTTCGGACTTGTTTGGCTGCATCATTTGGGATTCTGCTTTCAGCTTGAGCGATGAGCAGGAGGATGATCTGTTGTGGCGACATTCTTATGCGTACATTTTAGACTGTAAATGGATCACGTTGCTTTATAGATTTTCAATGTGCAAACTTTTGATACAAAGGCTCGCACTTATTTGTAACTTCGGACTTGTTGTCCAAAGACACACACTGACTGCGCTTTGTTTGGGGACTTGCAGCTTGTGTAGGACGCAGTCATAAGCTCACGCACAGTTTGTTTGAAAAAAGTGAGACGTGAATTGTGCCGAGTTTGTGCAGGGCACAGTCATAAGCTCACACAGTTTGGTAGAAGTTAGACTTGAATATGGACTGTAGTACGTGACGTGCGTCTGACTTCAGATTTATTATCTTCTTCAAATGGAAAAGTTCCAAATGGAAAACCTCCAAACGGAAAAGTCACTCCGAGTAGAGTTGAGTAGGGCCAAGCAGGTGCTAATGGAAAAGCTCTATTAGAGACAACTCTTTTCATGTTTTGGTCCTCTTTTTGCCTAATTGCTCTTCAGAACGACCTTGTCTATGGTTTACTATTGTTTAAACCCTGATTTAGTTTCATTTTAAACCATTTAGATTTTTATTTAGGCCATTATAGTCTAAGTTTGGTGGTTCTTGGACAGCGAAATAAGTGGTACTTGAAAAAGTTTGAGAACCACTGGTGTATTCTTGCACATTCTCCTTCCATGTTTCTTTTCCATTCTGTGCCATCTCCTTTTTTTCTGATCTGTCTTGTGTCTGTCCTGTCAGCTCCCTCTTCTGGATTTGTTCCTTCTTGGAGACCTCCTGTCCCACCGCGAGTAGAGACACTCACTCAGACACAGCCTGTCTTATCTCATAGTGTTGTCAAAGCTTCTGTCAAAGACCACGATGCAGGTATCACAGCCTGTGACTTTTATTACTGATTCTAATGTGTGAGAGAATTAACTGTAGAGGTTATACATGCATCGCAGCATTCTTAATGTTAGCAGTGAGTGGAAACCATGCTTGAGAGTCAGTGATCACAAGTAAATGTTCTTTAATAGCTAAAAATAAAAGTAAAATGGGGAAAAGCAGCTACAAAAAAGCTATTACAACTCTTCTAAATATTGAGTAAAATAGAAAACTACAAATACAGAAATTATTTGCTATTTTGAGTCTAAAAATAAAAATGTTGACGATTTCTTTAAACTTGAATGAATCAGATGAAGAGCCAAATCAACAAGTTCTTCTGTGGATACAATTAAAATGTTATTCAGTCCAAGATTGTGAAGCAGTGTTGCTGAAAGTGAGGCCCAAGGGGTTTAATTTGGCCCATGAAAAGGTGCTGAGATTTGTTAAGAATGTCTGTTTGATTGCATTTAAAATAAAAAATCTACCCAAACAGTTTTATTCTGCTAAAACATGTCAATAAAATACAATTTAATCACTCTCTAATTGCAAATAATTGTTTTAGATGCAACATAAAATTAGGTTTGGCCCTTGGCACGATGCAAAATCACTCAAGTTGGCCCTCGAAGAAAAATAACATTAATTTCCTCTAACCTGCTGTAAAGTGCGTAGGTACTAAGCTGATCTTGCTGCTCCCATGAGGAAAATTCATTTGGAAAAATTGTAATTAATGCCCATTTAACTCTAGATGAAGTGGATTAAATTAGATAAGAAGACATCTTTAGAATCAGATTGGACAAGTGTGTTGTTTCCATGTGATAGTCTGTGGCTATGCTAAGAGAGCAAACTGACTAATTATTTTGAGTTTTTCCTGTACTATTGTCCTCCACTTCTGTCTGGGCCTCTCTGGAGAGCATACAAATGATTGAGCGCTTGCTTGTACATATAACTTTGCAGCAATGATTCTAAATTCTTCTAAAACTAATACTCTGAATTGTATTTTCCAGAGGCGCACCGACAGCTGAGTACTCTGAATGAAGAGGAAACTCCCTCTACATGTCAGTATCATCAACTCTGCTCTCTCTTCATCAGATAAGTGCAGATGTTTTAAATTACATCATGTTTTCCAGCTGCTGAGAACAAAACCTCTGCTGTCGGACCTTTTGGAGTGGAAGTCGTCAAAGCGTCACCCGGGTTAGTCTTTTCCTCATTATGCAATTTAAAAATGAATGACGTTTTGCTTTGTTTGGCATTGAAGGTCTTGTTGATAATCCAGTGGTTGTTATTAACATGTGAATGACAGAAAACTTCAGTTCTGAGTGATGTTTGGGTTTTATTGACTACAATGTGTTAATCTAATGTAAAATTTCTACTAACATGTTTGTTCAGTGAAAGCCTGGGTTACACTTAACAGCTCTACTGAAACTTACCATTTAAAAAATGTATTCACAGAAGCAGATATGATGACGATGTTTATTGTTGTTTACTCTGGCTCCCCATTTGTAGGGTAATAGATCGATTGCATTTTTCATAAAGAGTGAAAAATGCTGTTACATTTGCAATGAAAACGTGTCCGGCTATGCAAACAGCAATGTGTTTTTTAGACGTTTCCCACCGTCAAGAATGTTTGCCAAGTAATTTTTGCCATTAGCCATGTGTAAAATGTAGTGGTTGTTTCATTTTATAAGCTTGCTGTAATGTGCTTGAGTTTTTGGATCTTCAATGCGCAACAGCACATGTTGTTAAATGCCCATTTCTGTAGCTCTGTGGTGATCTGTGGTTGACAGAAAATTAGTGTGTGCGTGAAAAGCTTCTACTCAACTCAACAACACTGATATCTTTTATGTTGGATTTTGTTTACTCCTTAGACTTCAAAGCATGGAGTCACTCCTGCCTACTAGTCCAAGAACATCTTTAGACCCAGCACCAAACCTTGTGGACATCCCCAAAATACAAAAAGATCCATCCATTTCAAGACAAACCAGAGCATCTCCTAAACGTTGTGCACAGAAACAAGCTCTCCATGTTAATACAGCTGAAAGAGTTCCTAATAGTAACACAGATATGGACAAATTAAGTCACTTACCAACAAGAGCCAAAGAAAAGGAATCTTTACCAGAGTGTGCTCCTCCCACACTACCCAAACCAGATTTAGGATTACACCCCATTGCATCCATGAATTTGTCTAAAAGGACTTCTACAAGAGTGACAAAATCAGATGTCGATGTTAGAGATTTGGGGTAAGTTTGCCGTCCCTTAAATAATGATAAACTAGTAGACTCATTGCTTTAATTTCACAGTAATCGGTGGTATTTTCTGCTTCTTTAGAAATAAGAGTGTCTTGTCACCTCCAGTTGAAGAATCTAGTCATTCAGTTCTTGGTGTTTCCCATTTAACCAATCATAAGCAGAATGACAAATTACAAACCAAGAAGACAACAAATGAGGCCAAGCTGACTGAATCTAAGAGGATTGCATCTACTCAAGAGACACCTTTGAAACCAGATCATGTGCCGCCTTCAAAGTCAGGCGCTGACGTCACAAACGGAGATGTGTTTGTTTCTAAAGTAGAGATTGGGCCGCTGATTCCAAAAGAGACGCAGCAAGAAACTCAGATAAAGATGCTCAAAAGTTGTCCCCAAACATCCATTGTCCCTGGGATTCCAACATTGCGCCAACTGTCGGTAATCACTTGGCCTGAAGATAATAAGCAGCCGTTGACCGAGTTGCCCAGTCAAAAAACACCTGTACTCTTGCAATCGCACAACTTGGACTCCGTGGTTTCAGAAGAAAATCCTAAAATAGTAGAAATGACTCCATCTTGTGCAAGGTCGGCGAGTATTCCTGGTTTTCCGTCTGCTTTGAAGCCAAGTATAGTCAGTCTTTTGGGAACATGCCCTGAAGTTTCCAGCGTTCCAGGTTTACCATCTTTGAGTTCGGATGCTAAATATGGAACAAATACCTGGGTGAAAGGCGTTCTGTGGGAGAAACCGTTGTTGAAAAAGCAGATTTTTGCTGATAGCGTCCAAGAAAATGTTGACCCCAAGATGGTCGCTGTTATGGTTTGCCTTTTGCCGACATGTTCTAAAATGGCAAGACTACCTGGCTTTCCTTCAGTTGAGCAGCACATTTGTCCACAAAGTCCAACTATGACCAGTTTGCTCCCCACATGCCCAAGTAAAACCAATATAGCAGGTATGCCATGCAAACAAAGTCACACGGAAATGTACAGCTGGCATTTTCAACATGACTTGGTTCCACAAAGAAAAATACGTTGTGATTTCGTCATAGAGCAAGCCACACAAGAAAATGTTGTATTTCTTAGACAAATGGTAAACATCCTCCCTTCGTGTCCATCTGCAGCTGCAACTCCTGGTTTTCCTTCAGCTCCAAAGCAAAAAGCTATTGCTATTGATTACCTTGAAAGGGATTATCCCAGTATGGCAGAGCTATTGCCTAGTTGCGCGTCAAAAAACTCAATAGTTGGGTTTCCTTCCAAAAATCAAACCTGTTTTGAAAATGACAGTGATCTATTTATAAAATGGCATTTGTTGAAAAATATGATTTACAAAAATCAGAAGAAACCAGCTCCGCCTTGTATCCATGAATGGTTTTCAGCAGATAGGTCTATGCTCAGAGAAATGACAAATATGTTGAGAAGCTGCCCCCCAAAAAGTGCAATATTTGGTTTACCTTCTGCTCAGTGTCACAAACCAAATATGGTTAATTCAATGCCATCATGTCCCAAACAAAGTGCTATTCAGGGATTTCCTTCAAAGAGTTGCTGTGAATCATTTCAGAAAGACTGGTTGCTTTGTAAAAACACACATTTTCAGACTTTACAGAAGAAAACCAAGCCGTTACAACCAACATTTAGTTCAAATGTAGCAAATGAACCTAATGATAATATGACTTTAAATATGGTATGTATGCATAACAGCTGTCCACAAACACCATGTTTACCAGGATTTCCATCTCTGTCTGGTCAAGTTTTGGAGCATTTGCCAAATATAGTATGCCTACTGCAGACCTGTCCCACATATTCACGAGTTTGTGGAACACCATCAATATTGTACAAAAATTCTGACAAATGGATCATCAACAGGAGTTCAATTTATGAAAAGCCAACAAGAACGCCATGGACTATAGATGATCTCAAACCATATTCTACTGGAAAGTTATTCAGTAAGATTATGGTATCAATGCTACCACCGTGTCCCAAAGAATCAAATATTTATGGCGTTCCTTCAAAGGGATGTCAAACTTCAATTTCACGTTTAATAACAAAATCACCAGATATGTTCAAATCGTTAGAAACATTCCCAGAACATGCTTCAATCCCAGGCCTTCCCTCAAAATCACTGAAACAGGATGATTGTTGGAAAATGAGCACAAATCCAATCTGGGAAAAACCTCTGAAAAGGATTTTCATTCTAGATTCTCCAAACAAGGAAATGTTACAAGAAGACAAATCAATAATGCTGAGAATGCTTCCATCTTGTCCAATGCAAGCTCTCTCTGATGGGTTTCCATCAGCTGCACTTTCTCCTAAGCCTTCTGGCCCAAACCAAAGCCCTTCTTGCAGTGATCTGTGGCTGCCCTCATGTCCAAGACAGTCAGCTGTTATTGGGTTTGCTTCCAGAGAATATTGTCCTCATATGGACACACACAGTTCTCTTTTTAGAGAGCTTGTTGATCATATTGTTTCACCCAAGTTTCTGAAGGCTTTAACTGTTTTTGGTTTGGACTGTGTGTCTGCTCAACCTCAGGGATGTTCTCCTGTTAATATGGTCCCATCTTGTCCAAATAAATCATTTGTTTTTGGATTGCCGTCCATCCAGCAAAATCTTTCAGATGAACAGAATCAAACCGAAAACCTTCCTTATATAGTATTGGATGATATGATTATGCCAGCTCCAGAGGATAAAATCAACATTGATGCGCCAAAATCTTTAGCAGGAGTGCAAATTGAAGAAGTGAGTCTAAGCAATTCAATTGTAAACAAAAAAGATCAAGTTTGGAAATCAGACGATGTTGAAGACATACTTTTAGAATTTGGGTGAGTGTCAGGGTTAGAATTGTTATTCTTTACAATCTTAAATATTGCCAGAAAGAAAAAAATAAAGAAAAAACAAAACCTTTGCTTTTGTTTCAGAGGCTTGCCGTGCAGAATGTGGCATAGTGCTCCCGAAATGCCAATATTGTTGAGTGTTAGGAAAAGGTGGGTTGCTTGGTTGTGATTCATTGGACTGGCATTTGCACAAAGTTAACCATAATGCATAATGCACATCTTGTTTCATAAATCAAGCCAGAACCCAGATGCTCGTAGCATGGAAGTGGAAAGAGTGTTAGATGGTCTTGTAGATGGTCTTGGGGATGTAATAGATAAGAACATAAGCACAAAAGTCCCTCTACAAAGAATTAAAAATAAAAAGATTAGAGCATGTGATTTGCAATTTGCCCATATGTGGTCCCCAAAACTCATTTTTAATAAAAATATTTTCAGTTTCTGAAGTCGAGTTGTCAAAACCCAAAAAATGCCAAATCTAGTGTCATTCTGGCCCAGGCTTGTGACCCCGATACACCTCTCCTTATTTAGGCGGACTTTAAAATCTAATGTTCTTTTGTGCAGAGTTTGACCTCTCTCGTAACTACACCTTATTTGTCATTAAAAGACAAAACTACAGATTCTCAGCTTGATTTTTAGATGATTTTACTCAGGCAATTTAAAAAAGATGAGTGCCCTTGATAATGAATTGAACATTTGTATCAGATTAACAGAATAACAAAGTGGGAATAACATTTGCATGCATGATGTTTTTTTTGCCTTTTGAGATTAACCACAATGATGTGACGAACAACAACATGCATGTTTGGAGTGAACCTGCATTCTGACTGAGCTCATTCTGTCAAAATTTAAACATCATGTTTTACCTTTTCTTTAGCGATGAACCCACGACTCCAATCCAACAACCTTGTAATGTGGGTGATGGTGAGCAACAGCTGGTCGAGTCTCTCATAGACACTATTGTGTGGGAGGAGTTACCAAAATCATCTACAGAGAAATGTCCCTCTGAAAACTCCATAGAGTGGGAGGAACTTCCAAAAACAACCTTGAACCAAGCCACTGTAGATATAGCCGGAGATGAGGTGGACATCTTGAAGAAAGATCGACAAGGTTCACTGGAAACCTTTTTGGAGTCTTCACTAACAGTAGACGGAAAGGAATATAATGATTCAGAAGGATTACTTTTGTTGAGAAATGAATATCTTGAATGTGACAAAGAATCTACTGAGTTATGGAGAGAAACCGATGTACAGACAAAGCAAAGTGATACAGAAAAGTTTAATGAAGCTGTATTTGCATTGGAAGAAAATGTAAGTGAAGACGATTTCGAATATATTACTATCACAGAACCACTTGGTCTTACACACGTGTCTCAATGCGATGAGTCAAATATGACCAGACTCGTGAACTCCTGTCCTTTTAGCTCTTCTATAAAAGGTATTCCTTCCATGTCTCAACCCTGTGAGCAAACTTGGTCAACCAGTTTCAAACAGTCATGTCCGAGACAGCTAAAAACTAAATTGGCCCCACTAAAAGACACACATTTTATAGAAGATTTAAAAGCTATGTCAAAACTTGCTCCCACCTGTCCCACTTGTGCAACAATTCCTGGGTTTCCGTCTGCTTCAAGGTCTGCTGTAAATCTTCATGATTCGACAGGGGTAAATCTAAGTCCTTCATGCCCAGTTCTTTCATCTATACCTGGGCTTCCATCTCTTCAAAAATCTGACAGCAAAAACTGGGGAACTGCTCAGTGTTTAATTTTGGAAAAGAGCTTAAAAACATTACCTGCACCAATGTTAGAAAGCAAAGAAATGTACAAAGATGTGGATAAAATGTTTTGCATTGCTGAAAGTTGTCCAAAACAGTCTAAAATCTATGGATGTCCATCTCGCCCTGAAAAAATCATGGCATCTCTATCAGATTCGTACTGTAAAGTATCTCAAATACCAGGGTTTATATCTGGTCCTGACTGTAAAGAATGGGCGCAAAAGAAGAAAGAAGTGATTGCATCTAAATCGACAGAAATCCGAACAACACAATTCAGCACTTTTGACATGAGAACAATGAAAGGAATGGTATGTCTCGCACCATCTTGTCCAGAAGCACCGAGCTGTCCAGGGTTTCCATCTGTTCCAAATTCACAAGTTTCCTATTACGGAGCAAGTGCCACCAGACTTGTACCTTCTTGCCCTCAGATTTCTGCAATTCCCGGATTTCCATCAATCCACGACGAAAAAATTAATAAAGTGATTTCCTCTCAAGACGTGTCAATCCAAAAACCTCTGAAGAAAGTTGTGTTTGACGTTACATCTTTGACAGTTCACAAATTTGATAACAGTGTGTCTCTAGTTCCATCCTGCCCAAAATCATCTAGAATTCCAGGCTTTCCATCAGTGCCTCAATATGACATGAATGTTCTTGTATGTCCAACTCTGTCAAAAATTCCTGGGTTTGCTTCTCTTCAAAGAAATTCAGATTCCAACTGGATTTCTGGCGATCTGTTAGCCAAACATGAATGGGTTAAAAAGAGATCAGTTGTTGAAGATATTCCAAATATTGACAAGAAAGTATTAAGTACAATGTCATTATTAGCCCCATGTTGTCCTGACTCTTCCAGGATATTTGGTTGTCCTTCTGCTCCTCGTAAAACCATTGAATTTAATAGCACTCGTCTGGTTCCATGCTGTCCTTGTAGTTCACGTCTACAAGGATTTGCTTCTCTTACAAATCCTTCAAGTGGACATTGGCTCATGTATGCTACAAGACCAATTTGGAAGAGTTCTCCAAAGAAAGCAGCCATTTTAGATACAGAATCCACATACCCACAAAGCCTCGCGACAGAAAGTATGGTGAAGATGGTCCTGTCTTGTCCAAAGGAATCTCGAGAGTTGGGCTTTCCATCTGCTCCAGTTCTTAATAGGCCCTCCAATATAGTGAGCCTTTATGCATGCTCGCCTTGTGTCTCACGTGTGCCTGGTTTTCCATCAGCAAGAACATTCAACGCAGATTGTCTAGAGTCAGCTGTGCCACCAAGTCTGAAATTACTCTTTGATAAACCATATAATCAAAAACAGTGTACTATAAAACATGAGCCTAAACTGGAAGGAAAAGAGTGCAATGTAAATTTGGCACCATTGTGTCCTCAACTGGCGAAAGTCCCTGGATTCCCTAGTATTTTGCAGGTGGACGAATCAGAGAAAGATGTCAAGATTGCTGAAATACCTGCCTGTAATGATATTGAAGACATGCCCGGACTCCCAACTACTCAAGTCCCAGCTAGTGAGAAATGTCTGTCGGAACAAGATAAGTCTTTACCTTATCATGAAGAAGAGGCATCCAGTTTTACTTCAAAAACTGAAGAAGACTTGCAAGAATCTATTCAAGAAGTGGTTACTATTGTAGAAGCAATCAAATATGTCAAAGAAAGTTTCCAGGAACCATCTATTACTCAAGCAAAGAAAAAAGCAGAGCTAATTGGACCTGAGACAATTTCTCATAGTGACGTTTTTTCAGAAGAATGTCATACCTTTGTTTCATTCAAAGACAACAAGACAACACCTCATGAGGATAATCAAAATCTACAAGAGTCTCCCACTGACGATTCTGAACAATTAACAAAACTGCTTTCTTCTAAATCTACCCAAGAGACTTCAAAAGAGATAGATCCTGCCCAAACTCCTGTTCACATCAACCCCATGATCTCTTCTGGTAAGAAAGCATGCTGAGTTCACCATACCATATTTAGTAGGGGTGTAACGGTATACATGGTCGTAGTGAATCGTTTCGGTACAGCACGTTCGGTTCGGTGCACGTGTGTACCGTTTCAATACTATTTTATGTAAATAAATGTGATTTTGCGCGACCGGGGCGGAACTGTTCACGCACGGCATGTTTCTACACGGACAGTATTAAGTGATGCAGCGCTAGCTTATATTTTGTGGTTTTTTTAAACGTCTTCCTTGGACTTTTATTCATCCGCGCTGCTTACTTGATGCCAAGTGAATACTTCTGATGGATTTACATGTCTCCGCGCTCGTAAACACTTCAGAATCATCGCGGGACAAAGACGAACATTTGAACTCACCGCTACCGCCGCGTCCCAGTCACCTGTAGCACACGCAGTCACAACTACAAGGCTTTCTGTGAGTAAAATCCTGCACAAACACCGCTCCTTGTGAAAAAAGTCCATCGCCACATTCACATGTCCGCTCGATAGATATGTGTTGATCAAAAAGGACTGTCTCAAAGGCTCCAAAAAACTTAAGCTGCTTCTATGAGCTTCCTCTTGATTCAGCGCCACACTGCACCACGTCATAAGCCACTGTTCAGCAACATTAGAATCACGCACTGAGCAAATACAAGCAAAAATAAATAAATTAAATTAAATAAAAATAAATAAATACAAAAAAATACAGATTTAGTGAGTTTTTAAAATATAAATAAATAAATTCAAGCTCAATCTAAATAGATTTTGTTTCTTTGAGATATTCCTGCTGCAGGGTATCAGCGTTAAATTAATATTAATAGAATATTGTTGCTTTTACAGTGAAATGTACAAATATTGTTTTCTTTTTAAACATAAAACCTGAACTGAAAGTGTACCGAAAAATACCGAACCGACAATTGTGAAAACTGAAAACCGAACCGAATATGATTTTAGCGTACCGTTACACCCCTAATATTTAGCATTTTAGCCCCGTTCATACTTTTAATGCATATGTTTCCAAAACAGATGTAAAACATGGTGCAGGTGCAGTTCATGACCTAGTAGAACAAACTGGGTAAGTGGCATCTGTGCTTTTGGATTTGCAGTGAAGTTGCTTGCATACCCATCTAAAGTTGAGCTTTGTAGTGCATGGACATTTGAGTAGTTCTATGTAGAAGGCATATATAATAATATTATTATTTGCATCTCCAGTGAAATAAAAAATGAAAAGCTTGAGACGGCAGAGACAAAGATGGACTCGTTTGATATGTCAGAACCGTTGGGTTGGGAGGTATTGGATGCAGAAGGAACATTGACAGAGGCACAGGCTGAAACCTCCCCCCATCTCCTTAAGTCAATAGTAGATGTTTTTCAGAAAGGGTAAGTAAGATGCAGCATGAAGAGTTTTCAGGAAAATGTAAAAAAAAAATGCCTGCATGTTTGGACCACATAGTCATCTACCAACATCATGATCAATATTATTTTAAAGATCAGATTTGCATGGATTTTAATATCATCCACTTACCCCATTCTCCATTTCCCACAGTTATGACTCAGTAGCTACTATGTTGGGGCCGCCCAGCTCTTCTTTAGGAGAGGATCTTCAGTACGTGAAGACCACCTCCTCTGTGAGCCTGCAAGACAGGACTGCCTCGCCTGCACATGACAAAATCCACGCTATGCCAAGAGTTGCTTCAGAGAGGCAGTTTATGAACATTGACAGGAAAGTTGGTGGTTCTCAGCCAATCTCATGGGACTTGCTTGATAAGCGCTCATGTTCTGTCCCTTCAGCCATGCAAGATGATTCCTTTCCAGTATGGGCAAGATTTAAGAAATGGCCACCACTCACGGCTGAAGATATACCAAATGAGAGTTTTGAAGAAACTGAGAAGGAGGACGAAGTGTCACTGGTGATAGGACAGGACTCAGTTTGCTCTAAGGAGAACAGTGAAAGGTGGTTAGTACAGCAGCTGACTGAGGCTGAACAGGACGATGTTAAAACAGTGTTGACCTGCTCTGAGCTGGACACAGGGTGAGTGCACCATGGAAATGTTGCATGGTGTGAGCTTTGTCACTACTCAGTGTCTCATCATGATGCTTGTGATGAAGACAAGGCTAAACACAGGATAATTATTTGTTACTGATGTGGGAAGGGTTTGTAGGCTTGTGAACAGCTGCAGTATTTGAAGAGTTTTTCCGTCTTGTGCCTTTGTGTTAATTATCGCTTTTTGAACTGTCATGAATGTACTGTATCTCAAGGGTGTCCACTGCATAGTATCTACGATCAAAGATTTCTGAATGTGGAAAAAGTTATTTGTGCCTTGTATCTCATTAAGATTAATGTCAGACTTGCATGATCAAAGATGTGTTGCGAATCATATCAAACTTGCCTTATATTTTTTAATCTTGGTGGTAGAGTGAGACAATCTATGCTAATCTTTGCTAAACTTGTTAACAACAGGACTGCTCAGACCAATGGTAGAAGAGTTCCATGGCAAATAAGACTTTTTCCAATATTTTGCTTTCATTTAGCAACTATTATTACACCGCAAGCATGTCAGGCTAACTTCATCCCACACAGACAATAAAATATGATACTCACTCAAACTTTTACCATGATTATGTGAAACATCGCTCAGTGTGACTGCAGCTGTTTTGAGATTTATAACTCCCAAAAATCAGAATTCTTTGATTGCAGATGGGCGAAGTTGTGCAATGAACCAAGCTATATTGATAAGAGCTATAGTAGAAATACTGATAACTGTGTTTAGAAGTGGTTTTGTTTTTAATTTCACAAGCAGAATGATTTGTAAGGCTATTTCAATTCTGAAGCTTATCTCTTTTTGTCCTAAAGCTCACAGCAAAGTGACACTCCTCTCCAGTCCACACCAAATGACGAAAATATCAGTGAAGCTGGAACGAAAGACAAAAAACCCAAAACAAGAATCTTGAAGATTTCAAAGAAAAAAGCTGATCAACCAAAAGCCCCCACTAAGCCACCCAAAAAGAAGGGGCGGAGCAACATTTCTACAAAAGACGACGGTCAAAAAGATAAAGAAATTAAAACGTTGGAAGCTAAAGATGTATCAGTAGAAAGCAAGTTTTCTGTAACTGAAGCAAATTCTTCAATGACTGAAGCAGACCCGGCTGTAAATGTTTTATTAAAAACAGAAGAACTTACAAGCTCTGTACCTGAGCAAACGTCTCAAGTTGAGAAAAAAGAGTCGGTCTCTCTTATCAAAAAGATTGGGATTTCTCTTAAAGGAAAGAAATTGCCGCTAAGAATACCTGGCAAGAAGGACACTACTAAGAAAACAGTAGAACAAGAAGAGGCAAAAGTTGAAGAAAATGTGACTGAGAAAGGTTCTGACACGACTTCTGTTGAAACAAAGTTGGACGTTAAACACGACGAGGTTAAGCCGCAATCATTACCCGTCCCACGACCAAGAGTAAAGAAGCGTTTTAGTGGATCTTTCTCGGATGAATTTAAAGTTACAGAGACACAAGGAGATCTCCAAACGTCCCAAGAAATGTCAAGCTCGGACATCAGCAAAACATCGCTTCCTACGGAGGATTCTACTCCAACGAGAACATTGGACACACCTACTGTACAACTACGCAACAAGCAAGATCCCTCAAGCTTGCTTCCAGTACCTAAACCAAGAGCAAAGAAGCGATTCAGTACAAACTTCTCTGATGAATTTTCTGAAGCTTTGGTTGCTAGCACTTTATGTGAGAGTAAGAAGCAAGGTGAAGAAGAATGTACGCCCGCACCAAAGCCTGACTCAACTTTTGAGATAAAAATTGACGACTTGTCCAGTGAAACTACGCATCAGCTTGATAAAGAGTTACCAGTACCAATGCCACGAGACAAGAAAAAACGCCTTAGTGCTTCTTTTGTGGCAGACAGTGTGCCAGTAATGGAAAAATCAACAGAAAAAGAACCAGCGAATGTCAACGATTCATTGCAAATTAGCAAGAACATCTCAGAACGTCCGGTTTCTTTAACGTCCAGCGTGACTTCTGATTTCCAGCGAGAGGAAGAGGATGCGTTCGATATCGAGATTATCCGGGCGGGCAGCGTTGAAGACACAGAAGAGGAGATGATTAAAAGTTGGACGTTTGCCGATAAGCAAGAAGAAGGCGTGAGGACAGATTCTCAGACTTTCCTTTTGGAGGACACAGACGACGTTCAGGACCTCTCTGGATGTAGCTCGAGGGTTTCTTCTGCTCAGGACGATTGGCTCCACGTGGGCGAAAGTGGGAAAAACAGTGAAGCAATGGAGGTGGAGGCCAAGACTGAAGAGTTGGAGAGTGGATTTGAGGCTGTAGATGAGGCGGCTGGTTGTGTAGAGGGGAAAGGTGAGGTCATTGTCTAACAGGGTGTGGTGGTGCGTTCATGTACAACATCTTTTACTCTAACATTTTAACCCTTTTCATACAAGGTGGCATGGTGTTAGGTGTGACTAGCAGTGGTGTAAAGCTGTAGATCGGAGGCATTGTAGTTTCATGCTAGGGTTTACTTACATCACAGACTGAACTATGTTGTGTCATTTAGGTCATAACTGCAAACACTTTACCGCTCTGCAGATTTACTAAAGAATGTAGAAATTAACTTTTGTTATTCTTCTGTATTCACCTTACTCTGCCCTGCTCACTCTCCTTGGCAGCATACTTTCGGTTTAGCTACGATTAGTCTGTACAATTCAATGGCTGGGTTTATTTTAACTGTCATTATATTTGTTTGAGATTACCTCAGAAGACTAAAATACTAGCCAGCTTAACACAGTGGTTCCCAAAGTGGGTGTTGGGACCCCCCAGGGGTCGCGAAGCAAATTCTGGGGGTCGCAAGATGATTTTAAGATGTAATTTTGCAAATATTATTCTGTATTTAATCACTTTAATGTAAAAAAATTTCTGTCAAATAACACAAGAAACTGCTGAAAATAATTAAGATTAAACCTTCTTTTGATCAGATTTTTTTAAATCATTAAAAAGATCTAATTTATTTAGAAGTGGGGGTCGCAAGTCGCTGGCATGGTTGTTTTTGGGGTCCCGGTCTGAAAAGTTTGGGAACACCTGCATTAACAGAACTAAAAAGGAAGTGCACTGCCACCAAAAGTGAACTGGACAGAATAAAGTGAATACTTATGAGTCTCATTTATCGGAGGCTAAAGTAAAGAGCCTCTGCCAGTTTCTGTACTCCAAATAGTTCAGAAACAGTTTTATTTTTAATTTTAGACTTCTTTTATAGTAAAATAGACCAAATTGGAATGATATCTATGTTTGTTTATCGCACTGGTCCTTCAAATCTGATTTGGTTTTCTCATTTATTTGTGCAATTTTTGATGTAGCATTTATTTAGTAATATTTAGAAGGTTTTTTTTTGTGTATGCTGTTGTTGGCTTTACATATCATGATTATACTTTGACCTAGTCTTACACAGTTTTGGCGCTGGCTTGAGTTTTTTGTGAAACCGCAACATGAAACTGCAAGCTCCTGGTCTGCAGTTTTACCTTACTCATGACTAGAGAAACTGTAGCACCAAAATGATTGACATCATATTATTTTTGTCTTTATAGGTCGAAGGAGTCGCCTAGAGCAGTGGCTCGGGGGAAGAAACGTGTCAGTGGGTCGCATCAGTCCAACGTCGCTCAAGTCAGTGAAGCAACAACTCCTCAGAAAAAGCCGGCAGATGCAGCTGCCTCTGCTGTAAGAAAACCTGACGTACTTAAAGGCGCTATACACAATTTTGGCATCTTAAAAACATAAACATACATAAATACATAGTGCTAAACGTTTTATTCCAGTCACAAGCTTTGCTCACTTAGTAGTAGAAGTATTCACTATAATATGTTTTGGAACTTTTTTCAGAAACCCCCGTTAACGGTCACACAGAGGGGAAGCAAAAAACAATCATTTCATTCTTGTAGAGAACTGCATTCTCATCCACTGTTCAAAAACTGTGCCCAAGTTTTTATCTGACTGACCTCAAGACATGGAGATGAAACAATTGATCCATCAACCCAAATTTGTAAATGAATCCAACAATGCTAACAGCAGCTTTGAGCTAATTGCTAAGTAACCTCATGCTAGCGCAGCCTGCTGTTTTTTCACATCTTCAAAGCAGTCTGTTTACTTTTATAAGACAATATTGTCTCCATTAAAGGTGGAGTAGGTGATTTTTCACTGCAAACACAATTTAGGTTTTAAAATCTGACCACTTTCTCTCATAAATCCTTCAACACATTGTTAATATCAATATGTATGCAAAAACCCTCTTTTTTCTCATTTAAAGTGAAACTGGAATGGACCACCCAAGATCAGCCAATCAAAATGCTGCATTCTGCTTCTGATTAGAACTAAAATCCTTTATTATTCAATTCAGAGAGTACTCTGGGGTCTCATTTTTTTCCACAAAGTGCTGCATTTATCATATACTTTTTGGTGGAAAACACACAGTTTACAAACTTATAACTACAAAAGTTAGCTACCCCAACTTTAAGACTCGACATCAATTAGTTGTGAAAAAAAAATACTCTTAATTCACCAGGAAATTGACTAATTATCGTCTGTATATGTCAGCATGTTAACAGCAGTTAGCCAAATGCAAACAATATAAACAAGCCAAAACCTCCTGGATTTTACGCTTTATTATTAGATGGAGCCAGGACACTTTGAGCTAAATTTCACTCGAATAGATTCTGTGACAATATCTATGCTGGAGTACTATTGCTACAGCAATTTAGTTTGTTATTTTACTGTAGATTTTGGGCATAGTACCTTTAAAACTAATATTAGTAGTATTCTTTTTGTAATATGTTCACGTGACATCACAATGATCTATAGGCCAATA
The DNA here is from genome assembly GCA_038363315.1 of Mugilogobius chulae. Taxonomy (NCBI): domain Eukaryota; kingdom Metazoa; phylum Chordata; class Actinopteri; order Gobiiformes; family Gobiidae; genus Mugilogobius; species Mugilogobius chulae. Next base: position 33,381,109 of record CM076404.1, read on the forward strand.
TTATTATTTATAACTCAAATGGAGGGCAGTTGAATGGCACCACTTAAATTGAATTGATAAACTTTGTAAAATGTTTTAGGAGCTCATTGCCAGCCCAGGTTTGGTCACGTCCACACAGTCTCTGCTGGAGTGGTGTCAGGAAGTCACCAAGAACTACCACGGAGTCAAGATCACCAACTTCAGCACATCCTGGAGGAACGGCTTCGCTTTCTGTGCCATTTTACACCATTTTCACCCTGAGATGATGTAAGAAAATATGATTCAAGGATAAAATATCTGGTCATGTTAACAATATTTGTGTAATTTGTTTTTAACAGAAATTTTGAAATGCTGGACCCATATGACATCAAGCAAAACAATAAAAAGGTAACATTACTTTGTATTAGGGATTCACAATCCAGCCTTTTCAGTTCCGATACCGATTCCGATATTTTGTCTTTAAGTATCTGCCGATACCCGATATCAACCGATACCAGTGTAAGGCCTGAAATACCTTATTTTTCTTATCAAAACATAAGACATTTGTGTTATATAGTGTTATGTAGCTATTATATATAGTACAAGTCACAACTTAACAACTTAATATGAATAAAATGTCAAACATTATGAGATGTTTTGGATGAACATCAGCCAGTAAATTAGTCTCATTGTGTCCAATTAAAGGCACAACAATGATATTGGCTGAACCGATATTATAGAGCCGATATCATTGTTCCCTGGATCGGAACTGATATCCGATCCAAGTATCGGATTGGTGCATCCCTACTTTGTATACATAGTTTGGCAAAAAATATAGTATTTACAGTATATAGTTTGTCTTCACATGACAGCCTTGTAACCATAACAGGGTCATAATAACATGTTCTCTTAGTAAATATTGAAAATGTACTCGTCTCGTCCCTGTCCAATGCAGGGGTTTCCAAACCTTAAAAAACAGAACCTTTAAAACAATCATGCCAACTACTCATGGCCCCCACAGTTAAGTAAAATTGACATTTATAAATTGTGAAAAAGTAAAAAGTTTGGTTAATTATATTTGAAAGTTGAATTTATTACAAGTAAATTTGTAATATGGTAGCTGTGGCAGGCAGGGAGGCAAGTAGTCACCTGGACACAGGGAAGATTTAAGAACAGGAAAAAATCCAAAAATAGCTAGTGCCAAGAGTTGACTTAAAGTTAAAACAACAAACTAGCAAAGAGAAACGGGAGAGTCTGAGTTTAAAAAGTGTCGCAGGTGATTGGTGATTGGAACCTGCATGGTCTGGCCACGCCCAGGTAAGGAACAGACTAGATCAGAGAAAGAGACAGAAGACAAGGAGGAGGCAGGAAACCAGGCGTGGATCCTGACATGCAGTTTGACAATATCTTTTATATTTCCAGGCGTTTGATGGCTTTGCGGAGCTGGGCATCTCTCGGTTGATGGAGCCATCTGACATGATGCTGACTGTTCCTGACAGACTCATCGTAATGACTTACCTGAGTCAGATCCGCACTCACTTCACGGGACAACAGCTGAGCGTGCTCCACATAGAGAAGGACAGCAGCGACTCCAGCTACGTCGTGGGGTCCCAAACCACTCCAGAGGACCCAGAGGCCGCCGTCAGGTACTGCACCCAGCGGCTACAAGAGGAGGGCATCACCATAGAAACCAACGGCACGACTGCAGAAAAGGAGAGTAAAAGTGAAGTTGTCACACCTCCGAGGCAGAAGCGACCGCAGACAGCTGGAGCCTCACAGTCTCCAGTCGCACCGCCCAGGACGCACTTCATGTCCAAGTCCACTTTCTCTCACATTAAAGACGCCGACCTGGTGAAGAAGAGGCGCTCACAACGGAGGAGTAGTTCAGTGGACGAAGGAGATTCTACAGCGGTATGTTGCTGTTTTTTGAGAAGAAAACAGATGCACTACATAGAGAATTAGACAAGTAACTGCCTAATCACATAAATGGTGAATTACATCCATGCCAGCTCGCTATTCACTGCCTAGTCACATATGATGGATAATTTAAGACCGACTTAACAAAAAAACAACATAGAGATAGGAAGTACTGACTGAAACTTTAAGCTAAGTCTAACATATCTATGACAGATTTAGCCCTATTAGAAACTTAATATGGAACTGCATTCAGAACAACAGCTTTATCACTCACTGCTCAACAACTACAACAGCAACTTAAGGAAATATATTGTGTCAAATATAGACACGAAGACATGGAGATGAATAAAGTGAGCCAACAGTCCAAATATGTAAGCAATGCTAACTGTAGCTGCGAGCTAAATGCTAGCGTGATGGTTTAATGTCTTTCTGTTTAATTTTTCTGACATAACGCCACATCAACAACGTCCATTCAAGCCTGGTTGTGACTCGACTTGAATTAGTTGTGCTAAAAATACACAGAAAACATCTTAAAAGATGTTAAAAGTTTAGCTTCTTGTGTCTTAACATAGGACTTTCCCCCACAGAAGGCCAGGCCCACAAATATGACGCACTGCTGACTGTATCTGTCTGAAAAGTAAACTAAACTCAAGATGCTGGGCAAGTTTTTTTAATCTATTACAAGTCCCTCACATATTTTTTTTGTAAAATTGTCTCGGCCCTGACGAGAAACACCAGCGCCTTATATGTACCAAAGAAAAATCTGAAAGAATTTTTATTTTATATTCATTGGTTCAGAGCCTGTTCTTGCTTGTAATTAAAAAAAAAAAATCTGGCATCAGAGGCTAAAACTACAAAGTCTCAGCTTCACAGGGAGTTCAGACCTTTGTGCGCCAAAGGCTCAGAAACAAATTCAGTTTGGAGAAAATATTTAGTCACTTGTTTTGAAAAAAATAAGCTAAATGCTTTTATTATTATTATGTACATTATGTAATATGTGTACGGATAAAAATAGTTTTCAAAATTAAGTCCCTTGACAAAAAAAAGAGTTTTGACCATTGCAGCTGTTTCACATTAACATACTTTTATTTGAGATGCAACTAATTTTTAATTAATTGATCAGTTATTTTGAATGCAAAAGTCAGGCAAATAAGATATATTTTTACACAATCTAACTTAGATAAAGCGTGACAAAAAACGTGATACAAAATTACAACAACAAAAAAACAGTTTGGGGAAAAAAATATCAGGTAATACCGTGATACTTTCAGGTAGTTAAATGATAATATCAGGTAATAACGTGATACTATCATGTTTTTACCTGATAGTATCACGTTATTACCTGATATTATCATGTAACTACCTGATAGTATCACGTTTTTACCTGAGAATTTTCCCCCAAAACTTTTTTTTTGTAATTTTGTATCATGTTATTACCTGACAGTATCAGATTTCATGATACTACAAAATATATATATGTTACAGCCAAAGTTGATAATCTATAGAATGCCTGGATTATCAACTTTACCTGTAATATATATATAATAAAGTCGAGATTGACAGTACTGAGCTGCTGATGATTTCAATAAGTGATAAGTTATGTTTAATTTATTATCTTGTTGAAGCCGTTCTTTTGTTATTCACTTTTAAATCACAGTTTCCTGCAGTAACAGAATCTACACTACACACAATAGAAAATCCCACAGGAGGATAAAGTGTGATTGCTTAATGATCTGTTCTTGTTCTTCTTTCAGGCTGCTGCAGGACGGGACGACGGCTCTCTCACCCGGAGCACGTCAGAAACCGGTTTGTGGAGTTTTACCAATGCAAACATTCACATGACATAATGAGATGTGTAACTGATCGCCGCCAAACTGTAACCGCTGTTTGTAAATGTTTTCTAGAGAGAACAGAGAGTCTGCTGGAGGAAAAACGACCCGAGGGCCAGGTCTGACTCTTATATTACGTAATCACACATAAAAACAACAGAATCAGGCTAGTATTTGAATAAACAATCATGCTGTGTACAATGAGGTATTTTATTGACTAGAGAGAGTGTAGTCATGGTAACCTATAGCAACAAATCTCCAGTTCTAGCTCCAAGTTACTAAAGAACTCATGCAAACTAATAGGAAGCTAATCTTTTTAGTTTAAATTGATTAGGTGTTCTTGTGATGTTATGTGAACGCAACCTATCATTATTATATATCAAACAGGAGTATCTCAAGTATCCAAATCTCTGCTTATTTACAACAATAACACACAAGTATTCAGTGCTGGTTCAAGTATTTTGGGGGGCACCAAGAAAATGTAAACGGATAAGTTCAGGATTGGGGCTAGGTTGAGTGTTAAGAACAAAAACACTCAGAGCACAATTAGTGAAAGTATTTAGTTTTTTTCTGATTGAATCTGTCTGAAATATATTCTTAACTGTTCCAGGACACAAATGAGTACGTGATGAATCAGATGGAGGCTCTGGAGGCTGAGCAGAACCACATTGACACCAGAGCGGGCGTGGTGGAGAGGAAGCTCCGGCAGCTCATGGAGACAGGTGACACATCTACAGCTCTATCATGTGGTTATAATGTAACTTTTTATATAAACATAAAGATGGATCAACTTACAAAATTATCTTCTGGAGCCAAGCTCAGTTTAACTGTTTCAACTGATCAAAAACGTGTTTGTGTGCTGCAGCCAGTGACAAAGCGGAGGAAGAGAGATTGATCCAGGAGTGGTTCACACTGGTCAACAAAAAGAACGCTTTGATTCGACGACAAGACCATCTTCAGCTGCTGTAAGAAAACACTTACTGCTTCATAATACTGTTGTGATAAGCATAAAGCTAAACCCCATTTTCACTGGTACTTCCTTAAAACGTAAACAGAAATATACATATATTTTACCTTTTACATCAGTCCACAGTTCTGAACTTACAAAGTATTCACTACAATCAGCCCGATTTTGCCCTTTGTCCTAGCCGGTCTTAGCGGATGGTCTTAATATTTCCTCTGTTGGCCACTAGTGTCTCTCTCCAAGCTCTATACACTGTCAGTCTAGAAGGTGTGGCTTCAGCCAGATGTGAGGGTGCAGTTTCCTTTAGTGAACCAGACACATGCTCACGCCTGTGACAAGTGAGCAGTGATCACAGGCAAAAGTTATTGTAGCAGCAGCTTCAGTTTGGAAAAAAAGCATAATAATAGAAAACAATTTGGTGAAAAGAATATAATAATTGAAATCTATTTGACGAAAGTCTATTTACTTGACAGACTTTAACAACTTTGTCTAAAAATGTGTCTTTTCTTTTACATAAAGCCTGTTGACTTCTATTATAGTTTTTTTCCAAACTGAAGCTGCTGCTACAGTTCTCTTTTGCCTGTGATCCTAAAGCAGCTGCTCACTTGTCACAGGCGTGAGCATGTGTCAGGTTCAATGAACAAAACAGCACCCCACATCTGGCTGAAGCCACACCTTCTACACTGACAGTGTATAGAGCTTGGAGAGAGCCACTAGTGGCCAACAGAGGAATACTTAAGACCATCAGCTAAGACCGGATAGGACAAAGGGCAAAATCGGGCTGAATGTGTTTTAAGCACTTTTCTTAAAGAGACTATACCAGATTTTTTACAATAAAACAATTTAATATCAACTCTTCCCTAGCAGAGATGTCTTGTTGAAGTATCTGTTCAGGTGGAAATTACTCTGTAATGTCCCGACATCTAGTATTGTCTCGTTTGTTCATCACCACTAAGTTTGTCTGTTGTTCTTGTTGTTAGCATTGTGGCTAACTGCTGTTAGAATACTAGCACGTCTTGCTTCTAACATGTGTTAAAAAATTTAGTGTTGAACGATTTGTAGGCTCAGAATGCATTAGACAAGTGATTAAAACGTGAACTGACGTAGGAAGTTTAAAACTAATTATTTGTGTTTGTTTACATTTTTAAGGAAGCAGAAATCTGGTATAATTGCTTTAACTTCAACAAGCGAACCATGTTAATAACTACAACTACAGTCAGTGTTCACTAACAAGATCAGACTAGATCTGCTGGACTCAGTCCATATTTTCAGCCGACGTTTTGCTGCTAATCAAGCAGCTTCAGGGCTAAGTTGTAGATTGTGACTCTCATCAGGTGATTGTGGACAGAGAAATCTTCTCAGTCAGAAAGTAATCCAGGTCAAACTCACGGATTAACAGGACATCACAGATCAGTAGGATTTTCTGTCAGTTAAACCTGGAGATTTGTTTGTATTCTGAGACTATAGAGTAGACCTGGACAAACTGGAAAAATCCAGATGATCTATAAAAATACATTGTCTGGCGATCGTGTCCATCTTTGAATTTCAGTGAGTGTGATTGTCAGATTAATTAGCCAATCAGGGACAAGCATTGTCCCCTGTATGAAGATCAACATGATTGCTCACAACAACAAAAAATATAAGGAAAAAATATCACATGAAACTGAAAAACATTGAGAATTTTTGCTAAATCACCAGACCCACTCTTCACAGTTTTTGAGCCTGTGCCTGTCCTTGTGTTCTCAATAAAAAAAATATTGTAAAATGATGCAATAAAGTCGAAATTTCATAAGCATGTACTTGCATTAAAGGGACTGTACCTGATTTTTGCATCCTAAAAATGTAAACACACAGAAATAATTAATTTTAACCTTTTTCCTTCAGGCTACATGATTTCCTTACGTAGCTAATGCATTCTGAGCTTCAGAATTGTTCATCGTGATGAGTTTTAATGTTTTTTCACAGCTTTTAGCAGCGAGGTGAGTCACTATGCTAACAACAATTAGCCACAATGCTAAAAACAAAAACAGAAAAAGCTGCACACAAACGGGATTTTATTAGACATAGACAGGACTTTGGGGACTAATTTCCACCTGAATAGATACATTAACAAGGCATCAGTGCTAGGGGGAAATTGCTTTTAAGTTATCGAGTACAGTCCCTTTAAATAGATAGTAATGGCAGCTCTCTGTTACTAGTCTAGATTTAAATATGTCTTACCCCTGCTACAGAGTGATAAATGTATTAACCAATAAGCTTTGTAACAAGCCAACTTTGTGGATTTTAGGTAACAAAAAATTTGATATTATTAGACGTAGAACACGGCAAACTAATTTTCACCTTAGTAGATCCAGTAACATTACATCTGTGCAGTGGGTAAATGTATTTAAGTAATTTTCCTGTCTGTGATGTTTAGTCTTGAAGAACAGGACCTGGAGACGAGGTTTGAGCTGCTGAAGAAGGAGCTGAGCGACATCATGGCCACAGAAGGTAAGTGTGTATTGTGTAGTTCTGCCTGCAGCCTGCGGAGGACGCTGCTGACCGCTTTTCTTCTGTGTGTCGTTCAGAGTGGCAGAAGACTCCGGACCACAAACACCGAGAGCAGCTGCTTCTACAGGAGCTGGTGTCGCTGGTGAATCAGAGAGACGAGCTGGTGCAGAACATGGACGCCAAAGAGAGAGGGTGAGAGTTTGGATTTGTGTTTGTTTATTCACATTTTGGTCCTGTTACTTGTGTATTATAATACCTCACAGTTCTGCTTAGGGCTGTTCACAAAATATCAGTATCTTAGTATATTGTGTTACACTTTTTGACAATATCTGTGTCAATAAATAGATGCGTGCCTTGTTCCTTTTAGACAACAAAATAAATTACAAATTGATAAGTTCTACACTTGATAACCTGCTGAATGCTGCAATAATGCCTTAGTCACACTGGATAGCGCTTTTGCAAATTCTAACGCTAAATATGTATGAAGCTGACACCAACTGGCAGAAGGCTGTACCATGATCACTGGTGTAACAAATTTTAACTTTTGCAAGCACATTTCAGAAGAATAGGCTATTAAATATATTCTACCCATTTATTGATGTTTTTATTTTGATATTATTTATGAACACAAGTGTTAACACTTGCCCCATAGGTGGAAGTTAACAAAAAGAAAAATAATAACAAGTAACATTCTCAAAAACGTGCCAGGAGCCTGATGAAACCAGGCTGAGGGCCACATTCGGCCCTTGGACTGCAGTTTGCCCAGTTTTAATCCAGCCCTTTGGATGTTTTTGAGAAAAATTGTTACGATTTATGTTTCTTTTTTTTTTTTTTTTCATTCAAAACGTGTGTCTACATTTGTGTTCTTAATAAATATTCCAATTAGTGAAATATTAGGTTTGATTTGATTTGGTGATGTCTTTATTTCGAGCAGTTGACCAGGGATAATTCCAGACACCAATCATTTTCAATCATATTCCAGTGTACATATGATCATTTAAAGACTGCAGCGTATCGTGCGCTCTGCTGAAGGTGACTCGCTGCAGCCTTCCATCTCTCCAGGACCTGTACGTCTCCAGAACTCAGGAGCGTGCGTCCTTGGGCGACACGACCGCAGCGGCCAGTTGGCGCTCTTCAAGAAGGTCCTGGGTTCGACTCCCGCCCGGGGCCTTTCTATGTGGAGTTTGCATGTTGTCCCTGTGTCTATGTAGGTTTCCTTCGGGTACTCCGGTTTCCTCTTACAACTAAAAACATGTCCAATGTGCCTCCCCTCTCCAGGACTACAGATGGAAATTAATAAGCTAGAATCTGGTACAAGCATCTCTGCCTTTGTGCTTAATGTAATTGTACATTGTCCTTAATAAACATCAACTTAGGATAGCAAATGACCCTTCTCACCCTAGTGGACACAGACTTTTTGAGCCACTCCCCACGGGTAGGAGGCGACGGTCCATCATGCAATAACAGTTTCTTTCTCTCTGCCGTTGGACTTATGAACACTCTATAAACATTGTCACTTTATCAGTCATGTTACCATCACCTGCCACTTTATTCATCTTGTTTATGTCTTTGCACTGACAGATTGCACTATTGTTCTGATTACTTTGTATATTTTTATTGCCTAATTTTACTGGCTTATTTTTTGCATGCCCTTATACTTTTTTATACATCTTAAATATTTTTATTCTTTATATTTTTTATTCTTTATTTGTATTTCTGTGTTATTGTATGTTGCACATTAGCATCGTAGCAAGTTCCTAGTTTGTGAATTTCGTTTTGTGTTCACTGACAATGGCATTAAAATCTTTTCTGATTCTGATTCTGATTCTAAAGATAACATTTATAGAAACAGCAGCAGGTTATTTCAAAGATTGCTGTTCGATCTTCCACCAATTATCGAGATTCAAAAATGGCCTTCGGGTAAAAATAGTTGCTGATCCCTGATGTGCGTTTATGTTTTGTCCTCAGAGCGCTGGAGGAGGACGAGCGTCTGGAGCGAGGCCTGGAGCAGCGACGGAGGAAATACTCCAAACAGCAGAAAGACAAGTGTGTGATGCAGTGAGAGACTTTACCTGCTCAGCTCAGGTAAAAAAACACAAAGACTGATGCTGCTGTGGACTGAAAACAGCACCGGCACGTCACTGGAGCGAGTCAAAAAAAGAAAAGGAGAAATACATGTGTGTGGACTCTGACCGTCTGGAATGTATTTTTGTGGAAAAAAGTAAGTTATTTTTTAACGGTGAATCTTTAGAAACCCTGGATGGTTTGCTTAAGCTTTTATAACCAAGCTGCCCTGCACTTCAGCGAGAGTTTTACAGAGAAAGTTTTAAGTTGAGCCGATTGTGTTTTGTGCTAAGCAGTGTCTGTCAAATCAAACCTACAGCTACAAACTCTTTTTAATTAATGTTTTAGCTACATTTCACTCCAACTCATCATTTAACCTGACTTTTTTCGCCACCAAAATCTAGCAGGTTTCTAATCCTGACTAAACTGTTCTGAGAGAGTTGGAAACTGTTGGATTGTTGTTTATGTTATAATACAAAAACACTGCCATGGAGCCCAAAAATAGTTCACAAAATAAATATTAACTCTTTCCTTGCCAATGTCGAAAATATCTGTCATCGTTAACCCAACCGTAGTCATAGTCCTTTTATTCTATGCGGCGATAGAGGGCTCTCTGATGCACGTGCTGACATTATGTATTGTCAAAAACATGATGCCGTTTCATAAATTCACCAGCAGAGGGGTGTGTTGCATGAGCAGAAAGTAGAAAACTGCTGTGCTGCCTTAAAAAAAAAACACTGTCTTCATTGTTTTAGTCATGTAAACTTTGACATTATTTTGTCTGTTCTACTTATATAATATATATATATATATATATATATATATATATATATATATATAATATATATATATATATATATATATATATATATATATATATATATATATATATATATATATATATATATATATATATATCAATCTATCAATATATCAATACTTAAAAAAATAAATAAAAGTAGACACTTGCAAGTCTTATTGGATGTACAACATGATTTCAGTTTTTTGTGAAGCTGTGAATATTGCTTAAAATTTGCTAAAAGGCCTGGCAGGGAAGGAGGGACAAAGGGAGAATAGACCTGGCAGGGAAAGAGTTAAAGAACAATTACTTTGATAAGTTGGAAATCTTTTGAAAACTGGTTTTAAATCCACTTTACATTGAACTTAGCATTAATAAGTAAAAAAAATAAATAAATAAAAAATCAAGATTTGTGTATTTTTAGTTCAAAATCCAAGTGGGAAAATTATCAAAAATGTTTTATTAGAGAGAAGATAATCATTGAGGCTCTTCAGTGGGTTTGTCTGGTTGAGTGTGGTTTTACTGGTGCCAAAGCCAAAGATGATACGTGTGTGAACTCTGACCTTGTAAATGTTGCACATTTGCAGGTTTACAGTTTGTAAAATATCTTGAACAAATGTCTGGATGACAAAGGCATTTCATAAAGAAATATTGTTACAAATACAATACAGGAGCATGTGGCTTCTTTGAATTGAGTCATTATTATTTGCAGTAAAATTATAGAGAATTTATTAATATAATAAAGAGAGATCTGAGGCACTACGATTAGAGATGCACCGATCAAGCTTCTTCAGTTACATTACCAGCTTAGATCATTTGGATTCAAGTATTTCTCGATAATGACCGATACCACTGTAGAGACTGAAAATTGCCTTTTTTCTTTGCAAAACTCAGCTAATAGTTTGAAAATGTATCATTTTGTGTTTTTAAAGTGGATTTAATGTGTAAATAACCACTTAAGATAAGATATTGTCTTATTGTCTCCTGTAGGAGGAATTTGTCTTGGGGACAAATAAGGCGTATTCCCACATGAAAGTACCAAGAACTAAGTCCTCACATTCCTCCAGCCCCTGTTTTAGACAGAAGAACTACCCTGTCCCCAATGTCTGTGTTCACACTGTTTCTGAAAGTGGCTCTAACTGGCTTTAACATTTAGAGATGCTAATGTTAAAACTATTTAGCCCCATTTTCACAAACTGTTGCTGTGTAAATGCAGACATTGGGGACATGGTAGTTGTTCTGACTAAACAGGGGCTGGAGGAATGTGAGGACTTAGTTCTTGGTACTTTCATGTGGGAAAACGCCTATTAAAATTTGTAAAGTCTGGAACATTTAAATAGGTCAATAAGTGGCGTTAGGAAAACAAAAGTTGTCTTTTTCGATTCCACATAAAACAATGATCTACAAAACCTGAAAACATCACTAAAATTAACAAAGTATAAGTAGACACTGTAATTCCTAATACTTAGGTTACTATTTACAAATTTAATAAATAGATTTGGGGAGTTACTGCTTTTTAAATATTTTTTCTTAAGAACAAGGAAAGTGTATCTAAATGTGAAAACATAGAAAACATGTTTCCAATAAAGTGAATATTGTAAATGTGCTTGTGTCACTTAAAGGTTCCTGGTCTGACTGACAGTACCTGCCCCAGAGCAGGAGCTAAAAAAGTCCCTAGAGTGTGGCCCCCATAGTTCCTGCTCTGTGTGAACTAAAATGGGGACTGGAGCTAAAAAAAAGTACAAGAAACTGAAGAAAGTTCCTACAGTGGGAAAAGGTCAATAGATTACACAAACAACACATGTGAACATAAAAAAGACCAAAGAACAAAAAGACAGTCTTCTTAGGCATTTAAATCACTCAACAAATGTTTGTATTTGAATAAAATTTGGATAAACTGTGAGTATCAGCTCGTAAATAGTCTCACTTTGCCCATTTAAGGACACAATCATGATATCGGCTGAACGATCATGGGACTGATAATCGACCGTGTATTTCATGGATCAGGACAGCGACAGATCGGTGCATCACTAAGTCTGATGTAAATGCAGATCAGTCATTTGTTCTTCAGGGCTTGTAATCTTTAATTAAACTGTATTACACAATTATCTGCCTCAAAGTTTGACTTCTGCTTTAAGCACAGAGAACAAAATCGATTGGTTGTCAGTAGGGCTGCAACAAACGATTATTTTGATAATCGATTAATCTGTCGATTATTGGATCGATTAATCGATTAATCGGATAAAAATGACAAAATAATAAATATAAGGTGTTTTGCATTTTATTAAATGAATTTATGCAAAGACAACTTGTGTGCACTTAATGAACACACTGGGCTTTTCTTGAAAAAAGAAAATACAAAAATAAAGTAGAATAACCAGATTTTGCTATCTAGCGACTTCTTTTAATGTGGTTATTATAGGTCTGGGCAATGTGGCCAAAAAATCAAATCTCAATTTTTTGGACCTTTGGACTGCTGCTTTTTATTATGAGCTCATAATATTTTAAAGCATCTATAAAGAATGAGCGTATTATATTAACTTGTTTTAAGTCATATTAAAACTAATAATAAGTGTTTGCTGCTGCATCTCATTCATACTGTTATTAGCATTTACATCTATCAGGTCCTGTTAAGATCATCATTATGATTGTTTTGTTTCATATCTAAAAGTTTTAAGTTTGCGAGTGTTCGGCTCTCACTCCTGTCACTCAAGCTGTGTCGTCATGGTTACTCACACACGGAGGGGAAAGGGGCTGGACCTGCTGGTGCTGCTTTTTTGGTGAGAGGTGGAGAGACGCTGTGGACGGCTTTTAACTTTATCGGAGAAAACCTTACAAAAAGCACATGCAGCAGCTCGTGTAACAGCAAAGACAAATCAAAAAGACGCTAGATTGACCGCGGGATGTTTCTAGAAAGTTACCGCGAGTCTAAAGCGCTGAAAGCGGCCGACTCACCCGCGGAGAAATAACAAACTCGTAACTTTATGAGATTAAACTATACACCACCTCCGGAAGGTTACTCGTGGCTGTTATTGTGTGATTAAAAGGTCCGCTAAACAGGCACAAGGTTTCTGTTCGTCTGTTCTTTGAGAGAGTCAAAGGAGAGCTCTACAAAGCCGCTGATGTCCACTCAAAGCGGCTGGATCACAGCGGACTGAGCGTAAAAGTTTTTAGCCAACTAATCGATGACCAAATTCGTTGACAACTATTTTAATAATCGATTTTAATCGATTAAATCGATTAGTTGTTGCAGCCCTAGTTGTCAGTATAAAATAATTGACAATACAACATAACTAAAGCTCAATCTCTCCAAAAGCCCTAAACTTGTCTACATTTTATTATTTTGCCAAACCAGCAAGAGAAACTAATATCAAACATATAACTGTGTCTGAAAAGTGTGTGGAGTCTGTCTTTGTTTGCACTGAGAGAGTTTTCTGTGTGATATTTTATTGTTCGACTGTAGTGACTTTACTGTGTCTAAATAACAAAGCCATTGTTTGCTCGTTTGTTTGTTTGTTTGTGTGCTATACTTGCACTTTTTTATTGACATGAGATAAAAATATATTTTGAAAAAGTGTATTTGAGTGTGTTTTATTAGTGTGTGAAAGCTCAGTCACAGTGAATGTTCCAGCGCTCTCCAGTGGAAAGTTTAAACACCAATCTCCAACAAAACCTTACCTTATCGACCTTTAATAACAGATATTTGTAGGTGAAAGAGCTGCTTTGCAAAGGCTCTTGATAAAGCACTTGAAATAATTAAAAAGTGTGTCAAAAGTGTCTAAGGTTTGCTTGAGTTGCAGTCTTAATAAACAAGATTTCTGCAGGACATTGTAAAGATTTGAAGACCTTTGTTATCATAATGTTTTGTCTGTGTTATTAAATTATTCCATCATTGTATTTGGTTTCATTCACGCTTGTTTGATGCACAATTCCTTCATGTTTAGACTCCTTAACTCTCAAACTAAAAGCACAGTTTCATCTGTTTTTGTAGCATTCTCGGCTGAACAAACTGTCCAGCTAAACTATTCCAAAAATGACAACATGTCGAGGTTATTCTATAGAGAAGAGCACTGTACATAGATGAAAGAATGAATGAAAACACAGCTTTAAGGATGTTTCCAGTCAGGTAGCAGCAAACTAATAGAATGTGTCTAATATGAAACGATTAAAAGATGTTGCCAAATAGAACTGAAAATACAATAAAAAGTGTACATTTTTCACGACATTGTAGAATTTTCCAAGGAAAGACAAATGCAGCCACAGTTTTTCAGATGATGTACCTTTGTTTCCTTCACTGTCATTGGGCCAATGAGTAATTTAGGAACAAAGAGGATTGATTGACATGTTAACAGGCCAGTAGATAACAAGGTACCTCGTTTTCTATTGGCCAACGTTTTTCTGGCCTCACAATGTCCACAGTTTATTTACTTTTATGATTCTTTTTCTGTTTAGCACAAGTACAAGGCTGTTACATATACTGTATATACAACTATTCTTGACCAAGATTGACAATCTTGAACATTTGAAAATCCTCTATACAACATTTAAAATACCAGTCAGACAGTGTGTGAAGCACTTTGTGATCTCTATCTGTGAAAAAGTGCTTTAGAAATAGACTTACTGGTATTCTTCTTATTTATGAAAGGTTTCACCTGGGGGCTAATTTCTTTTTAAGTACATCACTCATCATTTTAAATATACAGTGCAGACCAAAAGTTTGGACACACTTTCTCATTCAGAGAGTTTTCTTTATTTTCATGACTATGAACATTGTAGAGTCACACTGAAGATATAAAACACCATGAATGACCAGAGGGAGAGTGATGAGCTAGCCTCCACAGTCACCAGACCTGAACCCAATCCAGATGGTTTGAGGTGAACTGGACCGCAGAGTGAAGACAAAAGGGCCAACAAGTGTTAAGCATCTCTGGGAACTCCTTCTAGACTGTTGGAAGAGCATTTCAGGAGACGATCTCTTGAAGCTCATCAAGAGAATGTCAAGTGTGTGTAAAGCAGTAATCAAAGCACCAGGACCTAGAATATGACATGTTTTCAGTTGTTATACTCTTTTTGGCTGTGTACTATACTTCCACATGTGTTAGTTCATAGTTTGGATACCTTCAGTGTGAATCTACAATGTTCATAGTCATGAAAATAAAAATAAAAGTCTTGAGAAGGTGTGTCAAACTTTTGGTCTGTACTGAATATGCATGAATTTTTTTCCCTTCAAAACACATTGTTCTCATGTCCTGTAAAGCAGTACATTTATGATCCTACCAGCCTGTCAAACCCTGATCTTGTCAGATGTCAGTTGCTAAGCAGGTCTGGGCCTGGTCAGTACTTGGATGGAAGACCGCTGGAACACCAGGTGCCACAGTGAGACGAAAAGAGTGTTGTGTCCTTGGGCAAGACACTCAACCCACTCTGCCTCAGTGTCTGTTACACTGAGTGAGTGAATCTTTGAATGTCAAGCGCTTTGAGTGCCTTGAAATGTGGAAAAGCACTATATAAATAAAAAACATTATACTTCATTGTTATCTTTCTTCTGTCCAATGTTGAGGTGCAGTATTTTTGGGATAAATTCATAAATGTCTTGTTTTGACCTAGATCAAGCCATTAAAATCTTGAAATTAAACACTAAAAATTTACATTGAATTAGATTTTCTGAAAAACCCTGAATATTGTTTTTTTTGCTTTGGGCGTCGCCTGTGCCTCGAGTTTGTTTGATCTAAAATGTGGAAACAAATGGAAGTAAAATGTGATGACAGAGGGGAAACTTTCACTGAGTCATCGATTCTTAAAATGTCCCACAGAAACAGGAAGTAATAACACAGATTGACATTTCTCTAAATATTCAGATTCTTGCATAATCTGATACTGTCCTCACTCCCAGAATAATTTAAAGCCCCTGTACCCGATATTTGCTTCTTAAAAATGTTAACAAACTTGAAATAAAGTTTTTTTTTTTCACAGCTGTTTGGAGCGAGAAGAAGCCACAATGCTAACAACAACAACAACAACAACAACAACAACAACAACAACAACAACAACAACAACAACAACAACAACAACAACAACAACAACAACAACAACAACAACAACAACAACAACAACAACAACAACAACAACGTTTATAGATTTTAGTAAACAAACAATTGTGTGTTATTCTCTCTCTCTCTTTTGCTCTCTCTGTCTTCTCTATTTCTCCATCTTTCTCTTTCTTCTTTCTTTCTCTCATTTCTCTCTTTATCCTTTACTTTCTACTCACCCCCTCTTTCTCTCTCCCTTTCTCTCCATCTCTCTGCTCACTCTCTCCTTCTCTCTCTCTCTCTCCTTCACCCTCTCTCCCTTCCTCTCACTCTTTGTCTCTCTTGCTCCTCTCTCTCTCCCTCTCTTTCTCTCCATCTTTCTGCTCATACACTCCTTTCCTTTCCTCCTTTCTCTCCCTCTCTATCCCCCTCTCTCTCCTCCTTTCTCCCTCTCCCTCATCTTTCTCTCTCCCTTTCTCTCTCCCTTCTCTTTGTCCCCCTCTCTCCTCTCTTTCTCTCTCTTCTCTCTTTCTGTCTCCTTATCTCTCCCTTCTTCTCTCACTTTCTCTCCATCTCTCTGCTCACTCTCCCTTCTCTTTTGTATCTCTCTTCTCCCTCCCTCTCTCTCCCTTTCTCCTTCTTCTCTCCCTCACTCATCTTTCTCTCTCCTTTCTCTCCATCTCTCTTTGCTCACTCAACCCCTTCTCTTTCTTCCTCTCTCTCTTTTCTTTCTAACTCTCCTCTCTCCCTCTTTCCCTCCCTCCCTCTCCCTATGTCCTTTCTCTCTCCCTTTCTCTCTATCTATCTCTTTGCTCACTCTCTCCCTTCTCTTTCTTCATCTCTCTCCTTTCTTTCTCCCCCTCCCTCTGTTCTTTCTCTCTCCCATTCTCTCCATCTTTCTGCTCACTCTTTCCCTTCTTGTTCTCCCTCTCTCCATTCCTCTCACTCTTTATGTCTCTGTCTCTCTCCCCCTTCTCTCTCGCTCTCTCCCTTCTCTCTTTTCCCCCTCTCTCTCTCCTCTTTTCTTTTTCTTTCTCCCGGGAGAGCCTTTCTCCTTCTTCTCTCCCTCACTCATCTTTCTCTCTCCCTTTCTCTCAATCCTTCTGCTCACTCTCTCCCTTCTCTTTCTCCCTCTGTCCATTCCTCTCACTCTTTATCTGTCTCTCTCTCTCTCCCTTCTCTCTTTCCCCCCTCTCTCTCCTCTTTTCTTTTCCTTTCTCTCTCTCTCCCTAAAAAAAGAATGGCACAAGTGCAGCCCAAGCACAAAACTTCAAAAAAGTATCTGACTTTTTCCCAAAAAAACGAAGCCCAAAGTTGTTATGAAGAAGTGAGAAAAACAAACAGAAGACTTACTATGTGGTTGCTAGGTAACAGTCGTGGAATTACCTCTACATATGCCAAATTTGCTGGATAAAAGACATTTATAAACTTCACCAAAACAGCTCAATTTGGTGAAAACAAGCAAAATTAGTGAAATCTTAAATATAATCATGTTAACTATGTTTTACTGAAACTCTGGTCAAGATAAATAATAAGCTGGAATTTACCAATAACCGCGACACGGACACAGGAAGTTTTGCCGGTTCTAAGTAAGAGGAAGGTTTGCCTTGTCTCGGCTGTAATTAAACTGACTCATGAAGCAAACACAAACACACACACAGACGAGATGAGGAGGCTGCCGGTTCAAATCCTGCTCTGGGTCCTGATCTGTGAAGTCTGGACCAGGTCTTCTTCTTCTTCTGCAGAGGACGGTGAGACTGTTTGTTTTTACTCCCAAAGCTCAAATGTTGTGTCAGGAAAAGATAAGAAAGTCCTTCAGGAAAAAGATTACAGGCTGCGTTTAATGTTGGTCCAAAGTTCAATGTATTTAAGTTTGCATGAGTGGGTTAGAGCACTTGCAAGACAATAATAAATACATTTTTTTGTATTTTATAGTTTTTCTTGACCTTTGACTTTACTTTCTTTAATCCATTGTTTTGGTCGAATGCAGAACTTTCAGCTGAAGCTTGTTTTTACTTTTGCTCCAGTCAGCATCATGTGTTTCCTCTTTACATTTGACTGAAGCAGAAACAACTATTTGTGGCTCTGTTTGTTCATTATGACTTTAAATATTGAACACATACATCTAGGGCTGGACAATATTGAAAAATCTAACAATATTTGAACGATATTCTGTCAGTTCAACTTAAATGTGTTATAACATGTCTTAGTTTAGGTATAATTATCAGACAATTGTGAAATATTTGTCAAACTAATCACATAAATGCAGCAGTCCAATGATATAGTCAAACAGCTTTGCTCTGTGTTTTGTTTTTAGTGGAGCTCTGGCGCTGGACACCACAATCGACTTGGACGTCTGTTCCTACAGGCGCAGTACGTCTTCTTAACTTTGTCACAGTAACAGTACAACACAATAGAAACTATAATGACTCTGTGCTCTTTATCTTCCAGTTTGTTGTGACTCCGATGAAACAGAAGCCGGTGCTTCAGGGCTGTGCAGATGGATTCGACAAAAAAAGTTTCCTCAGTGAGTTTACAAACCGTGGAGATGCTAAACATCTGTATCTGGACGTCACATTTGCTCAGGAGCAGGAGGCGTCTGGTGGGACTGTCCCGCTGCAGGTCCACCTGCTGGACTCCAGGTTCCCCAGCAGACAAACCTCAGAGCGATGGAAGGTTCTGGAGCTAAACGCCTCCAGACTGTTTCTGCACAATACTCCTCCAAACAATCTGCACCAGTTCTTCAGTAACCACACAGCCCTGTCCCTCGGCCCCGTCACACAGACAGGCTTTCAGCTGGGCCTGTCCTACACTGGGACATGTGTCCTGGTGTCTTCTATCAGAATCTTCTACAGGAGGTGTCCTGGCCTGGAGCAGGACCTCAGCTCCTTCTCTGCAGCCGCTGGAGGCTCAGAGTCTGTGAGCGGCTCCTGTGTGGAGGGAGCAGTGCAGGAGGGAAGTCGTCCTCAGAGAAACTGCAGTGTGGACGGAGTTTGGGGACCACAGCAGGGACAGTGTGTCTGTGCACCGGGACACCAGCTTGTCTCAGACTCCTGCCAGGGTAAGAGCGTCATCTGAATCACGCAACTTTAAAAAGTAGCAGTGCTTTCATTGCAACAGATTTGGATTTAGTGTTGACACTTTATAGGTACAATGACTTTCAGTAAAATTATATAATAATGTACAGTACAGTTTTTCTTAGATTATAATTTTAAACGCTGGATTTCTATAACACACAGTAACACATTTTTATAAATCTTGTTTCTTTTGTTTCTGTGTTCAGCCTGTGCGGTTGGATTCTTTCGCGGGGCCGATGCGACTGGAGGATGTCAGAAGTGTCCTCCTCACACTGAGACTCACCGCTCAGGCTCAGACAGATGTGACTGTGTGCCCGGCTTCAGTCGCCTTATCTCAGACCCACACGACCTGGGCTGTGCTCGTAAGACACTTGTTATCAAACACACTTATCTTTTGTGATGTCCTATAAGTGAATGTTGTTTGATTTGTCTGCAGAGCCTCCTTCAGCTCCCGTAAACGTCAAAGCTCATCCTCTTAACGACTCGGTGATCATTCTCACGTGGGACCCTCCTCTGGACCACGGGGGTCGTCCACAGGTGTCCTACCACGTCCAGTGTGAGACTCGGGGACAGAGCGGAGGCCAGTGGAAGACGTGTGAGGGAGTGTTTTTCCTACACAACTCCTCCCTGAACTCTACGTCTGTGGATGTGTCTGGAGTGAACCCTTATGAGGAGTACAGACTGTCAGTGCAGGCTCGCAACAACATCTCCACGCTGCAGGGGGCGCCGCTCTCCTCCACCGGATCTGTCATTATTCAGAGATGTAAGTCTATATTTTGTATACACTCTTATATATTGTTACAGATGTGGGTTGAACTCTGACTTGAACAACTGGAAAACTACATAAAGTTAATAAGTAAAAAGGCTCGATCTCCTCTTCTGCTGAGATCTCCTTCACTGGACCTCTGCGCTCGAGATGGAATGATGGTTTGCAAAAAGTCACTCAAATAGCTCAGTGCCAGTCCATGTAAGCATTTGAAAGTTAAAAGTAAGATTTTAAAATCAATGCGAAACCTTGCGAGGAGACCAGAACCCGGGTGATATGCTCATGCCTTTTTTTTCCAGTCAGAAGTCTTGCAGTAGAATTTTGGAATAATTGAAGTCTTGTAGTTTTTGTGGCAATGTTTGACTAAGGCCAGTGTACAGAGCAAATAATTCATTCAATCAAATAGAAAACCTCTCATTTACATTCATTCTGGGATGGATCAGAATCAGATTTTACTCCAAACTTACAAATAAAAAGAATACCTCAAAAATGTTCCATAGTTTAATAGGACTTTTTATGAGCTTTGCCTAAACTACAAAAAGTTAATATAGGTTCTTTATGAAAATAGCTTCAGCTTTTGAAGAGGAATTATCAAAACCCAAAATTTGCCAAATCTATAGTGTCATTCTGTCCATGGCTTTGACACCAGCCGTGCTTCTTATATTTACCAAAGAAATTTTAGGCGGACTTTAAAACCTAATGTTCTTTTGTCCAGAATTTTTTCTCACTTAAAACTAGAGTCAGTCAGACATCAAATGCTAAATATACAGAGCCTCAGCTTCACAAAGAGTCCAGCCAATAGTTTGTGCTCCAAAGGGTTCAGAAACAGTTTCCATTTGAATTTTAGATGATTTTAGTCAGGCGTTTTAACAAAAAAGCCCTCCGTTTTGAGGGGTTAAAATTCAAATTACAATAAATAAGAAAACCAAAATTTCTTGCAACTGAAGTGACATTATTGTAAACAATCCCAAATTCTACATCATGATAATTAAAACAAAGTGGCCCGATCGGAATCAGTTCTGTTTTAGACTCATTAAACATGAAGTAGTTGTTTGTCAACCAGCCTTTAACAGAAGTGAAGCAGTCTAAAAGGTTTGTATTGCCCAAAAACTGGAGTTGGAAGAATATAACTGAGTAGAATCTGCATAGAAATTACATGAAATGTTGAATTGTTCTATCAGTTGTCCAAGCTACAGCATATAAATTGAGAAGAGAAGTGGGCCAAGGACAGAACCTTGTGGGACACCATATTTCAGACTAAAGGAGGTACAGTTATTAATGAATACAGAGAAAATATAAGAGTTGAGTAGGTTAAGTAGGTAACAAAGAAGCATATTCTCGTGATAGAAGTTCTGCTGATGGCACAAAAGTATTCTAAATGTCAGCAGTAAGTGGCGAAAATGAATGAGAGTCAATGGCTACAAATTACAATTTCTCCTATAAGAGTCAAAACACAGCTAAAAGAGGAAAAACCAGCGACAGACTGATGATAAATATAAATAACCACAACTACTGCTGAATATTGAGTTTGTGGCTTATGTGGCATACAAAGAGAAAGGTAAACAGTGGCAGAAGAGCAGAAAAACTACAACAACACTACAGTTTCTCTCACATTTCTCGCTGACAAAAAATTTAGGATCACACACATTCAACTCTTTGCCTTTCTTTGCATAAATAAGTGTTTTAGTCTGTTTACTGAGTGACCGAGATTAGCAAGCAAGTTAGCAAAAGACTGCACTGTTGCCATGACAACAGAAAAGCCTTTGTGCATAACTTCTGCCCAACAAATGCTCTCGGGAGGGAGAAAAAACAAAACAAATCTAATAAACAGGTGTTCTTACAAGACCAGTCAGTCAAAATGTCTGTGTATAACTAATGTTTGTGCTTCAGATGCTTCAGAAACAGTTTTAGTTTGAAGTTTTAGAGGATTTCAGTCAAGCATTTAGGGGAAAATAGGCTGGAATAATAAAAAAAAGAGGTATCTGCCACAATGATAAAAACATATTATTACAAGTATTGTGAAAATCCCTCAGGTTTGAACACGTGTTATCAGACAGTGTCAGTCGGATGCATCACAATCTGAACAAGTTTAAACAAGCCTGCTAATACTTATTCTGACTAAGTGTAATTTATAAGGAGTGTGGGTTCTGTTGCCGTGGCAGTTGTGTAAAAACAAAGCCATAAATGTATAGATTAAAGGGATTAATTTGGCACATCTCTGTGGTCATAACAATGCAAAAAAACAAAACAAAAACTACACCTGTCTGTGTAGTTTTCTCTGAATTGTGAAAATACATAAATATTCAGCCTTAACTCTAAACAAGTCAGGAGTTTAAAATAATGTCTAAAAAAGTTCATATTTCAGTCTTTTGTGGATAAAAAGTGACAGAATGACTAAATTAGCCTCAATAAAAATAAAACAATAATAAGCTGCTGTTTACTTCCTCTGATTGAGAAATGACAGTGGAATCAATTTTTTCCTAACCTCATGAAAATGAGTGACAATCCAGAGCTACAGATTCACACAAAAGGATCAAACCCAAAACACCAGGACTTAATTGAAACACCGCTATAAGGCTCGGGGTCGTGACATCACACAGCAGTGGAATGCTCAAATGGTTTTATGTTAAATGGAGATCTTTAATAGCTAAATATTGAAAACAGTGTTAATTAAAGCATACTTGGACACTACAGTGATTTAAAGTGAGGCTAAACACATGGTCAGAGACTTACTCCATCCACAACTGCACCTCAAACAGACTCGTAAAAGTGGGAGATGCCCAGTGGGTGTAAACAGACATTGACTGACAGCATGAAATATGGCCAGTGAGCTTGTGAGTGATGTGAGTTTTGTGTGGGAGAGATCCTGACGTGCGGTGAGGTTTACAGCTGCTGAGGCTGTGCAGCACAGACATTTAAAACCTTTACTTTACAAAAGCACATGAGCTCATGTGATTATTTTCTAAACTAGTCATGTGAGATTCGCTTCTGTGATTCTTCGCTCGATGAATCCACCCGCTTATACATCTAAACCAAATGACTGACACTCATGTTTATCAGCGGTGTCAGAAGGATAATTCTAGATATCTCAGCGTTTGACCATTGTGGCAGCAGAGTCGTGGTTTTTGCATGCATAACTGCAAAATGAGCGAGTTTGCACAAAAATGTCCAAAGAAGGCCTGGAGACAGTTGACAGTGAAAAAAGTTGATTCTACGTTTAGTTTCACTTTAAATTTGCCAGTATTAACCAAGACGTTTATTGGGTTGTTCTTCGGCTATTTTGTTCACTTCTATATTGTTTTTGTAATGTATTTCTATGGAACTTCTGCAAATTTGACAAGAATAATTATTAATTTGCCAGTATTTCCATGATAACTGTTGTTGCTTCCTGTAAATTTTGTCAATTTCTTCATAATTTTCAAAACAACTACTGTAAAACTATGAAAAATATTTACTAAAAGAAGTATAACAGCAAAATGCTATAATCTGTCACATGGAGCCTTTAAATGCATTGTGTGCGTTTGCAGGGAGAGCGCCCCCAGTGGTGGTCACAAGGGCAGACGTCACTCACAGTCCCAGGACAGAGGCTCAGGTCACAGTGGTGTCGCAGCAGCAGCAGAAGAACCTGTTCCTGAGGGTCACTGTGGGCGTTCTGTTTGGAGTCCTGCTGCTTCTGATTCTCGTCCCAGTTGCTGTGTGTTTCCTCCAACGCAAGTACTCCAAACTCAGGTAAACACATTAATCAAATAATAATAATGTGACCTGAGGTGATTATAAAACATAATCACAGAACGTTAACAATACATATAATCGGCTTGAAAACGGAAAGTGCAGTTACAGAACCTATAATGCAAAATCCACTTTATGAGTTTTAACAGAGTCTCTCATTATTAGTTGTATTTGGATTGATTTTTGCATGTTTGAATAATCTTGTATTGTCCTGCAGCTGATGCTTGAGTGCTCAGAAAATCTCTGTCTTCAACTACCACCTATGCAGGTCCAAACTTATTTCACTAAAAAATTATGAAGCATATTTTTAGAACTGGTAGTAGGACTATTTCCATTGGTAATCAATTGATTATCAAATTTTCCTGTTACAGAGCCACTAAGTTTATGATCTCATAGTTTAGACACTCCCTTGACTTTAAGAGTTACACCTAAAATTTTTGAAAGAAAATCATGTTTTTCATATAATGTGATGTATTTTTTTTTTTATTAGAAAAGACGTAGGCAACAACATCTCATCAGTATTCGGAACATAGGTCATTATTTAACAGCCAAACAGATATTTTGTTTTTAATTACCTGTTTCTGCCATCTTTAAAACAGTAACATAATAGGATAATGCTGCAGTCTTTGTCAGCAAAAGGTAATTTAAAAAAACTACTACTAAATTCAGATTTAGTTTTAAACATGCAGAGTTGAGATTTTCTCTCTAAGCACAACTATTTGTGACATCAAAGAGTTTCACTGTTGCTTTAAAGAAAATCACTGAATAAAGAAGAACATTTATTTGCTAAATTGCTCAACAGAACAGCAAAATACGAGTTTAAACAAAACTACACTTGGCTCGGGCTGGGCGATATTGACAAAAATGTATATCTCAATAATTTTTGGCATATCCTGATTACGATATTCAGACGATATGTCAATCCAACAAAAACATGTCTTTAAACATATTAGTTGAAGTTTAATTATCAATCATTGGACTTAAGACATGTTTTAGTGATTGACTGGTCGACTAAAAGGACAAAACTTGCAACGTGTGAATGATTTGACCAAATATTCACGCTAAATAATTTTTTGCGCAGACAAAAATGCAGGTAAACAAGATTTTTACAAGTTAAAAAATTGTAATAGATTTGAAAAGTAATACATATTTTGAAAGGCACCTCTAAGTTATTAAATGAAGAAATTTCTTTAAACAAAATCTTTTAAGTCCTTATGTTACATATCTTTAAAACAACATTCACGATATTATCTAAAACTCGATATATCGTCCAGTTGGCAAATGAGTGTTGTGTGGAATTGAACTAATTTTACTTTATATGTTTGATCCAGAAGAAAAGTGAGACTAAATGAATAGAAAAAAAAGAAGAGCAGACTAAATAATTAATATACAAGATTATGTATTGGGGCACAATAGTAAAGTTTGCCCCTGGGACTTAGAATTCTGTGCTACGCCCCTGGTAATCAGACAGAAACACACAGCAGTAATATAATTCATATTGTCCATGCCTAGTTCAGAGCAGGACGTGGAGCTGATCCCCATAAACTCTGGCACCTCATACAGACGTCCAGAACAAGAGACAGAAATCCCCTCACTACAAACCAACAGTGAGTCTTTTTTATTTTTCTCTGTGGAGTTTGCTGGGACAGTGGACCTACTCTTGTCTCTTCTGTGTTCAGTGTCCCAGGCCGGAGAGGAGAGCGTGCTGCAGCTGTTGGAGGACTCGGGGGACGACTGGCCGCCTCCCTGAAGGACGTCCTGGTAGAGAGACGTCAGCTCACTCTGGGAAAGGAGCTGGGCAAAGGTTATAGATTTTAGACTAAATCAAACTAATGCTTGTTGTAGAAATGTTCATCTAGTCTAAAGTCTTCTCTATGTCACATTCAGTTTTATTAATCAACTATCAAACAAATTGTCCTTTTCTGTTAGATTTCTCAGTCAAGTCAGCCTATCTCTTAGCTAATGTTAGTCGTCCTTGTGTGGAAGCATATAAAAGTCAGGCTTGGATCATCAAAGCTAGTGCAATTTATTGAGTATTCAAGTCTCTTAGGTAAATAAACTTCTCCTGCCTTTCTGTTCAACTCTAGGACTTGTTGGACCACACTTATGTTTCCTTAACAATGCAGATTTTGTACAAGAAGGCAACATATGGGATAAAGGGTTTTACAGCATTTACTGTACATTAGAGTGGGCATCCTTAAACCTTTCATTCCCAAATGTGTTATTAATAATAATGCATTGGATTTATCTAGCACTTATTCATTCACTCCACACAAGGTGGTGGTAAGCTACAATTTTTGCCACAGCCGTCCATGGGCCCCACTGAGCACCACCGATCTTCCACACTCTGTCAAACCAGATCCATACTAGGCAGGCAATGTGGATGAAGTGCCTAGTGTCTTCCAGAACTGCCCAGGCCCAACCTGCATAGCTCCTGAGATCTGATGGGATCAGGCTTTGACAAACTAGCATGGCAAATGTGACTTGACAAGTTGAAGCCCCACTGCAAAATGAAATTGACTCTAAATATGAAAAAAATAATTAAATACAATATTGTAGTTTTTCAACACAACACGCAACAGTCAAAATTCACAAGTGAAGTAAAGTCGCAACCATGTCTTGAAACTAGGGATGCACCGATCTGATACTGGGATCGGATATCAGTGCCGATCCAGGACATTTTGCTGGATCAGGTATCGGCTCAAATGATATCGGTTCAGCCGATATCCTAGTTGCGCCTTTAATTGGACATAATAAGACTAATTTACTGGTTGGTGTTGAACCAGAATGTCTCATATTATTCAGATTAAGTTGTGAAGTTGTAGCTTGCACTATAATTAACAGGTAAATAACACTAAATGACATCCCTACTTGAAACCATCTTGAAAAAGTGCAGTCACATAGTTAGTCTTGATACATCATTAGAAAAATCTATTTCTGATGTCTTTGTGCCAAATGCAGATGACTGAATTGATCACAAATGTTACTTTTGCAGGAGAGTTTGGGTCAGTCTACGAGGCCGTCTTTACTCAAGAGGATAATCTGACTATAAAAGTTGCAGTGAAAACCATGAGAGGTAAAATAAAACTACTAACTGTACATTAAAACAATCTAATATGTAAAAGAACATTGTTTGAATTAAGTTATTTTTTAAATCTAGATTTAAGCATTATTTCAGTTTCTGCTAGTTTTGTGATTTCAAATAAATTGGCTTTTTTTTACATTTCAAGCCAATTTCGAACTATGAACAGTATTTTTTTTTAAAGAAACTCTATATGTGTGCTCGTTCCATTGGCAGATGTACAAAAATGTAAAGCCAATTAACATCACTCATTTCTTTTTGTAAATACTGTATAAATGTTTACTTAGTTGGATTCCACACTCATGAAGACCTACATGAGTTTCTGAGAGAAGCTGAGATCATGAAGAACTTCAACCACGACAACGTGGTTCGACTGCTCGGTGAGAAGAAATAAGAGTTTAACGTCTTCTGCATAACATCAGGAACACTGGGAAGCATAAAGCACAATGAGTTATAAATATAATAGTCACTAGAGAAAATGTTTCCATGGTAACTTGTAGCAACTAATGCCCAATTCTACTTAAAGACTCATAGGAAACTTTCATTACATTTTTTTTGTTATACAGTGTTTGTACTTTAATAGGCTCATGCTCTACCAAACAGTGCAGGTAAAATGAAATCATATATTTTTTTGTCTTAGGTAATAGTAAATTCTTCTTTAAAGTGGCATCGTGTAACTTTCTAGAAGTAAAAAGTCAACTGCATGAGTCAGTAGAGTCAGTAAACATTTTTTTAGAACATTCATATTGGGGGGGGGGGGGATGTGTTTTATGTCACAAAAAAGATACTTTTCCAAGGTAACATACAAGTCTGCTCAAGCTAGAATCCCACATTTTTATAATTTGTTTAGTACCACAAAGGCATCTGAACTAGAAAAAAATGGTTTAATGGCAATGATCAATGATTTTGTGTTTAATGAAGCAGATATATAATTCATTTTCATAACTCAAAGGTAAAATGCCCAAAAATATTTATATCATTATATCATTATTTGCTTATTTACTTCTGTTAATCTATGAATTGTATTACCTTGTTTTAAAAATAGTTGGTTTTCTTGCTGCTTCACTCAGGTGGCTGCTACATTTGCACACTGCTGCCCTCTGTTGTTCATAACACACTATAACACAGTCTTGTGTGTGTTTTAGGAGTGACTCTGCAGCGGGAGGAGGTCAGCTCTGTACCCGTCCCTCTGGTCATTCTGCCTTACATGAAACATGGAGACCTGCGGCGCTTTCTCATCGCCACACGCTACGGAGACATCCCCATGGTATCTATTTATATGACACATAATATTATTATTTCTGTTCAACATCACTTCCTCATTAAAAACTGTTTAATGAGGAAGTAGACAATTGTAAATAACAACATCTAGATAGATAGATAGACATAGACATAGATATAGATATAGATAAAGACATAGACATAGATATAGATATAGATAAAGACATAGATATAGATAAAGACATAGACATAGATATAGATAAAGACATAGACATAGATATAGATAAAGACATAGATATAGATAAAGACATAGACATAGATATAGATAAAGACATAGATATAGATAAAGACATAGACATAGATATAGATAAAGACATAGATATAGATAAAGACATAGACATAGATATAGATAAAGACATAGACATAGATATAGATAAAGACATAGACATAGATATAGATAAAGACATAGACATAGATATAGATAAAGACATAGATATAGATAAAGACATAGACATAGATATAGATATAGATATAGATAAAGACATAGACATAGATATAGATATAGATAAAGACATAGATATAGATAAAGACATAGACATAGACATAGACATAGATATAGATAAAGACATAGACATAGATATAGATAAAGACATAGACATAGACATAGACATAGATATAGACATAGATATAGATAAAGGCATAGACATAGATATAGATAAAGACATAGACATAGACATAGATATAGATATAGATATAGACATAGATATAGATAAAGACATAGACATAGACATAGATATAGATAAAGACATAGACATAGATATAGATAAAGACATAGACATAGACATAGACATAGACATAGATATAGACATAGATATAGATAAAGGCATAGACATAGATATAGATAAAGACATAGACATAGACATAGATATAGATAAAGGCATAGATATAGATAAAGACATAGACATAGATATAGATAAAGACATAGATATAGATAAAGACATAGACATAGACATAGATATAGATAAAGACATAGACATAGACATAGACATAGATATAGATATAGATATAGATATAGATTAATCAAAACCCTGAGCAGAAGCTCTCTGACCTGAAAAGTGGATGAGTCCATTCATGGAGAGTGATAAGGGAATTTTATTATTTTTTTTAGTCTGGCTTTATTTGTAAAGTTTATTATTGTCGGTACAAGAACTATCACTCCAATAATTTAATTCAATGTATTTATATAGCCCAAAATCACAACAGCAATTATCTCTGAGGTCTTTATACGATCGTTTTTTTAAGCAAACAAATTCTCCAAATAAACATTTGGTCAATACCAACAGAACCATTGGAAAATCAGAAACAGTCACTATTCAGAAATACAGAGGCAGATTGTCAAACAACAAACAGGCAAATGGATAATGGTCCCAGAGCATCTCCTGTTCTTAGACCCAAGGAAAAACTCAACAGAACCCCTCCAGGGGGTAAAAGAGAAACCTGGAGGAAAACCACAGTGAAAGAGAAATCCACACTCATGCACGGACAGTCTGTAGATGTGACCAGGACTGACGCTTTCCCAGATGCACAAAGAACTTTAAGTCAGTGGAGCCAGAAACCAGAGGCAAAGGGAAATGATTCATCTAGCAGGACGAGGAGAGAGGGAGGTGAGGAGGAATCCAAGTGAGAAGAGTCCAGGTCCTCTATATTAGGGTCGCATCCAAGGTCCAGGCTTCAACACTAGAGCATCAGCATCTGAAAACAGATACACAAAAAAGGGAGTGGGACAAGGGACATGTGAATAGCAAAGAACAGATTTTGAATGAACATAATCAATCATATGGGCTTAAAGTGGCTCTATATTTTCACCATAAAGCACTCTGAAGTAGTTATATATTTAAAAGATCCCCAGATGGCCCATATGTCACACAGCCCTGCACGATGTATAAGGTTTCCAGACCAGCTACTTTTAAGTGTGCCAAAGACCAATCGAAAGCTCAGAGGAGACCGGGCCTTTGCTGTAGCTGTTTGTAATGAGTTGCCTTTGCATTAGACGGGCCCCTTCTGTACCTGTTTTTAAGTGTCTTCTTAAAACACACCTGTTTATTTTGGCTTTTGACACTGTTTGAGACATTGGCATTTTGTCTTTTTTGCTGTCCCTTATTGTTATTGTTATTTTATTGTTGTTTTAATCCTGTTTTATTCTTGTAGCACTTTGGTCAACTTCATTGTTTTTAAAGTGCATTATAAATAGAGTTACAGTTACAGTTAAACTCACACAAGATCCAGACATGTCTTTGTGCCGTTCTACACTTTTTTGTTGCTTCTGGTGCATACAATTCTAATTTGGAAATACCTAGGAGCATGTTTGAAGAACGGGAACAATGCAACATCGAAACTTGACCAGAAATCTGTGACCAACAATTAAAATCATAATGGAGAAGTGCATTGGACTGGACTCAGCTTAAAACATTTACAGTCTATTATTAAACTCACTTCCTCAGCAACAGTTATTTTCAGAGAGAGATTGCACAATAGATGTTATGTTTTGTGGACAATAACGAGTGTGTTTTCTGTCCCAGTTCGTGCCACACCAGACTCTCCTGCGCTTCATGGTCGACATTGCTGAGGGAATGGATTATCTCAGCTCTCAGGGGTTTCTGCATCGAGACTTGGCCGCTCGCAACTGCATGTGAGTCTAAAACAAGCTCCAGGTCTGAAATGTGAAGCAAGCATCAAACTTTTTAACAGCTGTTTTCATTGTGGCCCAAAGTCTTTACTACAGAGGACAGCTTCAACGCTTAATTGAGCCAGAAAAGGCAGAGACATTCGTAGTCAAACTCACAACCACGAGGCTTCGACCACAAATGTGCTCAGTCATTAACCACTGCACCACATGTGAGCGCAGACTGAAGGCAGCTCACTGTGCACAGTTTAAACACACACTCAGAAGCATCTGCATTTACCAGGCCCAAACATGAACGGCTAAAACATAATGATGAAAAATAATTGTACTGTAGAACTCTAAGCCAGGATAACCATATTAATAAAACACGTTTCTTTGTAAGGGATAATACAAGACTGTTTGTTGTTGATACAATACCAACTAATATGGTATTGCAGTGAACGTCAAGTGGCGGCCCACGTGCCAAATCCGGCCCGCAAAAGTTTTTTTCTGGCCCGTTAAACTAATGTTAAACTGTAGTAAAGCGTATTTTTTGTTCAAATCAACCTCATCATCCCCCAAAGACTCATGTATTTGACTCGCCCCATTAAGACAACTAACAACAAAAACACGTAGTTCTCTTTCACTCCTTTAATAGCTTCTTTCACTGCAAATGTCCTGAACAGTCGTAACTCTGTCCTTTACTTTGACTTCAACCTGCCAAGGGACTGAAGACGGAAATGAATATATTTATTGCAAATGTGCATTAATAAGTTTTGTCCCTAAACAAATAAATAAAATAAAAAGAAGAAATAAAAAAAAAATCTTAACAAGAGACACGGCATAATAAACAATTAAGGAACAAAAATCAAATGAAAGCAACGGAACATTCACTTGTAACAAGTGTTGTGGACAGAGACATTTTTATTCTCTGAACTTGTTTAAGAAGTCCGAAAAGTTAATACAAATAACTGTTTTAGAAAAATTGTTTGATTGAAACAACCATATTTTTGTTATTTATGACGTGTAGACCTATTATATTAAAAAAAAAAAAAAAAAAAAAAAATTGAGTAAAATAAATCTTGCCCTTGCAATGCCTTTCTGAAAATATCTGTTTGTTTATGTTTCATCAGTATATCCATTGATGACCCCTGTGGTACTGGCTAGTCCAGTGGTTCTCAACCTTTTCCAGTTGTGAGGTCGTGACCCCCAAACACAAAACGTCAGCTATCCGCAAAGTGATAATGTCGTCCAGGGCTATTCAAGGAAAATGGCGCCAAAGACTATGTAAATCAGACCATATAATAAATATAAAACCTGACAAAAACATGTTTTTTATTGGAAAGTGAGACCAGGGACTTAGGTTATACTGCCAGGTTATGCATACTACCAAAACAAGTGCCTTCTATTGTGTGTTGTGACAAATCCAAATTAGCTTTTAATTTATGAAAAATCATTCTGCAATCATTGTGTGTACATTGATTCAGTAATGAAACTTAAAAGTTTGTTCAGACTTGCTTTGAAAAGAGCTGTAGCCTTGATCTAAGTCTTAAATCAACGACTCCTTGTTTGAGCGCGATGACTGGCTCGCTGTGCTCTGTCATTGGTATTCCACTGTGGCCCGTCTGAAGCTCCGAAAGCACAAACGTTCAGAGAGTAAGTGTGTCTGATGCCCTGGTCTGTGCCCGCAGGTTGGACGATGACCTCAGAGTGTGCGTGGCCGATTTTGGACTTTCCAGAAAAATCTACGACAGCAACTATTATCGCCAAAGAGAAGCCATACGGGTCCCTATTAAGTGGATGGCCATAGAGAGTCTGTCTGAGTCTGTCTACACCACAAAGAGTGACGTGGTGAGTTTAATATAAACATAGCTAAGTATTTTTACTCAAGTACTGTGTGTAAGTAGTTTTCATATTATAAAATCTTTTACTTCTTACATTTTTCAAGAAATATCTGTTCTTTCTACTCCCTACTTTGTTATTAGTTACTTTATGAGCCTATATATTTTCTTCTTAATACCAGACTTGACCTGTATTGCCGTGAATCGCCAAAAACACATGATAACAGTCAGATGAATTATATTTAATTTACTATAAAGTCCATCTTACACTCCACAGCATTACAGTACACACTGTATTTTGGTATTTTTTTTCTGATTAAAGTGGTGTTACTTGATATACCTGGATTTTATGACTTGCTTCATTTAATTTGTTTCAAATTATTTGCTAATGACTTAAGACATTTTACTCACCTCATTGGCGAATTTGATTCAAACTCAAATTTCTTGAAAACAGTCAGAAATGTCTTGAAACAAGTGAAAGAACCTGCAAAATTTCTAGTATTCTAGTAGTTATAATCACCTTGGGCAGTACTTTTTTTTGTATTACTTAAGTAAATTTACACGTTTACTTTTGCACTTTTACTCAAGTAAAGCAGTTTTTACACAAGTAACTGTGCTTTTACTTGAGTAGTGAACTTTGGTACTTTTGCCATCTCTGAATAAAACAGTTTTTCTAGCTAAGGCAAGGCATTTTATTTATATAGCACAATTCATACACAAAGTAATTAAATATGTGCTTTCTATGAGAGAAAAAGATGCACTAAAATCCCAACACAATATAAGTAATTATAGTCTTGACTCTGGCACCAACAGGAGGCCGGTCCATGTTTAGTTCTGACTATGGTCTATGTTTAGTCCTGACTCTGAGGCTGGTCCAAGTTTAGTCCTGACTCTGGCACCAGCAGGAGGCAGGTTCCTGAGGTCCTCAGAGTTCATAAGGCACTAACATGTCAGAGAAGTGCTTTGGTTCTATTCCAGGGGTCTACAACATTTCTTTAAAGCCTCCGATGGTGTTGATTCTCTGCAATCCACATCCAAATGCCAACTGATTTAATTCATGTTTATGTGTACTAGTGCTGGATCCGCCAGTCATTGTGCAACTGTAAACTCAATGTAAAGGTTGAATTCACCAGGATGGCCAATATTCCAAAATTATCAAGACTTTTTTTTTTGACAATTACCGACTTTATCCTATTTATTTATTTGTAATGGAATTGTAGCTCTTTCTAGCTTAAATTATGCATGTGCAGTTCTTTTGCTGTAAAAAATTGCAGGTTCTTGTGCTGCTAGGCCATGGAGAGACTTAATCACAAGCAGAGCTGTTAAAAGTCAATTTTCTGAGCCACAGGAGCCAGTGAAAGACCGAAGCGCAGGATTAATGTGATTGTAGTTTCTGGTTCTAGGTAAAACTCGATCAGCAGCGTTTGGGATGCACCATGGCTGTTTCATTGTCTGTTTGGAGAGTCTGGTAAAACAGGTCGTAACACTAATCTAACATAATGAAGACAAATGCATGGATCAGTCTTTTCAAGTCTGGTTTTGACATTATACATTTGTTTTTCGCAATGTGAGATGGTAAAAAGCTGCTGATGTTATTGACTTGATGTGGCCGTTAAAGCTCAAGTCGGAGTCTATTATTGAGCTGGGTGTTATGAATGTGTTTTCTGTCCTTGCAGTGGTCGTTTGGGATCACCATGTGGGAGATCGTGTCCCGGGGCAGAACACCATATCCTGGAGTCCATAATCATGAGCTGCTGGACCTTCTGCTGACTGGATACAGACTCAAAGCTCCGGCAGACGACTGTGACAACAAACTGTGAGTTACTGTCCACTAAAAGCAATCTTTGAATCAATATACTGTATAAAGTATTGTATCATTTTCCGTCATTAAGTTTAGCTGGAACTTTACTCTTACTTGAGCACAGTTTTTGGCCACTCTACCCACCTCTGTTATAATGTGATAATGAATAATGAGTCAATACAGGTCACATCTTAGTAGTGTAAATGTAAAGCAAATATTTTTTTAACCCTGATAGTGTTGTGTTTCTTTAACAGTTGGGAGGTGATGTGTAAGTGCTGGGAGAAGCAGCCCACTGAGAGGCCGGGCTTCAGAGAACTCGCTGACAGACTTAAAGCTCTTCTGTCAGAGCTGCCTGCTCTGGAGGCCTGTCAGGAAGCCACCTACATAAACCAGGGCCTGGAGGCTGCTGCTGCGACGGACTATCTGATTCCACAGAGCGACTCTGGAGAGGGCAAGAAGGAGAACGTTTACCTGCCTGCACCTGTGGGAGCAGCTGCTGCTCCATCATCTCCACCACCACAACCACCACGAGAGGATGATATGGAACTGGAAGAGGGATACCTCAAGTATATTTCTGGCTTAGAGCTCTAAAATAAATGTACAAAGAAGGACAATGTGTATATATGAGCAATGATTAAAAAGCTGTATTGCCAAATCAATTAACAATTGAAAACAAAATATTTCATCTTTAAATGGTCAAGAGTGTCTAAGCTGTCACTGGAAGCTGAAATTGTCATTCAGTTGTATGGGTGAAGCTCTTTTTTGTATATAGCATAGGGACACAGACTATGTCACGACTCATCACATTTGCATTACATTACATGTGATGTAGTTTTATAGAGGATACCACACCTTGAGTATTACGTTTAGGTTTGTTTAGCATTAGAACTTCTTTTTTAATATTTTTTATTTATTTTTATATTTAGATTTCGTCTACAGCCAAATTACATCAAAAACACGATTGTGTAAAAAGTGCTACTCTTATGCAAAGTATATTTTTAAATAAAAATACAAGATATTTAAATAACCAAATTGTTTATTAATTATTCTAATCTATTGTGTATTCACTGTATACTTCGAAACGTTAAAAATTACACTAAACTGAGTTGTTTTGTTATTTGGACTACAAGTCCCAGCAGCGCTCCTCAGCTCACTCTTGACGCCACGTCACCTGGCGTCACTTCCGCACATGCGCAGACATCTTGAACCTCTACCAGGCAGCGGACACAGAACGGCTGGAAAAGGGATAAAATACTCGGACCTAACGCCGAACAATCGGGATATGTCCGCTTGATTTTGGGACATCTGAACAAAGAGAAGACTAAGACGGTTGAAATCAGACGTGGACAGTCACAGACACGAGCAAACAGGAGATTAAGTGCCTCGGATACCGGACCTACAAGTCATCTTTTTGCCGGAGTAGGAAGGAAGAGACGTGACACCACCATGAACCCTGAATAGTGAGTTTTATCTGAGCTTTACATTTATTCCAACGCCTTGATCGTGTGTGTAGACAATATTTACATCATCTAACATCGCGCTGCGTCTCACAATAACCTATTTACACGCGTATTTGTCTGTGAACGAGCATAATTTTGTCAAACAGGGCGCGGACCATAGCCTGTTTCATGTGTCAGTCTCCATAACGCCGTTTTTGTGCCTGGCGTCAGCTGACAGCTCGCTCGTCTCGGCTTGTCACGGGACGAAAAGGCCACTAAACCCGGCGGAAATTAAAGCCACAGCCACTACAGAAAACCCCGGGTCGAAACTAAGGACATTTCGCTGACTGTTCACTTTCTCGTTGCTGCTGATCTATTGAGTAACATACGTGTGGCGAGCTCGATAAGAAGCGGATTTCTAGCTAGCACCCGAGGATGAGATGGCAAGACGCAATCAGCCTGGCTTATCTGAATAATAAAGCTACCTTTGATAACATTTCCTGAGTTGGTGGCCACGTAGCTGCTAGCATAACGTTGAACAACTTCGAAAAAAAACTGTTGCCATGGAAATCCGCCATTTTTCCAACACCTAGCGTGCTAACCGTCCATAGAGAGTTAGCCAAAACAGTGTCATAAAGTAACAAAAAAGCCATAAAAACTGCTCGGTCACTTCTACTAAATATAATTAGCGTTTTTAAAGGGGACATATTATGAAAAACTCCACTTTTCTCAGTTATTAACCATTAACCCCAGTGTTCTCTCTTCATTAGCTTACTCAAAGTTGTTATTGGATTGATTCATGTGTTTGAGTAAACTTGCAGCAACATTTGTTTTTGTCAGTCCCTTATCTCCACCCCCTTGCTTATGTTTATTAGTTGTGGTCAATCTGAATGAAGAAGAAGTTTTTGGGGTAATTACTAATGAATAGACAGGCATTCAACTCACACCTCCGGGAGAGCTTCTCCCAGCTCCCGGGGAGACTGGGGACATTGAGTCTGAGTGGACCATGTTCTCAGCCTCCATTGTCAATGCGGCCGCCCAGAGCTGTGGTCGCAAGGTCTCGGGTGCCTGTCGTGGCGGCAATCCCCGAACCCGGTGGTGGACACCGGAAGTAAGGGATGCCGTCAGGCTGAAGAAGGAGTGCTACAAAGCCGTGTTGGCTTGTAGTACTCCTGAGGCAGTTGACAGGTATCTGCAGGCCAAGCGTGCCGCGGCTCGGGCGGTCGCAGAGGCAAAAACTCGGGACTGGGAGAGGTTCGGGGAGGCCATGGAGGAGGACTATCGGTCGGCCTCAAAGAAATTCTGGCAAACCGTCCGACGCCTCAGGAGGGGGAAGCAGTGCTTCACCAGCACCGTTTACAGTGCAGGTGGAGGGCTGCTGACCTCAACTGGGGATGTTGTTGGACGGTGGAAGGAATACTTTGAGGGTCTCCTCAATCCCACTGCCACGTCTTCCGATGAGGAAGCAGAGACTGAGGACCCGGGGGAGGCTCACCCATCACCCAAGCTGAAGTCACTGAGGTTGTCAATAAGCTCCTCGGTGGCAAGGCTCCGGGTGTGGATGAGATCCGTCCTGAGTATCTCAAGTCTCTGGATGTTGTGGGACTGTCTTGGCTGACACGTCTCTGCAACATCGCGTGGCAAACTGGGACAGTACCTCTGGATTGGCAGACCGGGGTGGTGGTCCCTCTGTTCAAGAAGGGGGACCGGAGGGTGTGTTCCAATTACAGAGGAATCACACTCCTCAGCCTCCCCGGTAAGGTCTACTCCAGGGTACTGGAGAGGAGACTTCGACCGATAGTCGAACCTCGGATTCAAGAGGAGCAGTGTGGTTTTCGTCCCGGCCGTGGAACACTGGACCAGCTCTACACTCTCCATCGGGTGCTCGAGGGTTCATGGGAGTTTGCCCAACCAGTCCACATGTGCTTTGTGGATTTGGAGAAGGCATTCGACCGTGTCCCTCGTGGTGCCCTGTGGGGAGTGCTCCGAGAGTATGGGGTCCGGGGCCCTTTGCTCAGGGCGGTTCGGTCTCTGTACGACCGGAGCAGGAGCTGTGTTCGCATTGCCGGCAGTAAGTCAGACCTGTTCCCAGTGCATGTTGGACTCCGCCAGGGCTGCCCTTTGTCACCGGTTCTGTTCATTGTTTTTATGGACAGAATTTCTAGACGCAGTCAGGGTCCGGAGGGTGTCCGGTTTGGTGACCACAGGATTTCATCTCTGCTGTTTGCAGATGATGTTGTCCTGATGGCTCCATCAAACCAGGACCTTCAACATGCACTGGGGCGGTTTGCAGCCGAGTGTGAAGCAGCTGGGATGAAGATCAGCTCCTCTAAATCCGAGGCCATGGTTCTCGACCGGAAAAAGGTGCCTTGCCCTCTCCAGGTGGGTGGGGAGTCTTTGCCTCAAGTGGAGGAGTTCAAGTATCTCGGGGTCTTGTTCACGAGTGAGGGAAGGATGGAACGCGAGATTGACAGGCGGATCGGTGCAGCGTCTGCAGTGATGCAGTCACTGTATCGAACCGTTGTGGTGAAGAAGGAGCTGAGTCGAAAGGCAAAGCTCTCGATTTACCGGTCGATCTACGTTCCAACCCTCACCTATGGTCATGAGCTTTGGGTAATGACCGAAAGGACAAGATCGCGGATACAAGCGGTCGAAATGAGTTTCCTCCGCAGGGTGGCTGGGCGCTCCCTTAGAGATAGGGTGAGAAGCTCAGTCACACGGGAGGAGCTCGGAGTAGAGCCGCTGCTCCTCCACATCGAGAGGGGCCAGCTGAGGTGGCTCGGGCATCTGTACCGGATGCCTCCTGGACGCCTCCCTGGTGAGGTGTTCCGGGCATGTCCCACTGGGAGGAGGCCAAGGGGAAGACCCAGGACACGCTGGAGGGACTATGTCTCTCGACTGTCCTGGGAACGCCTCGGGATCCTCCCGGAAGAGCTGGAGGAGGTGTGTGTGGACAGGGAGATCTGGGCGTCCTTGCTCAGACTGCTGCCCCCGCGACCCGACCCCGGATAAAGCGGAAGAAAATGGATGGATGGATTACTAATGAATACACAAATCAAAAACTGTCACATCCGAAGATTTCAAACAAGTAATTTAATGTATAATGAGAATTTCATAATTTCACAACCAGAAATACCTGAAAAAGCTGTAATTGTTAGCTTAAAATAGCAAGAAATAGGTGTGACGTTCAGAGCTTAACATTGGAAACCTTCTGTGTGATACATTCATACATATCAATACAAATAAAACAAAATAAACATGTAGCTTTCTAAAGGTGAAAGGTCAACACAATTCAGTAGAAATAGAAGGTTAAAAGCAAACTTTGAGTCAAATATTAGTTCATTATGTGGCCATGCAAGCTCTCTCAAAGTAAAAATTCTTATAAATTCATTATTAAGCACAACAAAGACATCTAAATGACAAAAACTTGCTTTTATTCAAGTCTATTTTTGCACCTTTAACTCTACAATTACAAATAAGTAAATATGATCTGCGTTTGTGTAGTTCTGCTAAAGGAAGCTACAAAGTAATCTACTAATCTGGACTAGCCAGCTATAAAAATAATCATAATTGTTAACCAAACTTTATACAGATGCTTAAATGCATGCAAAAATACCTTTTTTTTTATAACAAAAGCGAGCCCCATTAGCAGCATTATAAACTAGGACTGGGAAATTAAACGAAAAATTGAGAGATCACATCTAATCGTCAATGATTTGGTTGACAGTTTTACATCGAAAGATCGAAAACCAATCCTTTATCAGTAAAAATGTGAGGTTCGGAGCAAAAGTCAAACTTTCTGGCAGAATATACTGACATTTAATGTAAAAAACATTTAATAAATGGGATATATTAATAGGTTGTCTTTTTGTTTATGTTTCCAGATCACCCAGGTTTATTGTATATCCTCAAAATGTAAAAAAGCTATAAACTATATTGGATTTTTCATCATAAGTATTCTTTTTATAAGCTTTAATACCAAATTATCTACTAAATTACTACAAAATTAGCTCTTTTAAATGTAAATGTACTATGAAAAATATTTACCCCAAGTACTGTGACACAATAATCTGTCATATTAGTTTGACTGAAAACTCTCCTGTTGTTCGATGTCACAACCCTGAACGCTGTACGGGTCGCTATGGAGACGGCGACTGACTGGACGTGTTGTTTCCTGGATCATTGTACTTCAGCGGCCACCTGATCCCGGCGGCAGATGTGAGATGACAGCAGCGGCAGCAGAAGCAACAGAAGCACAGCGGGATCCTCTGAGCTCTTTAAACTGCACCGTCTGTGAGGAGAAGTGAACCCTGCTCGACTCGTTGGCCGACGCCGTCCACACCCACAACATACACAACGTGAACTCCTGCCTGTTTGTTCTGGAGCTGTCAGATGTGCTTGGATTTTTAAACCACCACTGTTCCATTCATAGGTTTTCAGGACACCGACGTTTCAGTTTAAATATTTGCCAACTTAAATAGTGCAGAGTAAATTATGCACTAAGCAAATGATGTGGTTAACGCAATATCCCCGCTCCCGCTGTCTGTGCTTTCCATTCATGTGAGACACTACAGCAAAACATTCTTTTATAGATAATGTCTTATATTTAATCAAAAATATACTGATTGATAATGATAATAGCAGTGTTTCCCATTCATAGAGGAGATTATGGCGGCCCCCCATAGTCTAATTTTTGCCCCCATCGTCTAAAACATTTGACTTGTGGGGATATAATATTACTTGAAGCTGGTAGCATAGCAATAAACATAGGTAAGGAGTTTTATTTAATCTATAAGTAATGTTTTTGATCAGTAGAGACAGAAAGTGACTTTTTTGCAACAAAACTTGCATGAATTAATATATTTTTAAACATGGGCCACCATGATCTCTACATAACTTGTGGGAAACACTGTAATAGGGGTCATGCACTAATGTCTTCCGGTCTCAGATGGACATAGTTCGCTACATCTGTTGTTTACTCCAAATGCGATGGACATCAGACGAGGGATTTCGGGCTAGTCCTGAAACAATCCTCATAAGGAAAAGTTGTAAAAGTAAGCGAACTAGCTATTCGAACAGAGGCTCTGTGCACATACCGAGACTCGCTGTGCTCCTGAGCCCAGGCAGACGTCGCTTTTGCCTCTCTGAAAGTCGCGCAATATCGGGCGGTGCGTGTGCTCACTTCTTCCCGGTCCACAGCGTCTCTGCCGGGGCTCACGAGCACAGCGAGTCTCGGTATTTGCACAGAGCTTCTGTTCGCATAGTTCGCTCACACTTTTACAACTTTAACTTATGAAAACCCGGATCATCTGTAACCCGATAACAATATTTAGACGATATATCAACTTCTATCAACTACTATCAACTTCAAGATCTATAACCTATTAATGAAGGTCTCCCAGAAAAATATAAAGTCTATACTTTAAATTTATTACAAAAGTTACCAGTTTCACATTTTTAATGTTGTTTTTATTTGCTTTTTTTTTGTATGAAAAAATATACTCTATATATTATTCAATGTTTGCATACCTAGTCGACTAATGTACATTTGGTCGACTAAAACTACATCAACCGTAGGGCTGGGTATTGCCAAGAGCCTTTCGATACAATACGTATCCCGATACATATAAATTCTGATATAATTTCCTCAATATGTCACGTATCAAGTGTCAAATGCAGAGGAATTGTATTTTCAAACTGCTCTTTATGTTAGACACAAGTGTCTTATAAACAAGCCATTGTTCAGCTCAATAGTTTCAGCCTTAAAACTGCTGTTCAGGTTCATAAGTGTAAATTATATGAATTTAAGTATGCCAATACGTATCCCGATACACCTTCCTGTAACGATACGCGTATTGCCAATGAGCTTGTCACGATATATCCCCGTATCGATATATTGAGTACAGCCCTAATCGACCAATCAGTCGACTAAATTACCAAAAGACTACAGGTCTAGTTTTAACACATTTCTGTTAGTTTGATAAAATAACATCTGAATATTGTTATCAAGATTATTGAAAAAATACCAGCTCTATTTCAGGTACAATTTGGATTTTCTTTATCTAAGAAAACATGTGTATTTTTTGAGTGACGTCAGACGTTCAGAAGCCCGCACCTTCAGTAGAAACGCTCGCCATCATTAATTCGCCCAAACCGCTTCAAAGTGAACCGGTCTGAGGGTGGTGGAAACATTTAGACACAACAAAACTAAGACCACAACAGTTACACAATCCATCTTTAGCTGACGTGCAGCCTTGAAGCATGTTGTTGTTGACACTTATTCTGTTGCTTAAACTTGTTTTGTGCTTGTTGTGAATGAGTGCCCATGCAGCTCTCAGGTTCCTTCACTAGAATAGCTCAGGTATTGGGCAATTCTCTCCGTGCCCCTGTCGTCCTCATGTGATGTTGTTTATTCCACCTCTCACCGGAGTTCATGGACTGAGAATGTCCTGAAGAGCTCCTAGAACAACTACAAATGTATTAAAACTGCAACAAGTCAAGTAATAATTTAATTAATCGCAAACCATGACATGAAAAGTGCGTAAAATTTGAGTTTCTGATAGGAGCACTTTTCACAGCCAACATTACTTGAGCTTTGTTTATTG
This sequence comes from Mugilogobius chulae, assembly GCA_038363315.1. Classification (NCBI taxonomy): domain Eukaryota; kingdom Metazoa; phylum Chordata; class Actinopteri; order Gobiiformes; family Gobiidae; genus Mugilogobius; species Mugilogobius chulae. The sequence continues at coordinate 33,423,382 of CM076404.1, forward strand.
TGTAAAAATCTCTTATTATTATGACTTCTTTTAGTCGTACAACTAAATGATTTACAAAATGGTCGTTGCAGCTCAAAATGTATCTTCAATAACCTATGTACACCTTTCTTAATCTGTAAAATTGGCTTTCTGATGTTTTCAAAAAGACAACACACATTTTAATGTCAAAAATCCTAAATATGCAGCTTGTTAGTTGCGTGAGCTGTTTTTTTCTGTGTCTTTGGTATCTGTGGTATTAAGTTTCTGTGAGGAATGTCCACAGTGAACTTTGGGATGCTTTGTTTTCTTTCTCCAATTCTAGAAATGATTTATTCAAACTAAATTTACACTAATCATATTCTAGATAAGAACTACTGGACAAGTATAAATACTGAAGCCATTAACAGGACACACTATGTCTATGTTATTTGAAATTGTGAGTGGCTTTGGGCCTTAGGCGGGAACAACATGGACAGTGGCCATTTCATGGCAGGATTAACAGAGAGAGACACAACCATAGACAGACAATCATTCGTGTCATTTTTAGATGTGGGATAAATGCGTAAAGAACATCATGGTGTCATGGGGAGAACATGCAAATTTTGGTTTGACTTGGGATTCAATTTTATTATCCCCTTAAAGTTGGGGTAACTTGATTTTCATCAACGCAGGTTTTAAATCTGACATCTTCCTCTCATAAATCAATCGACACATGGTAAATGTCTTTTACAAACAGAAAGTGAAACTGAAGAGGACCACTCAAGCTCAGCCAATCAGAGAGCAGCATTCAGCTTCTGATGAGAACTAACAGTGTTTATTATTCAATTCAGACAGTCCTCAGAGGTCTCATTTTTTCACAAAGTGCTGCGTTTACCATAGACCTTTAGTAGAAAACACAAAGTTTACAAATTTATAACTAAGATCCCAACGCTAATGGAAAGCCAGTGCTCTAACCACTCTACACTCCTGCTCTTGACTGAGATTAAGGCTGATCGATTGCATGTAGAAAAAAATAATAATCAGGATTACGTAAAACATAATTGAAATCATGATTATTGATGATTATTTGCTTAGAGAGAAGGCAGAGCATCAGCACCGCTTAAATAAAAGAGAACGAACTAGGTCTGGGCCATCTGGGATTAAATATAATCACACTTTTTTTTTTCTTATATTGATCGATCTCGATTTTTGATTCGATTTTGTTTAACCTTTTCAAAAACAAATGAAAATACCATTCATGAACATAAACAAAACAAAAACTTTTAAGATGTCCCATTTATTAGATTTTTTTGAAACTATATGTCAATAATCTGCCTCAAAGTTTTGACTTTTGCTCCAAACTACACATTTTTACTGACAAAAGATTAGTTTTCGATCTTTCAATTCAAACCCCACCACCAAATAATTGACAATTCGTTTCGATTGGATTTCGACCTCTTGATTAATGGCCCAGCCCTAGAATGAACTGTTAAAAAGATAGTGTGTGACATATCTCAGAAATGATCTGCTGAAAATATATTCTTCATGTGACAAGGCATCATTTGTAAACTATTTTTCCACTCAAAGAAAGACTTGCAGGTGCGTTGAATGCACTTAGGAGTTCATGTCAATAATCACAATTACTCTGTTTATCTTGACGATTGTTGTAGCTATAATCATAAATGAAATTGATATTCGATTAATTGCACAGTCCTAACAGATATATGATACAATACAACAAAGCTAATGTTATGATAATGCATTCATATTGTAAAACCCTACGGTAAAAGGTTAGAAAATCATATTATAACTACAAAATGATATATATTGTCCCAGCCCTTTAGCACAAAATATCAAAACACGTAACTATTATTATTTTAAATGTCAAAAATACACTTTAAATAATCTTTCTGTCTTCAGATGTCAACATTTTTTAATTTAAAAATGCACATAAAAAGTCTCAATGTGTGAGTTTGTAATTGCAGTTCTGTGACTACTTCCTGCTCCTCTCCAGCTCGTCACATGTGCCAATAACTCTCAGCAGAGTGTTACAAAGCTGTAGACTGTCTCTGTTAATGAGCGCGGTTATAACAGACCACATGAGCTCAGATTCTCCTCCAATGACTGACGCTGTTGTTGTTTCAGTGACTATCTGTTCAAACTCCTGCTCATCGGAGACTCTGGAGTCGGGAAGTCCTGTCTGCTGCTACGATTCGCCGTGAGTATGGTTTTGTCTCCCTCTTTCTCTGTCTCTCTCTCTTTGTCGCTCTCTTCCCTTCTCTCTCTTCTCTCTCTCGGTCTTTCCACTTCTCTTTCTCTCTCCTCTGTCTCTGTCTCTTTCTCTGTCTTCTCTTTATCTCTCTCTCCTCTTCTCTTTTTTCCGCTCTTATTCTTGCTCTTTCTCTCTCTTCCTCCTCCTCTCTTCTCTCTCTCATTCGCTCTCTTCTCTCTTTCTTTCTTATTCTCTCTCTCTCGCTCTCCCTCTTTCTCCCTCCCTCCAAACTCTTTCTCTCTCTCTCTTCCCTTCTCTGTCTTCTCTCTTTCTCTCTCGCTCTTATTCTCTCTCTCTCTCTCTCTCTCTCTCTCTCTTCCTCCTCCTCCCTTCTCTCTCTCTCTCTCTTCCTCCTCCTCCCTTCTCTCTCTCTCTCTTCCTCCTCCTTCCTTCTCTTTCTCTCTCTTCCCTTCTCTGTCTTCTCTCTCTTTCCTTTTCTCTCTCTCTCTCCTCTTCTCTCTTTCTTTCTCGCTCTTATTCTTTCTCTCTCTCTTCCTCCTCCCTTCTCTCTTTCATTCTCTCTTCTCTCTTATTCTCTCTTTCTCGCCTCTTCTCTCTCTTTCTATCCCTTTCTCTTTGTCTCTCTTTCTCCCTTTCTCTCTTTTTCTCTCTCGCCCTCTTTCTCCCTCCCCCCTCTCTCTCTTTCTTCTCTCTCTCATTCTATCTCTTTCTATCTCTTTCTCTCTCTCTCTCTCTCTCTCTCTCTCTCTACAGAACATATCAAAAGTTGTTCTCTTTATGTGTCTATAAACTGGTATTTTACTACTTAACTATTCAAACATCCTCATTTTGGAGAAACAGAAGAGAAGAACTACCTGGTTTTGTAACGTGGCTGTTTAAAGTGACCAGTGGGATTGGATTAGTTTCATTTAATCAAGTGTCTGTCAGCCCTACTGTGCTTCTTATGTATTTTTAGCCTAATAATTATTCACCATAATGAGTTTATAAACGCTATTCACCCCTTCATCTATCTACCTTCTATCTCAGTAGTGCTTTTTTATTTTAATTAAAAAATATACAGTATATAAATGACGTAGGCTAACATAGCTGTATTGACAAGCAAGTGTGCAGTCCATTATACTGTGCTCGTGGACGTTTGCAGGAGTGTGACCAGCACAGTTCATGGTGCCGTGCATAGAATAGTCCGTGTTGATGAGCTTGTATGTGAAGACATGGTCCCTGTGAGTGTTGACAAAGAAATAGAGTTTTCTGAATGACAACAGAGTAATGTTTGAACCGAGCTGTCAAAAGCTGTCAAAGCGACAGGAGTGCGTTCACTTTTTATTCACCCGCAGTTCACAATAGATTGCTCTTTTGGGCTGAAAAGTGACTCTTGATGGTCTAGACCAGGGGTTCCCAAACTTTTCAGACCGGGTCCCCCAAAACAAGCATGCCAGCGACTCGCGACCCCCACTTCAAAATCAATTGGACCTTTCTAATGATTTCAAGTTGTAAATTTGGTCAAAAAAGGTTTATTCGGCACGGTGGCAGAGCGGATAGCGCTCTCGCCTCACAGCAAGAAGGTCGCGGGTTCGATTCCCGCTCGGGCCTTTCTGTGTGGAGTTTGCATGTTCCTCCCCGTGTCTGGGTGGGTTTCCTCCGGGCACTCCGGTTTCCCCCACCAACCAATAACATGCACGTTAGGGTAATATCCTCCAGCTACGGTAGTCCTGACCAAGCCTAGCAACAACATCTGGAGATGGGTCCCGAGCGCTGCACTGCGGCGATCACTGCTCCTGAGGAGATGCCCCAGAGGCATTGAAGGATGGGTCAAATGCAGAGGACAAATTTCCCTACGGGGACAATAAAGTGTACCTTAACCAGAGATTACGTTAGCCGGCACCTGCCGGTCTTTGGCCGGTAAAATGTGCCGTTGACCGGAAAAAATAGACGTCCCCGGTCAGCTTGACCGGCAGAAATAATAGGGGAAAAAATAAAAAGTCGAAAAAAAATGAGGAATAATACATGATTTACTGTAGACTATTTCATGATAATTCCACATTAGTTCGTTCTGCGGCCAGTCCGGGCGCTGCTCGGGTTCAGGGACTATAGAAAGGCTCACGCCAATACATGTGACCCTGGCGCTGCTGCAGATGATTGACAGGTGCTCAGAGAAACGAGCGCGTGCTCGTAGTGCTGCGTAGACCTTTTTTTTTTTTTTCTCAGCTCAAAACAAAATGTTTTACTCGCGTGTATACAGTGGCTTAATACGCCAAGTGAAGAGAATTGGTGCATGTAATGAAAGTGCGTCGTTTATGAAGTGGAGAAAAAGGGAAAGTATAGAGGCAGACGGGGGAAGGCACGCGTCTCTCTTGAAGATTTGCTGATCAGCGTCAGCGAAACAGACGTGTTGCCACTGGAGACAAAAGCCCCTTTCACACATTGGACCCGTTAAAGTACCGTGTCTTGTTTAGCGGTATGCTTCACCATTTGCCCCATTCATACATGCAAATCATCCCACAACAATACCGTGTCGTCACCATTCACACCTGACTCGGCAAGATGGAACGCTTTGGGCACAACTCGACTATAAAGCACATAAGCACTTTTAAATGTGTTTAAAATGCTTGTCTATTGTTTGCTTGTCATTATTTTATGTAGGTTATAGCCTATTTTGCAACATTGGTGGCTTATTAATGACCTATCATTATTTGCGGGGAGAAATGCAGGGATGTATTTGGTGTGCGAATGCAGCGTACTACAGAGGCCCCTATGAAACAGGAGGGGACCGCATAATGTGGCTGGATGGGCTTAAACATAGTCCTGAGCGGCTAAGGAGCCGCCAGCTCTACCTGCCGTCAGAGTGGGGGAGTGTGAGTGACCGCAGGAGTTGGCCACACAGTTGGGCACAGCGAGGATGGACTGTGGGCACTCCCAGAGCGCGGGCATCGTGCAGAACCATTGGACCTGGATAAAACCACGCGCTGTCCCACACCGCGCGCACGGAAGGAGGCTCCGTACTGTCCGTGCCACAGATCCATGGTTCTTACCGGGACTCGTGCGCAAGAGGAGAGGATACGGCCCGTGCTGTCTGCACTTGGACTGGTGCGCTCGCGGGAGGATACTGCCCCGTGCTGTCTGTACCGTGACTTGCGCACACGAAGGGAGGATAGCCTATGGCCCGTCTGTACCGGGACTGCAATGCACAAGGTGGAGGAAGCCCTAAGACGCCACCCGCTGCCGCGGTTTGGCGAAGCAGGACCGGAGTCTGGTTTTGGGACTAGCTCTTTACGCAGGATGTCAAGACTGCATTTTAGAGGATTTCTGGACTTCAGTCTGACCACGCGTACATTCGGTGAGTTTGCAAGAAGCATTTTATAGCCTATTAGTAAAATGAAACAAGTGTTTTCTTTGTGACAAGGTCAGCTGATTCAAGAGCAGGCAGGATATAGGCTATTGTATCGCTTTTAATCCCTCAGATTTAAGGCTGGTCTGAAGCGCAGTAGTAGCAAATAAGAGCGTGCTTCGTTCTCTGTGAGTCTGTGAGTTGTTCTGTTGCCATGGGGATTGTACTGGCAGTCACATTCTGCTTTCACACATGTCAACACGGGACTAGTCCCGCGACTGTTCCCGGTAATGTTACTAGGTATCGACACGGATCAAATGCCAGGACAAAATATACCGTGTTTCCGTTCTGGAGCTTTTCACACTTGACCACATACTAGGAACTTTACCGTGTAAGGGTCTATGTGTGAAAGGGGCTAAACAGGTACAACACTTTATACGTGAAGCCTATCATTAAAACCTCGCGCTGAACTCAGAAATCTCCGGTTTAAAAGTGGGCTGCGTGGTCCCGATGCGCTCCGGGCTTTCGTCTCAGACACACGGGGGTTGATCTTGGCCCGGGTCCAGCGCGTGCGTTGTCCCGGACTCCTGGCTCAAACACACGGGGATCATGCGGTCTAACTTGCTCTGGTTGGGCGCGAATCAAAGCGCATGTCGTCATTATGATAAGTAAAAGTTAAAGACACCTCATTAACAACGACCAATTTTCGCTTTAAAATAGATTATGCAGGCGAAAGCACGTAGGTTACTGCCAAAATTCACGAGCTGTTGTTTGCATAAGACAATAATATGTGACCGGTTGTTCTCATAATTGACCGGAATTTTCAGACCCCGCCGGTCAAAGTGACCGGCATAAAAAAGTCTAGCGTAACCTCTGACCTTAACCTAACCTTAACCTAATTATTTTCACAAGTTTGTTGTGTTATTTGACAGAAATTCATTACAACAATGTTTTCAATGTAAATAATTGATTAAATGCAGAGCAATTTTTGTAAAATTACATCTTAAAATCATCTCGCGACCCCCAGATTTTGCTTCACGACCCCCCAGGACAGACCTGGGCAAATTGTGGCGGCCTGGTTTAATCAGGCCCTCAGCACATTTTGTTACTCTTTTTATTTCTTCTTTTGATTGACTTACATAGCTATGGGACATGGATAAAACTGAATAAAAAGCCTCTATTTACCAGAAATGTGCTTGCAATAGTTAGGCCCTCCGCCCCTCGTTTGTATTCGAATATGGCCCTCGGGAAAAAATAATTGCCCACCCCTGCCCCCGGAGGCCCCGACCCCCACTTTGGGAACCACTGGTGTAGACAAAGTGTTTCTCATGTGTACTAATGCGCATTGTGTGGACGTTCAGAGCACCTGTAGATCAATTAAAACATATATTATTTAAAAGATTGCTCCACATGCGTCTACGCTGACGTAGTTGATTACGACGAAGAGTCATTGTAGTTCTACTTAGGAGTAATTATCTTCGTCAATATTGGTCATATCACTACGAAATAATCCTTCCCAATTACCATCCCAATATGTACACACAGAGAAAAAGATTGTTCTCACAGTCTCGTAGTGTGAGATCTCGTCCCACCTTAGTAGACACAAAACTGCTTCTAAATCTACTCCTGGATCTTTAAAATTACTTCGGCTGCTACATTTTCAACCCATACGTTATTCTAAATGTTCCTTTTTGTTCACACTCGCAGGACGACACCTACACAGAGAGCTACATCAGCACCATCGGCGTCGACTTCAAGATCCGCACCATCGAGCTGGACGGAAAGACCATCAAGCTGCAGATCGTGAGTGTGCCCTGCTCCACACAAACACATGCACCTGAGCCTCGGGTCTTTGTTGTGTCGTGTTTGTGTGTAAATAGATCGTGTTTCATTGAAGAGAAACCCTCCCTTCGCCGCTCACAAAACAATCATAACATACTCTCCTGTTATGTTAAGGATTACAGCTGAATTTGTTTATGTGAGCGAAGGCGAGGTAATGAAATACGCCAGGTGTGTCTTTGAAAATGGCCGCCGTTGCTGTTGAGTTATGTGAGTTTTTTGGGGAAGATTATGAAGGGTTTGTGAAGTGGAGCCAATGAAGCGATTAGAAGTGTGGAATGAAGGCAAAGGGAGGATAGATTATAACACTTTTTTTGCTTTCTTGTCAAAAACGCAGCTGGAGTTTTGGTTGTGAGATGCTATTCTGTTCCCTCTCAGCCTCAGAAAACACTCAGATTTGTGACGTCAAATATATTTATTTTGCACCGTTTTGAAGTCCAAAATCCAGACTAACTTTGAGCATTTCTGCAGCCTTAATTAGACAAAATCTTTCATGTTTCAAGAAGTAACTCTATTCCTAACAACAAGATTGACGCTTCACTATGGAAATGTGAAATATACAGTCTCAAATTGTCTTTTAGCTTCACAAAAAGTATAATTTGTGATGTCATAAAACTAGGATCCATCTACAGAAGGATCATCAGTTCTGAGCGCTATTGTCCAGTAAAGCCTTTATACTTTCATTAACAATGTATACAAAGACTATGTTTGTTGTTACTTCTATATGTCTCTTACAAAACTGCAACTTAAAGTTTTTTATCCCCAATATATTGTTTTTAGAGCAAATTTAGACTACTGGGGCCTCCATATAAGCACTGATATATATAAATATTAGGACAATTTTCTTGGAGCTGGATCATGATTTTGACATCTGCTTTTTCAAAAAGTTCCTACTTCGCTGACCAGTGTTGCCAGGTTTTCAGAGAAAAACAAGCAAACAAGCCAAGAAAATAAAGTTAATAAAAGAATCACTTAGTTAGAACAATGTGTGTTGCCGCAAAACAAGTGTCAATGATTTTGGGATATTTTAGAAGTTTTCCTAACATTAATAAAGACCTTTACACATGAAAATATGCTAAAAATCCATGTTGCAGTAGTATATGGATGTAATATTGTAAATAAAACCAGAAAAAATGCTAAAATCCATTCTTTTATGACTCGAAAGTGCAGCCCAAAAAAATTGCCACCCACGACCTTCAAAATTCTTAAGAAGCTTTAAAATAAAGAAGCCCAAAGTAGTGGACTTGGCAACTCTAAGGCTAAGAGAAAGAGGTTGGAATAATAGTCTGTATTTGAACAGACAGATACATCAATTAGAGAAATGGATAGTCATGATTTGATCATTTTATAAAGACATCACGATTAAATTTATGTCACAATCTTGCCCAGCTCTAGCAACAATCAAATATTAAATAAACAAATAACTACAAGGTTTACATAAGCATACTTTGATGTTACATGTTTTTGTTTGTCCAAACCACCCTGATTTTTAATACGTATGGTAGCGTAATCGTCTTTCCCCATTTGCTGTAGCAAAGCTGATGTTAAAGTTTACAATAATTGCTTAACTTGCAGGTCACGTAGAGCAGTTCTTAGAGAGAATGTGTTTGTTTGTAGTTGCACAGTTCATTATGTGTAACACAGTGTGTGTGGTTTTGTCTGGCAGTGGGACACGGCTGGTCAGGAGAGGTTTCGAACCATAACCTCCAGTTACTACAGAGGAGCACACGGCATTATAGTGGTTTACGACGTCACAGATCAGGTAAGTCTGCACTGTTCGGTAACAGAGACTTATGATGTAATATCTACTTTTCAGAGCTTACGGTCATCATTAGTTTACTCAAAGTTATATTTGGATTGATTCATGCATGTTTGTGACTCTGGTCCACGTTTAGTCCTGACTCTGGTCCGCGTTTAGTCCTGACTCTGGTACGCTTTTAGTCCTGACTCTGGTCCACGTTTTGTCCTGACTCTGGTCCATGTTTAGACCTGACTCTGGTCCGCGTTTAGTCCTGACTCTGGTCCATGTTTAGTCCTGATTCTGGGCCGCGTTTAGTCCTGACTCTGGTCGCTGTTTACTCTTGACTCTGGTCGCTGTTTAGTCCTGACTCTGGGCGTCGTTTAGTCCTGACTCTGGTCAACGTTTAGTCCTGACTCTGGTCTAGGTTTAGTCCTGACTCTGGTCCACGTTTAGTCCTGACTCTGGTCCAAGTTTAGGCTTGAAACTGGTCCATGTTTAGTCCTGACTCTGGTCCATGTTTAGTCCTGACTCTGGTCCACGTTTAGTCCTGACTCTGGTCCATGTTTAGTCCTGACTCTGGTCCACGTTTAGTCCTGACTCTGGTCCGCATTTAGTCCTGACTCTGGTCCACGTTTAGTCCTGACTCTGGTCCACGTTTAGTCCTGACTCTGGTCCACGTTTAGCCCTGACTCTGGTCCACGTTTAGTCCTGACTCTGGTCCACGTTAAGTCCTGACTCTGGTCCACGTTTAGTCCTGACTAGGGTCCACGTTTAGTCCTGACTCTGGTCCACGTTTAGTCCTGACTCTGGTCCGCGTTTAGTCCTGACTCTGGTCCGCATTTAGGTCTGACTCTGGTCCACGTTTAGTCCTGACTCTGGTCCATGTTTTGTTCTGACTCTGGTCCGTGTTTAATCCTGACTCTGGTCCGTGTTTAGTCCTGACTCTGGTCCACGTTTAGTCCTGACTCTGGTCCACGTTTAGTCCTGACTCTGGTCCACGTTTAGCCCTGACTCTGGTCCGCGTTTAGTCCTGACTCTGGTCCACGTTTAGTCCTGACTCTGGTCCACGTTTAGTCCTGACTCTGGTCCTTGTTTAGCCCTGTAGTTGTGGCAGTATAAATATGAAGCTGACATCGTCCTCTGTGTGATCTCTGTCGTCATGTGATGTAACAGGAGTCCTATAACAATGTGAAGCAGTGGCTACAGGAAATCGACCGCTACGCCAGTGAAAACGTCAACAAGCTGCTGGTCGGCAACAAGTGTGACCTCACCACCAAGAAAGTCGTGGACTACACAACAGCCAAAGTAAGACGTCACCACACAAGTGCAAGAGAGTAGTTTCAAAAATATATATAAAAATATTCAAATTAGCTAAGTAAATACTACAAAATTAGTGAATGTCTCAGAAAACACATTATAGACTTAACAAATCAGGAGAATATTTCACCAAAGGACACTATTGCTTTGGTGTTTATAAAGAGATGAGCTTGTGTCTAAATGATAATGCTAAAAGGAAATAATCGTAAGTACAGAAGTTAGCTATCTTGACAATAAACAACTGACGTTCTGTGCACACACAACCTATTGTTTTATTGCATAAACAAACAAATCTTTTCTGTGAGGGTGTGTTTATCTAAGCCAGGAGATCTGATTTGAAATATTATCTCATCACATTGTCACGTTACATCTTTGTGGATAAGTTTAATGTCAAACTATTTAACAAAACAACAGAATCTCTTTGGCGACACAAATACCCACACTACACACTTCACTCAAGTGTTACTGAAAGTGTGTGAAGTGTGTAAGAGCACAAGAGCTGATGTAAACAGGAGAAAAAGGACAGTCAGCGTTATGAATGAGATCATGTAAAATAGCTGTTAGCCGTGTTATCAAACTACGGCTAAACTCACAAAGTCACAGCTCAGGTTAGTTTAGATCATTTGCTGAGTTTGCCACAAACAAATCAGAACAATGTGTAACGTTTTTACAGTGTAGATAACTGAGCAGTTGCATAGCTGTCGGTGCTAAGTTGCGAAGGTGAAAACTCTGTGCTGTCTGAAAATATAACAGTGCAATGCATTTCTGGAAATACACTTGCCTGAAGTGTGCAAATACACCACTGTGAAGTGTGAATAAAAACATTTTAAGAAATTTAGACACTGTGCACTTCAATGTGCACTTCATTTTGGCTGAAAGCAAAATGAAGTGCACATTGAAATGAATGGGAAGTTATGAATTGTAATCTTCAGTTACACATCTTAAAACTACATGATTTGCATCATGTAGTAAAAGACAAAATGGAAGGCAAAGGATTTAAACTGACCCAATGGATCCAATGCTAATCCTAAGAGCCTGTTTCAGACGTGTGTGTTTTTGTATTAAAACACCTGTGAATGGTCACGTTTTATGAGAAATGAGCTGACAATCAAAATATAAATAAATATATTAATCCACAGTATGGGTGTCTTTTTGTGCTGTGCTAGCTTAAAAACAACTGTAGCTAAGATTGTGCTTGTTTTATTTAAGGCCCTAATTTATTGTGTTTGATTTAGTTAAGTTAAATTAAATGTCTGAGGTCTTGTCTTCACTAAAATGTAGAAATGTATGGTCTACAAAAAAAGTATAAAACTAGTGTACATACCCGTGGGCTCAAGCTACAGTTAGCAGACTAGTTATTGCTTACAATAATGAATATTATTATAATCCAATATCAAACACACAAAACCTGGTCAAATATTTACATAATTTATATGTTATAAAATTACTAAACTAATCTGAGTTGTTTCTAAAGACGGCCAGTGTGTGAAGCCGTTCAGCCGAGGCAGAGAGCAAATGTGCGGCTGTTTTTCCATGGCTCTAGCGGCTGGTTTTCAATTTGTTTGGCCACAAAGGACAGAAGTACTAAGCATTATTATCTATCGCCATAGACTTGAATGTAATACTTTCACCCAAAAGTGGGCGGGTACTGTATGTTGCAAGCCATCTCATTATATTGTCCAGCCAGTCCACTTTTATTTTTTAATCTGCGTTTTTCCAAAATATGTATAAATGGTCTTTGTAATTCTCGTAGGAATTCGCAGACTCCCTGGCCATCCCCTTCTTGGAGACCAGCGCAAAGAACGCCACGAACGTAGAGCAGGCCTTCATGACCATGGCGGCGGAGATCAAGAAGCGGATGGGCCCCGGAGCCACGGCCGGCGGAGACAAACCCAACCTCAAAATCGAGAGCACCCCGTCCGGCAGTCCAGTGGAGGCTGCTGTTAAAGGACCACCGACTGCACCGCCTCCACCCCTCCCTCCCTTCCTCCCATGTCCACTCAACAAACACACCTACAACACCGCCCCCCCCGTGGAGTGGAGGAACAGGACCTCATCCGGCCTTGCTTTCTGCGCAGGACAACCAAAATCTCAACACGGGGCTGGACTTAAGACGGGGAATCGAGGCAAGAAAGCTGTTCTAGACGCAGAAAACAGACACACACAATCCACTTTTCACACCGAAAATTCAGCAAAAATGTTTATTTATTTGCAGCTTTTACTACTTTCATCTCATTACTTAACATATTAGGCTTGTGTGTTTTGCTTTACTTAAGATTCTCGTTTTTTCTCAATTCCCCAAACAATTCATTTTCACACTTGGGACTGACATTCACACTGTTACAAACCACAACATCCAAAATATCCACTTTTTTAAGCCGTGTAAAAGGGGCTAATCACATTTACAACCAAGAGGAGCTAATTGCAGATCGTTTTTAGACTATAGATGATGAAGTTTAGCTATTTATTGTCCTCACTGTTGAAATGGTTGAGAAACAGAATGGAAACCAGGCCTCTCTCTGATATTTTTAATGCATGGATGGACTCACACGAAACAAAAGCAACAGCAGCTATCGTAGTCTTAACGCCATATTGCCGCTCTTGGCCTATTTACCGCTTAAACACTAAGATCTAACCAGAAACGAGCTAACTCTCCGTCTACAAACCATGCCTTTGTAAATAATTTATACTCCTCCACCTTTTGTTTTGGAATTCAGTGTGTTTTTTACTGCTTAACGTTTTGGAAAAAGGGGGCCTGTGCTACAAAACTGGAGTGGACTAAACCAGGCATGAGTCTATCTGAATAAGTTGTACTACGAAACTCCTTCCGTCTAGATTTTCACAGTGAAGTTGTGTATTTAGAGAGCAGGAGGCGGGTTTAGTGGCTGTTCGACCAATCAGAACAATGCAGGACAATTGAAAACTTAAAGGTGCATTGTGTGACTTTCTGGAGGTGAAACTACACTGTTCAGTAGAATTAGAAAGTTAAAACTATTCTTGGTAACACTTTAGAATAACTACAGAATAATTAGGCTTAATAAATCATTAATAACACCTTAATAAAGACCTAATTCAATATGAACAAATGATTAATTTATAGATGAGATTTATAGACTACTTAATTACTCCGAATCCTTAGCTCCTTAGTTAAGTATTTACTAAGCATTAATAAACTTTTTCATTCATTAATTCACCATTAGTTCATGAATAATTAAGGCTTTATTTATGCTTTATTCATGGTTTGCTACGGCCAATTAAGGTGTAGTTGATATAAAGTGGTACCCTATTCTTCAGACCTTTGTGAATCGAGAAAAATACATTTTAAGCCATATTAAGAAAGAAAATCAGCTAAAGGAACCGCATTTCTATGGAAACAGATGTGTTCGGGCTCTAATAATAGTTCATTTTGTGGCCATGTAAGCCTGCTCAAAGTAAAAACACAGGTTTTTAATAATCATTTAGTGTAACAAAGGCATCTAAAAGACAAATATATGCATTTTTCAAGTTTATTTTTGGCCGAAAGTTGCGCAGTGCATCTTTATGTCACTCATGATCACAAAATGTATGAAAAATTAAAGCTGGGGTAGGTGATTTTCACACTGCAAACACAATTTACTGTAGGCTTAAATCTGACAACTTCCTCTTATAAATTCTTCAACACATCGTTAGTATCGACATGTATTCATTTTGGTTAAAATTACGGATTATAAACGTCTTTTTACAAACAACAAAGTGAAACTGGAGAGGACCACCCAAGCTCAGCCAATCAGAAAGCAGCATTCAGCTCTTGATTAGAACTAAAATGCATTGTTATTCAATTCTGACAGCACACAGTGATCAGATTTTTGCACAAAGTGCTTCATTTATCATGAACTTTTAAGTGGAAAACACAAAGTTTACTAATTTACAAGTAAAAAAGTTAGTTACCCAGCTTTAACTGTCTGCAGCTTGTAAAAAAACCCTCATGTAAAACGCACACAGTGACATTTAGGTCACACTAGTCTTCCAGATTGTAAACGCAGGCCCAAATTGGCAGATTTTTTCCTCAAGCGGACAAAATCTATTACGTCGAGAGTGTGTTTATTAAGAAAGGCTGATTAAATTGTCTTTTTATTAAGATATTTTATCAGAATGCATCTGGTTTGATGTATTCTGTTTTGACAGTGTTTTCAGTGTACAATTTAATAAAAAATAACAGACATTGGGACACATTAGACCCCTGGAACACCCTTATTGGGAACTTAACCTGGTCTGAAGCAGGTTATGAGTTCACGCCCCATTACCATAGAGATGTACCCCAATAAAAAGTGTTGTAGCTTCGTATAGTAATCCCAAACATACTTATCCATCTTTGTAGTGCAGGCCCCTTCGTCTCACAGTTCTTGAAACCAACTAGTAAATGAGTTTAGGCTGTCGGAATTTGCACAAGAGCCAGAAAACTGCGGCCGAGCGATGTATTTTATCTCACGAGTTTGACACTAAACACTGTGCGAGGGTAATTAAGTCTTAACGTTCTACAAAAATCCGCTTAATCTAGTCACACGCCCTTAATAGTCTTTTTTTGTGGTTTGAGTCTGTTGAAGAGTGTAGTAGTTTTGCTTGTTTGCAGATGAAGCAGTGTGCAGACTCGGTGTGTCTCTTTTTCGGTTCTGTTCTCGTAAATTTCAGCCTCACGAGTCGTTCAGTGGTTCCCCCTCCAAGAGCATCCGTCTTTATGACTCTTCACATGCTTTGTCTTCTGTTTGGATTTGTCAAGGCAGTTAAATTCACGAAAACGCAGTGAGGGCCGCTTCTTTTCTTTGGATAAATCTCATCGGTAATCTTGATATAAAGATAGCACTGCATTGGATAGAATGGCATTAAAGATCTTGAAATTTGGCGTTAAAACAACATTAAACAGCATTAATTTTGATTTACTTAAAGGCGCTATGCTCAACTTTTTTCATTCTTAAAAAAGCAAGCAAACACAAATTATTATTTTTAAACCTCCTACATCAGTCTACATGTTTTGCTCAGTTACATACCAAATTTTGGGCCACTAATTAGTCCGAAAGCTTCTTTTTTTATATGTATGGAGCGAGGCAAGTTGGTACGCTAATGGAAGTCAGCCACAATGCTAACAACAACAACAACAACAATGAACTTTATAGATTTTGGTGAACAAACGTGACATTATTAGCAAAACATTGTAGACTTATTTTCACACAAATAGATACATTAACATGATGTCTTTGCTAAGAAGAAATTGATTTAAGATTGTTTTAATGTAAACAAATCAGGTATAGCGCCTTTAACTGCACACAAATGTCAAAGTCTGCCATGAGCAGAGCGAATAGGTTCATGACTCAATACATTTCTTCATTGTGACACTACAAAATGTGTTTTTAAAGTTCTCAAGCAACATCTCTTTAGCTTCATATTAGTCAAATATGTTAAAACCTTATTTTCATAGGCCTTTTATAATCTATACGTGGCAGTTCTACTATCAACTATTTTCCTTGATTACCGTAATTTCCACTACAGCCGCTCTTTTTTCAAGCTGTGAACTCTGAGGTTGTACAAAGATGCAGCTAAATTATCGATTCTTATAGACTTCCAATAATTAAGTGCGGCCTATTCACCTTATTCTGTCCCTCCCACTTTCTTTTGGCAGCACACTTCCTGTTTAGCTCTGTAGGGAGCTAACGTACTAGCTTGTCTGTCTTAGATAGAACAACATTTAAATTAAAACCAGCGGCTGAATTCTACTTTCCAACAAAAATATGTAAAGGCACTGTATGACCTTAGCAGCATTTGAGGTTTAATTGTGGCTAATGTAGCTTTAACCAACTGCAGCTAATTCGGAAGTATAATAAATGTACTTTTTTCTTTTTTAAATCTAGCTGGTGCTGCTAATGTTCAATAGTGCGAACATTACGGTAGTTGTTTATAACGCAAAAGTCACGTGATAAAATTTTTTTACTAAATTTGACCCAACATTATCCATTGTTTTTGAAAATATGGCTTAAAAATTGTCTCTTTTTTGCATTTTTACTTAACTATTTCTTTCACTACTTTTGAATTGCTTCCTATATGCTTCAAAATATGTCAGTCTACCTTCGTTTTCCTCGTTTTTGGCCCCAGTACTTTACATCCCCGCACACAGAAGTTGGCACAGTGACAGTGAAACCAGAGGCAGGAATGTTCGCCTTCTCGCCGCGGTGTTAGGTCTCCGCTGTATTTCCAGGGAGCCTTAGAGGAATGCACGGAAACAAGCGTTCACTGACCCCCGAGCCCAGCCTCCCAACGCAGCCGCTGCTCTGGAAAATACACAAGATGTAAAGGAGTGGTCCTGGAAGAGCTGTAAAATACACAAGATGTAAAGGAGTGGTCCTGGAAGGGCTGTAAAATATAAAACGTACAGATGAGTGGTCCTGGAAGAGCTGTAAAATACACAAGATATAGAGGATTTGTCCTGGAAGAGCTGTACACAAGATATAAATGAGTGGTCCTGGAAGGGCAATACAAAAACGCCGCAGGTTTGAATGGGAGAAGATAGATACACATTTATAGAACTCTGAGAACTACAAAAATACACTTCCTGGAGTAAATTAAAGGCCCTGTACCCGATTTTGAAAAACACAAACTAGCAAAATCATTTACTTTATCACAGTCACGTGTTTTGCTCACTTACCTAATGCATTCTGAGCCATATAGCTTTTCCGAAGAAGTGCTTTTCACAACTTTAGGTCTTCAGAACGAGTTTAGCATGCTAGCCGGACCTTGCTAACGCTATAAACAAGCACACTTCAAAATGCTGTATTACTAGCTGTAGATACGACACTGTGAACTCATTTTCACCTAAACACATATTTCAGAAATACATCTGCACTAGTAAAAAAATGGTTTTAAGTTATTTTATTAATAATAAATCGAGTACAGGGCCTTTAAACTGGGAAATTCTTTTGTAAACTTCCAAGTGTTGAAGCTTTTAGACTTCTGTAGCTTTTGGCGAAATTGTTTAATGAGTGTAGAGAAAGACACTTAATAAGTAGGAACCACAAAAGAAACCATTTAACTGTAGGTCTGTTCTCACTTAGTTAATCTTAATTAGAAACTTCTGTCAAGTCAAGAAAACAAAAAAACATAAAGAAAACAAAAAAAAATCTTTCAAAATAAGATCAACATAACTAATAATTAAACAAATCAGCGATTAAAAATATACTATTGTTAGTGAGAATTATAAAGCTGACTGCTGCGCTTTATTTTCAACTTATCGCGCAGGTAGTTCCGGCAACAGTTAATCACCATGGCAACAGATAAACAAATGAACGGCAGTTAGGTGGGACTAGCTTCAGCTAAAACAGCGTTAATACATTTTTTTGGATGGCTAAAAGGCTTTTAATGGTCACAAATTTGCTATTTCAGTTTGTGGGATCATGGTATAAGCAGATTAAACAACTTGGAGCAGTGTTTTATGTTAAGAATTAAACAACAACAATCAAATTCAGCTGTTTTAACTATCGACTTCTTGTTTAGTTCGCTTATACCAAACTACAAACTGAAAATGGTTCACTTGTGACTTTAAAAATCTTGTTTATAATCTATAAACGCCTGAAATATTTGTTATCTATGTGATTTTACGCGAAGCTAGTTCCCTGACAGCAGTTAAGCAGTTGTTTACCGGTTGCTATAGCGATGGCCGCAGAGCAGTGATTCAAAATGTGCCGGAACTACTTTCGCATTGAAATTTTCACTGATTTTGCTGTTTAATTCTTACATATTTCTTACAGTTGTGATTAGAATAAATGACTTTCTAGCTTAATTTTTTCTATAGTCCTACTTTTTCTTCTTGGCGCACGTTTTGGGGTGTTTTTAGAGTTTTAGGGACTGACTGGTCGTGAGTTTGTAGACCGGATATGAATTCCCAGCTCTTCCCCACCTACTGCACTGCAACCCTTTAAAAAAAAACTAAATAAACAAACATTTTCATGGCCTTAACAATGTAATAGGTATCACTTACATTGCAGCTACGACTTACACAGTCTTGGAGATGAGCCTTGCGTCCGCTTCGGTTTACACTCATTTATTTATAGCCTTGATTTTTGTGTCGCGTCGAGCTTAACCAGAAAGCTAGTCCTAGAGAGAAGAAGATGAAGCTTTTTTTAATATAAAAGAAGGGGGAGGGAACAGTTGTGTTTTTGCGTGTTTGCGGTGAGTCATAATAATATAGAACATTCCTGTGCTTTTTTTGTTAGCATTTTGTTAGCGTTCACACCTGCAAAACAAGCAATGTAAAAAAGAAAATTACATAATAAAACGTCACACACGCACATGTCCCAATTTTACACAAAAATATGACTTTTAGTAGCCTGGAAATTCTATGTAAGATTGTTTTTTATTCCATAATATGTCTGTTTTTGTTTTTTTTCTGAAGGTTTCACGACTGTACTGTGTTGTCTAGATCATTGAAGTGTAACAAGGGGACATGGGGTTTGCTTTATTTGAATGTGATTATTCTAATGAAACTTCTTTTATTTTGTATTCTCTGCGTGTTTGGGGTGTCGTCCGTGTCATTTTTTTGCACATTTCTTTTCAGTGGCGGGCGGGTTAAAGCTGCGGTACCTGATTTTTTGTAAAATTTTTGTTGTAGTTTATTTAAACTTTGTCTTTTGCGCTGAAAAGTAGATTATAAGTGCAACGCTTTACGACGAAATCAGATCTCTGCGCGCTCTCTGGATCGAATAATAGAGTGTTTTGTTTCTCGTGGATGACAAAAGCTGCGTTCTGATTGGCTGCGCTTGGTGGTCCACTCAGTTTCACTTTGTCAACTGTAAAAATATATTCTTAAGCTGCAAAAAAATGAACGCATGCGAATATCAACCATGTTTTGAAGGATTTTTGAGCGACCAGGAAGTGTTTAAACAGTTTCAAACGCCTACTTCCTGTTTTCAAATTCGGGTACCTCAGCTTTAACGAGGAGTTGGTTAAATCTCCTCTCGGTCGCCGTCTTTCGTCTTTACTTCGAGCTCGTTCTCCGCTGTCTCCCTGCTGAGTTTGATCATGTTTTTCTGTACATATTATAAATATACTATATATAATAAAACAGTCAAACGGTCATCTGTACAGCCTGTGTCGTTGTTGTTGTTTGAATGAAGTTAATTTAGTTTTTAGTAATTAAGTTAGTTGTTATGTAGATATCTTGTGTAATTAGACAGATATTTAGTACGTTTCTCACTTGGTCTTTCTTTCTTCCTCTTTCTTTCTCTTTTTTCTCTATTTCTCTCCTTCGCTCTTTTTCACTCTCTTTCTTTCTCTCTCTCTCTTTTTTCTCTTTGTCTCCCTCACTCTTTCTTTCTTTCTTTCTCTTTTTTCTCTTTCTCCCTAGTTCTTTTATTTTCTCTTTCTCTTTGCTCTTTCTTTCTTTCTTTTTTCTCTTTCTTTCTCTTTTTTTCTCTTTCTACCTCGCTCTTTCTGTCTTTCTCTCTCTCTCCCTCTTTCTCTCTTTCTTCCCCTTTCTTTCTCTTTTTCTCTTTCTTCCTCTTTTTCTCTTTCTTTTTCTCTTTCTCTTTTTTCTCTTTCTCTCCTTCGCTCTTTCTTTCACTCTCTCTTTCTCTTTTTTCTCTTTGTCTCCCTCACTTTTCTTTCTTTCTCTCTCTTTCTCTCTTTCTCTTTCTCCCTAGCTCTTTCTCTCTCTCTTCCTCTTTCTTTCTCTCTTCTTTCTTTCTCTCTCTCTCTTTCTCTTTTTTCTCTTTCTCCCTAGTTCTTTCTTTTTTCTCTCTTTCTCCTTCGCTCTTTCTTTCTTTCTTTCTCTCTTTCTCTTTTTTCTCTTTGTCTCCCTCGCTCTTTCTTTCTCTCTTTCTTCCTTTCTTTCACTTTTTCTTTCTTTCTCTCTCTTTTTTCTCTTTCTCCCTAGCTCTTTCTCTCTCTCTTTCTTTCTCTTTCTCTCTTTCTTTTTTTCTTTCTCTCTTTCACTCTTCACTTTGTCTGAAACGTCATTGAGGGGTATTAAGAGCAGCTTCAGGGTTTTAAAAACATTGAATTTGAAGTTTAAAAGACAAATGAAAAACATTATTATTGAGTTAGAGCTTTAAAGAAACGACAGAAATAATCAACTCGATCTTGTCTGATATGCTAATGCACCAGAAATTTTCAAAATTAGTCTGGATGACGAGTTCTCTCTTTCTCTTTCTTTCTCTCTTTCTCTCCCTCGCTCCTTCTCTTTCTTTGTCTCTCTCTTTCTCTTTATATCTCTCTTTCACTTTTTTCTCTTTGTTTCTTTCTCTCCCTCGCTCCTCTTTCTCTCTCTTGCTCCTTCTCTTTCTTTCTCTCATTCTCTCCCTCGCTCCTTCTCTTTCATTCTTTCTTTCTTTCTTTCTTTCTTTCTTTCTTTCTTTCTCTTTCTCTCCCTCGCTCTTTCTCTCTCTCTGTCTCTTTCTCTCTCTTTTCTCTGATTTTATTCTCTCTCTCTCTTTCTCTCTCTCTCGTTTATGAAAATAGTTAAATATTGTATTGATATGAATGAAGCGTGTAGCTCATAGAGAGAAAACAACATACAGTCGCTATACTCAACAGCAGAGGGCGCCAAAGTCTCAAAGGATCTACACGCGGCTGTGAACTGGATAAAGGTCTGACATTTTAATGAGGAATTGCTCTTTTGGATGTTTGCTTTTGCGAAATTATATCGATATATAATTAAATCACTTGTGATGCAAAATGTGTGTAAAATGCAGAAGGAGCCCATATGTGGATCTGTCCAAAGAAACATGTCCCATCGACCTATTAATTAACTATAAAAGGGGGCATGGCAAAAGCTTTGAGGCTTAAGTTGATCTTTTTTTATTTAGCCATTTATTTGCCCCAAACTGTGCTCAAAAATACATAAACCATAAACTGCAATTTGTACAGAAAATTAAGAGGAAACAATGTATTTTATAATAATAATAAAAAAGCAATTGGATTGGATAATCTGGTCCAATATCTTCTGCTAGTTTTTCAATACAAAGTTCAGGGGTGTTGAGTGCAAATGGAGCTGGGGCCAAATCAGTTCACCCTTTAACACACATTAACACACATAATATCATTTTGTTTTTTATTCAAATATAGCAATTATGCTTTTGTAGGTTTAATGTAACACATTTACTGTATGTACCAATTTATATTGTTGTAACACATGACATTATGTTGCACTGTATTACCTTGGATATACTGTCATTCCAAGAAAATGTTGTACGAATTGTTTGCAATTTGTTGCAATCCAGTTTATTTTTGTTTTTAGAGTGACTCCTCTTGTCAGCGCTAGGCTGCAGTGTATTCTGGGACCTGTAGTTCAAATTGTTACATTTATTAGAGGGTCACTATCAGTAATAATCAGAAATCATCTGCCAGTTTGACAACCCTGATCTAAATAAAAGATTTAGTTGGCTAATTGAGAGGTTCCCAAACTTTTCAGCTCAGGACCCTTGAAATAACAACCAACTCATGACCCCCACAGCAAAAAAAATATAGTTTTATAATAATTTTAAGTTACAAAGACATTTAGATTGGATTTAATTGTGTTAATTTTGATAGCGCATTACTTTTATTGACTCTAATTCACCAAACATACTGTTTTCAACATAAAAACTGATTAAATGCCAAGTCTTGATTGTTAAAATACATTTCAAAAGCATCCATCCCCCAGATTTCAACCAAATAATTGATTAAATGACTACATCACTACCTATAAGACAGTTTTATTATTATTTTTTTTTACTTTGTTTGGTGTGATAGGAAATAATTTCTCAGTTCTAAAACAGAATAACTTTACTTACACACAACTGACAAACCTTTAGTGTTAAAAGATATGATCACTTGTCAAATCAAAACTTTGGTGTCATTTGTGTGGGTCATGGCTGTTTTTTTGCAATGTGGTTGGTTGTTAGGTAACAGTTGTGGATTTACTTCAACGTGTGTCACATTTACTGGACAAAAGACAAATATAAACCTCATCAAAACTGCATGAAAACAAGCAAAAATGTTCACTAACCAGTCGTATGCACGTTTATGTTTAAGATGAATGATTTTCCTTCTGTTTGAACCAGTCACATGACACACCTCTGCACTCGTCCCATCGTGGTGGTGTCGTCTGTGGGACCAGCTTCTCTCCTCCTGCTGACCCTCCTGCTGCTGCTCACACACAGACCTCTTTCTCTCTCTCCTGGTGGTGGTGACCTTGAGGTATTTTTAGCTGCACCCACTGAGAGCTCGGCTGAAGCTTAGATCTGCACAGAGAGTCGTTCTGTAGAGGCAGAAGCAGGTGATCGATCGAGTCATTTCATTAAGGAGACGTCCAAGTGCAAAAGTCACTCTGAGCTGATTGTGTCTTTAATTATAATGAGTGCACTTACTACAGACGGGTTTGTGAGAGACTTGAACAAGACATTACACCAATGTTAAGCATAAAAGATTAATTTCTCATTGTCCTCATTTATTTTGTGAGGTTCTTTATGCTTTTTTTTGGCTTAAATCATCTGTTAATCCATTTCTGTTCTGACTAAAAAATACCACATTTGAAATAAATCTTCTGTGTTTGCTTATTTTTAAAGACTAAATTCGGAGAGAAGCTGAAAATGTGACACAAAATGACCCATTTTTCATATAAAATGTGAATCTAAACTGGATTTGTTTAAACCTTTTATTACAGCCTTGGACATGTTAAAACATTAGTCCAAACTTTGACTTTGATGAGTTTGTAGTTTTTTCCCTTGTTCTGTTGGAGGCATTTTTACCCTATTGCAGGCCTATTCAAATTAAGGCACCCAAATTCAATCACTAAATCTTACAAATATATATTTATTGTTTGTAGATTTAATTCTGGGTTATTACATAGGCAAAAGTAATCAAATTAAAGTTCTAAATGTGTCAATAAATGCTTGAACTAGACAATAATTATCTTGATTTTATTATATTTTTTATTGTCTGAAAATAAAATTTGCCAAATGGATCTAGTATATTTCTCTTGTCATTTCCAGGTAAAATATGCTCAGATAAAGATAAGTATGACTTTATTTAAGCATTTATTCACTCATTGTCCAATTTAAGATTGTCACTTTTTACAGTGCATGCTTTAGACCTTGTTTGGTCCTGTTTCAGTCCTGGTTTAATTCTCCTTTAGACCTTGTTTGGTCCTGTTTCAGTCCTGGTTTAATTCTCCTTTAGACCTTGTTTGGTCCTGTTTCAGTCCTGGTTTAATTCTCCTTTAGACCTTGTTTGGTCCTGGTTTAGATCTGGTTTAATGCTGAGATATTCCAGGTTCAGATTACTAGTTCTTAATTGTGGTTTAGCGCTGATTTGGACATTTTGTAGAGCAATAAAAACAAACTGCAGCATTAGTTATATCACTACAGAAACAAATCCAGTCCTGTGAATATTCGGCCCAGAGGCCATGATCCTCGGTATTTGGCTCTCTGGAAAATAAAGTTGAATACCCCTGCCCTATTGACTTCCATTATAAACGTTTTTTTTTTTTTTTTCCGCTATAAAAGTGTAATTTCCCAAACATTTGTTCTTGTTTCTTTTCAGAAGAGCTGAATTTAGACTTGATGATGAATTCTGTGTATTTCCCATTGAAACAGGCCTGTGAACAGTAAGACACAGTTTTTTACAGAGGATTTTCAAAGCAATAAAAAAAAAAAGTGTGATAGTGTTTGTGGTAAATATTTATCATAGTTTTACAGCGGTTAAGATGGAAGTAATTTAAGTTCTAAAACAGAATCCCTCCACATGTGTCGTCAAAAAGCGCCAAAATGCAAAAACAATTTACACACTACTGACACAGTTTCCTGGAGCTTAAACAATCATTTAACACAACTAGAGTGTTATAAGTTATAATAATTTGTCACATTGTTGATTTTGGACCAGATTTACAATGTGGTTGCTAGGTAACAGTTGTGGATTCTCCTCCACATGTGTCATATTTACTGGACAAAAGATGATAATGATGGGTGCACGGTAGCAGAATGGTTAGAGCTTTGGCTTCCCAATAAGGAGGTCGTGGGTTAGACTTCCGGGTCGGACCATATCAACATCTCACGATCTCTCTGGGTGGAGTTTGCATGTTCTCCCCGTGTCACTGTGGGTTTCCTCTCACCTTCAAATCCATGTATTTTTAGGTTAATTGGGCATCACTGTAAATTTCTCCTATGAGTGAAAGAGAGAGTGAATGTTTGTCTGTCTAATCCTGCGATGAGTTAGCCACTGTCTCCAGGGTGTTCCCCGCCTAAGGCCCAAAGTCACTGGGATAGTCTCTAGTCACCCACGACCCCTAAAGGGATTAAGCAGTAGAAAATGAATGAAAGCTAATAAAAACAACACAATGTTTAGTGAAATCTTAATCATAATCATGTTACTATGTTTTACCTAAGCTGTCATACGCTTTTTAAAACTCATAAAAAAAAACAAAAAAGAGTTATTTTCAAAAGCGTGACGAGGACCAGATGAAAACAGACTGAGAGCTGCAGTTTGCCCAAGTCTGATATAGACGAGAAGATATTTTGTTGTTTGCAAAGGAAATAATACTTCAGAAACTGCATTGTATCAACTAAAACATGATTTTGATGAATTGTGCAGCCCTGGTACAAACGTTACAGCTGTTTTAAAATATAAAGTCTGGTCTAAAGTGTGGTTTTGTGTCCTATTCATATCCTCTGCTGTGGGTTTAATGATTCTAGTAAAAACTCACAGGTATTCAGAGTAAACAGGAGCAGAGACACGTTCATTTCAACACGTTTATTTACATTCTCCGTACACGTCGTAACTCGGTGAAGCCTTGGCGTCTACTATTGCATGTCACAGTCTGTTCGTCCCAGTTCAGTCCTGCTGGTCTGGCGTTTTTCGTGTGTGTGTGTGAGTGAGCGCGTGTCCTCTCTCAGTCGACGGGACCCTGGAAGATGAGTTTGACGTGGCCCTGCTCTCCGGTGAGCCAGGTGCCGCAGAAGGGGCAGGCGGCGTGGAAGGCGTGGGTCCCGTGGGGCAGGGGGATCTGGCTCCACCCCGTCACAGTCTTTTCGGAGCACACGTGACCGCATGGGCAGAAGGCGTGAGTGGGAGGGCCGGCGTCCAGGTACAGGCCTCCCTCGCAGCCCAGCCACAGGGGAACGTACGGCCCCACCCTCCTGCACATGGGACACTCCCTCTCCGACGTGCTGGCCGGAGCGGTGCCCCCTGGACCGGCCGGGCCCTTCTCTTTTCGGTAGCCCCAGTTGTGGTAGCCGTGCACGTGGCCGCAGTTCATGTAGACCCAGGGCTGCTTCTTGTCCACGATCTCCCGCTGGGCCAGGCTGGGGAAGGCCAGCGTGTTGAAGCCCACGGGACACTGCGGGCGGGCCGCGTTCAGCTCCTGCCGCAGGGACTCCAGCTGTTTGAGGGTGGGAGTGTGGCGCAGGCCGGCGGGGGTCCTCCACAGCAGCGTCGCCCCGCACAGGTCTATGAGAGAGCCGTCCTGCAGAGTGTTGGACTCGTTCTCCACCTGAGACGAGAAAAGAACAGAGTATCAGCGACAGAAGACTGACCCCGGCTGTCAGAGCTAAAGTCTACGCTTTAAAGGAGATCTATTGTGTGTTTTCTATGAATTTAGGAAGAAACTATGACAAATGTAGATTATTAATTGACCCTGTGCATAGAAGCTGTTTATTTTCAAATTGTCAGACTTTAGAGTTAGTATTTACAGACAAATGCATTCTTTTATAACACACTTTGGAGAGAGAAAACCACCAACAACTCACTGTTCACTGCCTGATCTTAAAGTATTTTTCCATTTTAGACTGAGACAGTGAAACACCAAAGAAATTAACAAGTCAGCAGGAAGTTAGTGTTTTTTTTTAAATAATTAAGCCAACTGGCGTTCTGTGCACAGAACTAGCACATTGTTCATTATAAAGCACAAAAATAATCAAAAATGGTTTAGAAATATAAACAGGTTCACTGACTTCCTGTTCAAAAACTGCAGAACTGATAAGCCCCGCCTCTTCACTGTTAAATTTAACTCTAATTGGAAGTAAACACAGACAAATGGGTCAAGTGGTAGGTCAAAATGAGGATTTTCTGAGGACTCGAGCAAAAGCTGCAGAACAAAACAAGAATATTCAAACTGAATCAATCCAAATATAACTTTGAGTAAAATAACTGAGAGACAGTTATAAACTCACATAATAGGTCTCCTTTAATATTTCTTATTGGCTGTTCTGTGAAAGTGTATTTTTAAAACTCATCTGAGGAAACTGTGAACTGTGAACCCTTTTTCAATCCCTCCAACCACCACACGAGGGCGCTAAACGTCAGCGGATGGAATTCGTTGTATATTTGTTCATTTCCCGCTGACATCACAACACTCTCCGGGCCAATGATGTTTAAGACAGATGAAGGGCAGTTATCAGATTATTAATTTGACCCAGAGATGTGGCGAACCAGAATCTGGGGGTCGCAAGATGATTTCAAGATGTAAGTTTAAGAAGATGATTCTGTTTTTAATCAACTATTTACACTGAAAACAACACAACAAACTACTAAAATAAAACAAAAATAAAAACATAGTTTTGTTCAGGTTTACAACTTGAAATTATGACAAACAATAATTCATTCTGTTGCGGGGATTTTAAGTTGCTTGCATCGTTATTTTGGGGGTCCTGGTCTGAAAAAACAGTTTCTGTTATGTTTGAAGACTTATTCTGGGCCAAAGTGTTTGATTTAAGAACAGTCTACTTACCCTATCGGCAAATTCATTTTTTCTTATTTTAAGCAAAATTCTCCGAGTTTAAGTCAAAAATACATTAAAATAATCTACATTACGAACACTGCATAAAAGGCCAACATTTTACTTATTTTGAGTTAAAAATGTTTTATTTCAAGTGAAATTATCTGCCAGTGCAGTAAGAAAATGTGACTAACCCAGTTGTTTTGAGCAGAAAATGCTAGTTTCAAGTTCTCTTGACAAGATTTTTAAGCAAATCTGTTCTTGATTCAAGCAATTATGGCTTAAAACAGAAACAATGTCTTACAAATGTATATCTAGATAAGTTAAATCAGGATAGAATACCTTAAAACAAGTCAAATAATCTTATGAAGACTTAAAGGTGCACTGTGTAACTTTCTGGAGGTGAAATGTCTAAACAATTCAGTAGCAATAGAAAGTTAAAACTATACTTTGGGACTTTCTGAATGGAGATGAATATATATATATATACATATATATTTTAAAAATCAGCTAAAGGAACAGCTTTTCTGTGGAAACAGGCATGTTTGGGCTCCTCCAAGCCAAATAATAGACTATTTTCTGGCCATGCAAGCCTGTTCAAAGTAAAAACGCAGATTTGTATTAATTATTTACTGTAACAAAGGCATCTAAATTACAAAAATGTGCATTTGCTCAAAAAGTTGCACAGTGCACCTTTAAGTGAAAAAATCTTTTAAGTTTTGTAAGGTTAATACGCTTAATTCAAGTCATTTTATCTAAGTTAGATTTTCCCTTTTTTGCAGTGTAAGCATTAAAATCCAGTTCAAACTATTCCAATCCAGATTAAAATTCTGAATCCAAGTCATTTTAAACAAGAATAGATTTATTGCAAAAAAAATCTAGTCTTGTTTATCTAGTGTCCTTATGCCCAGATGAAGGCCGTGTGAGCCGAAACGCGTTGATGCGTAATTTTTAATTAATAGCCATAATGAAATAAAGGATTTTAAACTTTTTGAAACTAGACTGAGTGCCTTGGCTTTTTGTTGTTTGCATTTATCATTTTACAACACGCAGATAACTATCCTATTTTTTCCTAGACTAGATTTATAAATCTTTCAGAGGCTGAATAAGACGGTTTAACATTTGTCCCACACTCTCTCTGAGGCCGAGGGGTCAAAAGGTCACGGAGGTTCACAGTTCCCGCCTGTGTGTAGTGATAAGGTAACGAAATGCTTGTTTTTATTACTTTTCTCACCAGTTTGCCCCTCTGCTGGGCCGAGCGCGTCTCCCTCAGGGCAAAGACGTTCCCGCACACGGAGATCTCCCTCCACACGCCCGGAGACGGCTCCGACACGAACTCTCCGGCCGGATGCATCACCAGGACGCCGTTGGTGGTCAGGCCGTCCATCAGCCCGTCCGAGGTCCTCCACTTGGCCGCTCGCTCCTGCACAGACACGACAAGAGGACAGAGTTAACAACGGGGCTGGACATGATCATATTTAAGATTTCCCCCAATTATGGCTGTTATGATGAAGTAATTATCTAGCAACCACATTGTATTGGCCACAATAGACAAATGTTATTATTGTTTGTGTCAAATAAATTTCTCAGGAGGGCCAGGTTTTTTGAAGGGCCATTATGTCAGGGCCACAAAATGTCCCTTTTTTTTTTTTTTTTTGGCAAAATTTGGGATTGTTTCAACTGTTAAAAAGCTTATCACTGCAAAAAAGGAAAATCTAACTTAGATAAAAGCATATTAATCTTAAAAGACTAATTTCAAGATTTTTTCACTTAATCAGACCAAGTTTTAAGATAAGACAAGATATTGCTTTATTTGTCCCACGACGGGGAAATTCCAGTGTTGCAACGCACATTATAAGAACAGCAGGGAAAATAGGAAGCATGCAATCAAACAAGATAACTTAAAATAGACTTAAAATATATATAAAGATATATAGTTAAAAGACTATTATTTACAATAAATGTTTGCTATGGCACAGTGCAGGATATGACAGGATCAATAGATAAAGTGGCATCAGTATATAGTATATAGTATTATGTACAATATATGACTATGATTATGTACAACTGCAGCAGATGAACAGAATAAATAACCAGTAATAAATATGAGGTATAAGTATGACTATGTTTATGTACAGAGCAGCATTTAAGGAGGTGTAAATAGAGGTAATAATACTATCAGATAAAGTGACATGAGTGAGTTGTATCAGAGATGTTTACTAAGATTATTTGACTTAGTAAACACTTGACTTGACTACCATGGATAGATATAAAAACTTATTTTACGCAAATTCATATCTGCTTTAAGTAGGGCTGGGTTATTAATCGTAAAATTGAGAGATCGAATCGAAACGAATCGTCAATTATTTAGTCGTGGGTTTTGAATCAAAAGATCAAAAACCAATCTTTTGTCAGTAAAAACGTGTAGTTTGAAGCAAAACTCAAAACCTAATAAATGGGACAAATTAAAAGTTTTTGTTTCGTTAATGTACATGAACGGCAAGGTTACACAAAATCAAATCGAAAATCGAGATAGATTTTCTAGAAATAAAATTGTGATTATATTTATTCCCAGATCGCCCAGTCCTAGTTTTAAGCCATAATCACTTGAACCAAGAATAGATTTACTTAAAATCTTGTCGAGAGAACTTGAAACTAGCATTTTCTGCTCAAAACAACCAGGTTAGTCACATTTTCTTACTTCACTGTTTATTATTTCACTTGACATAAGACATTTTTACCTCAAAATAAGCTAAATTTTGTTTCTTATTGGTCGGCAACATTTCCAAACCAGAACCAGAACTGACCAAGGACTAGACTAGTACTAAGTCTGAAGAAGGAGCATTTAAACCAGGTCTAATCCAGGTCTAAAGATGAATTGAAAAAAGAAGCTACAATAGGGTCAATAACCCAGAGTTAAACTTTTAAAGCAGAACTAAGTAACATTTTCACCTCGTTAAATGTCTTAATAGGTCTTCATGATGGTTACATATGTATTTGGGGGCATTTGAAGCATTTGTGTCGACTCTCTAAGCTGCCTACCGCCTCAAATACGGTAACTGCAACTTCTCCGTCTTGCCTCATCCCAACCCGAATTACTCTCCTCAGAAACTCTTTGATTTTTTTCTATTCGGCAGTGCAAAATGTGTTTAGATGTGTATTTTGCTGCTTTATTTCAATCGTAAAGCTTCAATCGTAAAGCTACGCAAAAATGAGCAAAAATAAAAATGTTTATGCAGGTTCTCATAGTAAGAAAATTATTCAGCTTCATGTTTTGTAGAAGGCAACAATAATTGAACAGAGTAAGTCAGTTTTGTAAAATATATTAAGTAACACAATTCAGTACTGGTTAGGAAAGGAGGAGGAATAGAGGAGGAGGAGAGGAGGAGGAGGGAGGGGTCTGTCAGAGGTGGCTGCTGCTGACAGAAAAAGCAAACGTGGCTTTTTTACGTCTCTATTTTTAGAGCAGTGCAGGATGACTCCAGGACTAATGCACACTGATGCAGCAGAGGCGCTTCTACACAGAATCTACACAAACACAGAGCGAGGCAGTGCAAATACGGCTGTCTCTGTCTGTGTGTGTTGAGTTCAATAGTTTAAGCTCTTCTATATTTACTTCTGTGTAGGTTTGTGATACTTTCAGTACTTTTATCTTCTACAAAACAAGCTCTGTTATTATAATGGATCAGACCCTAATCATTTAAAAGCAACTAGAAAGAACAAAACTAATGAAATGAGCTGAACAGAAAAGTGAACATGTCGGTAAAGTGTTAACTACATGAACAAACCACTTGACCTTCCTGTGCCCAGAGAAAACAATTTAATTCTGGTGATTTCTGGAGGTAGGGCAGGGCAATATTACATTGTTGGCAGCCCAGTCTCTGGAGAAAACGTAGTCATGCCTTTTTTAAAAATATCAATATGTTACAAAAACCAGAACGTAAAATAACCACATTTACATTTTCTACATTATACATATCTTTCTCTGAAGACTATTGATTATTGGTGATACTAAACATGGGGATGATATAAAATTTGGAATGTTGTGTCAAAACTTTGGCTAAATACTCCTAAAGCCAAGAACTGCGTGACTTTAACACTAACCTCAGAGGCTAAAACTTATATATGTGGGGTGCACGGTAGCCAAGTGGTTAGAGCTCTGGCTTCCCAACAATGAGGTCAACATCTGTCAACATCTCACAATCTCTCTGGGTGGAGTTTGCATGTTCTCCCCGTGTCACCGTGGGTTTTCTCCGGGTACTCCGGTTTCCTCCCACCTCCAAAAACATACATGTTTAGGTTAATTGGGCATCACTGTAAATTTCCCTTAGTGAGTGAATGAGAGAATGAATGATTGTCTGTCTAACCCTTGCGACGAGTTGGCCACTGTCCAGGGTGTTCCCCGCCTAAGGCCCAAAGTTACTGGGATAGGCTCCAGTCACCCGCGACCCCTAACGGGATTAAGCGGTAGAAAATGGATGGATGGATGGACGCAAATATGTGAGAAATGAAAATTCAACTAAATACAAATAATTTTATTGCTTCAACAACCTCGAATATATATAGCCAATTATATAATTATTGCAAATATTATATTTTATAACACATTATGCCATATCACCCTGTCCTAGCTGCAAGCAATTAGACTCATTTAATTCTTGTATTCCAACAAAAAACTGCATTTAAGCAATGTTCAATAAAGTCTGGGCCATATGGGAAAAAATTAACATAGTGTTTTTTTTGGATCCAGATCACGTTTTCAATTTTCTCACGATTCCTGTAGACCGTTTATTTTCCTATTGTCTTTAGGTACGTACAATTCACTATCAACAGCTAAATCCAGCTGTCAAATTCTGACCAGTGTTGCCAGATTTTCTGAGAGAAACAAGCAAACTCAGCCCTTCAACAAAAAGTTAATGATTAATTAAACATTGTGTGTTGCTGCAAAACAAGTGTACGTGTTTTTCTTACAATAGCGACTTTTAGACAAGAAAACATGTTTCAGTCATATACATTTACAGTATATATTTTCATAAATCAAACCTGAAAAATTGCTAACATTCGTTCCTTTTATGACTTAAAAGCGAAGTCCAAAGTCGCTATAAAGACTTGGTTTTGGCAACTCTGAAACTAAGAGTAACAGGTTAGAAAAAAAAAAATCTGTATTTGAACAGACAGATGCAGCAAATAGAGAAAAGAGAAATCACGATATGACGATTTCATAAAAAAAACGGATCACGATTCGATTTTTATCACGATATTGCCCAGCCCAACGCTCAGTTAATCTTCCCTCTACACCATTGAAATAAGATTGGTTTGTAGAATAATGTCACATAAAACAATCTGTTGATGTGAGGGTTACATACAGTATTTAGTCTGAACACGTCTGCTCTATATACAAATGTGATGAGACCATAGTAAAGCCTCATTATATCATTAACAGAAGTAAATATCCCCTGCACTGGTCCGTGTGACAGTGCAGCTCCAGTGCGTGTGTCCGGTTATGTAACAGTTGTGCTTATAGGCTCGTGTGTGTGCAGTGATCTCTCTCTCTCTGTGACTGCTGGCCTGGTTCGGGGCTGTTCTGATGAATGTTGCATGGAGGGGGGATGGATGAAGTCACGCTGCACACGGCACACACGCAGTACCTGCACCGGCGCCGTCACGTTTCAGTCCGCCTGCCTCTCCCCCTGCGCCTCCACACTCGGTCCGCTCGTGAAGGTTAATGATATATAATAACATAAGGTACTTATCTGGACTGGCCGCTCGTGCGTGTGTGTGTGCGTCGCCGGCCGATACGCCCAGCTGCCATAATGTCCTCACTGTGACATTAGCGCTGCATGTTTCCCTGTCTTTACTACTTTCTATCCTTGTGATGTTTAGAGTTTTATAGCAAATCGGCACTGCAATATCTGATTTGTTTGCTTGTTTTTATAAGAAATAGCGACCTATATACGAGTACTTCCTGTTAGCATTTTGTAAGTGTTTTGAACGTAAACAAGCCGTCTTACGTTTAGTGCACAGATTCAGTTAGTTGATCACCACTACAAGGTTTAATCAAACACAATATAATAAGTCAAAACAGAAACAACAGCCACATTCTGATAACAAATATAAACAATCACAACTCTCCTGATTATTGAGAAAACAGTGGTAGAAAACCAGATAAACAACATGAACAATGAGGCTTCTAACATATTTTTCACTGGCACAGACTTGGAGATTACACACAAAGTCATTTCTCTTCTTAAACAAGAGGTTTCTGAGGAAGTTATTTGGTGTGCAACAGTTGAAATGTCCTAAACCACCAACTAATGTTACCAAAAAGCTAGTTAAAATCTGCACAACTGTCGATCTCTCAGTTTGCAATTTCCCGCTTGGTTTAATTTCTGCAAAACATAAGCTCCATGGAAGAAAAAATAAACATCACAGAAACACATTTCGTCCCACGTTCTCTGAATTTAATTTAAGTCAGATTGTTGAGGAGCATTTTTACAAATAAAATGATGTCAGAGCTTAAACTCTATATTATTCCTGCTATTGTCCATTTGTGTTTTTATTTTTGATGACGCAATCAGTGAGTGAGCTCATCTCTGAGGTGACACATTTCTCTGTAAGCAAGCTTATGTCATATTTTCTCAGTCTAATGGTAAATTAAATCTGACTTTGCAGAACGTGAATGACACATATCCCTGCTCATGAGCTCATGAGACTGTGTTATAATCACTATAATCTAAGTATGTACACATTTTGAGTCATCAACATTCTGTTCTTTTCAAAATTATGAAAAAAAGGGATGAAATGTTTTTCTTAGTTGATTCTCTTTTTGTGTGCCCGACCGATATATTGGTTGGCCGATATTTTTGGCTGATACGAGTACTTAAACTCCTATTGGTTATCGGCCAAAATATCACCGATATACTGCTGATATTTAGGGCATGTTGTACCTCATTTTAAAGCTTAGGTCTTCCAGAATACAACCATTCTATTCAATCAGCAATCAGATCAATATTTAGCGTGGTTATTACATTTGTTTGTGGAGTTGTTTTTTTGTCGGACTGCACCTGAACGCAGCACCAGGCTGACGCGCTGGATTTAAACGCTCTCAACTCCGCTACTAACTCAAGAAAAGGAAATAACTTCATCACAGATGACGCCCGCAAAAACGGAAAGAACTTTTATTTCATCAAAGTGTCAGTGTAAAGAAGAGGGACGATCCTTGTGAGAAAGGACACATGGCTGCAGCTGTCGTCAACAACAACAACAACAACAACAACAACAACAACAACAACAACAACAACAACAAGCTGAAGTTGGCTTTCTCACTACTTTCTCGTTTGGATTAAAGGAATTATTTTTGTGAAGACTTGGAATCTGAGAAGAGTTTATCTGGACGGTGAGTGTTTAAAAACGTGTTCACTTTAACTTTCAATGTACCTCTCTGTAGTTAGGGGTTAGCTCATGATACAACAATATTATTGCCTCAGCTCGTTCTTTCTGACGACAGTAAAGTGTTGTGTTTGTGTTTAATGCTGAGATACTCCAGGTTCAAATTTGGTTAGCAATAAAAATAGACCGCAGCATTAGTTATTATCACTGTATAAACAAATCTAGTCCTCTGAAATAGCAGACAAAATAAAAAAACATTACATAGAATTTGATCTTGTACCTTTAGTTCATAAGAAACAGCATAATCGCTGACAAACATGTTTTAATTCTACTACCCTGACTACACTAAAGCAAAAACTGTCCATGAAGCAAACAAACCCCAATGGTGTACCAATGGTAAAGCGGCTTCCACAGTGAAATGAAACCTCCTGAAGGACCAGGCTTCCCAAAGTCTCTGTCAGTAAGAACTGAGAGCAGTTGCAGTTTTCTTGTTGTTTTTCTGCTTTTGTAAAACTATTTACCAGATTTTCCCCTTTTTACATTTTGCATACAAACTCAATATTCTGCAAAGTTATTGTTTATTTTTGTTATCAGACTGTAGCTGCTTTTTCACATTTTAGTTCAGCGTTGTCTCTTGCAGGAGAAAATGATCTTTCACACTATTGACTTTCATAAATTTTTGCCACTCATTTAGAATGCTGTGTTATGCTCTATAGAAGACACTTTGCATGCATCCCTTCTTTCTCTCTTCATCAGGCCTCAGATGCTCTCCCACACTGGTCACATGCTCTGACAGAAACTATGAAGTCACCCGTGGGCGTCCCTGCTGTCCCCGGGCCGCGTGTTTCCATGGCGACGGACCGGGGTCACACAGGTCGACAACGCTACTCACCCCGAGGAAGATGTTCTTGGAAGAGTCGAAGCCGGCGGCGTAGATGCGGGCCGTGTAAGGGGCGCTGCGCTCGCACATGATCCTGCAGGCGTAGCGGGAGATGGTGCTCTGTGCCGATTGGCTGCCGTTGCCGCCCTCGCCCACGGCCCCGCCCCCTCCGCCCTGGCCGCTCCCACCGCCCGCCGTGTCCGTCACCACGAAGTCGATCATGCTCTCGGTGGACCGGCCAATCTGCAGAGACGAGTCAATATCAAACTTTTAATACAAACTCAGAGAAACAAGAAATGCACTTTTGTTTCCAATAATAATAATGTTGTTTTATCGTCAAAAACATAGCTGCAGTTGCATTTTGTTTAATTTACACGTTTAGCACAAATCTTATATATTCTTTGGTCAATCTAGAAAACTCTCCGCTTCACTTTTTGATGTCATTAAATGGTAATACAGGAAGTGGTTCAATGTGTTTTTAACTCCAAACACCTTGCTTAGTTTTGCAGCTACAGCTAATGTTTTAGCCTTGTTTAAACTGATTGATTGTTGTGGCAGAAAACATTGCAGACTTTTTTTTGTAGTGATTAACAGATGGCATGAAGTTTTTCTGGTTATTGGTCCCATTATATCGATCCAGCAAATATCATTTATTCACAGTAAGTTATTAAGTTGTTATTTGCGCTATAACACCATATGAACCCTTGTCCAATAAGTTAAAGTTGGGGTAACTAACTTTTTTAGTTCTAAATTAGTAACCTTTGTGTTTTCCACTAAAAAGTATATGCTAAATACAGCGCTCTGTGAAAAAAGGAGACCTCTGACTACTTTCTGAATCGAATATCAAAGAATATTAGTTCTCATCAGGAGTCAAATGCTGCTCTCTGATTGGCTGAGCTTGGGTGGTCCTCTCCACTTTCACTTTCTGTTTGTAAGAAGTGCTTTTAAGCCATAAATGCAATCAAAAATCTGTACATGTTGATATTAACCATGTGTTGAAGGATTTAGGAAAGGTAGTTATCAGATTTTAAATCTAAATCACGTTTTCAGCTACCTTACCTTTAACTGAGTTTCAAGACAAAAAAAGCTAGTTTCAGTCATAATACTGGTATCGGCCGATATCGAGTATTGGCAGACACTTTAAGCCACGGTATCGAAATTGGTATCGGAACTGAAAAAGCTAGATTGGTGCTTCCCTACATTTTAGCTGTAATCTCAAAGCAATAACAGAAAACCTAAATATTCAAAACAAAAACGACAACAACTCAATGTTGTCATAGCGTACTGTAGCATAAATCAGTTCAGTTAAGGCCAAAATGGCTGTTAACAATAAAATAACCTCGTAATGACATCACAAGGTGCATTTTAAGCTTTGCAGACAGAGACAACATTACTCAAACATTTATGAATGAAATAAAACACAACTTTTGGTATGTTTCTGAAAAATAACCCACTTTCTAACACTGTCTAAAAGCTCACAGGAGTCAATTATGGAGCTTTTATGTAGAAAAATGACCAGGGACAAAGAGCTAGAATGGTTCCAGGAAGGCGATGAATTACAGATTTAATTTGCTAATAAGCAGCTGGACACAGAAGTAAACATGGCCATTGTGTGATGACCTTTTGATGTAATTATCCTTTACCTACAAAGAGCAGCTCTGTTTGTCTTGTAAAACTGATATGGCCATGCACATTTTCAATTATTAGACCATTTTCTTTTGTTTAAAGTGCACACAAGGTTTTTTTTATGATTAAGACCTATTATTAATATAAAAGGTAGTTTAACACGAATAAAGTTTGTGAAAACAAGATAAAAATTTGATGAAAGTTTCAGGAATGGCAAGGCCGTCCAATTCAAATTTCCAGTGGAGCCGTTTTTTTGGAGGGTGACGGTCTATGACATTATACCACAAATCTCTGTTTTTAGATCCAACATCCCAAAACAACTGGAAATGATAAAAGTACCTTTCCCCAAAACAAAATGGCTCAGACCTGTTAGTACAGATTCACCTCTGTTCACAGTCTGTCAGAGGGTTTCCCAGGTTTCTATATTGTGATACGCTTCATGGCCCAATTTACCTTCATGAGCCAAATTAAAGAGCCACATTTGGCCCTTAGAGAAATATATGAATAGGATATTTTCAGATTTCTCACATAAAACACTTTTTTATGACTTTCTAACCCAGGGGTGTCCAAACCTTTTTCACAGTGGGCTGCTTTTTAAAACTTTTACATTTTAAAAAGCAGCCATGAGTCACTTGCATGGCTGCGAAGTGAATCATTCAAAATTTTACATTTGACCAAATGCTAATGAACCACCACACTTTTTAGAAGGCATTAAACATAAAATTTTGGTTTATACAACATCAAAATGTTTGTTATTTCGACTATGCTCAAATTTGACATTAAAAACTATACTTTTTGTAATTTGGGCCAATCTAGCAGAAAGTCTGAGGGACAAAAATAACTGGTCCAACGGTCACATTTAGCCCCCGGGCCGCAGTTTGGACATGCCTGCTCTAACCATAAATTTGTAGTTAAGCTCAAATTATAAAGCTACATTAGCATGACATCAACATTTATAATCAGAAAGCACACCATGAACACTAAGATATAGCTAAATTATGATGAACTTATTTATCAAAAATATTTATCATTGTGTTTTAGTTAAAAGAATTGTCCATGTTCTCTTTCTTGACAGTTTTCTCAGGCACATGTACAGTAACACACTGCCAGAGCTGGATTGGAGCACCGGGAATTTGCCAACGAACTTTTGGGTCAGTCAGCATGACCCCAAACACGACACTGACGGAATGAATCCCTTTTTTTATTCAGGTCATTATAATTCCGACTGTAGTGGCCCTGTAAAGACCGCACAGAGGACCACAGCGATGTAGATGCAGCTTGTGCCAGTCTGTCCTGCTCTTTCCTTCCTCTCTTCTGCCTCTGTACATAAATAAATCCCAGCTTTCAACTATTATCGGTGTGAATTCTCATCATCTGTGTGTTCTCCTTCAGTTAACCTCGAGCGAAGATTGACAAATTTACTGTACAAACTACTAATTAGTCTATTTATGCAGTGCGACTCAGGGTGAGTGAGGTGCTGCACAGAACAGCTGCTGACGGCTACTTTCTCCGTGAAATGATCCAAAGACAGAAGTGAACAAACCAGGTAGACACTCCACAGAACGAGCTCCGTCTTATGCAACAGTTTGGCCTTGCTGTCGCTCGAGTTCGTCTGGAGGGAGAGAGTAGGAGTTTTACAGGAGCTGGATGGAGCCTCGGTGGGTCTTCTGTTGATGTTCCCAGACATTTGTGACTCAGGGCCTCCCGCAGTGGTCCCGCAGAGAGAACCGGCTCATCCTGACCCAGAGAGCTCACGCCTGACGCAGCATCGCGACAAGCTGCCGTCGCAAAGTCAGTATTTGTCACCATCGTTTGGCCCGTGTAAGATTTAAAAAGACTAACTCTAGAAACAAAATGTCAGGATAACTTACAATTGAGTTTAGAGCGCTAAAAATATGATATTGCATTGTTCTTAAGAACCTTGACTTCAGCATATATAAATATAGACAGATATCTTAAACGTGACCACATGTTGTTTCAGAGTAACCTCACGTCTGCTCTTGAAGCCTCCCTCCTGCACACTGACCTGAAACATGTCCGTGTTGGTGTCATGGGTGTACTCCACGATGACGGAGTGACTTCGGGACAACGTGTAGGAGATGCTGTGCTGGCTTTTGTTGCTGAGTGCCTGCCCAGAGAGAGAGAGAGAGAAAACACGTGAAGACATGAGGTTCGTAGTGCACATACACACACACATACAGCAGCAACAGCAGCAGCACGAGGAGGAGGTCACATGACGAGGAGACGACCGGAGGACACAGCAGGCGAGGGCTAATTCATCTGCATCGAGTGACAGAGGATTTATGCATCAGAAATGGCCGGCTCCCTGTAGGGCACCGGTCGACTTGAGTGCGTGTTGTTGAATATCTAATTATCCAAAAGACTTCGAACATACGAGGGAGAAATTAAAAACCTCCCTTGAAAGTAGAGTTCTGCAGTAAATCCAGTTTTAATCAAACGGTTTCAATGATCAGGCTGGGACTTTGGATTGAGAGGACGTCTGCAAAGGTTTGAACAAAGTGATTTAACACATTGGTAGGGCGACCTGTCTCTCCTATTTACCCGGAACAGTCACAATTTTAAGGCTTGTGTCTCTGCAGATATATTCTAAAAACATTGATATAAACATTGATTTGTCCCAGACATACAGAGATGAAGAGATAGACAGAGAAAAGAGGTAGATACAGAGAATGAGAGAGAGAGTTAGACAGTGATAAAGGCTTATTTTATTTTGCTAAATCTGTCCGACCTTTACACAGAAGTAGAACTTTCAATTATTGTTTAACCCATGGAGATTTTAAGATGCTAAACATGCATCTTTTTCCCCTCGGTTCAGTTACAGTTTTGGCAGTAACGCACAAAGTAATTAATAAATCATTGCTTAAAGAATAACTTGATATAATTATAAGGAACCTGACGACTCAGTGAAAATAAAGGGAAATCCAACATTTTTGCAGCACTATACAGCTTCCACTGAAATACAACCTACAGGACCACTAGGCTACTGCTAAATGTATCACTTTGTAATGTCAGAATACATTTTAAATAATTATTTTTTGGTTAATTAAAATCTCTATTGGTTTAGATCAAATGAAAATTCTGCTGATGTGCAAAGTCAGAATCTTAAACTCTAAATAAATCTCATTGAAATTACAATAAAAATGACCATAGTGTGGTGCACCATTATTGAAGTTGGGGTAACTAACTTTTTTAGTTGTAAATTAGTCAACACAAAAATAGTCATATAAAGTACATGATAAATGCAGCACAACAAAACAAGACCACTGAGTAGTAGTACTGTCTGAACTCAATAATAAAGAAGTTGATTTCAATTCTGGAGCTGAATGCTGCGCTCTGATTGGCTGTTCTTGGGTGGTCCTCCCCAGTTTCACTTTGTTGTTTGTCAAAAGACGTTTATCATTGACCAAAAGTGCAACAAAAATGAATACATGTCAATATTAACCATGTGCAGAAGAATTTATGAGAGAAAATTATAAAATTTAAAACCTAAATTGTGTTTAAAGTTTGAAAATCAGCTACCCCTTAAGCTAGTCTCTCACCCAGAGAGCAAAGTCTCCAGGCTTTGGGGTTGTGGTTTGTTCTGAGAGTATAGATTTTGTCTGTC
Source organism: Mugilogobius chulae (assembly GCA_038363315.1). Classification (NCBI taxonomy): domain Eukaryota; kingdom Metazoa; phylum Chordata; class Actinopteri; order Gobiiformes; family Gobiidae; genus Mugilogobius; species Mugilogobius chulae. The sequence continues at coordinate 33,464,026 of CM076404.1, forward strand.
TTCTTAACGGTCACAAACAAAACCTCTCTGCAGAATGGTGGAGATGTGAAATAAACCACTCTTGTTCAGTGCTCGAGTGTCATTTCCCCAGCCTGATGCATCAACCAGTTTAATTTCACTTGGTGAAAACCGCCTGACATTGCATCTTTGGGGTTTGTTCGCTTCACAGTAGGCAGAGACGTGATAAAAATTTAACCAGTCACTACTTTTTTATCGTTTTTTCATCAAGGGAGTAGAGAATAAACATGTGTGTCAATGACTGTTGCTGTTTTTATGTGGTAAACTTGAAAATTAAAAGTTACAAAATTATATTCTAAGTTCATTTTTGGACGACCATACTTCCTGCTTTTTGGGAACCGTCTGCAGCGCTGCGATACCTGACCTGTAGCTGGAGTGAAATGAAATTGAGTGGAGGCACTATCATTTCTCTTCCACCACAAAGTACAAACATTTGCTAGTATAACCTTAGCCCCAATGCAAAGTTATGTCTGTGTAACACCACTTAGTTAGAAAATAAACAATAACACCACTAAATCAGACACAAAACTGCCCCTTTACGCCGTGTGTCCTTTGATAATGTATTCTCCTGGTTTGTAAAGCTTTTAACATATTGTCACATCTCTCTAATAAACCTGTAGCGCTGACAGCTGTAATTGTACCTGTAACATCGAGGTCTTGACAAACTACAAAGTGTTTTAATAGTGGACCGCAGCGGCTCCAATCCATCTAAAAGAGTGGGACGTGTCCAAGTGCGTTTTCTCTCCGAGCGGTGCCAGATGGTGCTGCAAACAACCATCTGGCAATGCTAGAAAAGCCAGTCAGGATAGCTGCTTCTTCTTTTTTTTTTTTACAATATGAAGCAATGTTTAGTGAATTAAAAGGTGCTGCCAAGCGTATTCGTGATTCATTGGGTAAAATATGCTTTTCTCGGTCTGCGCCAGTCGCTGTTAGAGTCACACGTTGTCACCGGGCAGACAGCAGTGATTAAACTCAAGAGTGACAGCGAGGAATACAGGGATGAATGCAAGGTGTAGTTTTATCATCATTTTAGTTGTGACATTATGCTGAATTTTGAAGGTTGTGTTGTTTTGGGGCTGTCCTTTCAAGTCATAAAATAATGAATTTTAACAGTTTTTCAGGTTTGACTTACAAAAAAAAAATCAAATAAAAGGATGTCGGTGCATAAGGTCTGTTGCGGGTGTTCCGAGGCGTACCTTTGACACCAGCGGGGTGGAGACATTGTGGATGACGTCCGGTTTGACTCCGTTGGCTTTGGGTCTCTTGTAAAGGGCCAGTCGACTTCTCCTGCGACCTTTGTCTCCATTGGACAGAGACCCATTGTGCCTGAAAAAACAGCAGGACAGAAGTTCAAAACAAGCACCGCACCATATAAACCACTGTCAATAAAATACATGTTACATTTTGGACCAGTGGGTACCATTTTTAAGTTCCAAAAATGGCTAACCTTTAAATGTTAAGCAAAAATAATAATCTTAGCTGCATTTTAATGAAATGAGGTGTCCAAGCTGTTTGCATTGGGCAGTGACTGTGGCTTTTACAATATTTTGCTGTATTTTAACAGAACACCATAAATTGCATGGAAATAATCTTAGTATATCAAGGTTTCTGCAGGGAGGAGAGGTCAAATTTAAGTTTTTTTAAGATCTGTTTAAGACTACAAAACATTCAAAATGTCGTGACTTATTGACCCTATTTTGTCCCGCCCACTTGGTTTGGAAATGCACTTCCTGTTTAGCTCTGTTAAGGTAGCTAAGGTGTTTGTTTGTCTGTCTTGTGGTGCCATTTTAATTAAATATAATGACAGTTAAAATAAACCCATCGACTGAAATCTACAGGCTAAATGCAGCTAAACAGGAAGTGCACATCCTAGAAAAGTAGGCGGGACAAAATAGGGTCAATAGTATTTCACAATGCTGCTTCTTTTCCAGAGGCTTCTTAAGGTATAATTTTATATTTTGCTACAAATCATTTTATACAGCAACTGAGTATTTCCTCTATTCAATCAAAGAACAGAGGAAGAAACACTCATTGTTTTATACTAAAGAATATTGTTGAGAATTTCCCGACAAGAAAAGCTGCAGCAGTGTGAAATAGATTTGTAAATCTGACAGAAATTGCGTCATAAAAAATGTAAGATCACTGCAATTATTTTTAAATCAAGACTTTTTAAGGCCTTAAATTCAAACTTTTCGATGTAAGACTTTTTAAAACAAAGCAGAAACCCTGATATAGGTTACATTTTTCTTTACAAAACCAAAAAGCTCGACAGTAGATGCTTAAACAGGTCGGGAATGTTGATTTGACAGTCACATACTTTGAATATGACCTTCGTGGAGCTAATTTGGTTTGAGCAAATTCTAGAAAGCACTGTCATCATTAGGCTAACTCTGTATTTGCATAAACTTTGACGGACTAAAATCATTTAAGTGTCTACATATGTGGCAGTGCATTCTTCCAGTTCTGTCAGAAAAGAAACACAGTCATTTTTTTATCAAACACAGTGAACTCTTTGGGCTTTTAATGACATGTTTAGAGCAGAAAACAGAGGCTGTGTCGCTGCTCGATGCAAATGTGTCGAGCTTCCTGTGAGTGAAACAAATGAAGTGGTGAGCCATGTAAAATCAAGTCTCGTCCTGTGAGCTATTATGCATCTGACACTGGCACATTACAGCAAAACTCAGTGAACATTATAATTATGAGTTTACCCAATGATTTGGCTCTTTTGTTTTGACTGGACTAGTTGAACAGAAATACTGAAGCCAGGACAAATGACCACATGTTTTGTTTGGCTTTTGAATGAATCCAATAGAAACAGGCAGAAATTTTTTATTAAATATGTAGAAGTGTTAGTTCATCTGCTGTTTGTCCTCGAAACTCAGCCAACACGTGTCCGATTGAAGTGAATAAAGATTGGCTAACAGGTTATGAGCTGCTTCTCTACCTGGGCCAGGTCTGAATATCAGTTATGTAACCATTATTTAATTTGTGAAATTGTCTTAATTACGAGCGCTCATGTTGTGTGAGCACCGCTAAAAGGTCATTTCACACATTTTCACTCAAATCAATGTGGTGATTACCAGTAGTGACACCGTAGCAACGAAACACTCAATATTTCATTTTGTGAAATTTGGTAAGTTGTCCACTTCTGATCCCTCGTTATATAGATTTTCTTTTCTAGCAGCTGTTTGTTTTGACAGACAGACGGCTAATTATCTAATTACATAAAGTATTAGAAATATATTGTCTGGATTTTCCGAGCAAATAAAAGCCATTGATTAAAAAGGGAAAATCAACAATTAATGATTGACACTGGGAGATATTTGAGAAGAGAACTGCACAGAATGTTCTTTTCTCCTGGTCACACGGCTCTTTTATTGTTAAAATGGACATTTGATCTGAAAACACTAGAGCTGCACAATGAATCAAATGTCAATGAATGCAAGTTTGTACTTTGTTTTTGTGTGTGTTGTTTTAATATTGTGCATTTGAAGCACTTTGAGCATCATTCTTTTTCAGAAACAACTAAATATGTGGCTTTCTGCACAAAACTGTAGATTAAAATAGCTCAAATTGGATCGTTTGAATAATTTGTTGGCTGTTCATCCCAAATCTTGCTGCCTTACTAGTTTATATTATAGACAAAATTAATTGTATAATACTAATATTTTTCCATCTTAGTTTTACAGAACATGAGCGTTAGACAAAGTGTGCATGAAAAGGTCAATTTTGCCAAGTACTGTACTTAAGAGAAAATTGCAATTAAAATGCTCAGCTTCCTCTTAGTTTGAGTCGATTTTTTTACCCACACACACAACATGATGAAGCTGGACGTTTGGTACTGTACTGTGTGGGTTACCATGGAAACGATCTCTCTTGTCATTATTACGGCAGCTCGATGGTCAGTGGCGGCAGAAGAACCGGCACATTCTGTCCTGTACGTGTTTAAAGATTTGTGTCTTTTGTGAGGCGGCCGCCGAGGTCTGAGAAATGTCTAAAACGTGAATATGAAAGTGTATAAGCGGCGATTCTCAGATGAAACGTGTCTCCTCTGTTTTGTGCCCAGGAGAAAGAACAGTCAGTGCAGTTCTCTTCTCAAATATCTGAACATTTTGTCTCCGTCGCTGAAGAAACACGACATTTTCTACTAAAACTATTTATTGTAATAGAAGGGATATTCTCGTCGACGCTGGCTATTTCTGTCCACAACCAATTTAGATCCTGGGAGAAGGTTATTATTCTTTAGTGCTGCTCCTAGAATTGAATCTCTTCTTCAAATATGTACTGGTAATTGTTTTGTATATAACTCTGTCAGCGTTTGGTCTTGACAACTTTTGCTGGAAGATTTTACCTACTTTGGGATGCAAACGATTGGAGATTATTGAGATAGTAAAAATCAGAAACTAAACATAAAAAATGTAGTATCATGATATTATATGCTCAAGGCACCTTCATGAGATGGATTCTATTAAGAAATGTGTGTGTTTTAACAAAATTTTAAGATTTCATCTGGAGAGACCCCCGCTGTTCGGTCATGGTGAGTCGGACCAATCACAGCTTTGTTTTTTAAAGAATTTGTTGAAACCAATACAAACATGATGACGCAAATAGACAAACGTCTTTTTTATTTATTTTTATATTTTTTAATTGCACATTTGTGGACAAGAAAGACTGATTTAACAAAAAAAATTACTTTTTTTTTTCTGCAACTTTCACCTTCCAAACAGATTCAAATACTGGCTTTGACGTTCCTTTTTTCCCGATGAATATTAGCGTCAGTCTATACAGATTGATCATGTGTGATCAAGTTAGTCTGACGTGAGCCAGGTTAGACATTTCCAAACTGAAAAAAATATGGCCAGAAACTCCACTCCAACTGAACTGAAGCTGGTCAAAAGATAAACTTTGACGCATCGCAAGGATAATTATGGATAATTATTAAAAAAGTGAAATCTACCAAATGGCATTTGTCACAAGTTAACAAGCTGTTGTTAGAGAGGTTCAGTTAACCTTTAAGCGCCAAAGTAGCAATTCTGCACCAAACCATTTCAGCCTCTGTGTTCAGACTCCAGGTACACTGTTTTTGATAAGTTTCAGAAGCTTAAGAAATACCAAACGCAACTCTGTACCAGCAGTTTTATAAACTAATACAAAGAAATATTCACTTTGATTCTCCAGGTGAAAGTTTTAAGACTTTATATTTACAGAATTGTATTTCATCTAAAAACTACAGCGCCTAAAGGGTTAATTCAGTTAGAATGCTCTGAAGTCAAAACTTGTGGGAATCATCCGACTTCTTGCCTGGAACGCAGTGCAAACGCTTGATATTTTGAAGTTTTCTATATAACTAATAGTTTTGCCAGGACTTTATCAAAGTATTGAGAAAGAAAAAATGTGACCAAAAATAAACATTTTTATAAAGTTCTATAGCAGTAGGCCTAAACATTATACTCCAAAAAATATCCATAAACATATTTTTTATCAGTGTTTACAGCTCCATCACACTTCCTTTATAAACTGTAATTTAATATTTAGATACAATGAAAGTGAAACTCCATGCTGTCCCAGATGTTTGTCTCACACTCACCCTAAAACGATGAGCTCTCCGTACTTGACGGGCTCCTTGTCCTCAGTGAAGACTCCGTCCTGGGGCTGTGAGCTGCAGCCCAGAGGAGGCGAGGGCTGGGTCTTGTTACAGGACGGACGCAGCTCCAGTGATGGGGGGGACACAACGCCTCTGAGCTCCCCTCCAAAACCATGCCCACGGGCCCAGACGCAGGCTCGCTGTGAGGACAGAGGACAGACACAGGGTGAGAACTGTATGGAGACAACTCATCTGCACTTTGAGGAGAAAACGGAAACTCCACCCACTCACACCTCATTTCAGATACTGGATCGTGTTGGATTAACATTGTATTTAGGACTTTTAATCAGAAGTGTGACCAAGTCAGTAAGGCTTTGGCCTCAAGTCCAAGACAAGTCCCAAGTCACAGAGAAGAGTCAGGTCTCAAATCAAAGAGAAACAAGTCCAAGACAAGTCCCAAATCAGAGAGAAACAAGTACGAGACAAGTCCAAGTGCTTTAATTTAAGTTTCAAGTATTTAATTTTTTATATAAATCATCCAATTTAAAACAGCCTACATTTCTGGTCACAGAAAAAGAAGTGATTCGAGACATGTTCCAGTTACATATTTTTTGAGGATACACATCAAGTCGTCTCAAGAGCTCCATGTAAAGTCATCAAAAATAGTGACTTAAGTCTGACTCAAGTCCACACCCCAGCTTTGATTGATAATTACTGCTGAATATGTTCCCACCATCAAAAAACAAAACAGTAACTAAGATGTTTAACTAGCTATAACTATAAAGCACATGTTTTCAATGTATTTATTGACCTGTCCATTTGACACTCGCTCTATTAAAGGTTGTATGGAGGATTTTCAAAAAATATTTTTTGTCAGTCTTGGTCAAAAACAGTTGCATAGATTTGTAACAGCCTTGTACTTATGCTGAACAAAAAAATAATTATTAAAATATATAAACAGTGGACCTGATGAGGCCAGTAAAACGTTGACCAATAGATAACGAGGTACCTCGTTATCTATTGGCTTGTGAACTTGTCAAGCAAACCCTCAGTGTTCCTAAGTAACTCATTGGCCCAGTTACATTGAGGGGCGTGGCCCTGGGAGGGGAAACACATGTGCATCATTTGAAAAACAGCAAACAGTTGTTGGATTTGAAAAATCCTCCATACAACCTTTAATGTTGTCACAAATCACAAACAACACAACCAATATGAATTTTTGGAGTTGATACCACTGATAAAGGAATTTGAAGATTCAAAAAGCTGGCTATTTTCGGACAAAGTCTTAGTTATAGTCAGAAGAAGTTTTAGAAGATTAAGATGCTTTGACTTTTATCCAGATGACTTTGAAGTTTTTTTTTATAGTCACTCCTGTACACAGACGAAACTAAAATGTTAAACACAAAAAACCCCTCTTACAAATTTCAACAAAGCAAATGATTGTAAAATGAGATTCTTACTGTTTCAAAGCCGAAAATGCCTGATTAGGCTAGTTACGGCTGCTAAATGTTAGCTTAAAATGGGGCTAAAAACAGTAAGTGTGACATTTTGGGCTTTCTACTGGCAAACATTTGTGAGATACATTCAGAAATATCAACGTAAATAAATAATATTAACTGTACACTTACAAATTATGGTTTTAAAAGATGTAATTTTGTCCTTTTCATGTGTAACAAGCTAGTTGCGCTAAAACGTACAAAGTGGGCAATGCTAGCGGATTAGCCCTTATTTCTATGGTAACCGCTGCTGCTTCTCAAGCCTTATTAACTTAACCTAACACAAAACATATATTCGTTAATAAATCAGAAGAGAAAAGTGTTATGGATGAGTTTTTTGTCTTTTTGTTTTCATGTTTTTCTCAGGTGCGATTAACAGTTAGGCTAAGCTAGCCAGCGTCGTCAACTGAATCCAGAGAGAATCCAGTGTCACAACAGTTAGCTAGCTAATATTAGCTAATATTGGTATAACTTTCAACATACGACTGCATTTTAATCATAAAATAGTACAGTTAGACGCACATTAAAGTTATAAATGGTAATAATATTTTAAGATTTGTCCTAAAATGTGCTCACCTTTTTGAAGACTGTTGGCTGCAGTTAGCCCCTAAAGGTATCGCCATGGAGACGACTGAGCTGTGAACTTTTGAATGTGAAAACTGGGATTTTACCATTTCTGGGTCAAATAATAACACAACTGGTAGATCTAAATCCTGATTGTGAACTGGAGCTGGTCGAGGGGCTAACGCTTCACGTACGAGATCAACTGTCACCTCTACAACAATCACAACTGTCAAAAATATAGACTATCTGTGTCTACCACCACTTTAGTAATTTGTTACAGGTTAAGTCTGATAATAATGTATGGTTGTAATGGCCTCACTGAAATAAAGAAACTATTTTCATGGTTTGGTTGAAGTAAGGCTGTGCAAAATTGACAAAAATAACTTTGGTGACGATTTTCAGACAATATTTTATCAATCCAACAAAAATGTGTTAAAACGTGTATTGAAACTTTTTTGTTGACGTCTATTGACCCTATTTTGTCCCGCCTACTTTTCTAGGACGCGCACTTCCTGTTCAGCTGCATTTAGCCTGTAGATTTCAGTCGATGGGTTTATTTTAACTGTCATTATATTTAATTAAAATTGCCCCACAAGACAGACAAACAAACTTGTTAGCTACCTTAACAGAGCTAAAAAGGAAGTGCACTTCCAAGCCAAGTGGGCAGGACAAAATAGGGTCAATAGGTTTCGTTCACTTTGTAGGCTCTGTGCACGGAACATCAGTTGACTTGTTTATGTTCAAAATAGCTAACTTCTGTACATACAAGCATTTGTTAAGTTCATTTCTATGAGGTTTTCACGACACCAGCTTAAAACGAATAAATACTCAGAAGATCAGACAGTGACAGTGAGTTGTGGTGAATGTTACAGAAAACATGTTAAAGACTTCACAAATCAGAAGAATAATTCACCAGAGGACACTTGTGTGTTTTAAAAAAGTTTGTATTTAAATGCTAACGCTAACAGGAAATGCTTGTATGTATAGAAGTTAGCTGTTTTGAACAAAAACAAGCCAACTGAATTTGATGACTCATTTACTTTTAGTATTACTTTGAGCTGCTTGATCTTAATTTCTGTTAATTATATGTTTGGTCTAGTGGGCTATGGAATATCTTGCCAGACAAATGTGAAATCAAATACTAAATTGCAAAAATATGACTTTTGTGCCCTTAGTTGAAAGTTTGCAGCATCACTTTTTCAAATTTGTATTTTTTTAAATTCACTTTTTGTAGCGTTTTTCCATGTGCTGTATACTCAATGTTACATTTTTGGGTGTCTTGAGACATTCACAATATTATCTAAAATTCAATATGTTGCACACAGCTTTAGGTTGAAGTCATGTGGGGACATTTTCTTTGGTTTAATGGCTACATTTAGGTCTGAAGTTATAAAAAAGGGTAAGTTTAGGTCTAGGGTTTGGAGTTGGTTAAGATTAAGATTAGAATTTTACTAATATAATATTTATAACAAAATTTTACATCCACCATAGAAATCAACTGGCGCTGCATCATAGAAATGCAAAAAAGGAGAAATCATGTTGTTCCATGAGATCGGGTTACAATGTTTAGTCCCTGGTTTATTTACAAGTTCATCCACTAGAAAAGCAGTAAGATCTGAAGGACTCCTGAGCGATCACCTGTATATTGTCTTATAGCCGTTAGTATTACAAGTTTTGAAAATACCCGAGAGTGTCAACTTCTGCAGTCTTATTGACCACATTTAACAAGTCATGGTTGCGTTTATGAATCTTTTATTGGTTGTAGATTAAAATAGTGGGATCTAAAGTTGGACGTTCTAATCTTGTAACTTGTGAAAACAGCTGACAAATTACATAGGCTACTGTAAATAAAAGCTATGCACAGAAATAGCTTCACTTATCTGTGGAGGAAAGCGGAGTTAGAGTAGCTTTGGCAAGTGATCCAGTTTGCATGTATCAGTTTGGTATATATAGGCAAATGTAATAGCCAACGTTGTTTTAAAACTCTTGAAAAGACACAAATCAGTCCGTTTTGCTCATGGTTTATCACATATTTCAGGGAGTATAGCAGATTTTATAGGCCTACGTTGGTATAAAGAGTTTCTTAACCTGATTCATGTTACAGAATTAGGTCAGTTTTAATCCTAATTTGCCTTACAGTTGATGTCATTTTGCATTGCTTTATGTAATTTAACTCTATTAGTGTAAAAAGTGCTCTACGACGAGACAGTCTTCTCCATGTGTGGCTGCTCTTAACCACCAGATAACAATCTATTGACCAAGTGTCAGCTCCAGAATCTAAATGAAGCTCAGGAGACTGAAAGCACTCAATATCACTGAAGACAACACGGACAGATCTGACTTTACTCACACCGTCTATATCTACAGAAACCTGAAGACAACACAGCACAGAGTGGGAATCCTTCTACATCACATTACTCATCACCCGAATATTGTCCAACAAAGTGGCGTTTTAACAGCTTCTAAACACATCCTAATGCTGAGGCTGATTATAACTCTTTGTGGGCGGGACCACCTACACCGATAACAACAGGCCTCTTAGCTTTGGTCTGTGTTTAAGCCTATTAGATAATCATCCCGGGATCGTCAGAGGAACAATGCTCCGAACACGCTCCCGGTTTGGACTCACAGGGCTCCCAATGTAATGAACAGTTCCATGAATCTTATGAGGTCTTAACATTGTCCAAACCTGTCCAAGACGTCACAAATGCCTATCTTAGAATTCATTCACAAAACTTACAAGCATTAAAGCTGAACAAACTGATATTGTATTGTAAAGTACTAAACCTACAGTATATATAATGTATATTGTAAATGCTTGTGACAAAGCCAGACCATTGTGCACTGCCTGAATGGAATAATGAAGTTATTTATTTCTATAACCGAAAGCTGAAAAACATGCTTTTATTTAAAGATGCATTCATTGTGTAACTTTCTGTAAGTAAAAAGTCGAGTACATAATTACCTAGAATTAGAAAGTTAGAATCATACTTTGGGATGTTCTGAATGGGTCTAAATATAATTAATGCCATAATGATAAAAATAACTACACTAACAACTTTTCTATAGAAACAAACGTGGCGATACAAGCCTGTTCAAAGCCAAAATGCAGATTTTTATTGTATATTTACTGCAGCAAAGAAATCTAAATGACAAAACCTTGCTTTTATTCAATGTGCATGTACCTTTGAGTAAATTTTTTGGCCATAAACATACAAGGTGTAAAGGTTGGAGCCAAAAATGAATGCAAGGACTACTTAATGAAACGCAGGTATGACGGCTTTAAATGTTTCAGAAAATTACTATATCACACATTAACTCTAATTTGATATTTTGTCTCAAATGAAGTAGCTCTCCTCTGTCCCACTTGAGTGTCAAACCCAGAACCTTCTTACTAAGAGAGGAAGGTTTATTTAAGACCAAAATCACTGTGGGTTTAGACAAGGCTGAGACTTCAAGATCCATGAAGATCAAACTGAGAGTGTCTTTGTAATTTTCTAAATTTATTTGTATTAAACTGTCACTGCGGATGTGCTTAAAATGAATTAGGATCTGATGCTTATCTTTTTGTTGCTCGTTCTTAAAGGGGACATAATGTAAAATGCACTTTTTTGAGTTTTTAACCCACACTTGTCATTAGTTTTTTTGCAACAGAATCTTGCTAATCAATCTCTGTTTTAACCTTAATGCTAACTGCAGCTAGCATCTCCAGCCGTACAACGAATACAAGGAAAAGCCCCATCATCCTGCTGCTCCCATAGAGTACAAGTCAAGTACACGGCTATAATTAGATGCTATCGAGTCTGCGTGGGGCGCGCTGTGAGGCATGATGGGAACACCTCTTCATAATCGCATGACGGATGGTGGCTGGCGGGGGACATTTCATTAGAGGGGGATGCAGAGGTGGAGGAAGATGAGCTCCAGAGAGGAAAGACTGCGTTACAGGCTACATAACAGCAGCGGCACGTTAATACAGCAGAGAACTTTAGCAAAATGTATGTTTAGTGATGAAAACTAAAATAAGAAAGAAGATTTTAAAGTAGGGATGCACCGATCCAGCTTTTTCAGTTCCGATACCGATCCCGATACTTTAGGATTGAGCATCTGCCGATACCCGATATCAACCGATACTTGTGTAAGGACTGAAATAGCTCTTTTTTCCTTTTCAAAACATAAGACTTTTGATCATATAGTGTTATTTATACTGCAAGACAAAACTGAACAACTTAAGAAGAAGAGAGAGAAAGAAGAGAGAGAGAAGAGAAGAGAGAAAGAAAGAAAGAAGGAGAGCGCAAGGAGAGAGGGAGAGAAGAGAAGAAAGAGAGAGAAAGAGAGAAAGAGAGAGAAGAGAGAGAAAGAGAGAAGAGAGAGAAGAGAGAGAGGGAGAGAAGAGAAGAAAGAGAGAGAGAGAGAGAAGAAAGAAAGAGAGAAGAGAGAGAAAGAGAGGAGAGAGAAAGAAGACAGAAATAGAGAGAAGAAAGAGAAAGAGAGGGAGAGCAAGAAGAGAGGGAGCGAGAGGAGAGAAGAGAAGAGAAGAAAGAGAGATAGAAAGGGAAAGAGAAAGCGCGAGGAGAGAAAGAGAGAAGAAAGAAAGAAGAGAAGACAGAGTAGTAGAGAGAGAAGAGAGAATTAGAGAGAAGAAAGAGAAAGAAAAGAGGAAAAGAAAGAGAGGAGAGTGAGAAGAGATAGAAAGAAAAAGAGAAGAAAGAAAGAGAGAGAGAGAGAGAATAAAATGTCAAATTCTGGCTCAACATCAGACATAAATCAGACTCATTATGTCCATAATAAACACAACTAGGATATCGGCTGAACCGATAAAACGAAGCCGATACTCGATCCAGCAAAATTTCCTGGATCGGCACCGATATTCGATCCCAGTATCGGATCGGTGCATCTCTATTTTAAAGGTCTTATTTTAAGGGAGGAGGGATTACTATTCTACACATTCTAAATCACTGCTCTGTGGCCGTCACCATTGCAAAAGATAAACAAATGATTAACAGTAGGGGAACCAGCTTTGATTAAAACACAGAAATAACTAATAATAAGTTCCAGTCGTCCTCGGAGTGATGTTTTCTCTGAGCGTTTTGTGTTCCAGTGGTCAAGTTGAATTAGTTTTACAGTGATGAGCCAATCAAGTAATAAATAGCTTTGAAATTGCTCAAAAACAGGTCAAATACTGATCTGTTTATGTAAGTTTATCAACTCAGACATTGCTGTTATACATACGCAGAGAGTGAGTGGGTTTTCTGTAGAGCTGGGCAGCGATTAAAATGTTTACACACAAAAAAAATTAAGCTATTTTAACCTATTTTTTGTCCAAAAGATGATTTTTTATTGTTTATCTTAGGTTCTTCATTTTTGTAGAGTGTGCAATATTGAACATTTTGTGGTATTTTGGCTTAGATGCATAAATGTAGCAGCAAATTATCTATTTAAAAAAATGTCTAATTTGTAGTTCAGTGAATAAACTCAGCATTACATAATACTATTTGCAGTATTTTCTCAGTTTGGATATTTTTAGGATCAGAATGTTTACTCATCTTCTTTAAGGCTAAACACATACAGTATTTATTAAACCAAGCTCAAGTGTTTCTTCACAGATGAAAGAGTCTTGTTTAGTCCTGTTTCAGTCTTGACGAAAACCTGGTCCAGTTCTGGATAGTTCTGGTTAAAACAGCTGAGTACTCACTAAATACACAGTGGGAAGTGAAACAAGCCTGAAGTAACATGACAAACACGTGTGTAAAGGTTTACTCATCGTCGCTGATCGGGACTGATTCTCTGTTCGCATATTTAATGAGGTGTTAATGGTTTGAAGTCTTTAACGGGTCGTGTCTCTGGGTCTTCTTGGACGATTTAAAGGCGAAGCTCAGACTCGTCTCTGTCCCGCTGTCCGTACAATAGAACTCACTCCTCTGTATTCAAAGCACTAGCAGCAATGAAAAAGATCTTCTGTTTGTGGACTGTTTATGAGAGCGAGGTGGAGAAAAGGAACGCTGCAGCAGAAGAACGGGGCGCTTTCATTCATGCTTTTGGGCCGAATCACGTGACTTGCGTTAACACCGACAAAATAATTAATCGCGGTTAAGCACGGTTAAGATAACGCGTGAACTTGCCCAGCCCTAGTTTTTTGTTTACATTAGTTCTGTGTAGCCATTAGCAACATTAGCATGGCAGCACTAACAGCAGGTTTACAAAGGCAGAAGTGCATAAGCGGTGCAGGAGCAGAGTCACAAGTGAACTGTAGATACAAACTACAGAGAAAATAACACAGGTGCGATCAGCAGTGAAGCTGTCGGACTTTTATCTTTCTCAGAACGTAGGGCGCTGCCATGTCCAATTTTCTACGTCGAACTGAAAATCTCTCCGAGTATCCGAGTAGGAACTATCTTTGAGTTCCAGTTCCTGTTCTAGTGAGAATTTGCAAGTCAGGAAATGTGATCTCCGAGTACCACTGGAACGCACTGTTATTAGACTTTTTCAGACCATAAACAAGATTTTAAGATTCTCAGGTGAAACATTTCAGTTTGTAGTTGTGGCATAAGCGCAGTAAACAACTTCTGACACACGGCTCCTCGTTGTTTACTGCTTATTTACATTATCAATGTCCAATATGTCTATGTTCACTTTATTCTTATAAGTTAAAGAATAAAGTCAAATTATTATACTGAACAGCTCCTCAGATAACTGTGTCGCTCATAGAATGTATCGCTGTTGAGCTTGCAGTAAATTACTGGGCATTTCCTATTCTATTCATTTCTATAAAGTTTTTTTACAAGGCTATGTCTGTCTGGAAAGAATACAATTTTGGAAGATCAGACAGTGAACACACAATCATGGTGAATGTCTAAGAAAACATGTTAAAGACTTTGCAAATCAGGAGAAAATCATCAAAAGACTTTATGTGTGTTTAAAGAGATTTGTTTGTGTCTAGATGCTAACGCTAACAGGAAATACAGCATGTGCATAGGTTAGCTGTTTCAAATATAAAAAGTCAACTGTTTCATGCATAAGACCACTAAATAATCTGATTTTCTTTTATTGAATGATTAAAGATGATTAGCCGACCAGACTAAAGTAAGATTGCCATTTTGAAATATTTAGTCAACGCTTTACTTCATTAGTATTTAATCATCACATATGCCAGCAGAAGTAAAAGGATCTCTCTCTCCGAGCTCTGATCCTGTGTTCGTTCGGAGGGATTCTCAGAGGAAGAGGAGTCGTATATTGAGCCGGAAAAGCGCATGTGCGGAAGTGTCCGAGGCTGGCAGGGTGATGGATTGCCTTTTCTGTGTCGTGCATTTTCTAATCAACCCACAGCCACGTCCCGGAGCGAGGGAAGAAGAAGTGTACGGCAGGAGAGGAGGGAGGGAGGGATGGACAAAAAGAACCACGTGACAGAGCAAGACAAAGGAAATGGGATGATAGAGGAAGAAGAGAGGGAGAGAGAGAGAGAGGAGAAAGAGAGAGAGAGAAGAGAGAGGAGACAAGAGCAATGGGAGAAAGAGAAAGAGAGGGGAGCGTGAGAGAAGGAAAAAGAGAAATAGGGAGAGAATAGAGAGAGAGAGAGTGGAGACAAGGGGGGAGGGGTGAGAGAGAGAGAAAGGAAGAGTGGAGACAAGTTAGGGAGGGAGAGAGAAGAAGATGAAAGAGAGGAGGAGTTCGGAAAGAAACGGAAAGAGATGAGAGAGAGGAGAGAGAGAGGAGGAGAAAAAGGAGGGGGCGAGAGAGAAGAGAAAAGGAGAGAGAGGAGGAGGGGTGGCAATGAAAGAGAGATGAGAGAGAGAGGGAGGTGAGAGGAGGAGAGAGAGAGAAGACAAAAGCAATGGGAGAAAGAGAGGGGGAGCGCGAGAAGGAAAAAGAGAAATAGGCAGAGAAAGAGAGAGAGAGAGAAGAGGCAAGGAGGGGTAGAGAGGAGATGTGAGAGAGAGAGAAAGATAGAGGGAGAGAGAGAGGAGGAGAAAGAAGGCAAGAGAGGGGGGAAGAGAGAGATGAGGAGGAGAAAGAGGAGATGTGAGAGAGGGAGAGGCAGCTTTAATGAAAGAGAGAGAGAAGAGAGGAGGAGCTGGGAAAGAAACGGAAAGAGATGAGATGAAAGAGAGGAGAGAGAAAGAGAGGAGAGGAGAGAAAGGAGGAGGGAGAGAGAGACGGAGAGAGAGAGAAAGAGAGAAGAGGAGAGAGAGGAGGAGGGGTGGCAATGAAAGAGAGATGAGAGAGAGAGGGAGGTGAGAGAGGAGGAGAGAGAGGAAGTGTGAGAAAGGGGGAGGAGAGAGGGAGAAAGAGAGAAGAGGAGAGAGAGACAGAGATGAGCTGGAGAGAGAGGAAGGAGGAGAGAGAGAAAGGGAGAGAGGAGATAAGAGGGAGGGACAGGGGTGGAGAAAGAAAGAGAGGGAAGAGAGAGAGGAATAGAGAAGAGGAGAGAGAATAGGAAGGGGAGAGAGACAGAGAGAGAGAAGGTGAGAGAGAGATGAGAGAGGAAGAGAGAGGAAGAGAGAGGAGGAGAGAGGAGGAGGGGGAGAGAGAAGACAAGAGCAATGGGAGAAAGAGAGGGGGAGTGCGAGAGAAGGAAAAAGAGAAATAGGAAGAGAAAGGGAGAGAGAGAAGAGCAAGGGAGACATGAGAGAGAAAGACAGAGGAGAGAATGAGACAGACAGCGTGTGCTGATGAGAAAGAGAGAAAGAAGAGAGTGAAAGGGAGAGAGATGCGGAGAGAGAGAGAAAGCATTTGTGAGAGATAAAGGGAGAAGAGGAGAGAGAGAGACAGAGGAGACAAGAACGAAGGGAGAAAGAACGAGAGAGAGGTAGAGAGGAGGGGAGAGGGAGAATAAGAGAGAGGAAGAAAGGGAGAGAGAAAGAGAGAAAGGGGGAGAGAGAAAGAGGGGGGGGCAGAGGGGAGAGAGAGGAGAGAGGGAGAAAGAGTGAGGAGACAAGAGAGTTGGAGAGAGAAGAGGAGGAAAGAGAGAGAACTGGTGAAAGAGAAATAGTCAGAGAAAGAGAACGCTGGTGAAAGAGAGAGAAATAGAGAGAGAGAGAGAGTGGGTTATACAACAGAGTAACATCCACAGGCAGAAATGACCACGCACTGCACCAGGACACAACACTCACACGATTAAAGTTTATCCTTCGTTACAGTTTGAGGAAGTGACAAAGTGTTAAAGCTACATTAAAGCTAATATTTACAATTTCTCTAAACATCTTGCTTGTTTTTCTTCTCTTTCACTGTAAAAAAAATGAATGTTTCTATTTCATTTACAGTATATTTCTGCCTGAGTATATTTCTGTGATTCTCTGAGATCTCATGAATAACACGCCGCTAATGGACGTCGTATAGCAACCGAAGCAAAACACAAGTCACATGGTGCGATTTTACTCCCATGTGACCCGGGCAACGATGATGTAATGCACACGGAACAAAACACAACATTCAGACCGTCGAAAAGGTTTAAATCACGTACGTACACTGTAAAAAAAAAAAAAAAATAAGGCAGTTTAAGTTAAAAATTTAAATACAGTTTCTGCCTTAAAGTTATATGTTGATTAAACTCATGTGTGTGAGTTGTCTGGTTCTCTCTCTCTCTCTCTCTCTTTCTTCTCTCTCTTTCTTCTCTCTATTCTTTTTTTCTTTCTATTTTCTCTATCTATATTTTCTCTTTTTCTTCTGTCTATTTTCTCTTACTCTCTTTCTCTCTCTGTTTCTTCTCTTTCTTCTCTCTCTCTTTCCCTCTCACTTTCTTTCTTCTCTCCCCTCTCTCTTTCTTCTTCTACCTCTCTTTTCTCTCTCTTTCCTTTTTCTCTTTCTTCTCTTTTTCTCTCCTCTCTTTCTTGTCTCTGTTTTTTCTTTCTTATCTCTCTTCTCTCTCTTTCCCTCTCACTTTCTTTCCTCTCCCCCTCTCTCTTTCTTCCTTCTTTTTCTCTCTCTCCACTCTTTCCTTTTCTCCCTTTCTCTCTTCGCTTTCTTTCTGTCTTTCTTCTCTCTCTTTTTCTCCGTCTTCTCTTGTCGCTCTCATTCTTCTATTTCTTTCCCTCTCTTTCTTCTCTCTTTGTGTTTCCTGCCCCCCTCGCTATCTCTTTCTCTCTTCGCTCTCTCTCTTCCCTCTTTCTTTTCTCTCTTTCTTCTCTTTTTCTTCTCTCTCTTTCTCTCCTTTCTTCTCTCTCACTTTCTTCTCTCTCTCTCCTTTCTTCTTCTCTTTTTTCTCTCTATTTCTTTCTTCTCTCTCTTTTCTCCCTCTTTTCTCTCTCTTTCCCTCTTCTCTCTTTTCCCTCTCTCTCTTTCTTCTCTTTCCCTCTCTCTTCTCTCTCCCTCTCTCTTCCTCTCTCTCTTTCTTCTCTCTCTCCTGTCCCTCTTTCTCTCTCTGTTTCTTCTCTCTCTCTTTGACTCACATTGTCGTTTCAGCTCAACACAAAGATTTAAGTTCATTTAACTCATTACCTTTATTTTTTTTATTTATTTATTTACTTTTTCCAGTGTGTCGTCAGAGGATCCTGACACTCGCTCATTCCCGCTGCAGGAGGAGGGCGTGGGAAGACCGGGGCCTCTTCCAGAAACAAATGAACGTCTAAATATATCCCTCTGGAAGTTATAATGGACTGAATTACTGCCGTGAGACAGCGCCGGGGTTGTCACGGTAATAAAATGTCAAACTATTACGACGCTAAGGAAAAGACTCGACGCTCGAAGTAATATTTGATAAACG
The DNA here is from genome assembly GCA_038363315.1 of Mugilogobius chulae. Lineage (NCBI taxonomy): Eukaryota > Metazoa > Chordata > Actinopteri > Gobiiformes > Gobiidae > Mugilogobius > Mugilogobius chulae. The sequence continues at coordinate 33,482,384 of CM076404.1, forward strand.
GAATATATAAAGGACTTTTGGGATATTTGACGACATGTTTTGTATCGGAAATGTGAAGTTTGGTGTGTGTGGGAGGGTGATGATTCTGCCCGGAAGAAAAAGTAATTTGGAGTATGTTCTATAAACGAATGAAGAGAAATTAAACTTGGTTCTAAACATGCCAAGCTAAGAAAAGAATGACCGGACCTGACTGGGTTTTCTTCTCACGATTTTCCTGGAGACAGATCACAATTTCAATTTTATCACAATTCTTGTCGACTGTTGTCTTTTGTCTTTGAGGTAAATACAATCATCTGCTTTTCTGAAAGTTCCTACTTTACTGTGATTGGTTAAATGAGCTGTCACTCACTCAGAGCAGAACAAAGACTGACCAGTGTGGACAGATTTTCAAAGAAAAACCAAGCGACCAAGACTTTGAAAAAAATCCTTCAAGTGACCTCATTCCATAAATAAAGTTATTCAAATAATTGATTAATTAAGACATTGTGTTGATAGTACAAGTTTTGCATTTCTAATAACAGCTTTTGAAAATCTGCTAAAATCCATGTTTCAATCATAAACTTGAAACTGCAGCACAAAAGACCTCACCACACGACCTTCAAAACCTATAAAACTATTAAAGGGGTCCTATTGTGTGTGTCTTTTTAATATTTAGTAAGAAACTAGAACATGTGCAGATCAGTAATTTACAGTTTGTTCATTGTCAAACACAAAGTTGATCTAAAACGACTTATAAATAGGAACAGTTCTATTGACTTCCTGTTCAAAACTGCAGAACTGATAAGCCCCGCCTCTTTGTTTTAAAATGTAACTGTAAAAAGCAACAGATTTTTAAAAACAATTTTTTATTGTTGGAAAGTGAATATGGGACAGTATTGAACCAAATAAGATTCACTTTGAGTATTAATCTTTTGAATTATATCAAGTAAATACAGACAAGTGGGAGGGGATAGGTGGTAGGTGAGAACGGTGATTTCTGAGCACTTGAGCTGCAGCTGAAGAACAATACAAGATTATTCAAACATGCATGAATCAACACAAATATAACTTTGAGTAAACTAATGATGAAGGAAGGCCATTATAACAAGGTTAAAAACTTAGAAAAGTGAGCATTCTCAAATATTTGCAAGACAATTTTACACCCGTGTCCACTGGTTGCATTTTTTGGGGTGACTTCAGGAACCAGTCCTTTAAGTAATGCCCAAAGAAACATGATTGCATTTTGTTCACTCTTGGCACGTAGGCTTATTTTACGTAAATGGAAAGACCCAAATCCACCAACAAGTGGCCACTGGTTTAATGAGGTTGTGAGTCATATTCACTTGGAAAAGATAAGATACACTGTTAAGGGCTCTATTGCAAGGTATTATGACATGTGGTTGCCATTTATAGTTTATTTTGAAAGCATGTCTGCTGACCAACTGTTTTAAGCAATGTACACTGTGTGCAAGTTTATGGATCGTGAATTTAACATTTTGACTTGGTGTGCATAATGTTTATACTGTACAGATTCGGCATAGGGTGGGTGGGTGGGCGGTTGTACTTGTGTGGTCTTTTTTTTTTTTTTTTGCTATGCTTGTACTAAATTTAAAAATTCAATAAAAATACTTTGATCAAAAAAAAAAAGAAAAGTTAATTTGACATAATAGGTCCCCTTTAAAAACGGATGCATAAATTCATTATAAAGAAACAAACTTGGCAACTCTGATGCTCAGAGAAGTAAGTTGGAAAAAACTGTCTGTAATTTAACAAACTGATGAATTAAATAGAGAAATAGGAAATCACGATTTGACGATTTCACCAAAAAAGCAGATTGTCACAACAGTGAGCTCACGATTTGATTTTTATCACGATACTGTCCAGTCCTACTGTGACGTGTCTCTGTAGTTCACCTGCTCCACTTGGACCTGATTCTGATGCTGACAAGAAGTGTTCACTTACTTTAAAAGTAAAGTATTTAAACTAGCCAGGGCTGCAACTAACGATTATTTTGATAATCCATTAGTTGATCGATAATTCTTTCGATTAATCATTTCTTGTTTAGAACGCAAGAGTTACTTCAAGTGGTAACGTCGCTTGTGGATGTTAAATAGACTTAAGTTTGTCCAAAGTATCAAAAATCAGATTCTCATAACACACATAACCACTAAAACTGATGCACCGATCCAGCTTTTTCAGTTCCGATACCGATCCCGATACTTTAGAATTAAACATCTGCCGATACCCGATATCAACCGATACTTGTGTAAGGACTGAAATAGCTCTTTTTTCTTTTTCAAAACATAAGACTTTTGATCATATAGTGTTATTTATACTGCAAGACAAAACTGAACAACTTAAGAAAAAGAGAGAGAAAGAGAGAGAAGAGAAGAGAGAGAGAAAGAGAGCGCGAGGAGAAAGAGAAGAAAGAGAAGAGAGAGAAAAGTTAAGAGAGAAAGAGAGAAGAGAAGAAAGAGACAGAAAGAGAGGGAGAATGAGAGGAGAGAGAAAGAGAGAGAGAAGAGAAGAAAGAGCGAGAGCACGAGGAGAGAGAAAGAGAGAAGAAAGAGACAAAGAGAGAGAAAGAAGACAGAGAAATAGAGAAGAAAGAGAAAAGAAAGAAAGAGCAGGAGAGCGTGAGGAGAGAAAGAGAGAGAAAGAAAGAAGAGAAGACAGAGTAGTACAGAGAAGAGAGAATTAGAGAGAAGAAAGAGAGAAAGAGAAGAGAGAGGAGAGTGAGAAGAGAGAGAAAGAAAAAGAGAAGAAAGAAAGAGAGAGAGAAAGAAAGAATAAATGTCAAACATTATGAGACATTCTGGATCAACATCAGTCTATAAATCAGACTCATTATGTCAAATTAAACACAACTATGATATCGGCTGAACCGATATCATGGAGCCGATACTCGATCCAGCAAAATTTCCTGGATCGGCACCGATATTCGATCCCAGTATCGGATCGGTGCATCTCTAATCAAAACTAAATACTCATTTGAACAAACATCCATTTTCTGATAATTTTTTTAAATAATCCTGAGCCAAATCAAAACTAGTATAAAACCAAAATGTTTAATTAAGAAAGTATTTGTATTTTGAGGTGAAAATGTCAGTTTATTGAATAGAACTTTGACGTGAAAAGAGCATTTTTAATCATCATTGTACTTGTATAGTACCATAATAGTCTAAGTCTATTCCTTTTTAAAAAAATTCTGCATCATAACAGTGTAGGCAAATACTTTTTTACATCAAAAACACCTCTTTCTGTTTAATCTGAGGCTCGTGGGATACTTGGAACACATATAAAGACAAGTTAACGATTATTCGATTACTAAATTAGTTGACGATTATCTCACTAATCGATTAGTTACGATTAATCGATTAACTTGTTGCAGCCCAGGTTTGTAGTTCCAGGAGACACACAGCTGCTGGTCACTGGGGAAATGTCAGTTGTTACAAAACTGTTACTGTCACAACATCACATCACTCTGACACTTGAGGACAGTGTGGTTTAGTTTGGTCAGCTCAGCAGTACATTTACATTTACGCACAGAAAGTGTGTAAAACAAATCAGCTCAGACTCAGAGCGTGAAGAGCCCAGCGCTGAAAGCTCAGGGTGAAGTCACTACACGTCACGGCTGATGTGGTCACAGCTCTGAGCCGACGCAACTCTGCTTCAGAGATCACGGCTCATAGACAGTTCAAACTATATTCCTATGAGTTTATAAGTTTGGTGTTCTTAATTTGTACACTAGGGCCAGATTTATCAAGCATTTGCTCATGTGCAAACAGGTTAGGGGGAGCAAAACCTTGGAGTAGCTGACATTTTTCTGTCACACAGGCACTAAAGATGCAGAATTTGAGGTGGTTCATATCTTATTTGTGTAATATGTTAAAAGTACATCTTCCAATACCAAAGTTTGCATGAACTGCTCTCAAATAATATGATTTTTTTTTAACTTTTTTACTCCTGCTTCGTGTGGACGATGTGTGGTTTAGGACAAATATTTGTGCTGAAACACCGGAGCTTGGCTTTGTGTGGATAGGCCCTAAGTCGAAACGCGTTGGTGTAAATAAACTACAGCCTATCAGACGTGAATCGGATACTTTTTTTTTCTCAATTTAGGTGTGAATCTGACTATTTCCTCTTGTAAATTTGTTGACAAAAACCTCTTTTTACAAACAGCAAAGTGAAACTGGAGAGGACCACTCTAGCACAGCCAATCAGAGCGTAGCATTCAGCTCCTGATTAGAACAAAAACTCTTTAGTATTCAGTTCAGACAGTACTCATTTGTCAATTTTTTTTCCACTAAGTGCTGCATTTAACAAAGACTTTTTAGTGGACACACAAAGTTTACAAATTCATGTGTAAAAATGTTGTTACCCCAACTTTAATATTCTCCTATAAAGGTATAAGGTTCTCCTAAACTGACCAAAACAAAGACAATCCTAGAGTTATAGCATGAAACACTGCTGTAAAGTATTTCCACCACCAACTGCACCAGCTCCTCCAGGTCCAGACCAGGCCGAGCTGTACAGGGACAGACTGAAGATCGGGTCAAACGCAGAAGTAAACCTCTGAACCGTTCTGAAGCGTCAGATGTATTTTGGTGTATCTTTGGTGTGATTGTGTTGGCTGAACATTACATAAGCCTTTACACAGATGAGTGGTCCTCCTCCGGACAACTTCCTCTGCCTCTGCTTCTACTGTCACTAAACTTTTGCTTTTCACATTTCTAGTTCCTGGCAGAATTATTGTCTAGAGTAGAACACATCTACTTATAAAACTACACTCAGAATGACCAAACACTCCAACGTGAGCGGTAATAGTATGGTTGGGCTATTCTTAATTTAGTTTTTCATAATGATTTTTAGTATTTTTCAGTTTCAGACAACTTTATATCAACTACTGACATTGGGTAATTAGGTTTAGAGGTTGATAAGTAAACATCAGTAAATGTCACTGGTTTCAAGACATTTTTTAACTGGTTACAAGAGAATTTGGCTTAAAATAAGAACAAAAACTTGCCAATGTGGTAAGAACAGTTTTCTTAACCCATTGGACAGTTTGAAACAAGGAAAATAATCTATGTCTCTACAATAAATCAAGGTTTAATTAAAGATTTAAATCCTAGAAACAAGCAACAACACTGCAGACTACATGACAATAAACAGAAGCATTCAAAATGTTGCTTTTAACATTATGTGTAGGGCTGGGCGATATTGATAAAAGTAGATACCTCGATAATTTTTGGCATATCTCGATTACAATATTTTGACGATATTATGTCAAACCAACAGGAAAATGTTCACACATGTCTTTATTTGAAATGTAATGATCAAACTAATTAGGATGATCAATAGCCTAACTGTTTGTAAAGAAAAAGATGTAACTAAGCAAGATTGTGGAGCATAGTCAGACTATGAATGAATGAATGAATGAATTACATATAGCACATTTACACAGACTGATGTCTTCTAAAGTGCTTCACAAAGCAGCCCCCCTTCCCCACTCACTGATGGTAAGCAGTCCTGGAGCAGCTCAGCAGAAATTTGCCTAAACACTTGGCACCTCAACACCACGTGTTCCCTAAAGGGTCTTTCACACCAAGCCGAGGGTCGCCCGTCTGAACCAGTTTGGCAACTTTTGCCGACAGGCGGCTCAGGTGTGTTTGGTGTAAATGGGGTTTGTCGGGGGTCAGAGGAGCGCGGAGCAAGTCGGGAGGCGGGTTTTTGAAGACTCGCAGGTAAAGTCGGTGTCGCCAGTTGCTGCAAATGCAGCTGTTTGATTGGCCCGTGGCCACAGGAGAACCAGTGAACCAGTGCGCAGGAATATAGTGCGGAAAACCGAAAAAGACGCTTACGGAAAAACAGTATTTAGCCGAGCATGGATTGTTATTTACACGGGGTCAAACGGGACGTAACTACGAAGGAGAATGGCTACTATTTGGATCGAGGAAAACACGGGGGAGTTACGGCGAGCGCAGTACGAAGGCTGGACTGTGGAGAGAAATAAGAGTTGAGCTTAATCCGTGAGGTAAGATTAGAAACATCTGTTTCCCGTCAAAGTTTGACAACTATTACTCGCGTGCAACTTATGTTTCGTCATTTTCGTCAAGCGTTACATCACGCGCATGCTCACTCTGCATTTGTTTGGCGACTGTGGCTGTTTGGGTCGTGTTTGTCTGAATGTTCTTTCACATCGGTGCGCCCCATAGAGACGTGAACAGACAGTGTGTCGCTCCTCCCTATCGACAGCGACTGGGGGTTGTGTTGGCGTGAAATACCCTTAACATGCATGTTAAACCACCCAGACACGGGGAGAAACATACAAACTCCACACAGAAAGGTCCCGGGCCGTGCAGGAATCAAACACCCAACCTTCTTGCTGTGAGGCCAGAGAGCTATCCGCTCTGCCACCGTGCATGATCAAATGAGTGTATAAAAGACAAAAATATTCAATTTCAATTCTTTTTTGAAAGTTAACTTTCTTTAATTGCATTGTGAAACAGCTCGTTTTGTTGCTTTTTTTAAAATCCGTTAATGGTATCTTCAAAACAATAAAATTTGACCTAGTGCACACCTAATTATGTGCTTCAGTTAAAAAAGGCTCTCTTTTTTTTGTTGCCATTTTTGCCAAGTTTATAATCGAAACATAAGTTTATAAAGGAAAAGAAATTACTTCACAGATTATATTTGCGACGATTAAAAAAGATGTTCGAAGCCCTGGAGCAGATCAAAATCAACAAAATACAATAAGTGTTTGTATGAATGGCTCTCCAAGGAAAGACAAATGAAGCAACTGTTTTTCCAAATAAACCATATAATCCACAGCCTCCTCCACTGTTTAATGAGCTCATTAGAAACATCGAGAGTTTGATTGACAGGTTAACAGGCCAATAGAAAATGAGCCAGCCTTGTTTTCAATTGGTCAATGCTTTACTGGCTTCTGCATGTCCACTTTTTGACATATGTTTATTGTCCTATTGTATTTATCATAAGTACAAGACTGTTAAAAAGCATCAGACTATTTGCATTTTTTTAATCCTTCATACAACCTTTAATAAGCTGGATCCAGATGTAAATACGTAACATTAACAGTCCATGAATCCACTGACGTTATAAAGACTATTGACAGTTCAATAATCTGACAACATTATATCATTGCATTGTTTTAAAGCCAAACATTTTAGTCGCAGTGACACGATTTAGCTAAAGAACACAACACTGATATTTATCTTATTGCACAAAGAAAGGTTTTGTGGAGAAGGATTACACTGCACTTTGTAATGTACATTTGTTGTGTTTTCTGCAGCTGAGGAAGACTGTGGCAGGAGCTGAACATGAAGACAAATGTCCACAGGTCTTATGTTAGAAGATTATGTAACAGTGTGAGACGCGGCTGACCTCTGTGTGTGTCCTGTCTGTTCTAGTGCAGTGAATACGTCCTCCTCCTCATCAGCAGCATCATCATCATCAGCAGCAGCAGCACGGACCACACACAACCAGACTCTCTGAAGGTCGACGTCAGACACAGCACATTCGGGAGGTTTCAGGTCACGTGACACAAACAGGACTGTAATTCAGAGCTGTTTCTAGCTGCCCCCCCCCCCCCCTATTTAAATCGAGTCTAGTGACAAAGGGCCAGACGACAATTGTTGATATAAGAATTTGTTGTCATTCTGCATAAAAAAATGTGCTTCTTATTTCTTAGTCATGTTCATTCATTGTGTATTTTAGGAATACTTAGTGCAAACACATGCTCCATAGCCAAGACAATCAAATAAAAGAAACATACACTGCAAAATGTCTTAAAAAAATCTGGTGAATATGGTTTGAGCCTGATCTCTTACGGCTCTTTTGAATAATTATAGTACGCATCACAGTCCCTGTTTATTTCAATAGTGGTTGTTAAGACGTGTTCTTATTTATGAAAATTAACAAAATCCTACATCTAATCTTAACCTGCCCCAAGCCCCAGACCTAATCTTACCCATTTTAGTAACTTTATGCCTAAACTTACCCGATTCACCTGAGAAAACGTCCCTACGTGTTGCAGCTTCAGTCAAGTTGAAACATGGATTTTATCATATTTTCAAAAGCTGTTATTAGTGTTAGAAATACCAAAATTGTATTATCACACAATGTTCTAATTATTCGATTCTTTGAATAACTTTATTTATGGACTGAAGTCGCTTGTCTTTGGATTTTTTTTTCCGAAGACTTCGTCACGTTTTTCTCTGCTGGTTTTGGGGCCCTGACACATAAAAGATGGACAACCACTGTTTTCATAAACCAGGGGCACTCTTTTGTCTGCCCTGTGCCTGAGTTTGAGTTAGATCTGTCAGCAGAGCGTTAGAAGAACAGAGCGAGGGGAAAAGGAAACTGAAAGGATAAGTTTAGGTTCTGCGTTTCAGCGCAGCACAGACACACCTGCAGCACCTGGACAGAAAGAAATCACCACAACAGAAGCAAATATAGATCAGGGAAGTTACTTAAAGGACACAACATTTACACTGCAAAAAAATGAATTTGTAGACAACTTGACTTTGCTTGATTTTAGCATTTTAAAGCAGAACTGAGCTACTTCAGTGATGGTGCTCCCCCTGCAGCTCTCTTGTGTAAATAAACTGAATTAATAAATGTATTTATGTCTTTATTTATTTATATTTGCACTGTATAATTTGTTTAACAGTGAGCTGTATCTATGACGTCGTTGCATGTTCTCGTCTCCATAGTGACCGAGCTAAAGTTCAGTTGCCGTAGTTACCGGCTTTATGATGTCATCAAGAACAAAGCTTTGTGGTGATGTCAGCCTTTCACAGCCTCAGATTTCTCTTGACGTCGACAGAGGAAGCAGACTTTAACAGAGCTCGTACGAACTTGTGAGTTTGAACGTAAAGAAGCGATTTTAGCAAAACGCCAACGAACCAGATCTAATACTCAACACATCCGTGGAACAGATGGACCAAATCCTCTGTGAAAAGGAGATGGAGAAGAACACTGGTGATAAAATTCAGGCGGATGAACAGAAAATGGAGGAGGTTTTAGATCAGAAAGACGAAGAGATCAGAAAGCTCACCACATCTTTGGAACAGCTGAAACAAGAGCTCCAAAAACAGAAGATGGCAACTGAAGCAAAGAAAATGGCCATGAAGGGGGAATTCCAGTCGGTGGTGGAGGCGGTAAAAAATGTAGAGAGGAGCATGAAGGAGCAGACACAGCAGTTCCAACGTAAGCTCGAGTTAAAAGAAGAAGAGCTGAACCTGGTTCAGGACACTCTGAGACAGCAGACAGAGAAGAACCAAGAGCTTCAGGAGGATGTCTGCAGACTCCAAAGAGAGAGTGAGGAGAAGAGCCAGAAGAAGAAGGAGCTGCAGAATGAACTCAGAGAACACCAGGCTGAGAAAGAGAAAATGCAAGAAAACTTCCAAACTGAATTAGATGTGAAGGAAGAGAAGAACAAACAGCTGGAGAAGAACATACGGAAGCTCGAGGGAATGATTGAAGATTTCAAAGACGAGAAATTGAGAATGACGAGGGATTTCCAGACGCTGCTGGAGGCGGGAGAAGATGTAGTAAAAGATGTGGAGAGGAGAAAGGAGCAGATGAAGCAGCTCCAACGTGAGCTCGAGCTAAAAGAAGAAGAGCTGAACCAAAAGCACAACGTGGTTCAAGAAACTTTGAGACAGAAGACAGACAAGATCCAAGAGCTTCAGGAGGAGGTCTGCAGACTCCAAAGAGAGAGTGAGGAGAAAAGCCAGAAGGAGAAGGAGCTGCAGAATGAACTCAGAGAGAAGCAAAACACCATCAAGTTCATGGAGAAGATCGAGGCAGATCACCTGGAAGAGAAAGAAAAGATGGAGCAAGATTTAAGACAGAAAGACGAAGAGAACAGAAAGCTCTCCACATCTTTGGAACAGCTGAAACAAGAGCTCCAAGAGCAGAAGATGGTCACAGAGAAAATTGAAGCGGAGAGTCAGATTGAGCAACAGAAGACAGCAGATCTCCAAACTCAATTAAGTCAGAAAGAGGAAGACAACAGAGAGCTCTCCACATCTGTGCAAGATCTGAAGCAAGAAGTAAGAGAAAAGAATAGGACCATCAAGTTCATGGAGAAAATTGAAGCAGACAATGAGGCAGAGAAAGAAGAATTTCAAACTAAATTAGATCTAAAAGACCAGAAGAACAAACAGCTGGAGGAGAACATACTGAACCTCGAGAGAATGGTTGAAAAGAACAAAATCGATAAATTGAGAATGGAGAGGGATTTCCAGTCGCTGGTGGAGTCGGTAAAAAGATGTGGAAAGGTGCATGAATGAGCAGAAGAAGCAGCACCAACGTGAGCTTCAGCTAAAAGAAGAGGAGCTGAACCAAAATAACAACATGGTTCAGGAAACTTTCAGACAGCAGCCAGAGAACAACCAAGAGCTTCAGGAGGAGGTCTGCAGACTCCAAAGAGAGAATGAGGAGAAGAGCCAGAGGGAGAAGCAGCTGCATCAAGAACTCAGAGAACTGCAAAACACCATCAAGTTCAAGGAAAAAATTGAAGCAGAGAACCAGAACGAGAAAGAACAAATGGAGAAAAATATGGACCAGAAAGAACAGGAGAACAAAAAGCTCGCCACATCTTTAGAACAGCTGAAACAAGAACTCAGTGAACAGAAGATTACCATAGAGAAAATTGAGAAGCAGAAAATGCAAGATCTCCAAAATCAATTGGGTCTGAAAGAGGAAGAGATCTTGACATTGACGAGGGATTTGCAGTTGCTGATGAAGGCGGCAGAAGATGTGGTAGAAGATGTGGAGAGGAGAATCAAGGAGAAAACGAAGCAGCTCCAACATGAGCTCAAGCTGAAAGAAGAAGAGAAGCAACAGCTGGAGAGAAAGAACGCGGAACTGGAGAAGACCATCAGAGGAGAAACATCACCAAACCAAACAGAAACCGACAACCATCAGAACCAACAGCGTCAGTAGACGCCTCCTCAGCTCCTAACACCCAATCCCTCTATAAACACAACCAACACCTTTAGTTTAAGCTAAAGGTTTAAAGGCACATTCACCTCGGCGGGCTAGAATGACCACATTTTACAAGCCGAGGTTGTGTCTTTATTCACTGTCCAAGGAGAAGATGAAGCAGCCCCAACGTGAGCTCGAGCTAAAAGAAGAAGAGAAGCAACAGCTGGAGAGAAAGAACGCAGAACTGGAGAAGACCATCAGAGGAGAAACATCCACAATCCAAACAGAAACAGAGAACCATCACAACCAACCTCCTCAGCTCCTAACACCCAATCCCACTAAAAACACAATACCTTTAGCTTAAGCTAAAGGTTTAAAGGCACAGTCACCTCGGCGGGCTAGAATGACCACATTTTAACAAGCCGAGGTTGTTTGATGTGTCCTTATTCACTGTCCAAGGAGAATAGTAGAAGTCTTCAAAGTAGTCATCTGGACAGTGTTTCCGAAGATCTTCGGAAACACTGTCCAGATGACTACTTGAAGACTTCTACTATGGATTACTCCTGGACGAATGAGGGACTACACCGTCTTGTCCAAGGAGAATATCCTGGTTTACTTTGTCTTCAGACTATCGAAGGCAGATTTGGACAGAATTCAAATGTGTTTTTTATTTGGGTTTTGAAAGTGTTTTTGAGCAAGGAGCAGAAGAAACAAGAACGACTGATTGATTTCTTGGTTCTCTTCCTGGAAAGTACAAAATCGAGAAATTGACCATGAAGAGGGATTTGCAGTCGGTGGTGAAGGCAGTAGAAGATGTGGAAGAAGATGTGGAGAGGAGCATGAAGGAGAAGAAGAAGCAGCTCAAACGTGAGCTCGAGCTAAAAGAAGAAGAGAAGCAACAGATGGAGAGAAAGAACGCAGAACTGGAGAAGACCATCAGAGGAGAAACATCACCAAACCAAACAGGAACAGAGAACCATCAGAACCAACAGCGTCAGTAGACGCCTCCTCAGCTCCTAACACCCAATCCCACTAAAAACACAACCAACACTTTTAGTTTAAGCTAAAGGTTTAAAGGCACATTCACCTCGGCAGGCTAGAATGACCACATTTTTACAAGCCGAGGTTGTTTGCCCTTATTCACTGTCCAAGGAGAATATCCTGGTTTACTCTGTCTTCCAACTATCGATGACCAGATTACGTTTCAAATTCCTATGTCAGACCAGTGGTTGTTTATTTGTCAGACCTTTACATGTTTCGACTGCTTGACTGCAGTCATCTTCAGTCACTTGATGTTACTGTGACGTGTCTTGCCGGCTGATTTATAGTCTCTGGCGCCATTTTCCTTCCGGTAGAGGAAGAACAACAGCGCACTCTGAAGTCCGACTTCTTTAGAACAGTATCCTGTATCTGCTACACTAAATAGAGATGAGGGGGCTTTTTTATTTTCTCATACTTGGGATACTGTTCTAAAGAAGTCAGACTGCAGAGGGCGCTGTCGTCCTTCCTCTACCGGAAGGAAAATGGCACCAAAAATCAGCCGGCAAGACACGTCACAGCAACATCAAGTGACGCTTCTGAAGATGACTGCAGTCAAGCAGTCGAAACATGTAAAGGTCTGACAAATAAACAACCACTGGTCTGACAGGAATTTGAAACGAAATCTAGAAAAGAAGACCAAATGAACCTTTTTGGAGTATCGAGAACCAGGTTTGGACAGAATTCAAATATGTTTTTTATTTGGGTTTTGAAAGTGTTTTGAAGCAAGGAGCAGAAGAAACAGGAGCGACTGATGGATTTCTTGGTCCTTTTCATGGACTTTATTGAGCATTAAAAAAGACAAAAAATATATATATATATTTGTGTCAGTTTTGTATAAGACAGGAAATTGTGTTATTTGAAAAGAAAATTCCTAAATGCAACAAGGCAACTTTTATTTAATATTTTCAATTTGGTTAGTTTCCTCATAAAACCTTCTGTATATCTAGAAGAAAGGGCTATAGTTGATGTAATCCTCTTAGTTACAGTCAAATCAGCCATTCTAAGATGACTCTGTGCCTGTTTAAATGCTCTTGAACAAAAAATACCTATACATTTTATAGAAAAAATAGGGCTTTTCAACGGGTTCCATCTAACATATTTTAAGTCTCTAAAACATTTTTTTAAATTCAATTACCTCCAGCTTTTGAAGAAGAATGGTCAAAACCCAAATTTTGCTCAAACTAGTTTCTTTTTCTTCCCGCAGCTAGTGCCACCAGCTTTACAGTTGTTTATATTTACCAAAGAAAATCTAGGCATTTTAGTGAAAAGCATGATTCATGTTTTAAATCTGACAGCTTTCTCTCATAAATCCTTTGAAACATGGTAAAATATAAACATGTGGCATTTTTGGTTGTGATCATGGCTTATAGAACTCTTTTTACAAACAGCAAAGTGAAACTGGAGAGGACCACCCAAGCTCAGCCAATCAGAGCGCAGCATTCGGCTCCTGATTAAAACTAATATTCTTCATTATTCAGTCCAGACAGTACACAGCAGTCTCATTTATTCACAAGGTGCTGCATTTAACATATAATTTTAGTGGAGAACACAAAGGGCCTGATTTATCAAGCCAGGTGCTAAATTGAGGGTGCAAAAAAAAAACAAAAACATTCTTATTATGAACATTTTCTACAAATTTTAATATGTAAGATTCACATACAACATACGGTAGCACTTTAAAAGACCACCACGTTACAAACCAGTTAATTACCGTGTCACTTACTAGTTTCGAACAGTGACACTTAGTAGTAGGTACCAGTGTACTTACTCTGGTATAGAATGGTACTTTGAGGTGTACTTGACCAGCAGTTACTGGTACATTACACTAATAGTTACTGGTACTTACAGTGGTACTTATGGTGGTACTTAAGGTGGTACTTGGAGGGGTACTTGTGTCAGCAGTTACTGGTATAAAACACTGATAGTTACTGGTACTTACAATGGTACTTACTGTGGTACATACAGTGGTACCTAAGGTGGTACTTGGAGGGGTACTTGTGTCAGCAGTTACTGGTACTTATAGTGGTACCTTTTAGTACACTTACCAGTACTTTTAGTGGTACGTATATTGGTACAAATTCCTACAATTTGCAGTACATATTGCAGCACATACCACCTTTAATACTTTGTGGCACACACATTTGTTTCAGTGGTGGTATTATTGGTATTAAATGAAAAAGTACTATTGTAAGTACCAGTAACTATCAGTGTTATGTACCAGTAACTGCTGACACAAGTACCCCTCCAAGTACCACCTTAGCTACCTCTGTAGGTACCACCATAAGTACCAGTAACTATCAGTGTTTTGTACCAGTATTTGCTACAAGTACCCCTTAAAGTACCATTCTAGATACCGGTGTAAGTACCACTGTAAGTACTACTAAGTGTCATTGTTAGAAACTAGTAAGTGACACGGTAATTAACTGGTAGGTAATGTGGTGGTCTTTTAAAGTGCTACCCAACATATTAAACAAAACAGATAAGAATTCTGCATCTTTAGAGTGTGTGTGAGGAAATAATGTCATCTCTGCCAAGGTTTTGCTCCCCTTAACCGGTTTTGCACATGAGCAAATGCTTGATAAGTCTGGCCCAAAGTAATTTACATTAAAAAGTTAGTTACTCCAACTTTCTTGTTACCGTCAGGTAGACGTTATGCGTTGCCAAATCTTTTGTCCCAACAAGTATTAGGCAGTTAAACTCTTTGTAGACTTGGAGAGACTAGGTTGGTTTTTACGTTTTTAAAGGCTTTTTCACACCAACACAACTCCCAGTCGCTGTCGGTAGGGAGGAGCGACGCACCGTCTGTTCTAGTCTCTTTGGGGCGCATCGATGTAAAAAAGCATTCACACAAACATGATCCAAGCAGCCAACAGTCGGTGAACAAATGCCGAGTGAGCATGCGCGTGACGTAACGCTTGACGAAAAAGACAAAACAGAAGTTGTGCGCGAGTAGTTGTCAAACTCTGTGGCGAACAGATTTTTATCTTACCTCACGGATTAGGCTAAACTTCTATTTCCCGCTACAGTCCAGCCTTCGTACTACAGCTGTACTCCTCCATATATGGTGTTTCCTCGGACGAAGTAGTCGCCATTCTTCTCCGTACTTACTTCTCGTTTGAACCCGGCAAATAACAACAATCCATGCTCAGGTAAATACTGTTTTTCCATAAGCGTCATTTTCGGTTTTCCGCACCATTTTCTTGCACACTGATTCGCTAGCCACGGGCCAATCAAACAGTCGCATATGCGGCAACTACCGACCGCTGACGATGCCGACTTTACAAGCAAGTCTTCAAAACCTCGCCTCCACGACATGCTCCGCGCTCCTCTGACCCCCCGACAGTGCCATTCACACCAAACACACGTGAGCCGCCTGTCGGCAGAAGTTGCCAAACCGGTTCAGACGAGCGACCCTCGGCTTGGTGTGAAAGACCCTTAAAATATTTTTATCAGTATGGAATTACGTATGTACAAGCTCCACTCTGTGTGTTGTATATTTCTTGTTATGAATGGATTTCTGTTACTGATTCTTTTATTGTATTGTCTGATGCTGCTCAAATGAATTGCCCCTTGATTGCTAAATAAAGATATCTGAATCTTTAATATTATTGCCATTTCCATTTGATTGACGTTTTTAAATAAATCATATTCAGATTACAAAGTGCACTAGATCAGAATGTATCTGAACCACTGGGACAGATACAATCACATGGACTTCATTCAAAAGTTGTGCATTATAATCTGTCCTTTACAACCCCAAATCCACTAAATTTGTTCATATTAAACAGATCTTATATAATCTGCCAACAACACATATAATCTAATAGCACCAAAAAGCTCTGAAACAGTTTTAATACTGTTACGTAACTAAGCAAAGATGCGTTCCGTCTGTGTATTTGTCAGAAATAACTCGTCGGACAGGTTTGGACCGTGAATGTGGCCTATTCAGAGGAAAGTGGGAAATTAAAACAGTGAACAAAGGACGCTCAGACCGGAGGTGTCGCTTTCCTCTGGCCGAAAGCAGCTCCGACGTCACCGCAGCGGAAAACCTTTTCATGTGTCTGATGTCTAAAGTTCAGCGGGAATATTGATGCAGAAATAAGGTTGTGTAAATGTATGTGTTGGAGCAGACTTTCCAGCATAAACAGAGGTAAAAGTCTCGCCATTCAAGACTATTTAAAGAGCTGTATTTTAGCACGTACTGTTTATAATAAGCTGCGTTTACGTGACATAACATGAATCTACTGGGCAATAATATTTAAAACAGATGGAAGCTAAAAATAATAGTGTTTAAATGCAGTATTTTGTTGTAATACATAAAGTGAATGACAAAGGGCAAAGGTAATATGAAAAACATGCTCTTTTCCTCTTAAAATACAATCACTTGAACGTTGTGGGGGTTATAATTTGGACTCAGGTCTTTTAAGATGATGTATTTGAAGTTATAAATTACTAACCTTTGTGCTTTCTACTAAAAAGTCTTTGATAAATGCAGTACTTTGTGAAAAAATGACACCAATGAGTAAAGAATTTTAGTTCTCATAGTGAGCCTAATGCAGCGCTCTGATTGGTTGTGCCTGGGTGGTCCTCTCCAGTTTCACTTTATTGTTTGC
This sequence comes from Mugilogobius chulae, assembly GCA_038363315.1. Classification (NCBI taxonomy): domain Eukaryota; kingdom Metazoa; phylum Chordata; class Actinopteri; order Gobiiformes; family Gobiidae; genus Mugilogobius; species Mugilogobius chulae. The sequence goes on from CM076404.1 coordinate 33,498,973, forward strand.
AAAAAAATAAAGTTTATAAGCCGTAGTTGCAACCAAAATAATTAATGTTGATATTAACGATGTGTGGAAGGATAAATATTATGTTATATACTATATGTGCACGTCTACCATCTGAAAAGTCTATACATACACAGTCGGCATTGCTTCATATTTGGGGGCGTGGCCTGCTGAGGGGGAAAGTCATGGATGAAATACTGTGTTAGGTGAAGCTAAACTTTTCACCTCTTTAAGACGTTTTTGACCAATTAAGTGTAATTTTAGCACAACTATTTCAAGTCAATCCACAATAGAGGTTGTTGATGTGGCGTTATGTCACAAAAGTAAACAGAAAGTTAAAGAAAGACACACCAGGCCACGCTAGCATTTAGCTCAAAGCTACCTAGTTGAACCGTTGGATCACTTTAATCATCTCCATGTCTTCGTATCTATATTTGACACAATATCTCTTCTTAAGTGAGTGATAAAGCTGTTCTGACCCAATCTCAATGTTAACTTTCCCCCACAAAGGTTCTTTAGTGGGCGTGGCTTCTGATGTCGACTATATCTATGTAACAATCATTTTATTAAATATCACCGAAAACTAGGGATGGGACGAGATCTCGTTCCGCGAGATCTCGCGAGATCAAACTGTCACGTTACTGTGCGCACACGTACTGAACTGTCTCGTGAGATTTTTCCATGGTCATGAAATTAAGTTTTGTATCTTTGAGCAGCTGTAGTAAATATTCTCCTCCACACACAGACTTGTAGCAGACTTATTCTGACAGAAAACTGTCTAAACTCTGTCTCAGTTTTTATTTCGTAAAGATAGGACCAATATGGACAGAGATAATTAGTCCTAAACATTGTAAAAGTTAGCACAAAAAATATATAATCGTCAAATATACGCGCGGACATCGCGGGAACAGCGCAGAGTTTTTCACACTTAAACATAGTTTAAAATAGATCCACACAGAGATATTTTGGCCTCTGTCATGTAAAAAGTAGGAAAGTCTCCTCATCTGTGTGCGTCTGGTCCCAGCAGCAGCAGCGCTGTGAAGGAAGGGGAAGGGGGCGGAGCCTGAGCTACACACGGAGGAGTGGATCAATTTCAGTCAAAACTCAGATCGTTCAAATAATAAAAATCCAAGGTAATACACATAATGAAAGGTAAAGCTAAACTAAAAGAATATAAACTAAGAATAATAAATAATAACAAATCAAATTTTGTAATTTGCCTTGTTTAAATTCTAAATTGAAACAATTAATGCAAATTATTTAAAAATCTTGTCTCATCTCGATCTCGTGGACCCAATCTCGTGGCTCGTCTCGTCTCGTGAAAATTCTGTCTCGTCCCATCCCTACCGAAAACGCATTTTGCCTCAAATGTGCCTAGCAGCGCGTTAGAAAGGAACAGTGCCCGTCTTCCCTCCAACTGAACAATTGAAGGCAACTATTGCTTGTAATATGACCATGCTTTATTAGATATTTGTCTAAATTATGTCTTTTATTGTGGATCTTCTTTGCCAGAAATGTTCCTGAGCCTAACATTACAAGCTGACTTTTATTTAGTCTTGTTCTAGTGACGCTTCTTCGTCACAAACACAGCTGGAGTTTTGTCTATGAGATACTATTCTTTTTCCCTCTGAGCCTCAGAAAACACTCTTCTGAATTTCGCAGTTTTATGATGTCATAGGTAAATCTCTCAAATCTTCTGCACTGATCCATCCAGACTCATTATTACAATTTAGCAGTATCAGGCAAGAGCAGGTTGATTATTTCCCTTGTGTAATTTCATTTACAGTCAGTAGATGGAGCTCTCATGTACTGTTATGTTTTCTATGTTACAGATCTAAAGATGCCAAAGCAAACGTTCTCAAAAACATGCTGAAAATACTAAAACATGGCAAACACATACATAGCATGTAGGGCTGGGTATTGCCAAGAGCCTTCAGATACAATACGTATCTCGATACAGAGGTCACGATACGATACATAGCCTGATACACGTACATGCAGATATAATTTCTTTAATATGTCACCTATCAAGTGTCAAATGCAGAGGAATTGCATTATCTAACTACTCTTTATGTTAGACACAAGTATCTTACAAATAAGCCATTGTTCAGCTCAATAGATTCAGCCTTAAAGCTGCAGTCCAGGTTCAAAAGTGTAAAGTGTATGAATTTAAGTATGCCAATAGGTATCCCGATACACCTCTTTGTAACGATACGCGTATTGCCAATGAGCTTGTCACGATATATCCCCGTATCGATACATTGAGTACAGCCCTAATAGCATGCTTTCCCTTTTGTCTTTTCTACGAAAACATACTTTGAAAAACAAACGTTAACTTGGCCTGTAGCAGCATTACCTGTTTGTCTTGATGGAAATAAAAGTTTAATTCAAAACTGGGGACATTTGGGGAGAAAACACTTTAAGCTGCTGACAGACCGCGTCCTTAAAAAGCTACATAGTGGACTATACAGGCTACAAGTTAAATATTAATGCTTTATAGCCTGTGCCAACGCAGTCTCATATAAATCTGTGCACCTTATAATAATTTATGAACTGTACTTGTTAAGGAAATGTGCTATAAATAAAATGAACTGGAATAGTAGCCTAAACAGTAGTTGTCCTGAGTATCTCAAGGCTTTGTTTTACATTTTAAGTAGCCCCTTACCTTAGAGTTTGTGTTTTTGTTGTGATTTATTGACAATTATCTCTATTGTATTTATTTGATGAAAAAGATGATCCACTAATATTTTAAATCATGGTTTACCCTCTACCTCAGTTTTTTTTGATAAGTAAATAGCTTTTCTGTGGCATATTGTTAATTGCTCCAAATGCTCCAAATCCTCCAAAACTGACCACAAATAACACTTTTAAATAATAATCTACCCTTTACCTCTTGAGTTTTTGTTAAATAAACAGCTTTTATGTGGTATATTGTTAGTTATTTCTGTATTTGATGAAATATATGCCAGAAAAGCTCCAAAACTGACCACAAATAACTATTTTAAACCGAGATATTGCATTTTCCTTTAATGTTAAGACTGAAATCATTCATTATAAGTGTCCCCAACATTAAACCCAAACCCCAAACTGAACTAGGACGCTTTAGGTTCATATCCCAGCCTTCCATCCTCTTTAACTCCACCAGGCTCGTAATATCTTAACATTACTCAGCAAACTACTGTACCAATGCGCTGTCACAGTCACACCATGAACTCATTGCCCCCCATTTTCTCCCCCCTCCCTCCTCCCTCCAAAAAAAAAAAACACACCAAAACTGTCTCCTGCGCGCGCGTCGGAACCGTCTGGAAGCAGCAGCAGCACCATCATAACCCTTAGCTCTCTCCTCCTGAACGTGCTAATGCGCCAGATACGCCTCTGTTACGTCTCTCTCTCTCTCTCTTTTATTATAGTATCTCTTGCCTTGCGTACGTACTGGGGGATTGCAGCCTTATTGCGTTTTCCCAGGACCACGCTGTTCTCAATGACGCGTTCTCTGCCCCTGTTTTTTTTTTTAATCCAGAGACGCGATGCCGTAGTAACACGAGAGCATCTGAAAATCCCCCCAAGGCCCTAGTAGCTATAGCGTACACTGTTTTTCTTTTTTTTTTACGCATACACTGTGAAATACACGGGGGATTCCGCTGCACATCAACAACGCGCACACAAACACACACACGCCCTCCTCTTTTACGCACCGACGTTAGATGTAAATAATCCACGAGCTCAGCGAATAAACTGCAAAAACACGATTATTTACGTGACAGCTTTCAAATCACTCGCTCATATATGGTGTTTGTCGTAAAATATACCAATACAAAGCTTTACGCATCATCCACGCGTGTTAAGAAGCACAATAAAAGAAAGCAGGCCCTCGCTTACCCACTGATGGTTGCTCCGCTGCTGTGATGCCTCTTTCTTACTCCGGGTGGGTGTGTAAAAGGTGGGGGGGAGGAAAGGATGTGTCCGTGTGGTTTAGCTGTCAGTCCAGCCTGGGAAGCCAAGAGAAGACACGCAGAAGAAGAAGAAGAAGTAGTGTGGTGAAAACAGAAGAAGCAGGAGCAGCAGTAGTGCAGGATAACATCGCCTGCTTCACGTCACGATCACACACACGTACGGTACGCGAGAGAGGAGAGATGGCAGCAGACAGGGAGAGGATGACACGCCCCTCTCAGGCCCCCTCCTTCCCTCCTCCTCCTCCTCTTCATCATCATCGTCAGCTCCTCTCTCCACAAATCACTGCGCGGATCCAGGTAAACACTGCCATCCTTTGTGGTGTTTCTACATATGCACCAGTCTCTCTCTGTGTGTGAAATAGAACAATAAATGGAGGTGAAAACTTGCAAAATATCAGGCAAAAATATATATACATACAAGTATTTATTTCATAAGGGCTGAATAGGCTACATTGTTTGTTAATAGATCTGAAAAGTTGGTGTATTTTTTAGTTTATTTGAAGGTTATGTGTTGATCTTTTGTTGTAGAATCAGCTCATGTGAAAGAAGCTGATACATTTAACAGCACAAAATGTTCCTTTTTAAAATTGTATGACTAAGCCAAGGACCGAGGCTAAAGTGCACAGTTATAATGCTCTAAATATACTGGAGGACCTGAGCACAATCTTTAAATTTCTCCTCTTGTCTCTATAAATAATATGTATTAGTTCATCTGTATTCTGTTATTCACAAGCTGATTAATTTTTTGTGTTGTTTTCTTCCTTCAAACATGCTTCTGAACACCCTCACTTTATAATCTCATGCACCAGAACCAATAAAAAGAATATAGTATATAGTAAAAAGAGTATATTTAGAAAATTCCTAGCTTATTACAACTGTCTTATTACAAGAAAGAAAAAAAAGTAAAAAAGAGTATATACACACACATGACAATTAGACCTATATCTACTGAGAATAGGAAATTTCACAGGGCAAACAGTCAAATAGATCTTTCCTGATGTGCTAAAGCTGCAAAAATGCTCAAAATGAGTCTGAATGATTCATGGACTTAAAATCAGTGCAGAAGATCTCATAGATCTATCTATGACATCACAAATCAGGGGCATTTAGAATGGCGCTTTGAGGGGAATGAAAGATCTCTCACAGACAAAACGTCAGCAGTGTTTTTGACAAGGAAGCAGTTTTAGAATAGTAATAAAACTTCAAAAAAGTACATTTTGCATAATAGATGTCCTTCGAAAATGAATAAATAATGGGAGAGTAAAGTCAAAGTAACTTTCTGGGTGTAATGTTTGGTTTATGACCGGAAGTGAACGTTATTTAAGGCCTTTCAAAATGTACAAAAATAAACAATTGAGAAACAAAATCAAGTCATATCTGAAGGAGTGGTGCAAATAAAAAACATTTGAATTATTTCATATTATCAGCATAAAGCTTTGTCACTTGAAGATTTACTCAAAGATCCAAATTTTTACTCAAGCCAAAGAACTATTATTTTAATGGAAATATGATTCAAGAAGAGTACTCTGAAAAGTAAGCCTAGGCCTACCATTTCTTTTTCAACTCCATCTGTTTGTATTAGTCCATGCTTATCTAACTACTAAGGTTTTCTTATTGCTCTTCTTGGAATGTTCCACAATTAGCATTAAATAAAATCAGTAAATGTGTCCTTCTCCATTTAAAGAAACAAAGGAACTGTCAAATTACAGCTAACTTCAGTGGAAAGGCAATTAATGTTGGCCTATATGTGTATTAGAAAGAAAAAAAGGCAGGATAAATACATGCATTAAATCAATAAAGTCACATATTGTGTCTTTATTATTGACGTTGACGCATGTAAGCCAAAGCAAAGTGAAAGAATATGAAGAATACTGGTATCATACCATTAAGCTACGTATTGTATTATCAAAGGCTTATTTGTTTGTATGCAAAGTGAATGTCACAGATCTTTTGTTATTCAAAACAAAGGTGGCAGGAATGAGCATTATCACCTATTTAAAGGTTGTATAACTCAGGTGTTAAGATAAAATAAAATATGCTTTTTATAAATTTTAAATTACAGAGTCTCAGATAGCAGTGGTTCCAAAAGTGGGGATTGTGAGGTGCGCAAGATGATTTCAAGATGTATTTTTACTTGGTATTTAAGCTGTTGTAAAAATTGAAAACAGTACATTTGAGCGATATATAATAATAAGCAACACATTAGCAAAATAAGCTATATTAAGCTCAATTTTAATAGTTTTGTAACTTAAAAGTATTCATTCATTTTCTACCGCTTAATCCCATTAGGGGTCGCGGGTGACTGGAGCCTATCCCAGTGACTTTGGGCCTTAGGTGGGGGAACACCCTGGACAGTGGCCAACTCGTCGCAGGGTTAGACAGACAACCATTCACTCTCTCATTCACTCACAGGGAAATTTACAGTGATGCCCAATTAACCTAAACATGCATGTTTTTGGAGGTGGGAGGACATGGGGAGAACATGCAAACTCCACCCAGAGAGATCGTGAGATGTTGATATGGTCCGACCGGGGAGTCGAACCCACGACCTCCTTATTGGAAAGCCAGAGCTCTAACCACTCTGCTGCCATGCACCCTAAAAAGTATTACATATTTATATTTTATTTTGCTGAGGGTGTCGTGAGTTTTTTGCATTTTGGGAGTCTCAGTCTGAAAAGTTTATTGTAAAAAAGGATATTGTAAAAATACATTTCTAATAAATTCCATGTTTTACATTTTGATATTACAATGCAATTGGCTCTGTTCATGGGATATCACTGCACTCTATCTGCATTTATAAGATGTTTGGTAGCTAAAATTAATATTCTGAACAGTTGCCCTCCTTTCGACTGATGTAGTGATAGCCCCGTTGAAATGAACTGAACAGGAAGTACTGGTGTTCATAAACTATATCGTTTTGTGCCATGATTTATATTTTCACATATATTTTTGCATTTGTTTTCTGTCTGTATAAAAGAGAAAAAGAGTATCTATTGTTAGAATCACTCGTGTCCACAAGACGGCAGAGTTGCACTGTCCAAAACAGCTCTGGAGGCAAAAAAACTACAAACCTGATTATGACGTCATCAGGAAGCGCCGCGGCGTCTGTGCGGCTAAGTGGCTAGCCGCGTTAGCTTGGGTTTTGACAGAAGCCTGATTTGGGGATCGGACAGCTTCGCTGCTCATGTCGGCTTCTGCTTTGGGTTGTTAGCCGGTCCAGCAGCCGGAGAGCTTCACGTAAAAGCACCAGCACCGAGCCGCCATGGCCGAGGAGGAGGATTTATCCCTGAAGCTGCCCCCGGACCTGCCGCTACACGGAGACTTTGTACCTCCGGAGGGCTTGTGCTGGCTGTCTGTGGTCTTCTGCCTGCTGCTGGCCTGTTCTTATGTGGGCAGCTTGTACATCTGGAGGAGTGACCTGCCCAGGTAAAAACACAGACACGAAATCTGAGCAACATCATTTTAATTCACTAAATATTAAAGAGTCTATACTACATTGTGTTTGTCTTGTTATAATAGCGTTTACTCATCAAAACAAACCTGGAGTTGTGTTTTGTCACAGTTATTGAACACTAAAATCATGCATTTTTAGCGGGTGATCTGCTGTTGAACTGAAAAACACTCTCTGCAGCTTGTTACGTCATTAAGTTGTAAAACAGGAAGTGCTCCACACATCTTTACAACAATCATATTAATATTTTCAACCTTGACTCTGAAGCTTTAATTAGATCATAGCACAGTGGCTGTATTGTGATATAAAAGCAAACACTTGCAGTAATTATAATAAAATATATCTAAGATTATTTGACGGTGGCTTTATTCATTTTTGTTCAACTTGTTTCTGGTTGGTTATTTAAAGTTAGGTAACTAACTTTTTTAGTTATAAATTATAAAACGTTGTGTTTTCCACTAGATAAATGCAGCACTTTGTGAAAAATGAGACCAATGTATTGTCTGAATTGAATAATTAAGAATTTTAGTTCTAATCAGGAGCCGAATGCTGCATTCTGATTGGCCGAGCTTGGGTGATACACTCCAGTTTCACTTTGTTCCTTTCTAAGAAGACGCTTTAAGCCGCAGTTGCAACCAAAATGAATACATGTCGATATTAACCATGTGTGTCGAGTCAAAGGATTTACAAGAGGAAGTTGTCAGATTTAAAACCTAAATTGTGTTTGCAATGTGAAATTCAGCTACCCCACCTTTAAGTTACAGCTATAAGTCCTGTTTCTGTTCCCCACGTCCCATTTCTTTCATTATTATTTGTGTTGTAGCCCCTGCAGAGTGTTTCCCACATGTTTATGCAGAAAGTAGGGTGGTACAAGTGGTCCATGTTGAATATGTAGAACATTTTGTAGATTATATAAGTCCTTTTTTGTCTTACTGATCAAAGCATTTTTTTACAAACTCAATAAAACTAATTTTATAGCTTTATTAAAATGCATTAAGTCTATGGAAGCAAAAGTTAGATTATGGGCCGCAAAAGTTAGATTATGGGCTTTTCTATAGTAATGTGAAAAGCCTCAACAAACTCCGTATTCAGCTCACTATTGTTCAAGACTTTAGAGCAATGAGAGAAAATGTTAAGAATTAGCCACAATTTGTGTCTGCCTTGTCACAACTGAGACGAAAATCAACTGCAGTGTTCATGCAGTTATTGTAATATTAGAATATTGTGTTGGAAGAGAGATGAGACTCAAAAGCTGAAGACAAGTGTAGTTTTTCTCAGCACCAACAAACAGACTAACAGACAAAGTGATTGAACAGATGACATAATGTGTGAACTAAACAAACCACACACCCCAAACTCCCAAAGCCAGATGAGTGAGAGATAACATAATAAAGGAGCAAAACAAAATTATTAAAAAATGTCCACATAGCAATATACTATACAATGAACAATATGTTGCTCAGTTCTAGCTACAACTATAGGGATGTTCGCCGTGTCGTCACATGGTGATCATGTGACACGTTGGTTGGCAGAAGTAGTTAAACATGTTGGTGGCAAGCTGATCAAACACGAAAAAAGACCATGTTTGTCTCTTGCAGTGTGACTCGATGTGCTAACAGGTTTGATAAGAGCAATCCATAGAGCTCCTGCCGTGTTCAGAAAAAGCCTACACCAAAAAGAAAGCTTTTAATTTTGGCAATAAGATTCCAATACGAAGACAGTGAGAGCTAGCTTGGTTCTGTCAACCTTTTGACGTCACATGTTGACTTGGCGAACATCCCTATAGTTTTACCCTCATTAAACTCCTTCACTTCTTGATGCGACTGAAGATATTGTTCATTTGAATAAAAGTTTAAAACTAAATATTCACAAAATACACTGAAACTTTACATTTCATTTAGCCATGCTAAGAGATTGAGTTCAAAGCACTTTGTACGTCTTTCTGCTGCCCGAAATAATAGTTTAGTTTATTCTTTTTTGAGGGACAATGTACAGACACATAGTGCACATAAAAAACATGATCTGCACCAGATTATAGCTCAGCAGCTAGTTTCTATTTGCAGTCACTGGGGAGCAATAGTAATAAAATATAATTAAGCATATATGTCTTGTTTTGATGATGATTATAGTATTAAAAAACCTTGAAAGCTGGCATCAAATGGCATTAAAAGCATTAAGTTTGAATTGCCTAAATGTGTATAAACCATTTTCCGAGTGCATTGCAGATAGAGCTGGGTGATATTGCCAAAAATGGATATCACGATAATTCTTTGGCACATCTGATACGATACGCAGACGATATTATTTCAAGCTAACTGAACTTTAAATGTATTAGTTGTAGACTAGTGGTCAGAAAAAACAGGCTTAGGTTGACTAGAGACGTTTTGATGACTTAAGACACGTTTTCAATCAAGACTGTTGACAATGTGGGTCAAAAATTAGCTAAACTAAGGCACCAATGAGTAATTAAAATATGATCTATATTTATTTAAACATTTATAATAATGTAACTTTCTGTATTTGCCTCTTTAAACAACAATTTATGAAGCAATTTTTACTAAAAACGACATACTCTATATTCCATTTTTGTATATCTTCAATATGATCTAAAATTTGATATATTGCACAGCTCTGATTGCAGATTTAAATCAGTTAAACTAAGGCAAAACTAGCTTTACATTTCTAAAACTACCACTTAATAAAGGAGCTTAGAGCTTTGTGGATTTGGGCAGCCTAAAAAGCAGGATTACTCAAACATTTCTAAAGGCTTTTTGGTGATGAACAAGCTTATTACACGACTAAGCTATTTTTACACATTATAGTACATTTATCATTAACTATAGCCTGTGATTGCTCTCTTTTAGTGATTTGTTTGGACACAGATTGTCGTCGGTGAGTGGATGCACTTCAGAGCCGTGTGGATATTTATAAAAGCTGACATATTTAGTTCACAGCTGTAGCTATTTCTGGACTTGGCAACAGCGTCGCTCGGTGGTGACTGACGGGTCCACACTTGTCTGTTTGTTTTGTTAATCCTCGTGGAGAGACTGAAGGGTGTGATGGAGGACGTTAACCCTTCCCAAACCTGTGAGAGGCAGATGTTCCAGTCTGACAACAACAACCTGCTCAAACGTGTAATAAATGTGAGCGTATGGTCATTAGTTTTCTACTAGTCAACTGCAAACTTTGAAATCTTATTGATTATTATCACTTCTTGACACCTTTTTATTGTAAATTTAACTTGTTTTTATTGTTGGAAAATGGCTACATACATAGCGATTTTGAATTCTATTTTTATTGAGAATCTGATTGTTTTTTGGATGATTGCATGTACAGTAATACAGATATAATGGGGGGGATAGGTGGTAGGTGAAAACAGGTATTCACTGAGCATTCAAGCATCAGCTATTACTCAAACGTGAATCATTCCAAAGTAATGATGAGAGAACGTTGTTATAACATGGATAAAAACTTAGAAAAGTGTATTTTTGTTATATGCCCCTTTATACATAAGCCTTACAGTGTGTATCCTATCATTATACTCACAATATTTTTTTTTTTACAACTTTAGTTTCATGTGTCAATTCTCCTATAATATTTAAAAATATATTTCAGAGCGATTTAGCTACTTTTAACGGCATTAAAAGTCACTCATTGCTACTAATAAATTGCAAACCAGCACTATATGGATTTATGTTTTTCTATAGAGGGTCGACGTCACTTTCGCTCTACTGCGCATGTCACCTGTAGAAACGCTGTCCATCTAGTTGGCTGAGGAAACCGTCTTTGATTAAAAAATTCAAATGGACAAGTGCAGCTGTTTTGATCAGGTCTGAACCTGTATGACAGACAGTGTTTTCCTCTGTGTTTTTCTCACCTAAATGTAACGTGTATGAGTTGTAGACGGATTTCATTCACAATGTTGATTTAGCAGCAGAATAACTTTTGTTTTTGCACAGTAATAAACTCTTGTAGTAGCTGACAACGGCACTGGTTAGTGTTGCTGCTACAGCTTGTTTTGTTCAATCCGCTTCGGCTCTTTCGGCATCCGGTTTGTGCAAGCATTACTCGTGTTATCCGTCTATAGTGCAAACAGCCTAAGCCAGTAGCCTAGAGAAAACTGCATTGCATTACAGTATATTAGTTGTATTTTTTTCAGTTAATGCTAGCATTGTGGTTGTCGAACACTAGGACGGAATATCGTAAAAAATGTAATCATGAACTAATCTCGTGGACAGTTTACTTTTTGATTAAATCGTCATATTGTGATAACCATTTCTCTACTTGATCTGCTGTTTGTTCAAATACAAACTCTTTCCTCTCCTGCTTTCTTAATGGTCGGACTTTCATTTTGTGAGTGAGACAGCAGGAAACCAATCACAGTGAAGGTTGAACTTTTTGAAAAAGTCAAATAGATAATAAATCTTAATAAAATCAAAATTGGGATCTGGTCCCAAGAAAATCATGGTCATTTTTCTGTTATGTCGTCCAGCCTTATCACCCACCAAGTTTTCTATTTCTAATGTGTTTCTGTGTCCACTGCAGGGACCACCCGGTTGTGATAAAGCGGCGGTTCACCAGTGTGTTGGTGGTGTCTGGCCTGTCTCCTCTGTTTGTTGGGCCTGGAGAGAGCTGGCTGGGGTCAGGGTAAGACTACAGCCTCTGTTGTTGTTGTGTAATAAGACAGATTAGTACAACTTTCCCTGTTCTGTTTCAGACTGTTCCTTCACTGTTGGCCCTCATGGGGATCCGGCTCGAGGGCCTCATTCCTGCCGTTATATTTCCTTTACTGCTCACTATGGTAACGTAATACACAACACTACGGATGCACCAGCTTTTCCAGTACCAATACTGATATAAATACTAGTGCTTTGAGTATTTACTGACATACAATATCTGCGTTTTACATTAACTCAGGAAGCTAAGGCAGTCCCATATAGTTTATCTCAATCGAGATTCTGTCATCTCTAATTGTCAATGGGGAGTTTAAATTAAATAATCAAAAAAAAAACTTTTTGTCGACGGTTGACGTTACTTTCTGCTCTACTGCGCTTGCGAAAGATCCGCTCTCCATCTGCTTAGCTGTGGAAATTTCTTTGAATAAAATAGCGAGACGAGGCGAGAGCTAGTTGTTTCGATCAGGTATGAACTGGTCTGACAGACGTCAGGGGTCGTAGGGTCGAATTTCATTCACAAATGTTGATTTAGCAGCATAACTTTTTTTTGCACCGTGATAAGTTCTTGTAGTTAGCTGACAACGGTGCTTTTTTGACTTGTTTCCACTGTTTGTGTCTATGAGCAGCGGCTCTTTCTGCATAACGGGTGCAGGCTCATCGCCCTTGTTGATAAACAAAAAATCCCTCTATACTCTGTTTTGTTTATGTTTATAAAATCATTGTTAAAAGCAAATTTGTTTTTGAAAAGGTTAAACAAAACTTTATCAATATGAGGGATACAATTGTGATTTATTGTTTTCCCGATTGCTCAGACCTATTGATTAGTATTTGTTTTTCTATACTTTTAACAACCCTGTTGTCCAAAGACAGTCTCACTGTGGACCTGGTGTTCCAGCGGTCTACAGTCAAACACTAACTAAACTGTCACTAGGTTATTTTCTGAGATCTGATGGGATCAGGCTTTGACAAGCAGCTATGGCCATTGTGAAACAAACTCTCTGACTGCATTTTGTGGGTTTTAAGTTCTAAGGTTGAGTTGAAGTTGGTAAAACATAAGTTTGTTTTCAACATGGCTCATTGTAATAACAGATGAGTAACAAAAGACAAAGAACCAATTCCCAGTTCAATACATTTTACAGTATCAACACAGATATCGGCCTATTGACAAAGATGCATCCACATAATAATATGATTCATTTTGTACTAGAAGAATCAAAACAACCCCCATGTTTCGTCACATTTCAGGTTTTGTTTCTGGGGCCCCTGATGCAGCTGGCCATGGACTGTCCCTGGAGCTTCATGGACGGGATCAGAGTGGCCTGTGGTAAGTTCATTTACAATTAAACACAAGCTTTATCCCTGGTTAAGCTGATCTTCTGTGTGATCTTCCTGTGCTGTGTTTTCCCTCAGATCCGTGGTTCTGGTCCCTGTGCTTCAGTGACATGCGCTGGCTGAGGAACCAGGTGGTGGCGCCGTTCACAGAGGAGCTGGTGTTTCGGGCCTGTATGTTGCCCATTTAGTGCCATGTGCTGGTCCGGTCACAGCCATCTTCACCTGCCCGCTCTTCTTTGGAGTTGGTCAGTTTATTATAGATCATTTTACACTAGAAAAAACACTCAAATAAGCTAAGATGTTAAAAAGTGCTTGAAGAAAGAAAAGAAAGAAATTCTGACCAAGTGGTTTAACTATTGACAACACAACAATATCAAATCTAGTATGTTTAAATTAACCATATTCTGTAGAAACTGAGAGTAGTTTTTCTGTAGAGCTACAACTGTCCAGAGCTTAGCTAGCTTGTTTGTTTGTCGTAGATGTAATCATTTGTTCATCAAACAGACTTTAAAACATCTCATTTAAGGAGAGAAGGGTAATGAGTTCAGCTGTATGTCATTTCAAAAGTCTGTCAGTGATAAATCATTCAGTGTTCTTGTGTTTAGCTGGTTTTCTACCAATGTTTACATGACTTTCTCTTTTAAGACACAAGCTCAATATTTAGAGTTGTTGTGGTTACATATAATTTATTTCCAGACTGTTGTTACATAGTCCTATTTTAGTTGTGTTTTAGGCAAGATAGACTAATATAGTAGTAGAAAACCAGATAAATAACAGGAACACTAAGGTTTTCTTACAAGTTTCACTGACATCGACTTTAGGATCACACACTGTTGAACTCATAGCCATCCTCTTTTCCTCTTTTTAAATAAGATGTTTTTGAGCCTGGTTGACTAACATTTTAAGCGTTTATTCTCCAGCTGCTGCTAGCAAACAAGCTAGCTAAGCTCTGCACTATCGAAACAACAACAGAAAAACTACTTTCAGTTTACATTTTGTGGCGTAAGGTTAATTTGAGTTAAACAAAAGCTTCATGGACAAAGAATTGTTCCAAAACTCAAAGAAACACATTTTATTAGTTGTGTTTTCAATAGTTTTGCCAGTTAGTCAGGCTGTTGAGAAGTTTTTTTCATATATAATGATGTCCAATGCATAACCTCTGTTTGTTGATCTCATTGCAGCTCACTTTCATCATGTGATTGAACTGCTGCGGTTCAGGCAGGGCACTCTGTCGGGGATCTTCTTATCTGCAGGTCAGAAACTAGACTTACAACGGATCTTCAGTGTTTATATTGTGTGTGACTGTTACTTTGGTTCCTTTTCCTGCAGTGTTCCAGTTCTCCTACACAGCTGTGTTTGGTGCTTACACGGCCTTCATCTTCCTCAGAACGGGTGAGTTTGTTATTTATAGACCAGGAACGCATTCAGGAAAACAGAAACAAATCTATATACAGTATTAGGACTGCACGATTTAGCAAAAATATCAGATTGTGATTATCCTGACCAGTTTTGTGATTGTGATTGGATTAGCAATTTAAGTTTTAAAGCAGAACTAAGCTACTTCACTAGTAATGCTCCCTCTACAGCTCTCTTTTGAAATCAAAACTCAACCTTATTTATGTATTTATTCATTTTTGTGTAGCCTGCTCTCCTTAGCCAGGGTGTTTCAGGATAGCAATTTGGGTCTGGAAGGGACGAGGGAGAAGGTTGCAGTTGCTGTATTTGCTGCAAGAGGCACTGAGTAAGCCAACACAGGCTTCAAATAACCAAAAATACATACAGTATGTAACCATCAGAATGGAGACTTAGAAAGAGATTCCACAAGATAAATGTTACTTAGTTCTGCTTTAACAATAAAATTTGATTCAAAATTCACATTTAAGGACAAGTTGACATAATGAAATGATCAGAATGACAAATAATAAAAAATGATCAACATCTAAGCTTCTATTATAAAAAACATGTAGTTGATACAAATTATAAGCTAACGAAAATGAAATATTCAGTATGATGTGCGAAAGGCATTCTATTATATAGACAATATATTTTTTGTTGTGTTTATGATCAGCCGTTAAACTTCATGTGAAAATATATTCTTTCATCATAGAAGATTAAAAAACATTGTAATATAAATAATGTAATTGCTCTGTGCAGGTTGATCATTGTTTGTCGTCAAATCATACATCCATGAACATAAAACCACTTCTTGTTGAATATATTTCTATGGGTCTAAAGCAAATAAATCCTCTTAGATCAGGACAGTTGTGAACTGAATAGATTACAGGAAAACATGTTAAAGACTTTACATATCAGAGGAATATATTCATCAGGAGAACACTTTCTGTATGTAAAAAGAGACAATAAATTGTGTACTAAAATGCTAACCTAACAGGAAATGTTAGTGTACAGAAGGTTAGCATTTTTGAACAATCGGCAAGCATCTAGAAATCCGTGCACACAGCCCATGGCTCGTGCAGTTGGTCTTGTTGTCGTCAATCGATACATCCTGTTACATACAACCATCTTGTGAATTTCTATGAGGTTTAAAGCAAATAATCCTCTTTAGATCAAGACAGTTGTAGNAATCCTTGTCTGAGCATCTGCTGTCGTCACTTCCTGCTACGTGTGTTTTTCCCCCTTTCTTATCTTGTGACGACCACTCTGAATGTTGTCTTATTCCCTTTGCTTGTTTACTCGTTCTATCCATTTTCCTTAACTGAGCTCCCTCACATGGCTTCCCTCCATTCATTAATTTTTTTCCATTTATATTACGGTGACCCTACTGAGTGTCAGCTATACCTAGGCCTTCATCTACGCCATTGCAGTTTCCCCCAGCCTTCGCACGGGTCCACTCCCTCCGCTCAATTTTTCTCCCCCAATTCACTTGTCGGAAGCCCTCCTTCCGCCCCCCTCCTGCCCGTCTATTCATTCGTTCCACCCCCTTAGTATGTTTTTCTATATTTTTTTAACGGTGCTCCCCCGCCATCCCCCTTACCCCCCCATGGTTTTCTTTCAGTTTTTGGCCCCCAACTTTTCACTCCCGACATGCGGCCATGGCCCCCTTTTCATGAGGCAGGCCCCCTGACTCTCTTCAATTTTTTTTCGGTGTCCCTTTCTGGCTCTGGCTCTGGCTCTGTATTGGAGCGTGTTCTCTTTGGCTGCCTTCCTTTCCCACTGACTCTTAACCCCCAATGCCCTGTCGCTGTCTATAACTTGATCCTCACTCGCCCCTTTGACATGACTTGTCACTTTGCCAATGCGCCAAGCTACCGCTGTCGTCTCGCTGGTAGGCACCACCGTTTTGCTCACCACACCACCCGACCCCGCGCTATCTATTATCGCCCACGGTCATGCACCCATGCTCCCACTGCTCTCTCCGTTCCCATTTCCCTCCCCTGACTAGTCCCTGTACGTTCTCACGAACCCCTGTTCTTTTCCCCTGTATGCTTTCGCGAACATCTTATGTGTTTGCCACCGCGATACTCTGCCGCTCACTCTTGTCGTGAGCAGAGTGTTGCTGCTACCCCATTGGTGTCCTCACGTCTACCCCATTCTTCTGCCATTTCGGTTTGCGCACAGAGCATTCCCAGCGTTGCTCCGTTTATTTTTTTGTTTTTTTGTTTTTGTGCCCTCTTGTCCGATTCTATTGCTCTTGTAGCTGCCTACTTTCCTGCCATTACCCTACCAGCGGTTGTGGCCTTGCCCGCCTGCCTCGGCACTTGGTCGACCTTTTAGGGTTCGGTCCCTTTACTGTCGGCGCGCCTCACTGTTTTTCTGCCTTTATAGCACCCTTCTTCCATGTGTCTGGAACGACCTTTACTTTTGGGCGCAGTGAGCGCCACAAGTGCGCGCCTGGGGACCTTAATCCCAGATCTTCATGCCGCCTTGGTCTCCACCCATTGCTGGAGGACTCTTTCCTCACTCCTTTTTTTTCTTTACGATCCCTTTTAGCCCCTTTGCAGATTCACTACAGCTAAATATTGCTACCCCGGCCTCCCTTTGGATCCCAGCTTGGCCCTTCAACGGTCCAGTGCAGCACATTGAACGCGACTCGATGTGTCTCCTTCCCCATCGTTTTTTCCCATCACCTGTCCTTAACTCATCTTTCTTTTTTCACTGAATCCCAGCTCCCACCCCACTACTTCACTGGCCTGTATCATCCCCTCTTTGTTGAGTACATTTCTTCCCCATTCCGCGCACTTGATTTTGTGCGGCCCTGCCATCTGCGCTCTAGCTCTGACTTGTTTCTTCCCCTTCACGCCTCCTTCGAAGACTTCCTTCAGGTCCCCGCTCTGTCTACTCCGTGTTGATGTTTCTTTGCTGCTCCACTGCCGATCACCCCCACTTGGTCGAAGCGGCCCCTGACTTACTTCTTTCCCGTTTGTCGCCCTTCCCGACAATACTGCCTCCTGTTCCTCATCTAATGTCCCGCTCTTACGTTGTCTTTTCCACGCATGAATCACCCAGTTTTCCAGTCATTACTTAGACCCCCTGCCTGCCCCCAGTACTGCTCTCCGCTCCCTTTCTGGTGGTTCCCTCATCCCCCTAACTCCTCTTTTTTGCGCACTATAGATGTCATTAGAGCTTGCAGCTGCCCATTAGTGTCCTAGTCTCTCACGCAATCCGCCAACATGATCACTATGTCTGTTACTGCTGGCACCCACCCTACCGCGTCTGCCCTCGTCCTTGTTTACTCATGTGTGTGGCATTACTGCCCTCCTTCCCTCACCCACTCCCCACTGCCTATACTCAGACTTATTACACTCTTCATTGAATAA
Source organism: Mugilogobius chulae (assembly GCA_038363315.1). Lineage (NCBI taxonomy): Eukaryota > Metazoa > Chordata > Actinopteri > Gobiiformes > Gobiidae > Mugilogobius > Mugilogobius chulae. The sequence goes on from CM076404.1 coordinate 33,517,160, forward strand.
AGTTCCTGACCGTATGTTCAGTCTGTTGGTGACATCACCGGCATAAATAGCTATCCTATGGCTGTTTGGGGTGTCTGTCACTAGAGAGTTATAGTAAGATCTCAGACACGATGATGTAGAAAGGGGTTTAACATGAGAATCCTGTTTTCTTTTCTGCACTTTACCGTAAAATTTCAACGGGAAAAACATGACCAGGAAAAAGGAAAGCCGGATGGCGCGAGTCCAGCATGAGAAAATCGTTTTTTGGAGACGTCACGGCGGAGCTTCGAAACAATGTACGCTTGGTGAGCTGTTTATAAAAAGCGTCTGAGTTTTGGAGACAGTAGAGAGCGGCTGGTCGATGTTTTCACTGCTGATGATCCCGGGTATGGTGAACTATTTATGCCTCGCAATTGAGAGGAATTATGTTGAAATGTTCTACATGAACGTTCTGATAAAACCATGATTTGTTACTCATGGGACAAAAGTAGAACAGCAGCAGACGACACTTATTGGGAAAAATGGTTCCCACTTACCTGACTAAGGCACATTCAAAAGAATTCATCTGATACAGATTTTGTGCTTTGCTTTATTTGCCTCTAATTTCAATCTGAAGAAAAAGTTTATAAAAAAAGCCTTTCTGTTGTCACAGCAACAATGTTGCAGCTCTGTCTGGCTTGATTTTGCTAAACGCATATTGATATTTTTAGTTTACGCCAGAACAGATAATACACATCATCAAATGGTTTAAAAACTCTTATTAACATAGCATAAAAAGGGTATGAATTGAACATGTTATGTGATCAATGAAGTCTTAGTATGAAAATGACGAGAGAACAGATAAGTTCATTGTAGTAGTTTAAAGTTGTCAAGCTACTTGAACTCATTTACTCAAAACAACTTAGTCACATTCTAACTGCATGGCAGATATTTTACTTGAAAATAGAAATTTATTTTCTCAAAAAAAAGCAAAGCTTTAATTTATTGAAAGAGCTTTTTTTGTAAAGTAGTGGCTGGATGTCCTCTAGATTTTTTTCTGCAGTTCACTTTGATTTGTCTGAAAAAAGATTTTTTAAAGATGAGGCTAAAATCAAGCGGATCAAGACTCTACTGCCAATGCACCTCAAACAGACTCGCAAAGGGGATGCCACAGGCCTTTTAAGGAGAAGGATGGGTGTGAACAGACGTGATGGCAGTGACTTGGCAAGTGAAGGTGAAGTTTCTGGACGCGATCCTGAGTGTGGAGAAGATACAGCTCTGCAGTTGCCATACTTGTTTATATAATTTGCAGACCATATGTAAATGAGCCTTTGCTTTATTCTCTTACGTTGCACATGAGCTTGAATTGAAAAATGTGCGTATTTTCTAAAAATATAAAATAGAAAAATAAACCCAAAAACGAGGTCAACCTGCAGCATTTTGCAACACGATCATAAAACTCGCACCTCACATTTATCCTAGCTGACAGTAAGAATAATTCATTTATTTTTAACCCTACTAAACGAAGTCTGCCCGTGGCAAAAACGTTGAATTCTGCGTTAGTTCCTTCTCAAAGCCGCCCGGCAAGTCAATAATTTTAATCGTATGTGGATAAATGCGACGTGCAGAATCGCTTTGAGAAACTAGTAAAATAAGCTGAACATGAGTTCAAGACAATACTTCTGTTTTTTCAGCATGAGAATCAAGTTACTCTCTTATAACCGACCATACATTTTTTTAATTGCACAAAAGTCAGGCAATATATAGTGATTTACAGCTGCGTGCAAATAAATTTGTTATTAAAGCACCAAAACTTGCTATTATTAATATTGTAATTTGTAAATTCATACAAACTCAAATACAAAATTCCTAATTCAATGATTAAGTATGTTCTTTCTGATTCAACTGTATGCCCCACTGTAACGTGGTGTGTGGTGTGTTGGGCACAAAGGGAGAAAAATTACATATTGTATAAGGATTCTCCTGAACCGCACACCTTACGTGGTGGAGGGTTTGGAGTGACTTCGAGATCCTAGGAGCTATAGTTGTCGGGGCTTTATGCCCTGAGTAGGGTTCCCCAAGGCAAACAGGTCTAAGGTGACGATCCAGACATAAGTGCGGTTCACGAGACCTATGATAGACAAAACCGAATTAGCTCGTTACGATCGCCCGATCGGCGTCACAAGGGGCACCACCCTGGAAGCCGCCTGGGGTGGAGCTCGCAGAAGCGAGGCCTGGTGGCCGGTCTTACCACGGGACCCACCGGGCAAGCCCGGAAAGGCACACGTGGAGCCCTTCGCAGGCCACACACGGCCGCAGGAAGGAACATAGGAGTCGGGTGCAGTGGTGCTTTGAGGCGGATGGCGGAGGAGATGTCCCCAGACGACAGCACAGCCAATGCACAACGGTTGGCGCTGGGAATGGTGTACCAAAATTCATCGCGGCAGATGGTCAGGGCCCCGCTTAGGAAAAATAAAAAAATAACTAAAATAAATGAATTTTAATTAATTTATTTTTTAAATAAATTTTAAAAATTACAAAAAAATAAATTTTAAAATTATTAAAAATATATTTATGTTAAATTAAAAAAAAATTAAAAAGAAAAAATTAAAAAAAAAAATTAATTTTAAGCATTTTTTTAAAATATGAATTATCGAAACAATTATAAAATTTAAAATCTTATAATTATTAACATAAAAAAAAATTTAATTTTTATTCAAAATAAAAAAATAATATTTTTAAAAATATTTATTTAATTTAATTTATAAATTTTTATAAAATTATTTAACAAAAATTTTTTATAAAATTTAAAAATTAAAAATTTAAAATTAAAATAAAGATTTAAATTTTATTTTTTCAAAAATAAATAAAATAAAATAAAACAAAAAAAATTTCTTTTTAATTTTAAAAAAAATTTATAAAACCCATTCTACATTAACATTTTTAAATAAATATAATAATAAGATTATCTTGAACGGTGGCATTTTTACAATTAATTCTGTTCAAACACTTGTTCTGGTTGGGTTATTTTACAGTTAGGTAACTAACTTTTTTAGTTATAAATTATAAACGTTGTGTTTTCACTAGATAAATGCAGCACTTTGTGAAAAATGAGACCAATGTATTGTCTGAATTGAATAATTAAGAATTTTAGTTCTAATCAGGAGCCGAATGCTGCATTCTGATTGGCCGAGCTTGGGTGATACACTCCAGTTTCACTTTTGTTCCTTTCTAAGAAGACGCTTTAAGCCGCAGTTGCAACCAAAATGAATACATGTCGATATTAACCATGTGTGTCGAGTCAAAGGATTTACAAGAGGAAGTTGTCAGATTTAAAACCTAAATTGTGTTTGCAATGTGAAATTCAGCTACCCCACCTTTAAGTTACAGCTATAAGTCCTGTTTCTGTTCCCCACGTCCCATTTCTTTCATTATTATTTGTGTTGTAGCCCCTGCAGAGTGTTTCCCACATGTTTATGCAGAAGTAGGGTGGTACAAGTGGTCCATGTTTGAATATGTAGAACATTTTGTAGATTATATAAGTCCTTTTTTGTCTTTACTGATCAAAGCATTTTTTTTACAAACCCATTATAACTAGTGTGAGAAACATTCTTCAGGCAGGCAAATAAGTCAAACACAAAAATCCAGGGTTCCATGTTTATTGGTAGAATCACAAAAACAGAAGACAGAACAGTCTCAGCCATCCTGACCAGGGCCGGGGCCCACACACTCACTCTGACTCTCTGTCACACACACTGGAGTATTTATAGTAGTTCAGTCAGTGTCCGTTGACATTTGCACCTGATTGACATCAGTCTTTGAGTGAAAGATGGCATGTAGGATAGTCTTAATTTAAACATTTTCTAAGAACTTAGCTGTGTAGGCAGAATGTAAAACCTTAGCTGCTAGACAGAAATCCTACACTTTGCAAGCTACAAGTGCTTCTTCAGAGAAAAGTGGGGCAATGCACATGTCAGGAATATGAACGTTTATTAAAGAGAACTAAGAGAAATGAAAAGCTAAATGAAAAACCCAAATAAAACCAGATAAAATTCCTCACAATCCCCTCCTCAAATTTCTTTAGAAATTTACATCGAACATTGTGTAGTTATTGCATTAAAACATGTAGCTTTATTTTCAATGAAGTTACCTATACATGATCAAAATAAAAGAATACGTTTCATCATGACACTCTTGACTGCTGCAGACAAGACAGGGCACTGTAAAATGCAATCTAATGTCTTTTAAATTGAAATAACTTAGGTTTAATTAAACATTCTCTTTAATTGACAGTAAATAATAAACTACAAAATGTAAGACTGAGAGATAATGATTGAAGACATGAACACATATTTAAATGAAATGACAAAACTATTATGTCGATCAAAGTCTAGAAGTTTACTGTTTTGCAAGTTAAGTGGTTTCTGGCATGTCAGAATTATAAGTCTAATTTCTATAATCAAAGCATGTCTTTTTACCTAATTTTTAGATTAAGATCATTTCAAAGTTTAGGCAATCCTTTAAGATGTACAGTCTTTTACTTTAAACTGTCTGCAAAGTAATATTTTCTAAGCAGTAGTATGTAATTGTTTAATATATTTTGAAGCATAATTTACTTACATAGCACATCAATAGTTATATCTGAATCTATCAAAAGCTCTGAAGGAGTATGTCACTGACAAAACTAACAAACCCCAGAAGTTATTTTATCACAAATGTTTGTAGAGATAATTCATTTCAAAAGAAGAATAAGATTCATTTTAGATTTTACCATCAACTGTCACTTAATGATTAGTCGACTAAAAGAACACAAAAGTGGCAAATTAAACACCTTTTTACCATAGTAAAACCTTTATTGATTTGATTAAGTAATCTGACTAATAGGGCAAGTTTTAGAATGAGAATCTACTAATAACTTATAGAATCTATAAATTGGATGAGTTATATTTGAGCTATGTTTGATTTTTCTTTACCTTTTCCTTAAGTTTTACCAAGTTTTCACTACAATGGGATTATCTTTAATTCAATATTAATTGTAACTCGACAGCACAAGATACAGTAATTAGTGTCGTAGATTATTTTTTTTTTAAAAGATGGCTTAGTTTTTTACCTCAACCCATATTCATTTCAAAATTCAACTTAATCTTTTATTTGTACAAAAGTAATCCAGAACACAAATGTTTTTTTAAAATAAATAAAATTGGAGCGTTCTATGGTTGAGTTAGGGGCATGACATGGTCACAAGTTAAATGGGCTTAAATAAAAACATTAGTTTGCTTTTAGTCTGAAATAAAAACAACAGAAATCTAATCCATAAACCAGATTAATATTGCAGCTATTTTTGGTCTTTTATTACATGTTTCTATTCAGTACTGTTAGATTTAAAGATAAGATTACGAACCAGTTATTTTTACAAATTATTTTCTATGAACTAAAGATGATTTAACAGAAGCATCTGTCGTTATGACTGTGAAGTTTATAGCATCTGCATATTTCTGTGCATTGTACTTGCTTTAAACAGACAAGAGCTATTGTAACAGAACTGCAACTATGATTCACGCATAACAATGTATATGTAATTGGAAAACGCAGTAAGAAATTAGTGAATCAGATTTTGTGCATTAAAATATTTGAGATTACATTTTACAAACGAATGTGTGCAAACTCAATTTGACATTGACATTTAGATCTACAAGTGTGAGAATTTAAAACCATGTGTTTATTTAAAGTTTATTTAGAATGATTGTCACGCATTTTGTATTCTACTACAGCCTAGGAGCATATGTTTGGTTCAAATTAGTCACAGAGATGCTTTTTATTTTGCAGTTTTGTACAAAGCCTGTTGCTGGGATTCTTTAGGTTTCAAATATTATGTTTTAGCTAGGCTCATAAGGATTTTTACATTCTGCATTTGGACTCACTCATCAGGTTACATTCCACAGAGGAGAAGCTCTCCTCAGAGTCTAAAATACAGAGTTCTGTGACCTGCAGGCCACTGTCGAGTCTCCTCCTAAGCTGATGGAGACTTTGAAATAATTCGAGAACTGCTAGTTTGGGTCAAAATGTACAGTAATTCTTGTTAGCACATTTACAGTTTTGTTTTAGGTTGTCTTATGATCTACAGTTTACATTTTTTCTATCATTATCTGCCATTGTCGCTTAGTGCATTTTATGTCTATACCTTAAGCAGGTCACACATGCTACACCTTAACAGCTGTATGTACTTGACAAAAAATATATACATAAAAACAGAAAGCTAGCAAACTACAAAATAGAAACTTTTCACTTCTCTCTAGGACTAGTTATTGTTTCCATTGAACTCCATAACGATTGCCCTGACACTCTGAATGTCTCCAATCAAATAATCATATCTTGCATTTACCACAACTTGTCACCATTGTTTACATCTAAGGAATCCAGTCAGGGAGTAAAGAACAAAGAACTTTGACCAAAACACCACAGACACAGGGTTCTGTATTAGAAAAATAGCAACACCTGAGCACTCACTTTGACAGTAGGCCTACACACTTACACTAACAATAATAACAACAACAGGCGCCACATAAACACCGGTAAATTCCTATCTGGGTCATAACCCAACCAGTACTTAAATATTCCTGAATCATAACTCAACCAAGTACTTTTCTTCTTAACCACTAGGACCTAACTCTAGTAACATTTTCTTTTTGACCACTAGGACATAACTCTAGTAACATTTTAACCACTAGGACATAACTCTAGTAATTTATTTTTTAATTTTTATTTGTTATTTTTAACCACTAGGACATAACTCTAGTAATTTATTTATTTATTTTTTATTTGTTATTTTAACCACTAGGACATAACTCTAGTAATTTATTTTTTATTTTTATTTTTAACCATAATTCTAGTAAAATTTCCTTTTAAACCACTAGGACATATCTCTAGTACAAGGCCTTTATTTTCTATACCGAGTTAGGACATAACTCACTCTGTATAACAAGCTAGCTTCGAAAACCTTTATTTATCTACCAAGTTAGGACATAACTCTAACCTGTACATAACCATCAAAAACCTTTATTTTATCTTTAAAGGTGGATTGCACAACTTTTTAGCCAAAACCAAACCTGATCAAAGGCATATTTTTATCATTTAGATGCCCCTGTCATTAAATAATTGACAAAAATCTGTTTTCACTCTAAGCAACTTTGCATGGGCACAAAATAGTCTATTATTTGGTCTAGAGGTCAAACACATCTGTTTTCTCAGAAAAGCGGTTGATTTAGCTGATTTTTAATATTATGGCATACAATATTTCTCTATTCAAACTGTAGTTTTAACTTTCTAATTCTACTGAATTGCGTAAATGACTTTTCACCTCAGTTACACAGTGCACCTTTAAAATAAAACAAAAACAACTAGACAAAACACTACATAATCTTTTTAACTTCACAATATTGACTACACAAACACGCAATTGGTCAACTTTTCTCTCTTTTATTTAGTTCTGGTCAATATACAGATTTCGAATAAACGGGTATCTGCTTACGCTCTATTGATTGGGCCAGAAAGAAAGGCTTCCCAAATATAGGTCAGGAGGTTGCTATGTTTTTCTAAGACAATGTCAGCTGTCTATAAACTTACAACAAGAACATGGAATGATCACGCCTAAATCAGCTTCTTTTGACTACTAGTGTGTCTGGTGTTTAAACAGCGTTCTAATTTGTTTCGATTTTGGCAATTTAGCTTAACTAGTTTTAGATCTAATAGTCATAAATTGACTTTTTGAATACAAGAGAACTTTTTAGAAACATATCATGAAATTCTCCACAGACAAGTCAAATGCACAGAGTTTAGAATTACTTACTTACTTTTAGTTGTTGATTTCTATATTTGCCCATTGTAAAATAATTTACTTACAAGTAACTAATTTAAGCCTCTATTTTAAGAAAATCTATAAAAAGTATTGTTCAAAAAACCCATGTTTTTGTCAGTGCAACTTCCCAATGCATTAGTTCTAAGGGTCAAAAGTTCTAAAAGTTGTTCTAGTCCTACAAGCATTTTATCATTATTATTTAACTATTATTAATGCTATAGTTAATACTATATATTTAAATCTAAATTGTCCTAGGTTTATCATTTGATTAAGTCAGTGTTTTTATCTAATTTTACTGTCTAATTTTAGTTTACAGTGCCCATGTCTTACCTTTGTTGGTTGTCAATCACCACTTGTCATTTGCACAGCAGTCTAGAGGCCAGGTCAAATGCTTGTTTCAGACATGTTTACTGTCACCGTTCTAGGATCAAAAAGCACAAATGGACAGAGTTAGCATCAAAACAAACTGTTGTAAATTAGGGCTAGGCAATATTAGCAAAAGAACATCTCGATAGTTTTGGGCATATCTTCATAACAGCAATCAGATGACTATTACTTCAATAGGCTGCGTCTAAGTTAAAATAACACAATGACGTCATGAATCTAGATCAGAGTGGGCAATCTTTCACATTCAACTCCACCCAAGTGGCGGAGGCTGTTACTACGATCATTGGCGTAACAAATTGTCATTACTGTAATAATCAAATCAATGACTAAATGAATAAAAACCCTAAATTGATTAATGTATAATTTTGCGCATGCACCGTGAAGTTTGTAGAATAACAACTAAATGTATTAGGAAAAACAAAAAGATGATCACTTATTTTCAAAAGGGCTTGATTAAAACTGGTCTAGACTGGCCCTGGCCCCAGGCCATAGTTTTGCCCAGATCTGATCCAGATTGTGAACAAGATTTCTGATTAATAACAGTGTACTTTGTCATGTAATATCTAAAGACACTTAAAACTATTTAATCTAGTGTTTTGAATTAGTGACTAGACTTTTATGTTACAACAAAAACTAACTACATGTAAATAAGATTTATGTGGTGCAAATATATGTGAAGTATATTGGCCTAGGGATGCTGGGATGTCATGTGAATAATGTGAAATGTTTGCAAGTGTATCATAATAGTGTAGACATATCATATTCTAAGTTGTATCTATTTTTTCTTCTTACAAGGTTCTTTTGTGGCAATCTTAACTATAAACGATATACTATTTATTTTGGACATTTTGAAAACCCATTCACTATTAGTATCTAAAGTTTGATATATGCTATTGTACAGTTAAATGCAAAAGAGAGGAATAATACTGTCCTTCGACTTCTGGTCATTGTAGTATCCTTCTTCTTGCTTCTTCTTCCCATGGCATCTCCCGAGCTGCAGCAGGCAACAGGCAACAGGTTATTTTTGGCATGGAATGACAGGTCTCCTCTTGCTGTGTGTGTGTGTGTGGAGAAGCGTTGACCACGGCACTACAGCTGCTGTTGATTTTGGACATTTTGCTGGTATTTAATCTTCTTCTTGGTGTTCCGATCTTCTCCCCTCCTCTTGTTCCGGATCTCCAGTGGACTGTACGATCGTCTGGTCATCTCTGCTGTCTCCTCCCGCGACTTTATCATTGTCCCAAGCACAGATGCCAGTTGTTTGTTTGTTTTGATGAGTCAGATATAATACAGAAACAACTTCTCTAAATCACAGTTTTGTCGTGTGTGATTTTAAAGCTTCAGTGCCTGATGTGTTCAGGACGCAGCAAACCCCTAGACGATCTTCTGGTGTCTTCATGCTGACATGAGCTTTGCAAAGACCTTACTTGAGCGTGGAAAGGACATGTTTCACAAGTCCGAGAGTGAAGCGGTCTCGTGAGTTCAATGTCCGTGAAATCTTTGGCTCTCAGGTCTCAGTCACTCTAGCGCTCGAGTCAGCAGCAGGTCAAAGGGCTCCCTCCTTGGCTCGACTGCAGTTTGTTTTAGTTGAAGAAATGTCTTGTCCATTAGCTTTATGTAAGCTCAAAAAGCGGTTGAAAGTCAAGCTCAGACGAGGTCTCTTTTTAAAACAGGCGGCAGAGATTAGATCAGGAAAACATGTCTTGTCTAATTGTTGCTAAATTGCGTTGCGTTGGATTGAGATTGTCCATTGGTCAGTTCAACAAGCCCCTTTTCCTCCTCCGGTGTGCTCCAGGCCCAACACGCGCTGTGGCTGGTATGCTGGAGTTGGAGCAAACGGGGTTGGAGGTGACGTCCCAAAATAACTTGGAGAGAAGCTGCTGCTGGTTTGGCCCTTGGTGTGTGATATATGCAGAAAAACGTTGTGCCATTGTGCCTTTTTCTTTTCTTTTTTTCTTTTTCTCTTTTTTCTTGTTTTTTCCTTCAGGCCCCGACTACTGCGGCCGGACAGTAATCTCCCCTCTGGTCTCAGGTCCAGACGCTACTGTAACGTCTCTCTTTCTTGCCATTGTAGATTCTTGAAGTGTCCAAAAGCGCCTACCTTTGCAGAATGTCGTAATTCAAGTCCCTGTTCGGGCGCCAACTGTGAGAAACATTCTTCAGGCAGGCAAAATAAGTCAAACACAAAAATCCAGGGTTCCATGTTTTATTGGTAGAATCACAAAAACAGAAGACAGAACAGTCTCAGCCATCCTGACCAGGGGCCGGGGCCCACACACTCACTCTGACTCTCTGTCACACACACTGGAGTATTTATAGTAGTTCAGTCAGTGTCCGTTGACATTTGCACCTGATTGACATCAGTCTTTTGAGTGAAAGATGGCATGTAGGATAGTCTTAAGTTTAAACATTTTCTAAGAACTTAGCTGTGTAGGCAGAATGTAAAACCTTAGCTGCTAGACAGAAATCCTACACTTTGCAAGCTACAAGTGCTTCTTCAGAGAAAAGTGGGGCAATGCACATGTCAGGAATATGAACGTTTATTAAAGAGAACTAAGAGAAATGAAAAGCTAAATGAAAAACCCAAATAAAACCAGATAAAATTCCTCACACTAGCTACTCAGCTTTATTAAAATGCTTTAAGTCATTATAGTTCATCTATGGGGGCAAAAGTTAGATTATGGGCTGTCTTCTATAGTAATGTGAAAAGCCTCAACAAACTCCGTATTCAGCTCACTATTGTTCAAGACTTTAGAGCAATGAGAGAAAATGTTAAGAATTAGCCACAATTTGTGTCTGCCTTTGTCACAACTGAGACGAAAATCAACTGCAGTGTTCATGCAGTTATTGTAATATTAGAATATTGTGTTGGAAGAGAGATGAGACTCAAAAGCTGAAGACAAGTGTAGTTTTTTTCTCAGCACCAACAAACAGACTAACAGACAAAGTGATTGAACAGATGACATAATGTGTGAACTAAACAAACCACACACCCCAAACTCCCAAAGCCAGATGAGTGAGAGATAACATAATAAAGGAGCAAAACAAAATTATTAAAAAATGTCCACATAGCAATATACTATACAATGAACAATATGTTGCTCAGTTCTAGCTACAACTATAGGGATGTTCGCCGTGTCGTCACATGGTGATCATGTGACACGTTGGTTGGCAGAAGTAGTTAAACATGTTGGTGGCAAGCTGATCAAACACGAAAAAAGACCATGTTTGTCTCTTGCAGTGTGACTCGATGTGCTAACAGGTTTGATAAGAGCAATCCATAGAGCTCCTGCCGTGTTCAGAAAAAGCCTACACCAAAAAGAAAGCTTTTAATTTTGGCAATAAGATTCCAATACGAAGAACAGTGAGAGCTAGCTTTGGTTCTGTCAACCTTTTTGACGTCACATGTTGACTTGGCGAACATCCCTATAGTTTTACCCTCATTAAACTCCTTCACTTCTTGATGCGACTGAAGATATTGTTCATTTGAATAAAAGTTTAAAACTAAATATTCACAAAATACACTGAAACTTTACATTTCAAAGATATTTATTTCATTATAGCCATGCTAAGAGATTGAGTTCAAAGCACTTTGTACGTCTTTCTGCTGCCCGAAATAATAGTTTAGTTTATTCTTTTTTGAGGGGACAATGTACAGACACATAGTGCACATAAAAAACATGATCTGCACCAGATTATAGCTCAGCAGCTAGTTTCTATTTGCAGTCACTGGGGAGCAATAGTAATAAAATATAATTAAGCATATATGTCTTGTTTTGATGATGATTATAGTATTAAAAACCTTGAAAGCTGGCATCAAATGGCATTAAAAGCATTAAGTTTGAATTGCCTAAATGTGTATAAACCATTTTCCGAGTGCATTGCAGATAGAGCTGGGTGATATTGCCAAAAATGGATATCACGATAATTCTTTGGCACATCTTGATTACGATACGCAGACGATATTATTTCAAGCTAACTGGAAAATGTTCAAACACATCTTAAATGTATTAGTTGTAGACTAGTGGTCAGAAAAAACAGGCTTAGGTTGACTAGAGACGTTTTTGATTGACTTAAGACACGTGCTTTCAATCAATTAGTTGACTAAACGGTCACACAAAAATTAGCTAAACTAAGGCACCAATGAGTAATCAATTGACTAAAATATGATCTTCTATATTATTTAAACATTTATAATAATGTAACTTTCTGTATTTGCCTCTTTAAACAACAATTTATGAAGCAATTTTTACTAAAAACGACATACTCTATATTCCATTTTTGTATATCTTCAATATGATCTAAAATTTGATATATTGCACAGCTCTGATTGCAGATTTAAATCAGTTAAACTAAGGCAAAACTAGCTTTACATTTCTAAAACTACCACTTAATAAAGGAGCTTAGAGCTTTGTGGATTTGGGCAGCCTAAAAAGCAGGATTACTCAAACATTTCTAAAGGCTTTTTGGTGATGAAACAAGCTTATTACACGACTAAGCTATTTTTACACATTATAGTACATTTATCATTAACTATAGCCTGTGATTGCTCTCTTTTAGTGATTTGTTTGGACACAGATTGTCGTCGGTGAGTGGATGCACTTCAGAGCCGTGTGGATATTTATAAAAGCTGACATATTTAGTTCACAGCTGTAGCTATTTCTGGACTTGGCAACAGCGTCGCTCGGTGGTGACTGACGGGTCCACACTTGTCTGTTTGTTTTGTTAATCCTCGTGGAGAGACTGAAGGGTGTGATGGAGGACGTTAACCCTTCCCAAACCTGTGAGAGGCAGATGTTCCAGTCTGACAACAACAACCTGCTCCAAACGTGTAATAAATGTGAGCGTATGGTCATTAGTTTTCTACTAGTCACTGCAAACTTTAAACAGTCTTTAAACAACTGAAAATTGAAATCTTATTGATTATTATTATCACTTCTTGACACCTTTTTATTGTAAATTTAACTTGTTTTTATTGTTGGAAAATGGCTACATACATAGCGATTTTGAATTCTATTTTTTATTGAGAATCTGATTGTTTTTTGGATGATTGCATGTACAGTAAATACAGATATAGTGGGCGGGGATAGGTGGTAGGTGAAAACAGGTATTCACTGAGCATTCAAGCATCAGCTACAGGACAATGGAAGATTACTCAAACGTGAATCAATCCAAATTCTTTAAGTAAACTAATGATGAGAGAACGTTGTTATAACATGGATAAAAACTTAGAAAAGTGTATTTTTACTTAATATGCCCCTTTATACATAAAGCCTTACAGTGTGTATCCTATCATTATACTCACAATATTTTTTTATTTTACAACTTTAGTTTCATGTGTCAATTCTCCTATAATATCCTTAAAAATATATTTCAGAGCGATTTAGCTACTTCAAATGGCATTAAAAGTCACTCATTGCTACTAATAATTGCAAACCAGCACTCTATAGGATTATATTTTCACTATAGAGGAATCATCGGTCGACGTCACTTTCCGCTCTACTGCGCATGTCACCTGTAGAAACGCTATCATTCTAGTTGGCTGACAAAACTTCTTTGATTAAAAAATTCAAATGAGACGAGAGCTAGCTGTTTGGAACAAGTCTGAACTGATATGACCGACGTCTGGCCTCTGAAGATTTCATTCACAAATGTTGATGTAAATCAGCAGCATAACTTTTGTTTTTGCTCAGTGATAAACTCTTGTTGTAAGCTAACAGCAGTGCTGGCTAGGTTGCTGCTACAGCTTCTGTCAATCAGCCGCGGCTCTTTCTGCTATCCGGTTGCGCACGCATCCCCGTGTTAATCCCTCTATAGTGCCAAACCAGCCTAAGCCAGTTAGCCTAGGGCAGTGCTTCTCAGTTTTTTTTGCCGCGCCCCCCCTGGGAAAGAGAAAATATTTCGCGCCCCCCCTACTCGCCGCGGTGACTAAAAATCAGATTATTATCTATAAAAAGTGTATAAGTATATCTAAAAGTGTATCCTTTTAAACATTAACAAAAGAAAAAAATCAATATCAACTTGAAACAAAGTTCAACAAATATTAACTTTATTTTGTACGTTTACACTTTGCAAGTTTATATATATTTTTTTATTCATATTTTTTGCAGTGTTATGTTTACAGTGTAGTCAGCTTCACAGGCTGAATAGAAAAGGCTTTAAAAGCGGCGCTGGGCGCTGTTTATTCCACAAATGATCAGAGTCGTACCGTTTGTGTTGAATAAAGTTGGTGAAATGATGTGGCAGATCAGGTGTTTTACCACGAACACGCGACCTAGGGCTTGTTGACGCTGCTCTGTCCCGGTTCAGCGATCGCGCAGTGTCGGGGCCGTTCTCTTCACCTGTGTGTGTCTGGCCCGGTGCGCGAGAAGCCCGAACCGCTGAACACAAACACAAGTGGAGAGACGCAAACGCGGAAGTGTACCGACACCGGCACCACGATCAAAGCAGCAATCAAGGCGCGTGAACGGGACAGATTTTATGAAACGCGCTGATTCAGGACAGATAGGGCTGGAACTTATTGATCTAGTGGACTGTTACGCGCCCCCCCCTGGCATCGCATCACACCCCCCCAGGGGGACGCGCCCCACTATTTGAGAAGTACTGGCCTAGGGGAAACACTGCATTAATGGTTGTTTTTTTTCAGTGAATGCTAGCATTGTGGTTGTCGAACACTAGGACTCCGCAATATCGTAAAAAATGTAATCATGAACTAATCTCTGTGACAGTCTACTTTTTTGATTAAATCGTCATATTGTGATTTACCATTTCTCTACTTGATCCTGCTGTTTGTTCAAATACAAACTCTTTTCCTCTCCTGCTTCTCTTAATGGTCGGACTTTCATTTTGTGAGTGAGCGACAGCAGGAAACCAATCACAGTGAAGGTTGAACTTTTTGAAAAAGTCTAGAAGCAAAATAGATAATAAATCTTAAATAAAATCAAAATTGGGATCTGGTCCCAAGAAAATCATGGTCAATTTTTCTGTTATGTCGTCCAGCCTTATCACCCACCAAGTTTTCTATTTCTAATGTGTTTCTGTGTCCACTGCAGGGACCACCCGGTTGTGATAAAGCGGCGGTTCACCAGTGTGTTGGTGGTGTCTGGCCTGTCTCCTCTGTTTGTTTGGGCCTGGAGAGAGCTGGCTGGGGTCAGGGTAAGACTACAGCCTCTGTTGTTGTTGTGTAATAAGACAGATTAGTACAACTTTCCCTGTTCTGTTTCAGACTGTTCCTTCACTGTTGGCCCTCATGGGGATCCGGCTCGAGGGCCTCATTCCTGCCGTTATATTTCCTTTACTGCTCACTATGGTAACGTAATACACAACACTACGGATGCACCAGCTTTTCCAGTACCAATACTGATATAAATACTAGTGCTTTGAGTATTTACTGACATACAATATCTGCGTTTTACATTAACTCAGGAAGCTAAGGCAGTCCCATATAGTTTATCTCAATCGAGATTCTGTCATCTCTAATTGTCAATGGGGGAGTTTAAATTAAATAATCAAAAAAAAAACTTTTTGTCGACGGTTGACGTTACTTTCTGCTCTACTGCGCTTGCGAAAGATCCGCTCTCCATCTGCTTAGCTGTGGAAATTTCTTTGAATAAAATAGCGAGACGAGGCGAGAGCTAGTTGTTTCGATCAGGTATGAACTGGTCTGACAGACGTCAGGGGTCGTAGGGTCGAATTTCATTCACAAATGTTGATTTAGCAGCATAACTTTTTTTTGCACCGTGATAAGTTCTTGTAGTTAGCTGACAACGGTGCTTTTTTGACTTGTTTCCACTGTTTGTGTCTATGAGCAGCGGCTCTTTCTGCATAACGGGTGCAGGCTCATCGCCCTTGTTGATAAACAAAAATCCCTCTATACTCTGTTTTGTTTATGTTTATAAAATCATTGTTAAAAGCAAATTTGTTTTTGAAAAGGTTAAACAAAACTTTATCAATATGAGGGATACAATTGTGATTTTATTGTTTTCCCGATTGCTCAGACCTATTGATTAGTATTTGTTTTTCTATACTTTTAACAACCCTGTTGTCCAAAGACAGTCTCACTGTGGACCTGGTGTTCCAGCGGTCTACAGTCAAACACTAACTAAACTGTCACTAGGTTATTTTCTGAGATCTGATGGGATCAGGCTTTGACAAGCAGCTATGGCCATTGTGAAACAAACTCTCTGACTGCATTTTGTGGGTTTTAAGTTCTAAGGTTGAGTTGAAGTTGGTAAAACATAAGTTTGTTTTCAACATGGCTCATTGTAATAACAGATGAGTAACAAAAGACAAAGAACCAATTCCCAGTTCAATACATTTTACAGTATCAACACAGATATCGGCCTATTGACAAAGATGCATCCACATAATAATATGATTCATTTTGTACTAGAAGAATCAAAACAACCCCCATGTTTCGTCACATTTCAGGTTTTGTTTCTGGGGCCCCTGATGCAGCTGGCCATGGACTGTCCCTGGAGCTTCATGGACGGGATCAGAGTGGCCTGTGGTAAGTTCATTTACAATTAAACACAAGCTTTATCCCTGGTTAAGCTGATCTTCTGTGTGATCTTCCTGTGCTGTGTTTTCCCTCAGATCCGTGGTTCTGGTCCCTGTGCTTCAGTGACATGCGCTGGCTGAGGAACCAGGTGGTGGCGCCGTTCACAGAGGAGCTGGTGTTTCGGGCCTGTATGTTGCCCATGTTAGTGCCATGTGCTGGTCCGGTCACAGCCATCTTCACCTGCCCGCTCTTCTTTGGAGTTGGTCAGTTTATTATAGATCATTTTACACTAGAAAAAACACTCAAATAAGCTAAGATGTTAAAAAGTGCTTGAAGAAAGAAAAGAAAGAAATTCTGACCAAGTGGTTTAACTATTGACAACACAACTAATAAAAGGTATTTCTTTGATTTTTGATACAATTTTGTCTAGTGCAAATCTAGCGATGTTTAAATTAACCATATTCTGTAGAAACTGAGAGTAGTTTTTCTGTAGAGCTACAACTGTCCAGAGCTTAGCTAGCTTGTTTGTTTGTCGTAGATGTAATCATTTGTTCATCAAACAGACTTTAAAACATCTCATTTAAGGAGAGAAGGGTAATGAGTTCAGCTGTATGTCATTTCAAAAGTCTGTCAGTGATAAATCATTCAGTGTTCTTGTTGTTTAGCTGGTTTTCTACCAATGTTTACATGACTTTCTCTTTTAAGACACAAGCTCAGACTTTCTCTTTTAAGACACAAGCTCAATATTTAGAGTTGTTGTGGTTACATATAATTATTTCCAGACTGTTGTTACATAGTCCTATTTTAGTTGTGTTTTAGGCAAGATAGACTAATATAGTAGTAGAAAACCAGATAAATAACAGGAACACTAAGGTTTTTCTTACAAGTTTCACTGACATCGACTTTAGGATCACACACTGTTGAACTCATAGCCATCCTCTTTTCCTCTTTTTAAATAAGATGTTTTTGAGCCTGGTTGACTAACATTTTAAGCGTTTATTCTCCAGCTGCTGCTAGCAAACAAGCTAGCTAAGCTCTGCACTATCGAAACAACAACAGAAAAACTACTTTCAGTTTACATTTTGTGGCGTAAGGTTAATTTGAGTTAAACAAAAGCTTCATGGACAAAGAATTGTTCCAAAACTCAAAGAAACACATTTTATTAGTTGTGTTTTCAATAGTTTTGCCAGTTAGTCAGGCTGTTGAGAAGTTTTTTTCATATATAATGATGTCCAATGCATAACCTCTGTTTGTTGATCTCATTGCAGCTCACTTTCATCATGTGATTGAACTGCTGCGGTTCAGGCAGGGCACTCTGTCGGGGATCTTCTTATCTGCAGGTCAGAAACTAGACTTACAACGGATCTTCAGTGTTTATATTGTGTGTGACTGTTACTTTGGTTCCTTTTCCTGCAGTGTTCCAGTTCTCCTACACAGCTGTGTTTGGTGCTTACACGGCCTTCATCTTCCTCAGAACGGGTGAGTTTGTTATTTATAGACCAGGGAACGCATTCAGGAAAACAGAAACAAATCTATATACAGTATTAGGACTGCACGATTTAGCAAAAATATCAGATTGTGATTATCCTGACCAGTTTTGTGATTGTGATTGGATTAGCAATTTAAGTTTTAAAGCAGAACTAAGCTACTTCACTAGTAATGCTCCCTCTACAGCTCTCTTTTGAAATCAAAACTCAACCTTATTTATGTATTTATTCATTTTTGTGTAGCCTGCTCTCCTTAGCCAGGGTGTTTCAGGATAGCAATTTGGGTCTGGAAGGGGACGAGGGAGAAGGTTGCAGTTGCTGTATTTGCTGCAAGAGGCACTGAGTAAGCCAACACAGGCTTCAAATAACCAAAAATACATACAGTATGTAACCATCAGAATGGAGACTTAGAAAGAGATTCCACAAGATAAATGTTACTTAGTTCTGCTTTAACAATAAAATTTGATTCAAAATTCACATAGGACAATTGACATAATGAAATGTCGACTGACAAATAATAAAATGATCACAAATATGAGATCGTAGCTTCGAATCCAGGGATGAACAAATCAGCACCTCATGATCTCTCTGGGTGGAGTTTGCATGTTCTCCCCATGTTATTATGGGTTCTCTGGCAACAATAGAGTGTTCCCCTGTCTAACGCCAAAAGTCATTGAGACAGAATCCAGTCTCTCACTTCCCCAAACAAGTACAAGAAGTTGATATTCACATTTTACATAACAATACAATCTAAAATTCAACACAGAGCCCACCTCTAGTCTAACCTGCTCTGTGCACTTAAAGACAATCTGCAGTATACAAGACAAAGTTAATTGGTCCACCTGGGAAATTATTTTGACGCAATAATACAAAACAGAAAGTCGGTGCAGGAGGGAGAACATTTTGTCCTTCACTGACACAAACACAGAGTCATTTCAGCTGGAGTTTTAATGGACTTTCATTATTAAACTGTCTTATGTAACATGATTCAATAAAGATAGATTATGTTAACAACACATTAGTTAAACAAGTGCGAACGCAGTCAATAAGCCTGATGCAGTTTCCATTATTAATTCAGTCATTCAACAGTTATTATTCTCAGATCGCAGACGGACAAATATGGATTACCTGTTCAGGAGGCTTATGTAACTTTAAAGAAACAATGGAGCTCGATAGATTTGTCCGCATTGAGGCTGTGTAAAGAAAAAGTACTGGAAAACCCTGGAAATACAAGGGTTTCTAAATGATTTGGTCACAGCAATAGACAAACACACTCAACTTAAACACACATAAAAAAGTGTTAAATAATTGTGGGGGTCTGGGGGTGCTCTCCCAGGAAAATCTGTATTAAATCCTATGCAATGTCCTGCTATTTTGTACATTTTAGAAGTGATATTCTGACCATATTGTGTAGTCAGAGCAGTGGACACATTGCTAAAACACAAACTGTTTTCAGGCCTAAAATGTCTATTTTTTTGTCTTTATTGATGCAAAAGCAACAGCTGTAAAGAGCACTTTGAAGATTTTTTCAATATTTTTGCGCTACATCAAGTTTTTTTTTAAAATTTCACCTATGTTTTGGACCTTTTTTATGGACATGAGGCGGCTTTGAACAAAATAACGACCAATAAAAAGCTCCAGGTTTGTAAAATATTGCTGAGTTTGGAATGGCTCTAAAAACATTTTGACTTCGGGCACAGTGCCACAAAACTTCTCCTAAGTAAAGGGGAAAAAAAACTTGAGGCAGGTACTCTAACTGGGAATTTACACCAGGAGCTGCAGCAGCACGTCATACGTGCGTATTTTCAAAAGCTTCAATCTCCACTAGACGCGTCAGTGCTGCTTCGTCTTTCTTCACTGTCTCTGTTTTTGTGTCACATGTCCCTTCACACAGCCTATATACTGTATTTGTATGTTTTATCATGCAATTAGCACAATGTGAGTGCTAATAACAATGAAGAAGAAGAGCACTTGTAAGGCCCCCAAACACAGACAAATATCACATTTACATATATTAATACCACAGCGTAGCATGTTCTAAATCAGAGCCCAAAGAGCCACTCTGGAGTCTTAAAGAGCCGCATGTGGCCCGTGAGCCGCAGGTTGCAAACGCCTGGTTTAACCTATCACACAGTTTAATCAGAAACATTGAGGCAGCTGCAATATACAGACAACTAGTTAATATTGTGATTTCACCAAAAAATGGAAATAGTCACAAGGATAAACTCACAATCATTTTTTTTTTGGGCTGCAACTAACGATTATTTTAGCAATTGACTAGTTGTACCATTTTTCTTTTGATTAATCGATTAGTTGTTTAGAACATTGGAATCTTTTGAGTGCAAGATTTGTGCAAAATTTGAGCTTCGGTACACTGGAAAACTTTACTATCTTACAACGTAACAAGTTCATAAGGGATTTGACTGTAAGATATAATTTGAAATAAGCATAACATTTAAATGAAACAAGAAAATTAAGCATTTTTCGCTTGAAAATAGGAAAGAAATGTCACAAATAATAAAAATGGCTTGTTGTATTGAAAAAAAATATCTTGAGCTTAAATCTAGATGAATAAGACTTGATTCAAGCACTTATTTTTCCCAGACAAACTTATTTAGATCTGCCTTTTTTCCAGTGTAACGTCATTTGAGAAGTTCTCGATGTGTAGATTTATCCCAAAAACATCAGCCCTATTTTTTTCTGGTCACATTTCCCAGTCCAAAGCAGATTTTAACTCTCTCTCCTCTCCTCTGTGCAGGTCATCTGGTGGGTCCTGTCCTGTGTCACTCTTTCTGTAACTACATGGGATTCCCGGCCATCAACGCGGCTCTGGAGCACCCGCAGCGCTTCACCGTTTTAGCCTCCTACCTCCTGGGCGTGGTCCTCTTCGTCCTGTTCCTATTCCCCTTCACAGACCCGTCCCACTACGGCCTGCCCACCCCGGTCTGCACACTGGCCCCTCACCGCAGCTCCCTGTGTCTGTCCTGATCCCAAAACTCTCTACCTACAACACCATCATCAACAACTTCCCCCTGTTTGCTTCTCTTTTTTAGCGGACGGGGGAGTTACCGGCGTTGGCTTCTTCGCTTTAGGGTTCGAGTCGTGTACCGGCCCGGTGGTAGAAGCCGTCGCTATGGAAACGCGGGGAGCAGATTGGGCAGAGCGGAGCCGTTAGCCGCGTGGGACGTGTCATGCGTCTGGTCGCGCTAGTGTGTTTTTTTTTTATTGCTAATGTTGTCGTCGGTGCGATTAGGTCGTTGTTGCTTTTTTTAGGCAGAACACTGAAGGACAGGTTCACCTCAGATTTTACACTGGTAATTTCGGATTTGTGTCGCAAATAGTTAAAAATCGCAAATGTGTTGTTATTTTTTTTTTATGCTTCTTATTTTGTAGCTTTGGCCTTTCTTTACACCTACCTCGAAGAATATGGGTTTATAGCTTCATATTTGGAGTTGAAAACAGTCATTACCTCATGAGGACTATCTTTGGGGCACATTAGAAAGCTTTTGAATGTACATTTGATATTAAAAGATGAAAATACATTTATTAATTAACAAAATCCTCTTAAGCTGACCTAATTTAACAGAAAATGACTGCAGGAAGAATCACAAATTGTACTATTAATGGACACAATCACAAATCACAATTTTTTGAAGAATCTTAACTTTATTATCTGTCTAAAATTGTCTAATTCTGAAGATTAG
Organism: Mugilogobius chulae; assembly: GCA_038363315.1. NCBI lineage: Eukaryota > Metazoa > Chordata > Actinopteri > Gobiiformes > Gobiidae > Mugilogobius > Mugilogobius chulae. The sequence goes on from CM076404.1 coordinate 33,539,051, forward strand.
ATCTATAAAAACATGGTTTAAAATACTTCATAATTCAGCTTTGGTTTTGGCCGTCAGACTTTTAAAGCATAAAATATAATGAGACACTGCAGATAAACAGGATTAAGATATGAATTTCAATCACTTTTTCTTCATCTCTCTCTTCTTTTTTTCTCATTATCTCTCTCCACCCCTCTTTCTCTCTCTCTCAACCCTCTCCTTGCTCTTTCCTCTCCTTGTCTTTCTTTCTCCACCCTCTCCTTCTCTCTCTCTCTCCCAATCTTCTCTCTCTTTTTTCTTTCTCACTCCTCTTTTTCTCCACCCTCTCCTTCTCTCTCTCTTCTCCCCCCTCCTCGTCCTCTTTCTCTCTCTTTCTCTTATTCACTCTCTTTCCTCTCTTTCTTCCCCCTCTCCTTCTCTCTCTCTCCCAATCTTCTCTCTCCTTCCTCTTCCTCTCTCTTTCTCTCCACCCTCTCCTTCTCTCTTCTTCCTCTTTCTCTCTTACTCACTCTCTTTTCTCTCTTTCTCTCCACCTTCTCTCTGTCTTTCTCGCCGCCCTCTCCTTCTCTCTCTCTCTCCCAATCTTCTCTCTCTTTTCTTTCTCTCAACCCTCTCCTTCTCTCTTCTTCTTCATTCTCTTTTACTTACTCTCTTTCTCTCCACCTTCTCTCTCTCTCTCTCTCTCTCTCCACCCTCTCCTTTTCTTTTTTCTCTCCACCCTCTCCTCTCTCTCTCTCTCTCTCTCTCTCTCTCTGTAGGCAGTGCTATTTAAACACCATACACACAGTTAAGCAACTTAAGAGTTCATTTTGTGCTTAGCTTCACTTCAGTGTCTTCTTTTCAATTGTTAATCTTTGCCTCACTACTGCAGTTTGCCGTTTTTCTCACTTTTATGTCAAAAACAATCAAAACAAAATCAGATTAGTCACATTAGATATTCTAACTTCCAGAAATGTGAACTTGTAAGTCGTGACCTTAGACCTGAATCAGACTTGAGTCACTATTTTGATGACTTCAGACTTGACTTGATAAAATGGACCAAGGCTTGGGACTTGACTTGGAGCTTTGTGACTTGAGAGTGTTGCACCGCCTAAGGCCCAAAGTCACTGGGATAGACTACAGTCCCCCGTGACCCCTAACCACAACAAGTGGTAGAAAATGAATTGATGAAGGAATATTTTAGGCGGTATAATTTGCAAAAATAAAGGACATTGTAGAAATTCAAGATGTAATCCTTAAATAGAGATAAAGCCTCAAAGAGACTCAAAACTAAAATTTTTGTTCTGAACTTGGACTTGTCTCTCTTTGACTCAAACGTGTCTCTTTTTGACTTGGACTTGTCTCTCTTTGACTCAAACTTGTCTCTTTTTGACTTGGACTTGTCTCTCTTTGACTCAAACTTGTCTCACTTTGACTTGGACTTTTCTCTCATTGACTTGAACTTGTCTCTTTGACTTGGACTTGTCTCTCTTTGACTTGGGACTGGACTTGGACTTGTCTCTCTTTAACCTTGACCTTGACTTGGTCTTGTTTCTTTTTGACTTGGATTTGTCTCTCTTTGACTTGGGACTTGTCTTTCTTTGACTTGGCCTTGTCTCTCTTTGACTTAAGACTTGACTTGGACTTTGGCTTGACTTGGACTTGTTTCTATTTGACTTGGACATGTCTCTCTTTGACTTTGACCTTGACTTGGTCTTGTCTCTCTTTGACTTGGGCCTCAACTTGGTCTTGTTTCTCTGACTTGAACTTGCCTCTTTGACTTGGGACTTGTCTCTCTTGGGGGTGACTTGGACTTGTCTTTCTTTATCTTGGGATTTGACTTGGACTTGTCTCTCTTTGACTTGAGACTTGACTTGGACTTGTCTCTCTTTGACTTTTCTCTCTTTGACTTGGACTTGTCTCTTTTTGTCCTTGGTCTTGACTTGGACTTGTCTCTCTTTGATTTGGGGACTTGTTTCTCTTCGACTTGGGACTCAACTTGGGACTTGTCTCTCTTCGACTTTGAACTTGTCTCTTTTAGACACAACTTGTTTGCACTTCCTCCAACATCACAAATCCAGTCTTGATAATCACCCTTTCATTTACCAGAACATGTCTATTTATATGAGCTTAATCCACTTTAGGAATCAAAAACACGAAGGCCAAAGCTGACAAAATACTTCTCTTATTGACTCGTAAACAATCTGAAATCATTCTTCTGTCTCTGATCTGTGCGAGTCCATTACCGCCTCCGCAGGAAGTCCGCTTTTACACTTTATAAACCCATTACTTGAGTTTGTCTGCTTTGAAACAGCTGCGCATCTTTTATCCGTTCATTCCACTCGATGTTTACCGGTTCAAAATGGTTGGATTTGGACTAAAAAAAAGGCGAGGAGACTTGTCAGGAATTTTCTCTACTCTAAGCTTAGCACGTACTGTGAACACATGTGGGCTGCTGGAATCGACAGCAATAAATCACTGACAAAAAGCCGCCTGAATGTAGGGTTTCTAGACGTTTTGAATCTACGTTTTTGCCATTTTAAGCTTCGTGGAAAGTTCATCGAGGACGAGAGGAGGAATTTTTAGAGGTATTTTGAAATGGAAATCGTGTAGGAGTTTGTCTGGATTGTTCAGTTGTATTTAATCTCGCTTACAGTCTGGTGAAATAGTTATTTATGAGGACGAAATGCCAAAAAAGAGCTGAATTATTTGCTCTGAGTGTGTGTGACGAGTCGGTTAAAGGAGACGTATTCTGTAAAATCTATTGAAGCAAGCTTTTAGCCTTAAACTACACTGTTCTCTCATCATTAACTTGTAGTTTGGTTGATTCTTGTGTGTTTAGAGACTCCTGTTTTGTCCTGCAACTGAAGCTAAGTGGTGCTTTTTGCCATTTTGAAGTCAAGTATCTAAATGTAGTTAACTATAAATAAGACTGATTACAAAATAGTTGGTATTTAGTGAAATATACGCCTAAAATATTGCATCACAAACATTTAATCTAATCTGGGCAATGCTGGAAGAGTAAAGAAGAGATGAAAGGAGGGGTTGAGAGTAGAAAGAAGCAGTGTGATTGGTCTCACAACAGTTGCTTGTGATCAGAAACTAGGCCAAGACAAGTTAATCGTCAAAGAATTGTTTACTTAAAGGTGCTATACTCAATTTTTACTTATTTAAAATGTAAGCAAACTAATCATTTTAAGCTTCCTACGTCAGTCGACATGTTTTGCTCACTTACCTATTGCACTCTGAGTATCCAAGTTGTTTCACGGTATGTTTTAAGCTTTTTAGGCAAATGGTAGTTAGCTAGAATGCTAACAACAACAACAGACGTTCTGAGGCCTTGTCCACATGAAGACAAAACGATGATCATTTTAGAAACTATCTGCATAAACACGGAGCTATTTTAGGATTTGTGAGCATCCGCACAAATCAGTAAACCAGATTGAAGCCGGTGTAATGCCTGTAAATGACCAGAGTGTGGTGCTGTGACACTGATACAGAAAGTCACAAAACTAGAGGAAGACTTGACACTGAGCATGAGCAGAAAAGTTTCTGCATCTAAACAGAAACTCAGCAGAGAATTCTTTTAAACTTAGCAAACATTCTGAATAAACAACTTCTAAAAACCACAGAAGAGACACAGAAAGTGGATTTATGCTTCAGATTCTTAGAAATATTTCGACAAAGTTCTGATTGTAGTGAATTTATTTATTTTTTCCGTGTCTTCTGAACATTATATAAAGGCCAGAACATTCTGCAGATGAAACGTGACTCTGGAGATACAGCGTAACTGCGGAGACACTAAACCAGAGTTTTGAAATCTTTTCACTCTGTGACCTGGTTTCAGAAATATTCGTTTTCAGTGTTCTGAAACTTCTGCTTTCTGTGGATGATGTGTGGTTTAGGTTAAATATTTGTTCTGAAACGCCGGAGCTTGGCTTCGTGTGGACAAGACCTCAGTTATTACTCTGAAATAGATACATTAACAAGAGATCTTTGCTAGAAGGCTATTGATTAAAGTTATATAAATGTAAAAAAAAGGGATATTGCGCCTTTAACTTAACTCGACTATCCGATTATTCGGTATACTCCGAACTGTAAAGCCGAGCAGTTTAAAGTTTGATGCTTGCCAAAAGTTGTAGCCTATTGACCATTAACTCTTTGTATGGGAAGCTTTTTATATTTAAATACACAAGTGGCTTTTGATGAAGTATTCTAATGTTTTGTAAAGTTTTTAACCAATCACAACTCACTGTTCACTGCCTGTTTTCTTTGCATTGTAGAGGAGTTAGTAATAACCACAGAGGAAATAATTAAGCAGGAAGTGAACATGATGAGGAAGTGTTAGCTTTTTTAATACAAACAAGACTTTCTTTGCACAGAATGAATTATTTTGGACTTGAAATAAGAGCAGATTGATTGAAACAAGGTGGAAATACCAAAGTCAAATAGTCTAAACCAGTGAAAATGTCCAAAATTAGGATAAATAATCTGATTTCAAGACAGTTTACTCATCTAAATAATCAACTTTTGTCAGTCAGTCAGTGTTTTGTCCACTGTCCACAGCAGCAGGTTTGTCTGTGCAGTACATGTTCTCAGTCAGCAGGGGGAGCCAGTGTTCTTCAGACTCTCACAAGAGTTAATCAGAGCCTCTGACACAAACCATCGCTGCAGAAACCAGTTTGTGTGAAGTTTTAGGAGCTGGATTTGAAGTGGACAGTGCATATACTGTATCTGTGTCTGTATCTGTGTCATGTCCTTCCTGTGTGGACCATTGTAATTGTCCTATTTTTTCCAAGCGTCACAGTGGATCTTAATGACCGGAGCAATAATCTGTTCTCGGGCCAGTTTAGCGTGACCTGTGCTGAGGCTAAACACTGAGCGAATCTGTCAGACCAAAGGAAAGATGAATGTATTTTTTTTTTGACACCTTTGAAATGCAGTGATAAATGTAGATGTACTGTATATTTGATGGCTGACAAACACTTTTACCTAAGTTTTTGACTAAAGAACATAAACTGAGCTCATGTTAGATTTATATGTGTTGAACTCCAGTGTTGGGTGTAACTTAGTTACTGTGAAAATACTTAGTAATGAAATTAGTTACAAACAAATTACTCTTAGTTACTTTTAAGTAAAAAAAAAACAGAATCATTTCTATTACTTATTTGATTCTGTTTAAGCATCTCATTTGTTGTTTGGCTTTTGTTTAAACACCAATAATACAATATAAAATCCGTTTTTTTCCGATGATTGCAATAAAACACAAAGTAAATCCAAAGTAATGTAACTAAATTACTTTCTTGTGGCAGTAACTAAGTAGTTTAACTAATTACATTTTTAAAAAGTAATGAGTAATGAATTACATTTTCAATACTTTAACCACATTATCCATCTAAACCAGGCACATCCAAACTGCGGCCTGGGGGCCAAATACGGCCCTCAAACTTACTGCTATTGGCCCAAATTACAAAAAGTATAGTTTTTAATGTCAAATTTTAGCAACTCTTCTATCATAGTCGAAAAAACAAACTAACATTACAGTTCCTTTGAACCTTAAAATTAATGATTAAGACTCTATTAAAAGTGTGGTGATTCATTAAAATAAAATCAAAATCAAAATTTTGAATGACTCTCTTCACTGGTGTGAAATACTGTATATGGCCCTCTGCTTCATATTAGTTTCAAAATGCGGCCCACCTTAAAAAAAGTTTGGACACCCCTGATCTAAATCTTTCTCTGTTGAAAGTTTTCAGGAAAAGGTGGGACATTTAATAATAATACTATTACTATAATATTTAATGAAATACTTTGAGCTTATTGATATTGGGTGACTTGTCAACTAGTGCCCGCCTACTTTAGTTTGTGTTTAACCAATCACAGCAACGAATCGTACTCAGTGTGCACATGGAAGAGAACAAGTGTCACTCTTCTTTCAAAAAGAAAATACTCTGTATTTCTGCTAAAACAAAATAAAAAAAAAGCACAGGAGCAGCCGTCATTGTGTTGCTTAATTCAGCTGCTACTTGCTGTTGTCTTTGTTAACAGCCCCCTCAGCCTGCCTGGTGCATCGTGATTGGGCCGTTGGACTGCAAACCAGATAGATTCTCTCGAGTTTGTGAATTCACAAAAATAGAATCTGTCTGGCTGACCAGGTTAAAAGACTACAGTTGTTAATTACGTGACTGAAAAAGACTGAAAACTGCTTTAAAACACATTTGTAGGCAACATTTTATGCGGCATTCGCTTGTATTTGTATCTGTATTATTCCGTACACTTGAACGTCGAAAGGACAATACAAGATTACTCACATATGCAAGAATCAATCAAAAAAAAAACTTAAACAAATGATGAGAGACACTGTTTGAATGTGATCAAAAAATCAGAAAAGTGGATTTTACATGATGCGTCCCCTTTAAGTTTGATATACATAGTTTTAGTTAGGATCTGGTTGTTCTTTGGAGAAGCAAATATCTTGTTGTGAAAGATTCGTGAGCTACAATTCTTCTGTATTTATCAGTATTTTTAATCAGCAAACATTTTAACAACATCATTTCTGTTTGTCCCCTGTGCGTTGGGAGGTTTTGTGCTGGAAAAGTAAATCAAACGTGTGAAGTTTCAGATGCTAAAACACTAGCTGAGGTTGTATTTCTACCAAACAGTGTGTAAAACAAGAGACTTTTGCAGATATATTTTTGCTAGGCGTTTGTTAGCGGCTTGTACTTTCATAATAAACACCCAGAGGACAAACTAAGTCAAACCCAAGTCCGTTCTTCTGACTAAAAACGTTTCTATTCAGCAGTATATATATATTTATAAAACCAGCAGAGATACTGTATTTTGGAGATGGAACAGAGGCTTATTATTACAATAGGTGCATGTATTTTATTCACACTGTCACACTTCAAAATGTGTCAAAATGTTTAACTACGACAATCTTTTACACAGACTTTGGAGACACTGCTCAACACAGATTTGTAAATAAATATTTGTAATAAATTTATTAAGTCATTTGTGTGTGTTTTATTCACTTTTGTTAAGTTGTTTAAACAGGGTACATGCGGTCAGGGAAAATCTTAAAAAGTCACGGAAATTTCAAGTCTAATTTACACGCAAGAAAGGTTTTGGAACAATTTAATAATATTTGCTTTGACACAGTCCCACTCAAGGTTGCCAGAGTTTCAGAGTGAAACAAGCGACCAAGCCTTTGGAAAAAAAAAAAAAAGACCAATACAAACAACTTCAGCTCTTCATAAACCTGGACAGACTCTAACAGACAAGTAAATGTGATTATTGATATTTATATTTATTGATACAGGTTTGGCGAAAACTATAAGCATGCGATAAAGGATGAGCTGTTACAGTAGGAGGTTTGCCCCGGAGCCTAGACACTGGTGGTGGTGAAGAGGGAAAAGGTGGAAGTTGAGGTGGGCTGAAGCAAAGAGCGGAGATTGAGCTGCTCTTTTGAATCTGGCCCTGGCGTCCTGATGAGATGGCAAAAGTACTGAAGTGCACTACTAAAGTGTAGTTATAGTTACATGTGTAAAAAAATGACTCTCAAAGTCTTGCTGAAACTCCTCTACTTGAGTAAAAGTATAAAAGTAAATCTGCGTAAATTTACTTAAAAGGAATCCTGAATATTTACATAAATAGATCCAAAATACTTCGCATAGGTATACTTACTAAAAAATAGAGCTTAAGGTAAACATATATTCGCAGTTTGACGTAAAATTGTCATGTTTACAACAACTTGACGCAGAATCGTGTGGCGCACTGGCGCAGTGAGCGTCAGTCGTGAGACGCACACAACAGCTGCAACAGTTGCCGTTGATCTGGTTAACAGGAGCGTCAGTAGTTTTGTCGACAACACATTGTAAAATGGTACATTGTGTCGCTTTTGGTTGTGATTTCGTCTCGGGAGGAAACAAGGAGTAAGCTTTCATAACTTGCCTCGTAGTTACACGATTCGACGTCATACTACCCAAAATGCACTGTGTTATAAACAAAGATGGCGTCTTCCGTGAAAATATATTTCTTAAAAGTTTAATAAAACTAAAAGATTTTTCAGATTTTTTTTTGTGTGTATTTATATCTTTGATGATATAAGGAAAACTCGAAGACAAACATTTAAAAATTCTCGGGGTTCCTTTTAAGTACAAAAAGTAAAAAGTAGAATCAAACTGCCAAAAGTTATTATTTGGCAGCTTATTTCACTTGTTTGAAGACATTTCTGACAGTTTTTCAAGAAAGGTTTAACTTGACTCAATCTGCCAATGAGTTAAGTAAAAATGTCTTACTTCATTAGCAAATAATTTGAACAAATTTATTGAAACAAGTCAGAAAACACAGCGAAGCAAGTCATTAATCTAGATACATCAAGTACTGTGTGAAACACTTTGGAAGACATCTGTCTCTGTAAACGTGCTTTATAATTACAGTAAATTATTCATTTTTTCATGTATTCATTCATTCTTTCATTCATTCATTCATTCAGTCATATTCATTAGTAAGTACATTTTTGTGGATCAAACCTGAAAAGTGGCCAAAAGTAACCTTGTTTACAACATGGCGATGGCACTCACGAGTAAGCCCAAAAAACAACAAACCAGGATGTCAACATTCACAAGAAACTTTCCAAATGAAAAGAAGCCCAAAATATCTGTAAATTAGCAGACTTGGCAGTTCTGGTCCTACTTCTGTTTAGTTAAGATGGCAAAAAGAAGATTTTAATGTGCCCATAAGAAAAACAAATCTTAAAGATTGCCTCAGAGCTCTACTCACACTTATCTGCCCTGCCACCTTTTCTTGGCAGCACACTTCCTGTTTAGCTCTGTGAAAGTTGGGATAGCTAACTTTTTTTTTAGTTTTAAATGAGTAAACTTTGTGTTTTCACAAAAAAATCCATGATAAATGCAAAACTTTGTAGAAAAAAAAGATCTCTGGTTACTGTCTGAGCTAAATAATAAAGAATTCTACTTCTTACCTGGACCCAAATGCAGCTCTCTGATTGGCTGTGCCTGGGTGGTCCTCTTTAGTTTCACTTTGCTGTTTGTCACAAGACGTTTATTGACCGTAAATGCAACCAAAATGAATACATGTCGATATTAACTATGTTTCAAAGGATTTATGAGAGGAAGTTGTCAGATTTTAAAACCTAAATTGTGTTTCCAATGTTAAAATCAGCTACCACACCTTTAATATGTTAGCTTGTCTTTACTGCAATTTTATATTATGACGACGGAATTCTGCATGCTAGCCAGAGCTAAACAGGAAGTGCTTTGCCAATTCATATGGGAGAGGCAGAATAAGGTGAATAGTTCTCACCAAAAAACAAATTCTAGATTATTTTCTTGTAGGTATGAGCAGAGGAGTCGACAGGAGGACAAAGGGCTGTTTTGTCCTGAGCGCCAGCGTCTTCATATTTTCATATTGATTTATAATGTGGGGGGCCCATATGAGCCACCCTTGCCCAGGGCCCCTACATTTCTATCGACGGGCCTGGGGTCTCATTTGTAACATTTTGCGTGGAATTTTTATTGAAAGTGTCTGTACAAACTTAACACAGACTTAAAAAACATCAGCTCAAATCTCTTTCTGCTTCATCGCTGAAACCTCAAAGACACAAAGTTGAGAAACTTAAGTTTGAATTGCTTATTTCTTTGTCAAGTTGTCTTTTTTTTTATAAATCACAAAGCAACAAGCCAAATGATGCACGTAGCATTTTTAACAACACACGCTTTATAAATTAGACCCCTGGTTACGAGATCCTTTTTATTGCACATTTTTTTCTGTTCATCCACAAAAGCTTTGTCTTGACGAGGCTGCTACATGTCAGGTGACTTGATTTACTTCACTTTTATCATCTCATAATAACGAGATAAAAATACATTTGTGAGAAGAGTGGAGCTTTGTAGATTACTGTGACTTTTTTGAGCTAAAACATTCTATTCACTTGTTTGAAACTTCAATTTAATGCACTGAATTTGAAATTATATTGTAATTGAATCAAGTTTAAAACATTGTCATTTGTTATATGTAGTAATTGGTGATTTAGGTGCCGATACTTCAACACTGATACTCTCGTTAATACTCTCCTGCAGCCACCATCATCAGATAAAAGTCCATGTCTGGTCCACACTCTTAAACTAACTCTGGAGGTCTTTTAAGGTCCATTTGTGCCTAAAGTAAAGTTGAGCGACTGTGACAGAGAAGTGCATCGACCGTGGAAATAAACGGACCCATCACAGACAATCATGACCAAGGACAGACTGTGTTAAAGGAGAAGAAAAGAGCATTAGGCCTCGTTTGGATGAGAGAAAATGTGCATGACGGTAATGTATATCTAATCTCACATTTTACTCAGCAAAAGAAATATTATAGATCCATGTGGACAAATGACCTAAAATTGCCCCAAGTACAGTTCAGAGACAGTCCCAACTGATATGAGTTAAAAAGTACATGACACACATAAGAAATAAAAAATATCAGATTTCTGACTATGTAAATACTAGAGGAAGGACCAAGTCATTGTTTCCAAGTCTCAAGTAAGTCCAAGTCAGTGCCCCACAAGTCTTTGTCAAGTCTAAGGCCGGGCTCACACTGCATCCAGTCCAGCTCCGGTGCAGTCCTGGAGCCTTTACATAACTTTAAAAGTCCAAGAGTCACTCACGCGGCATACAGTCTGGTCAATCCGGTGCTCCGAAACATTTACTTGGTTAATGAACAAGCCTAATGAACAAGCTTGACTCACTTTTAGCTGCACAAATATACTTTTTTCGTCAAAATAGTGGTCTGTTAGTTCGTGGAAATTCTGTTTTGATCATGTGTATGTCCCAGTGTGCAAAAATAATCCATATTCTGGATAAACTCCGATAACGTTTGATAATCCTGTTGAATTCTAATGGTATCGTCCCTGAGTTTGTGACCAGCCAATGCAGATCCTGTCAGATCTCAGGAGCTAAGCATGTTGAGCCTGGGCAGTACTGCTGGAACCTCAGGAGCCATGCGGGACGACAAGAGGAGAAACTTGTTATGTCTTTGGGCAAGACACTTCACTGCCTAGCATAGATTTGGTGTGAGTGTGAATGCTGCCTGTGTGGAGTGTGGAGGCGCTGTGGAGCACAATCACACAGAAGAAGACACCTGACTCCTTCATTGTCTCTGCCTGATCTGTGTCACATCTGAAAAAAAAAAACTAGTGGTACTTTTGCACAGTGTTGGACTTCTTTTTGCTTTTATCGATCTTTCCCACAACCTGTGTCACATTAACAGACCAGCTGTGAGTGACAGACAAAGTGCTGAAGCAGGGAAATGTACATTTTGAAGAGAGAGAAGTGACGGTAAAAGCCTTGGATTGCTCCTAATGCATAGAGTCAGAGAGAATCGTTACAAAAATCAAAACTGCTCGAGTAAAACCGTCTCTGAAAGGTTTATTATCTGCTCGTTATCTGTACTGTGTTCATGCATTAACTTGAGCTATTTTAGTTCATTTAAGCTTCATAACTTATTGTAAATAATAGGTGACAAAGGTGGTGTAGGTGAAGTTAGGGGGACATTTACACTCTCTCCAATTACACTCTTTATTTCGTTGAGAAGAAGCATCAAGTCCTCTCAAGTCACTGACCCTCAAGTCCCAAGTCTTAAGTCATCATCTCAAGCCACAAGTTGCAAGTCCATACTTCTGGTAAACACAGTTCTGCAAGTTTCCTTGGGATTGTGATAATAAAAAACTATATAAAAAGCCACATTTCAACATGAAATTGAAAGGGAAATGTGGTTTTATTACAGCAGAGAAAATGACAGGTTTCCTCGACTTTATCGCTCACAATGAAATGAGTTCTAGGAAACGCACCTGTGAGAAATGAGCTGTTAAGATCAAACACGAGGTATTTTACTCCTGCAGGTCTGAAGCAAAGATAACATTCATTTCACTTTAAATTACAAATACATGTTCTTCCCCAGGGTCACAAAAGACTCTAAAGTAGCTCCAAACTTTACAATCCTGAACCGAGCAGGGGTTTGAAGGAATTTAAATGATTTGTTGAAAACTTATTCAAATTTTTTTTTTTTTTTTACATCAAAATTTGAGTTTTAGAATTACTTCAGTCAACTTGAGTTGATTCAGAATTTTAATGAGATGTTCACAATCATCTCCATAAATTCTTTAATATCTAATTCATCTGCAACATTAGCCAAAATGTTTTTATAATTTTTCAGTTGTGTGTCTCCCACACCCTATTTCTAAAATACATGACATTTTGAAAAACCTGTAACACCAGGCTCACACTGCCTCTGGTCCAGATTCTGATCCGTCTGGGTCCAGTGTCACTCACACTGCAACCGAATTATGCGTGCGTATTTACAGACACTGCTGGCATTGCAAGACCACAAGTTCGAGCCCGATCTCACAAGAAAGCGTACATTACCCACGACATTACACAAAATGTAAATGAGGTATGATTAGCACGAGTTAACGGCTGTCCTGCGTAATTATAATACGCGTCACAGTCCCCATTCATTTCTATGGTGGTCGTACTTATGCCTAAAAGTTATTTTTACATACTGTTTTCTTAGTTAGAGACTTTGGTTTTTATAGGCTGACTGAGTGTCTGTCTTACCTTCTGATCAAAATAATCACAGATAAGCGTCCTATTGATCCACAGTGTCGTTCTGAGATTACTCCTTTACTCAAAAGCATGTTTAAGTGCCTCACTCTTTGCCCTGGTTGTAGCAGCACTTGTTCTGTTATGATCCTTCTATGTGTTGCGTAATTTGCAAAGCTAGATAGCGGTATTTACTTATTATTAAGAGCTTATGCCTAAATAAATACGAACATTTAAAATAAAACAGTGAACGAGGATGTTGTTATTTCCGCCCAACTAGTGCAGAAGTATTCAGTTCGAGCCACTCACTTACTATAACCATTAGAGGCAACCAAGAATTTACAAAACATGGCACACATCTAGGCAATGGACTGTAATTTAAGAATATTTATCACAACCGTTTTTGTTTGTTTGTTTTTTACGCAATGCACCTTTAAAAATGTACACAAACAGAAATAATTCATGTTAAGCTTCCTTCATCAGTCTATATGTTTCACTCACTTATCTAATACATTCTAAGCCTTAAAATTGTTCACCAAGATGTGCTTTATGCTTTTTTCACAGCTGTTAGGAGCAAGATATGCTAACAGCAGCTAGTCACAGTGCGAACAACAACTAAAACAGATTAACTTTGTTATGAAAAAAACAAAACATTATTAGACGTACAGGACATATGACTAATTTCCACCTGAACAGATATATTAACAAGATGTCTATGCTCAGGAGAAAATGATTTTAGCTATTTGTATCGAGCAATGCGCCTTTAAGTGACCTAAACATGCTTCTCGCCGTGAAGTGAGGAATTCCAGTCTTTTCATTCGTCTGTGAAAGAAGAATGTTGAGCACAGATAAAGCGTTTTTTTGTTGTTTTTTTCGGATCTTACGCAAGCCTTGCCGAACTCATTTGATGTCGAACAATCCTAAAAGTCCACGGTTATTACCTGCTCAGTTCTTTTGAAGTGGAGACATTTTATTTGAACTGAAGGGCAAAACTTGCAACATCCAAAAAAAAAAGTCTGGAAATGAAATTAGTGACACAAACATCATCAAGTGAAAGCTTTTTCATCTGTGGCTTAGTTTGGAGTGATAATCCCTCTGGTAAATATTGATCATTGTGTTACATCAGTCGAGTTAATAAATGAATAGTTTTGTAAATATTAATAGTCAAATTTTGAAAATTTATTAAAAAAACACAAAAAATAAGGTTTTGTTTTCTTAATAAAGAAGCAAAATAACAATATTGCTTGTGAATAAATGTGTAAATTTATGAATACAACTCACATTTATGAGAAATCTCCACAAACATGCTTGTACTGTCACATATTATTTTTTCTGCACCCCTAACTTTTTTTCCCTGTAAACTGAGTTTGTACAAAGCCGAAATGAGATGTTTTCTACTGCGAAAATACGATTATATGTGTTTAAAGGTGCCATGCACAACTTTTGGCCCAAAATAAATTTGAATAAATGCATATCTTTGTAATTTAGATGCCTTTGTTACACAAAATAATTAAATCTGCCTTTTTACTTTAAGCAAGCTTGCATGGCCACAAAATAGTCTATATTTGGCTTGGAGTAGGCCTGAACATGGCAGAAAAGCAATTTCTTTAGCAGATTTTTGTTTTTCATATTATGGCAGAAAATGTATTAATCTCCATATAGAAAGTCCAAAGTTTAGTTTTAGCTTTCCAATTTTACTGAATTGTGTAGATGACTTTTAACCTCCAGAAAGTTACAGTGCTCCTTTAAATGTGTATATTTATGGGGGCGGGACATGTTAGTGGTCAGGTGTGATTGACATGTGTGCGGGACATGTTTGTGGTCAGGTGTGATTGACATGTGGGCGGGACATTTGAGTTATCAAGTGTGATTGACATGTGGGCGGACATGTTAGTGGTCAGGTGTGAGTGACATGGGGGCGGGACATTTCAGTTATCAAGTGTGATTGACATGTGGGCGGGACATGTTAGTGGTCAGGTGTGATTGACATTTGGCGCGACATAGGAGCGGTCAGGTGTGATTGACATGGGAGTGGTCAGGTGTGATTGACATGTGGGAGGGACATGTCAGTGATCAGGTGTGATTGACATGTGGCGGGACATGTCAGGGGTCAGGTAGATTGACATGTGGCCGGGGCATAGGAGCGGTCAGGTGTGACTGACATGTGGGCGGGACATGGGAGCGGTCAGGTGTGATTGACATGTGGCGGAAGATGGGAGTGGTCAGGTGTGATTGACATGGGGCGGGACATGTTAGTGGTCAGGTGTGATTGACATGTGGGCGGGACATGTTAGTGGTCAGGTGTGATTGACATGTGGGCGGGACAAGGAAGCGGTCAGGTGTGGTTGACATGTAGGCGGGACAAGGGAGTGGTCAGGTGTGATTGACATGTGGGTGGGACATCGCGGTCAGGTGTGATTGACATGTGGGCGAGACATGTTAGTGGTCAGGTGTGATTGACATGTGGGCGGGACAAGGAAGCGGTCAGGTGTGGTTGACGTGTAGGCGGGACAAGGGAGTGGTCAGGTGTGATTGACATGTGGGCGGGACACGGGAGTGGTCAGGTATGATTGACATCTGGGCAGGACATGGGAGTGGTCAGGTGTGATTGACATGTGGGCGGACATGTTCAGAAAGCGGTCAGGTGTGATTGACAGGTGGCCGGAACATGGGAGCTGTCAGGTGTGATTGACATGTGGGCGGGACATGTCAGTGGTCAGGTGTGATTGACATGTGGGCGGGACATAGGAGCGGTCAGGTGTGACTGACATGTGGGCGGGACATAGGAGCGGTCAGGTGTGATTGACATGTGGGCGGGACATGGGAGCGGTCAGGTGTGATTCACAAATAGGGGCGGGACATTTAAGTTATTAGGTGTGATTGACATGTGGGCGGGACAAGGAAGCGGTCAGGTGTGATTGACATGTGGGCGGGACATGTTAGTGGTCAGTTGTTATTGACATGTGGGCGGGACATGGGAGCGGTCAGGTGTGATTGACAGGTGAAAGGCAGAAGCACATTTTGAGAGAAAACCACAGCAAAATTAAAGAAAATAAACAATTTTACTGCTTTTTGGTCTTGATAATAATGAATAATCGCTAAATCATGATATTTTGACTAAATGTAACACTATATTTTGATATTGTGACATCATTTCTGAAAAAGCTGTTCAGCCTGTCATCTGCAGTTCATCCCTGTGACCTGTTTGTGTTATCGGTTCCGATCTTCTCTCACACGGAGCTTCTTAATGAAACACTCCAGCTGTTGGTCTGCTGTTTGTTTAACCCTGTCGCTACACTGAAGCCTTTATCTGAACAGACCTCTTCTTCCCAGCATGCATCACTCTCTCGGAGTCAAACGTGTGAAGCAGCGTCTCCTGGGCAGAGCTTTCATTAGATTGTTGTTGTGTGAAGATATGCAGAGGGAGAAGACAACACAGAGGTACTACAGCAGTGTGTATGTGCGCGTATGGTATAAGTACAAACTGATGACAAAAATAATAAGCTGTACACCAGAAGTAGGGCCAATTTGGAATGTCAATCAACTAATTAGACCAACCAGTTTAAGCTGGTTGGTCTAATTAGTTGAGAGAAAAGCACAGTCACCTTTCTAGCACCTCTGTGTACAAGTTTTTCAAAGCCAAAATGTGTAATTCTGCTATAATATAAATATGAACAAAATTATAGATCGAACAGTTTAACTTAGGCTCCAGGCTGCTACTAGTGTTGAGCAAATGAAGTTTTGCTCAACTCGAACCATTTGCCAAGTGAACCGAAACATGAGTCGGTGCTTCACAGAAGTGGTTTGTTTGCTCTTCGGCGCTATCTTGTGGTAAAAAAAAAGAAAATGCATGTACAGTGGTCTCTCGCTCCATAGCGGTTCACTTTCCGCGGCTTCGCTGTTTCGCTAATTTTGTTTTAGTGCAATTTTGTATTTTTTTTTTTACAGTGCGAGGTCCTGTAAGCGTGCTTTTTTTAAGCGGTTTGTGGACCGCATCACATTGCAGCATTCACAGGCAACAGCACAAAAACTCTTTACAGAAATCATTTATAGAAATCACTGATGTCACAAAACATACATGTAGCAGAGAGCCACCTGCCCTGCCGCTTTCTTCACCAGCTAGCACTAAAATCTGTGACTCAGTTTGGCCTGGCAACACTCTGAGCACCACCTTTGCAGCCCTCCTCCTCCCCAGCTCCACCTCTGCTCCCAGCACCATCTCTGCAGAATCTCATTTTCTTTCAGGTTTCATTTATCAGCACCACCAGATGTTGGCTCAGGGGGAAGATTCCTATCATATCCTGCTCTGCTTCTTCTGCATCGATCATCTCCCAGGCTTATCTGCCAAATCTGTTTATGTCCTTTTTATCATCAATGTGTTCTTCTAGTTCCTCCAGGTTAAAAAGATCAAACAGATATTCCTTCATAACTATTTCAAAGAGCTAATTAGTTACTAAACAGTGAAGGGGTCAAAATAAATAATCCTCAGCATAATATGTTAAAACAAAATTTTCACACACCTACAATACTATGTGTCTTTCTGAGTACCACTTATGCCGTTAAATTAGTCTGAACCAGTTCAACAATGAAATAAATTGAAGATAAGTTAGTTTTTGTGATGATTTACCCAAAATAGATAGATGTGGTAAAAAATTAAAGGTGCTATGCTCAATTTTTGCTTCCTTAAAAATGTAAACAAACAGAAATAATTAATGTTAAACTTCTTATGCTGCGTTCAGACCGAACAGCGTAGGAGCATCCAAGGAATCTAGTTTATATGTTAAGTTCATTTAAACTTGTGGCTTGAGGCGTCCAGCGTTTGCATCCAGCATCGCAACCTTCAACGCCTGAACGCCGGCATCCACCAAAACTGCTCTCCTCTCACATTAAGAGGAAAGGACTGTTTCATTAATTCTTTTAATAGCTTTTTTTAAATCGAAAGGTCGCTTGTTTTCAAGAACGTCCGGCTGCAGGCACGTACTGCCCACCTCCCTCCACAGACCTCCAGCCACAGACCGAAATCACCTCTTCGTCCACACCGAAGGCCCAAAGTCCCATATTTGGAAAGTTCATTCTGTCTTCTTTATTTTTTCAAGAAAAAATAAAGATAGGCTCAACGTTGCCTTTCACATGTGGCTATGCTAGCTAATGAGCATCATTTTCAATATTTACACTCCAAAGATGGGTAAGGTTAGGAATTGGGCTGGAGTTAGATCAGGTAACTTGGGTAAGTCAACGAGTTTATAAAAAGTCGAGAGTTGCCAAATATGGTTTGTCCGGTTTGTGAAGATGGAGGTCTGCAGCCAGAGGTCTCTCCTTGTTTTGGGCTTTTTTCAAGGCTTGGTCACTTGTTGCTCTGTTAAAATCTGGCAACCCCGAAGAATGCAATATAATACAGACCAGCCCTATTCAGCTGAAGGCCCTGGGATCAAATTGGCCCTCCAAAGATCTGCTCTGGCCCTCAACCCATCTCTTCAATATTACAGTATTACATGTTTTTTCTTCTTTGAAGGTTTAACTACCTGGGAACTGATTTGACCCTTTTTTGGTTTGCTATTTTAAATCAGTTTAGACCAGGAGAAGACCTCAGTAGTGGATTGCACCATCTTCAGATTGGCTTAGTACTTATGTAGTCCTCAATAAATTCTGGTTCAACACTGGTTTGTCAACCATTAAAAAAAATTACAAGTTCTAGCACTTGAAACAATTAAAATGTTGTCAAATGTGGTGAATCTTGTGAAACCACTTAGCCCAGAGGCCATGAACCCCCAATAAATTAAGTTGAATAGCCCTTATATAGACTGACCAACACAGTCTCACAAGAAGGCGTACATTTAGCACGACACAAAAATAGCGTATTTTTAGCACGATATCAGTCCTGTTTTGCGTACTTATGTTACGCCGTACATATAGCACGATATGAAAAAGCGTAAAAATGACACGAGATTTCACCGCATAAAAATGCCACGAGTTTTGGTTGAAGCCACGTTGAGACGTTTTCTTCAGGTGAAACGGTTAAGTTCAGGCAAAAAGTTACTAAAATGGTTAACATTAGGGTTGGGGCTTGGGGTAGGTTAAGATTAGATGTAGGATTTTGTTAATTTTCATGAATAAGAACACGTCTTAACAACCACCATTGAAATGAACGGGGACTGTGACGCGTACTATAATTATGCAAAAGAGCCTTAAACTCGTGCTAATCATACGCAATTTACATGTTGCGTTATGTCGTTGTATATGTACGCTTTCTTGTGAGATCGGGCTGGACTGACAATAAAAAATCCCATATTTAAAGTCCTCATCACTGCAGTGTTTTAACCGAATTGGTTTAAAGTTTTTTTATTGTAAAAATTGAGCCTAGTTCTTTGAAAGAACTCACACAGAAAGCTTTAAATACCAGAGGCTGTGTGCTCCATGTACCGTACTTAGAGAAACACTGTGTTATAGGACATGAATATTTTGCTCATTCAGTGAAATGTGCTTTTTCCTTTCAGCCTGACCCTGAGCCTGACGTCATTAAATTGGCTGGATATGTGCTATTGTCTGATTAAATTGGTTTAATTGTTGCTTAAATATCTTTAAATAGATTTGGTCTTTGCCGGTGCAAATGTGAACATGCTTTAATGATCTTTTATGACATCTTATGTTAGAATAATGATAAGACTGACTTTATGCAGATTCTTTGTGCTATAGAAGTCTTGGAAAAGATCATTTCCATAGGGAACCAATTAAAATCAGATCAGATTATACATTCATATTGTCCTTCACTCTTTCTGTAATAAAAGACATAATTAAAGTTGTGTAATACAATATGTAGGTGTTGATTTTCTCATTGACGTCCACACATCTGAACATGTGCAGCCCAGACCAGCTTTAAACAGATCCACGGTTCAGTTTACAGGCACAGGCAACATTTCACCACCGTTTGACTCTGGTTTCTTCTGGCGTTAACACTGTAGTGAGGCCAAACGGACCAGAACATATCCTCAGTTACACTTGTGCTCCAGCCCTGTAAATACTGTGTGTCAGCGCTAATGAGAACGCTGCAGTCGGAGGAGAAAACTTGTTCAATGCCATGTGTCGCTGAAACTCAATCAGTTTTTTAAGTAAAGTCATTTAAAACAGAAATATGACACTTTGGTGGTCTGTAGGGGTCTGGGGGTCCTCCCTAGAAAATATTTAATTAAAGAGATATTTCCTTTAATTTGGTGCACTATGGGAGGTGTCACAACAAGTTTGTGATTTATTGCCAAGTTTTTTTAAATACACACAATAATGTAAATGTAATGTGCAGATGGGTGACATGGGAGAAGACACGCGTATGGTCCGTGTCCTGTTTCCTGAGGTCCTGTCTCTCACAAGACGAGCTTCCGCGGAGCAGCGCAAACTCACCTTTTGCATGATGCACAAGTGCTCTGTTCCTCCGCCGCAATCATTAAGTGCCATTTTTCTGTTTCTGCGTGTTTAATTGTGACTCGTGTGGAAAAGTCCTGGCTTGAGTGCTGCTGCGTCAGGTTCAGTAACAGGTTCCTGTGTGGTGTTTTCAACATAAAAGTCTCTGTGTTTACTACCTGTACTGGAGATTTTATTGTGAAAAGGTGTTTCAGTGAGGCAATGCACAAGCTCACATCCCAACACAGTATCACTAGAGGGCGTACATTTACCACGACACAAAAACTGCATATTTTGAGAAAGATTTCAGGCCTTTTTGTGTACTTATGTTACGCCGTACATTTAGCAGGATATGATAAAGCGTAAAAATGACACGAGTTTTGGTTGAAGCCACGTGGGGACGTTTTCTTCAGGTAAAATGGGTAAGTTTAGGCATCAAGTTACTAAAATGGGTAAGATTAGGTCTGGGGCTTGGGGGAGGTTAAGATTAGGATCAGGATTTGGTTACTATTCATAAATAAGAACACGTCCACAACCAACATTGAAATGAACTGGCACTGCAATGCATACTATAATTACACAAAACGGCTGTGGACTCGTATTAGTCATACGTAATTTACATATTGCGTAATGTTGTGGTCAATGTACGCTTTCTTGTGAGATCGGGCTCATCGGGAAGGATCAAACAGCATTACAGTAAGTAAAAAGTGTGTGCTCATTTAGAATAGAATCTTCGTTCATCTTTGTCCAAAAGTCACTTTACGTCTGTTTTACAAATGAAGCACTGATGATGAGCATTTATGTGTAAAAGTTAGTCCTAACCCAAACCCTGTGTCCGAATCTGCGTCCTAACTACTATAGAGCATGATTCATTGATTAGTGCACACCTGTCATTCTCCAATCGGAGTCACTTGTCGAAATTGAGTCAATCATGCTTGTTGTTAGCTTGACATCATTTTCATTACTCACACTGTCAGAAACGGCTAAAAATGTCTCTGTCAATTGTAACTTTAGATCGCCAATCACATGAGATACAAAAAGTTCATTAAGAAAGCTTAATAACGTTTATTTCTGATAAAGTTGCGTGAAATCTGTGTCTTTGTATTATGAGTTGTCCAGATAGAGATGATGAGACAAACGTATAAGCCTGCTTTTAATTGAAAACAAACCCCTTACTAAGTATTTTCATAACGAGCAGAGGATGAGAGACCGATGTACGCTGCTGCAGGACGCAATAATTAACCTTTACAGATGTTGTCCAGCCGATGCACAACACAGGCTGTTGTTACAAGTTACTGATTTCCAGTGATGACAATTTTAATTGTTGAGCAAAATAAATCTAGCTTATGTTAGCATGGGCTGTTTCCAACTTGATGCTTATAGAAAGAGATAAAAATGCAACATATTGTTTGCTCTGGATACGGCATGTTTTTTTTTCTTCTGTGACATGAATAAAAAAATATATTTAGAATGTATTTATGAAGAAAGCCATTGTTATGTGTGAGTGTTGTGAGCTGCCTCTGTGACTCTGGAGCCTGTAATAGAAATGCTCTCCACCATTAACTAAAGTGGCCCAAGACGATCCAAAGTGAGTCTGAGGGACCGTAGTGCTAATGGAAACAAGCTTTTTCAGAACACAGAATCAAGGTGACAGAAATAGAAAGAAAACATGGACCTTTTGCCAATGGAAGCTCTACAAATGCAGTTTGTAAGAAATTAACTAAACTAAAACGAAGTCAAATGGCAGCACCAACAAAAAAGCATGGTATTTCTAAATCTTTTATACACAGTTTGATGCAGTGGTCTGTCTAAAACACCACTCAAAAGAAATGTTCTGTTCTATAGTCTCACTGCAGCAGCACATGCTTCAGCGCTGAAGTGTAAGAGCTCACAATACCTCAGGAAAACATGTGAGCAGGCATGTGACGGCCCACTCCACCGGAGCGGCTCTGAAGAGGGTTTGAGCAGAGACAGACTATAATGAGAACACCTGGGCCGGTCTGTGAGGGCGCTGGGCAGTTTGAAGACACATTTCCACCCAAAGCTTTTGTTTTCTCCCACAGTAAAGCAGAGCCACTCCCTGCACCGAAAAAACCCCCCAAATTTCTACACTGAACACCTGACCATGCTGAAACGAGTAGTCTTGATTTTTTTTTTAACTTTACGAGAAAAACTTTGGACAACCAATGGCCGCTTCTCCCGATTCAATCTAAAAGCTTCTACTTCTCTTCAGGTGAAAATGTAGCCTCCTCTTGCTCCTCCTTTGTTTTCACAAGGGCCACATTTTTCTGCAAACCTTTCAGGCCGGAGGTGTAAGCTGGGACACATCATACTGCAGATCTGGGCAAAGTGCGGCCCAGGAGCCAGATCGGCCCTTAACCTGTTTTAATCAGGCCCCAGCATGTTTTACTCATTACACTGCGAAACTTTATAGTCTCAATTAAACTAGAACGCTGAATATTCATCGTAATTTGACAAATTTTAGCCAAATTAAAATAGAATTTCTAATATTTCAAGACATTTCTGACTCTTTACAAGATATTTTAGCTTAAATCAAATTTGCAAAATGTGAAACAGCATAATCTTGGTCATTTAAGTAAAACCTTCCTAACTATCAAAAATAAACATACAAATCTAGATTTCAAGACATTTGAGCAAATCTAGAAGTACATTTTTTGCATTGCATATTTCTGACTGACTTGGATAAAGCATGTGTTTGTACAATGATAGATAAATACCCCATATTTTATAAAAATGTGCTCAGAACAATGTTAATTGTTTATACCAATGCCAATAATTGTGGTCCGGCCATTTGCCACTAATCTGGATTTGAATATGGCCCTCAAGGAAAATATTGCCCACCCCTGTCATAATGTGTTTTAACACTGTAAACCAGGGTTGTCAAGCTCATTTTAACAAAGGGCCACATTGGCATCGGGGTTGTCCTCCAGGGGCCGGTTGTAACTGAAAATCGCCTTACTAATCTTTGACATACTACAGACAATAGTTGTATTTTATTATTGTACATTTATTGAAGTGACAACAACTGAATATACATCTGCATTAGTCTGAAAAATATACTCTTTAGGTTTCAGACCAATTGTTTCATTAGGTTAAGACATCCAGATTACTTGTGGCACTAATATAAAATTAAAGTAAACCATATAAGACCTTGAGAGCCGCATGAAATGAGGTGGAGGGCCGCATCTGGCCCCCGGCCTTGAGTTTGACACCCGTGCTGTAAACTGACATCTACTGCATTCAAACTTTGTGGGAAAATAAACTATCAAGAGATTTTAATAAAATGTATCTACATTGTCTTAAGCAGAATCAGGAAGAAAGCCAAACACAAATGAAGATTAAAGTAGTATTAGTAAACTTAACGATTAGATTTATTTTCCAGTGTTTGGAAAGTGCGTTGTGGGTCGGTTTTGAACTGGTTGGAGGGCCTGATTTGGCCCCCGGCCTTATGTTGAACAGTCCTGCTTTAAAGGTAGGGTAGCTTTTACACTGCAAACAAAATTTAAAGGGGACCTATTATGTCAAATTCACTTTTCTAAGTTTTTAACCTTGTTATAATGGCCTTCCTTCATCATTAGTTTACTCAAAGTTATATTTGATTTGATTCATGCATGTTTGAGTAATCTTGTATTGTTCTTCAGTTGCAGCTCAAGTGCTTAGAAATCCCCGTTCTCACCTACCACCTATCCCCTCCCACTTGTCTGTATTTACTTGTTATATTTCAAAAGATTAATACTCAAAGTGAAGCATATTTGGTTCAAAACTGTCCCATAATCACTTTCCAACAATAAAAAATTGTTTTAAAAAAGCTGTTGCTTTTTACAGTTACATTTTAAAGAGAAGAGGCGGAGCTTATCAGTTCTGCAGTTTTGAACAGGAAGTCAGTAGAGCTGTTCCTATTTTTAAGCTGTTTTAGATCAACTTTGTGTTTTACAATGAACAAAAGGTAAATTACTGATCTGAATATGTTCTAATTTCTTACTAATTATTAAAAAAAAACACAATAGGTCCCCTTTAAGTTTTAAATCTGACAACTTCCTCTCATAAATCCTTCAACAGATGGTTAATATCAACATGTATTCATTTTGGTTACATTTATGGCTTATAAACTTCTTTTTACAAACAACAAAGTGAAACTGAACAGGACCACCCCAGCTCAGCCAATCAGAACGCAGCATTCAGCTCCTGATTAGAAATAAAAATCTTTATCATTCAGTTCAGATAGTACTCAGAGGTCTCATTTATTAACAAAGTGCTATATTTACTATATACTTTTTAGTGGAATGCTCGAAGTTTACTAAGTTACAACTAAAAAAGTTAGCTACCCCACCTTTAAAAGAAGGAGCCTCACCTCTGACGTCAGACATCTGTTTGCAGCACTCGACTCCTGCTCATGTCATCCAACAGGTTACACACTGGGCAAGAAACATCCTCATGCCAAGTGACAGCACTGACAGTAAAGTGATCCATATCTGTGTTTGAATGTCTCCGGGATGTGAGCTGGAGCTGGTGTTAATCTGGGATGAGCGTGAGGAATGTTCCGCTGCTCTTTTCGTCGTCGTATCAGGAGGTGTCGTATTATGGAGCAAAGCAAACATCTCCACAGGCTCCTGAACAAACACAGCCGAGTGGTGTGGGAAGTGCTAACTCGATTACCCTCTGAGCCGTGTGACCTGGTCCTCTGCTCTGGGACGGGGCTCTTCTCTGCGGACACCCAGAGCTGGCGTTATTAGCTCAGGGCTCTTGTGTTGTCTGATTGAGAAGCTCTCTGGAGGAGCTGAGCACACAGACGCTAAATGAAGAGGTAATGTTATCCACACCTGAGAACTTTCCCAAAATATGCCACTGTTTGACTTGGTTTACTGTGCAAGTGTTAATGAAACAGGCAATAAGATTTGTATATTTGTGTAGTTTGTAAAAGTGAATTAATTACTGAACAGATATGATTTCATTTAGTCATAAAACAGATTTTACCAAAAGGAATTTGCAACAGGAAATCCAGTGTTTGAACCAGTATTTGTTCTTGTCACAGGTCACCTTCAGTCTCTCTCTCAAACCTACAAATCAAGTTAAAGAATGAACAATTTAACAGCCAATCAAGTTCTTAATCAAGCTTTTACTTTCTGATAGAGACAAAATCCAGACTTATCTATGCATTTGGGGTAGGAACTCCCATGGGGTCGTGGAATGTTTTCTGGGGCCTCCTGATGAGGTAAAAATTGAACACTGAAAATCTTAGACAAAGTTTATCAACTTTCACATGAAGTAATCATGTAGATTGTAGAATCAATCATGTAGAATCATTGTAGATTCCTATTTGCTGACAGAGAGATTGTTTATCTCGGCTAATCAGAACAAAATCAAACAGTAGTAAAAATTAGATTATAACTTCGTGGGCAGCCTGTATTTTGTGTTTGGGGGTTGTTAATGTCATGAAATAAGACTGAGAAGTACTGGTTTACTTTGGGCTCATTCTACACACATTACAACTCCATTGCAGCTACCAGAGTCTTTACTCACTTGGTATCTTGTACTAACCTGAGCCAAGCCTATGGGAAAAGGGATATACAGTACAGT
This sequence comes from Mugilogobius chulae, assembly GCA_038363315.1. Taxonomy (NCBI): domain Eukaryota; kingdom Metazoa; phylum Chordata; class Actinopteri; order Gobiiformes; family Gobiidae; genus Mugilogobius; species Mugilogobius chulae. The sequence goes on from CM076404.1 coordinate 33,564,601, forward strand.
CCGGTGTCTCTGGCTGCGTCAATCGGGCATTAGGAATCTGTTTTGGCCGGATGCTTGAGCTCACTGGAGACTTTTTCTTTCACAGAGATCAAAGAGAAGACAGCAGTGGCACTGGAGAAGCAGTGGACTGAATGTGAGCAGCATAAGGACGGGATCAAGACTGACTGTACTGGGTGGAGTCTGAACCTGGGGTTAGACCACTGTAAAGGCTTTTGTCAGACTCTCCAAACACACTATGGATGCCCTTTTTAACTTATCGGCCCTCAAAAGATTTGATTTGATTCAGCCCGTAGTCCATCTTTATTGGACCTGGTTTTGGCCTAATGCTGGCTGGTTCAGACTTGACCAGTTCTGGTCTAGTCCTTAGGGCTGCTTTGTACATTTTGTAGAGCAATTTATATCTAGGCGATAGCCGCAGTTAACATTAATGAAACATTTTATTAAGTGGATATAACAGCAAATGGCAAAAGTGGTAACACCCACAGGCCATGGCTCTCCAAAAAATCAAACTCTCAGGAAAATTAAGCTGAAAAGCCCTGTTCTGGTCTTGTACCAAATGTTATATTAGTGATATGTTAGTGTCTTATGAACCATTCCAGTCCTTTAGGATCTCACTACCTCCTGCTGGAACCAGAGTCAGCAATGAGGTCTCATAGATAGGCGTCTCTATACCACTCAAACGTGTCATGACGACACTTGTGTTTATTACTCGCTCATTTTCTTGGCGTGATATAGATACTTGTTTTGATTAAGAACACACAGAATTTTTTAGTTGGGGTTAACGGCTAAGTTTACACCTGAAGATCTTGTAGCTGGTTAAGGTTAGGATTAGGATTTTGTTAAAATCATTAATAATAACACAACTTTACATCTACCATATAAATGAACTGAGGTAGCAAACACATTTCAAATTGCGTGGTCTATCTGTGAGGCTGGAGTTCAGGACTACATGAAGAATGTTTCTGTTGTATGCACCCAACATCTGTAACTGTCTTCTTTTTAAAATTATTTTGTTGATTGTAAGTTTCATTTTGCTTCTTTAGGTTTTTAATTGTTTGCTTTCCTTAATCCATAATGAAGGATCTGTTTTATCCACTTGTATGAGATGAACTAAATGAGGACATATATTCACTGTGCTTGGTAAGTCCACAACAGCAGCATGTTAATTTAAACACTATCAAACACTGATTAGCCTCCATTGTCCTAAAGCACGTCTCCTCTGCAGACAAAGTGCTCTCTCTGTCCAGTTTAACCCACTTTCAGACTGAATGACAATGAGTGGGATACAGTGCAGTATAATTAAATCCTGATGTAAAATAACCATTGTTCTGTACATAATTACTAGTGCAATCAGAGGCACAAAGCAGATGTAGGTCACATGTGAGAGGTCACGCTGCCGGGGCTGATGGGAAATGGATCCGAGCTGTTGGTGAGAGTTGAAGGCATGAGTCATGATTTTAACAGATATGTGAAGCCAAGTGGTAAACGCAGGTATTCCACAAGGGTCTGTTTTGTCACCGATTGTTTTTCCGCTTTATAACTCAAATTAGGCTGCTTCCTGTCAACTTTAATTGGTCAATTTCTTTACAATTTGCAACTTAACTGCTGTAAAACTATGATAAATACTTTCACTATCACAAAAACTAAGTACAAAATAGATAAATGCAACAATCTGTGGGGCCTTCACAAACTTCAGTTACCCGACAGGTGAAAAGACTCTACTACTATAGTCCTTTTCATTTTCATATTGAGACTGTAGAGGACATCCTTTTCCAACTGTATGACTAAGAAGAGAAGGTGTTTTTGTTTTGGCATCACCTCTGCTGTCTCGTGCCCCTGGGTTTGTTTGCCCTTCTAAACTTTGAATCATTTTTCATTTCTGCCACACTTGAGACATCCAGAGTTTTGCTGAAAAGAACAGAATCTGAATAAAAATCTATCAGTGCACTTTGTAACTTTTCTGTTGAAAGAACTTGTCGCTGCTTCGTCACTGCGGCAATAAAACATCCTTAGTCTCTTTGCTCTTTGTCTTTGCAGTGTCCTAGGAAACAATGTTCATGATTAGTTTAGTCAAAGTTGTGTGTGGAAGTTTGAGTAATCTTGTATTGTCCTGCAGCGGATGCTCGAGCGATGTGAGATTATATGTTTCAAACTACTATATTTGTAGGCTTGAAATGCTACCAACTCCATCACTTGCCGATGCGACAGATGCGCCTCCACAGAGGAGAGCTATAACTTTTATTTGGTGTTGTTTATGTAATTTGTCTGCTGTTCCTGCATGTAAATGCGGACGTTTGGTGTTAAGAATCTTAAAAGATGCAGAAATCTCTTGTTGAAGTTCGCTAGCCATTAGCAGTTGTACACACAAATTGTATCTACAATAAAATACTAAAAGGTTTGTAAACCCCCGAATAACTTGTAACAAGGCTCTGACCTTTGCTAAATGTGGTCGGTAGGTTTGTACAGCTGACACGCTCCGGATCTTTCATAACTTGCATTTTTTTAAGGCTAATGCTAACGGCTATAGGAAAATAAACAGGAGAACGCTCCTGATTAGCTTAGATGCTAAGTGTTCGATAGCATCAGAGTCGAACTGCGAGTCTACTAATTATTTGTCTCTGTTCTCCTCTACATGTGTCTTACTTACAGGACAAAAGACGATAATGAATTTCACCAAAACAACCAAATTGGGTAAAAACAAGCTAAATGTTCAGTGAAATCTTAATCATGTTTACTATGTTTTACTAAAAACCTAGTCAGCTCAGAGCAGTGATGCTGATGTTAGAGTTAAACTGAATGTTTTTATGACTGTAGAAAGCATGAGATTACACGTGACTTTATCAAAAACAAACATGATTGAACTTTCTTAACACACCTTTTTTATATCATGAATGGCAATCTAAAGTTAACATCTAAAGAGAACATTTTCAACTGTTTAAGTAATGAAAACATAGTCAACTAGCATATTTGACTCAATTTAATTGACTCACCAGACTAGGTTTTGTTGGTGAAGTGTATTGCCTAAGGACACAGTTTCTTCTCTCTTTGTTTCTCTGTGGCCAAGTTCTGCCCAGGCCCAACTTGCTTAACTTCTGAGATCTGCTGGGATCAGGCACAAACAGGCTGGTCCCGCTAAATACGAGGGCAAAACACAACAACTCCTTTAAAACTTTCTCCTGTCGACATTTTTCAAACTGTCTGTTCAATCTACAAACTGCATTACTGCAATTATTCCACTGCTTAACATATAAAGTCAGTGCAAAGTGAGTCATGTAAAAGTCACGGCCACTGACGTTCTCTCTCCAAACATCAGGAGAAGTGAATGACTTCATTTACTTTCACAAAGAGAAACTTTCTGGATTGAACCTCTGAAGGACACAACATTTATCTGATCTCAATGAGGATTTAAAGTTTTCAATGTTTCTCTATAAAAACTAGAAACAAGAAGTCTTACTTCCGCATTCAGTGCAATCTTAACTACAAATCTAGTGCATTTCCATATACTGTATAAATGTAAATCTACAACCCAGAAAGTGAATCCTATAGGCTAATCACAGCTAAACAGGAAGTGCACTGTAGAGAAAAGAGGGTGGAGCGGTGGTTCAATCTTTAATTTACCTCAGGACGTCTGTGAACTTGAAATTACTCCACAACATTTTTTTTTTCAAGCATTCACACTAGGATATTTGGATATTCTTTTCGGAAATGGCGACAGATGATTTATGGCAACAACCTTTTACTTCATTCATGAAATGAGCGTTTTTTGTGTTTTCGATTTGTTTAAACATGAGCTCACCTGAGCTGCGGCAGCGTAAATGTGGCTCCTCATCACGTGTTTGGGTCCGCCGTTCAAAATCACATCCACACCATGAGATTTCTTATGAATCAAATCAATTTATTTTTGTATAGCCCAAAATCCCCAAAACAGTCGTCTCTGAGGACTTCCCAAGATTATTAATTTAGCAAACAATAGTAGGAAATGAAAATAAAACACTACACATTTAATAAAACAACAAACATTCAGAGGCAGTGATTGATCAAGAATGTCAAAGCAGATTATTAGTAGAGCAAATGAATGATTGTTAAGAGCATCCCCTGTCCTACCCTCCTTCTCGGCAAGGAAAAACTCGAGGAAAACCACAGCGAAGAGATCCACTCCCATGGACGGACAGGCTGTAGATGTAACTAAGGCTGACGGTCTAATTGCAATTTGGTGCCCTCACCACCAGATGGCGCCCTAGGCAACTGCCTAGTTTGCCTATGCCCAAGTAGGCATAGGCTATTTATCCATTTACAGTAATAAAGTTCCTCCATCGAAACTTTGCATTCATCTTCTCGATCTTTCATTGCTATGACAACCGGGGTTGCAGTACTTCACAGATTTTTTTAATTATAGTTTGATTTATCTTTATTTTTTTAATTGTAGAAAAAAGGACAATTTTTTTTGAGAATGATCCATATGGAATAGCAATACAAATTTTCTTCAAATCCCAAGGTAAAATAAGCTGCAGAGTCATTATTAATTTGTTTATAAACTGTTCACGAATTGAAAATACAAAACGCATTTGAACGGCTTTAGAATTAGCTACATGAGTTTGGCAAATTCGAAGGAAACTTTACAGACATTTTTACTGACGACTCAGATTACGGCTGTAAATATTACAATTTACATGAGGTCCTGAGGTAAATATTATGCCACGAGAAAGGGACATTAGTCACTGGAAAAGCAGCTTCTGAAACAGTTCGACTACAGGAGAGAGCAGGGAAAGTGTTAATCACAAAGAACAGACTCAGATGAATTAGTGGTTGTTCTTTAGAAAGCAGCAGAAATCAGAGGATGTTGCTTAAGTTGCCCTGATCCGTCACAGAGCTGTGTGTGGAGTCTCTCTTTGTCCAGACACAAGGACTTTCATATCCTGACACACGATATCAAACATCTCATCAGCCATCTCAAGGTAACACTGTCATTATAATATGTAAACAGATACAGATATCTATATTACATTTGTTATTTATTCCTGAGATTGCAAAAACAGCTCAGCTGAAAAATGGCTTATGTAAATCCTTCTTTCTCCTGAGCTGTTTGTGTGATTGTGCCGTAATAAGTGGTTGGAAACAGCTCTGTGTTTTTACTCTGTAGATGTCTTTAAACCTGTCGGTGTTATAGATGTTTTTATTTCAGTCTGGTACACTGTGTTCTGTGAACTCTGCCACTCTTTCATCTCATGTTAGAGTGTTCAGAAAGTCTGTTTTAAAGCAGAACTGAGTGACATTTTGACCTGGCTAAATGTCTTTGCAAAGCCTTCTGCACACAACAGGAGTTTAGGTCTGATTTTAAGCCTGAAGAGGCGTAGTTTCTCTCCTAAGTCTGTGCTTCACTGCGACTAGGAGCATCATGGAGAGATTCACCTGCTTCACAAGCGTGAGGATCTCTACAAAAGAAGCATCTGGAACATCCTTGTGACGGCGACTCTTTAACTGTAAAATAAAGAAGAAACATTGCCTCAGCATCTGTAAATAAATGTAATGCTTTGTGCACATTGTCAAACTGCAGTATTCTTTTTCTACAAGCATTACTCACTTTTCCAACGCACCTGCACCTTAAAAAACATGTGCAAAGCAACTTTATTAGACCATAGAACGTAGTCAACAGTTAGTTTGTTTAAACCTTTTCATTTCATACTAGGGTTTAGATTTTGGACCTGAGCCAGAGTATGACCCGACTTTCAGGCCAGGCCCTTGTTCAGTTGTTGCACCGAGTTCGCCAATGATTTTCAACCAGTGTGCCGGGGAATACTAGTGTGCCGCCTTGAGAAACTGCCAGGTGTGTCTTGAAAGAAATACCAGTTTTTCAATCAAAGATTTAACACATTTAATTCAATCTGTTGCCATATTGGAGTGTTTTGGACAGCATTTTCACCAAGAAGGAAAGCAAAACAAGCACCATTTAGTATCAGTGCTTTTCCATAGACCTGACATGTACCACCTGGCTTTGCTTCTCTTTATCCATATTACTAAGAGGATCATTCCAAGCAAAGTAAAGAGCAGGCAATGGGCACTCTACCAGAAAAGTTAGATAGTGCCCCTTTAAAGCGTAATAAACAATACAATACACTATTACACTGGTGTAAGCAATGTGTTCGTGTGCAGGCAAACATGAGGTTGAGCCACGTACTTTATGTTACGTGCGCGGTCGGACACTACGCGCTGAAGTCGAAGCTCGGGCCAGGTTGGGCTAGATTTTTTCTGCCCGATCTTTCACCCCAACAATGCATCAGTGTAAAAGCACCTTACCTTTACTGAGCCTTCACTCTCTCATGACCTTTATAAACCTGCTTTAATCCACTGGCATTTCATCATTGTTGTCATTTCACTTTTACAACCGCGCACATGAAAGAAAACACTCACAAACAATCACGTGATTCTCAACTCGCTGCAAAAGAATCCCCATGTTTTGACAGATCTAATCTTCAGAATTAGATGTTTTGTTGTATGTTGTTGTTAACTTTGAGCATCCTATCCATTGTAAACCCTGTATTGTTTGTGATAAAAGCGCAGTTCTTCTAGTTTCACTGTTTAATAAGACATACATTTGTAAGTGTGAATCGTAACGAGTTAGTTTCTTGTGTCAAAGCTGCTGTTGCATCAGTAAAGCTCAGACCTGATGCTGATTGATTTGAATTTGCACTTTTACCATTAACAGACTGATTAGTCAATTAGAACATGTGATAATATACATTGTTTTCAGTTTTTAGTCAGAATAAGACGGGAGATTTTATTGTTTGAGAATAACAAACTAAAACTGCAGCCTCAGTAATTTGCTAATTGCGTTCATTATTATTGTGATTTCAGTGTGATTGTAATCTACAGATAAACCTACAGGTGTCAGATTAAAGTCTCGCTGTGTTTCTGTCCAATCAGGCTGCCCTTGTGTCCCTGAGAGCTGGAGACGACTTCTGTGAATCTCAGAGCGGCTCTAGTGGAGCATGACAGCGCTGATAAGAACCTCTTTACAGACGACAGAGCTGTTCTGTAGTCAGCGCACACGTCACTGTCACTGTCCCTGCTCCTGATCCAAAACACTGGCAATGCTGGAGATCAATGTCATAATGAAGGGCTGTTATTGTTGTTAGTCACAGTGAAGTACAGGAGAAGAGCAGCGCTAAATGGACAGCTCTCATCAGCTTTAACTCAGAACGTTTGTTAAATGTAAATCACTTTCTTTGTGTTTGGACAAGATCAGCAACTTGTTTTTTGCAGTGTGCTAGAAATAGTGAACTGTTGCACAATGAAGTATACAAAATATATAAATGTGACAGTAGCATTTCTTCTGTTTTAAAATGAAAGAGAAACTAAACGCAGAATACAATTTTTCCACTGTCAAACTGTGTATATGGTGTCAAAAATTAACTATCTACTGTTTCCAGGCCTTTTTTGAACATTTTTGTGCAAACTCGCTCATTCTGCAGTTATGTGTGCAAAAACAGTGTTTGACCATCTGCTGCCGCGATGGTCAAACACTGTCAGTGCATTTTCAATTCACGCCGACATCACAATGAGTCGACGCGACAGAGGAGCCGCCCAGGTAGGTTATCTAAACTTCTCCTTCTGACACCGCTGCTAAGGCAAGCTGGAAATTGGTCGCCCACTACGAAATATCAGTCATTTAACTCAGCTTGTTTCGTTGTTTCATTTTTCTCATTTTCAATTTTAGAAAACCCATGTTCATCAACTTATGTGCTTATGTTGGCTAATGCAAAGGCTTCCTACATACAAAAAATAATCTTGATGTGTGACCTGTGCACAGCCTCAGAGCTGTGAACTTCTCCACAGGTCAGGATCGCTCCTACACAAAACTCTATTTGGTGCTGTCAATCAAAGTCTATTCACACCACTGAGCGTCTCTTAAAAGGCCTCCGGGCATCTCCCACTTTTGCGAGTCTATTTGATGCTGCCCTCATGTTCTCTCGGAAACTGAAGTTCCGAGCTCCAACTTGGAAAAACATGTTTGAACACTGCTCGGTAGGGAATTTCAGCTCGGAAACTTGTGTGGAAGTGTTGGCGGCCGAGTTCCCTAGTTTGCGTCAAATGACAAGAGCATGGGCAGGAGCGCATGACATTGGAGCAGGGCAATGATTCAAAATGAAAGGCATTTAGTTTTATAAAACACTGAGAGTTTTGCTTCACCAGTAAAACACATTTAAAACCTTAACGCAGACTAAATGAGTTTACATTAATGCACTTTTACAGGTAATGTCCGAAATCATTTATTGATCAACCTTTTACCAACAAGAAAAGATACAGCTCCTCAACATGAATCTGCAAAGAAAATCAAGATGAGGTGATGCAAATGCTTGTTGGTGTCACTGCTCCACGTGTGTTTCACAAGCTGCTGTCATGAACGCTCTGATTTTGGGAGGTCCGATTCATTACGTAGATACCTCCGAGTTTCCAGGGGCACGTGAATGCAGCATGAGGTTCAGTTGTGGGCAGAGTAAGTCTCTGACCGTATGTTTAGCCTCACTTGAAGCTCACCCCCTAAACTCCTCCACAAACACAGCAAACTCATTAGGTGTGTGTTTAAGATGCGAAAATCTCTGTCTGGATTGCAGACGAGAGCAGACGGCTGAGGCAAAGAGGAGGAGATTCAACTTGGACACTTGTTGAGCCCAAGAACTGCGAGGCAGCCTCAGATCTCACAGACTCACAGAGCTCTCGCGTTTGTTTGTAGTGTTGCACTGAATAAAACTACCTACAACTTTGAAAATGCACATCTGCTTCCCTCACGCATCCCAAACTCACTCACACATCACCAGAACAATGAATAAAGAGCTCATGATAAAGTTGGCACACTTAAGATTTGTCTGATGAAGGGCAGGACGCCCGAAACGTCACTGGGTTAAGCAAATAAATGACTATGGGAGCTATATTTGCTGTGCGGACCATCTCTCTTTTTCATTACACTATTGCCTTCTGTGTCCTGCACGCTTTTTAGAATTTGGATGTGCGTGTTTTTCGGCTATTTTCAAGTTACACCTAAGATTTGCCTTTGTAAAAATGACTTTCAGCTCATCAGGATCATGCATTAATGATGTTGTGTGTGATGTACAACTCTCTGGGTCTTTTCTGACTCATGTTAAACACTTGTGATGTTATAAAAGTTCATATATACGATCAAGACAGAGGAGGAACTGCAGCACGTCACGTTTGATCAAAGCGATTTTGTAGTCATCAAGGCGGTGAAGTCGGGCTGAAGTTGCTTTTTCCTCACCTCGACGTTTTGTCAAGTCGACTTGAGCCGGATTGATCTCTCGAGATTACCGGGGCCTACGTAGCCCTACGTAGCCCTTACCGGCTCGGGCCGACTGGACCGCCTTGACCATCTTGAACACAACTCATTGAAAAGCTTTGGGAAAAGAGCAAAGGCAGGGCTAGAGTGGAGAGCAGCAGTGTGATTGGATTGACAGCAAGTGTCTGCAATTAGTGCACATTACTGAGTGGACACTTCACACTGACGTCACAGAGTGTAGAAATGACACTGACCTTTGCAGTGAGACACAGACAGTTTGTGACTGTTTTGACCCGAAACTTCCTAATTTGCTTAGTTTTCACTTAAATTGCCAAAAAAAAGAACCGTAGGCAATGCTAGATGCACAGTTCAACAGCTGAAAAAAGTTGTTTTGGGGATTATCTTCACTTTAAAGCCAAAATCCACTTCTCTGAGTTCTCCACAGCCTTAACAGTTATAAATAGTTTACTCACTGTGGGCCTCATTCATGACTCATTCTTATAAACAAATTTGTTCTTAAGGGCTTCTTACGAACATTATTGGCTTTCACAAAATGTGTTCTTAACACAAGGTTTAACTTTTCATTTTTAAATTGTCCACCATTGCTACAGTTTTGGAGATATTTCTATGATTTCATGTTTCATCTTTCATTTTCAAAAATCAACTCCCAATTTCACTGAGGTCCAGAGTCATGTCGGTCAAAACTGATGATAATGATGGTTTCTTCATTTCGAGCAATTGAACAGGGATAATTCCAGACACCGATCATTTTCAAACATATTCCAGTGCACAGATGTTCATCCAAAGACAACACAAATATAACACAAAGATCACATAATCATTAGGGCCAAAACACAAACACAAAAACACGCACCATAACTTGAAAATGCTAAAGCACCAAAGTGGGCCACCGTAGTAGTAGTGTCCTTTTATTTGTACAGACATGGACAGTTTGCACACTATAATTTCTAACTATTTCTCATTCATGACACGTTCTTACGAACAAATTTGTTCTTAAGGGCTGTTTACGAACATTTTTGGCATTCACAAAATTTGTTCGTAACGGAAAATGTTCGTCTGTAAGAACAAATTCTACGAACACTGAGGAGCACTCGTAAGAACAAAAAATCTGCTGTTTCAGAATTTTATTTCTTATAAATTCAGTCAAAAATTTTTATTCCTACATGATTGTAGGTTATGTATTTTTATAAATTATTATATGTAAAACAATTTTAGAAACAAAAAAGTCATCACTCATGCTAAAAATGACTCCTTTAATAAACCTGCAGCAGCCTGTCCCAGCCTCAGAGCCTCTGTGATCTAACCCCCACAGGACTCAGGACCCTGTGTCCCCCCAGGACAGCCACTGTGCACTGACTGTGCTCCCCTCTACAGCCGCTGCCCCCCTCCCCCGCCCCCCCACACGCGCGTTCTACCGCGACGTGAAACGCGATATAAACGGCAAAAGCCCAGCGTTATTTCAATACATCTGTGACTTGAACATGTTTCCTCTGAGTGTGTTCATGTGAGTTTGGACATTTTTAAAAGACGCTGACGTTTTTAATCAGCGAAAGCGCTGCTGCACTTTCTTCCTCCTCCGCAGCAGCGCTTCCTCCTTCCAGCTCCAGCAGAAATCTTGTGAATGACGCGCTGTGTCCGGCCCATTTTGCCATATAAGGAAGTATGCATTATTCATTTTTATGTAAATAACCGTTCGTAGCGGTAGTTTGGTGAATTTGGCGTAAAGGCTGTTAGGAAGGAATTTGGCTCGTTACGAACCCGTCGTGAATCACACGTAGTGTTTTCGCAGCGGCTTCTTAAAGTGAAAGTTACGCACAGATTTTACGAAGATTTTCATGAATGAGGCCCATGTCCCTGAGGTCCTGAGGTAAAACACGTGTGAATAGGTCTGTAGATTGAGCGTTGAAACAGTCATTATCTCCTCATGAAGAAGCTATAAAAAGTACACGGTGCACAATACAAACTTGTCCTTGCTTCACAATAGTGTTTTATTCACCTCCACAGCTTAAACCTCTAGAACTATTATTTTGAACATAATGGAGACTCTGTAGCTTATTTAACATGTTATTTAAATAAAATAAGTTTATTCTGTAACCTCAAGTATTGCCTGTTTAAATGCACTTACTTATTTACTTCAAGACCTGAGGAAAATTGTAATATTTATGAATGTTGTCTAAGTTTTGTAATCTTGTTTGAATAGTCCAAATCTTTAAAATTCAGATGTCGTCAGGTAAGTCTGTTTTCACATGGTCTGTAACATAAATCATGGTGCATCTGACTTTTAACTTGGCACAACTTCCACTAAAAATCTTTCTATAAAATTAAAGCAGCTAAATTGTTCAGTTGTAAATTAGTAAACGTTGTGTTTTTCACTTGGGGTCTAAAAAAAAGAGACACCTGAGCACTGTCTGAACTGAATAATAAAGAATTTTAGTTCTAATCAGGAGCTGAATGCTGCGCTCTGATTGGCTGAGCTGGGGTGGTCCTCTCCAGTTTCACTTTGTTTGTAAAAAGAAGTTTATAAGCAGAAAATGCATCCAAAAATGAATACATATTGATATTAACCATGTGTTGAAGGATTTAAGAGAGGAAGTATACAACGGTGTTAAAAGGTCACAGTATCACCATGAGACTTAACTATTTGACGGTTTTAGCGCTTTTAATAAATCCATGTGTAAGCGAGGTTTCCCCAGGCTCTTTCTCCTGGTTTGTGCTAATCTGGTCTGGAGGAACAAAAGTGAGCTAGTTGCCATGGTAATGAGTTTATTAGTGTTGTTAAACGGGCCTAAACTGTTATATTTTTTGTCTTAACCTTTTTCCTAATCTTTCCCATTACCTCAACCCTTTTCCTAAACTTACCCGTTCTCTTCAATTTAATTATCATCCCTCTGGACCCGACTGTCATTTACTCTTTCTCCCTTTCACTTTACAATGCCACAGCGTCACTTTTCGGCAAAACAAGAACCACGAGAATCATTGCTGCAGCTAGTAATGGCCAGAAACTTTTTCCCCAGCAAAAAAGACAAAATTTGCTGTATGGGATCACTTTGGTTAAAAAAAGAGGGAAGACGACACCGGGATTGACGAAAACATCACACCACCGTCCATCTTGGAGTAAAGGTAGAATTCTTTGACTACAGCATTAAACTGAAAAAATACGTTGATAATCAGACGTAGTTTTTCTGACGATAAAAAAATAAAGTCATGTAAAGTAGCTAGAAATACTCACCGAGACGATGCTAACATTAGCTTTGTTTATTTTTGGCGGATAAATGCATTTACAGTTAACAAAAACGCAAGGGAAAATGAATGTACAGTAATTATGTGATTATTTCCAGTCGTAATGTTGGTACTACAATCTTAGCATTTAGTCCTTGTTTAGTCCTAGTGAAGTCCTGGTCTGGCTTAGTTCTTGTCTGGTGGTTCTGGTTCAGTCCGGATTTACTCCTGGTTCAGCCCAGTTCGAGTTTAGTCTTGGTTCAGTAATATGAAGATCATAGTTTGATCAGTTTAGTTTAAATGTAAGTCTGTTTTGATTTAGGTTTTGTTTTGTTCTGTTCTTATTCTTTTTTAGTTTTTGAATCTGTACGGTTTTATATTCATAGAAACTTTGTCATTTACAGAGCAACAAGTCTACAAGCAGAGTGCCTGCATCGAGTTCAGAGCAGTCCTCGATTGTACAGACATCTGCAAAGCAAACGGCTAACACCAATTCTTCAAAGAAAGATTTGAACTGTGTTGTGGCCTATTACAGTGTAAAAGAAACAGTCTGTAGAGAAACCAGGCTTTTTAAAACTAATGAAAACTGCAATGCCTCTGTATAAAGTAAAATCCAGAAAATACTTTTTAAAAATCCCAGGATGTACTAGAGGTTAGAGAAAAACAAGTGGAGGAAGGGGAATGGATTTCTCTTACCACAGATCTCTGGACAAAAGCATTGAAACAAGCGGAGACATTCACAGGTGTTACAGTTCACTTTTTGTCTAAAAGCTGGCAATTGAAATCTTTTTGTTTGTTTGTTTGAGAACATCTTGGAGTGCTTTGAAAATATGTTGGACAAGTGGCACATTCTCAGGCATCACACAGCAGGTGTAACAACAGACAACACAACTAATATGAAAAGAACTTTCCATGATATCCTTTGCATCTGTTTGAGCTGCTTTGGTCATAATATCAACCTCGGTATTTCCAAAGTCCTCAGAAAGAAAAGAGTTGAGTCTGCAGTGTGCATTTGCCGACACCTTGTGCAGTGCCTCAGCTGCAGTTGGAAAAAAAGGGAATTTTGAAAACACCAAACATTTCTGAACATCCTGGCTTTAAACCATGGCGTTATCAAAAGATGGAGCTCTACTTTCCAAATGCTGGAAAGGTTCATTGAGCAGCAGCAGGCCTGTTGTGCTGTCTTAACCGCTCACAGGAATTTCTGGCACTTTATGCCAAAGGACAGTGACATTCAAGTCGTGGAAAAGTATGTGAACTGCTTGGACCTTTAAATGACTTGGCTCAGAATCAAAAACTACACATCGCCAGTGTCCAAACTGAAAAACATGATGATGCTGCTCTAATCAAAGATATGAAAAACATTATGTTACAAGATCAGCAGCATTATTCCTCTGAAATGGTTACAAATATTATCAACACTGCCTGTTTTATCAATCTGTTATGGTACGGTTATGGTAAGGCTGGTGGGAGTGGTCTCTGGGCAGGTGCACCTGGCTGCAATCTCAATCAAGCTCAGTATTTGGTCTCCCGGCTCTCCTTCATTCACCACCAGATTGTTACGTCTTGGACGTCTCAGCTACGTCTTGCCTGTTTTTGTCCCTTGCATTAATTCAAGATTTAATAAACAGTCCTTCTCGCCCCTTGATGTGAGAGGAAAACAATATGTTACTTGTCCCAGGAGAACAGTGTCTGATGGGTGGACGCGGGCATTCAACGCTCAAAAGTTCAGCAGAGCCCAACTCTGGCATCGACGCCTGATGAGGCGGCCAAAGCGTCCGCCGCAGGTTTGAGCGTTCACTCCGCAAGATGCGGCATCAGCAGACGCCTGCACAAAGGAATTTCAATGCCCTAGACGCCAGTTCGCGATGCAGATTAAATAGACGCCCCAAGGCGCAGGTTTACATTGACTTAACATGTAAACTGGACGCTGTTCGGTCTGAATGCATCATTAGTCACTTTTTGATGGATGTTCAGCTAAGTCGCCTCAATCTGTAAATAGAAACCTGCCATTACGATCTCTAGCCTCGTTCTCACCTTCTTTTCAGCTTCACAACCGCCTCGAGCTCCTTCACAGCTTCATTCTTGATCAAACTTTAACATGACTGCACTCTCCGTATGCTGCATAGTTAATTACCTGACATGAAACTACGGCTCTACAAAGAACAGCTTTCTACTCACGCTGGAAAGTTCAAAGAGCCAATTAAGCTGCTGTATTCATGCCACGGACAGAGTAAATGCTGATTTCATTAGAGTGTAAGATGTGTGTTCTATAGCGTATTTTACATGAACTATATTTAGACATGGCGCTAGTGAGTTATTATAATGACAGGAGAGTTTTAATCATGTAAACCTTGTATTTTTTATCCTAAAGACATTATTTTATTGTAGCAGCTCATATTCTTTCACCAAAAAGTAGAACAGAGGAAATGACAATGCAATTTAATGGCAACGCGCAGCCATCTTTGTTTACTAACAGTAAATGGGTCTGTTTGTAGGAGATCTTTAGTAGATTCTCCCTACACAAAATGGCTGCCAGAACAGGCCATTTCTCTCTGGCTGGAGTTTGCATGTTCTCCCTGTGTTCCTGTGTTACTCTTCTATAGACCTGGGGCAGTGCTGGCAGGACACGTCAGGGGTCGGCTCGGCTCTGACGGGGTTTTGGTTCCAGATAAAGAATCAAAGCGTCTGCTCGTGACCTGCGACCCTGAGACGTCTCCGCAGACTTTCAAAGGATCAGCAGACGTCTCCCTCAGAGCTCTCATTAAGCAGAGAAAAACTCAGACAGAAGTGGACAACCTTCAGAAGCAGAGAAAAGGGTTAGGTTTAGTTAATGAGTAAAAAAAAAAAGATTTAAAAATAAAACATCCAGAATCTATTTGACAAAAAATTATGACTGTAATGTTTGCTAAAAAACAATTGTGCTTTTTGAATTTTTCTGTGTAAATGACGTCATGGAAGCAATGGCTTTTTGGTTGCTGTTTTGCAGAACTTTTATAAGAATGCAATGAAAACAAAACAGCCATGGAACAACCCATTAAACTGCTCAGTCAGTACTTATAAATATATCTAAGCTGTCACTCTGTAGTGTCAGAATATCCCTTGAGAAACACATTTTTTTGCGCTTAAAATCTCCATTGTTTAACATTAGACCAACTGTACTCTACTGATGTATAAAGTCACACATTCAAGCCTTATGCCAAGTACTTTTGGGGATTTTTTTCTACAATTGCTCAGTACCTGTACAACCTCATTTTGTAGAAAACAGTTATTTCACATTTTCGCTAAAAGCACAAACAAAGCAGCTTTTATTTCCACGTGTTTTTGTTTTCAGTATATTTTTAACACATTTAAATTTGTCACTCAAACACAGGGTTCCCACGCGTCCTGGAAAACCTGGAAAACCTGAAAAATTATAAGCCCATTTTCCAGTCATGGAAAACACATGGAAAATGAGAAAAACAGTCAAATGTCATGGAAAAGAAAATGTTTTCCTGAAAAATTATGGAGACCTATTCATAAAATACATATTAGTGCGCAAACAAATTAATCTGATTTTTGTAATAGGCACAGCCAACTCTAAAAAGCCTTCTGTGTAAGTTAGTTGAAATAATATTTACAAAAAAGTGGTTTTATAAAACTGCCTAAAAAAATTGGATCTGCAATCCCAGATTGCAAGAAAATGTATTTTAGCGCCCCAAACCAAAATATGTTCCCACAACCATTGAACACAAATTCCTTTTTAGATGTTTTTCAGCTGGCTGTTTAACCAAATGCTTTAATTGGAAACACACATTTTTACCAAATAGGCTAAACAGTAGATTGAGGCAAAAGGTGTCAAAAACCAGGATTTTATTTCCATTTTCCCCCCACTGAAAACGTGAAAAATTGATCAAAATTGACTATATTTTTTCAAACATTTCAATGGGAGAACCTATGTTTTTCAACCTGCACCACTGCTGAAATAATGTAATTGTGATGCCTTAAAACACACACTAAAAAAGAGGCCGTCATAGGGGCTGCTGCTTTGTAAATTGCCTGTCTCATGATTTGATTTTAGGAGATCTGATCATTGTCATAAAAGTGGACCACTGGACTGCCACGGACTTGGCAAAAGAGGCTAAATATTGGTGATGTAGATGTCGTGATTGCTCAAAATCCTTGTTGCGAATGTCCTGGAAAGGTCCTGGAAAATATTTATGGGCTATGAGTGGGAACCCTGAAACAGCTTCTAAGCTTCTTGTGGTCAAGAATTTTGAGGCTCAGGAAGCATCATGTAAGTGAGCAAAGCATGGGACCAGGGAGTGATTTGTTGAAAAAACAGAAGGGGGTGGTAAATGTATGTTTTAATCCACACTTATAAGTCATTCTGCATGCATGCCACTACAGTAGTATGTCTTTTTCCGTGTTCATTTTGTTTCTTTTCCACACGCTGGTGCTCTTCCTCCCAAGATTGAATTTAGTAAAGCCCCGCAAAGCCTTGGGTTTGTCCTGTTCTCTCGGCGAAGCTCTCGCAGCTGTGGACTCTACAAACGGGAGCAATGTAGTTCGTTACTTCATGTGTCTCCTGTCCCGCTCTGAAACACGTCGCACCTCAACACTCTCGTCTCTCTCACTCTGTTTCTGACTTGATTTTTCAGCTCTGTTTTGCGCTCAGTTGTGAATTAAACCATAATCAGCGCAGGGTAGATAGAGCAGCAGCACAGCGGCTCTGGGGGAACAAACACGAGTGACAGCGCTTGAGACTAAGAGAGATAGAGAGAAAGGAGCGATATGGGAGAGAAGATAGAATGCGGATCGGCCATTTAAACCACGACCTCGCAAAGCAGGGCCAGAGCAGCAGCACACCGGCACCAAGTGACAAAACCCAAGTCTAAAGTCATTTGGACTAGAGAGCTAGAGAGACAGATAAAGAAGAGGAGAGTGGGGATAATTGCTTATATGCGAGAGAAGATTTAAAGACTGATCGGCGCCTATATGTTCTTTACTGAGATCTGTCCATTTAAACTACGCTTGTGAGAGCGGAAAAGAGAGGGAAAGCCAATCAGAAAGAGACAGTGTGTGAAAAATACAAGATAAAAGCAGTGAGAGGGAAGGACAAAGCAGAGGGAGGGAAAATCCCCCCAGCCCCCCAGCAAATCACACCCTGCATGAGACTGATGTAAAAAGCCTAAAATTTAATAGTCCAGGTTTTAAAGACGACGAAACTCAGATACAGCTGCTTCAGCAGCAGAGCAACACGAGGCTGAGGGTTATAAATACGTGACCTTCATGTGACACATCTGGTTATGTCATTTTCCATTTGCAGAGCACAAGAGTACAGCTCAGGTCCTCCGCTCTTTTCATTATCCTGTGTGTTTACTGTGTCTGCTGCCCTGTCCATCACTGTGCTAACGCAGGCTGAGGCGTTTAGTCTTAATGGGTTACTCTAATGAAGCTAAATGAACCATTAAGGCCCAAACAGCCCCCGGTGGCTCCTGGAGGAACAGCATGTTTACAGATGAGAGCGTTCTCCTCAGCACTAACCTTTCACACACTCTTTAGTGCATCTGAGAACAAGAGCATGTGGACAAAATCTTAGCTGTTGTCACTGTTGTTTTCTAGTATCTTCAGTCCAAAAACTAAATAACTGTGCAAGATGAAGTTTTGAGATATTTGTCAGAACACAGAGTCTCTTCTGCCGCTTAAACCAAACGTCTGAACACATCTCCAGTCTCCGAGTGAACAAACCAATCACAGGCAGAGCCAAAGGTGAAGCACCAAACAAACCAATACACCGGTGACTGCACTGATAAATGTGTGTCTGTCTCTTGTAGCAGGAAACACAAACACACAAACATGCCGAGGAAAGAGCTTTTAGCATTATGCTTTTCTCTCAACCACCAGATTTAGGCCCTGTCCCGTTTCTCTCACTTGCACTTGTTTTTGGCCCTAGCACTCAGTTTTGCGCGTTCATGTGTAAGAGAAGTGTGTCCCAATACTTTTAAGAACAAGGGGGAAGTGCCCTCTAACCCTCGAAATGATCACTTCAGACCAAGGGAGTCGAGTGATTTCAGCAGAAATCATAAAGGAAGACACGCTGGAAAATAAGTGCACAAATATCACGCCTTTGAAAAAAGAAATATATATAGTTGGGATATATTTGTTTGAGGTGAATATTGAATTCTGTGTAAAAACATGATTATTGCAAAACCACAGTTTTCTTAGTGCACAAATCTACTGAGAACAATGAAATCAGAATTTGTTTGTGTTTTGGAAAACTTTTAGCAAAACACGATTGATCCCTATTTCTGTCTTTAACGAGTTACATTTTAGTAATGTCCCATTTCTTAGGGGAAAACCTTCACTTACACTTCCCTCGTTGATGGGACTTCACTGTGAAGGGAACTTGCTGGATGTTCTCAGAGTCAAGTGAAAGAAATGAACCCATGGTGTTCTGTCTTTCACTGACGGCTTTAACTAGAACTGTCCCACAATGTGCAGAACTACAATCAGGAATCCAGGTCACTTTCTCCGGATTAATAAACAAGTGATAAGCATTACACAGACAAACCAGTGCAAAACAAAGATTTTAATCAGATCTCTATAATACTGTTTCATTCTCTTCTCTTTTCACATCAATCATTTGATCTTTGTTGACTTCTAAAACACCTTTTCATTGGAATGAAATGACACTCAAACGTGTTTCTTGTTTTCTGCAGGAGCCCGGTGACAGTGAGGAGGACATAAAGTGTATAAATCATCCTGTCGTCTGAGATAAGATGCAAACTAAGCCTTCACCTTTCCTTCGCAGGCTGCATGAATATTACAGAGCACAAAGAAGCACTTTGCAGAAATCGAACTCCACAAGGTCGCACTCTTGTGTTTCTCCCTCCGAAGAAGCCAGATCCTGCTTTTAAATCTCGTCTGTATCTGTGCAGTGTGGAAGTAACCTTTCCTCAAGCCGCTGGCATTTGGAGTTTTATTAAAATAGTAATCATTTTATTTAAAAAGTGCACAAGATGAATTTGATCTGCAAATGTCTGATCAACAAAAAACTTCATTTACCTGTTACTTTCAGAGTCAAATAGAAATACTCATATGTAACCTTTGGAGGTTTGCCTGTAATTTCATATTAAATTACTTTTTATTCATCATCTGAGAAAACAAACAATGAGACGCCTGGAAATGTTAAGTTCAACATGAAAATTGGAACTGTATTCACTGTCAAATCAGCCACTCTGTGATGAAGTTTATACTCTATGCTAAATAGAACTTTTATTATGGGTTTTTTATTGTTGATCACCTTCGAATGTTTTCAGCCAAGAAACCCAAACCCCCAAATAAGGCTGAATTAAAATGATTCAGGCCCTAAGTGTAAACACCAGCTTTACTGCTCCTTAGATTTACCAAAAAAATACATAAAAAATTAGTGTTACGACCAAGGGGTAGGGAAGTAACAATTAAAAAGACCAAGGCAAGGCAGACTGGACATGGAGCGGGTCCAGCTGCCACGAGCGGCGGAAGACTAGGTCTTTTATTGGACACGCCCTCTGCAGGTGAGCGTGGGGAGTGGACATCTTCCATCCAATCGACTCCTGCGGCAGAGACACGCACAGAACAGATAAAGGAGGAGAGAACACGGGAGGAGCAAACTTACAAACGAGGGCCAAACCCAAGGCCCGTAACAATTAGGACCAAAATAAATGTTCTCTTATTTTCATGCAGAGCTTCTTCTTTCTAATCATTAGAGTCAGTCAAAGCAAACAAAAGTGAATATGGACCAAAATCCACACAAATGAAAGTGTTTGAGAAAAGCTGAAACGTTGAATGAAATACTTGGGTGACTTGTCATCTGCCTACCTTGTTTGTGCTTAACCAATCTCAGCAACAAATTGTTCTGGCACGTCCAATGTGTTTGTTGTCTGGAAAATCTAGACGATATATAAAAAAATATATCGTCTGGCCACCGTCTCCCTCTTTCGAATTTCAGTGGTCGTGATTGACAGATTAATAAGGCAATCACACAGAAGAGACACGCATGGCTGCTTCCGACAAAAAAACACATGAAAAACATTTCATGTGGAACTGAAAAACATCACAGATTTCTGCAGAATCAATGAGCGAAGCAAAAAACAATTTTAATGTGAGGTGAGTGAAGTTAGATTTTAGACCAATCAGCTTCTTTGTTTTATCTGGGTCATGCCAATAAACTAATCTGATTGCCCGGTACAATGTAGATTTGATCTGAAACGCAGATAAAATCAAATCAAATGTGTTTGTGGGATAAAACAGTGACATGGACACCTCGCTACTCTTCTTTAAAAAAGGAAATACTTAATAATAATAGCAGAAACATGTATATCTGAGGGAGCTGCTTTCTTTGTTTTGCTTGATTCAGGCGCTACTTGCTGCTGTCTTTCATAACACCTGGTTTAGACCTCAAATCACTTCCTGTAAATTTCAACTTTGATTTGCCAATTTCTGCATAATTTGGAACTTTACTGCTAGAAAACTATGATAAACATTTACCACAAGAACTATGAAACCAAACTAAGTCATAATATAATGGTCATCTTTAGTATGAATGACACTTCCTGTTTCCTCTCTGGTCCTGCTGTCTCCGGGTGAGTGCACTGCTGTCTCTCTCTCTGTCTCACCCCTGGGACACACTGTTTTGTGTTTTTGTCCTGGAGGTTGATGGCCCAGGCCGTTTCCCAGCCAAGCCCAGCACAAGCCTCTATTTCTGTCCGCGGCGCTGGCTTCTGTGGGCGTTCCAAACACAAAGCGTCATGGGAGCGAGTCGGTGAGGTCAGGACGCCGGGCCCACACTATCTTTAAAGTTTAATCCTGATGGGAAGCTCTGCCAAAGCTGCAAGAGAAAAGTTTATGAAGAAAAATGAACAGTGATGATGTGAGTGTGATTTAATGTGAGGAAACAAAACATGAGCCAAGAGGTTTAACTTTCTGAAGGTGGAAACACAAAGTTCACTTTGGAACATTCTCTATACAGATACATCAGGTTTATGGCATCACTTTATCTAAAGACACAGACCTGATAAAAGTCTATGAGAGAGATGTAAGAAGAACACATGGAAGAAAAACATATGAATATTGTTTTTACCCCTAGGAAAACATCCAAACAAAAAACATGTTTTTAAGTCTATTTTTTGGTACAGACTTTATGTATTATTTAGATTTTCATAATGGGAATCAGTAGTAAAAGAGCAAGAGGTGAGCTGCCACTGTTTAGTTTAGTAACTGTTCAGGAATAAACGTTTACTTCCTGGTTATAAATTATGACATCACACTAGGAGGGTTGTCGACCAATGAAATTCTTCTCCCATGACTGAATAATCGACTACAAATGAGGTGTGGCAAAAGCCTTGAAGTTTAAAAAGCTTCTATCTGGTTTAAGCATTGATCTGACCCAAACTGCTCAAAATGACTAAAATGCAAAGTTTTTGCAAAAACAACCTCTAAAGCAGAAAATAAGAAAAAAAGTCTGATTAAAACAATAATTTTATTCTGAATCTTCTGTTAATTCACTTCATTTTGTTGCTGTTCAGAATACATCTCAACAATATAAGTAGGCCTAATAATTAGCCAACTAATAGGTAATTTGGTTGAATAAATCAACCGACCGGTTAATCGACTAAAGATTTAAATGACTACATACAGCCTTACTGGGAAGTTACATAGCAACCACTTGCAACCAAGTCAAGGCGATATAATATCTTTGGTGATAACATCGCGAACAAAATGTACATCATTGACGATATAAATTTGGGAATTTCTTGATACCTATGAAGTTTAGAATTGGCCCTGAATCTGACCCCAAATGATAGGACTTTAGCGTTAATAGGCCTATTGACAAACATCTTTTTTATAAACACACTTTGGTTCTTTAGTGAAGTATTTTCCTCATTTGTAAAATATTTAACATGTTTTCAAGGAAAACCACCAACAACTCACTGTTCACTGCCTGATCTTACAGTATTTTTCAACTTGTTCTCATGGATTTCTTGTAAAATTGAGTGTCATGACGACGCCCTCTGCCGGGGGTTGACAGCTAAGTTTAGGTCTGAATTTGCAAAAATGGTTAAGTTTAGGTCTGGGGCTTAGAGTTGGTAAAATAGGTTTAGGATTGTAGTAGTCTTCATGAATAATAACACGTCTTAACATTCACCATTGAAATGAACTGAGACAGAAACTCGTCAAATACACACAAAATAGAAATGGTGTTCACGTGACACGCTGTTTTAAATAGCGTGGTATTGACACGCTTATCTGTGAGAACCGGCTGTATTTTTTCATTTTTGACAGAGATAGTGAAACCCCATGGAAATTAACGAAACAGAAAATAAACATGCCGACAGGAAATTTGCAAACTGTATGACAAGAGAAGATTTGAGGAGTGAAATCAGTTCTTAAAATTGGGCTAACTAACTTAGTTGTAGCTTTGTGTTTTACAATAAAAAGTAAATGATGAATGCAACACTTTGTGAAACGTTAAGATCACTGTATACTATCTGAACTGAATAATAAAGAATTTTAGTTCTAATCAGGAGCCGAATGCTGCGCTCTGATTGGTTGAGCTTGGGTGGTCCTCTCCAGTTTCACTTTGTTACTTGCAAAGAGATGTTTTTAAGCAATAACTGCAATTAAAATTGATTTTAACCAGTGTTGAAGGATTTTTGAGAGGAAGTTGTCAGTTATCACACTGTTAAATACAACAAAATACAAATATCCACTTCCACTTTTGGAAGAGCGAGTGGCGGCGCGCAAAAACTGCAGCGGCCCTAAGGCTCACTTTAAACGTAATTTCATTGTACTCTGTGACAACAACAATAAATCTTTCTGTACTGTTCTAATATATAAAAAGAATTGTTAAGTGCCACATTTAGGCAAACTCACTCGTGTTTACTCTCTTGGAAACATTTGCAGCAGACTTTCTCAACACCTGACGTGACACCATAGCACCCGGAGCCTGCTTCTGATCACCGCTTGCTTGAAAAGACGGAGAAATCTTTCATCAGAGGCTGCGTTGTCCGTAAAAGGCTGCGACACGGGAACAGTAGAGCGTCGGGCGTCTGCTGGATCAGTGGGAGGTCTTTGTTTTGGGAAAGCCGGCGTTCATCATCCTGTCAGCGGCTCAAAACAAACATCTGTGTGTCGACAGAACAGGAGCTTAATCCAACCCAGAGTCACACTTCTCACCTCGCAGCACAAATATTATCGTCTCCAGCTCGTCTGATTGAAACGTCATTATTCTTGTGTTAATGGTTTTCATGTCGCACACTGCAGACTGTCACAGTGTTTACAGTAATTGTCTTTATTTGTGCTGGGAAAAGGCTGAATGTGAGTGTTTTCGATGACACTGGTTTCATTATTTCAGGGCTTGGACCTTTAAATACCAATGTTGGTGCTTTCTGTTACCTTTTTAGTTTTGCAAGTGTTTGTTCATCATTGATTCAGTGTTGTATTTGGATTGATTCATGCTCCAAAATTGTTTGTTTTCACCTACGACATACCTCCATCCATCTGTCAGTATTTGTGGACGCTTAGACAAAACTCGACGGCGAAAACTCAGACATACAACGAAATGTCAGAAACGTATGATGAGCACGTTTTCATGTCTTTTTACGTAATTATTTTACAAAAAGTCAAAACGCAAAATACCAAAAGGTTTTGTTGAAGACACGCGGTGTCATTTTCCTTGGATTTAACAAATACATTTAGGCCTTGTCCACACGAAGACAAAGCGATGATAATCTTAAAAACGATCTGCATAAACATGGAGCTGCCTCAGGATTTATCAGCGTCCACACGAATCAGTCAACAAGCCTGAAGCCGGTGTAATGTCTGTAACTGGCCAGAGTGTGGCGCTGTGACACTGACACGGAAAGTCACAAAACTAGAGGAAAACACGGGGCATGCGCTGAAAAGCTGCTGAATGTAATCTTAGCAGAGAATTCTTTCAAACTGATCAAACATTCTGAACAAAAAACATGGATCTAAAACCTACAGAAGAGAGATAAAATAGATTTATGCTTCAGAATCTTTGGAATATTTTGACAAAACCGATTTAATGAAGATTGTAGTGGATTTATTGAATTTTTCTCTATCTTCTGTGGTTTATGGAGCAATGAGACGCAGATTTTCACAGTGAACATCATATAAAGGTCAGTACATTCTGCAGGTGAGACGTGACTCTGGGGCAGTGGTGTTATCATGGAAATAAAAAGTTGCAGCTACAACGTAACTACGGAAACGCTAAACCTGAGTTTTGAAATCTTTTCACTCTGGGACCTGGCTTCAGAAATGTTTGTTTTCAGTGTTCTGAAACTCCTGTATGGAGGTCCATTAGGGACGATGTGTGATTTAGGTCAAATAGCTTGGCTTCGTCTAGACAAGACCTTGGGCTTCAAGATACGGTATCACTTTATAATAATGTCCAGATACAAATAAATAAACAAATGTTAGTTAATTAAGATTACATTATCTAATCATTACTAAATTATTAGATAGTATTTACTAATCATAAATAAACATTTACTAATCATTTACTTCCGGCCCCTATTCTAAAGTGATGTGCATGTAGTGGTTAGATCAGCTACACTTTTGAAGTAAAAATGTGAGCACCTTCACTGGCTTCTGTGACGTTTGTGACGTAACAACCTAACCATGGGAAAACTTTACCAACCTGTTTGGCTAAGTTTAGGCACAATTCTATGGTTAAGTTTAGGATTGGGGTTTGGGATATTGGTACTGATTTTGAGAATCGGATAACACAGTATATCACTACATACATTTTTGGAAAATCTATAAATGGTCATCAGTTTAGAATAGGGGCCAGAACTAAATGATTAGCAAATGTTTGCTCATTATTAGTAAATACTATCTAAACATTTACTGATGATCAGGTAATGTTATCTTAATGGTTAACTAACATTTATAAATGATTTGCATCTGGACATTATTATAAAGTGTTACTGACTAATTTTAAGATTTTTTCACTTAAAAAGCAAGTCTTACTAAGTCTTGCCTTGTTCTATAATATTCTATCCTGATTTAACTTCTCTAGATATAAAAACTTATTTTAAGCAAAATGTGTATCTGTTTAAGTCATACTTGAATCAAGAAAAGATTTGCTTAAAAAACTTGAAACTAGCATTTTTTGCTCAAAGCAACCAGGTTAGTCACTGTACTGGCTGATTATTTCACTTGAAATAAGAGATTATAAGAGATTTTTACCTCAACTCAAGCAAAAAAAATTGTTATTATTTTTTTTTTAAGTCTTTTGAAAGTACTTAAGTAATAAACAGATGCATCAAATAGAAAAATGAGAACTCACGATATATGATGATTTGACCAAAATAGCAGATTAAATGCCTGGTCCTAGTCCAGACTGTGGACTAGGACCAGGCAGTTGGCTGTAGACGGGTGAACGTTGAGTGTCGTATCAACTGTGTATTTGTAAAAAATGATGAGGCTGTTTATCACAACAAATGGAGACGAGTCATTGTACATTTTCTGCATTTTTTCCCAGAATGCAGCGTGATGTGTCATGCTCTGTTCCTGTTTATGTGGATTGCACTCAGAGGAGCTGTTTGGGGATTTTTAGGGGGGACTTGACAATATCACAAATATGCTTCTGATTGCAGCACGTTCGACTCTGAACATCTCACAGTCTGACAGATTTGTGAGTTGAAGGACGCTCTTTTCTCACGAGCATTTCAATCTGAATCATAATCATTTGAATGAAACGCAGTTCAGGTTGGGTTATCAGAATGTTCATACCAGAAGTCCTCATTTACCCTGGACAGTCCCTGTTTTAAGTTCTCTGACCCATGTTTCTATAGCTTGATGCTGTTTTACTAATTTTTACTAATTTTGGTTATGCGCCGAACATATTAGCGAAGAGAGTAAGCCTATGTCAGTGATCGTTGCTGTTTCTGTGCGGTAAAGCTTACAAATCACAGGTACAAGGTGAGTTTGCTGATTGGCTGATTTTACTTCCTGGTTTTCTGAGGCTGATAACATTTGTACTAAACCCACACACGTGAAAGAAGGCCGGACTGTGAACACTGTTGAACAAATTCTCTTTCTTCCAAACACATTTCTAGGGCAAAGACACATAAAAATAAAAGGTTTGCTCCATGATAATAAACTTAATGACATTAATAACAAAGTCAAAGCTTTAAAAAGTTATAAAGCTGTAGAGCAATAAAAATAAGGTAGTTATTTGTGAGATGCAATTGCAATTTGTTGAGGAAAAACTAAAATGTCACAGGACCTGATCAGGTATTTATAATGATGTCCCAAATGGTGAGTACGTTATTACCATGACACCAATAACAATTTTAATCCCCAAAAAAAACTTAAAGTTCAGCCCAGTTTAGCCATTTTTACAGATTACAACTTCACTTCTTGTTCATAGATGATTACATTACATTAGGGACTTGCCTAGCGACCATGTAATAAATTTGGCTAAAACTAATCCAACAAGTTTTTATTTCTTGAGACCTAAAAGTATACAACACTATGCACAGTTTGTTAAATTTATGTTTATACGCCAGGCCATTAAAATACAGTATGTTCATTGTGAGAAAATGTCAACATATTTTCAAACTTTTCTTCACAAACTTGTTCTTAATTTATGTAAAACTGTCATTTATATTTACAACTAGTGTTAATCTACTAAATTATATTAAAATGGGAAATTTGAAGAAACCTGTCATACTCACTTTAATATTTAAAAAATTCCACTTTTATGGTTTCAACTTTATATAATAAAGATATCTAAACACAAATATATGACAAAGTACAATGTTTCCATCACTCCAGCTACTTGGTCATGTATCACAGAACTGCAGACGGTTCCCAAAAACCAGGAAGTACAATCGACCAATCAGTGAACAGAGGTGAAGCGCTGTATTGGCCAGAACCAACCCGTGTTGAGATAACAGACTGTATAAGTTCTTCTCTTTTGACCTCGTGTCAAATATTAACTTTGAATATGAACTTGTAGCTTTAATTTTGTAAGTTTATTGTAGAAATGATCACTGACACCTGTTCATGCTCTAATACCTGGACAACAAAACGACCAATAAGCTGCAAACGAACCTTAACGGTGCGATGTCAGACAGTTTCCACAGTGAAATTAAACTTGCTATTACATCAGGCTACAGATCTGCGATACCTGAACTATAGGAGCTTGAATGAAATGACACATGTCCCAGCAGATCTGTTCGGGTTTCTGATCATATTTTTTTGCCAAAAGAGAGAAAAACATGTTTGAAAATTACTGGGAAACACAATTGCACTTAATTGCGCTCACTGAAGTCTCCGCGGCTTGAGTAATCCTTTTATTTTGTTCATATTTTTACATCCTTTTGGTTTACGCATCATTGAATTACCTCGTCTGTGGTTTGTTCTTATTTCAGCCTCATTTCAGATTATTATGAGCACTTATGTAGGTCTGATAAAGTTTACATTTGGAGGTGGAGATACAAATATTAGTGAGAGAAGCACTGTCTTTTATGATCTTCACAAGTGTGTTTCAGAGCTCTGGATGAGTCACGAAGTACACTGAATTTAATTACCTGTTCTTTTCACATTTTCTCTTATGAAACGTCCTACTCCAGTGTGAAAATCTAATCACCTCTAATCATTTTCAAGAATATTTATCTGCGTCGACATCAGTGCTCCCATAAACCAATGTAGTAGCAGATTCATGTAGATCAGGGGTCTGCAACCTTCAACAGAAAAAGAGCCAAATTTGTCCAATTCAAGCCAAATCAAAGTTAGTAAGAGCCGCAACTGTATTTAATAATAACAAAAACAAACAAACCATAATACATTTATTAAGTGTATTTTCACAATGTTTTACAAAACAAAATATTGTGTATATTGACAAAAATGTATTTGATAGCGAGACTAATCTTCTTGTCACATGTAATACTCTTGTGCGTTTTTGGAAAAATGTCAACTCCAGCCGTCAATACCTTTAGGAATTATTAAATAACCAGTTTACAAACTAAGCCAGTGCTTCTCAAAGTGAGAGTCGCAAAGCTAAATCTGCGTCACAAGATAACAGGGTATCTGCAGCTCTGGTCAAGTGAAATTCAAGACCTTTTCAAGACTTTTTTAATGCCATTTCAGTAAAATTTAATGCTACCATCGCGGGATCGCGGGCAAAAAAAAAAGAAAGAAACCAACAACACACAAGAGGTTTTTAGCTACTAATAATGTAAAATGAAGATATTTACATTTTTTTAGTAATATAATGTATTACTAAAAAATTTAAAAACTATACATAATTTTAGTTGTTTTTTCATTTAAAAACTAAAATTATAGTCATCAATTATTATAGCTGATTAAGCTATAATTATTAAAGTATCTAAAATCAGATGCTTAAAAACATACTGTATGTATGTCTCCTGATGTTCAAATTACATATTTGTTAAAACAAGTAACAATACAAGAAAAAAAACGTTTTTGAGAATTCTCTAGAGCTTAGTCAGAACTATAATAACAGCACAGGGTTTAATGGAAAAAAAAAAAAGTGCTATTATTTTATGTTGAAAGTCTCTATATTGTTATTCATCTTGGGCTAAAAAGAATTTCTAGCTTATGATATTAATATTGGTTTTGATAAACCAGTGCATTTCTCTACCTTAAATATATTTTTTCTAACAACACTTTGTTGATTCAAAATACGTATAATATATTAATAACCAGTTAAAGTTAGGAGGAAATATTTGATTAAACTTAAAGGTGGGGTAGCTGATTTTTACACTGCAAACACGGTTTAGGATTTAAATCTTTTTATTATTGATTAGAACTAAAATTCTTTATTATTCAGTTCAGACAGGACTCAGAGGTCTCTTTTTTCACAAAGTGCTGTTTTTACTATGTACTTTTTAGTGGAAAACACAAAGTTTACAAATTTACAACTAAAAAAGTTAGCTATTGCACCTTTAAATCAACATTACTCTACATTTAAAAAGAGCAGAGACAGTCTCTGGAGTCTGAAGTGTCCTGCAGAGTCTCCCACACTGATCTCATCCTGATCCAGGTCTATGACCAGCCTGTCAGTGCATGCACGTTATCTCTATAGTTCATAAAACAGCACACTTTTCTGTCGACGGAGAAAGCCTCACTACGACAGACGTTTCATGCTTTGTGTAGCTACATAATGTCACGCTTATTATGTATTTGGATGTAAAACCATAGTCATAGGATTTAGATTCAGCTCCTCCGAGGCTGTGCTGCTCTGAAGTGTGGACAGCGACAGGATAGACGCAGGTGTACAGTACCGTCGTCCGTGATCACAGGACCCTCATCCCTCTGATCAGAACTTTCACTACTTTCCTCACAGACAGCGCTTATCGTGCATTCACACCAATTCTCGAGGTCGGACTGATGACGTTTCGTGTCGTTTTGTTTGCCGACGACGCGAGGGGAAAACATCAACTTGCTGAACGTAAAAATGCTTGCCAGATGCTCAAATACTAAAGTTTGGAAACTGTAAACAACCACTGTGCAGTGGTGAGTAAAAGTTTAAATTTAAAGTTACTTTACGTTGTTGTTTTACGTTGTTTTCCCCTTCGTTTGGCGTTGCCACAACACGATGACGCTAGTCCGACCCCGAGAATACCTCTTTCCCATCGCAATCACTCTCAACCTATCGTGACAGCACACCCCGCACTTTCCCCCGTGTCCCGCGATGTCTTACCTGTTACCTCCAGATTTCCACGTGTCCCAACTCCTTCGCATCTTCTCTTTGCAAAACACCAGCCTCTGAATCCATGCGAAAGTTAAAAACAAGCCAGTTTGGTTGATGGCAGGAGAAGTTGTGGCACTATTTGCGCAGGCGCTGATGTAAGCTGCTGCTGTTTTAGCACACAGCGTGTCAACTTCTCCGTTTAGCCCGTTATACTTCCAGGGTTTGGCCTCCTGTGCTGCTTCCCGAATTATTAGCTGACCGCTCCGTTCCAAAAGCAGGTTTAATCGACATAACCGTTCAATTTGTTACGTATGTTTTACTGAATATTGGATCAGGCGCAGCCGTTTCTATCGCAACCACCACCGCTGATGCATTTTACTGCAAAGTCGTAAATTGACTGTCGCAAAGACGCTCAAACTTGCGCGAGTCGGTGCGAGTTCGTAAATTATAAAACATAAACTTACACAAAAGCATGTTCCGAAAAGAATATAAGCAAATATAAGAAACGATAAAATTTAAGACCATTAGAGTTAAAAAATAATGCTTCTGTGTGAAATTCAATGCTTTTAAGGCCTTGAAAAGGGCATTATTAAATTCAATACCTTTTCAATGCTTTTAAGACCCCGCGGATACCCTGGATAATTTCAGAATGTAGTTTTGCAACTATATGACCTTGGTATTTATTCAGTTTTTTGACTGAAAATGTCTGAGTGAATTTTGGTCAAGCAAAAGATTACTCAAATTAATACATTTTGACCCAATTTTAATGATTTTCCAACTTGAAATGATAAACGTTTCATCTTGTTTGGTGTTGGGGTTGCGAGTTGGTTGCATAGCTTTTTTAGGGGTCCTGGTCTGAAATGTTTGAAAACACAGGCACTAAGCAACTGCTAATTTAAAATAAACATCTACTGTAAATAGAATAGAATAGTAAAAAATGTTCTCAAACTTTTTTCCTAGTCTAGTTACTCATTCTCAAATACATCTCAAAGAGCCGAACTGATGTCTTTAAAGAGCCACATGTGGCTCTTGAGCCGCAGGTTGCAGACCCCTGATGTAGATTAACAATTCTTTTTTCCATCTAAAAACAGAGACCTGAGGCTTTCTTTTGGTTTACAACATGACGTTATCGCTTGTGTACAAAGCTTTCAGTGGTTCTGTGAATATCGTCTAAAATCAGTAAAACCCTGTTGCAGGCAATGTTCACGGACCTTGGTAGTTTTCAAACATTGTGTGCGGTCAGAACAGTATGTTTTAGACAGTTGGGTCTTCTAAATGGCTGAAACGCAGGTCTTTTCTGCTGCGTCCTTCATGCTTTTAGCCTGTGTGTGTTATTTATGTTCGCGTTGACCTCCACATGTTTTGAGTTGAGCCGTGCTTTCTGTTAGCGTTAACCTCTAAAGTGCATTTCTGTTCTCAGCAGCGAAGCCTTGACCTGTGAAAGGCCCAGATACAGACAGACGTCAGTGTAAATGTGCTGCCGAGGACAACACTCTAACTCAAACATTCTGTGAGCTGATACAAGTGACTTTTCTGTACGGTATGCAGCTAGAAGCTTGTCATAACATCCAGTGAACATCGTGATCTCTAACATGAACTGACATTAAAACAATACATGTATGGAGGTTCATTAGGGACATTTTATTTAGCAATGCTAAAAAAAATTATAATCACTGTTCTAATCTTTGAAATACTATTCTATAGAAGATTTTAATACACACTGTGTTCTCAAATCAAACACTGGTACAGTGGAAGAGTGACTCACAGCCTCACATCAGGTTCAGCTCCTGCACGACTCAGGGCTTTTCTATGTGGAGTTTCTCTCTGTGTCTGGGTGGGTTTCCTTTGGGCACTCTGGTTTCCCCCCAGTCTGTTCTCATGGATAAGCGTGTCAATACCACGCTATTGTAAACGGTGTGTCATATGAACGCAACTTCTATTTATTTGCATGTGTATTTGACGCGTTTCTGTCCCAGTTCATTTCAGTGGTGAATGTTAAGACGTGTTATTCATGAAAACTAACACAATCCTAATCCTAACCTTAACCAACTCCAAGCCTAAGAGCTAAACTTACCCATTTTTGCAACTTCAGACTTAAATTTAGCCGTTAATCCCTTGAAAAACCTTGTGTTTGTCGTCAACCATGCTATTTTACGAAATCCATGAGAACACGTTGTTCCCCCAGCCACCAAAAACATGCACATTAGAGCAACAGAGGAATATTTAGTTTATCAACACGAGCCTTCAGAAAGAGTCGACGCTCATTGACACAAACAGTGGAAACAAGTCGAAAAAGCTCTGTTGTGAGCTAACTACAAGAGTTTATCACAAAATGGTGAGAAAAACAGCATCTTAAGCTTAAGGAGACAGACGTCTGTCAGACCGGTTCAGACCTGATTAAAAAAAGCTGCTCTCGTCTTGTTTTGTTGTTTATTCAAACAAGTTTTCCCATGTAAACAAATGGAGAAGAGCTCTTTCTGCAAAATTGATGCACAGGAGGGCTGAAAGTCACGTCAATCGAAAATCCCCCTATTACGCCCGGCTCACACTAGATCAACCCGTACTCCGGTCTGGCGTATGGAGGCTTTCCGTTTCTTGAAAAATAATGAGAGGCTCTCACACAGCGATCTGACCGCATAGGCGGAGCTACCATTAGGCAAGTGTAGGCAACCGCCTAGGGCCTCGAGTCTGATAGAGCCTCGAACTCGCACCATCCTGAGTCAGTTGCCTTGTTGCAGCCTCACACACGGTGCACGGATGAAGCCCTGGTGGTGCAGAAGCACCTGCCCCTTTGGCATAAGTGTTCTGGTTAATGTAGCCTACAAATGTAGTTTCAACTGTTTAAAACTTAATACAAGCTCACTACTGACAAATAACACTGTTCCCTCTCTCGGCTCTCTCTGGATGGAACAATTTTGAATCAATATATCTGCTCTACACAGTCTAAGTTTTTATTTTTTGACAATCTGCCTTATATTGACAAAGTTACGAGTAAAGCAGCTGGTGAAATAATAGGCCTAACTCTGCGAGTTCCGTAGAAGAGTTAACGGCGGCGATGCGCTGTGTGTTTCTTTGAAAAGAGACGTTGAAAAGCAACACTAAAAACATCCGGTAAACATAAGTCCAGGAATCCAACAACAAAAAAGTTTCAGACGCATGATTTTTGTCTGAGACTTCTTTTACAAACCACAGACGAGCTGCGCGAAAAGTCTGTCTGCAAACTCGCAGGTTGCAGATCTACAGTCTAAAGACCACTGAGACAGTCACTGGTTCAAAGTAGACCTTTTCTAGAAGGCAACAAATGTGAGCTATTACAATAATTGACACTTTTAATAAAGTAATTAATTATTAAAAGATTGCAGAAAATAGTATCAAACTGTTGACAAATATACCCCAAACGGCAGGAAATTACATCTATTTCAGCCAAAATCTCCTGGGGGAGGACCCCCAGACTCCCCCACGCACATATTTAAGTTTGAGGCATGTATAAAATGTTGTTTAAGCTGCACACTCAAGTAACAATCATGTATAGTTAATTTCAAGTAATATGAGGGAAAACAGACTAATACATATTTCAGGAGAAAAATTGCAATACCAACATTACTCTTTTGTCAGATTAGGGGGGGCACAAACTTAAGTTCGCCTAGGTCCCCCAGAAGGCTAGCTCCACCACTGTCCGTCTGGTCTGGCAAGCCGCGCGGCTCTGCTTTAGTCGTCCGGATCGTTTCCGTTTTAAGGAGCTTTTTCCAGACTGCTGGAGCGCTCCGGAGCCCATTTTGGTGAAGTTGTGAAAACAAGACACGACAAACAGGAAACCAAGCGAGCCCGGGTGAAATGAATCCGGTGGTTTTCAAAATAAAAACATTACGTTTCTACTACTACAACAAATACCTTCAAAATGCTCGACATATCCAAAAATTATATAACACACAGGTTGTAAATAAACATCCCATACTTACCCATTGTGCGGCAAAAAATCCAACAGAAAATATAGTGACGTGAAATAAGTCCTAACCTCGGCGCAAGTGTTCTTTGTTTACATGTACATGTGCCAGAGATCGCGTAAACTCCCCAAAACTCCCAAGTTGAACTCGTGGTCTCGCAAGGCCAGCAGAGTCCGTACATGCATGCATATTCTGGTTGCAGTGTGAGTGACAACCGGACCCAGACAGATCCGGATCTGGATCTCGACTGGAGGCACTGTGAGCTTGTTGGCACTGTGAACAGTTGACTTTTCACCTCCAGTGAAAGTTACACGGTGCACCTTTAACTGTGTATTAGTGAATTGAGTATTCCGGCTTGTAAGTGGCACTTTAAAAATGTAAATAAATGATATTGTAATAAATCTACCCTGTCAGTTCTGCAGATTTATCATTGTGAATGTAATATTTGTTCTTGTGTCGCCTGGTAAAAGTCTTTCTGTGGCATAACACTATTTATCTAACTCCTTTTTTTTTTTCCAAACTCACCGGTTCATTTTCTGAAGTTAAAAGATTGTGAAAACTTTGTCGCACAAGTTCATATTACAAACCCATAAACCCATTAACCTCTAGCCCGACTCGTCCCTTTAGATTGCGCTGTGATTACGGCTGCTGTCACATACTGTATTTAACACTCTCAGCCTCACATAAAGACAGTGACCTGGAGCAGAAAATTGATTTGGTCTTTATACGTCGGTGGAGATTATAGGTTTATGTTGGCGCTGTCTTCATTTTTGCCATTAACGTTACGTGATGCTTTTCACAGTTAACAGTCCGAACAAGTCTCTCTCGCTCTCTGAAAAAAGAGTTTATTATAACTAAAGAGTAAAAAATGACATAAATGGTTGTCGTAGCTTTGTGTTGGATCCAGTGGTTACACTAGATTTAATTCCAATCCGTCACCGTGGTGGACAAGGTCCAAAAAAATCCGTCATGAAGGATTTTTATCCGTCATAATTTTGTTCAGTAGGTTTATTGCTGCCTATGTTTTTGTAGCTGATTTCTGACACGGAGACTGCATGGAAGCACACGGGTCATGAGACATAAGATGCAATACAAAAAATGACTGAACTCTGCATAAATAGTTTCTTAAAATACCATGAAAGCATCTGCAAAAATTATTGTGACCGTTTAACATTCAACAAACTCAATGTGATTAATGTGAAAGGCTCTGCATCTCTTACCTGAAGCACAACGTTCCACTTCTCACCACTTTCTGCAAATCCACACTTTATTCAGCCCAAACTCTATGTGTTATTTCCATTTCTCCAACGTAAAAACCAATCCTTCATTCCTCCGGGAAAGTTTCTTTCGATGCGAGCGCGTCTGACAATCACCAAACCAAGGAACTGCAGGTGCGACATTCCCGCCAAGTTTATGAATCTAAATAAACATCAGTGTTTGTCTGTCAAGTGATTCTGGTCATAGACACAAATCCTCTTGAAATCAAGCCGACAAAACTCTGTCCATCCTGTTGTTTTTGTCGAATGAAGCCTTATCTGCACTCCGTAGCCAACGTGTGGTCCGTGAAACTGCAGCTTCCTGTTTACAGATTCATAGGTTACGTATTTATGCAGGCGACAGCACCTTGCGCTCTGCAAGCGTCAGTCTAACGGCCTCCTTGACGGAATAGCAGCGCACATGAATGGGATTGAAAGCAGCATTTGTCCCTCGCTGCTTTCTCAGTTTGGTCGGTCGGGATCCAGGTCACTTAATTAGTAGACTCTATATAAAAAGGTAGCTCCATTTTCAATGTGTCAAAATGACGGAGGGCCTTGAAAATTTTCTGTCAAAGCAAAATACAATCGGTAAATGATGGAAAATTGTCGGTTAATGTAACCTCTGGTTGGATAAATGCTTTATTTATTATCATGCAATAATTTCATACACCACTGCTTTCTATGGCTTAAACTAGAAGCACCGGCTTGTTAAATTCCAAATAACAAAACTGCTTTTAATCATTCATTTAGACAGAAACATCAATCCGTCTGCAGAGCTGCTGGAAGCATTTTGTCATTGCTGTGTGAAGCATTATAACATACTGCTTAGCTGCATGGTACTATAACTGTTCAGAGATTGAAAATCTCTCCAAAGAGTCATCAACACCTCACAGAAGATGATTGAGACCTCTGGAGGACATCTACAATCCTGGATGACCAGAAGTTTTAGCTTCCTAGACTAACCCCGGTCTCACACTGGATCCAGTCCGTACTCCGGTCCGGCGTACGGAGGCTTTCCGTTTCTTGAAAAGTAATGAGAGGCTCTCACACCGCGATCCGTCCGGTCCGGTGTAGGTACAATATTTGCTCGGGCTGCAAAATCTACTCGGGTCGCACTTTCATGACAACAACGAACTATATTTGAGTTTAGTCTCAAGAAAATCGATATTTTAATTGCTGTTTATGGTCAGTGTTAGCATAATTTAGCTTTGTTATATAAAAACCGAACTTTTAAAATTATTATATTTCGCTAGCTTGATAGCACCACGTTAGCATAAGCGAGACGTCATGCGTGCGCTCTGATTGGCTGTACATAAAGTAGTGATTATTGTATTTTTATCATTGTAGTAGCATACTTTTAAACGAAATTACGACATCCATTCAATAAATCTTAGATAACTGTGATCTTTAATCACTGAAATCGGCGTTTCTCGTCAATCAGCAAAGACAAATACTTGTACACAGTGACATCTAGTGGACTCTTTATAAACTGCAGCAGCGCCAAAAACATGAAACGGCTTTTAAAAATACATTTTAGTTGCTACTAATGCCGATAAATTAAATTCTAGACAAAAATGCATTTTGTTCGTATGTAATACAGATAAATTAGACACGTTTTCAAGGGTTAGGGCAATTATTTATCAATAAATAATTTATCAATACAACTGTATCTGAACAGAACACTAATTTAATGCTATAATAATTAATTTTAAATGTAGATTTTTGAAAAAATAAAAATTAAATAGATTAAAATAGCACACTAATTTAAAAACATATGTTAAAATAGTATTTTAATGTCAATAAATTCATTTTATTAGCCGAAAAAACTGTTTAACTATCTCAGTGACGTCATCAACCCTCGACGGAAACTGCCCGAGTAGATTTTGCAGCCCGAGCAAATATTGTACCTACACCGGCGAGCCGCGCGGCTCTGCTCCGTACGTCCGTATCGTTTCCGTTTCATTTAAAATTTTCCGGACTGCCGGAGCGCTCCGGAGCCCTTTTTGGTAAAGTTGTGAAAAGAAGACACGACAAACAGGAAACCAAGCGCTCGCGGGTGAAGTGAATCCGGTGGTTTTCAAAGTAAAAACAGGGGTTACGTTTCTGCTACTACAACAAATACAGCAAAATGCTCGACATATACACGACTATTGAACACACAGGAGGCAAATAAACGTCCCGTACTTACCCATTATGCGTCGAAAAATCCAACAGAAAATGAAGTGACGTGAAATAAGCCAAAAACACGGCGCAAGTGTTCCTTGTTTACATATCCATGTGCCAGAGATCACGTAAACTCCCTGAAACTCCCAAGTTGAGCGTGAATCCCCGTGAACTCGTGGTCTCGCGAGGCCAGCAGAGTCCGTGCATACGCATGCATATTCTGGAGGCAGTGTGAGTGACAACCGGACCCAGACGGATCCGGATCTGGATATGGATCTGGATCTGGAGGCAGTGTGAGCCCGGTGTAACAGGCTCTGATCAGAAGTGAGAACTTTCTCCAAACAAACTGAGTCTAATTTTGTTTATTTTGGTAGATCTAAGGATTGGTATAGTGTTGACAGCTGAGACCTGAATGACTCTAGATTTGGCATATTTTGGGTTTTGACAAAACCTCTGCAAAAACTGAAGGTAATTGAGGAAAAAATACATTTTAGAAATTACTTTCAGTTTACAGTTGAAACTGAGTCTTAAGGCCAATTCATACTTCAGCCGACGTCCAAACTTTTTTCGGCCCGCTCAGGCTAGCCGAACAAAATGACGTCATTTTGTTTGGCTAGCCTCAGTTCGGCAGTTCGTGCGGGTTGTTCGTGTCACATCAGCAGAGCAGAACTTTCTTCGGCTGAGCTGTGCGGCAGCTCGGCTCTGATTGGCTAGTTTTTCCAAAGTGGGCGGGATTTCTCATAGAATTCACTGCTGAATCTTTTGACAGGACGGTGCTGCCCTGGCCGCAGCCAAGCATGCCGCTCCTCTCCCCCGGTCAGCGTAAAGTACGGCTGTCAACTTGATAACGTCCCACCGTTTGTCTGTTTATTTGTCCCGCATTTCAGGCAGAGCCTGTTGTTAATAGAAACATTGAATAATCAACAAAATAACGAGCTACTGACGAGGTCAAAACTCCTCCGCAGCAGCACGGGCAGGACTCTGGCTCCTGCTTTACGCAGCAGGTTAAACACAGTGGAGGATGAACACATAGACCCGATAGAGCGAGGGTTTCATCTGTTCTATACAGCGTGTGTGCGTGGGGCCAGCGCGTGTGTACCTGCACGCAGAAAATACAAAGAATCTTCCTTATAGCCTACGAGTTAACGGAGCTGTCTGTCTGTGATCAAAATCGACATAGCAGCGGTTGCTAGGGCTCACGCGGGCGGGGTCTAGCGGACTTCGGCTGCAGCGTGTCTGCTGAAGTATGAATATCAGAGCCGAAACGAACTTTCTTCTTGTTTGTACGGCCAGAGCGGGCCGAACAAACTTCTTAC
Source organism: Mugilogobius chulae (assembly GCA_038363315.1). NCBI lineage: Eukaryota > Metazoa > Chordata > Actinopteri > Gobiiformes > Gobiidae > Mugilogobius > Mugilogobius chulae. The sequence goes on from CM076404.1 coordinate 33,603,522, forward strand.
TTCTTATGAAGTATGAATAGGCCTTTATTCATCCCAGAGACTGATTTAACTCTAAATAAGAGAGACACAATGGTATTTTCAGGTTTAATATTTCCAGGTGTTTCATAGTTTGTTTGTTTTTTCAGATATTGAACAAAAATTAATCAAGAAAAAGTGGGACGGTCCTTTGAAGGAACACCGAAATTAAAAAGATGTATTAAAGAGTCTTCACCCACCTTTGAGTTTGCATTTTGAGAACCAAAAGTGGTTTGGAAGTCACACGTGAGGCCCAAAACAAACATCTCAAGACGACAGTACTTTTCAATCAAGCAGAGTTTTGTTGTCCTTTGTTTCAATAAATCAAATTCAAATGTTTGTTATGACATTCTCTTCCCGATCACACTGAGTCAGACAGATCTCAGGAGGATAATTAAAGAGAAATATATTTAGAACACATTTCAGTCATATTCATGCTCCAGAACGAACACCTACCAAAGCGACGCAGCCTGTAGGAATCTCACTGTACAGCACCCTGACATTACAGTAGCAGCTCACCATGACGAGGAGAGGATCTTGACGACACTTGAGTCCGATGAGTCATGTGGTGCCCAGGTGCTTTGAGCTGCGGCGGTAGATTAAAGGCCTGATCAGAAACACTGCTGCTGTTACGTGTGTTCGCCAGGTATATGCGCGCTGACCTTTGAGTCGTGTGAACGCGCAGATGAGAAGAGCTCTGCGACTGTACCAGGGCTGTGAGCTAATGCATCAGATGTGTGCTTGTGTTTTATGGTTTTATATTAGATGATGAAAGTATCTACAACAGTCAAGATACAGAAAGAATGACTGTTTATTATTATTCAACACAATTTGTTTCCTGCGCAGGTTTACAATTCTTTCATCATTTCTGTTTGGAAATGACTGAAGCAAAAAAAAAAAATCTCCAGGCTATAGTGGCTGTTTTCAAAGATACATTTTACACGAGCAAGCCCAGGGTTACGTTTTTTATTCAAGTATAACAGATGCTTTTGAGTTTATATTCTTGCTTGGTGACTTGCTTATATCAAGTCGGAGCGCAGCGAGTGTGACAGATTTAAAGATTACAAAGCTGTTTTTAATAAAACTGGAATATTTTTAACCAGAAAAAAAATGTTCATGCTTGGACAATATTATTTGCTACAAAAACTGTTTTCAGTGCAGTACAGACTGACCTCTGGGGGTGTTTGGGACCAGGTTCAGCCAAGCAATATCCTAAACAGATTTAGACAATCTTTCTAATCTAAGAAAAAGATTGACTGATTGACTCATTCTGCTGCCAATATCTCACTAAATCGCTGCAGATGAAGATGGGAACATGAGATTTAAAAACCAGGAAGTGCACTGTTAGCATTGTATGATGCTAGCTTTGCTGCAATCTCATGTTGGTTTCAAAAAGTTGTGAAAAGTGCTTCAAACTCTTTGCGGTGCAGAATTTTGATCATAATGAAACTCACAATGCATTAGGTAAGGTAAGGTACCCGTTATTGTCCCTCAACGCCTCTGGGGCATCTCCTCAGGAGCATTCCTTTATGAGCAAAACGTGACAGCTTTTAAATAAAACAGTTCTGTTTGTGCTTTTAGGCAGCAATCATAAAGTTGTCTGTAGATGTGGTTCCCAATCTTTTTTAGTCATGACCCCCAAAATAACAACCACAGCTTTTTGCGACTCCCAAACACAAAGTGATGAAGTAATCTTTAGTCTAATGTTCGAGATTATTTTTGAGCCATAAACCTAAACCTACATTATCATTAGAGTTGAAATGTGTCAAACATTGTTTAAGATATCAATGTTAAACTTCATCATCAGGGGACCTTCAGAAATCCTTTTATGACCCCACAGAAGTGCCGACCCCTGAGGGGTCACCTCAGTTTTGTCTGGTCAGAGGGTCAAATTATGAAAGAAGCTTTTAGAGTAATTTTATTTGTAGAATCTGTACATCTATGACTAGAAAACAAACTCCCCAATATCTGTTTATTTGCCTAAAATAAATGCTTTGAGGAAAAAAACATTTAGAACCACTGGTCTACAGCACCTATTACAACCTTATTTATTATTTTAGGTTCTAACTTGTGAGAATAAACTGGAAAAAAAGCATGTGCTTTTGCCAGCGTCTTGTGCTCAATTTTCTATTTGTAGATGCTCATTCAAAATCTGCCACAATTGCAAATATGCGCCAGCTCAAACTTTGCATTTTTAGTGTCTGTGTGTGCCACAAATGTGAGTTACTTCATGTTTTTGCTCTCTCTAACCTATTTTATACATGAGCAAACGCTTGATAAACGGCACCCTAAGTGTTTGTTTTGTTTCTAACTGCGGAATCATTTGTTCTCCAACGTTCCCAGTTTAGACCCCTGAGGGACCCCACTTCTCCATCACGCTTTCTTTCTCATAATTCTCCTTTGTAAACGCAGCTGATTAATTTCACCAGCCACTTTTCTATCAGAGGGAGATTTCTCAGTCACTGGCGTCACTTTTATTGTTATTTATAGGCTGTAGATAAACTCAGCTGGAGCCTAAGTAATGCCTAAAATATCCGAGTGGTGAGAAGAAAGCAGGTCCCCACACAAACATACATATATGGAGAGTGAAGTCCCCCTCCATGACCCCCCTCTCCCCTTCCTAACCTCCGATTTCCTGTCGAGTTTCGGGGAGGGCTGAGCCGGAGCGTGAGAATGCTTTTGGGGGCGATTTTGTTGACCCATGAGTTATTTGAAGTAGCTGGGCAAACACTAGAAACAGCAATTTAACGGCAAAACTTCAGCCTCTGTTCTAATGAAGCGTACAGTTTGGAGCAATCATTTTAAAAGTAACTTAATTTGCTTCACGTTGTTTGATTGTATAACATGTTGTGTAGCCGCTGAATAGAAGAGATGTGAATGAACTCGGAGGATTCCTGCAAATGTCACGAGGTCGTTTTTATCCCCCGAAGCTAAAGATACACCACTGGATGACGAGATGTCTGTGCAGGAAGTGAGAATGATCCACATGTGATCAGAATTATTTAAAGAAGAAATACAGGCTTCTTTTGGTCATTGATAAAACTGTTTAAAAAAAAAGGTTTTGGAGCTAGAAGATGATAGATTATCACATATTTACACTTTTCACTTGGTTTGGTTTGATAATCTTTGTGGCAAATGTTTACTACAGCAGTGAAGTTTCAAATTGTGAAGAAATTGATAAAAAAAGTTGAAGATTGCAAGAGGTAGTTTGAGTTCTAAACCCTCCACACAGTTTCCTCTGAGTACACTTTTCAGAAAAACATGGTGAACATGATTATATTTAAGATTTCACAAAACGTTTCCACTCAGTTTGTCTACTATGGTATGATGTTACAACCACACTGTAATCAATGGATAGAGCACTTTTCATGCATTACAATGTAAGTGCATGCTTCACAAAATTGCAACAGATAGCAAACACACACCCATACACAAAAAACAAACAAACAAACAAACAAACACGTAAACAGAACAACAAACTTTAACTTAAACAATAGATGTTAAAGAAAATACAAATTAAAACTTGGCAGACAAAGCTCTTAATCTTTGCTAAAATAACTACAAATGTCAATTATGTATACAAACAGATAAAAAAACAAACTTTTAAAAGAATAAACAAATACCATCAAGAAATCAAGTATAAGTTAAAGTAAGTTAGATTTTCAGTTTGCTTTTTAAAAATATGAACACTTGCAGGTCCTCAGGTTGACTGTTCCACAGATGGGGGTCAAACTAAAACTGACAGAGCCATTGTAAGTTTTAGTTTGAACTCTTGGAACAGGTAAAAGATTATTATCTGAGAACCTGAGGGACAGAGAGGGCTCATATGATAAAGGTGGATCGAAATAAATAGGGCTGGGCGATATGGCAAAAAATTAATATAAAAATTTTTGGGGGGCCCGATCCCGATTTCATCACAATTCTTGTAAACTGTCTATTTTCAAATTGCTTTTAATGTAAGTACAAGCATCTGATTTTTTTTCTTCACGGTCAAAGTCTAGATCCATCCGTCATAGGCTGATCAGTGTTACCAGATTTTCAGAGAAAAACAAGCGAATAATCCCAAAACAAGTGACTTCAACCCTTCAATAAAAAAATATCAAAATAATCATTCAATTAGAATCTGACGATTTCACCAAAAAAGCAGATTGACACAGGGATGAGCTCATGATTCGATTTTTATCACGATATTGCCCAGCCCTACGGATAAATATATAGGACTAAGACCAATAGGAGCTTTGTAAACCAATAAAAATACTTTAAATGCACATAAATGACACAGACAGATATCTTTGATTGTGTTAAATGATAAATAAATAACAACTGTGTCAGTTGTGTGTAAACTGTCTTGTGTCGTTTTTTGATTCCATATGTGAAAAGATTCTGTTTTAAGATTCTATTTACTTACTGTAATTTTAAGCTTTTATCTGTCAGGTTTTTTTTATAAATTGTATCATACGAAAAATAAAAGAACAAACTAAATCAAATTAGAAAAACATTTGAAAGATGTGGTTTATAAGCCGTAATTCACACCCAAAGTTCATGCATGTCCATATACAGTATTAACCATGTGTCCAAGGGTTTATGATTGGAAGTTGTCAGATTTATACCTTAAGTCGTACTTAAGAGTCTAAAAATCAGCTAGCCCGCCTTAAAATATTACCATTTGTCAAACCGTAAAGTCTGCGACATTTTGGCTCATACCTATAATATGATTGCTAGGTAACAGTTGTGGAACTACCTCTACATACTTGTGTGACTTCAACCCTTCAATAAAAAAATATCGAAAATAATCATTTAATTAGAATCTGACGATTTCACTAAAAAAGCAGATTGACACAGGGATGAGCTCATGATTCGATTTTTATCACGATATTGCCCAGCCCTACGGATAAATATATACTAAGACCAATAAGAGCTTTGTAAACCAATAAAAATACACAGACAGATATCTTTGATTGTGTTAAGTGTTAAATAATAAATAAATAACAACTGTATCAGTTGTGTGTAAACTGTCTTGTGTCGTTTTTTGATTCCATATGTGAAAGGATTCTGTTTTAAGATTCTGTTTACTTCTGTTTACAGCTACCCCATCTTTCAAATATTACCATTTGTCAAACATCTGCGACATTTATGTAGATTTTGGCTCATACCTATAATATGATTGCTAGGTAACAGTTGTGGAACTACCTCTACATACTTATCGGAAAAACGACTAATCCCATTAAGACAGAGAAAATGTTTTGTGAGATCTTGTGTGCAAATGCAAAATACACTGCAGTCTTTACCTGTATGCATTTACATTTCTGAAATGGGCTTGCTCTTAACTTGTAGAACCATAAACTCTAAAAAACTTTACTTCAGAGCAACTTCATAGAGTTTCACACTAATTTTCTCCATTATTATAACCACTGCTGTGCCATAGAATTACAAGACAAAGGCAAAAAAAAGGACCTGGCCACATGTTGTCCGCAGAACAGAACAGAACATTACATTATATCACATTGTTCAATCAGCTCAATCCTATTTGCTTTTCCCCATGTGTTCAGATTCAAAGGACATGGCCGCTGTTTACTTAATTGGCAGACTTGTATTTTGGTAAAAGGTCAATTGCGGGAGGAAGAGATTAAATTGTGTTGGCTTCAATTAAGCTAATGGTTTCCTTGTGTAGGTTGGGACGCGGGGGGCTTACAGGCAAACAGATCACACCGAGGGACTGTTTTTTTTCTTCTTCTTCATCATCTCAGCGCCGTTTCATCACGTTTGTTTGCAGAAATGCCTCTCAGAATGGATTGCGGAGGAAGTTTCTGGAGCAAAGGGGGGTTCGCAGCAGCAGCAGAGAGACCCCAGATTGGGTTGGATGATTGGACGTCCCTGGGGTGGTGCGGCGGTAAACATGTCCCACACTTCTTCCAGAGTTGATTTGGCAAAAAGCCCAAAGCTCTTCCACCGAAAAGTTCATGTTCTAAAAATGCGGGTAAGTAAACTATAAATGTTCCAGCGGATGTGTTACGTCTGTTGTTTGTGTTGAAGTGATGGACTCCAGCTGTCATTTTTACATTTCCTCTATTGTATAAAACATATCTTGGAAAATATGAATGATGGATGTGAAAATTACAGAGCAACAGTGATACATAAGTAATTTTCACCAGGAAACCAAGCAACTGGATATAACAACTTTTCTATAGACGTCATGCATAGATTATTATTAGTTTTTTTACTAACGAACACAATGTAAATGCAGTCCACCCAATACACAAAAAATAACTTCTCCCAGCACAGATCAGTTATTCAATGTATCTTATGAGACAATGTCATTGTCTGATGAGAGTGTTTTGTTCCCAAATCCAGCCAGACCCTCTGGTTATATCGATAAGATACAGCAATGTTAGCATACCTGCATGGCTCGACCAGGTATCTAAGAACTGGCAGAGGCCCCTCAATAAATAAAATGTACTTTAACTAGCCTTAGTCATATTTTAAAGAACCGCTGTAGATACAGTCAGGATAGATGGCTTGCAACAACCAAAACACCACTTTTAGGTGAAAACAATCAATGCAAGTTCATGGCAGTAGCAAATATTCAGTACTTCTCTCCTTTTTGGCCAAATAAATTGAAAAACAGCCACTGGAGCAATGAAAAAACAGCTGCATTTTTTAAGGATGTAGCAGATACTGACAATACTTGACAATAACGCTTGCTTCTCTGCCTCGGGTGAGCGACTCCACACTCTGGCCGTCTTTAAAAGTAACTAATTGGGAGATGCCAGATGGATTATCTGGCTGGCCATTGAGATAATTCATCAGGCCGTCCAGCCGCCCGATTGGAAGGTGCGTTGGCCCTATCACATAGTGAGGGAGGGTGGGGAGGTTGTTGCACTGAAACTTTACTTCAGAGCAACTTAATAGAGTTTCACACAAATTTCCTCCATTATTATAACCACTGCTGTGCCATAGAATTACATCACAAAGGTGAAATAAGGACCTGGCCACATGTTGCCCAGAACAGAACAGAACATTATATTCAATGACATTATATAATATTGTTCAATCGACTCAATCCTATTTCCCTTTTCCCTTGTTCAGATTCAAAGGACATTGCTGAGGTGGAGGGCCCGCACTTTTTCTTAATTAATTTTTGCCCATCATGTTAGAAAAATCAACTCTCAAGCTCCCTGACATGTTATAGATAAAAATCAAATGGAAACCCTCTTATTCACAGTCAAATCAACCATTCTGGGATGGATCAGAGCCAGTTTTACTCTAAACTTACAAATAAGGGGTTAACTGGCAGACTTGTATTTTGGTAAAAGTCAATTATAGGAGGAAGAGATTAAATTGTGTTCGCTTCGTACTGATTGAATCAAACAAAACAAAGATGGTGGCTCTCGTGGATGTACTGCATGTGTTTCTACTGCTGTTGATTCAGTATTAGCAGAGAAATAAGAGCAGAGAGTTGTCAGTGACACTTAGGATGACCACCTCAAAAACTCTAAAAAGTGGGACAGGTTTGGGGATTTAGTGGGACTCGATAAATGATATGATTTTTTATTTAAGAAAACTGTTTTGAACTGAATATACTGTTCTTAACTTAAAAAAACAGAGATCATATACAGAGCATATGAGATTTTAAAATGTTTTCTGAATATTAAATTACTAGCCTGCATATATTATGGTCTTATTTACTGAAGTATTAGAACAGGCAGCTGTTTTTTGGTTTAAGATAGGCCTAATTGTTTGTATTGATTAAGAACTTTCTTGCTGTTGTGCTATTTTTGATGAGCTTTGTGTGTGGCATGTTGTTTTAGTTGCATTCCCTCTGTGGTTGATGGAGATCTGATTTGCACAGCACTGCGCTCTTTCAGCGTCTCCTTCAGTGTTCAGACTCATGAGTGTGTTTTATTTTTATTTTATTTATTTATTAGAATCCCCATTAGCTGTACCCAAGGGTCAGCTAGTCTTCCTGGGGTCCTTCAAACATACAATACAATTTCATATAAAACATTTCCTAAAAAAACATTATAAAAATTAGGGATGTCCCGATCAGGTTTTTTTGGCCCCGAGTCCGAGTCCGAGTCATTTGATTTTGATGATCTGCCGATACCGAGTCCCGATCCGATACTTTTATAAAACATTAAATGTTAAAGTAAACAAACCCAGATGACTTTTATTTTTTATTTTGTTTACCTTTTTAACATTTAGCACTAACATTTGACTTCTGTGACGTAGCTTGAACAATCAAATAATACATAAATTCTTCACTTGCAGTGCAACACTAAATATTAAATTAAAAAGGTCTAACATGAAAAAACAGCATCAACTTAAAATATCCAGCAGGCATAAGAAAACAAAAGTGCCACAGTGTTTTTAAGTAAGGCAAGTAATGTGTTTTTAAGAACTGCACTGCAATCTCCAGCTTTCATTTTACAGAAAAATTACGTTTTTCTTGATGAAAACCAACATCTCTTTCCCTACTTCACGTTGTACTAAGAATCTTAATTTTTCTTCTATTTTTCACCCCGTCCCGCAATTAATAGTGTAGGATTCAGGCAAACTCTCGCTCTCTCTCTCTCTCTCATACACGTGCACGCGCCTTAGCACCCAAACAGGCACGCGCAGCACCGAGCAGCCGCTGGAGAGAAGCCAAAGAAAGAAAATAGACCCAGGTAGGACTAAACGGCTCATATAAAGCGATTCTGAACAGAAGGAACAACGCTGTTTTCACAAACACGTTCGTTACAAGTTCAGCTGTAAAATAATGTGCGGTTTAAAGCAGTTCGACTCATATTTGTGGAGAAAAGAGCCTCGTAAGGACGTGATTTAAAGTTTGTTTGAAGTCGGAAAGTTTGCGATGTTTACGGTTGTTCACGGATCTTCTGGGCACGGTACATGTTGTTTTAATGGTTGTAATCTTTGTAGTTGACGTATTTTGAAAGAGCATCGGAACTTTATTTTGTATCTGCGCGGCTTTTTCTTGTGTTTTTCCTGCTGAAAAGTCCGGGAGACGCGCCGTTGACGCTGATAATAGTAATAGAAGATCTATTGAGGGACGTGTAGCGTATTGGCGGCCGTCAGACGAGCGTCTCACACCGCTGCTGTAAATTGTTAGAACCAAATCAAACTTGATTCCATTATGAGCGACTCCTGCGCGTATGACGGCCGTATATGACGTGCTGCTGCAGTTACGCGCTGCTACTGCTTTGAGGGTCACTGTGCCACCGCGTAACTAGATATGATGTTAAAGTAAGTAATGAGAATAAATATTTCCGAGTCCTGATCGGGAGATAGCGTCCGATTCCGATCGAGTCTGAAACCACGAGATCGGGGCCGATTTCCGATCACGTGATCGGATCGGGACATCCCTAATAAAAATATATTCATATATAGTGTCCGCTGAAGGGAAAAAAAAATGTTATAAATATACACAGAATTATAGTACAAATCAATTACAATACAAATCAATTCATATTGCAATAGAAAATATTAAAGGAAAAGGAAAGAGTAAAATGTCACATAAAATACCCCTAACAGTAATGATAAAGAATATTTATCAAGCACATGTTTTAGCTGAGATTACCAAGTATGATCGACCCAGCAGAGTTTTAATCTGTTTTTTGAAAACTGACCCTTGCTTGATCACAGCTATAGAATCTTATCACACGAACGCGCACGAACAGAGAGTAGACAGATACCTGAATTCTCGTTTAAACACAGCGCTATACGTGTTATATTCACTATGTTCAATCACCAATGAAAAATCGAGACACGGTCGTGATATGCGGGACGGGGGACACAAGCCTAGAAAGCGGGACGGTACAACCAAGAGCGGGACAGGTGGTCACCGTAGTCACACTTGTTTTATCCCACTCCACCCAATCATCTCAATGTATTTTATTAAATATCAAACCTTTTCCCAAACACTTTCAGCGATTACCGTGGAAGAACTCAAATCAGAGTTCAACACATATCCATCTGGTGTGAGCGAGGTTATATATGTCCACAATGCAATGAGGACCTCTAACAAAATGTCCCAAACACCAAATAATCCATAATTTAACCACAGTGAATTGTTCAAAGATCAGCACAAGAGAGGATTGTGTATCTTTCTGCGACTGATTATCCATTAAGCTTCACTTGATTTGTAATAGATCATCCGTATGAGGGACATTGACCATTAAGAAAATGTTTTTGCTGCTTTCTCATTTGGATACAGATCATCGAAAAGACAAAACGGTCCTGTCCTCAGCGGCTCCTGCCTGGTTCCTGCTGTGTTCTGCTCAGATTGGTGGTTATGAGCTGTCGGCGGCTGCTCTGGTGGTTATGTTCTGCGGCAAGACGGCTGCAGCACTATGTCATTTTCGAGTTGGCGCTTTCACCACACACACACATACACTCGCACACACACAGCCTGATGGTTAAAGCTTACACAGGCTTCTCCCATAGAGCTCCAGTCCATTAGAGGCAGAGTTATTACTGGTCCAGTGCCACCCACGGCTACACGGTTTTCAATGGTCTGTCAGGCTGTGGTCGAAACAGGAAACACACACATTAGCTTTGGTTTTTAATAGACCAAATGTAAAGAGCTAAAGTAATTGACGGCCACGTGCTGAGATGGAAAGTCACTACAGGACAGAATCATGTTTTTCACTCATGGTTGGAGTCAGGCTGCTTAAAACTTAAATAAACATTTTTTCAGCATGATTGTGATTGGTTTGCTGTGAGTTGATAAAACCTTCTTCCAAGCAACACAACTACCCACTGCTTTAGTGGATTAATGCTAAAATTCAGCTGTTTTCACTCAGTAACAATCTTTTTCTGTTTTTAAATTCCAGTTTCCATCTAAAGTGTGCTTATAGTAAGAGTAGTGCAGAGAGATTTATTGAGATTTTGATTACAAAATTCACACGATATTTCAAACCAAGTATCAAGCACATCTTTAAATGTATGAGTTGAAGTTTAATGATCAGAAAAACAAAATTGGGCTGTGGTTGACTAAAGACATTCTTAATCGACTGATAACGTGCAACCAATGGATTGGTCAATTAAAAGCAAAACTAGCAAGTGTTTCAATGATCTGAACAAATGTTTGACCCAAACGGCATTCACAAGACCACACACAATCTTGGATGTCTGCATGCTAATTAACTATGCTTAAAGAAAACCAAAATTTAAAAAGAGCTAAATAAGATTTTCATGTAAATACGAATGAATGATCCATTGACTGAAATATCACCGTCTAACTTTATTTGAACATTTACACTATAATTTGTTGTTTGTTGTGTAGCCTTTTTACCACAAACTAGGGATGGGACGCTTCACTAAATGACGATTTGATTCAGTTTTTGCAGCCACGATTTTCGATTTTGATATCGATTTTTCGATATCTAAATATTCACTTTTTTTTTCTTTTCTTTTTTTACCTGAAGACACAAAATAAACCATAATAAATAATGTTTAAAACATGTCTGCTGTTTGTGAGTCAGAACTTTTATAGTACGTTCCAGTGGTACTCGAAGCTCGGATCTTCAGAGTTCCGACTTGTAAATTCCCACTGGAACAGCCCTCCAACTCGGAGTTCCCACTTGGATCCTCGGAGAGAATTTCAACGTCCGAGGTAGAAAATCAAACATGGCGGCGCCCTGCGTTTTGAGAAGGATAAACATACGACAGCTTCACTGCTGATCGTACCTGTGTTTTTTTGTCTTTAGTTTGTCTCTATAGTTCACTCACCTCTGTGATTTTGCTCCTGTGCTGCTTATGCACGTCTGCTGTTAGAAACATGCTGTTATGTCCTGTAATGCTAATGTTGCTAACGGTTACACAGAACTAATGTAAACAAAAGCAGAAATTCACTCTTGCGATGTTTAACAAACTGTAAGTGTAACAGCAATGTCCGAGTTGATAAACTGACATAAAGACATATTTTTTTTGGCTGTTCTGGGCTGTTTCCAAGCTATTTATCACTTGATTGACTCATTACTATAAAAGTAATCCGACTTGACCACTGGAACATGCAACACTCGGAGAAAGCATCACTCCGAGGTCCGAGTTCCGACCTCCGAGGACGACTGGAACGCACCATTGCATTTTTATCACTAGTTGGTGTCCATTTACAGTCGTTAACCCATCAGTTATTAACACAGCACATTAATGCTTATTCAGTCAGGTCTTGCACAAGTTAAGGCTTTGTTTCTTCAAACATTGTGACTATTATTATATTAACGTTTGTATTATGCAACTACAGAGTGTGTGTAGGTCAGTGGCTGAATGAGCAAAACAATTCTGGCCTTTCGATTCGTTAGCTGTAAACTTCAATCGCTTTTCGAAGTTTTTGATCAATTTTCCATCCCTACTACAAACGTTATACTCGATATTCTCTCACCCACTTATACAGTATTTCGTGCTGGGCGCTGCATTGTGGCCAACACACAAAACAGCTCTTTGCTCCCTGTGAACGCCAAGATCAGAGAGGAAAGACTGTACTCTTGTAGTTTGGTTTTGTTCCCAATGACAGACAACCAAAAAGATCCTCTGTTACATGTGCATCACACAAATAAACAAGTTTAATTACACGGTGCAGTTGGGTGTTGTTGTGGTGGAGGGACTTTAACCAGACTCCTTCTTCAGAACATGTTTAAATAAATGTAAAATATATCATCTTTTATTTTTAAAGTTTTGAAATAGATAAAAGAAATAATGTCACAACTTTACTGTTATGCTGTGCCTTTAATATTGAGTCAGTTTCATCCTAAAGCACAATTCAAACGTGTGAAAAAAGACACTACAGGAGAAACTTGTCCAGTCTGATTACACAGGAAGTCCAAGCTTTGACAGTGTTCCCCATATTTAGTGAAAAAACATGTGCTGTGGACAGTGTGGGGTCAATCCAAACTCATTACCAGATGCTATTATTTGTTCAAATCTATGGCAAATTTGCAGTGGTGCTGTATAAACCGGGCCAGAGTCTGTGCTGCAGATGAGCAAACAAACAATAGGTTACTCAGACTCCAGCACTAATAAACCTGCAGGATGTATGTGTGCGCCTTTGTCTCAGTCACACTGTTTGCTCCCGCTCTTCTCTGGACAAACATTACTGTCCTTTTCTTTTTCTCTCCTAGTTTTACAAGAGTTTTACTGGAGATTTTAGATATTCAGTGGTGGGAAGCTAAAAAGTACAAGAGTAATAGTAGATAACTTTTGTTGCAGGTAGAGCTCTAAGACCAAGTAATCGTCAAAAATGGGACGCAGCTCTGAAGCTAACAAGTATTCTCATAATCTAACCTTTAATTTGACCCAAACTTTGCTAAAAAATACAAAAGAATTCATGGAAAAACAGCTATTTGTACAAAACATGAAGAACAAACACTGTATTTATATTTAAAAGCAGATTAGAACATTATTTTGGACCTAACTTTTCTGCCAAACCACATCTTTTTACGGTTCTTCAACATAAAGCACACAAAGAATAGATTTAGTCGACTAAAACAAATTTGAATCAACTAAGACTCCATTGACTAAACGACTAAAGAACAGCATTAGCAACAAGACTCGGAGCTGTGACTGAGGAGCAACAATAAAACTACATTTTTATTGCTTTGTATTGTCTTTTTTTGTAAAACATTCTAATATATTCTGCGTAACCTGCCAAGGGACAACAGATGTAAATTAGCATCTGTTGCAAGGCTAAATCTGACATATTTACATGTGTCTTTTTGTGTTTCTCTCTAAAAGGATGTAAGATGTAATTAGGCCTGAGCAATGAATCAAAAGATGAAGAGACTACAATCCTGTCAAATTGTCATTTATTTATGTAAGGTTTTTGATTTGCTTAATCCCCTGTCAATAAAACATGTGGTTTGAAGCAGAAGCCAGACTTTAGAAGGGGAAATCTGGCTGTTTTCTCTGAATTCTATCTGTTCCGGTATGTACTGCCAAAAAACATGTTTGCTTAAAATTTAACTGGAATTCGCCATCAATAAACCTGAGCAAAAAAAAAAAAAAAAGTGATTAATATGTTCCTCAAATCGCCCAGTCGTAGACGTAATCTATGTGAGCAGAAAATATGTAAAGAACATGAACAGAAAGGGAGAAAGAACAGTTCCCTGAGGAGAGCCTAGTGCTGTTCATGAGGGTGTTAACGTGATGTTCTTTAGCCTAAACTAATGAGATCAACATGTGAGGTAACTGTTGATCCAAGTGACTATAAATACAGTCGGCAATGAGTCATCTTTGGTAGTGTGGCCTGTTGTGGGGAAAGTCCATTGTTAAAAGCAAAAGAAAGCTAAAACCTTTATTTTCTTTTAAAAATTTTCTGCTAAATAAAGTGTATTTTAGCACAACTAATTCAAGTCACAACCACATTTAAATTGAAATTGTTGTGGAGTTACATCAGAAAAGTAAACAGAAAGCTTCGTAAATGTTAAAATACTCCAGGCAGCGCTAGCATTACATTAGCATTTAACTTGCAGTTATCATTAGCTTTGTTGGATATATTTACATATTATTTGGATCGTTGGATTAATTTATTCTTCTCCATGTCTTTGTGTCTATTCTTGACAAAATATTTTTCCTTGAAGGGAATCTATTATGAAAAATTAAAATACAAAATAGTTGTATTTGGATTATTCATCCATGAGTAATCTTGCATTGTCCTATAGCTGATGCCCAAGTACTCTGAAAATTCTTATTTTCACCTACCACCTATTCCTGCCCACTTGTCTGTGTTTACTTGTGCTTACTCAAAAATTAGGATTGTGAGTAAAAGACGTATGGTTTAAAATTGTCATGTAGACACTTTCCAACAACAGCAGATAATCATAAAGATAGTCTCATCAGTTCTACAGTTTTGAACAGGACGTCAATGAACCTATTTCTGAGCCGTTTTAACTAATTTCTGTGTTTTGCAATGAACAAAAATGTGAATTATTGATCTACTTATGCCATAGTTTCTTCCTAAATATACAGAAAAATGACTTTAAGTTTGCATTGGCTGTTGTAGTTGTTGAGCAGTGAGTGATAAAGCTTTCATTCTGATGTGCTGTTCATGTTATGCTTCCCCCACAGAGGTCTGTAAGTGGGCGTGGCCTCTGATGCTGTACCTGTTGGAGTGTCCACTTGCATGTGTCCAGCAGCTTTTTACTCAAAATCAAGTTGCACTGTCAAAAAACTTGAAATAAAAACTCTTTACGGCATCCTCCAAGCCTGGGCTGATCTAAAGTGCAGGGAGACTAGTTTTGGTGTTACCCCACGGTGAAAGCACCAGTCTGTGGGCAGATGGTCGGGCCTTTTTTGGCACTAGACCTAGACAGGTTCTTTGACACAGTGGAGGCTCCATCTTTTGTCTTCATTAGAGCAATTTGCAGCACTTGTGTCTTTACTGTGAGTGTGGAGGCTTGCTTCAAAGTTTTTATACCTTGTTTCAATTATTTAATCTTATTTCATGTTAGATTATTTGTAATGTCTTCTAACAACGAAATAAATTATTCTAATCTGGTCCAAACTATTCAGAATAAGTAATATTTTGATTTCTAAACCAAGACTTTACACACATATTTGTAGTTTGATCCACTTTTTTGGATTTTTGTCATTTTTAACGTGTGAAAAACTTGTAGATCTAATTAGAAATGAGCTTGTAACACAGTAAAGCAGCCGGCCACACTGAAGAGCAGCAGCAGCAGCTAAGACTCACTTAAGACGTGAAGTGGACCGAGGTGAGACGCACTGAATAACTTAGCCTTGTTTATGAGGAACTAAAAGCTCTCCAGGTGCTAATATTGGTGAACAATGGGATTAGCTGCAACAGTCTGAATTGACTCAACGTTGCACTGGTCAGAACAGGAGATTAGTTTCACTGAATTACATTTCCTTGGTTTGAATTTATGACCTTCTCTCAAAGCACGTTTTCTAGGAAGTGTCATTGACGTACATGATTCTCACACTGCAAAACCTGAAGTATATGTTTCAATCTTCTCAGTTAGCTCTCACAAACCCTTCACATGCATTCATTTGTATTTGTAATTACTTTTTAAAGACAGCCAAGTGGAACTGGAGTGGAGCTCCTGCATGATTCTGAAAACAAGGCTAAATAATGCACATTTTGACTGGTTTGTGATCTTTTGAACTTTTAGTTTGTTGCCCAGCCCTTGTATTTCAACACAATCTCATGAAAATGTGTATCTATAATATGATATGTTAGTATATCATGAGCTAATGTTGTAGTCAAGACCACACTAATCGAGACCAAGAGCTTTCCGAGAAGACAAAACCGAGACAAGACCAAGACTTATTAGTCAAGACCGAGACCAAGACCAATTCAGTTTATTTGCATTGCCTACAGTTATCTTCGAGGACTTCACATGCTTGTGGATTTAGCAAACAAGAATGTCAGAAAATCAAACAATGAGACATTTGGTCAATACCAACAGAAGCATTAGACCAAGACTTGTGACACCAAGATAAGACCAAGACCGCGGTGCAACGTGTTCTCATGGATGGCGTAAAATAGCACGCCATGACAAATTGCGTGTCATGACAACGCCCTCTGCCTGCTCTGGCAGGCTTGTTTTTTCTGGCGTGCTATGAACATGCACGGTAGCCAAGTGGTTAGAGCTCTGGTTTCCCAATAAGGAGGTCGTGGGTTCGACTCCCGGGTCGGACCATATGAACATCTCACGATCTCTCTGGGTGGAGTTTGCATGTTCTCCCCGTGTCACCGTGGGTTTTCTCCGGGTACTCCGGTTTCCTCCCACCGCCAAAAACATGCATGTTTAGGTTAATTGGGCGTCACTGTAAATTTCCCTTAGTGAGTGATGAGAGAGTGAATGTTTGTCTGTCTAACCCTGCGGCAAGTTGGCCACTGTCCAGGGTGTTCCCCGCCTAAGGCCCAAAGTCACTGGGATAGGCTCCAGTCACCCGCGACCCCTAACGGGATTAAGCGGTAGAAAATGAATGAATGAATGAATGCTATGAACATGTGATGTGGTTGAGGACAAGGGATTAACAGCTAACTTTAGGTCTGAAGTTGCAAAAATGGGTAAGTTTAGGTCTGAGGCTTGGAGTTGGTTAAGGTTAGGATTAGGATTGTGTTAGTCTTCATGAATAACAACACGTCTTAACATTCACCACTGAAATGAACTGGGACAGAAATGCGTCAAATACACACGCAAAAACAAGACATTGCGTTCATATGACACACTGTTTACAATTGCTTGGTATTATCCATGAGGTGCATCAAGACCAAATCAAGACCATCTTTCCAAGTTTTTACACAAATCAGTGCATTTAATCTTATTGTGCAGTGCTTATTGCAAACTGGGACAGGTCATCACGCTGCGTGTGTAATTTTATTAGAGCGTGGTGGAAATGAAACGTGATCTCAGGGTCCAAATGTGCTTAAGACCAAGACTCCCACACTATCATGAGCACATTTATATGCTTTTTTTGCTTGTCTTACAGTTTATACTGTGTCTCTATTTGACTCGGTGAAAGCTAAAGATGCTACTTTCTTTGTGTCTTATAGACAGATGCTTTGGTTGAAGCCACGTGGGGACATTACAATGAGTTTAATGGTTAAGTTTAGGTCTGAAGCAAAAAAAAGATGAGGATTTTATTAAAATTGATAAATAATAACACATTTTTACATCCACCATAGAAATTAACTGGGACAGCAACGCATATCATATGTGTATGCAAAAAAAGTCAAATTGAACACCTTGCAGTGAGACTGGGTTGTTTATTATTAGATTCAAACAATAAACAGCTGTCTGATATTGTCGAAAATTGCTGCGATTACATTTTGTTTGAAAATACATTTGATCCATCTCCTCAAACAGCATGTGGTGCAGGTTTGCTAAATTTCTATTGGAACACATTAGCCAAAACAATACAAACAAACAACCGCGGAACAACCCGACAAACTGACGGATTACTACAGGTAAATTTCACTTTTTGGATCTTGAAAACAACATGCACAATAATGTTTCAGTTTGATATTTACTCAGCCTTAATCATGATCAGGACAAAGGTTGGTGATTTTAACATTCACACGATGTCTCTTAGATTCATAATTGTGCCCGATATTTGAATTTCAAACTTTGCACAGTTCATCTTTTGGTTTTGATGTTTCCTGGTCATGTTAATTCTTATTGATTGATGCATTGTGTTGTTTGATGTCGGAGTAAAAACCTGACCCAAAGCTAACCCCGCTTCTGTCGTCTCGTACAATGACTAACAGCTTTGATCATCTCCATTCTTTCATTACGTGCTGCCGTGCACTGTAACACACTCTGGTGCTTCCTATTAAATAAAAGAAGGGTCTAAATTGAGAAAAATACATGTGAGTGCTTGTTTTGGAGGAGCTCATTTGCAAACAGGACTTTTTAATTTCGAGATTGTGAGATTCGTTTCTATAGTCAATAGTCAACTGTGATTCTGTATTGGTTCAGGCAGATAAAGCAGCAAAAAAATCTTCACGGAATAATGACAATTGCATAAAATTAAAGTAGCCAGTAAATTGTGGATTTTGCTGTGACCCAGGAACAAAAACATAATCAAATTGTTAGCTAACCTTCTAATTTTAAGGGGATCATGAAGATTATATTTGCTTGTAAAGTGTGGGCGCAGCTGTAAACAGTGACACAGTAATAGCACTAACCTTCATGTTGGATAAAGCCTATGGAACCTGTGTTTTTAATTTCCACTGAGTTGTGTTTGATGTCCAAGGCTTTTGTGTGTTTGCTTCTGAGTCAGAAAAGGGAAACACTGATAACTGAATGTACCGGAACATTTTTTATTAATCTAAAAACCTTGTGCAGAAGAGCAAACATGAGTGTGTCTCAAACACTACACTTATCAATTCAAATGATAAAATAATGTATTAAAGGTAATAGTTGTAGGATAGTAGGATTTCTTCAAACACTTATACTTTAAAAATGTAGTTTTAATCAGAATCAAATGACGAATTAGAGTAAATTTTCTCAAATGTTTACACCACATCCCATCTCTCATTCACCCATCAATGATCTACAAAACGCTTTAAAGATTGTCATCTGGACGATCTGACTAGTCAATCATGTCATTAAATGAAAAAATCTCCAAGGTGTAAGGATTTTGCCTTTAGGCTATTACAGAAACATGTTACTAATACTGGTCATGTAGCCCAGTGTTTCCCAACCAGGGGTACGTGGACCCCAGGGGGTACGCGACCATCTGACAGGGAGTCCTTGGGATGATTGCAGATTTAAAAGAAAGGTAGAATTGCAAGTATTGTAATGTGAACAATGTTGTTTGCAGCACATTTTACTTGTTAGGAGGCAGCTGTTTGACATGAAATACATTAAAACAATAAAATGCAAGCATTTTACATGAAAATATACGAGTAAAGATTAAATATCCCTAAAAAACACATGACACTGGGGGTACTCCGTGTGTGAGATCATGATTAGGGGGTACTCGAGACAAAAAAGGTTGGGAACCACTGATGTAGCCTATAAGGAAACATTATTCCTACTTAATACCCTATAATAAAACTGAACATAGACTAGACTATCTGATTTAATCAAAAGAAAAGTTACATTTACATGTGTTAGGGCCTGAGGCTGTCGCTCTGACAGTGGCTCGAATGCTGCTGCGCTGAGATGAGTCTGTCAAACAAACACACGTTTGATCAGAGTGTTTTAAACACACAAGCATCATCAAGTTCACATGAAGTTGACTGATGCTGGACAGTGTGCTTTCTGGTGAACAATTCTTGTGCTACAAGCCCGGGCACAGAGCGCTACAGGCAGACGACAGGCATGGAAACAGAAGAACAGCGCGCCCTGGAGCAGACTGTTTTTTTCCCACAGTAGCATGAATACGCATTTCTACACTCCTTCTTTCACAGGGCCAATACTATCCTAGGAACAAGTACCTGCTGCATTTACACTGCTGGAAAGAAGATCCAGAGGACATTCAGAGATGTCAGCCGCTGTACAGTGTGCCAAAAATACTGTCGAGGATGGAAAACCATTCACTGTTCTTTTGTTTGCCTCACTCCAGCTGTTGTGGTCCTTGATATCTTATAGTCCTGTTTCAGCTGGCTTGCTGGTGAGTAACCGCAAGATTTGTACGTTTTTTTTTGCTCCCTCAAAGCCCCGCTGTACCTCCTTGTTAGCGTATGGACTTAGCGGTGCTTGTACCTCTGCATCTGTCCATCTCTCCATCTCTCATCGCCATCAGTAAACTTTCATGCCATTATTATTTTTACTAAAACTTTCCGATGTGCCTGGCGTTGTTGATGTGCGTCTCGTGTGTCAACAACGTCACGAATTACGACGCTACATCACTGAAAGGTTAAGTACTTGTCCCAGAGCAGGAGCTAAGTTGGTCTCCACATTGGTCTCCTTGGTTCCTGGTCCTTCTTATTTACTAACACACCAGAAAAGGGTCTAAAAAGATTACAGGAACAACAAAAAGTTCTTACAGTGTGAAAACGCCTACTAATAGAGAGATCTGTCAGTGATATTTAACTCTGCTGTAAAGAGCTGGAAGCAAAGAACTACCACCAGAGACAGATGCTTGTAATGCCCTTTGGGAAACTGCACCTCCCTTTAGCGTTTCAAAGTGTAACACATGTCGGCATATAAAACACAAAACCAACTGAATGCGGTGGTAAAGAGATTCACTTGAGGAGCATCTGTTAACACCATGTTCCACACATCACTTACAGAACCGTGGGAAACAGATGGTCAAAGCTCCCATCGATGGTACTTTGTGAAATACTCATTGTAGACATCCTGACGTGTTTTAAATCAATGGAGCGGTGTCTGCACATGTACAGTATGTCGTATGTCCTGCGTCACATGTGGATCCTTCTGTTTGATCACGTCACTTTGCACTTATAAGGATTTACTTTGAGTCTGTTTAAAGCTGGACAGAATAAAAAAAGAAAGCTAAAGCCATACATTGATACATCACATCTTTAATAATAATAAGTGTATCCTGCCATAATGTGGAAAAAATATAGCTAAGGAACATTGGGGATGCATTCTTCCAGGCAAAGTAATATTACATTTTGTGGCCATTCAAGCTTGCTCAAGGTAAAGACACTAGGGGTGTAACGATACGTTTTTAGAACGATACGATACATATCGATATAAAGCTTAGAGATACGATCACAAAACGATTTTAGGGTTTTTGGGAACGATACGATTCAGAACGATACAGCAGTTTTAAAACGATATTAAATCCAAAACTCAATAACAATTAATAAAACGATAGGGTACGTTTAAGGGTAATAAATATATTCAGCTTAATAACACAATTATTTTTCATTGCACATAAAAAACTGCAACTTTTCCCCTTTATACACAAGTTTAGTATCATAATAAAATAAGTGACCCACATTTCACCATCTTATTGAATCATTTTCACACATGCAGGTAGTGAGATGGGAGTCTGTGAACTTATTGTATCTTTGTGACTTATCATTAAATACTAAATCCACAAACATCTGCAGGCAGAGTTTTGACCCAAAGCACGTTGACGTTGCGTCTCAAATACCACATACAGTAGCCTATGTCCAAATGTGACAGCAGAGCTAAAAGCCTAAACAAATGCACGGGTCTGTTTTATTAATAAGCATAAAGTGTGGCGTCGCAGCTCTGGGTGCGCGTTTGCAGCTCGTCTGGTTCTTTTCAAGCTCGAGTCATTTCGCAGCGTTACCTCCGTGGTCCGGTTCGGCGTCACCTCCACGGCTTTCCCTCGTAACGTTGCTTCCGCTGTCCGCGCTCTCTCTCATCCATGTGCACCGGGACCCGTGCCCGCGGGATGGTTTGGATACAGCGCTGTCTGTCTCCTCCGCTGGGCAGTACAGCGGCGTTGCCGTCCGGGAGTCATGCCGGATTCTATGTGAAACAAGCTGCAGGCACTTGCTGATGACGCAGCGCAGAAAACCAGCGTATTAAAAGCGCATTTAATGAAACGTTTATGTGAAAAACACACTACTAAGAATGCCGTTTGTCTGTATGGTTTATGTTTCGCCATATATCTAAATAAATCGATTCTTTGGGCTTAGATTCGAAGCGATTCAAAGTTGCATCAATGTGTGGCTGGGATTGAGGATAACTAGTAGAACGCCGATCGATATAGCGGATCGTAAGGGCTGTGTATCGATTCTTCGAATATGTAGGTGAATCGTTACACCCCTAAAAGACACATATCAATATTATTTTCTCTTGTTGTGAAATAATATTGATCTGTGTCGTATACACACTAGGTATTTACTAATCACATGTTTTTGTTCACTAAGCATGCGTTGAGCTACGTTGCTAACAGCTGAGTTTTCGAGAATAAAATGTTTGTTGTGTTCTAAGCTCATTGTTGGAAGATTGGTTAATACTGTTGCATATCCTGTTGCATCAGCCAGTTTCGTTTACATTTGTGAAAAAGACATTGTGTCATTGGGCTTTGTTTGCTTTACAGTAGGCAGAGACTTTGATTTTATTGAATCAATCTCTGCTTTTTCGTTGTTTTGTCATCCAGAAAGTAGTGGAGCATAAACATGTGTGTCTGTGATAGTTGCTGTTTTGTCAGGTAAACTTATAAATTAAAAAGCACAATATCTTATTCTACGTTAATATCTGACATGAGGCAGTCTGCTATGTCAAATCAGGGTGGTCTTGGCCAACACACTGCTTCATTTCTGTACACTTATTGGACGGCTGTGCTTCCTGCGGTTCTGTGATACCTGACCTAGAAGCTGGAGTGAAATGAAATTAAGCCCAATCAACAGGTGGTGCTGGCCTGCTTACTAATATGTGACTGAAAAAAGTTTTATCTAAATAGCTCTCTTTGTTCAATAATGCTAAACATCAGGCACATCTTTATGTCACTTTAAAGGAGCAATTTTCTAATTAAGCTATTTTTAAACTTGCAGATATTATCCTAAATTTGAGTTAGTTGGCATTAACTTAAATGTTTATCCTAATCCCTCACAGCTGTGCTCTGGTCACATGTCCGATAACAGCGACAGAATGAACCACAGTGAGCTGGTCTCATTTGTCCAGACTGACTAATAGAGTGTGAGTGTGTATGTTTATGGGAGTCTGGCCAAGGGCAAACTCCCATGCACCAGTGAGCTCCCAGCAGCCCCCTTTCTCTGTCTCTCTGTCTCTCTGTCTCTCTCTCTCTCTCTCTGCTCCATACATCTCCTCGACTGGCAAAACAAACCACTGTGTTTGTAGTGCACTCCATTTAGGAACAGCAAGAAAACAGTCGACTTACACAGACTAAACTCAAACATTTACTTAAAGGGACTGTACCTGATTTTTGCATCCTAAAAATGTAAACAAACAGAAGTAATTAATTTTTAACCTTTTTCCTTCAGGCTACATGATTTCCTTACGTAGCTAATGCATTCTGAGCTTCAGAATTGTTCATCATGATGAGTTTTAATGTTTTTTCACAGCTTTTAGCAGCGAGGTGAGTCACCATGCTAACAACAGTTAGCCACAATGCTAAAAACAAAAACAGAAAAAGCTGCACACAAACGGGATTTTATTAGACATAGACAGGACTTTGGGGACTAATTTCCACCTGAATAGATACATTAATAAGGCATCAGTGCTAGGGGGAAATTGCTTTTAAGTTATCTTGTTGCAAAAAAATCGAGTACAGTCCCTTTAACAAGAGAATGTGGTTGAATGCAGCACTGAGGTCTTTATATGTCTGTATTTATTATCAGTAAATATGAAATGTGGTTGTATTTATTTTCATTTGCATCTAATCTGAAACAACATAAACATTATAGGGCTAATAATACTAAAGGTGTAGTTTATTAACAATCATAAAAGACACAATCTTCAAGAGCAGGCCTAACTGTCACAAGAAGACACATGAATTTCTCAAAAGTTTACTAATGCTGCGTTCAGACTGAACAGCGTTGGAGAGTCCAAAATTTGCGTTTCGAAGCAAATGTTGATGCAGAATATTTAGAAGCTGACGCCCCAACAGGCACCCTAAACGCCCCAACCAAAGGAAAAACGCAGTGGCGGTCCGTGCATTTCTTGCCTAGGCCTTCAGTGGTGCTCCTTTCAAATATATTCACTTGTCACTAACCAGCTGATGGCTATTAAACTATTTATTACACAGGCACGTAATAAAGAGCCATCATTACTTCTATAGCCAGAATAAACGCATTTACACACACATCCAAAAATGTTTACTCACCAATAGTCTGAATTACTTGCACACCAAAAACGCAAAAGATATTGTCTTACCGTGGAGCTGGTGTCTGCGGATCTTGCGCTGGACCCCGTCTGGTCCCCGGGGCTCAGGCGACGCTTCCAGTGGCCTCGTAGATTTTTAATTTTTTTATTTTGCAGTTGTGCTTGCTGCCCTGGAACTGTAACTATCTTGCTCACCATGCACTCTTTGAGCTGGTCATTTAACTGGATCACATGACTTTCTCATATCAAAGAGCTCCAGCAGCCATTTTGTTCAGCAGCCTGATGAAGACCTAGCAGGCCGAATTGCAATGGCGTTTTTACCCTTTGCCATGTGTAATAAAGGCTTTTACATAAAAAAAAGTGCCTCAGTTTCCTCGTTTTGCTCTAAGAAGACTTTTTTCCCAAGCCTGAAGAGCACCAGGGTAATTTACCTTTGGATACACTCGTGCAGCCTTCCAGTTGTTTTTTATTCTTTTTTTTTACTTTATATTTTGAAACAAAGACTAAATGATAGTGTCTGAATGGGAGAATATGGGCGTTCAGGCGATGAAAGTTCAGCAATGCCCAACTCGGGCGACGCAGGCTGGTGGGCCCAAACAAGCAAATTCACTGGACGCCTCGGTTTAGATTGACTTCACAAGTAAACTGAACGATTTGGACGCACCAACACTGTTCGGTTTGAACGCAGCATAATATAAACGGTCTGTCACTGTTTGAGGCAAAACCTTCAGGTCACTCTGGCTTCAGCCTTGTAGCACAGCGCCACCACATATTAGGATTTCAATTTAAAGCAGAACTATAAGTAACATGTTTGCTTTGTTATATGTCTTTGAATGTCTCCATGATGGTGTCTATTTTTGGATCATTTGAAGCTTGTGTCTGCTCTCTCTGCTGCCTTCTGAAGGAAATTCCACACCTGCAGTTTCTGATTCCTGACCAGCTCTCCTGAGAAACCCTGGAAACCCTTGTAAGCGGCCGTGTAAAAGGTGCATGGATGTGCTTTGCTAATTCATTTCAATACTACACCCACACACACACTAAAAAAACATGTTTAGAGTAGATTTGAAGCCAGTGTTACACTAGAGGGAAGTTGCTTAGTTTTGCTTTCAGTGACCTGTCTCATCACAGCTGGTCATGTGCAGCACTGAAATCAGTTCTTTCATATCCATCTGATCTCTCTCTTTGAAGCTTATTGGTCAAAACATCACAACAAGTGTTAAAAACTAAAAAAGTTGTTCAATCTATTTGGAAAGCACAGACATCTTTCCTGTTCACAAGTGCACAACGCTCCTGTGAGTGAAAGTCAAAATCATCTGTAATTCTGTGAAATGGAGGGGCCAGTTTGTTTCTCAAGAGTTTGTGAAATCAAACAAGGTTATAATTTAAATCAGAGGTCTCCAGCCTTTGTCACCTGCAGAGCTACTTTTACCAACGAAAACGACAGAGAGCTACTCATGTTAACGATCACTGTGACACGGATCACAAGTTTTGATGGATTACAGTTAGATGCAATTCTGACATAATCTGCTCTCCATTTATCAGTGCACACAGTTCTGCTTCTAAAGTTTAACTCTACAGTGGTAACAGGCATGTGATGACTATAAATGTCTTTATTCTGTGCAAAATGTCGATTTCCTGAACACTAAGTTAGAAGGTTTATTGTTCATAGTTTGTTTATTAGATCACTATTCGACAACGTCAGTGACTCTTTCTGTGGTCAAATATTAGAATTGACAAATGGAAGAACGTTTGTGTATTATAATACTTAAAAGAGTACAGTATTTCCTATAAAAATATTAAGTGAGAGTGAGTTTCTTGTAGCTTCTGGTATTTACTAAAGTGACATTGAGCACATAGTTTGTATAATGTATTAATAACGGCTGTAATCAGAGTAGTCCAGGGTGAAGTCATGAGAAATGATACAAGGTCAGTCTCAGGGAGTTTTTTTTAATTTTTTATTTAGGTTTATTATGGACATCACAATCACATTGGACCAGCCAGATGTACTGCTTTGAGTGTTTTAGCACAAGTGCTAATTTTCAACACCTGTCCGTAGAAATACCATTATAAAAACAGTCACATTTAAATAACATATAAAATACATTCATATAGAAAGTGTGCATATATTAATAATTTTTATCCATGTGTACATTTTTGAGTGGAAACATACAAGCATTTTAATTTACTCTTAAAAATATTACTATTTGTTTCCTGTTTTAGATAAGTTGGTAAGCTATTCCATAGTCTTGCCCCTTTGGGAGAGAAGGAAGACTCATATTTTTTACCAAGACAGGCTGCAATTTGCCTGGTTTGCACTAATATATGTATATACGTACAAAGGTCCATGACAATAAACGGTGCTATTTAAACACTTAGTCGCAAGAGTAAATGTATTGTTAAGTTTCACTTTGCAAAAATGTATATTAGACCTCTTGATGAATCACAATCAAAATCCTGTAATAACTTTTAAAGGATTAGTTTTAAAGGTCTACATGTTGTTATTATAACTATTACTTAGCCTTATTATTTTATACTTATCTGTATTATCTAAGTCTGCTGTATATCAACTGTTAAAAAAAATCTAAAAAGCAACAAAACCAAAGCAGAATGGGCAGATGCATAAGAGAGAAGCAGAGACCGTAATACAGGACATTTAGAAGGATCTTTTGTTTATCAACACAGGCGATGCACAGGCACCTGTTTTGCAGAAAGAGCCACTGCTCATAGACACAAACAGTGGAAAAAAGTAAAAAAAGCTCAGTTGCAGCTTACTACAAGAGTTTATCACTGTGTGAAAACAAAAGTTCTGCTGCTAAATCAACATTTGTGAATGAAATTAGAACCTTTGACTCTTAAAAGTTACATTCAGGTGAAAAAACTGAGGAAAAACACTGTCTCAAGCTTCAGGAGACAGACGTCTGTCAGACCAGTTTATACCTGATTGAAAAAGCTGCTCTCATCTCGTTTTGTTGTTTTATTCAAAGAAGTTTCCCCAGCTAACCATACGGAGAGGAGTTCTTTCTGCATAAAGCATGCGCAGTAGGGCGGAAAGTGACGTCGACCGAAAATCCCTCTATAGACTGGCCTTGAGAGCTCAAGTTGGGAAAGTCCTGAATTGCAGGTGCAGGGGGAAAAAGTTCCCAATTTTGCTCATTAGATATGATGACAAAACCTGAAACTGAATTCTACAGGCTAAAGGCAGCTAAACAGGAAGTGCCCTGCCAAGAAAAGAGGGCAGGGCAGAATATGGTGAATAGATTTTTCCTGCTCATGTCCACTACTTCAGGTCATACTTTCCCGTTTAGTAAAGAAGACAAGCCAGAACACTCCTTAATATAAGAAACTTTAACAGCCCGATCTTGCCCTTTGTCTTAGCCGGTCTTAGCGGATGGTCTTAATTATTCCTCTGTTGGCCACTAGTGGCTCTCTCCAAGCTCTATACATTGTCAGTATAGAAGGTGTGGCTTCAGCCAGATGTGGGGGTACAGTTTCATTCAGTGAACCAGACACATGCTCACGCCTGTGACAAGTGAGCAGTGATCACAGGCAAATGTTACTGTAGCAGCAGCTTCAGTTTGGAAAAAAAGTGTAATAATAGAAAACCATTTGGTGAAAAAACTATAATAATAGAAATATATTTGGTGAAAGTCTATTTACTTGACAGACTTTAACAACTTTGTCTAAAAATGTGTCTTTTCTTTTACATAAAGCCTGTTGACTTCTATTATTATACAAACTGAAGCTGCTGCTACAGTTCTCTTTTGCCTGTATTCCTAAAGCAGCTGCTCACTTGTCACAGGCGTGAGCATGTGTCTGGTTCAATGAACAAAACTGCACCCCCTCACATCTGGCTGGAGCCACACCTTCTATACTGACAGTGTATAGAGCTTGGAAAGAGCCACTAGTGGCCAACAGAGGAATAATTAAGACCAAGGCTAAGACCGGCTAAGACAAAGGGCAAGATCGGGCTGTAAATATTTTTGTTTGTTTTTGTAATGATATTCGAACAATGAAAGAGTTCCTCAGGTCACAGCCATAGGACCATTGATGTTTTTTTTTTTTAATTCCAGAGGGAAAAAAACTGAGAAAAATGCAGCCGAACACAAATAAACAAATAAACATCTCCAATCTCTTACACACATGACAGTTATAAACATGTATCCACAACCCCTCTGATTCTGTATGATAAACAAAACACTGTAACAGCTTTGCTTGTGTGAACAGATGTTGGCAGTGCTTTAGGTCGGTCCATTTGCACATTACATACCCTCTCTCTCTCTCTCTCTCTGGCGTCTATAATGGGCTGCATTTGTTTGCCGACTTTCTCATTAGGATGTGCAAATAGCTTCAGACAGGATGAAATCACCAGGCGCGCATATAAAGCAGAGGAGCGCCTTATGTTGGTCCCGAGGGTTTGGAGAAAGGTGCTCACAGCTGCATGTTTTTCCACAAACTGAGAATTCTGTTGAGAACTCTTTCCGATCTGTGCATTTATACAATTGAGTTTGATCAGTTTGTGTAGATAAATTGAGCTGCTAGAATGACAAGGGAGCTTTGTTCTTGATAATTGACTGAAGATATGTCGCTTATATCACTGCAATAGCTATTTAAATGATGTTATCGAAATGAAATTACATTTATTCATCATCCCAAGGCTAATACGCGGCTCTAATCAAATAAAGACGTACAAAGATGTTGGAGAAAATGCCAAAGGCTTCCATATTAAACTTGTTTTCAGCTGTGAAAAGGCTTGTAGTCCAGTTTTATGTTTTCAATCAGCAGAACTGATACAAAGAGAAGATTATTACACTCATAAGTCAGACAGTCCAAGCAGAGTCCAAGTTCTCTGCTGTTAGTTTAAAGTCTTTGGATTAAATTATCAAACACATCTTTTAATTCCGCTTAAAAGTAGTCTCAAGTCACAAGTTCATATCTCACAAACAAAACTTCAGCAGTATGTTTGAAGTATATAGTAGTTGATTTTGCAGAATATGTGCCCTTTAAGCTACGGATCCTAAATGACTATTTTTTGTTGTTGGAAAGTGACTCCATGACCCTGCATGTTTTGCTTGGAGTCTGAATGTTTAAATAGTCACAAGAAAAACAGGTAAGTGAGTGGGGGTAGGTGGTATATACAGTGGTCCCTCGCTCTATCGCGGTTCACTTTAGCGGCTTCGCGGATTTTTTTGTGTGCAATTTCGCTTTTTTTTTTACAGTGTGCGGTCCTATAGACGTGCTCTGAAGCGTGCTTTTCTCTCAAACTCACTGTTTGTGGACCGTGTGACATCGCAGCATTCACAGGCAACAGCACAGAAGCTCTTTTAGAAAACTTTAGACAGTTTGGATCATGCAGGGGAAGCTGACCTGACGCTCGGACGTTTCTCCAGGTGAGAATTTGACTCTTTGAGCTCGTAGTTACGATGATAAGTTTGTTCACGCTGGAACGTCATTTGTGTAGTTCAGAGATTTGTTTGTGGAGCGTGTTGTGACTTCGCTAGAGTCCGGATGTGTTTCGTGGCTCTGCGGTCGGCTGTGGAGAGCAGCGGGACGGGCAACGTGCCAAAAGCAGAGCAGGCGAACGCACACAGCACCGTCCCTCTTTATGGCCAGTGCAGACAGGATGCAATGAGCGGCAAATGTCGCTTGAAATCCCATTCATGTGTATGTGTCTGTCAGCGGAGGAGCGCCCTGAGGTGCTGCTGACAGTCGCATGCACATGAATGGGATTTCAAGCAACATTTACACTCATCACGTCCTGTCTGCACGAGCCTTTAAGCGTCACATAAACGACTCGCTCTGTTGTATCTCGCAGTGAATCATGTGTTCAGCGCATTATTACCTGTACAAAAGACACTAAACATCATAATCAGGCAGGTTATCAACTGAAATTACTGGTAAAAGAATGGAGATCACTACTTCGCGGGTTTCGCCTTTCACGGGTAATTTTTGGAACCTAACCCCTGCGATAAACGAGGGACCACTGTACAGACCGATTTTTGGACCGCTGGCGCATCAGCTGTGTGTTAAGTCTGTCGGAACAACAAATAAAGTTTTCATCACTGAAAAAATGCAGCTGTTTGTCACAGGATCAAGTCGGCGTTTGGTGAGGAACATTATGTCATGTTTCTGTCTGCTCTTTTTCATCTGGTTTTCACCCGAGTCTGTGTTTTCTCTTGTCCAATCATTGCGCCTGAAAGGGGGACTGCTGTGAGGTCTGCTCCAGGGTCCAGGGTGAAAGCAGGGCCAAAAGCGGCTCACTTTGGACCCAGCGAGCCTATGAAAAAATTCCAAACAGGTCAGGAGCAGCTAAAATGAAAAAGTGAATGGGTCTAGTCACTGTTAAAAATCTGCTTGAATGTTCAGTGGGATGAACGTGCTCACAATACAAATACATGATCATTTTCCTCCAGCAGTAAAGCCCACAGGTGCGTTTAATGGCATTATGGGAAACAATAAAAGTAATTTACCGTGAAATTTCTGGCCAGACAAAAGAACAAGACGCTCATGTTTACTTTGAATTATAAAGTACAACACAACAGCACCAGGGTGTCTCGCCGCCGTAATGAGCTGCTCCGTGTTTTTTATGGCTTCAGCAGGAAAAGAAAAAGTCCACTTAAAGCTAAATATGTGTGTGTTTATTGATTTTTGCTTGGCTGTGCATTCATTCACATTCACACCACGCTGAGTACAAAGTGAAGGAGAAGAATCAGCTGCATGTTTAATGTTCTTAATGTGAAACTCACTTATAAAAATGTAAGAAAACCTACTATTGCACGTTTTATTATGTCGTATTCACCTTATTCTGCCTGGTCTACTTTTCTTTGGCAATGCACTTTCTGTTTAACTGTGGTTGGTCTGTAGAATTCAGTGTCTGGGTTTATTTTATCTGTCATTATACTGTATCTGTTTGAGATCGCACTGCAAGACAGACAAGCTAACATAAGCAGGAAGTGTGCTGCCAAGAAAAGTGGGCAGGGCAGAATATGGTGACTAAAAACAAGGTATTCTCTGTGTAAAATGTATCAAGTGCCTTTGCTCAATAACTGCAGGAAGTATGGTTGTCCAATCAGTGAACAGGTGTGAAGCAGTGTTTTCTGAGGCTCAGATGGAAACCTAAAATATCTCACAGACAAAACTCCAGCTGTGTTATTGATAGAAGCAATGTTAGAAGAGTTGTGTCCTTAAACTGTCCTCTTTATAACACTCTAATCCCAGAAAACCCAGCCTGATCTGTCAATAACTTTATTATTAATCTGTGTGCCTTGGGACTCCGCTTCATTTCAAACTTAAATCCTGTTTGTCGGGATCATCGTGTCCCTGAATCGTCTCCCTGTGCGCACTAACATTTGCTGTGTGGACTCGTCTCTCTCATGTCTAATTAAGTCAGTCTGATTATGAGCATGGCGACCGCTTTGACCCCGTCCAGTGGGTCAACCGCGGCAGACCTTTGGCCCACACTTGAGTCAATGCGCTCCTTTTAATCCCACTCCTGCCTTTGTTAGTCTTTGGTGACTCAGAGCAGATCTATATTTACTGTGACCAGCACTGCTTTTAATCAACAGACAATCTTCTTTCATTCCAGCGTCACGGTCATTTCAAGCGCTGTCCATGGATTTGTGACCCGTAATTTGGGGACATTTTCTTTAGGTTTAACAAGTAAGTTTAGGCTTCAATTTACTAAAATGGCTAAGTTTAGGTCTGGGGCTTGGGGCAGGTTAAGATTAGGATTTCGTTAATATTCATAAATAAGAACACATCTTTTGAACCACCATAGAAATGAACTGGGACTGTGACATGTACCATATTTACACAAAACAGCCGTGAACTTGTGCTAATCATACGTAATTTACATGTCCTGTAATGTCGAGGTAAATGTACGTTTTCTTGTGAGATCGGGCTTGAAATAAATTGCTTTTGAATGTGTGTCTTGAAGTTAGAAGCTTGTAAATGGCTTTGTTCTGTCCTGATATCAGACTAAATTGAGGTAGGGACTTTGCTATTGTATTTAGTTGTTAGGAAAAAGTTACGCAAAAACGACAGTCCATAACAAAGTTTAGGATGTTTATTCTTCGTTCAGGACAAAGCAGATGTTACACAGAGCTAGTTTGATGGACTTCTAAAACATTCTAAACAGTGTCTTTTATAATGTCTTCTCTCCGCCTCCTTTCGCAAAATCAGTCCTCTCGACCAGCTGTCCAGCTCTCCTTCACCAATAGCAACCAGTTTAGCTCAGGACGTGTTTCCAAGAATCTTAAGACTATAGGTTTCTGTAGGCCAAAGCAAAACAGCCTTCTAAAAACGCACTGCAACACACACACATATGTTAATTTCAAAGTATAATGTTGAATTTTCCACCAACATTAGTAAACGTAGCTATAACGCTTCCTGTACACTAACTACGAGGTGAGTTAGGGTTAGGTCTTAGGTCTTAGGTCTTTGTCTTTGAAGTGCTCCAGTCCCCTGCAGTCTGTATTTTCTAAGAGCAATGCGTATTCACATGGATGAGAATGCTTTTAGTATGACTTGAAAGTCGCCTCAGACTGCTGCAACCTACAAGAAAAATAGACTCTCTACAGATTCTTTACAGACTCTCAGATGTGCGCTTGCATTGCTCTGAGGTCTGTGTGCAAGGGTGTATTGGTTTTAAGCATTTTCTAAGTCTTGCAGGACTTTATTGTACATTGACCCGCACCAAACTCACTCTGGGCCAGATTTATCAAGCATTTGCTCATATGCAAAATAGGTTAGGGGGAGAAAAACCTTAGCAGAGATGAGATTTTTCTCTCACACACTCTCTAAGGATGTATAGTTTGAGGTGGTTCATATCTGTTTTGTTTAATATGTTGTATGTGCATCTTCCAATATTAAAGTTTGTGTAAAATGATCATGAATAATCATTTTTTCACCCGCAATTTAGCACCTGGCTTGATAAATCAGGTGTATGTCTGCGGTAATAGCAATGTTCTTTTCATGTCTGTTTCTGAACTCATCCATTGTGACAATGTGATTTCATCGTCAAACCATATCATATACCATATTGTTTTTTTTTTTGTTTTTTTTTTTGTTTAGACTTTAGTTTTCCAAGCTCTGAGAAAACTGAACTGGGACACTGGCTTTGGAAGTTTGATGAGGCTGAAATGCGCCCGAAGACTCAGGTTTACATTGTGATGTACGTAAACCTGAAGCCTGACACAAAAAGCTTCTCTTGTCTGAACGCTTAATATTAATAATAATAATACACTTTATTTTTACAGCACTTTTCTCGACACTCAAAGACGCTTTACAGACAAATGCAGTTTAACGAAGGTACATAAAAAAACAAATCTTGTTGTAGTAACATTGTTAGTAACACGATATTTTTAGTTCAGATATGTTCATGCTCGAGCGTTCAAAGTGTGCACTGTGACTATCTACTATCACTATTTATTTAACTTTTTGGTAAAACAATCTTTGCTTTGTGGTGCGGCTGAGGTTTATGCTACATTCTCTTGCCTGAGCTCTTAACGACCTCATTAGTGTTATCACCTCCATCGTGTCCAACAGAATAAGACTTTCACTTATCAGGCCCAAACCCTCCTTATCACACAGAGCCCAGAGTGTGACCCCACCCCGCCGGCCCCTGTGCCCACACGCCCGGGCCCCAGACACCTCCACACATCTCACTGGACCGGAGCACTTTTCATCTCCTCCCACGGCACATTCCAGCAGTGATAAGTGTACAGTGTCCTCCGAGGGACAAAAGACTGAACAGTGAGACTTGTGTGTGACTGTTACAGGAGCATTGCACACGTCAGCTCTGTGAAGGATTTGGTTTTAAGTCGTCATGTCCAAGTCACAAGTAAGTCCAATTGAGCTGGTCATCAGGGTCAAGTAAGTCAAGTCATCACCGTAGCATCAAGTCATGGCAAGTCATTCCTTTTTTTTCTAAGCCAAATTTTAATGGCTTCTCAACTAAATGAATTTAGTGCATTTTAAAATCAAACTTTGCGTTCTGAAAAATTAGTCGCAGTCTCTCTCCCTCTCTCTTTTTCTCTCACACCCTTTCTTCTCTCTCCCCTCTCTCTTTTCTTTAACTCTCTCTCTTTCTCCTCTCTCTCTTTTTTCTCACTTTTTCTCTTTCTCCTCTCTCTCTTTTCTTTCCTTATCTCTCTCTTGCTTTCCTCTCTCTTCTCTGACTCTCTCTCACACTCTTTCTTTCTCTCTCCCCTTTCTCTTTTCTTTGTCTCTCCTTCTTTCTCTCCCTCCTTTCTTTGTCTCTCTCTTACTCACTCCCCTCTCTCTTGTTTTCTCACCTTTCTCTCTCCTCTCTCTTTCTCCTCTCTCTCTCTCTTTCTCTCCCTATGCCTCCCTTGCTTTCCTCTCTCCTCTTCTTTTCTCTCACACCCTTTCTTTCTCTCTCCCCTCCTCTTTCTTTAACTCTCTCTCTTCTCCTCTCTCTTTTCTTTCCTTATCTCTCTCTTGCTTTCCTCTCTCTTCTCTGACTCCTCTCACACCCTTTCTTTCTCTCCCCTCTCTCTTTTCTTTGACTCTCCTTCTTTGTCTCTCTCTCACTCCCTCTCCTCTTGTTCTTTCACCTCTCTCCTCTTTCTTTCTCTCCCTATCTCTCTTTTGCTTTCCTCTCTCTTCTCTGACTCTCTCTCTCACTCCCCTCTCCCTTGTTCTCTCACATTTTCTCTCTCTCCTCTCTCTATCACCCTTTCTTTCTCTCTCCCCTCTCTTTTCTTTGACTCTCCTTCTTTCTCTCTCAATCCTGTCTCTTTCTCTTTTCTCTCTCTATCTCTTGCTTTCCTCTCTCTTCTCTGGCTCTCTCTTTCCCTCTCTCTCACACACCCTTTCTTTCTCTCTCCCCTCTCTCTTTTCTTTGTCTCTCTTTCTTTCTCTCTCTCCTGTCTCTGTCAAAGAAGAGAGGGAGAAAAAGAGAGAGATAGGGAGAGAGTCAGACAAGAGAAAGAAAAGAGGTAGGGAGAAAGAGTCAGAGAAGACAGGAAAAAAGAAAGAGAAACAGAGAGAGAGGAGAAAGAAAGAGATAGAGAGGAATGAAATGACAAAGACTGAGAAAGAAAGCAAGAGGAAGGAATAAAGAGAAAAGAGAGAGATAGGAGAGAGAGAAAGTCAGAGAGAAGAGAGAGAGAGAAAATAGAGACAGGAGAGAGACACAGAAAGAAAATACAAGAGAGAAAAGAAAAAGAGAGGCAGACAGAGGAAAGAGAAGAAAGAGAGTGAAAAGATAGCGGGAAAGAAAGTCAAAGAAGAGAGAAAGAAAGAGATAGAGAGAGAGGGAAAAGAGTGAGAGATAAAGAGGAGAAAGAGAGAAAAGCAGGATAGAGAAAAGAGAAAGACATGTAGATAGAGAGTCAAAGAAGAGAGAGAGAAAAGGAGAAATGGGGAAAGAGTCAGATAAGAGAGAGGAAAGCAAGAAAGAGACAGAGAGAGAGAGAAAGGAAGAGATAGAGAGATGAGGAAAGAGGGAGAGAAAAGAGAAAGACTAAGAGGGAGAGAAGAGAAAAAGCAATAGAGGGAAAGAAAAAAATAGAAAGAAGAAAGAAAGAAAGAAAGAAAGAAAGAAAGAAAGAAAGAAAGAAAGAAAGAAAGAAAGAAAGAAAGAAAGAAAGAAAGAAAGAAAGAAAGAGAGAGAAAGAAAGAGAGCCATAGCTAGAGAGAGAGAGGGGGGGGAGAGAGTGTGTAAGAGAAGAGAGAGAGAGAGAAAAGAGAAATGGGTAGAGAGTCAGAGATAGAGGGAAGAGAAAGACAAAGGAGAGAAAAAGAGAGCTATGGAGGGAGAGTTAGAGAGGAACGAGAGAGAGAGAGAAGAAAGAAAGAGATTGAAAAGAAGAAAGAGAGAGATGAGAGGGACTGGGGTGAGAGAGAAAGAGGAGAGAAGGAAGGTAAGAGGAGGAGAAAAGAGAGAGAGAGGAAAGAGAATAACAGACAGACTAGTTAAGCTAAACGTTCCATAACTAAGAAGAACCACATTTCTTTCTCTCACATTTGACTCTTGTGGCTTTTGAAGACTTAAAGACTTATTGTTGTGCCACGGCGAACACACAAAGTGCACAAAACGAAAGAGCAGTTCTATTTGTGGAAGGTAAATGTTATGATTGACAAGAAAATAACTTTGAGCTTTTGTCTGACAGTTCTTGGAAAGATTCAAGCACATTCCAAGAAACGTAGCTGAAGGTCGCAAATGTGTTCTGCGAGCTCAATGTACACGATTACTGCGCTGAAAATAGAAACACAATTAAAGGAGACAAAGAACAAGCTCATTTTAACAGATATTTAGATTGCAAATGTGTTCAATGAAGTGGGATTTTGCGTTTTTCTCACCCAAATCATTTTCCTAAACTTACCCATTCCCCAGAACTTAATCACTCTGACATTGTAGCATTAACCAAATGATGCAAAGGGTTGTAAGCACGTACTGTGGGGCTGTTTATGAAGTCTCGGCGGTAGGGAGGATTGGCGGGACAGTAACTCAAAGGTACTTTTTGCAATGAACTAACTTCAGTCAATTCCTCCTCAGCACAGATCTCGTGTTATTCTGTCTCAAGTAAAAATCAGTTTGCAAAGTCTTGTTTCCGTCTATTAATGTTCATCAGCATGCTTTTGATAATTGGATTTTTTGATGCACAAAGAAAACTATAAAAATTTGCCTTTTACTTTGAGCCAGCTTGCGTGACAAAATGGACTGCTGGCCTATTGACCATTGCACCTACAGTACATCACTTGATCACTTGGCTGCGCCATGATGGAGGGCAGAAGTGCACGGCGTTACAGGGAGCGCAAAACTGACAAATTCTCAAATTTTTTCTTATTTTTCGTAAAGAAAGCAGTGGATGCTTCTAGTGCATGTTCAGTACATTTGTCTGTGGAAGTAGGACGTGTTTTAGACACACAAAACAAGGTATTTGGAAAAGCTAATGAATGCTAACTGATTTATGCCCTCTTCCTCCTGCTATGTTTGCTGAATAAATAAAATCTTCAAGTTTGCCTGACTTTACTCCTCATGATTTGCACCATTCTGTGGTAAACAGGGTTTAGTCTTACACTGGAGCACATTTAAAAGCAATGAGCATTTTTTTTTTTTTTGTCAAAGGTCATGATTTTTTTTCCTCATTAGCACTGACTTACCTTGTTTAAAGTGTTCACTGCAAATCTGTAGTGACTTAGAGGGATTTAGGTCTTTCAATTTATTGCTGCCACTAGCGTCTTCTATCTTCATCAAAATGTAAACGAAAAGGCTACAAGTTTGAGCTTCAAACCTCCTGTTAGTGCAGCGTGTTCCACGAGAATTAGCCATTTTACAAATTAAATCAATTAAAATAACTTAAAAACAAGCAAGTTTTCGGCCAAGTTTCCATAGTTGTAATGTGCACAGACAGCGCTTTTGCCTCCATCATGGAGAAGTGGGCGTTCCCTCGAGGAGCGTGACGACTCGTGCAAAGGGTCAATAAAGGAGGGCCTCCATTTGCATTGTTTCTATGGAAAAGCATTTCTACTGATTTGCGTACAGGTAGTTGACTTTTCACATTCAGACAGTTACACAGTGCAGCTTTATGCTCTAGTGCAGTTGGCTTTAGCTGTAGAAAAGCTCTGCCTTGACTGTGCGACCACTGCGGCTTTGCCCTGTCAGTCCTGAGCAGAAGCAGAAGTCCACGTTTCGAGCTGGTCAGAGGAATTCGTGCTGCTTCAGTCTAAACAGTCACACTTCAGACGGACCTGACATGGGACAGACTCAGATCCAAGTGTTTGAACTCACAACCTGCTCTTCCCACCAGGACGAGGTAACTCACATTCTGAATAGCAGAAGTGAGTGGCAAAAAAGAAACAAAAGACATTTTCTTCTCTATGGGTTAAAACACAACTAAAATAAGAAAAAGCTGTCTGATAAGGAATATTAACAGCTACAACTACTGCTGAATATTGAGTTTGTGTGTGACGTGTAAAAAGAGAAACTCATGTAAACAGTGGCAGAAAAACAGAAAAACTACAACAACACTTCTGTTTGTCTCACATTTCTCACTGACACAGACTTTAGGATCATACACAGAGAAAGTCATGACCTTTCTCTGCTTATAAAAGTTGATTTTAGTCTGTTTGAACAGTAAAAATGTTGGAACAGGAGAGACAGTGATTAAGTTTATAGTGGGTTAGCTCAAGGGAAAATGTATGTATTAAATGTATTACAGTTTAGACCCATTCAGCAGCAGAAATAAACCCATTACCATGACAACCAGCTCACTTCTATCTCATCGAACCCGACTGTCAGGCCACTAACCATCTCCACCTGCCCCAAAAAGACATGTGAGAGTGTACACGGGACAGTGTCGATCTGAATGCTGAGCCCGATCTCACAAGAAAGCATACATTTACTACAACATTACACATTATGTAAATGAGGTATGATTAGCGCGAGTTCACAGCTGTTTTGTGTAATT
The DNA here is from genome assembly GCA_038363315.1 of Mugilogobius chulae. Lineage (NCBI taxonomy): Eukaryota > Metazoa > Chordata > Actinopteri > Gobiiformes > Gobiidae > Mugilogobius > Mugilogobius chulae. The sequence continues at coordinate 33,642,178 of CM076404.1, forward strand.
ATAGTACACATCACAGTCCCCATTCATTTCAGTGTTGTTAAGACGTGTACTTATTTATAAATAACAATGAAATCCTGATTCTAATCTTAACCTGCCCCAAGCCCCAGACCTAATCTTACCCATTTTAGTAACTTTATGCCTAAACTTACCCATTTCACCTGAAGAAAGCCCACGTGGCTTCAACCAAAACTCGTCCTTTTTTGACGCTGTGAAATCTCGTGTCATTTTTACGCTTTTTAACATAAGTACTAAAAATAGCTGTGAAGTCGTGGTCAAAATACGCTGTTTTTGTGTCGTAGTAAAAGTACGCCATCTAGTGAGACAGTGTTGGAATGCTACTCTCCCCAGGACAGAGCAGAGGCACACGAGAGAAACCAGAAGAACTCGTGAGCCTGGTGCCTATTTGGATCTCCATAGCTACGCGCACTCAGAACGGGCTGCTGGATGTCAGACCTCTTTACAGCGGTGAACACTGTGCGTGGTCACGAGGAAGAGTGCACAGAACCGTTCTGGCACAGTCCAGACCAGAGCCCACGAGCTGTGCTTTACCTGGACCATGAAACCAGAGACCAGACCGAAGTGGACACAACCTCGTGCTAATCTGTCTCGGGACTATTGACCCTTTGCACACGTCACAGCTGGGACCATGAGCTCGTGAGCCTGGCTATGGACAGTTTGTTTCTCATTCAAAAGAATTATTAAAAGGGTTAGGGTTAAGGACTGCAACTCGTGACATACAGTAATTTACATGTTGCATAATGTCATGGTTCACTCTGGAGCTCATACCGGCCAACACACAAAAACATCTCTTCGTGCAAACGTTAAGACATAGACCGGGGGCAAAATATAGCCCTCAATGTTAAGTTTCACCTATGAAGGTTCGTTAGTGGGCGAGGCCTTTGACGGCGACTGTATCTATGGATGATCAATGACAATTGTGACTAGTCAAGAAGGAGGGTCAAGAGGACAATTATTCATTTGCTTGTTTACTAATAATCTGCTTTGACAGGCTTGACCAATCACTGCTTCTGAATGTTCATTGTTTTATTTTATTTCATGTCCTCAAAGGCGACAGTTGTTGTGATTTTGGGCTGTACAAAAATTAATTGATTTGATTTGGTTTGATTTCGTCTTTGGTTTAATTTGTAAATGTTTAACTTCATTTTAACTCAAGGATGCTAAACATTTTCTGAATTGATGAACATTATATCACAAAAAAATAAATAAAAACTGCAAGTGGAAATTAAAAATAATGTTTGGTAGCATTCTTCAAATAAACAATCGTCTGTTGGAGCTGGTCAGGGCTTGTGCAGTGTTAAGTCTGCCCGTCTTTTCTCACACTAAACGGTCTGTGATCTCTCTGTGTATTTTCTCTGCCCGGCACAAACGCAGTGAGGCTCTGAATTTAGCTGAAAGGGTGAGAAAGGATAAATGTTAGCATGAGCGCCATGGGAACAGTCTGATAGCGCATATCTGCATGTGAATGAGCGGCCTGGATCAGAGCTTCTCAAACTTTCACACCAAGTATCAAAACCCAGACTATATACTGAATGCTTTAGAGCTCAAAGTCGTGTAAAATGAGAGTAAAACAAGACTGAAACGTAGATAAGGCAGTTCTAAAGAAGGAATAACCAAAACATGAGTGATAGATTTGTCACTAAATTCTATTCTATTAATTCTATTTATTACCTCTATTAATTATCTAATACTAAACTCGTTGTAGATTGCTTTTTGCGATCTATATAAATGATCTTCCTACAGTTTGTGATGATGTGGACATCCAAATGTATGCGGATGATACCGTTGTTTATGTACATGGAAGTGATGCAACCAGTGTGGCAAAAAAACTAACTAATGTCATGGAAAACATCTCGCACTGGTTACAATCTGCTTCTCTCACTTTGAACATAAACAAAACAGTGGCAATGTATTTTACCAAAACACAAAAACAGAAGTCCTCCTTTCCATTTATTTATATAAATACAAGACAAATCAAAACAGTAGAGGAATTTAAATTTTTAGGAGTTGTTCTGGATCCAATTTTTAGTTTTAAAAAACACGTTAAAAAAGTGTCTAATACTGTTAAATACAGTTTGTCGGTTTTTAGACACATTCGAAACAAATTGACCCACAACGCTGCAAAAGTGTACCTTGATGCAATGATTATTTCTCATCTTAATTATTGTATATCTTGTTGGTCACAAGCATGTGAGACAACAATAAAACCTCTAAAATCTCTATATAATCAGGCTGTAAAAGTCTTGGATAAAAAACCTCTGAGATACCATCATTGTCCAATACTTACACAAAATAAAATGCTAAACTTTGATAATTTAATTATCTACTCAAATGTGCGACTAATCTTTAAAATTGTAAATAACATTGCGCCTCCCCCATTGAAAACATTTGTCCAGCTCTGCTCTGAGCAGACAACCAGGACCTCCAGGTCCACAAGTCACAATGACTGCAGATTACCTAAACGTAGCTCGGTCTTTGCACAAACAGCATTTTCTTTCAAAGCCATTAAAGAATGGAACAAACTCCCGCAGAATCTGAAGCTTTCCTCTGATATGAGATATTTTTCATGCAATGTCAAGAAATTACTATTGGAAAACCAGCAGTGTCGGCATTAAGAATTTTTGCTATATTGTAACCTCTAATGGAACTTTTACTGAATATGGGTGTAATTTTGTTGTACATTTTCTTAAAGCCTTTTATTTTATGTTTTCTTATTGTATGTAACTGTTGTTTGTGAAGGACTACAGATGGAAAGTAGCTCTGTGCTAACTCTGGTGCAGCCATCTTTTTAATGTAACTGCACATTGTCCTTTAAATAAATAAAGTAAAGTAAAGTAGTGACTAATTATGAGGGTCTTAATGCATTAGATAGGTGTTCAAATAAAATACTTCTGCTTAAGGTGGTAAAAATTGAGTACAGCGCCATTAAATAGTAAAGAAAAATAAAAGAGTTTTGGCATCACGGGACAAGTGATTAGAAATATTTAGCAGAAATGGCTTAATCCTCAAAAACAAGCTGATTTCTTTCTGCTCTGAGTGTTGCCTGAGCTGTGGCACAGAGGAGCACTTGTTGGATCTCCGGCTTCAGGACCAGATGTGTGTGACTGTCTCCAGATGCTCAGCGCCACACGCAGAGCTGTTAAGAGCTCAGTCTAAATCCTGTTTGATGTGAGGAGCGGAGCAGCTGCAGACGTCCACCGTCTGAGCAGCAGACTTTACTAAACAAACGTCCAGCCGCAGAGCCACGGCCCCAGAGGTCAGCTCCACCAGGAACAAGGGAATGTGGCTCTGCTTCAACACAGCAGGAGCTCGTGTGGAGGAGACGGAGATTTGAGCTGCACATTAGAGCAGGCATGTTCAAACTACGGCCCGGGGGTTAATACAGTCCTCAGACACATTTTTGTAGACCCTCAGCTCTGCTCAAGAATAACACTCAAATAGCAGTAAGTTAGCCAGGCTGGCACCGCCTCCACTCAGTTTCATCTCACTCCAGCTGCAGGTCAGGTGTCGCAGGACTGCAGACGCTTCTCAAAAAGCAGGAAGTACAGTACATTCATCCAATCAGCAAACAGAAGCGAAGCAGTGTGTTGGGCTGAACCAATCTGAGTCGTGATAGCAGACTATGTGAGTTCTTCTCCTTTGACCTTGTGTGAGATATTAACTTAATATTAATATGATATTGTTGCTTTTATTTAGTAAATTATTTCCACAGAAATAGCAACGATAACTGACACATGTTTATGCTTTTCTTCTTGGACTTTAAACTACCATGATGCAAATGACACATCGTTGGACACAACTTCATTTCCACAAAGTGAAATGAAACTGACTGATGCATCACACAAATTAAGCATTTTACACTAAGAATTAAAAACCTACCTCTTTGAAATCAATATCAAATTTGTTGTGTAACATACAGTATCTGTGTTTGATGTTACCCATCCATTTTTTCTGATACTGGAGCTACTATAAGCATCTGCTGATACATGATATCTACCGATACCAGTGAGGAACAGAAAATGACTTTTTTTTCCCTCTTTTGAAACTTAACTTGTCAGAAAATAGGCGGAGATCATAGTGTTATATAGCTGTCAGTTACTGGGCAAATAAAAGCTCTACTGAATACATACAATACATGACATTAGGGATAAAAATCAGTCTAGAAATATTGTTGTTGAATTACACAAACATGACATCGGCTGAACCAATATAATAGGACTGATACCTGATAAAGCTAAAATGCCAATTTTCAATCTCAGTATTAAATACTACGGTGTTTTTCATCCAAAATAAATTACTTGTGGCTCATTTTAACCATAATTTTTACTCTATGGACACTTTTACGTTTTCACCACGGTGGCACAGTCGTTAGTGTTCTTGCCTCATAGCAAGAAGATTTTGAGTTTGATTTCCAGTTGGTCTTTCTATGTAGAGTTAGCATATTCCGTGTCTGTGGAGGTTTCCTCAGGGTGCTTTGGTTTCCACAAAAAACACGCCTGGTAGAGCCTCACGCCTCTGTTTAGTGACAACAAGCATATGTTTCCCTTATAGCTCTTTGATCCAGGGTCAGCTTCTGGACAATGCTGTGTTGGAAACTTATTTTACGAAACTATGGCGCAGTGGTTAGCGCTCTGGCCTCATAGCAAGAAGGTCCTGGGTTCAATTCTCAGTCCACCCCAGGACTCCTCTGCAAAAAGGTTTCTGAATGTCAGTGGGACTTTTCTTGTTAAATAAAAGGCCAAAAACAATAATACAAATAGTACTTTAGAAATTATTTATTTGTTTTGGTTGTTTTTTTCGTTGCTAAGTGTTTCACAACCAGGGGGTACTTAAAATGACTTCAGATTTGAAAAAAGGTGAGTATCAACATTACCCTAATTTTTAAAAGTGTTTTATTGTGGTAATTTGTAATATTTGTTTTTAGGATTTTTAATTTTAACATCCCTGAAACAAACAAATGCACTAGTAATAGTAAATAAAAAAAGTGTGGTAACTGACTAAATATCACAAAAACAATGTAAAATCCTGAACCAAAGGCTACATGAAGGTGACACAAAGATTTAAAAGTATTCAGGACAATAGAGGTTGTGCCATAGCCACAACTTAAACAACTAAACTAACAATAACTAAAGTCAAAAGTCTTTTATTTTTATCCCTGTAGAAAGAGAGCAGCATGAGTTGTGATAAGTCCGTGCATGATTTTGTGGATTCTGCGTTAGACTCGACCCGATTCCCAGGGTTCAATGTCAGACTCTGATTATGGACGAACAGTTGGTCTGCCCTGGCAACGTCTCGCACGACTAAGACAAAGCTTTTCTCCTCGAGTTGAATGAGAAGTAACTCTAAGACATTTTCAAGGACAAGACGATGTCATTTCTCTTCAGATATACGTCTACAACCAAAAAAGACTGCTGCGTTCATTTTGGCAACGACACAGAATCTCTCAAAGCTTTTTTCTCCAGACTGCACCGCGCTCTGTGATGTTCCTGTAGAAATCCACGCTTGATCCCACAGACTTACGCAGAGTTCTTAAAGGGTTAAAGTCGAGCTGATTATTGAGCAACAGTTGAAACAGCCTAGAAATGTTGTCTGATGCTGCATTAAATGTGTGAAGAAAGATGACAGTGCCTAAAGTTCCAGTACTAAGTCTGCGTTCAGGCCGGACAGCGTTGGAGTGTCCAATGCGTCCAGTTTACATGTTAAGTCAACTTAAATCTTTGTCTTGAGGCGTCCAGCAAATTTGCGACACAAACTTGCATCTAGCGAGTCGTAATTCAAACTTGCGAAGTAGACGCTCTAACCTGCGTCGAACGCTTTGGTCGCCTCATCTCAATCGTTGAACGTAGCGTCCACCTGTCAGACACTGCTCTGCATCGCGCATATTTGAATATACCATGTATAATAGAATTTTTACAATGTCTAGGACTAATTATGTCCATCAATTTTTGTCCTATCAATACAAAATAAAAATTAAATCAGAGTTTTGCTCTCCTAGTCTATCTGCGGAGAAGACTTTTTACAACAGCTGCTCAAAGAAACTGAACCAAGAGTGGGTCTGGTCAAATCTACATCGTACCAGGCAATCAGATTAACTTATTAGCGTGACGCAGATGAAACAAAGGAGCTGATTGGTCGTCTGTCATTTAGACCAAAATCTAACTTCACTCACCTCACATTAAAATTGTTTTTTTGCTTTGCTCATTGATTCTGCAGAAATCTGCGATGTTTTTTTCATTTGTTTTTTTTTTCCGTCGAGAACATGTTGGTTTTCAGACAGCAGAAGATACGTGTCTCTGATTGGCTAATTAATCTGTCAATCGCGGTTACAGAAATCCGAAAAAGGGACACGATGGCCAGATGATATATTTTATATATCGCCTGAATTTTCCAGGCAAGCGAGTCCGTTCTTTACTAGTGCGCACAGACAATTTGATCTCTACTAACATCATTTGTAAATTTATTGCTTTTTTATGAATTTTTGGAAAAAAATATCTTCTATGTGTTTAAGTGTTGATAATTTATAATCATTCAAATGGTTTACATAATGTGATGTAAAATGTATTTGTGAAGAACTATAGCTAAGGGTTAGTGCTTGAGCCAACAAACATTCCAAAGGACTGGTTTACAGTTGACCTCTGAACTGTCACAAACCAAGAGAGTTGACCTTGCTTGGGTTTTGCAAGTCTGCAAGTCTCAGGTTCAGACTGTGGAGTCTGGGTTTGAGTTTGAGATGAGATCATGGAAATGGACATTCTGAGAAGCAACATCCAACGATGGTGAGAAGACTTGGACTACCAATCAACGTTATTTCTGGCTAAAAGAAGATTCTTGGACAACTGATAAAAGGGACTTTCCTCTATTCCCTCTGTGGGGGGTTGTAGGAGAAGTGAGGCGAGCACGCAAACACATGGGACAACTTTGCGAAGTTTAGAAATAGACGTCGCTTTGTAACTTTTGTGTTATCTGTTTGAATTCAAAGTAAATCTTTTTCTAGTTTGTATCATTTTGAGTCCGGGTTGTTTTTCTAAACAGGATTACAGTCCGGGGAAAGATCAAAATTTCCCTAACAATGATTGTGCAAATTACAAGATTTCCCCCTCACAAATGAAATGCCACATCTCAAGGGGCTTTCCCTAAATAAATATACAAATTTCACGTGATTTTATCAAAATTAAATGTTATTAAACTTATTAACAGACTTTATTTATCTCAGGTGAGGCGGTGTAAGGCAGAGAACATGTTTTTGCTGTTTCTGGTAGTTCAAATAATGAAAATATAGTGTAGTTGACAGCATGACTGACTCAATTTCGGCAAATGACTCTGATTGGGGAAAGACAGTCCAAGTGGAAACAAGGCTGAGTGTATATGAAGAACTATATTTTGAATGTAGTGCTTGTAAATATAACTGTATTTACTATCTAACACAGCTTGTCCTTGATGACACATTTTCATAACTTTCATCTCTGACATGAGCAGTTTTCAAGCTGAGTTCAAACTTTTCCGTAGAGCCATTATCGTGGTCAATATTTCTCGCTGCTCAAACATTATTAAGCCTCCACTGTTCAAATCAGTCGTGTCCTGCATAAATCAGTCCAGTATTTCTTTATTTCTTCTGTCTGAAAAGGACGTTCTCGCTGTCTTCTCCCAAGCAGTATTGAATGAAGGACACTGGCAAAAACAAAGGCTCCAGTCTGCTCTATAGATTAGTCCCTTCGCTGTCCAGATGTGGGAACACTCAGTCCTCCTCCACCGCCGGCGTTTCAAACTGACAGACTGTGCTTTTAGTGAAGGTCTTTAGTGTCTGTCACAGGTGGAATTATGCCTCGGATCAGGATGTCACGATCTCAAATTCTTGTGTTTCAATTGTTGCCAGAAAAAAATAGTTTTCATTCACAATTTTAAAGCCCAAAAATAGTTTCCAGGAAATTCCCAATAAGGAATGTAATGTAATCACGACATATTAGCATTTATTAGATTGTTTTGTCTATGTCAGTTCAATAGTCTGCAATTATGAAAATAAGGGCATAATGCGCCAAGAAACTGTTTTTTTCCCCTCAAGGTTGCCAGAATAGCCAGAATATAGGGGGTCTGGGGGTCTTCCTTCAGAAAATTTTGAACAAAAATTATATTTCTTGTATTCTGATGGATTTAAGCAGTGAGTAATTGGAAAGCATCATTTTTGAAAACTTTCAATGAGTGAAACCCCAAAAGGACAATGTGGAAGAACTCAAATCAGAGTTAAACACATATTCATGATACATTTCTCACTTGTTTCACGTTATCTTGACAGCTGAAAGTCATACTGTGCAAAAGGAGTCAGCAGCATCGGTTCTGTCGTAGAAAGCTTTCTTATTTCCATGTGAACAGGACTTTGATGACTTTATTAAATAAATCTTGTGTTGAGTCTGTATTGACTTTTTGTATGGTGTACTGGTTTGGAAATCTTAGTGTGGAAGCAAAAAAATCACTCAGTAGAATTGTAAATTTGAGTGAGAAAATCTTGAGAGCCAAGCAGACTTCTTTGTCTGAGCTTTACTCCACTCAGGTGAAGAGGAGAGCTCTGAGCTTCTTGTCTGATGACGTTCATTCTCTTCACAGTGAGTTCAGCTTCTGGCTCCAGGTTTAGGTTTCCAGCAATGAGGAGGAACAGATACTGAAATTCTTTTATTCCTGGCTGTCCAGTTTTTAAATGCTGCTCAGGACAGAAGCACATTCTAAAATGTCTTGTGTGTATTTTTACTCTGTTGATGAATAAATATTGTATTGCATTTGGGATCATGTATACTTACATTTAGCCTACTTATACTACTTTGGATGTATTTGTTTTTGCTGCAAAACTAATTGCCTCATGGGGACACAAATAAAGTTAAATGGAGTAAGTAAAAATATCTTACTCCAATGGCAAATATTTTGGCTCAATAAACGAGCTATTTTATAGAGGGATTATTTGTTTATAACTGTGACAACAAGTCAAGCCAGAGCCATTAACCGCTAAAATGGTAAATGGTCTATTTATATAGCGCTTTTTCTACCTTTCCAGGCACTCAAAGCGCTTTACAATCTAGCATCCACTCACCCAGTGTACGCAGACACTGAGGCAGTGTGGGTTAAGTGTCTTGCCCAAGGACACAACGACAATCTACTCCTGTCGTCCCACTGTGGCTCCAGGTGTTCTAATGGTCTACCTTCCAAGTATTAACCAGGCCCTTTCTTGCTTAGCTTCTGAGATCTGACGGGATCAGGCTTTGACAAGCAGGTATGGCCACACGAGAGTTTATCACTGTGCAAAAACAGAAGTTATGCTGCTAAATCAACGTTTGTGAATGAAATTCGACCAACCTGATGAACACAGCTCTTTCTGCAGGCGACATGTGCATGTTAGTCCCTCTATTGAACAAGACAAAAATACCTTGAATTGATTGAAGTTGAGGTAAGTCAATTTTTAAGTTGTAAAGTTGCTTGGGTGGTCCTCTCCAGTTTCACTTTTTGTTTGTAAGTGTTTTAAGCTATAATTGCAACCTAAAATAAATGTCAAAGGATTTAGGAGAGGAAGATTTCATATTTAAAACCTAAGTTCTAAAAATCAGCTACCCCACCTTTAAAATTAACATAAATAAAGACAATAAAAAAAGACGTTTCAGCTGATCTAGATCTACAGTTTTTGCAGTGTAATAATCTTGACATGCCTAGTCATGGTAAACTTGGCCGCAGCTCAAAAAGAACTCTCAGCTTGTCGTCAAAGTGAGAAAAGTTGGAAGAAAATGAGATCATATTTGAGGAATGCGGGAGGTGATTTTACTCAGAATGTGTCCAGTCTGTGACCTTGTGCTTTTAGAAGAGAAGAAAAATGGGGATAGATAGGACAGATTAAAGTACAGATTATAGAAATAAGTCAGAAAAATGCTGCTTTCATGTGTTATCAGGAGGTATGTGGGGTCATGAAGCTACCTGCAGCACAGACGCCACATTAAAGCAGAGTAATAAACAACAGCTCAACGTGGAACCATCCTGTCAAGTCCGTTTTTTATAAAAAGACTTTGAAGAATTGCAATAGTCAAAGTTTATGTATTAAAGGCGAGACATTACAGCAACTTCTTTATATTAAACCAATGATCACAGAAGAAAATTGGGAACTGCTCTCAATTTTATCGGGACCACAACAAAACACTTCTCCCGCACAGGTGAGAGGAAGCTCCGACTTTCCAGTTTATACCAGTGCACAGCTGGGAACACACGAAGAAGAGCTGGGAGGACCACAGCAACACAGACCAGGTATGTAAGATGAAAACAGCAACAAGAAATACATGTTTGTGTAAATATAACAGTAAATAAATGAACAGGATACAAAAAGACTTATTAAAAAGTAGAAAATAAAACATTAAACTTTCATTGGTCAAAATCAATAGTTAATACAGAAACTCAGGAACAGTGATTGGTCAAGCATGTCGAAGCAGATTATTCGTAAACAAGCAAACAAATAATTGTCCCAGAGCATCTCCTTCTCAGCAGGAAAAAAAAAGACGTGAAAAAGAGAAACCCAGAGGGGAAACACATTGAAGGAAGATGTAGATGTGACTGTAAAAAGACTGACATGTGCAGAGTTTCATTCTGTAGAGCCAGAGTCAGTCAGCAGAGGGAAACAACTCATCTAGCAGGACTAGGACAGACTACACCTGGAGAGGCAGGTGGGACTAGTGTTCAGGAGGAGGGAGGGTTAGGTCCTTATTATTAGGTGTAACTCGAAAGACAGATTAGACTAATGACCAACGTAAGAACCCCTGCTAGACTGCGCTAATGAGGATCCGCAATAAACCGATCGCTGATATTCACTGAATGATCACAGAGTATTTTTTAACTTTATGCTGAAAGTCAAAACCCACAGACACTAAATTAGTAGACGCACAATCAGCAGCTCTGCTCTGTTGCTACAACATGAACAGAGCCACGCCATATTCCTTGGCCACACAGCGGACACTTACCAGCGATGCAGGCGTTAGTTGTGTTACTTGACGCTCCAATCACAACGAACATCAACATCAGGCTTTACACTCTAGCTGCAGGTGAACAACACTGTTAAAGCTGATTGGATAAAAAAGAGCTGCTTATCGCCATATCACTACATCTGCCTTTTCCATGTTTAAAATATTTGATACGTTTAAAAAGGTTCTTACATTTTTTGTGAAGAAGCTCTAAGAAAAGTTTCACATGGTGATTTTTGTCCTATTCTCCTGCAGTGTGTCGTCGTCTGTCTGGCACACTTATGCAACAACATTAGCACAACAGCAGCCTTCCATTAGTCTGCCACACAGTACACTTGTAACAATGAGCAAAAGGAACATTACATAATATTTGACAAAAGATCAGGAAGAACGAGCGGTCCTGCTGCGGCTGCTGTGCAAAGTCTTAATTATACCTTAAACCTACTTCTAGTAAAAGGCAACAATCAGAGCACAGACACAATGTATGTATGCAAAAAGTAATAATGGTGGGCTGGTGTGAGACTTGAAAGTTCACATTTAAAAAGTAATGTTTGTTATTTCCTTGCTGTGTAAAATTAAGCTTTGCACATTGGTGGGACCAGGTCACTGTTTTGCAAGTCGGAATTCTGACTCAAGTCTCAAGTCAAAGATAGACAAGTCCAAGTGTAGACCCAAATCATTGAGAAACAAGTCCAAGTCTAGACCCAAGTCATCAAGAGACCAGTTCAAGTTCAGTCCAAAGTCATAGAGAAACGCGTTCAGGTCTAGACCCAAGCCATAGAGAGACAAGTTCAAATCTAGACCCAAGTCATCAAGAAACAAGTCCAAGTCTAGACACGGGCCATCAAGAGACAAGTTTAAGCCTAGACCCAAGTAATCGAGAGAAAATTTCTAGTCTAGACCCAAGTCATCAAGAAACAAGTTCAAGTCTAGACCCAAGTCGCCGAGAGACAAGTACAAGTCTAGACCCAAGTTGTTGAGAAAGTACAAGTCTAGACCCAAGCCATTGAGAGACAAGTTCAAGTCTAGACCCAAGTCATCGAGAAACAAGTTCAAGTCTAGACCCAAGTCATTGAGACACAAGTTCAAGTCTAGACCCAAGCCATCGAGACACAAGTTCAAGTCTAGACCCAAGTCATCGAGAGAAAATTTCAAGTCTAGACCCAAGTCGTCAAGAGACAAGTACAAGTCTAGACCCAAGTTGTTGAGAGACAAGTTCAAGTCTAGACCCAGGTCATCAAGAGACAAGTTCAAGTCTAGACCCAAGTCATCGAGAGACAAGTTCAAGTCTAGACCCAAGCCATCAAGAGACAAGTTCATGTCTAGACCCAAGCCATTGAGAGACAAGTTCAAGTCTAGACCCAAGTTATCGAGAAACAAGTCTTAGTCTAGACCCAGGTCAACAAGAAACAAGTCCAAGTCTAGACCAAAAGTCAGCGAGAAACAAGTCCAAGTCTAGACCCAAGTCATCGAGAGACAAGTTCAAGTCTAGACCCAAGCCATCAAGAGACAAGTTCATGTCTAGACTCAAGTTATCGAGAAACAAGTCTTAGTCTAGACCCAGGTCAACAAGAAACAAGTCCAAGTCTAGACCAAAAGTCAGCGAGAAACAAGTCCAAGTCTAGACCCAAGTCATCGAGAGACAAGTTCAAGTCTAGACCCAAGTCATCGAGAGACAAGTTCAAGTCTAGACCCAAGTCATCGAGAGACAAGTTCAAGTCTAGACCCAAGTCATCGAGAGACAAGTCCAAGTCTAGACCCAAGTCTTCGAGAAACAACTCCAAGAATGGTTCAGTGGTTCCGATTCTGATTTTGAAACACGAGCAAAAGACATGTTTGGATGCTTCAAACAAAGGGGTTATGAGGACAAAACTCAAAATAATGCAATATTAAAAATAAAGTCAACTACGAGAGGAAACCATTTCATTAAAAATGTAAATAAAACAGAGTTTAATAAATGGCATACAGAAAATGATTTAAAGAAATTGTATTTTGTATAATCTATGTTTTGTATTTTTGGACCCTCCTCTAATTGCACTAACAAGGGCACCAACCCTGAAACATATACTGCTAAAAAATGACTTTCCTGCCAGAAGGTCAAGGTTTCAGACTTTTCTTTCATAACCAGTTGGCACGTTTCAATGTGGAACATGTAAACACTGTACTCACACTAACAAGTCTACAGTTTTTAACTCCTTCCCTGCCAATGACCATTTTTTTTGTCATTGCAAACCCAATCGTAGCCTGCCACAGACGTCTATTTCCGTCATAGGCCTTTTATTATATGCAGCAATTTCTGCCTCTCTGAATATTTTATTATAATGGCTCATATTCTTTCACCAAAAAAATCCAACAGGGGAAAATAACAATGAGATGAAGTTTGATTTAGAAAAAGTTTCTTATCAAATAATAAAATAAAAACACTTTTACTTAACATACTTACTTTAACATACTTTACTTAACACTTTTTTTAAATAAAAGTAGACACTTGTATCTGTGAATATTACAATTTGCAAAAAGGCCTGGCAGGGAATGAGGGTCAAAGCCAGAGTAGGGCTGTCTTCCCGTCTATCCAGATGGAACATGTGAAAGTACATGTCTCTTTTTCAATTCCTTGACTCAGAACTCCATTTTAAATCTGTCTATCTTGATTCTGTATAATTTGATGGACTCCCCGCGGCTCACAGCAGTCATATTTCTTCTCCGACAGGCCGGCTAACAGCGTGGAACATGGACTTATTAATTGTCTAAATGAATGGGAAAAGCGCAGTAGCAGATGCTGTTGTTGGACCAGGCCTGGATCTTGTATCTCAGACCTCAGAGGGCTGCTCCTGCTAAGCCTCCGAAAGCTGTCGTGTAGGATTATTATTTAAATGTATTCCCTCTCACAAGCTGCCCGGGTTTATTAGCATGTCTGCCCTTGCTTTTGCCGGCATTTCCAACTTCTATAATACCAATCAAGCTCGGTGTTTGTTTAGCAAGCCTCTGCACTCGGGAGCACAGGTGAGCGCACAGATGATTTTGGTTAAGCATCTGTTTTGCATAAAGAGCTGCAGGCATACATACGGCATTGATTGCATTTATTTTTATGTGTTTGTGAGCATAGATTTATAAATAAGGAATATGATAGGCTACAAGTCTGTGTGAACTAAAAAGAGGTGGTGAAGAGGCACATGGGGACAAAACTCAAAGATTGTTCTGTCAAGGTACTTTCTACTCAGAGCCTCTTAAAGAAATGCAGTCGACTAAAAAGTATTTCTTGTCAAAGCTTTTCAAAGTGAGTTTAAAGCAGAAGTGGGACCAAGTCTAAATGTGGTAAAGCCCACCCAATTTCAGTAAGATATCTTTAAATCAGTTCCCTCCTAGCACAGCTCAATACCTGTTCAGGTGAATATTGGTCTGTGGTATCTTGTCTACATCTAAAAATTTTGCGTTTGTTCAACAAAATCTACTAAGCGTTGCGGCTAACTGCTGTCTTGCTCCTTACAGGTGTGCAAAAAGCCTAAAACACTTGTTGAACATTTTGGAAGCTTAGAATGCATTAAGAAAGTGAACAAATGGAAGTCTAAAATGACTTATTTCTGTTTGTTTAAAATTTTAAGGAAACAAAAATCGGGTACAGCACCTTTAAGTAGGGCTTAAGTTTCAGGTCCGACCCTAACCCAAGTCAGTGCCTCACATGTCCATGTCACGTATAATGCTGCTAGGACATTTCCCAGTTGAACATTACCAGTTTCCTGTTCAAAGTGCTCCAATTGATTCAACTTGTATGTTAAAAAATATGGCTAATGCTAACCTTTAGGCTTAAACTTAAATGTTAAATAATCTGTGACCAATGTTTATATTGGTTTTATGGCTAAGCTTATAAGATTAACTTTTTGTGCTCATATGTGAAGTGAAAAAGTTCCCACTTCTAAGTTCCAGTTCACAAATGTATTTACCAGTTCAAGTGACAGTCCAGCACATTTTTACAAGTTGGAAAAGAGAATTTTCTTAGTTTCCAGAACGCACCATAGGTTCTCTGCTCTTAGTCTTTTAACGTCTTTATATCCAATTACCAAATCAATTTGTATTTTTGCAATTTTATTGTTTTTATATTTTGTCATGTTTCAGCCCCATTTAAAATTGTATTAAATGAATCTCTAATCTCAAAATTCTACACACAATATCCCGATACAATGTGGAAAAAGTTAAAAAATACATTTACATAAGTATTTACAGACTTTGCCATGAAGCTCAAAATTGAGCTCAGGAGCATTCTTTTTCCACTGATCACCCTGAGATGTTAAATTCAGTTGATTGGACATAATTTGGAAAGGCACACACCTGTCTATATAAGATCCCACAGTTAAGCGTGCAGGTCAGAGCACAAACACCAAGCAGAAGGTCAAAGGAACTGTCTGTAGACCTGTGAGGCAGGATTGTCTTGAGGCACAAATTTGGGAAAATATCCAGAAAAAATTCTGCTACTTTGAAAGTCCCAATGAGCCCAGTGGTCTCCATTCGTAAATTATACGTTTGGAACCACCAGTACTCCTCCTAGAGCTGGCCGTCCATCTACACTGAGCGATCGAGAGAAGGGCCTTAGTCAGTGAGGTGAATAATAAATTTGGACCAACACACCAACGAGAAGCGTAGACATTCAGCAGACTGTTATTGGCAGACATGTACTATTTCTGTGCATGGATCTATACCATTGGAAATCCTTACAAACTGACAAAGGCACTGCTGCTCTCAGTCTAATCATGGTCACATTGTGCAAGTCAGAGCTGCTGTGTTACGTATGCTGAGCAAAAGTGTCAATACCATTTAGCACGTGTCTCTCCAGGACTGTAAATAGATCCAGGGGAACAGAAGTGGAGTCCACGTGGAATTAATGAAACCATGTTGACTTATGCTTGGTATAGAAGGTCAAAGTTATGTCAGCTGCACATTACAGGTGTTTAAGATCTTTTGTGATTTTTAGATGTGTCAAGAAAATAACAGGCCACAAACATACGGACATTTACAAAGTTTATTTGTTTCACAGTCGCATCATGTGACAGAGGAACAGAGATGACACAGACTTGTGAAGCAGCAGCGAGCGGAGAACAGTGTGTGTGTCATATGCTCAAGAGCAGACTGTTGTCTTTCATGTGCGCGGTTATAAAAGTGAAACAACAACAACATGATAAAACGCCATTGGATTAAAGCAGGTTTATAAAAGTCACAGGAGAGCGGAGGCTCATTAGAGGTCAGGAGCTGTTACACGTTATGCGCTCATGAAATAAAGTGTTGTCCCTGTTCTAAAGTCTAGTTTAGTTCATCATTTAAGGAGCAGGTGTTGAAGATGACGTGTGTAAGGAAAGAATCTTGCACTTTGACTCTGTGCACAAAGTGTTACATTTATTTACAGATGATAAGGCAATGTTTCTTCTTTCTTTTACATTTTAAACATGTAGAGAGTAAAGGAGGGGGCTTAGGACGCATCCTTGGGGAACCCCATGTATCAGAATCATATAGGTGGAGATACGTGCTTTCATCTTCACCACTTGAGGCCTGTAGGTTAGAAAGTCCAGTACCCAGAAGCAGGTGGAGCCAACTTCCAGAGTTTCTGGGTTAGCGTTTGTGGCACTATAGTGTAAAGGTCCTCGCGCTCGTGCAGCATGTGAACCTCACCATGATGCTCCCTGATAAATAACAGTAACAACAAAAAATCGCGTACAAAAACCATGACTCTGGCCACGCCTTCCCAAACGCGTAGAGGGGCACATCAGGCTTAAAATCCGGCCAACACTCCTGTAGTGTGCATTGTTTAGCAAAATGTCCCCTTTCATTCAAAACGTCCTGTTCTGTGTGTCCTCGAGTCCAGAGATTTTGTTTATCCTTTCTAGGGATGTAACGATAAGCAAATCTTACAATGCAATATTTTTCTATATGAAGATCCAATATTTATCAAGATATTACAGAGGCTCCCCCACAGTATTGAGATCATGCTTACAATAATAAATATTAAAGCCATATTTTCTAGTCATTCATTTTTTTTAATCTCCCAGTGATTCCTTTTCTTGGTGCATATTCATGGCTTCAGACTAAATTTCTCTCTCACCATACAGATTGTGAGATCTTGTTGTATTATGATTTTTTTTTGCATAAAATGTGAGTTAATGTTCTGAAGTCTGAACTATTTTTAATGCAAGTCATTCTGTTTAATATTGTTAGGTGTGGATGACGATATATTGTGACATTTTGGTATCGCAATATCACAATATTATCAATATTGTTACATCCCTGATCTTTTCTTTATTTGCTTTAGGTGCACAGTAGATTGTAAATAATGAAAATACGAGTAAATGTGTGAAGAAAGCTTTGTCGTTAGCTGCCGCACTAACAAGCCCACTTACTCCTTCTTCTTCTGCAACTGACAGACTAGATTCTCTTGTTTGTAAATGTAAAATACAGAAGTGCTGCAGACTTCTCTCATGTGTATGTATTAGAACGGACAGGAGAGAGAATCCAGAGCTGTGTGCTTGTTTTGGGTTGATGGATGAAGCTGAATTGCCCTGAGAAAACCCACCCAGACTCTGAGAAACTTTGATCACAGACAGACCTATATGATCTGAAAAATGACAGAAGTTTTTACTCATATCCCTGCTGAATGTAAGTGCTTTGTATAAAAGTCGTTGAGCCTGGAGCTTGAACTGGTAAAGAACAAACCAGCGTGACGTTCACACATGTTTAACAAAGAAGACTTTCCTTTGTTCATGAGTCACAAGGAGCTTGTAACTTGGCAGGAGTCGGAGTAAAATCAGCAGGATTCAACAACTCCACATGTTCAGCCTGAGATGTGGAAAAGGCAGAAGCATCAGGCTGATTGGATGAAGCACTCACAGCTCTACTTTTTACAGAAGCAGGGTTTTGTAATTGGGCCAACATTTTCAGAGTTCTTCTTTGGGGTTAACAAACTAAGAGATTAATCACAAATAATAGATAGTGGAAATAATTGTCAACTAATTTGGCAATTGAATAATCATCATATTGGGATTGAACAGAATATTGATGATGAGCTCACGCCAGATGGATCTGTGTTGAATTCTTCCACTCTATCCACCAGGAACCTCCCCCACTGAAAGGATTCGGAAAAAGGTGGGACGTTCAATGAAATACTTTGATCTGTCAAGTTTGTTTTTAACCAATAACAGGAATGAATCATATTGACACATCTTAAGATAATGTCAGACACTAAAGCTTGGTCACTGTAAAGCAGCTTTTGTCTGTGGAAAAGAGCTGTACAAATAAAGCTTACTTAATTACTTACACAGACTTCTCTGCTCTTCTGTATTTCTAAAACAGAAACAATAGCAGCAGAAACATGCCAGCTTGCTGTCGTCTTTGCTAACAACCCCCTCAACTCGCCGTGCTACAATGTGTTTGGGCCGTTAAACCACTGGTTTGGACTCCAAACCAATCGTCTGGTGGATTTTCTCAAGTTTGTGAATTCACAAATATCACCAGAATCCGTCTGACTGAACAGATTTGATGAGTTATGAAATTTAAACTCGATCTCATAAGAAAGCATATTTATAAACCACAACATAACAGGACATGTCAAAAGCATATGATTAGCATGAGTTCACGCCTTTTTTGCGTAAATATGCCACCTGTTGTAGCCTCTGTTAATTTCTGTGGCGGTTGTAAAGATGTGTTATTATTTATTGTTTATGTATTGCTATTTTAATCTTAACCTACCCCAAGCCCCAGCCCTAAACCTACCAATTTTAGTAGCTTGAACGCTAAACTTACCCATTAAGACGGAAAGACATTGTGCGATTTTTGACCCATTTTAGGACGATTTTTCACTCGTGCGACAATTTTGGAGATCGACTCATGTGTCGTGCACCGTTTAGTGTAGATGTGATAACGAGACGCGATTAACACCTCAGTCATGACCAGCTTCTGATCAACAATTGTAGGATCACAAGAAAATCAAACTTATTTGAAATCCTGGTTGCTCCTCATGGGAACATCGCTCTGTAGAAACAGACCCACAATCTTTCACAATACCCATGAACAAATAATGTTTGTTGTTAAACACGAGGCATCTCCACTTCCGGATTCTTCCTCTTCCACTCCACCTTTTATGTTGTACTTCCAGATACAGGAGTCTGATGTATAGTGTGAGCTCTCAGATCACATAAGACCATCTGGCCGTGTAGTGTGAGAACATGAATCGTGAGCTGCTAACCTTTGACCCTAGAGATTCACTTGAACAGTCTGAGCAGGCACTGCATATCTATGATTGAAAACATTGCACAGTGTCTACTCGCCTTTAAACTCCACGTGGCTTTAACCAAAACTTGTGTGTATTTTACATTATGAACTACTGTGTCACTTTTACGCTTTTTCATATTGTGCAATATACACAGCATACTGTATAAACAGAAAAAAAAGTATGCTCATTGTACGCTATTTTTGTCTCACCGTGTACATAGACTTTCTTGTGATACTGTGTTGGCATTTTTTTAAATTTAGTGTTTTTGATGCAAACACTAGTTTGTCTGAACATTACCATGAGATAAAAATATAGTGAGTTTTGCATTCTATTCTTGATTACTAAAAGAATATTCAGCAAGCTTATATATAACCAAAATAATTGTTCAATGCAGCCCAATTATTCTTCCACTGGTGCAAACGTTTATTTTCATCTGACATGACAGACAATAAAGAACTGACCATGCACAAATTACGTCTTTTAAAATCATTAACTTAATTGACCTTTTTATTTTATAGCAATTCAGTATGTTAGTAGTTCAGTAAATATTCCTTTTTATGTTCTGATGGAAGCTTTTGCCTTACTAAACGATGAACTATGAAATCCCATCCATATTCTTTTATCCTTGCATCAGGTTTTTGGCTCAACAGAACTCAGCGGTTGCTTTCTTTATGACACGGCGGTCGACTATTATTGCAAATACAAAAGTAACAAAGCCCCAGAGTGTGTTCTCCCATCTCCAAAATGAGTCTGTCTGTGCTCTGCTGTGTGCTCTTTGGAAAACATTCACTCAGCAGACCCACGCACATGTTCAAAGTCATTTTATCTCACTTAAAAAAAGCCACTGTCAGTTCACTTTGGAGCCGGCTACACGGGGGATATTTCCATCGCCATTCTTTCAAGTTTGTGTTTCAGTGGCGGCGACAGAAGCAAAGCTATTTTAACCAAAAACGTGGGAAGATTTGAGTTTCTATTCTGGCTTTTTGAGCAGCCTATAATTATCTGTTAGCTGTTGATAATTTGTGATAGAAAGTCATTATAACTTCAGTGTCTGCGTACGCTGAGTGAGTGAGTCTTGGATTGTAAAGCACTTTGTAACTGTGACTGAACAGATCTAGTTAAAGCAAATTTGAGGTTATTATTTTTATCCCAAACTTTATTCATTTGGGTTTTTGTCTGTTTTGTTGGTAACACCACACACAGTTATCACTATGTTTGTTTTTGGAAATATTCCATCCACCCATTTCACAAAGGCAGCAGTCTGAGCAGGGAGGTCTACACTTACCTTTAAAGCATTTATAAAGTGCTATTCTATACACACTTTCTCCAGCTCTTCCAAAAGTGTTCCCAACAAATTCAAAGAAAGAAAGCCCCTCCAGTGTGTCCTGGGTCTTCCCTGGGGTCTTCTCCCAGTGGGACACATCACCAGGGAGGCATTCAAGAGCAAATCCCAGAGCCATGTCCTCTTGGCCTAAGGAGCAGCGTTTCTACTCTGAGTTCCTCATGTGTCACTGAGCTCCTCACCATATCTCTAAGGGAGTGTCACCCTGTGGAGGAAACTCATTTTGTCCACATGTGTCCATGGTCTTGACTTAGCTCCTTCTTCATCACAACGGTCCAATACAGCGATGCTGCACCGATTCTGTCAATCACATGCTACATCTTTCCCTCACTTGTAAATTGTAAACACTGGGTGAGTAGATCCTATATCTATCTATAGTAAATGGTAAATAGTCTCTATTTATATGGTGCTTACCTTTCTAGACACTCAAAGCTCTTTACAATTAAGGATCTACTCACCCAGTGTACGCAGACACTGAGGCAATGTGAGTTGCCCAAAGACAACAACAGTCCACTTTTGTCATCCCACTGTGGCACATGGTGTTCCTGCGGTCTCTCATCCAAGTACTAACCAGGCCCTAACTTGCTTAGCTTCTGAGATCTGACGGGATCAGGCTTTGACAAACAGGTATGACCATGACTCTTGAACAAGACCCTGAGATACTTGAACTCCCTTTGGGGAACCACTCCACCACCTGGAGAGGACAAACCATCTTTAAAGTTCAAGAACCTGGCCTCAAGTTTGGAGGAGCTGAATTTTATAACCGCTGCATCCCGCTTGGCTGTAAACTGTCCCAGTGTATGTTGCACGTCCCGGTTTGATAAAACCATCAGGACAACATCATCTGGAAACAGCAGAGATGAGATCTTGTGGTCCCCTAACTGGACACTCTCTTGTTCCTGGCTGTGTCTAGAAAATCTGTCAATAAAAACAACAAACAGAACCGGTGACAAAGGGCAGCCCTGGGGAAGTCCAACAGGAAACAGAACTTACTCCTGACAATGTGAACACAGCTCCTGATCAGGTCATACAAGGACCAGACAGCTCTGAGTAAAGAACCCCTGACCTCATACTCCTGGCACACTCCCCACAGGACACAACGAAGGACATAGTTCAACGCCTTCTTCAAACTCACAAAAGAAACGTTCATGAATCCTCAAGCACCGACTGTGAGCATAGTGCTGGTCTAGTGTTCCACGAGTGCTACAAAAACCTGGGGAAACAGTTGGAATATTCTCTCTAATACTCTGGAGACGACTGAGAAGTGTGTTTTGCAAAAAAAAAAAAAAAAAAAAAATACATTATATTCCTTATTTCTTATGTCAGGAGCTGGAGAATTACCCAAACGTGACCAAGTGTTTTTGATAATGTTTGATGAATCAACCATTTCTATCGAGCACAAAAAGAACTTTCACGACTCGAGCAGACTTACGTTCTTTTCCATAAAGTGCTGACATGTCTGTAAGTGTCCCACCGGGATGTTAAGTCAATAAAAGCTTTTGTGAGCCGCGGTTAGCTGGTTCTGTAAGTCTGCTTTATGTTCAGTGCTGTCGACAGAACCAGCCCGTCCGTGACCTATGTCCTCCGCTTGGTGAAGCAGCTCCAGACCAAGCAAACGACAAACACAGATTAGCTCTGATTTATGTGAACGCAGCGCTCTCTTCAAATGGAGCTGTGTGCCGGAGTTAGATTAGACACAGTGTAGAGCTGCAGGCCGGAGGCACAGCGCTCTCACACTCTTACAAACAAAGGGAAAACATGTGAATCTACAGCTGTTTATGAAAAGCTACAACACCCACACGCAAACTACAAAACACCCAGCTTATTCTCCACCACAGCACTGATTTTAATTAGTATTTCTGCCTGACACTTTTAGGAAATTACACACTTGCAGAGACTGTGCCTTCTCTGACCTTGACAAGTTTAAACACAAAGCTCCAGCAGCACTATTCAGCACACAGGTCAGGTCAGACTCACCAACAGCAGCTGTCTCTGAGAGAAAGAACAAATACTCTGGTAAACTGAGCAGACTGTTTGAACAGGTCTTATCGCGGCGTGCAGTGACCCACATCCCGTTTTGGCTGAAGGAGCTTCGGTGTCAATTTGAGCCACAATAATCATTCACTCTCTCATTTCTTCTCCAGACCTATGCATGTTTTTAGAAGTGGAAGGAGAAGCCACAGTAATTCAATTCAATTCAATTTATTTGTATAGCCCAAAATCACAACAGCAGTTCTCTCAGCGGACTTTACAAGATGTTGATTTAGCAAACAAGATTTGTCAGAAAATCAAACAGTGAAACATTTGGTCAATGTCAACAGAAACAATGTAAAATTAGAAACAATCATTATTAGGAAATGCAGGCAGATTGTTACAACAACAAAGTGGCAAATAAAATTTGTCCCAGAGCATCCCCTGTCCTTAGACACACTTAGTAACACAGGGAGAACATGCAAACTCCACCAAGAGAGATCGTGGGATGTTGATTTGGTCCGATTTCCACCCAGGCTCACTGCAATGAGTATGTAGACAAATTTAAATGTGTATGTATTCCACACAATGTGTTCTTTTTACTGTGTCTATGATAGGCATCGCTGCCCCGGTTCATTTCTATGGTGGATGCAAAATGTGCATGCTTTATGAATATTAAGGAAATCCTTATTTCAACCAAAGACATGCAGGTTATTGAACGCTTGGTGGTGGTCAGGGTTGAGGCGCCAGGTGTTTAGGCGACTCACGTCATTAGCTTCAAAGGCTGCGCAACTGCTACGGAGGTCGGGGCACAAACATGTGGAATCAACTTGTTGAACCCAAAGAAAATGTCCCCAGATGACTTCAACTAAAACACCTGTCTATAAGACACTAAGAAAACAGTGTCTCTATCTGTATGTATAATAAGAGACATTTGATTCTGTGTCTATTATACTCCCTTTTTTGCGTATAATAGACACACAAAAAAGGGCTAGAAATGTGCTCATAATAAGTTATTAACATACAAGAAAACAAAAAGAAAGTAGTGAGTGCCAGAAATCAGATCAGCAGTTGCTCTTCAAGGATCAAGCGGCAAGAACTACTATTCTTCATGTGTATTTGTATTTATAATGTTTGTCAATATTTATTGTATTGATGTGGTTTGGCAGTTTCATGGTTCACGTTCAAGGTTCAAGGTTCAAGGTTCAAGGTTTCTTTATTTGTCTCCCGAGGGAGAAATTTTTCTTGGACCAAAAGGGGCTGCTGCACACACCAAAGACACAGTGCCACAAAAAACACACAAAAAAAACAACAACAAACAAAACAAAAACAAGATGCAATACATCCCTCCTTACATTCTTACATCATTTTTGATTTAACAGTTTTACTGAAACCGGTACAAATGAATGCTTGTATCTGTTATTTCGACACAGTGGTACCCTGTACCTCCTCCCTGAGCTCAATAGCTCATATTCAGGGTACAACACATGTGTGGGGTCTAAGAGGATGTTCCTGGTCTGTCTCCTCATGGACTGTTCATAAAGTTCCTGGGGGCTCAAAGGGACAGCACTGCCCATAATTTTCCCAGCTGTTCGAACCAGATTCAAAATTTGACTTTTTGATTTGACAAGTAAGTTTCCAAACCAGCTGGTGATTCCATATCTGAGAACTGACTCAATGGATGCTCTATAGAAAATGAGCATGATGTTTCGACATACACCAAACAGTCGGAGTCTACGCAGGAAGTGGAGGCGCTGATGTATTCTGCTACAGACAGAGGTCACCTGTGTATGCCAGCTCAGATCTCTGTCAATGTGGACTCCCAGATATTTAAAGGAGCTCACCTGCTCTATCTCATGACCATGAATGGTCACCTGGCCATGGTCACCAGCTGATCTGGGGTCAATCACCATTTCTACTGTCTTACATGTATTGATCTGCAGTTTGTGTGAATCACACCAGGTCACAAGCTTCTCTACAGCAGCCCTATGGAGCTTCAAATTTGATGTCTTTGCCATCTCACATCACGTGACCGTCTCACATTACTGGTATTTAAAGCCACCTGGTGCTATTCATTGTTTTAAGCAATGATGAAGACCTAGATGTGGTTGAAACGCGTCGCTCTGTCCCTGTAGCTCTAATAAAGGACTTTTAATTTAGCCAGTGTGCCTCGGGTCTCCTTTTCGTCTCCTTATAATAAGTTATATGACATGTTGTAGAACTCAATACGTGCTCAATACGTCGATCGCAATCTGCCGGTCGATCACCGAGGCAGGAAGAGTCGATCGCGAAGCCCTGGTTATGTGAAGTACTGTAAGATACAATAGCACAAGTCTTTTTATCACCTCTTCAGCGGGACTGCTTGGTTTTGAGGTGCTGAGCGCTGGTTTTCGGCTGCTCTGTTTCTGGCACGTAGCCTTTTCTGCTGTGCACTCAACATCCGATGCAGGGTCACAGATCACACGGGTTCCAGAGCCGAGACTCACGAAACACGCACACTCTGTAATGTTCCAGACTCTAGTAAAGTCACAACACGCTCCAAGTGGTTGTACAGCCGTGGAATACAAGCACTCCAAATCAGACAGCCACAGTGTACCTCAGCCAGAGAAACAAAGCTCAGGCTCTAAAGCGCACAGACAGAGCTTGAAAAGGGAGAAAGAAAAGCCGCAGGAGGAAACAGGTCCATAACAAATCCGCACTAAGAAGTTTGTTTTTGATGTGAGCCAAAGTTGACTTTCTCTAGGTCTCAAGCCCCTCCCTGAGCGTTACCATGGTAATCACTAAACCAGTCATAATAGACACAATTATTTTACAGGTTTAAAAGTCCTACATGTTAATTGAATTGTTCTAATAAATGTATTAAAGTACAATTATTTATGCTCTTATATTTTACTGATGTTGAATTAATAAAAAAATAATGATTGGAATTTAAAGTGATGATAAAAAATATATAATTACATAAAAAAATTTATAGATATATATTTGGGCCTCACCTCAACTCAAAGTAGATCGCGAGCTGGAAAAGTGTGAGCACCCCTGTTGTGAAAGTATAGAAGTATAGATACACATTTCTTTGAGACCGTGTTGCCTTACTGGAGTCAGAGCTCTTACCACTGTGCACAAAAAGTTACTTAAATAAACGTAGCTGGTCAAACAGGACTTGATGCTGCTTAAATCTGCAGACTGTGACTGTTTCCTCCTGGTCTGTAGTTTCACACTTCTCAAAAGCTCAGCGAAGCTTATCTCCACGTTGGTTTCTCCGTAGAGACCAGTCATTTGTTCACTGGGCAGCTGCTTAGCTCTTTGGTACAATAATGCTCATCAAGCACTTGAACCGGCGCAGTAAACACAATTAGGTTTCTGACGCAGAATCGAGTGATGGCACAGACTTTCATGGCACGTCGTTAAGAGGCAAATGTGTGACGTGAAGAGCTCTGAAATGGCTCAAACAGAACGATTATGCCTGATTAAAATTACTCGTGAAAAACTTTTGGGAAAGAGGAATTAGCTGATTATGAACGAGGTCAAGTTAGTTCAAGAGAAGGAGCAGAAATGTGGAGCTGCAGCGTGAAAAGCATCTGCAAACAGGACTATTTTCAGATGTTCTAGTTCAGAGGTGAAGGAAGATACTGTTTTATTTTCACCAGGTTATAACTGTGTTCTCATTAGTTTTCTCAGAGTTGTGTTAAAATTGAAAAGTGCTTGTTTTAATAATCTTGGGTTTTATGCACTTGTGTGTGCTGTTTTGTACTCTGTTGGGAACGAGATGCAAATTTCAATGGGACTTCCTGTAAAAAACAAACAAAAACCAAACATGTATATACAGTATTTCCCCTACCACTTATCCCAGCCCACTTGTCTGTATTTACTTAGATTACTTAGATTCAAACATCCAAACATTTAAACTTTTTGATCCAATGTGTTCTCATAGATTGTGTAAAATAGAACGCCATGCCCTCTGCCTGCTTTGGTGTGAAATTACATGCTCGTTTTTTCTGGCGTACTATGAACACATGATGTGGTTGACGACAAACACAAGGTTTTTCAAGGGATTAACGACTAACTTTAGGTCTGAAGTTGCAAAAATGGTTAAGTTTAGGTCTGGGGCTTGGAGTTGGTTAAGTTTAGGATTAGGATTGTGTTAGTCTTCATGAATAATAACACGTCTTAACATTCACCATTGAAATGAACTAGGACAGAAACGCGTGAAATACACACTCACAAAATAGAAGTTGCGTTCATATAACACGCTGTTTACAATAGCGTGGCATAGACATTCTTATCCATGAGAACAGGCTGTTTTGATCATAAATAGTCTTAAATAAAATCATGTTTTTGTCCTTTAGATTTCTTTGCTGAACTAAATAAACAATAAAATATTATTGTTATTTTCCTTTGAGGAGTCTTGCTTGGCCACAAAATAGACTGTTATTGGCCATACCAGCTCGCTAAAGCCCGATCCCGTCAGATCTCAGAAGCTAAGCATGTTGGGCCTGGGCAGTACTCAGATGGGAGACTAGTCTGGATCTGGTGTGTGTATGAATGGTTGGTGGTGGTTGTAGGGCCAATTGCGCAAAATGGCAGCCTCGCTTCCGTCAGTCTGCCCCAGGGCAGCTGTGGCTACAATTGTAGCTCACCACCACCCAGTGTGGGATGAATGAATAATGCAGATTGTGAGGCGTCTTTGGGTGCCTTGAAAAGAGCTGTATAAATCCAATGCATTATTATTGATTGGCCGAGAGGAGGGGCTCCTTTTTTGTATTTTTATAGTAATGTGGATTCTTTGTGTGTATTTTTCACTAAATGGCGTAAAACATATGAAAATTTAAGGCAGGAGTGTCAAACTCAGGCCCTGGGGCCAAATTCAGCCCTCAAGAAGATATCATGTGGCCCCTGAGCATGATTTCGGATTATTATTGATAGTGGCCTCTTATATTGCTGAGATGTGACTATTAAATGTAATATGCACTGGGATGCAGCAAAAAGCAAACAATCTGTCCAAAGTTTTGTTACAATGAAATAATGTGCAATATAATGTAATGTGACACAATATAATTCTGGATATACAGTAAATGTGTTATATTAACTTTATACAGCCCTATTGCCATATTTGAACTTAACACAGAGGAACCTAAATTTTAAAATGCGGACCTGACCAACTCTGACTCTGATCGATTTGGCCCTACCGCTATTTGAGTTTGACACCTGTGATTTAGGGCATTTTTATTGTTGAGCAACAAATATGTCACTTATTAACTGAACTAAAACATCTTATTTAAGCAGAGAAATGTAATGAGTTTTTCTGTGTGTGATCCAAAAGTCTGTATCAGTGAGTTCCTGATGTTTTTTTGTGCTTTTCTGCCACTGTTTTCCTTCTTTAGCAGCAGTTGTTGTTGGTTATATTCATGATCAGACTGTAGCTACTTTTAGTTGTGTTTTGACTCTTACAATAGAAATTGTGTTTAGTCTCCATTGACTTTCATTCATTTTCGCCACTCACTGCTGACTTTAAAACGCCGTGATGTCATCTGCACAACCTCTTTCATGATTTTAAAGTGTCTTGATTTTTTAATTCTTATGCATGTGAGGGACTTTGAGCAGTTTGTGTTGCAGTAAATACTCTAAACAAGAAAAATTGACTTTGACAGAATAATTAAGGTCGTCAGTCTCATGATGCTGCTCATTAGTAAGTCATTGTGTAACTTTAACACCAAAAACTTTACTTTGTGTTAAGGGAAATCTGTTCAAAAAGCACTTATAAGACAAACCGAGTATCAGTGTCTAAAGATGCGTGACTGGGCTGTAAACGGCACAGACACAAACACACAGACATGTCAGCGTGACGAGCTCTGGATTCAGACAAGTGACCTGTGTTTGTCCTGCGTGAGTCACCTCCACCTCCGTTTAGTCCAACATCCACCACACTGTCGCCTCATTCACACGTCTGACTTCACAAATACACTACACACAAAAGCCTAAAAATCTGCTTGGTGTAGCCTTATGAACCACCAAAGACACATTTTGAACTGTATTTTTCCATCATCTTAGAGGGACAAAAGGAATGCAGTCCTTCCCCCCCAAAACTGATCAAGTTTTACGACCCTCTGTGTCTCATCAACGGCCTGTTGATTCTACCTCAAAGCCCCTGCTGTGACTTTACAGACACTGGCAGGACAAAAACTCTTACAAGGACATCTACTTTCATGTGTGTTTTCATGTGTTCTCATGTCTGTATCCTTGTTGAAATATGCATTTGGAAATGTTCTGTCCTTTGTCATTTCTTCATACATTTTTGATTGTGAAAGTCATGCTTCATATCTAATCTGCCAACACAATTGAAGATCTAGCAATTGAGATGTCAATATGTTTTCAGTTGTGTTATGTTACAGTATGTATGTTCTTGTTAATGGAATAAGTTAATAATAGCTAACTGTTTACCAATTTATTTTTAAGTAAGGACATACATGTTGCCCTCAAAGTAAGCCGCTCCCAGGTCATAAGAGTCCGCCTCTTCGACTCCACAAAACCCCCCAACTTGAGTCTTCTCTCACACACACGGTGGGACACACTTCTACTTGGAACTTCCTGGCTTCTTGACATCTACCTCCTTCACGTGCTGAACGGGGGTTGGAAAAGCCGTGAGGGCCTCTGGCCCTTGGTGGCCCCCTTCGGGGGTCAGCCACCCTGCTGCAGGAGCTGATCAGGCCTTTGGACAATTCTCCAACCAGCATCAACATGCTACAGAATGGGACTCAACTACTGCTAAACCCATCGAACAGCAGCAACTGCACCCCTTCGATCATGGCCCAAACAAGGAAAGGCTCCAACTTCGAGGAACACCAAGGAGCAACACATCTCCGGCCTCAAATGGGACGCGTAAGACCAAAAATGGTGGCTGAACAGAGTGGCTCAAGGGTAGTTAGGAAAGTCTTGTTACTCCTAATTTAAACCAAATCAGATCTTACCATTGAAACTAGTGTTTACTGTAACTGTTTGGAAATGAGTGATGAATGTTTATGTTTGTTTTTGTTTATTAAACCACACAAAATGTTACTGGTTATGGCTTTATAATTAGGATTTTGTCACTGTAATGAGAGAGCGCGCCTTCAGACAGACAACGAGGAGTGTATAGGTTTCTTTTAATTGAGTTAGACTTTAAATGTTAACTCTGGTGCCCCAAATTTGATTAATTTTATTAATCGCCTATACAATATAATAACTAATAATTAGCAATTAGTGCGCCATGCCACAATTAGCCGATTTTTAGCTTATTATATTAAAACAAACCACTACATATCTGGTGCCGCGTGAGGCTGGTATCACACTAATGTAGTAATAAATAAATCTACTACATTGGTCAAAAATTATCTGTTGAAATTAAATGTTCCAATTAGAAAGTAAAAACAAGACGTATTCAGGCGACTCGGCAGTGCAGCAGTTCAGCTCTCAGGAGGCCTTTTTATGTGGAGTTTGCATGTTCTTCTTGATTTCCTTAAGATACTCTGGTTTCCCCTCCACTAAAAGCATGTACAATAGGCTTGCTTCTCTCCCTTGAAGACTGTGGGACTTTCCTGTTGGGACTTTCCTATGAATAAGAGATTATGGCAAGCACAGTTCTGTATGTTTATGTTTCTGAGGCAGTCAAATCTGTTAAGTAGGTCTCATAGCTGTTAGTCGTTAGTTTATGGAGAAAGAATGCAAGGAATCTATAACATCCAGTCAGTTCATGTGCTGCTAACGCTATGTTCACATTCACTAACAAAAAACTATTATTCACAAGGACTTTCAAAATACATGTTTCTATTGTAGAATCGACACACTGTAGCTACAGTAAAAAGAGTTGGAGCCCATTCTCACAGAATTGCAAACCTCCACACATTTTGTCCTTTTTCTCTGTTATGCTATAATATTTGTTGCTGCCAGAGTTCCTTTATGGTGAAAGAAATTGTTGATTTTTAACAAAATCCTAATCTTAAACTAATCAACTTCAAGTCCCAGACCAAAACGTGCACATTTCTGTAACTTCAGAAGTGAATTTAGACATTAAACCCAAAGAAAATGTCCCGACATGGGCTTCGACCAAAAAAAAGCTGTTTACACAGACAAACAAGAGGTTAGAAACGTGTTCATGAACATATCGGGCAAAAACAAAAGTTCTGCTGCTAAATCCAGATTTGTGAATGAAATTCGAGCCTACGACCCATAAAAGTTACATTTAGGTGAGTGAAAAACAACGAGGAAAACAGTTGTCTCAAGCTTCAGGAGACAGACGTCTGTCAGACCGGTCCAGACCTGATACAAACAGCTTGGATCATGTCCCGTTGTTTTATTCAAAGAAGTTTCCCCAGCAAAGCAGATGGAGAGGGCAGAAAGTGACTTTGACCGGAAATCCCTCTATAGACACACATTTCTATGAAACCATGTTAGGAGTTTTCACACAGTTTCCCCATTTAAAGCTCACTCATAAAGGACTGAGGACACTTTACAGACTTAAGCTCCTGCTCTGGGGCAGCTTCATGTTTGACTAGAAACACAAGCACCTCCAAAAGTGTACACAGCACTTTTGTCTCACTGCAAGAACAAAGACAATTTAAAAGTGCTCTCAGGCTGTGTAACGACCGTAGGCAAAAACAGACTTGAACAAAAGCAATTCTTTTTGGATTGTTTTTATTGGACTAAAAACATGTTTAAAAGAAGTGAGTTTTAACTCTGAGCAGGCTTGCCTCTCCCTGAAATCCACTCTTTTCGTCCAGCTCAAGGGTGGGCAATTATTTTTGCCTGCAGGCAGGTTGTATTTATATTTAGACAAGTGTCAGAGAACCGGACCACGCAAATTGGTGTAGCAAAATCTCATTATTGTCATCACCTTTCTGTAAAATGATGGCAATTTGAGCTGTTATTTTATCTATTTTTTGTGTGAAAACAAGCGCAGACGCATGTATAAAGATATAAAATATAAAGAGTAACATTTATTCTCAGAAATGTGCCGAGGGCCTGATTAAAATGGTCAGAGGGCTGCATGTGGTCCAGCCTGTTTCCATGGAAATGTTCCTTTTAGCTTTAAGATGGCATTAAACAGATGTATGTCTGTGAATTGAAACTTTTACGATAAACTGTTTATAAACAGCTGTTCCGAAACTTATGAGTAATTAAAGACGAAAATTATGAATAACTTTCAGCATGCGTTCTGTTGTTCATCACAGATCCATGCGCTGGTTTACAGAGGTCAAAGAAAAGAAAAAACACTCTTCAAATACTCTGATGCTAATGTGTGAAGGGACTGGCTGGTTCCTCTAACTTGGAGACTTAGTTCTTGCTCCTTTTTTTGCTACAAAAGCTCCTCTGGACTTTATATGAATGAAAAAAACATGTCCTCATTGCTTTAAATGTAAAAGGCAAAGTAACAAGTAAACCAAACCCACATTATTATAAACCCAGTCTATGAGCGTGAGGAGAAAAAGAAAAGAGACTCAGTGAAACCCAAATATTCCTCTGAGACAGTTGGATCCCACAACACAAACTGAACCATTGTTTTAATAGTTGTACAAAGAAAGTTTACTCTGTTTCAGCCAAAATCACTCTCATTAAGCTCAGCACTGGAGCATATGTACCGCTTCAGGGCGTCCTGCTCCAGTTTGGGACGAACAAACTACAACTGCAGGGTCACAGCGGGTCAGGTTCACGAGCTGGATTAGAAGAAAACCATTTCCATATTTAGTCGAGTTTGATGTAGAAGTGACACGTTCAGAATTGGCGTGAGAGCAGAATACTGCACCAACTGTGCTGTACTTTAAACAGATATATACAGACGTTTCCAATCAAATGTACAAAAGTCACTGCAGTCCATAGCTTTTGGAGGTTTCCATATGACAACATAATTTCAAAAGTAACTTTGAAATAGAATTAGAGTAGTATTACAATCTCATTTACAAAAAGCCAAAGTTCTGCTCACGATCTCACATAAGTTCTCAGTCCAAGCCGTTGTGATCAAAGATGGCGGACACTTTGCGTCAAAGACTTTGCTGACTCACGTTCGCTGCCATAATGGCTGATAGCTTTAGCCTTTTGCTAGGTGCTCTACAGGCTAAAGCGGTGTTTCCTAAAATTTCCCCATAGCACACTTTTATAATTTTCTGTGGCACACCACCTACTCAAACTATTTCGGAAAACAACATAATTTAATTTAGTAAATACTGTCGGTTACACTTTAAAGGGAAACTATGGCCCTTTTCTGGTGAAGGACCCGCTTTACTTTTTGTAAATTTGTGCTTGTATGTTCCTCTAAACTTACTATATGCAAAGAAAGAAGAATGTGAAACAGCAAAACCAAGTTGTATAGGTCAGCTCTGTGGAGAGGCAGCTTTGCTCACAATAACAATGCATTTTGAATAAAATTACCCTATAGTCCAGAGATGGACAATTACTTTTCACTAAAGGGCCAAACCCAGACCAGTGGCAGAAGACCAGACTGTGAACACTGGCATAAAAAATGGTTGGGCCACTCCAGTAAACCTCAAACAGTCAATTTTTTTTCAAAATTCTTGGCATTTTACAAAAATGAAAGTATATGAGAAAAAAATGTGTATTATGAGAAAAATGTGAAAGTAAGCTTTAGTAAAAGTCTTCACTGCTGCAGCAGCCAAATGCAAAGGAAAAATGTTCCCACGAGGACAATAAAGTGTACCTTAACCTTCACCATAAAATAAAAATAAATAATAGATATTTAGAAAAACTTCTGTGTACGTCTGTGTAACGTCTGTGTGTTGACTTTATTGTCATATGATTTAATTCTTGCTAAGTTATCACATGTTTCTCGTACAATTAAAATTAAAAACTTCCACTTTATTCTCATGAAATGATTTGCTTAATTTCAAAATGTTAAGCAAAAGTTTTTGTCTTTTGTACTTAAAAATCTTGCTGGGGGCCTGATCAAAACAGGTCGAGGGCCGCATCTCGCCTCTGGATGAGAAAAGAGTGTCCTAAAATCTAGGACATCTTTTGCATATTCAACCAGCAAACAAGATAGAAACACTTCTTAATCCAATCACTTGTGAACTTACTATCAAATTAAACATTGCAGTTTTCTGAGTGTGAGAAGTGTGCAAGCTCTCTCCCAGTTTCAGCAAAATCTAAATGAAACGTGCTAATTAAACTCAAGTCAGAACAAAGGCAGCAGCTACAGTACACAGTGAGTTTCATAACTGACAGACAAATCCATTTTTTATTTGTGCAGCAAGTTCATTTGAGCAAAAACTGTGAAAAAGAAAGAAGTGATTTCACCAGTTTATTCACAGCTCCAAATCGCAGCTGCTTTTGTGCCAGGTCTGCCACGTTCATAATAAATGTGTTTCTTATGTGTGCTTGTTTTGGTTCAATGTGATCATCTAAAATAAAATGAAAACTAAATAAATCCTTGTGGTTATGCTCCTGCTGCAATGACAGTCATAAAATCTCCATTTATTTGTATATTCTGACAACAAGAACTGGAAAGAAATCTATACTTGAGTGATAAAGTTTTCGAAAGGAGTCCCCCAGGGGTCAACATTAAGCCCACTCATATTTCAGAAATACTTTAGTGCATATGACAGGTTAAACCACATTTCCCAGTCAAGTATAGTAAGAATTATTATTTTCAAGATTTGACTAAACCTTTTGCTTGTTGTGAAGACAAATATGAACTGTTACCTAGCAACCACATTGTAAATACGGAACAAAATCTACATAAATGACACAATAGTTACAACTTGACGAATGATAATACCACACAGCACTTTAGTTTTGTTAATAATTGTTTAAACTCCAATAAATCCGTGCCAGTTGTGAATAAATTGCCGTTGCATTTTGGTGCTTTTTGATGAAGTTTAGAGCTCCTGCACCCATGTGACTAAATTTGCTGCGACACGTGACACTACCTTTGAATTTAAGAGAAAGAAGTCTGAAATTTAGCTTCTGTGGTTTATCCTTGGCATTAAATGAGTCCGTAAATAATTGTATGTATTAAAAACAACTCCATTAGTGACCATTTTGTGGCCTGACTTTTCTTTTTCATTTCTGTCATTTCTGGACGTCTGATTCACTTTCCACCTTCTTATCTCATTAAAATGTTTCCCTGATGATGTTTGGGTGAAACATATTTGATTCTAAAGCCCTGTACATATATAACATTTACTCATACTGACCATTTAAACAATCTGATCTGGATCTTTTCTACATGACAGAAGCTAATTCTCTCATGTCATTGTGATAAACATCTGAAAATCATTTCGGTTTAACATTGTTCAACTTTGTTTAGCTTTAGTTTGTGCTTTTATTAAACCATAAATCATTCAAAGACTGATTTGAAAGGCATTTGCTAACGTTTTCCCCTCACACTACTCCCTCTGCTTATTTAATAAACTAATTAAAACATGGAATCACTAAAACACAAAGACTTTGAATTGTTTTAAGACGATAGTTTTAACCAGATTAAAATACAAATCAATACATCTGCAGCTTAATTAATGTAAGTTTTGACTCACTTCTAGTCGGTTTAGCCGCAGAAATCCACTTTGTTTGTCAAAATGTCAGTAGCTGAAATGGACTGGCTTTGTTCTGTCTTTGATAATTTGTAGGACCCTGTGTGCAAAAATAATCTATATTCTGTGGAACTTCGATAAAGTTTTCTAATCCCGGCCACCGCTGTTGCACTCAATGACATAATTTGTCCTAACAAAAACTACCTTAACCTAATTAATTCTCTCAGAAATTGGAACTGAACTGCTGTAAAATAATGATAAGCATTTAACACAAGGACTATCACACCAAACTAAGCAAAAATGTTAAACAATTTCATCTAGATACAGAGCCGTAGAATAATCTTACCATTTTTACCATGATAAAAGCAAATGCAACACTCCACATAAATGTGTTTTTTTTTCCTTGACATGTGGATGAGCAGCTGTCACATTCCTCTGACGTGTGTGAGTTTTATCAGTCAGTGTTCCTGGATGTGGACAGCCTGTCAGGTCTGTGGCTCTGTTCTGTCCATAAACAGAGATGAAGGGGCTTTCATACTCCCACACGTCTGGGACACGTGTCTCCAGAGACCACAGAGCGCCGGGTCAGTCCTCTGAACAAGGGGACAGCTGCTCACCATTTACACCTGGGCCAGAACGAGCAGGTGGAAAACACTTATCCATCTGTAGGTGTTTTCTGGTATTAAGTTGTTTTAAATTAGTGTTTCTCAAACTGTGGTACATGTACCTCTGGTGGTACACGGGGACTTTTACAGTTTGAGTATTTGCCTCAGACAGTTCTGTTCATGGTTTTGTCCTCTTTTGGGTTCATTTGCTTTGGAATTGCTTTATCCCCGGTTGAGCAGTTTTGATCTTATTTTAGTCATTGTGGTGGTACTTGGTGTGAAACCTCTGAGAACCACTGTTTTAGTAACCTGGCCAGCCAGATATATTTTCTCCCAATATCTGTGTAAGGCACTTTGGAAGACATCTGTCTGTGTAAATGTGCTAAATAAATAAATTCATTCATTCATTCATTCATTCATTCATTGTGAATTCACAAACTCACAAGAAATCCATCTGGCCCTGCACCAACTTGTCTGGTTTGTGGTCAGAACCAGTGGTTTAACAGCCCAATCACATTGCAGCGGGGGTTCTGAATCAAACTATGGCAACTCTTATGGATGTACATGTTTCTGCTGCTGTTGATTCTGTTATAGAAAAAAATCAGAGTATTTCCTTTTTGAAATAAGAATGACACTTGTTCTATCCCACGAGCTTATTGGATAAGTGATTGATTTGTTGCTGTGATTGGTTAAGGACACACTAAGGTTGGCCGGCACTAGTTGGCAAGTCACCCAATCAGCTTGAAGTATTTCATCAAATGTCCCACCTTTTCCCGAACACTTTCAGCAGGAGAGGTTCTGGATAAAGTCGGGCAGACTGTGAGATTTTTGACAATCATTTTGGGACGATTTTTCACTTGTGTGACAATTTTGGAGATCAGCCCGAGTTTCAGCTCAGTCATGTGTCATGCACTGTGTAGTGAACATGGGGTAACGAGAAGCGATTAACACCTCAGTCACGACCAGCTTCTGATAAACAATCGTAGGATTACAAGCAAATCAAACTTGTTTGAAATCCTAGTGGCTCCTCGTGGGAACATCGCACTGTAGAAGTAGTGCCCCGTGTCTCTCACACTGCCCAAGAGCAAACAATATTTGTTGTTAAACACTTGGCAAGAGGTTTTTTGGACTCTGAATGACCCAGGAAACGAACGCATCTCCACTTCCGGATTCTTCTTCTTCTCCTCCACCTTTTATGGTGTGCTTCTTCGCCTTTAAGTGGAAGAACTCAAATCAGAGTCTAACACACGTCCATCTGGTGTGAGCCAGGTTACTGCTTTAGATCAATTAAAATATCAAAAATACAATTATACAATCTAAGATATTCCCCTTGTAGGTTTAGTTCACATGACGTCACAACATTCTATAGACTAATAAAATTTAAAACAGATGAAGAGTATACACTCTATAATACAATAGATATTCTTTAAATACAGTTGTTGTTTTGTTTGTTTGTTTGTTTGTTACAAGTGAACGAATCTTGTCAATAAATCACCACATTGTAAACATCTAAAACTAAGTACAATATTATTAATGGGGAAAAAACAGCACCCAGCCTTACTGCATTATCACATTCTGAAACATGAACACAATCTTGAGGCAGAGGCTCTCCCTCCTCTGTTATTAAAATATAAACATGCCTCGGGACACGCTGGAGGGACTACATGTGGTCCCTCCAGGGGGAGGGACTACATGTCTTTGTGGACTGGGACTCAGGGCTGGAGGTTGTGTGTGTGAAGAGAGGAGTCTGGGCTTCTTTACTGCCTCCACTACCAGCTCAGAATAAATAATAATCCACAGGTGAGAACATATAAAGCAAACAAAAGTGCAGTCTGTCTTTAGATCCAGCCTGAATTAAACTCTATCAAAGCTAATACCCTAATGTTCTGTCAGTCTTATCGACATGAAAAACAGACTAACTCCATTTGTCATGGGCACACCGAGCCTGGCACTTTAGTTCAGACATCAAATAACTCTCCCAAACTCGCATGTGAAGAATATTAAAGATAACATGTGTGTGCAGAAGACACGAGCGCGCCTGGGAAACCGCTCCAAATCCCAGCGGTCCGATCGGAATCTCAAGTCTTCATCTGCGCCGATGGGAACTCCATACAAACTGTCATCTGGAATCTGCGCTATACTGCGGAGGTGTGGGGCACGCGGGGATCACGTGGGACGTCCCGCTGTGGAATATATTACAGGATGTACACTGCGAGATA
This sequence comes from Mugilogobius chulae, assembly GCA_038363315.1. NCBI lineage: Eukaryota > Metazoa > Chordata > Actinopteri > Gobiiformes > Gobiidae > Mugilogobius > Mugilogobius chulae. The sequence goes on from CM076404.1 coordinate 33,680,078, forward strand.
GATTTATGAAAGCGCTGACAACTCTGGCTCAGTCCATTTCCAGCGGTGTGTCTGACATTATAGCACATACTGTACATCATCTCGCTTTATAATATAATGTTATTTTACACTGTGTGACTCATCCACGTGTGATATTTGATTCAAAATGTGTATGAGAGCTCTGGTAATGTGTAGTAGAATTCAGTGCTTTGTATAAAGTGCAAGGTTTTCTATCTATGAATAGTGCTTCACCTGCTTTGCTCTGTGGAAATAGTATAGATATGTCTGAATACTCTGTAGAGACAAGCAGATAGGACAAGGCCAAGTTACAGGTCACATCTGTGAAGCGATGACTCTGATCACACCGAGTTTGTGTTGTGGAGCATGGTTAAAACAGCATAAATACATAACGTAATCATATTTATAACTAACAAGCATTCATTTAAAGGGGACCTATCACGTAAAATCCACTTTTTTACGTTATTACAGTGTTCTCTCAACATTATCTTACTCAAAATTGCATTTAAATCGATTCCTGCATGTTTGAGTAATCTTGTATTGTTCTGTAGCTGACAATTGAGTGCTCATAAAATCCCTGTTTTCACCTACCACCTATCCCACCTATTTGTCTGTGTTTGCTTGCGATGAGTCAGAACAATCAGATTCCAAGTACAACATATGGGTTCAAAATTGTAATTTAGTCACATTTCTTGGCAACAAAATAGGCAATTCAAAATGTACTGCTTATTAAAGTTAAGTTTGAGCTGCAATGAAGAGGCGGGGCTTATCAGTTCTGCTGTTTTGAACAGGAAGTCAATAGTTCTGTATCAGTTTTGTGCTTTACAATGGACAAAGGTAAAGTCTCGATCTATTATGTTCTAGTTTATTATAACTAGAAAATACTAAATACACAGGGAAAAAAAACAATAGGTTCCCTTTAAGACAAAAAACCAACAACTGCAGTATTGTTTTAGTTCCTATATACATTTTGAGTCATACAGTACAGAGGTATTATTTGTTTATCAACCTGGGTTAAGTGCACACAACAGGTTAACAGAAAGAGCAGCGGCTGATTGATAAAAGCTGTAGCAGCAACACTAACCAGCACTGTTGTCAGCTAACTTCAAGAGTTTATCACTGTGTGAAAACAAAAGTTATGCTGCTAAATCAACATTTGTGAATGAAATGATAATTTACATCTCATACTTGTTACATTCAGGTAAATGAAAAACAACAGAGAAAAACGCTGTCTCAAGCTTCAGGAGCCAGACGTCTGTCAGACCAGTTCATACCTGATCCAAACATCTGCTCTCGTCCCAACAAGACGACAGTGTGTTTTTCTGCAGGAGACATGAGCAGAGCAGAGAGTTATGTCCAATCCCTCTACGTATATAGCCAATGAATGGTTTGTGTCTGATCCTGTCAGATCACAAGTTACACTTAAGTCAGTACTGGGGATCGCTGAGTCACCAGATGCAAAAAAGAGCAGGGCTAGAGCAAATGGTTGTTGTTGTGTCCTTGAGCAAGACACTTAAAGCAAATTGCTCCAATGTCTGTGCACACTGTGTGAACAGGTGAGTGGTTCCTTGTTGGAAAGTGTTTAGAGGGCCTTGAAAACGTAAAGAACTACACGGTTAGGGGTCATTTACTAATTCTTAAATGGTCACTCATTTGGCTTCAAACATTTTAAAGGCACTGTAAGGTTTTTGGTTTTGTTTTGCAAATCTCACGTCAGGACCCCGACTGCTCGACACAAAACTCACATCATTCATCAAGCTCGCTGTTCATATTTGGTGCTGTCAGTCAATGTCTGTACACACCCACTGGGCATCTCTTAAAAGGCCTCCGGGCATCTCCCACTTTTGCGAGTCTGTTTAAGGTGCAGTTGTGGGCGGAGTTAGTCTCTGAAAGCGCGCTTAGCCTCACTTAAACTCTGGCTCAGGCTCCGCCCCCTTTCTCTTCCCCTTCTGCTGCTGCAGACAGACGCACACAGAGGAGAAGGAGCACGTCTGTCTTACTTTTTTACTAGGTTATAAATACAATGGAGTCAAATATGTCCTTGTGGATCAATTTTAAATTATGTTTAAGTGTGAGAAACATCCCACAATATCTGTGACTCACGTTTATTTGACTTTTTCGCGCTCATTTTTACAATGTTCAAGACGAATTATCTCCGTCAATATTTGTTCTTTCGACACAAAATAAAAACTGAGACAAAGCTTAGACTGTTTTCTGTCCGATTATGTACTCTACAAATCTATATGTGGAGGAGACTTTTTACTACAGCTGCTTAGAGACATGCAACTGAACCGTTCATGAACATTCCCAAGACCGTGAGACCATTCTTTATGTGTGCGCACAGAATCAAGACAATTCTATCTCGCAAGATCATGACTCAGAATGTATCTGGACTGAGGTAGTTGTGATGTAGTTTAAATTCAATATTTCTGTTTGCTTGTATTTTTCAGAAAGCAATAATTGGGTATAGCACCTTTAACATTATAATTTTTTTATAGATAATGTTTCTTACTGATAATATGTTATTTGACAAGCAGTGTAAGTCGGGTTATATACACTTCATTTGGTGCCAGAAACCTTGAAAGTCTCTTAACAGCTACACAAAACACCCAGAGCGAAAACAATGTTCAAATCAAATGTAAATTGCGCAGACAAGCCACGGCGGGATCAATAACATGACAGAGAAACCCCCAGAGACACAAAGAGAAATCCTTTTGTGTATATTTCCAGACACGAGCTCTGCATTCAACAACATATGCGTGTCGACTTTAAATCAATGCCATGGTACGCTATAGAACTTAATGACTCCCGCATGGCTGCTTAAGTCCTCTGCAGCTTTTGTTTGGTTGGATGAGACCGGCCATGACAGCGCCGTGTTCAGGATAATCAGAGTGAGGGAATCTCTTGGAACTGCTTCACACGACTGAGACTTTAGAGATGAGCCTATCCCGTCAGGAAACACAAGAGTACTGTTTTATAACCTTGTCCCCCGTCCAAAGTCAAGTCCACTGTCCTTACCGATCTAGACAAGGAAGGGGTATTTGGTATTTTGAAAGAGAAAAGAGTGACAGGCACGAGCAATGACCCGACTTTAAGGACTGAATAGGTTCTGTTTATGTTCTGCAATGATGTCATGAGGTTAGATGGGGAGCAAGAGCCAGATTTTTCTACAAATAACACTAGATTTTTGTCATGAAATGTAAAAGTAATGCTTCGTTCATGTGCGCTGGTAAACTCGGAAGTTGCTACGTAATGTTCGGACTTTCCAAAACCACACGTGGAGCAGTTGCAGTAACAAACATTTGCATAACTTGATTTTCTTTGCATTGCATTTTTGGGGGGATTGTTATAACCCATTAACATATTGAGGAGCTGTGTCTTTTCTTGTTGGTAAAAGGCTGATAAATAAATGATTGGCGTATGGCTCACGCTCATCGAGCTAAGAATCAAGGGGCAAACACAACTGTGCATGTTTGATAGCCTGTAGCGCACCTACGACTTAAGCTACCAGCCAACATGGAATGAACCATAGACATTAAATTAGTAGACGCGAAATCAGCAGCTCTGCTTTGTTGCTACAACATGAACAGAGCGACGCCATATTCCTCCGGTAGAGGTGACAGAAGTTGCACTTTTATAGGTAAAACAAGCGATTTCAGCAAAACCATGAGAAAAATGGACTGATTTGTGTCTTACGAAACTTTATTAAACAATATTGGCAATGTTATATTGTGTTTCCCAAACTGATACATTCATAGGCACAAAATGCTATTCAAATCTGATCACTCGCCGATGTGACCTGGAAACTCCTCCACAGAGAAGAGAAGCTACATACTACTTATTTAGAGATGTTTATGTCATTTTTCTGCTGTTTTCACTAGTAACATGTAAGAGACAATGTGTAGTGGTCATAAAAGTCCTAAATGATTCACTTAATCAGAAATCTCTATCTGAAGTTTGCTAGCCGTGACCACTTTTATACAGAAACTATAATAAAACACTTAAAGGCAGTAAGTTGTATCGAGACTTTATCGGTTTATGCCAGCTGACACTCTCCACATCGTTCATAACTTGCGTATTTTGAGGGCTAATGCTAAACACACCGAACTAGCTCAGACGCTAAGTATTCGATAGCATCAAAGTCGAACTGCGCGTCTACTAATTACATGTCTATGGATTATCTACGTTGGAAGTGCACCAAATCAAACAGAGGTGGATGTACTTCTGCCTATTTTAGCAGAATTACAGACTAGTTTGACTTTTAAAATGCGCATTTGTAGATGGTAAAGATTTGTTTTCCACTTATAGAAACTATACTGGTACAAAATTAGTCTGTAGTGTTCTGTTTCCATCTAATAATGCACCGATGGTTCACTAAATTCACAAAGTTTTCCTGTTGTTGTTAGGAATGTGGCTACTTGCCGTTTAACTTCTAAAACCTTTAAAAAGTGGTAAAAGAGCAAAACATGAACTATTGCTTGTACATTTTTCATTACGAAATGCAATAAAACATCAACAAATAGTTTCTAAAGACGCTGTCACACCAAACCAAGTCACGAATAGAAAAACATGAGATTGTTAAGCTAAAAAATAGTAAAGTGGAAAAAGGGAACAGAGTGACAGGGGCCTTACACAGATGGCTGACAGTGATGGATGGGCTGAAAGCTTTGGAAGCGTTTTGGGGCAAAGACTGTTTTCATGTGTTTAAAAGCTTGACCAAAATCCCATTAAAACATCTAAAGTTGGTGCCAAACTGTGATTACTGCTGTCTCCATTTAAATAATTTGAGAAGCACAGTGCAAACATGAATTTAACGCCTTATACTTGATCATTCTCCAAGTTCTGCATCTATTTTTCCTCTAAATTCTCCGACATCGGGTTTATTAGTGAGCGTGTATCAGCTGACGGCCCGGAGCAGCTCATGTTTACTGACACATATTTGTCAGAAGTGAGTGAGAATGAAATCATGTGTTTGGAGATAACCTCATTACACACAGGCAGACTCTGGTCACACTGACATGTTCTTCTCTCTCTCCTGCTGCAGTGATGGATTCTGGGAGACAAAGGGTCAAACGTTCCTGAGCGAAAGTCCAGTCACGAACGTTAAACAGAAGCTGACCCGAAAACGTCGTGTTGCCGTAAAACGCGGCTGTTAAAGGAGGTAAGTGAGGAGCGTTGACCCGGTCACCGTAAATCCCAGGTCAAACTGAGCCAGAGCAAAATAACTGCAGTCGTTGTGGAGGATAAGACTGCTTTATGTCCAGAGAAAGTTTGCAGAATCAGTCTCTGTGATTCCCAAAAGGTTTGTGGAGAAGAAACTTTGAAATGCGGAGACAAAATATACAGCGAGAGCTTTGAAAATCTTGTTCACACAGATAGAAATGGAGTGTTTTGTGAAAGACAATGGCCATTCAGAAGTGAAGTGTCTGCATTACAAGTCAAGGTAAAAATAGAGAACAGAAACGCGACGAGAGAAGAATTAACGTAGCTAACTTTAGATATTTTCAGAAATGCTTGAAAGGTTCTCGGAAAAGTAGAAGTAAAGATGGACTTGGTTACAGCTAAAGTGTGGTAAAAGAAGAGGCAGGCTTAAGAAAAATGAAAGATTGTGTTCTTTTTATAACCTCAGCACACATGATGTTCAAAATAATGCTGAAAATAAATGAGCTCAACAAAAACAAACCAACAGAACAATACTGAAACCCAGACAAATAGACAGATACTTTGTTTTACTGAGATGATCTGTGAGCTGACTGAAATATAGTATGACAGACCTATTCAGCTTAAGGCCCGGGAGCCAATCTGGCCCTCCAAGCATAACATTTGGCCCTTCAATCTTTCAAACATTAGAAACATATTTTTGTTCTAATCTACTGGTTTAATTTTGTGCTTGTGCTGGTTTAGACCTAGTTTGTTCCTGGTTTAGACATTTGATTCTGGCTTAGTCTAAGTCCAGAGGTGGTACATACAATACAATTTTAACAGTTGTTTAAAAAAACAGATCGAATTTTGGAGACCTCATCGTGTAACTTCCGACCCAGAGACCAAGACCCCGACAAAAATCTGGCCCTGCAGTATGAGAAGATTAACTCCCCCTTCCCTTAAGGGAAGCTATCAACAGGTAAGTCTCTCTTTAACATCAACACCAAAGCATTGCCTCCAATGTAAAAAAAAAATAAAAAAAAAATGTTTGAACTGATAACAATTGAAAACATCCACAAAGAAAATAACTACCAAACTTACAGTACATAAAGAAAGTTTAAAAAAACAAACATCAAACCATGGTCTCCCCTCCACATAGTCTAGCCCCAAGCATTAAAGATGACCCAATTGAGGCCTGTCCAAGCCCTGGTGATAAAAGATGGCCACCGCTTTGCGTCTATGGCTGCACTCAGTGGCGCATTGTTGTGAGTTAGCTAGCTTGGATTCAGCTAAACTCTGTTCACCGAACATGTGCAGTTGTTCTTTCAGTACGTCATACGTCAGTAGGGCAGGCTCGCGTAACACGTGACACGTGAGCGAGCAGAGCTGTAGCCAAAGCTAAAGATTAAAAAGCTACTTTTAATGAAACTGAAGACTTTTGAGCCGGGAAAAAGTTCATGATGTGAAACTAGGTAAGATTTGTCACAAAGTCCAACCTTTCTGAAGTGTGCAGGTGATCTGTGAGGTGAGCAGCAGCAGTTTATGATTACATTGTGCTCTATGGAAAAATGCTTTCTGGACTGACAGGGTTTTCTCACTGCAATACAGATTGAGATGTTATTAAGCTAGCAATGTCCTATCCAGATATTTTAATAGATCCATGGGCCCTCCTTCTCTTTGACCATGTGGAGAAGCAGCAGGTAAGTGTAGATGGATTAACTAAAAATAACTTTTGTAAATATAAACATATTTAAACTAACTATAGTGTTGTGATAATTCAACTGATACAAACAAAAACTACACAAAACAAAACAGCCCTGGTTTATGTTTAGCAGTCCTGTTGGAAAATTATGAAAAATAACTAAATTACTGAACAAATCAAAAGTGAATAAAAAGAGACAACACTTCTTTGTCACATAAAGTTAGTTTAAAACTTTTCCAAGATTTGTTTTGTCTCATCTTCTCAATGATGTTCCCACCTAAGAACCAAAGTCACTAGGATAAGCTCCACTCACCTGCAACCTCCAAAGGGAACAATCTGTAAAAATGAGTGACTTTAAAAGACCTGAGACTAAAATCAGAAGACTTGGACTTGTGGGACACGGACTTAGGACTTGTGACTTGGTTCCACCTGTGGATTAAAAAACTTGACTTCTTCTGTAGTTTATTAAGAGTAAGTCTGGTCACCGCTCTCTCTCCAAATCCACATTATACCTGCATTCTGATGTGATACTTTGCCTGATCATATAAAACAGAAAAGCTCATTGCTTATCTTGTTATTCACAAACAAACTTATCTCAGCCTCTGCAGTGTTTTTCTGTGATACATATATATTTTCATTTCCTTATTTCCTGTGTGGAGCCGTGTTTGTTTTGCTGTGAACCATGACCACGGATATAGAGCTGTATTAAAATACCAAGAGATATCAATGTGGATTTTCCAGGCCAGCTGCCATGCACTCAAATAGAGCAGCTCGGTCTATTGTTTGTAAGAAAACTATCTTCTTTAGAGTGTCTGCAAGCTATTCAGATATTCACTGCAGTTCGACTCTGACAAAAAGTCAAAATAGCAATAATCTGAGTTTTTCATTTACGATAAAAGACTTAGTTTTTAAATGAAAGAACAGATATTGTCAAAACGTCTATGTTAGGGAAAGCTTGAAATATCTCATCTTTGTCTAATAGTGCAGTGTTTTGTGACCCAAAACCCAGGAAGTATGCTTGTTAGCTAGCTTTTTCAAGACTTAAGGTGTGAAAAATTAGAATAGAAACATGGATAAGCACAAACACAAGCTCCAAAATCACTGAATCTTTGGTGAGCAAATGAAAGTGTGTTTGAGAGAAAGAGAGTTGTGCAGCTTATTAACACGATAAACTCCATAAGCAACATTTCGGTCTTGTTTTTGTCATGACAGTCAGCAAGAGCTCTGTATTAGATGTTATCGTAACAAGTTTCAGACCTTAGTTCTTCTATATTTTTTCTGTACTTTGTATGTTTTTTTTTTTTGTTTTTTTTGCTCCTGTACTCTCACACAAAAACCTCTAAGCTCATCATGATGGTGAATAATAGCATTAGTGACTAAAATGTGTGAACTGCTGCAAAATGTTTCACTAACACATAGTGAACATGACTCATTGTGCTTGTTTTTACCCAGTTTGGCTGTTTTAATGAGGTTTAGAAATATCTTTAGTAAAGGAAATACGACAGCTGCTATCCAAAATACACATAAATTACACTTCTGTTTTAATTTGACAAAGTATAAAACTTGGTATTACTTAATATTTACCTGATACTTTTGTTAAATGATTTGTCTAAATTCCAAGAAACTGTCAGTAAATTGTCTTCGCATTTGGGTGTTTTTTAACAAAAAAATTCTATTTCTCTCTAGCACAGATAATGTGTTAATGTATCTATTCAGGTTAAAAGTAGTCTGCAATTTCACAATCAAGTCCGGCAGTTCGGACAGGAGATTCCTCGAGAGACGGAGCTTATTCAGCCGACTTGTGAACGTTCATGCAACTTGGGCAAATGACCAGAGGCGGTGTTCATGCACAACTTTCCCTCAGAAACTCAGTTTAGATGGTTTAGAGTTGACAGTTTAGACATCAAGTCATGCAAGGTGAACAATTCAGAGGCCCAGAAAGTATTAGGTAAGTGAACAAAACATGTAGACTGATGTAGGAAGTTTAAAATATTTTTTGTTAGCTTCCATTTTAAAGGAAGCAAAAATCGGGTTAAGTGCCTTAAATTACTGTAAAACTGTAATAAACATTTACCACAAGGACTATCACACCAAACTAAGTCAAAATTAGAGAAATTAGATGCACTAATCTGTCTTTAAACAGCTTAAGAATCCTGCACAGCGCTGCTAAGACACAGTGGAAGTTTCCTTTACGTTATGCTAAAGTTTATTATGTGTCTGGTGCTTCTCTTGGCTGTGCTCCAGATGTTTCCGTGCCTCTGCTCAGACCATCGTGTCCATGGCGTGCCCGCTCTGCTCTCTCATGCGCTGTAGCTCCAGGTGCTGCGAAGGCCGAGGACTTAAACACGGAGGTGCTCTGACGCAGCATGGGGTCTCCAAAAACAGTCTGCCGGATTTATTACATACACACACATACATACACCCGTCCCGCTACTGCCCCCCTCCTCCTCGGGACATGTCTCTATTTCACGGGACCAGTCCTTGTTTTCGTTGCAAACCCAGAGGCCTCTTCCTCTCCAGCAGTGACCTCCGCGACTCTCCTGTTTTTGTTTTTTTCGCGGATAAACGTTTGCTAGCGGGCGCTGAGTTATGATGTGAGTCTGGGAAGGTATTTTATTCAGAGTTTACGTGGATTATGAGCACTTTGATGCAGAGGACTGAGATGATATGACTGAAAAGACTGCCGCTAATGCTGCTGTTTGGCTAAGATAACATCCAATATAAAGCTCCTGCAAACTGCCGTGACTGAATTTTGTTGCAAGCGTCGTAACGGAAAGGAAGAAACAGCGGTAACTAATGGCAACAAGCCAGAAATTATGCTTTTGGAGTTTTTGTTGCAGTTAAATGAGGACGCAATTAAGAAAACATCAAATAAGATTTAAATCAAGCAACATTACCAAGCAGTTCCTTGAGTTTGTCTTCAGAAACTAATAAGCCCCAGCTTGTATTTGTATCAATCTAAAAACTAATGATGAAAGAACAGCTACAAATTGGCTATAATATGTTTTCTAAAGTGAGCAAAACAACTTTTCATGCTGTGGTCTAGATGTTTTTTGTTTATTTAAGACCATGTACAATTACTTTAAAGCTGGGTTACCTAACTTTTTTAGAGGTAAATTAATAAACGTGTTTTTCACTAAAAAGTATCTGAAAAATTCAGAAATGTGTGAAAAAATTAGACCAATGACCAATGTGTACTGTCTGAATTGAATAATGAAGAGCTTTAGTTCTCATCAGGAGCCGAATGCTGCTCTCTGATTGGCTGAGCTGGGTGGTCCTCTCCAGTTTCACTTTGTTGTTTCTAAAGAGAAGTTAGTTAGTCGCTATTGCAACTAAAATGAATACATGTCGTTATTAACCATGTGTCAAAAGATTTATGAGAGGAAGTTGTCAGATTTAAACCTAAAATGTGTTTACAGTAAGAAAATCAGCTACAACACCTTTACAGTTTTTTTTAATCGCTTTGGCACATTTTTTTGAAATTGTCATAAATATGGCAAAACCTCTACATATTCAGTCAGATTTATCACTCATTTGTCTAAACATTTTAGAATGATTGCACATGTACACTTTTTGTGCAAAACTCCTGGCTCCTTTGTAAAAATAACACTTTGTGGTCAGAATGATTAACATTCATCTCTAAACTGCACTTTTTGTGCAAAATATGTAACACTCATGTAAAAACTACACTTTGTTGTTTGAACATGAAACAAAAGCAACATGTGGAATAACTTTCACCGTTACCACTTAAACACTGTTTGGAATTTATTTCAACATAAAGCCAATTTATGTTAAAGAATATTTTGGAAATGAAGGAGATCGTGAAACAAAAATATTCAAAAATGTGAAACAAGAGAATGGTTTACTGACCATGTCAAACAAAATACAAAATACTTCGACAAGCTAAAAGTTGGTTCCTGTTTTATCTTGGCCACAGTGAAGTGTCTGACATTGGGCTAAATCATCTGTCCTGTCTCTGTGTCAGTTCTTACATCATGCAATAGTGTCGTCTGTAGTTCACTGCTGATCCACATCTCTGTCCTGCTCCTCTGTCTCTGTCTCCATCCTCTTCCTCCTCACATCCTCACACTTTTGTCTCTGTGTCCATGTCCTCTTCCTCACACTTCTTCTGGTCTGGTTTGACGCTCTAAAACAAACATAACTCTATTTGTCCAGTGGAGTAGTGTTCATGGGACAGATTTATTTGTCAGAAGAGTCACAGCACATGTGTACATTGTTCAGGTGATTGAACCAAGAAAATATCACTCTGGAGCAAAAGTGTTAGTTATAAAAACATAGTTTAACAGCAGTGACAGAATAGTTAAGGAAGGCTAATTGTGTTTAAGGTTTTGCAAAACACTGTGTGAGGAGTTTAGCAAAAAGAGTGAAGACAGACATGGTGTTACTGTTGTAGCAAAGGTGGAATGTGTTTTGCATCCTGGATGTTAAGTTTTGAAGTCTGTTCAATTATCTTGACTTTGGAGCCAAAGCGATTGAAAAAAACTGTAAGCACAATGGCAGAGATGCTTGTTCCAGATTTACAGCTAATTTCCATTTGTAGTTCTGGGGAGGCACACTGGACATGTTTTTAGTGGTAGGGGAAACCGGAGTGGAGGAAACCTACAAACATGCAAACTTCACATAATAGGGGGAGTCAAACCCAGAACCATCTTGCAATCAGAAATGTGAACGTTAGAATTTTGTGTTTGTTTACTGTAAATATTATATGTCATTTATTTTTTTAGGTATTGTATTGTGTTGTGTTGTGTTGTGTTGTGTTGTGTTGTGTTGTATTGTGTGTCATTGTTCTTTACGATAAGTCTGCAAATTAGCTTTGAGCAATGGCCTATGAATGTGGCATCGGTGGCAACAATGTTTAATGTTCTGTCCCTTTCAAATGAACTAACTACTACTACTTAGAGGCCAGAGCGCTAACCGCATTGCCTACGATTGTTTGGAGTAATTTGAGCGACTTTAGTGCAAACTGAGCAAAGTTTTCGGTCTAAAGTAAGTCACAAGCTGACGTCTCACTGCAAAGGCCAGTGTCTTTTCAAGACACTCTAACATCAGCATTAATTTGTCTACTCAAAACTGTGCTAATCACAAACACCAAGTGTCAAACGGCTCCACACTCTCAGCCCCTCCTTTCATCTTCTCCAAATGCTTTTGGAGCAGCCTGTGTTGTTTTCAAATGTTTTTGTTGGTGGAGTTCAGGGGGTTTGCTTGGCTTTTTTCCACTAAAAGCATCACAAAACTGTCATTACTTTGAACAAACCTGCATTCCCAAAAAATGAGCCTTCTACTGCTTGTTTTTACAGATAACACAAAATGATTTAAGCTCTATATATTTCTATTGTGAATGTTTCATTTTTCTACCTCCAATAAATTCTGCATATGACTTTCCATTCAATTTAACAATTTTTCAAAACAGCAAAAAAAAAAAAAAAAATCATTGGTTTAATGTTACTTTGTGACATTATTTGGTCATAAATTATACAAGGTCTGTTTTGAAAATGATTTGCAATTGTAAGAATTTTGCAAGAAAAAGATACAATTTTTTTTAAGACTGGAAAAATTTAGTCAACATCTTTATTGGTTTAGCATAAAATTCTACTAGGTGATATATGCTTTGTTTTTGCAGCTGTTTTTTTATTATCTTTCTTCATTGTCTTAAAAAATATGTTAAATTTGAGCTCAAATCCACAAGGCACTCAGCTGACATATAAATTATTCACAAAAGCAAATCACTACCTCCATGACTTAAAACAGCACGAGTAGCAGACAATGGCTCCTCGTAACTCAGCTTGTAAAACTTTTATCACGTCATCTGATTGTTGTATAGTCACAATCAGGTGAGACTTGCTGGCAACAACTTCCACAGCCTCGATTCTGCTCTACAATGCTGTTTTGTGCACGCTGGTGACTGGCTGCGTCCCAAATATGTCCCAGGAATTGAGATTATGAAAACCATATGACAGGCTTTTGCTCTCCCAAGACAGAAACTCACAGTTCTGCACACCATCCCCCAAGTCCTGACACATGCTATATATCTCCGCTGCCCCCCTTCTCCAAAAACATACACTTCTCTTTGCATCCTTCACCCTCTCTCACTCTCTTTCTCTCTCCATTTCTGTCCATTTGCCCTCCCTCCTTTAGTCAAACCCCCTCCTCTCTCTCTCTCTCTCTCTTTCTCGTCTCTCTCCTCCCCGTTTGCCCTGGGACAATCTACATTCACACAACTTCAGCGCAGAGCAGTTTTGAAGTGCCAGAGAGGAGAGGAAAGACAGGAGAAGCGAATAGTGTCCCAATGAAGAGAGAGAAGTTTAGATAGCGACTACAGAGGGCCGAGATAAGAGGCCTAGACTTGCAAAAGCGCTATCAGGCAGGTGGAAAGTGCAAAGAACTGGAGAGATAGCATCTGTGTCTGGAGAGAATGGGCTCCCCGGTGAGCTACGCGGGAGTTCCTATTATCATATGCCTTTGGAGCTTCCTCTTTGGACTTTCTTCAGTCTTCTGCCAAGATCTGAGAGAAAGAGACGCTTTGTGCAACGCCGACGGCTGCTATGTGGTCTACTTCCAACGCAAATCCTTTCTAGACTCGTGGAGGGCTTGCAAAGAAAAGGGGGGCAACCTGGCCACCATCAAACGCAGCAGTGAGGCCAGGACTATTGCTTCTTTGTTTTCCACTGTGGACTTGAGATATTCGAGAACAAAGGTGCAGGTGTGGATAGGCCTCCAGCGCCAGCCGAGGCAGTGCGCCGGCACACGGCCGCTCCGAGGGTACTCTTGGACCACAGGTGACCAGGACACGGAGTACACCAACTGGCTCAAGGAGGATTCTGCAAATTTGTGCACTGTTCCACGCTGTGTTGCCATGTCGTACAGCACAACAGAACAAACGGACAACTTTAAGTGGATAGATGGTTCTTGTTCTGTCCCGGTTGAAGCTTATCTCTGCTACTATGGATACCAGCAAATGTGCGCCGCTTTGCCGAGTGAAGGGGCAGGCAGCGTGCTCTACAATACTCCGTTTAATTTAGTAAGCACGATTCTGACACATGTCCCGTTTGGTTCTGTGGCTACAGTGCCCTGTCCCGGCGACAAGGAGGAGACAGTTCTGTGCATGCTTCAAGATAACTACTCAGCAGGCTGGTCCAAAAGCTCACCGATTTGCCAGGACGTCCAGATTCATTACAACTGGTGCGACGATGACAACGGTGGATGTGAGCATTATTGTAAGCAGAAAGCAGAGCATGTGATTTGTGAATGCGACGCAGGTTATCATCTGGGAGAAGATGGGCAATCTTGCGATTTGGTTGACCCTTGCCAGGAAGCGCCATGCGAGTACGAATGTTTGCTGATATCGGACAGTTACCGCTGCGCCTGTCCCGATGGTTACATGCTGGCACCGGACGAACGCAGCTGTGTTGACGTGGATGAATGCCTGCAGAGCCCCTGTGAGCAGCTCTGCGTCAACTCCCCCGGGACTTTCCAGTGCACGTGTCGTGAAGGGTACGAGCCCGGCGTGGACAGCGAGTGCGAGGACGTGGATGAGTGCGCCGGCTACCCATGCGAGCACGCTTGCGAAAACACCGACGGCTCTCACGTCTGTCACTGCCATCTTGGTTACTCCCCACTACCCGAGGACCCGAGCCGCTGCCAGGACATCGACGAATGCCAGATCGCTGGGACTTGCGAGCAAATGTGCGTCAATTACGATGGAGGGTTTCAGTGCGATTGCGAAGAGGGGTATGAGGTTATGGACGATATGTTTTCCTGTGAAAAGATCGGCGCAGCTAATAGGGTTACCCCGTCTTACCCCTTGTTCACGCATGAAACCCCTCTAACTGAAGACTATGACCCGGACAACTATGAATGGACACAAGTAGCCACAGACGCACCCAGACGTGTGGATGCTGGTGTCTTTTCAGTCACAAGGTCGCCCCAAGATGCTGCAAATTCAAACCAAAAACACCATTTTCCAACAATAGACATATTTCCTCAGCGAGAACTAGACATGTGGGGTGAGCATTCAGATATTGCTACAACTGCTAACCCTACACAATTCACTTCAACCCCCATCGCTAGCACTACACCAGACTGGTATGAAGATGAGGAAAGCACTACCGCCTCACCGCCGATGCTGCCTACCACTACAATCTCAGGAGGTGCTTGGAATTTCTTGAACAACCCTTACGTCGACCCACTAAATTATGACCCCTACATAAACTACAAGATTCCCGAAAAGGTGGAACCAGACGCTTACACCTCTTCTTCCCCAGAGACGGAGGAAATTGCGAAGGACTACGAGGATATCGCCGCATCACATGAACCGTTTTTTCCCACCGCTTCTTTGGAAACGCACTCCATCACCTCTGATTCCCCGGGGGCAGAGAGAGAGAGGGAAATTGCAAAGGACCAGGAGGATATCAGTGCATCCCACAAGCCGTTTTTCCCCTCAGAGTCCGGCGATTCCTCAGGCGTTGGCAGGGGAGTCGACTTGGATTCCGTTCCAAATGACAAAGAGCCAAGTCAGGACAGCACTTGGCTTCTGATCGGGCTTCTTGTCCCTATTTGCATTTTTGTCGTGGTGATGCTGGCGCTGGGCATCGCCTACTGCGCCCGCTACACTGCACAATCCAGAAATAACAAAAGCACCACAGACTGCTATCACTGGATCTCAGGGGCGCATGATAAACAGGGAGCTGCTAACCCTTCTGCAGGGGTCAAGACGCATGTTTAAAAGAGTGTGGCATTAGCGTAAACAAACTCTTCGGAGAGGTAAATAGTGAAGGACATATGGGACACGATTGCCCATCGCTCTTATTGAGTGACAAGAGACAAAAGATTAACAATTTCCTGGTTCGCTATGTGGAATAAAAGACTGCTTTGAATCTTAAAACACTGATGAACATAGCTAACCGTGTCGAGATTGCACTGGGAACTCGAAAAACCTTCACCAGCTTGTGCTAAGAACCAATATGTCTTTTCACGTGGCTTTAAAATCTGAACAATTTTGCTCACTAAGTGCAACACTGTATATATTTGTTACTGTCAAAAGGGATATGACCCTTAACTATCGACACCACTGATTAAATCTGATTTGTTGGTCATTTTCTGTTGTACTTTTGGACACTGTTAGACCTAAAGAGCGAACAGTACAAAGAATAATGGACAGGGTATATTCAGGGAGCCTTAAATGAAATACAATACTTTTTAAGACAAGATTACAACTACTGCAGTAATAATAATAGTAAATTAAACATTGAACAGGTATTTTTATGTGGTGAATGACTAAAAGTAAGCAGAAATATTGTTCAAACTAAATCAAAGTAAGTGATCTGAAGGTGGAATAGTCACATTTCTGTTTTTTTGACATTTTGACAAGTTTCCTACATCTGGAGTGTAACATTTCAGCTTCAAAACTGCCTAGTCATTCTTTGAACACGTTATATTGTTTTGTAAAGAGGAAAAGTCATTTAATTCACTATACAGTTAAAGGTGCACCGAGTAGCTTTTTGACCAAAAAAACTTGAATAGAATCATGTATGTCTTTGTGGTACTAAATATATACTAAAAATGTATGAATTTATTGTGAGTGAACTCCCATAGTCCAAAATAAACTGTTTCATGGTCATTTTAGTTTTTTTGTAGAAAAGTTGCTCCTTTAGACATATTTTTTGAACCTACAAAACATATTTATCCTTAAGCAGAATGTTCTAAAGAATGATTTTGTCTTTCCATTAAATTATGCAGTTGACCTTTTACTTCCACAATGTTACTTGGTGCACCATTAAGCATTATTTTTATTATTTTAAAGTGCCTCTGACAGGTTGAACTACTCATTTCACTAAAACAAAGTTAAGATCATTATAGCTAAGATTTCACTAAACATTTAGCAAAGTTCATCCCATGTAATAAATTGAGCCAAAACTCTTCTAATACAGTATAACACGTTTTCACTTCTTGAGACATAAAAATACACTACAACATGCTCATTGTTTTTTTTTTAATTATGCCTTTAGTGCCGACCTTGCCAAACTGCGGCCTGGGGTTCAGATGTGGCCCTCAGTGTGTTTTCTTCTGGCCCTTGGGAGGTTTTTGAGAATCCCTTATTATATTTATTTTTAATTGACTTAGCTAAGTTTGCATTTGTGTTCTTTCTAAAGATCACTATAAATAAACAAAATACTACAAGAAATAGCCTAATTTAAGACCAGTTAAAATTGCTCGGTTTTTTTTTTCAGTTTTTTGACAAATTCTTTCAGTCATAAATGCTTGGAAATGAGAAACAGTGAGATATTGGACAGTATGTAAGCGAGTAAATCTTCTCTAATCAAAACAGCTCAGATTCAAATTCAAGTCCAAGCTTTTTTAGGCAAGACTTAAAATTGCTTTTTTTTTTTTTTTTGCAGTCTTGTAAAATGTTGCATTTTTTTCTGCAATGTGGCCCTTCACATCTTGTCTGCATTTGAATCTGGCCCACTGCTGCTTTAGAGTCATTAAAATATATTCATTGTGAGAAAATTGAAAATGTCTTAGTCTCCACAGTGTGAAGTCATCAGTTTAAAACTCTGCTCTACTTCCTGTTTTGTTTTTTCACATATTTTCAAACTTTTCTTCACAAACTTGTACCTGATTTATTGTTACATTTACTCTTTTTCTACTAAATTCAATTAAAATAGGAAATTCTTAGGCCTGTCATACGCACTTTAAGTTCTGTCTTCTAGCAAAACTTTAATACTGTGCAAACAAAAGCCAACACAATTGTGATTAAGACTATTAAAAACACTTCTTAATGGCCTTAATTTCAGCTCATTTAGTGTAATTCCTGCTTATACCCTGCTGGAGATTCATTGTGTCTGGTAAGAGTAATGACAAATAAAATGCTTTAGAACTTTTAATTCAAAGCCGTGCCTACAACAATTAATTTATTAGCGTCGTTTTTATTAAGCAGCGTTTTTACAATCTCATTATTTTATTACAGAAGGATGACAATATGACTGTTCTGTGCAAACTTACCAGCAAAGACTTTCTGAAATAATGTGTTGAAAAAAGACCAAAGCATTAAAGTGTTTCTACAGCTGTTTTATATTTATGTTTCTTTTGTGTGAGCCATTTTTACAACGTCTTAAGCTGGGCGTCCACGCAGCACTATTCTGTCCATCTTCGATCAAAGAATTTGTGTTTATAAATGTCACACTACAGGATGTGAAGGGTTATAAGGAAGTATCAGTCTTTATGTGGTAAAGTTAAAGTAAAATAATAGTTTTACTTAATAACCGGGGCTTGTGTGACGTGCTAGTGCAGTTTGTTAGTTCATAAAAGTTACTAAATCAAAGAGAAGTAAAGAAACATGTTCTGTTGTTGCTTTGAGATGCGTTGTTGTTGATATGTTTGATCAATCGTAAATGCAGCGACAGGAGGTCTCACTCTGCTGTCAAGATTCAAAAACATTGTATACTGATTTTGATTGTTAAATGGTTCTAAAGTTAAAGGAGACCTGTTGTGTTTTTATTGTGGATTTAGAAATAAACTATGACATATGTAGGTCAGTAATTTACATTTTGTTCAGTGTAAAACACACTTGGTTTTAACCAACAGAAATAGATTAGACTAAGATAGACTAATCACAAGTAAACAAGGACAAGTGGGCGTAGGTGGTAAGTGAAAACAACTATTTTCTGAACACTCGAGCATCAGCTGCAGAACAATACAAGATTACTCAAATTTACATGAATCAAGCCAAATAATTTTGAGTAAATGATGACAGTGCAGTTACTTGTGTGATATATTAAATTATAAGTTGTTATAAACTATAAATAATAATGTGAATGTTGTTTTGAAGATATAAAAAATGAAATATTGAGTATATTGTTTATAGCAGTGTTTTTCAATCAGTGTGCTTTGAGATACTGTCAGGTGTGCCTTGTAAAATGTGTTTGTTTCAACATTCAATCTATGAAATCAGCTTAATTACCAGTAACTTTAACTGAGCCAGTTTAGAACAAATTTATAGCAAGAATGAAAACAAAACCAATCACTATTTACACATGTAAAGAACAATATAAAGATGTTTTGTGTAACTTTTGTAATTATAAAGATCTAATTACATTGAATAGAATGTTCCAAGACAGGACATGTACACATGTAACCTGTGTTTGTTTATAGGTTATTTTATTACTAATTGCTCAGGAAAAAAATGACTTGGCTTTGTTGTGTCATTTGCTTCTCTCTGTTCAGACAGATAATATGTTTAGTGGAATATTCTAAACACAGCAACACAAAAGCAAGAAACAACTTTAACAGAAAAGTAACATAATTCCTCTTTAAAGTCTCATGGAGAGTTTTTACAAAAACACACAAAATAGCTTGATTTGGTCATATTTGAAAAGGTGGTGTGACACAGAAAAAACACAAAAGTGTGCCATGAGGTTGGAAAACACTGGTTTATAGTCAAAACGGAGAAGATAAGAGAAAGAAAAGAAAAAGATAGAAAGCCCATATTTTCATTCATTTTCACATTCACTTATTAGTCTTATCAGTCAAAACTACTAGGACTTGCACTTGCACAATGCAACTTTTTTACACATGAAAATTTCATTTACCTTGATTATATTTACTTTGCAAATAGTTTTATCACAAGTACAGTTTGGGTTAGGCCATTATAACACTAGGTTTGAAAAGGGGACATCTTTTAGTCGACTACTGCCCAATTTGACTGATCGTTACGCTAGTTCAAAGACATTTTTTCTGTTGGATTGATACCGTAAAGTGACAAAAACAATCTCTGTTGCGATCTCAAAAAAGTAGATTATACATAATAAGTCTCCATTAATCTGTTTACCTGCCATAATTATAAACCTCCACTATTGATTTCCTCCCCGATCAGAAATCATCGATCTCAGACAGACAAAACCGTGCTGTGGACACCCGTCTTTAAAAGAAGTGAGCGATGCCTTTGTGATTTCACGGGCTCACATAAATCTGCTCTGAGGAATGTCCGCCTGCTCGTCATAATATTTTGCTCCACTTCTCTGACTGCTAAAGGCCGCGCAGATGTTCCCTCTGAGCTGGAAGAACTCACAGTCGACGCTGACCTTGTTCTTGTGCGTTCAGTCCATCAGCCCAGCGAGCTCATTTATTAACCCCACCAGCAGTTTCTTGTCAAGTCCGACCGCACATGTTTTACAGCCGCGTTGAATCACAGCCATGTGTGTCAGATAGAGCAGAGGCAGGGAGCACCATCAGGGGAGGAAGAAGAAGAACCCAAATGTGTAGCATGGAGGCAGTGTTGGGGGAAAAAGTATTGAAGAAGTAAGTCACTCATTACTTATTAAAAATATAATTAGCTACACTACTTAGTTACTGCCACAAGTTAGTTGCACTACTTTGGGATTACTCTGTGTGTATTAATGCAAACATCAGTCAAAACAAGGGATTTAAATTGTTATTCTCATTAAACAAAGGCAAACAACAAATGAGCACACAACAAAACACAATTTAGGTTTTAAAAGTGATTGGATATCCATAGCAACCACATTGTAAATCTGGGCCAAAATCAACATAAATAACACAAAAGTGACAATCTGACAAAGATTTTAATTGTGTTAAATTATGGGTCTGCAACCTTTAACTGTATTTCTCTTTATGCAATGCATCTGTGTTTTTGGGTAAGAGAACTCCACCTACGTCCGTCGATACACTCAGAAATGGTTAAATAGCCACTATGCATACTACAACTGATACATTAAAATACTCACATACTGTAAATAGAATAGAGTAGTAAAGAATGTCCTTTACCCTTTTCTAGTCTAGTGCCTCTGACTATTACTGTAATTTCTGCCCTATTGAGCGCACCTGAATATAAGCCGCACCCACAAGATTTAAGTTAAAAAAAATGATAAAGTACATATATAGAGCGCACTTGTTAATAGTAAGTCTATCAGAATCTATAATTTTGCTGCATTGCCTTATAATCCGCAGAGTTCAAAGCTCACCAAAAAAGTAGCGGCTTATAATCCAGAAATGACGATACTTTTCTTCCATTACTTCTCCACCAAATCTCAAAGAGCCGCACTGATGTCTTTGAAGAGCCGCAGGTTGAATACCTCTGCGTTACATAATTGCTTAAACTCCAAGAATGTCAGTTTTGTGTAAATAGTTTTTATATTTTGGCATTTTTTGACAACATGTGGAGGGATGCTGTTTTAGAACTGAAATTACTTTTAGTCGTCCGATTCTTCATAAATTGCAACTTAACTGCTATAAAACTATATTCAGCACAAAGACTATCACACCAAACCAAGCTAAAACAAAAAAATTATAATCTGTCATATGAGCACAGATACGTAAAAATGTTACTTAAAGGGACCAATTACGTAAAATTCACTTTTCTGACTTTTTAAAACATGTTACAACAGTGTTTTCTCATCATTAGCTTACTCAAAATTGTGTTTCAGTCGATTCCTGCATGTTTGAGTAATCTTGCTTTGTCCTGCAGCTGATTCTCAAATACTCAGAAAATCCCCATCTTCACCTATCACCTAACCCCGCCCACTTGTCTGTATTTACTCGTCAAAAATTCAGATTTCTAATAACACAGACAGGCTTCAGAATTGTCATGTAGACACTTTACAACAACAAAAAACGTATTAAAAGTTGTGGCCTATTAAATTTAAGGCGGGGTTTATCAGTTCTGCCATTTTGAACAGGAAGTGAATAGACCTGTTTCTATTTCTAAGCCGTTTTACATCATTATTGTGTTTTACAATGAACAAAATGTGAATTATTGATGTACTTATGTCATAGTTTCTTCCTAAATATACAGAAAACTCACTTCTCTAACATCCACCAGCGTGTACATACCACAACAGGAAGCGTCTGAAATCGTTCTGGCACAAGTGTTCTCATGGTTGATACGAGAGGAAAAAAGGAGCAGCTACGTTGAACTGAATGATCGGTCTGAGTGCAAATGGAAAAGTGCAGCAGCCGCGAGAGAAGTGTGTTTGTTTTAGCCGAAGGAAAATGGAAAGTAAATGACGGAGAGTCCTTGTTGTCTCTTTGTCGGTTCTTGTGAAATAAAAGTTTGATGTTTGAGTGTCTTTGGCTCCAGTTTGTTGTACAAGAGGGCAAGAGAAGCCACGTCAGAAATAATGGTAGCTCTTGTAGGAAGAAGCCAAATCAATATGAAAAAGCAAAAGCCCATATTTTCAAATTTTGACTTATCTTGTTATGATAGTATTTGTGCTAATTATTGATCATAGTTTTTCAGCGGTTATGTTGCAATTTATGAAGAAATTGATAACTAAAAGTAGAAAATTACAGGAAGTAATTTAAGTTCTAAAACAAAATCCCTCCATGTGTCGTCCACATCTATCTTTGCTGCACGTAATGACAAAAAAAAAAATATATATATATGGGTGCACGGTAGTCAAGTGGTTAGAGCTCTGGCTTCCCAATAAGGAGGTCATGGGTTCGACTCCCGGGTCGGATGATATATAAACATCTCACGATCTCTCTGGGTGGAGTTTGCATGTTCTCCCTGTGTCACCGTGGGTTTTCTCCAGGTACTCCGGTTTCCTCCCACCTCCAAAAACATGCATGTTTAGGTTAATTGGGCATCACTGTAAATTTCCCTTAGAGAGTGAATGAGAGAGTGAATGGTTGTCTGTCCAACCCTGCGATGAGTTGGCCACTGTCCAGGGTGTTCCCCGCCTAAGGCCCAAAGTCATTGGGATAGGCTCCAGTCACCCGCGACCCCTAACGGGATTAAGCGGTAGAAAATGAATGAATGACAAAATATACAAGTCAGCAAAAACACAACCAAGAACAAAGAATAAAATCAAAAGACAAAAGACCTAAATGAACTTCACCAAAACAGCCAAATTGTGTAAAAACAAGCTAAATGTTCAGTGAAATCTTACTCTAAATCATCTTTACTATTTTTTACTAAAAATGTCAAGAGTAGCTATCTGGCTGCAGACCTTAACCAGGAGGCCCCTTGTCACGTGACCTGTCAACACAGTCTCACTAGATGGCGTACTTTTACCACGACACAAAAACTGCGTATTTTGACCACGAGTTCACAGCTATTTTTAGTACTTATGTTACGCCGTGCATTTAGCACGATATGAAAAAGCGTAAAAATGACACGAGATTTCACAAATAGGACGAGTTTTGGTTGAAGCCATGTGGGGACGTTTTCTTCAGGTGAAACGGGTAAGTTTAGGCATAAAGTTACTAAAATTGGTAAGATTAGCAGCCCGATCTTGCCCCTTTGTCTTAGCCGGTCTTAGCCTTGGTCTTAAGTATTCCTCTGTTGGCCACTAGTGGCTCTCTTCAAGCTCTATACACTGTCAGTGTAGAAGGTCTGGCTCCAGCCAGATGTGAGGGGGTGCAGTTTTTTTCATTGAACCTGACACATGCTCACGCCTGTGACAAGTGAGCAGCTGCTTTAGGATTACAGGCAAAAGAGAACTGTAGCAGCAGCTTCAGTTTGAAAAAAAAAAACTGCAATAATAGAAATCTATTTGGTGAAAGTCTATTTACTTGACAGACTTGATCAACTTTGTCTAAAAATGAGGCCAACATTTTTTTAACGTGTTGACACATAAAAAATGGTTTAAAAAATACATGATGGCCTCTTTGGCCTTTCCATAGCATTCACACTGACCCATGTTCACTCTCACATCTGATTATCTTTTTTATTAAGTCAACAAGCTTTATGTAAAAGAAAAGACACATTTTTAGACAAAGTTGTTAAAGTCTGTCAAGTACATAGACTTTCACCAAATAGATTTCTATTATTACAGTTTTTTTCCAAGTTTGTATTTACACAACTAAAGAACATTTGTAATACCTGGCCCTGGGGCGGTCTTGATAAATGCTAGTCATGCCCGGAGGGACGGAGAACGGGTAACAGGGTTGGGGTAATGGGTAAGTTTAGGAAAAAGGTTTGGGTAAAGATAAAAAAAAAAAACCTTTAGGTCTAGTTAGCAACAGTAATAAAGTCATCACTATGGCAGCCAGCTCACTTCTGTCCCTCTTCGGCACATGCCATCTTGTACCCACATTTATGATGTAACCCGTTATACTACCGGCGGCCCTGTTCAGGGCCGATTTCATGGTATTTTTGATGGTATTTGATGGTAGGCGACCAATATATGAATGATATACATCATTTGAAAGCTTAAATTGAGAACAAAACAGCTATAATGTTCATTTTCATGTAAAACTCACCACATGAAACTATGAGGCAACCTAACCTTACTATAAAGAAATCTAATAATTTGCATTTCTTACCTTTTCATATCTTCTTTAGGACCATATCATTTTCAACCCAGGCATGCATGTCCTCTTTCTGCATGGGACTGTCCACAAAATAAAAATATCCACTTGTTTTGTTCAAAAAGTAATCCATCTGGCTGCTATCAGGCAGTAATCAAATAAAATCTCCATTGAAAGTAACACAAAAGAAAATAAAACCTAACATTTGCACACAACATTGTGGATATAACTTTCATTTCTTCCACTTGAGTATGGTTTCTTCTTTTTCCTCATCTTTTTCTGTTCAAAACAAAACTATCAGCACCGATTTTGCTCCAGTATTGGAAAAGTTACGAACCACAACAGCCGGGAGAACACCTCCATTTTGGAGCTGCTCCGATTCTCCCCACTACGCGTAAAGATGGTACCATCTCAACTCCTATTGGCCCGTGCTCATGACAATCATTCAATTCACTAGCCAATAAGCTCAGCTTTCGTCAGAGAGGCGGGTCTTTGGACAACAGTGCCAGCTGCTTTTTTTAGACTGCTGAGTCAGGGAGAGGAGACGCAATTTATTGACAATGAAGCAGGACGGAGACATATATATAATTTTTTAGAAAGTACTGGACTAAAAGACAGAATATAAATGACGATGTAATTACGTCCAGAATCCAGAAGTAGGCAGTAATGCAACACAAGGATGCCAACTGCCGTTAAAATCCAAAGAAGAAGAAGAAGAAGAGAGGAGACGCACATTTTACGCGCAGTGCAAGCGGCATTTTGTACTTACTACTTTGGGAGCGTTTATCGGACTATATTGGAGCTTTTCTCTTGTTGTTTTTTTCCTAAATACACGTTTAGGCTACAGTGCAAGCTGCTGGTTTTATCTGGCTGCGTAAAGAGGAAGGACGCACAGCGCAGGCGCCATTGTTAGACGGAGCTTTTCTCTGACTGCTCGGCAGCTTTTCTCGGACCGCTTGGCAGCTTTTCTTTTGTTTTTTGTTTACTAAAAATACGTTGTTCACAATGGCAAAGGCTCAGAGCAAAAAGAAATATACACTGGAAGAGGCAGCGGACCTTGCGTCGAGGCCAATGTCTGAAACAGCATTTTCAGACATTGAAACCGAGAGCGAGGACAGCGAGTTTGATGAAAGAGCGAAGGAGTTATTTTTAGAAGGCCGAGACATCCTACTTGATCAGTAAGTGTTACAATGATTATAAATACAAAATTTTTATGAAAATATGTAATTGCTAATGTGCATCTATATATCTTATGTGTGTGTGTAGTGTGCGTGTATGTATGAATGTATGTATGCGTGTGTATGTATGTATAGGCCTACGCTAAACTCTTATGTGTGTAAGTGAGTGAATGTGTGTATATATATTTGCGTGCGTGTATGTATATATATGTGTATATATATATATATATACACATATATATATGTGTGTGTGTATATATATATATATATATATATATATATATATATATATATATATATATTTATATATATATATATATATATGTGTGTGTTTCTAAGTTTATGCACACGTGTATGTATGTATATGCCTACTCTAAACCTTACACAATAATAGTGCATTGGCAGGAACTGTAGAATTATAAGAATAGAAATTGTGTTTTGCTTTGAGTACTTTGAATTTGTTTCTAATTCTCTTGTTATTCTTTTGTTAGTTCCGGCTCTGAGAGTGAATATGAACCTCCCAGAAAAGGAAGAGACTCAACGACCTCTACCTCTTCCTCCTCTTCATCAGACAGACCAGCCCCCGAATACGCATCTGGTTCTCAAGGTGTGAATACCAGGCTTGCTAGGGGAAGAGGTGGGAGGTGGGGAAGAGGTGCCAGAGGGAGGAGGGGTAGGAGTGCACACACAACTGTAACCCCTGGCTCACACTGCCTCCAGAGTTGCCAAGTCCGCTTCTTTATAGCGACTTTGGGCTTCTTAGTTCGGAAAGTCGCTTGTGAATTTTGACGGTCGCGGGTTGCGGTTTTTTGGGCTTGTTCCTGAGGGGCATTTTGACGTCATAAACAATAGCATTTATAGCCATTTTTCCTGTTTGATTTAAGAAAATATATTCAAAATATAGATTTTCAGCATATTATCACGCTTTAAATCATTTATGAATGATCAAATACTATTTAAAATGCATCAAAATCATTAACCCTTGTTCTGCTGTGACACATAAAGTTTACTTAGTTGATTATTTTAATTACTTTTTGTTGAGGGGCTGAGGTCGCTTGTTTTGGGCTTTTTTCAAAGGCTAGGTCGCTTGTTGCTCCCTGAAAATCTGGCAACCCTGACTGCCTCCAGTCCAACTCCGGTGCAGCCACCGGACCGGCCTTGCTACGGTGGGTGACTCACATAAACTCCGGTTAACTACAGTCCTGCTACAGCCACAGGCTCTGCTGCCGACCTCATGAGACCCATGAGGAGATTCACGCTCAACGTTGGAGAATACGCGATCGCTGAGCACTTCTTTTTCTCTCTCTCTCTCTTTCGCTGAGCACATATGTAAACAAAGAACACATGCGCCGAGTTTTGCACTTGTATCACGTCAGTTTATTTTCTGTTTGATTTTTCGCCACACATTGGGTAAGTACGGGAGGTTTATTTACATTCTATGTGTTACATAATCGTGTAAATGTCGTATTTTGTATTATTAGTGGTAACGTAATGATTTTATTTTGAAAACTACCGGATTCACTTCACCAGCGCTTGTGTAGTTTTCTGTTTATCGTGTCTTGTTTTCAAAACTTCATCAAAAAGGGCTCCGGTGTGCTCCGGCGTCCGGCCAAAATTTGAAACAAACGAAACGTATTCGGAGCGCCAGATTGGCCGTACCGGAGACACCGGACTTGACTGTACACCATGTGAGCCACTCTCGGACTTTTCAAGTTAAGTAAAGACTCCGGTGTCTGCACCGGAGTTGGACTGATGCAGTGTGAGCCCGAGGTAACTTCTCCTGACCAGGAAAGATGGCACACTGCTGAGGAACAAGACACTGCCCCCCAAGCAATCCCTTTCTCCCCCAAGAGCCAGCCAGGACCACAAAAGCAGTTGAGACGTGGAGCAACACCTTTTGACTTTTTCAAACTTTTCTTTACTGATGTGACATTATGGGTTAGTTGTGGCGGTCACCAGTAGGGGGCGACGCATAGTATAAAAGCTCCGTTCAGACCTCGGTACTTCCTCTGTCTCTGAAGCAACCGCTGTCTGTCTGTTTGGGCTTTGCAGTCAGGTTGTGTGCCGTCCTCTGCTCTATCAGGTACGAATCCGTTACGCTTTCCCATTCGTGTAATGATTTATTTTAGCAAAAGCTTAAAGGGACTGTACCTGATTTTTGCATCCTAAAAATGTAAACAAACAGAAATAATTAATTTTAACCTTTTTCCTTCAGGCTACACGATTTCCTCACGTAGCTAATGCATTCTGAGCTTCAGAATTGTTCATCATGATGAGTTTTAATGTTTTTTCACAGCTTTTAGCAGCGAGGTGAGTCACTATGCTAACAACAGTTAGCCACAATGCTAAAAACAGAAAAAGCTGCACACAAACGGGATTTTATTAGACATAGACAGGACTTTGGGAACTAATTTCCACCTGAATAGATACATTAACAAGATATTAGTGCTGGGGGAAATTGCTTTTAAGTTATCTTGTTGCAAAAAAAATTGAGTACAGTCCCTTTAATTAGACCTTTCTGTAATTCCGCGGTGAAGCAGAGCTCCGCGATGCGCACCGCCGCCGCGCCTCATCGCTCCGTGGGTTGGCGGCTAGCAGTCCTGGGGTCCCTCGTTGAAGCTGGTGGTGTGGCAGGTCATATCCCCCACCGGGGTCCGACGTTGAAGCTGGTGACTGGGGTAGTCGTCGGGTGATGGCTCGTTGTGGGAGTGCGGTACGTTATTGCTCTGTGTCCTGTGGTCTTAGCTTAGCATTTAGCGTAAACACTGTTCTTTCTATACAGGTTCCGGGGCTCAATTCGCCGGGCACCTGCTGCCTTGCCTTGCCTTGTCTTCTGCTTGCCTCTTCTTTTTGTTTCAAGGCGTTTTGTTGGAGAACGCTAAGCAAATGTGAACGGGACAAACTGTCAACTAAATGAACTGAAAAAGAACATTTTATAATCTGAAACAGTGACTTTTACATTTGGCATGCACAAATAAATGTAATTTGCTAAATGGAACTCTGCCTCTTATCAATGTTAAAACGAACCTGTGTTGCCTTGTTTAGTTAGTTTAGATTTATTTTTCCGGGTTTATCCCGGTGGCGTTGTTGGTTTCTTTTAGTTTTATTTCTTTACAGCTAATACTAAGATTAATTTAAATATACATTTTTATTTCTGCTAAAGCTAAATTAAGAGATCCCTCGTCATGCCACACTGATATTGTTTTGACCACATTATTGGCAAACATGAACGTATATGGACAAATTCTGAGCCAAGGGCAAACCTCACAAGCTGCCTGGAAAGACTTCTCACTAGAGGACCTATACTCATTCTTGGCTATGGTTGTTTACATGGGCGTTTTCCCGCTCAAGACCTTTATTGACTTTTGGAGACAGCATGAGCTGCTAAGACTTCCCTACCCTGCTTCTGTTATCTCCAGAAACAAGTTTCTGAACATGCTCCGGTGCCTACATTTATGTAGTGCAGCAGATGATGCTCGAAATCAGGCGGCAAGAGGGACCCCAGCCTATGACAGACTTGGAAAAATAAAGCCACTGTACCATCAAATTGTAAAAGCCTGCAAAGACAATTATCATCCACAACAACAAATTTCCATAGACGAGCGAATGGTTTCTTCAAAGGCCAGAAGTGTGCTGAAACAGTATATGCGAAACAAACCCACCAAGTGGGGGTACAGGTTGTTTGTGCTGGCTGAGTCTGCTACAGGTTACACGTGGAATTTTTTTATTTATGAAGGCAAAGCAGTCGCTTCTGGGAAGGGCCTTAGTTATGATTCAGTTATGGCTTTACTGGACACAGACACATTAGGAAGTGGCTACCATTTGTACGTAGATAACTTTTACACCAGTTCTCAACTGTTTAGGGATTTGTTGGCTAAAAAGATTGGTGCGTGTGGCACAGTCAGAACCAATCGAATAGGCTTTCCAAAAACCACTACAAACGATATTGGCAGGAAAGATCCAAGAGGCACCATTAGGTGGATTAGGGAAGGTGATCTACTTTATGTAAAGTGGAAAGACAGACGTGAAGTAGTCATGTGCTCAACAGTCCATTCAGCCTTTACTGGCGAGACTGTCTCAAGGCGTGTCAGACAAGATGGTCGGTGGGCTCTGGTGGATGTTCCCGTTCCATCACCCATAAATGCTTACAATCAGTTTATGGGGGGAGTGGATGTTTCAGATGCCCTGATTGGCTATTATAGTGTCCTGCACAAAACAAAAAAATGGTACCGCTCTTTTTTTTACCACTTTGTGGATATAGCAGTGGTCAATTCTTTCCTGTTGTACAATGCAGAGCATAAAGACAAGCCAATGAATCAGAAACAGTTTAGGGAAGCTTGATAATAGAGCTTGCTTCTCATGGAAGTCCGTCTACCTCTAAGGCCATGCCAACAGCCAAGCCCATCTCTGTGCAGCTAACCCACTATCTAGTGTATCTAACTGAGGGACAGTCAGGAGGACGGGACAAGCGCAGGCATTGTGGACTGTGCCATAGGAGAACTGCAGTAGGGTGTGAGGCATGTCAGGTACCTCTCTGCTTTGTTCCGAATCGAAACTGTTTTTTGGATTGGCATAAGTAAAAGATTGTTTGGGTGTTGTTTTTTCTCACTGTGTGACATGTAAATAGTTTCATTTATAGTTTGTGAAGATTTTTTATAATATATGAGTGCCTTATTTTCAAGTGTCATTGCACATTTTTATTTGCTGTACTTTTTTTTTTGCATTTGATATTGTGTTTTTGTAATATCTCAACCTATTTGGTACATTTTCTAACAAAAATAAAAACAAGCAAAATAAGTTTATCTATGTTTTTTTTTGTATTATTTGTATTACTTGCAGTAGAACAATACTTAGAAGTGCTAAAAAATACATTTCTAAAAAAATGAAAATAATCATGGTGTATTGAAAAATTATGACCTCCTGAATAGCTAAATGTGTTTTTTATGGCCAGTTTTGTGATAAAATTGATGTAAAGCAGTTTGGCACATTTGGCACAGAAAAGGACCTTTTGTGCCAAATTGGACTTCTAGCTGAAAAAGGTCTATAGAATCCAAATGCTTTTATCTACAGGCCTAAGATTTGGCAGAGTTGTTGCCAAGACTATGTGCAGTAGGTGTGGTGAGTTTCAAAAGCATAGCATAATGTATGTTTTCAGCAAGATCTTCTGAATCTCATAATTTAATTTTCAAAAAAAAAAAAAAAAAAAGCTTTTTACTAATTTTTGAATAGACACAGGGCAGGTGTTTTTTTATGGAGAAAAAATCAAGACATATCTTCAGAAACTAGAGGGTCTGGGCTTTCAAATGATGTATGATACAAGCATATAGACTGTAAGACATTCAGTCATTTGGCTGTTGTATTTGGGTATGTGCATTTTGACAAAAAGAGACAAAACGACCGGTTGATAACAGGTTTTAACAATTAACACACGGTCAAAATGAGCATCGGGGCTTTTCTTCGTTTTCTTCAATGTTATTGACCGTGGTATTTCTTCATAATATGGGCGAACATCCGGGCCTTAGGGCCCTCCTGGTACAGGTCACGTGACTAGGAGCCTCCTGGTACAGGTCTGCAGCCAGATGCCTCTCAAAAATGTAGTCTCACCTGTCGTATGCACAGATACAATTTACACTGGATACATTTAATTCACTACATTTTACAGCAGCTAGCTATCAAAGCCCATTTTCATCAGTGAAAAAACAAAAGCTCCACAGAAACACAATCTCATAATAAACAAACTCTCCCAAGACAAAAATGTAACCTCAAAAAAAGCAAAGAAACACATTTAATGAGGCGTTTTTCTTTTCTCAGACCTTTGCCTCAGTCACAAAGTTGAGGAGCATTTTTCCAATTAAAGAATGTCTATGTGTAATCTCTAGTAAAAATTACTTATTGTCTTTAGAGCTGAAAATATCACACTATTACTATTTCAGACACAGAGCAGCTCCAATTAACATGTGGGAAATCACGTTTTAGATATTTAAAGGCGGATTTCAAACTTATAAATAGAAAAAACCTGGCTCTTGCTCAACATCTCCTTCCAGAACATGAACACATCCTGATAAACACAATCTATTGAAAGTAAGTATGATCGCTTAAACATTATTTTTTTACTATTGACATTCTCAGACAAAAGAAACCGAAGGTAAGATCTCTTTGTAGACGAATATGTAGCTATGTAAGTTACTAGAGTAAACAAAAAACAAGGCTCTGCAGTAAATGAACATAATGATATATTTGTGTTTCTAATCAGGCAGAGAATAAATACATTTGTGTCTGAACATGTTTGTCCTGAATTATGAAAAGGAACATTCACTGTATGGACACAACCAACATTAATGTGCTTATTATAAAAGAAGAAGTCATTTATTATCTATGTTTTAATCAATATGTTTTCTCGTTAGTTTGTGTGGTTGAACATGAGCCTTAGACGAAACACAATTATACAAAGTTTCTCAGTGATTAAGGGAAAACTTTGCTTGAAGCCTTTCTACTTGTTTGTATGAGATGCTTTATCTTCAACATGGAGCTGATGTTCGCTGGGTTGCCTTGGAAACTATCTATCTAGTTATTTCTGGACACTTTTTAATGACAACTTTACCAAATCAAACATTAAAAATACTTTTTGTTGAATGAGCAATCTAAAGGAGAGCTGAACTAACTACATTTTTTGTATTTTGTTCCATGGCTTACACTTAAAGTGTGTATGACAGGTTAAGTTACATTTTAGGTAAAACATTGTAAACATGATTATGAGTGAGATTTTAGTAAACATTGAACTTGTTTTTACCCAATTTGGTTGTTTTAATGAAGTTTATTCTTGTCTTTTGTCCAGAAACGATGTCACTTGTGGAGGTAAATCTACAACTGTTACGTAGCAAACACATTGTAATCTGGGCCAAAATCAACATAAAAAACACAGGAGTGACAATGTGACAAATTATTATAACTGTATAACCCTTTAATTGACCTTTCGCCGAGCCCCGCCCCCCTTAGTTACTGTTGCTACGCCCGTCAAATATGACAGCGTGCCATAGACTTCAATGACAGAAAGAAGTACAGCTGTTCACGTTAGTGACTTTTTTAAAGCAATTTTTTCCGCGATATCCTCTAGATCGAGGCAAAAGAGGTTTACTATGCAGCGGAGGGATTTATTCAAAACATTAAAATATGCAACGGAGGGACACAACTCCTATGGGGCTAATGCTACTGGTCTCAAGCTAAATCAGAGAAACCCATAATTTTTAACATCACCTCAAATGCAACAAGCACAGCCTTGTCCTGCTCTTGCGCTGCCGGGTAAGTTCACTTTCATATGTTAAGGTCTATTTTTCTCTATTGCAAGTTTATTGTTCATTTACGAGGCTTTGTTAGCAAGCTAAATCTAACAGTGTTGGCTAAAGCTAAGAGGCTCGCTAAACTTAACAGCTTAGAGCGTAACTTCTGCAGTTATATCCTCGTCGTGGTATAACTACTTGTCTAGTTTGTGTTCTTGCCTCTAGATCTAACAACACAGTAAGTCCATAGCTATAGTTAAACATTAGTTTTACCTTTGAGCAGACATTTGTCTGATATATTTAGCTGGTAGAGGAGCTGTCCCGAGCCGCCCGTACTGTTTAATCCATTGTAGGCACTGCTCCAGTTGTTTTCAGTTTTAGAAATGGAAAGAACACAACTCCTCCGGTCAACATTTTGGGGTGTCTACGGTCCGATTTACATAAACTGTAGGCGCATTGCTTCACCATCTTGCTTGGAGCTCAAGATTTGACGGACCATATTTACATAGCAACGGTTGCTACGATGTTTGATTGGACAAGAGCCGTTTTGGGGCGGGGCTCGGCGAAAGGTCAATTGTGTTAAATGATTGTTTAAACTCCAAGAAACTGTGTCAGTTGTGTGTCAGATTTCTTTGCATTTTGTCGATTTTTGACGACGTGGAGTTTTAGACCTCACAATACTTTTTGTAATTTTCTATTTGTAGTTGTCAATTTCTTCATAAAATGCATCTTCACTGTAAAACTATGATAATTATTTCCGGCAAAGACTGTCACATCTACCTAAGTCAAATAAGAAAAATGTTCAAATCTGTGGGTTTTAAAGTCTTATAGCAGGATTATTTGTTTATCAACAGCCTGAGAGCTAAAAAGAGCGGCGGCTGATTGACACAAGCTGTAGCAGCAACACTAACCAGCACTGTTGTCAGCTTACTACTGTGCGGAAACAAAAGTTAAGCTGGTAATCAACATTTGTGAATGAAGTTTGACTTTACGACTCATACACGTTACATTCAGGTGAGTGAAAAACACAGAAAAACTCTTCTCTCAAGCTTCAGGGATAATTTCCTCAATATGTCACGGATCAACATGTATTTTAGAAAAAAAAAAGTTAACATTTGGTATAGGTATTTTTAGTTATGCAGAAAAAAATGCAGTACTTATTTTTTATCCACAATGTATATTACAATACTTTGTAAGCTAAATTAAATACATGTCGTTGGGTCTCTAAAATCAGTGTTAAAAAAGTATATTTGATTTTGTAGAACAACAAAATGCAGAGGAATTGTATTTTCAAACTGCTCTTTATGTTTGGTACAGGTGTCTTACAAATAAGTCATTTTTTAGCTTAATTGTTTCAGCTGCAGTCCAGGTTCATAAGTATTTGGAAAATTTTTGGTAAATGAGCACCTAGCTTATTACGACTGTCTTATTACAAGAAAAATAAATATAAACCAGGTTCATAAGTGTTATTTATATGAGTTTAAGTATCTAAATACACATCCCTGTATCGATACGTGTATTGCCAATGAGTTTGTCACGATTTCTCGATACCGATACATTAAGTACAGCTCTATACATCAGACCGGTTCAGACCTGGTCTAAACATCTCTCTTTCGTTTTGTGTTTTTATCAGAGACGTTTTCCCCGGTCAACTAGACAGACAGCGTCTCTTTCTGCCAGTGATGCACAGTAGAGTGGAAAGTGACATCGACCGATAATCTGTCTATGAGGGCTGTGCATTTAATCGAATTTCAATGATTTATGCCATAATAGTTTACAAAAATGGTGTAATCGAGTAATTTGATAATTAACTGCGACTCATAAGTGTGTACCTAAGCGCACATTCATCTCTTTAGGTTGGAAAAGTAGGTCCCAGACAATTTCTTTCAAACTGTGCCATACATTTACTACAAACTATTTCTATGAGATCTACCACTGTTTCTATTTATCTCTTCACTCCCTCTCTACATATTATATATCTGCACACACTCCAAGTAAATTATCGTTTGAATAATCGTGATTTCAATTATGATTTAAGTAATCGTGATTATTATTTTCATCCTAAAAATAAATGATCTCAAGATAAAAAAATGGTCACAGTTCCTGCCTGTTACATTAGTGTCTGCTGCAGTCTATATATGTCCCACCTGCTGCCACAGACCAGAGCGACAGTTCCTCTCTGTACAGCCGGTGTCCATGTGTGTAGTTACCTCTCACATGTGGCTATGATCGCAAGTGTTTATGTTTTATTTATTCCCAAATGATGGGTTAAGATTAGAGTTAGGATTAGGATTAGGATTAAAACAAATTGACTATGTTTAAGGTTTTTTGAAAAATAGAGAGTTGCCAAATAAGGGCGTCTGGTCTGTTCCGAGCGATACTTCTGGCCTGTAGCGAGACGTGAGAGGTCTGCAGCCAGACGCCTCTCGCTCTCTAGATCATTTTTACCTCCACGTCATTTCAGATTCTTCTCGAGGTTCTCTGGTTCTGGTCAATTGAAGTATCTTGAAAAACTCAGACTCAACTCTGTACCAGCGATTGTAAACAGTACAAAGTAATCAGATTTAAGGCTCTATGTTTAGAAGATTATATTTCCAATGACACAAACATCACACAGTCAAGCAGAAATCAATAGTTTAAGTTAAGTTCCTAATTTCAGCTGTGGTGCTTTATTTTGGACTTAGTAAACTACACATATACACAGTAAATACAGTTGAATGCCTGTCCTTATAGCAGCAGCCTGTGATAAGTGTGTGATGATGAGAACACCAGGCCCTGCAGAGGTGTCCTGTGAGTCATGGAATGTGCTGCTGAGAGCCAGCTCGGGTCTGTGAGGGGGCGCCTCTGTCCCGCTCCGTCTCCTGCTGATGATGTCACAGCAGCTGATGCACATTACGGCTTCACAAGGGTCATTACGGTGAGTCACACATTCAACGCAGTGACTGAGTTTATTCACACGACGGTAAACCCAGAGAAGCTCACGGCTCTGTGACATTTGCACTAAACTGTACCTAGAGCTACACTGAGAAAAATTATTTTGGCCCTTATTAAAGGTAGCATATACTGTAAATTTTTAATCAGATTTAATCATTTTTATTGCTAATAAAATCTACTTATATGAACAAATACTGACACCAATCGCTTGTAATTTAAATGTGTGTATTTTACCTGCCTGTAAACCAAAAATTGTGTAAATGCTAAGATCTACTCATTGCACAAACACCTGTAAGCGTATAGTGTATCTTGCCAAAGACTGAGTCCTGCAGAAGCTAAGCATGTTTGGTCAGGGCAGTACCTGGATGGGAGACCGCTGGAGGATTCTCTCTCAGACGAACAGAGGAGAAACCTTTGGATGCAATCATTATTTATAAATAATGATAACTAGTTGTTATAAAGTAGAATCAATATAATTTTTTAATCGGGTGTAAACATTTTATTTGATTAAACTTTACATGAAACAGTTTTGCTGAGTTTAATTAAATGTATAGTCTGCAATATCGTGTTACAAAAAAAAGTGTAAATTCCACAACTTTTTTGGTAACACTTTAGAATAACTACAAAAAATTATACTTAATAAATCAATAATAACACCTTAATAAAGACTTAATTTATCATGAACAAATTATTAATTAACAGATGAAAAAGTTTATTAATGCTTAGTAACTACTTAATTACTTCAAATCCTGCCCCCTAACCCTAAATCCTAACCTTAGCTCCTTAGTTTATTAGTTACTAAGCATTAATAAAACTTTTTCATTCATTAATTCACTATTTGTTGAATAATTAAGGTTTTATTTATGCTTTATTCATGGTTTACTAAGGCCAATTAAGGTGTAGTTATTATAAATGTATAAAAGTTTTTTTTTTTTTCAGTGTATTCGTGTTATAATAGTTCTGTTTCTAATCCTAACCAATTATGCTATAAGGGAAACCTTGAATTTGTATTTAAAAACCAAAACCAGAAATTCAAATGCAGCACAAAGGACTAAATAATGATTCAATCATCATGAGTTTATCATGAGGTCATCAGATGTTCTTCACAACTGAGTTTTACTAAAAGGCTAGATTATGTTTTGTTTGAATCTTTGGTGAAGGAAACTCGTGATGTTTATGCAGGACTTTCAAAAGTCATGATGAATTACTGTTTTTGGTTCAAACATCTTTACAACATGTGAATTACTTGTGTTCATGGTAAGTTTAAAAGTCATGGTTAACTAACATCATTTCATGATCGTTCATTAGATGAAGTACTGATGGAATTCATGAATGAAACCACTTGAATTCATGATAATTCATGATAATCAATTAATTAATTATTATCATGAACCTTAACCCCTTATTATACAAAGTTACTGAATGCCATTCTGCAGCTTTATAAACTGAAGTTATTAAGACATTTTACTGACTTTTAAGTAATAGATGTGCTTTTTAGACTGAAAACAATCGCGCTGTGGAACTGAGTTAGCACATAGCTGGATAAGGGTGGGGTAGCTAACATTTTTATTTGGAAATTAGTAAACTTTGTGATTTTCACTAAGTACATGATAATTGCAGCACATTCTGAAAAAAATAGACCACTTAGTACTTTCTGAACTGAATAATTCAGAATTTCAGTTCTAATCAGGAGCCGAATGCAGCTCTCTGATTGGCTGTGCTTGGGTGGTCCTCTCCAGTTAAATGTTTTGGTGTTAACCATGTGTCCTAAGATTTATGAGAGGAAGTTGAAAGATTAAAACCTATATTGTGTTTGTAATGTAAAAAATCAGCTTCCACACCTTTAATTATTGAATCTTTCAAAATCCCTATGGGACTTTACATGGGGCAATACTTCCAGAACCGGGACAATCTTCCACTGTTGAGCTTTATTGATTCAAGATTTCATTGACATCTGCCAAATTTTACATTTCATCAAAAAGATTATACATTGAAAGCATGAGGTTTTTTGTGTGTAGAAGACTATAAAGTCAACCATCTTAACCGTAAACATTATAATTTTGACTTGTGCACAATAGTTTTCTTATAGATACCTAAAACTTGCCATAAAAAAGGCAGCTGATTACCTCAAAAATGTTGTGTTCTGTGGGCGTAGTTGGGTTTACAGTGAGCGGCTGTAAATATATCGTATGTGACAAATAAATGTGAGCTATAATTTGACCATTTCTGTAATTACAACTCAGTAACGTATAATTATGAAGAGTGAGTCACTGCTGGAGCTCTTAGTGAGATCGTGAGCATATTTTTTCTCACTTGAAATTAGACAATATATCGAACATCATGTACCTTAAAAACCCTAAAAATCCCTCCTTGTCGGCTCTGCTTCTTTGCTTTTGTGTGTGAGGAGTGAGAGAGAGAAACACAAAATCACAGTTCACTAGGATATAGGCGATGTAATTGTTTTAATAAATAGAAAGTGAAATGACAAGGGGTTAACAAATACACTGCATAAACTTAATTTCAAGTTAATGTTGCTTGATTTTTTGGATTTAAGCCTAATTTCAACCATTTTCACTAATTTAACCTTGATTTTTTTGAAGAGACACAAATTATTTTCCTTATTTCAAAGTGTTTCGAACTGATTTCAAGACATTGCTTTGTAATTCAATCCAAAGTATTTACCGATGGCTTAAGAAATCTGTTCTTACCTCATTGTCAATGTTTTGTTCTTATTTTAAGTCAAATTCCCTTAAAACCAGTTAAAATGTCTTGAAACCAGTGAAATATTTTACATTACATAAGCCATTCAATCTAATTAAGTGAAAACAGCTCGAAACTGGATTAAAACTCATAAAAGTTATTTTAAGCAAGTCTATATATGGAGGAATTTTTGTTTATCAACCCGGACGATGTGCACGCACCCCGCCTGCAGAAAGAGCCGCCGCTCATAGATACAAACAGTGGAAACAAGTCAAAAAAGCTCTGTTGTCAGCTAACTACAAGAGTTTATCTGTGAGAAAACAGTTATGCTGCTAAATCAACATTTGTGAATGAAATTCAATCCTACGACCCTTAAAAGTAACATTCAGGTGAAAAAAGGGCCAGAAAAACACTGTCTCATCTTCAGACAGATGTCTGTCAGACCGGTTCAGACCTGATTAAAACAGCTAGCTGTCGTCCCACTTCATTGTTTAATTCAAAGAAGTTTCTCCATGTAAACAGACGGAGAGTGGCTCTTACTGCATAATGCATGCACAGTAAGGCGGAAAGTGACGTCAACCGAAAATCTCTATATATATTTTTTGTAGTGCAGTTCTGACTATCACTCTCTGTTTGAGAAGTTTGGTCTTTTACCTTCAGGTCCTGAGCTGCAGAACTCAGAGCTTTAGGAACAGCTTTGTTCCCTTTTCAATTGTAGCTCTTTATGAATAATAAATGAGTGGCCAATTTGTATGTTTTTGGCAAACTGAAAATGAGTTGTTATGTTCTTATTTATTAGTATCTTTGTGTCTGTAGCTCATGATGTTAATATTTTTTTGTCAGACGTCATCTTGTTCTTACACTCTACCCATGTCCTAAAAAAGTAACCTACCCCAACAGCCTGGTACCTTTTAGTGATGTGTGTGTTAATGTTTTTTCAGTTAGAGAATAATTATCTCTTTATCAATAGGAAGAATGAGGAAACTAAAGCTTTTTCATAACAAAAGTGCAAAGCAGCCCTGACGTTTGTATCCACAAAGACTCTATTGTTTGTCATATAAGTTCCACAAAAGGGTTTCGATAGGCGC
The DNA here is from genome assembly GCA_038363315.1 of Mugilogobius chulae. Classification (NCBI taxonomy): domain Eukaryota; kingdom Metazoa; phylum Chordata; class Actinopteri; order Gobiiformes; family Gobiidae; genus Mugilogobius; species Mugilogobius chulae. Next base: position 33,719,385 of record CM076404.1, read on the forward strand.
TCCATTCACCAAAGTAACTGATACAGTACATTATTCATTTTTCCGGCATGATATAAGATTTTTGTTCCATAAAACCCAGTGAGTGCACTTGTTATTGTTCTTAGCATGAGCTGTAATGCACAGGTAAGTGAGCCAAGATAGAGCCTGTTACGCAAGGTTTTGTATTAAAAGGTTATGAAAGTCAATATCCAGTTCAAGTGCCTTTAAAAGTGCAGTGCTCATGTTTCATTCTTACAGTGGTCCACACCAACACACACTTTAAGCTTCAAATGAAAAAAGATGTATAGTGACAAAAACTATAAATCTAGACTTGCTTAAAATGACTTGGAATCAGAATTTTAATCCAGATTTGAGCTGTTTTCACTGGATAAGATTTAGTTGCTGATGTAATGTAGAATATTTTACTGGTTTCAAGACATTTTTAACTGATTTTAAGGGAACTTCGCTTGAAATATAGAAGCAATGTCTTGAAATCAGTTCAAAACACGTTGAAAAAAGGAAAAATAATCTAAGCCTCTACAATAAATCCAGGTTAAATTAATCAAAATGCTTGAAATTAGGTTCAAATCCTTGAATCAAGCATCTTTAACTTGTCTTGAAATACATTTTTTGCAGTGTAATTGCTAACTTTGTGATGATATTCTCCCACCAAAGGCCCAAAGTCAGTGGGACAGAAACAAGCTGTAGAAAATGAATGAATAAATGTCTCTATCTACTGTATTATGCTTACGACGTGTCCTTTAATCAACCATATCAGACATTAAGGTTTGAAACGCATAGATAAAAACCTAATGAAAGTGCCGTGTCTTCTTTGGGTTTCAAAAATGTAACAGTGGCAATTAAAACAAAAATCCAGACAGTCAGTTATATAAAAGATCGTATTATAAATCATTACGAAAGCGTATCGTGTTACATCATTTCAAAGTATTGCTTACAAAAGAATTAGGAACGCTCCGTGAATGTGTCTGATTGGAGCGTCTGTGATTACCACACGAGTTAATCTTGTGTAACTAAATTACAGCAGATTATTCCCACGGCGTTCCTCGGCTCGTCTGCTGCCTCTTGTTGTTTGCTCGGTGGATTGTGTCATTCGATCTCACGCTTCAGAAAGACAAGCGTTCATTTCTGTTTCATCATCACACTCACTGTCTTCTGCAAAAAAAAAAAAAAGCACCACGAGAGTCTGGCTGCAGAGCTACACCGGGAGGTTTCTCGTCACATGACCTACGCCCACTGCTGCAAGATGTCTTTTTATTTACTTTGCATGCGTATATATAGATATTGTTTGCAGTGCATAGATATTTACAAGCAAAACTGAAGATTAGAAAAACATACACCAGTTTTGATGCTCCACTCAACACTCACTTATCCACTGAATCGAACAACCAAACAGCTGCTAACTATATACACTTAGCATCAGAGAACACTAACACACCTCTGTGGGGGAAACATAACATAAACAGTGCATCAGAACAACAGTTTTGTTACTCACTGCTCAACAACTACATCAGCAAATGTGGACTGATGGAAATGTATTGTCAAATGTAGATACGAAGACATGGAGATGAATAAAGTGAGACAAAGTCCAACTATGTAAATATATCCAACAATGCTAATGGTAGCCGAATGCTAACATGATGCTAACGTTGTCTGGGACATTTTTACAGCTGCAGAACTTTCTGTTTACTTTTCTGAGATAACACCACAATAACATCCTCCATTTAAATTTTGTGTAGACTTGACTTGAATTAGTTCTATAAACCTTATTTGCCATAAAACATCTTGAAAAAGGTAAAAAAAAAAAAAAGTTCAGTGTCCTATATACGTAGAACCTTTCCCCTAACTGTCCCCCTCTTTCGACCATGCGTTGCTGACTGTATCTGACTACATCTGTATTTGTGATTACAAGACCTGCTGTGCTCATGAGCCCGGGCAGAGGCGCTGTGAGTCCAACACAGTATCCCTGGAGGGCGTACATTTACCACGACACAAAAAACACGTATTTTGAGCACAATTTCACAGCTGTTTTGAGTAACATATGAAAAAGCATCAAAATGGCTCGAGTTTTGGTTGCAGCCACGTGGAGACATTTTCTTCAGGTGAAACGGTAAGTTAAGGCATCAAGTTACTAAAATGGGTAAGTTTAGGGCTGGAGAATCAGGAGAATCTTAGAATCAGGATTTGGTTAATATTCATGAATAAAAACACACCATAGAAATGAACTGGGACTGCGACGCGTACCATAATTACAAAAAACAGCCGTGAACTCGTGCTAATCATACGTAATTTACATGTTGCGTAATGCTGTGGTAACTCACTGCTTCCCGGCCCACAGCATCTCTGCCCGGGCTCACAAGCACAGCGAGCATCGGTATGTGCGCGGAACACTTTTCTCACAACTTTTCCTGAAAACTCGGTTCAGAAGCTGCACTTTTCCTGCTGTTACAGTCATTGGTGTGTCTACAAACAGATGACAAAAGAAATCGTTTTTTTAAAGAGGGTTGATTCAAGATGTGTCCAAAATCCCTCGTCTGATGTCCATTGCCTTTGGACAAGGTTAAAAAAGGGCTTGGGATAGTCATTAATATAAACAATTATTGTAAGGGAGCATAGTAAGTGCATAGAAGTGGAGAAAACTACTGTGAACTGCGAACATGAACTGCGCATGTACAGAAGGTTATTGTATTATTGTGTTTTTTGATGACTTCAAAAAATATATATTAATAACACAATTGAAACACATTTAGATGAGAGCGATGATGACAGATGTGGATTAAAGTAGAAATGGTTCAGATTGTTTCATTTAGACGTGAAGTTTCTAGAAAGAGGCAGGTGTAGGTCCTCTGAGTACAAGTCTGCAGCCCGATGCTTCTCAAAAATACAGAAATCTAAGCATATTATATCACCAGAGCCAATATTTTCAGCTTTTTTGCGACTAGACGAATGCCAGTTGTGTATTGTGTGCCTTGTTGTCGTGTTGTGGGCTTGGGCTGCGGTGACAGTGATTAATAATGTTTACACAGGCTTTGTTTTGCGTCTCATTTTGGTTTTGTTTGAAGTGAAGGTAATAAGCAGAACGCCGTCTTCAGTCGCACTGAGAGCTTGATAATGACTCACTGAATCTCATCGGATTTGACCAGATAAATCAGACCAGGTTTTGTGAGCAGCTACTGAAAACATTACTTACCTTTTTATTTGCTAAAAGTCATTGGCGGCGTTCAAACGTCCAGACTATTTCTACTTAGAGAACTATACGGCGGGGTCAAGTGATTTTTAGAAGTGTTCGAATGTGCAGCAGGAAAATATAGCTGCTGCTTTCTAAGTCTCAATTAAGCCTCAAGTCTTCTGCTTCAAGTCCAAATCAAAGAGAGAGAAGTTTAGGTAAAGTCTGTTTTAGAACCTTACAATGTGAATTAACCCTGTATGTCTTTGTCTTTTGATGTTTTGTTAGAAGTCATTTGACTAGAATAGGTGTTGGACATAAGTTTTGAGTTTTTTTTCTTTTCATGTATTCAAAGGATCTTCCTGTGAGTGTAATCTGTCTATTATTTTTTACTGTGGTCAATGCTTTGCTGGGTTTGTCCTGAAAAATGTGAACATTGGGCGGGCTCTGGCTTTTGAAAAGTCTTTGATTCAGTGAGAAATTGACGACTTTGGGGGCACGGGACGCCATGGAGACTGCTGGCAGAAAGCTGGGAATAGCAGGATGGACTGGGAAACATGAGGACAAAGGAACAGAGGGTCTGAGACCAGGCCACACAGAGTATGACTGGGACTTTATTACTTTTAATGATGCATAATTGTGCTTTTGTAAATATACTACACGTTTGAACACAGACAACTTTCTAAAGGTTTTGATTTTTCCACATGGATGTCACAAGTCTTAAGTCAGTGCTCGTGTCAAAGTCTGATTTTAGTTTCAAGTCTTTTCAAGTGTTTACATGAAATTCCTGATTGCATCATGTATTTTTTTGTATTTATTTATTTTTTATATATAAATTACTTTACATCTGACTAGTCGATTTTAATCTGGTCAAGTGAGTCTCAAGTCATCAAAATAATGACTCAAGTCTGACTCAGGTTCAAGGCATGACTTGCCACACTTCTGCAGTTGTGCACTAATGTCTTCCAGTCTCTGATGGACATAGGTCGCTACATCCGATGACGTGGTTGCCATAGTGACACAGTTGTTTACTCCAAATGCTATCAAATGCTATAAAAATCAGGCAAGGGATTTTGGGCTAGTCCTGAAGAAATACTTTTTTGTCATCAGTTGTAGACGCAATGTTGGCTGTAACAGCAGGAAAAGTGCAGCTTCTGAACCGGGTTTTCATAAGGAAAAGTTGTAAAAGTGAGTACGCGAACAGAAGCTCCACACATATATAGAGACTCGCTGTGCTCAATAGTCAGTGCAGAAGCACTGCGGGTCAGGAAGAAGTGAGCACATGCACCGCTCGGTGTTGTCAAACTTTCAGAGAGCCAAAAGCAACAGCCCCTGGCCCACAGCACCTCTGCCCAGGCTCATGAGCACCGGGAGTCTAGTTATGTGTGTGGAGCTTCTGTTTGCATTGTTCGCTCACTTTTACAACTTTTCCTTATAAAAAACTCGATTCAGAAGTTGCACTTTTCCTGCTGTTACAGCCACCACTGCGTCTACAACTAATGACAAAAGAGAGCTGTTTTTTAAGTGGATTGTTTCAAGACTAGCCCAAAATTAATCGTCTGATGTCCATCGCTTTTGGAGTTAACAGCTTTGTCACTATGGCAACTATGGCACCGGATGTAGCGACCTATGTCCATCTGAGACCGGAAGACGTTAGTGCATAACTCGTATTAAGTACTTAATTACCAAGGAAAGCAAAATATATACCGTTGTACGGAGGACATGTCCAGTGAGTAAGCTGGTCATACAAGAATTGGGATGTTTTCAGCTTTTTAAGAATCGTGCACAGATCCTTGCAACATGGGGCCATGCCTTAACATGCCAGCACACTCACCGGACATGTGACCTATTGAGCATGTTTGTGATGCTGTAGATCGGCGTAAAAGGCCGCATGTTCCAGTTCCTGCCAAAATCCAGCTACTTCTCTCTGCCATTGAAGATGAGTGGACTGACATCCCACATCAGGCCACAATGCACAACCTGATCCACTCTGTGTGAAGTACGCCTAATGAAAAAGTGCACGTTTCAAGTTGTCCTTTTATTGTGGCCAGTCCAAGACACACCTGTGAGGTGAGATGGATTATTTCAGCAAAGGAGAAGTGCTCACTATCACAGATTTAGATAGATTTGTAAACAACATTTGAGAGGAATAGTTCTTTTGTGTATGTGGAAACAGTTTTAGACTTAGAAGTTATGCATTATGTATCGTTATGTCCATGTTGGGACATTTTTATTTGCATTATTGATCTCAAACTACTTTTCAGAGCAATGATCTTGTCTCAAACATGTACAAAACATCATTGAGCAAGTAAATAAGAACAGTTCTTCCAAGCGTCCGTATTTATCTCTTGTGCAAAACTCATCTTGTATCACTTTCTCTTCAGACAAAGGCCGGTCCATCGCTCATCATCAGTCATTGTTCCTGTTGCGCTGTGCGGATGACCCAGTTGGAGGCAGTGGAGTTGTCACAGTCACACATTTACACTGAGAGCACAGTCACTTGTCTCCACAACAAAAGGCTCTGGTGAGAGAGACGCAGCTGCCGTCAGAAATAACCCTGGAACAATGGTCTAAAACTGACTTGTCAAACTCAATATCTAACTTCAACCTTCACTTTCACTTATTATTGTTGGATTTGTGACGCTCGGTGAAACAAAACAATAATTTTCTTGTCAAAGTCCTGCTGTGTTTTTGGGGCATTATTGATCAGAAAAGTATTTGATCTGAGAAATGTTTATGACGAGGTTGTTGACATGTTTTGCTCCAATCTGAAATATAATATAAATCCTCCAGCTACAGTCAAATGCAGAGGACAAGGTTGCTAGTGCTAACTTCTACATAAAATAACAGAAAGTCACTTCTGCATGTGGTAATGTTTTCATCGAGCCTCTGGTGTTGCTCACATGTAGTCGAAGGGTTCATTTATTCATTTTCTACCACTTGTTCCAGTTTTCCTTTGGTTGGTGACTGGAGCCTTTGGTTGTACTTTAGGCTACACAATATATCGATGTTGAATCGATACTGCGATATTGATAACTGCAATTAGATAATCACAAAAGCCACCGTTTTCTTCCTTTCTTCTGCAGTAGCCTACTTTTTTGTTGTTATTGGACTCAGCGCAGTACGAAAGCGAACACAAAGCAGCATCTGTGCACAACACGACTAAACAAAAGTCTCTATAAACACTGTTTTCATGACTGTTCTAGTGCGTATTTAATAGATCCATTTACTGTTAGTAAACAAAGATGGCTGCGCGCAAAAACTGGTGCCCTGAGAAGTGCACGAACAGAAAGCCACTCCAAATTTATTTGTGTAAAAAAAACTCGTGTGCACAAGAGGAAAGCTTTGAGCATACAAATCCCTTGATGAGAATGACTACATAAAAGCACAGAAGGTGAGTTACTACAACATTGATAGAGATTTTTGTGGAAATTGTGTTGTTAGTTATCATAAAGTAAAGAACTTTAGATTCACAGTAAACTGCACCTGTGGCATTATTTTGTGCTGATTTCTACAGAATGTTGATGTATGAAAGACTCCGAGCATATACTTCCATGACTCTGAGGCCATGTATTTGTTTTAGTGGTCCCTCATTGTTTTAATAGCCTTTAGCCGCAAGCAAATTATGACAAGTTATGAAGAGAGCCAAAACCAGTAATATTTCAATTACTTGACCAAATATTCATGTTAAATAACTATTCAGACAAGTAAACAAGATTCAGACATTTAAAAAGTTTCTAAGCTTTCCTTTTTCGGGAAATGAATGAATATTTTGGTCGACTAAAACTACATTGAGTTATTAATTGACTAAATAACTAATAGCAATAAATGATAATATTGGCTTTATTTAGTTATTTGAATGTTTTAGTGATGCGCAGGTCGACCCGTAACCCGCGGGACCCGCTGTCAGCCCGCGGGTTCGGCGGGTCGGATAGCACAATTTAAAGAAGTGGGTCGGGTTCGGGTGGGTCTGGTCTAAACCCATGTTCAAACGCTCGTATCATGCTTTGGCTTCAAGTGACGTGAAGGTCAGTCCAATAAGCCTCATGTCAAGCATGTTAATTCTGTTTAACATAAGACACAACTTATGCATTCTGAGCTTAGTTTATTTAGGTTACAACTGGCTATAAAACAGAAAGAAAGATGGATAAGTGTTCAACTACAAGTAGAACGTCGTTCTGTGGAGACGGGGCAGCCACGTTCGACTAAGTCATAAACACATAACTACAAATGCTCCAGCCTGAACTTCATCATTGTAAACTAAACGGAAAGAGTCAAATCCTCACTTGGAGAAACGTCCAGACTCCAGAGCATGTTGACGTTTAAATAACCCTTGCAAACAAGCTTTTTACTCACCGTGAATGTCTGACAAAGAAGTCTGACGAGGTCCACTGTCCAGGTGAAGCTTAATATACATCTGTCTGAAGGAGATTAATCCAGTTGTTCGTATCCACATCACAAGGCTTTGCAGATCCACAGTAAAAGTCAGCTGTTCTGTTTCTTTCGCTTAAAATCCCGACGCATTGTCTAAATCCACAAGTAAATCCAATCTGCATTTGCGTTCTGCGAGCAGCGGAAACGGGTCCTGAAATTTAAGCACATTTTTCGGGCCGGGTTGGGTCGGGCTGAATTTTAAATCGGGTCGGGCGGGTCACAAAAAAAGCTGACCCGCGCATCACTAGAATGTTTACAATACATGTTTTTTATCTGTAAATGAGAAAAAAACTCTATTAGAGGATATTTTTTCTATGAACAATACATTTGATGTTCTTGATTTTCGCATCTTCTAGACAACGTTCACGAAAATATCTATTTACCTTCTTGGTAAACCTGAGCTCTAACCATTCTGCTAACGTACACCGTGGTCGAGTGATTTCAATTGCTTTAACTCTAAAAACTAACACTAACTCTCATATTGATGTATAAATGTATTACTGCTTAGCAGAGCTGCATTATTTGGGAAAAATATTATAATATAGAAGAGTGCTGCTCCACTAAAACTCGGTCTATACTATCTGCCTGTACTCCACACACCTCACCTGCTGCTGACCTCAGTCCTTCTCCGGTTCACTGGCCGAGTCGGAGCTCGCTGGTGGCTCTGTAAATAGTGTTCAGTGCTTATTAAGGCCTTGGGACCACAGATTAAACCATTGGAGGGAGCTTTAGTTCACCTTTTCTAGCTTTAACTAAGTTAGAATTATTATTGTGTAGTTTAACCTTACCTGTGTTTAGTTAATTCCAGGGGGTTGAGTGATAAGGAAGGTCATGCAGTGGGTTTCTTCATAAGCTTCAGAAATCCAACATAAATCTGCAAAAACAGAGGTTGGAATCGCTTGAACAGACAAACCCAATGTCACACATCTTTGATTGCTCTCTTATTCTTTTTAATCAAACTATTAAATCTCACAACTGTGAAACTCTGCATCAATGTAATAGAGTCCGTGTGAAACACTTGCCTCTTAACATTTACAAGTCTGCTGCTAATAACATTTTACATTACAATACTTGCAATTCTACCTTTCTTTGAAATCTGCAATCTTCCCAAATATGCCCCGGAAAATGATCGTGTACCCTCTGGAGTTTTTCTCACAGATTTTTCACTCACCCTGTACGTACGGTAAAGATTGTAGGGTCGAATTTTATTCACAAATGATGATTTAGGAGCATAACTTTTGTTTTTGCACAGGTATAAACTCTTGTTAGCTGACAACAGCGCTGGCTTGACTTGTTGCTACAGCTTGTGTCAATAAGCGGCTCTTTCTGCAGGTTGGGTGTGCGCATCTCTCATGTTGATAAAGAAGTAATCCTTCTATTTGCATTGGGAGGCAACAAAAAGAGCCGACAAATGCAGCAAAAGTACTTAGTGTATGTAACCATCACGGAGGCTAACAAAGACATTTAACAGGGTAAAAATGTTACTTAGTTCTGCTTTAAATCAACCACTGTGCTGTTAGCCAAAAGTGCACATTGCTACATTAAACAACATTCATATTAGCAGAGCTCACATTTAAGCTAGTTTTTACAAGATTTTTGCTTTAGTTCTGTCATTTCAAAAGACATTGTCCTCTAAAATGTTCCTAAAGTTGAAAGTTATGACTAACGCCTCTGTAATTACAGTTCTACAGCTCTAAAAACTTGATATAAATGAACCTTTCTGAAGAATACTGTAATGTGCCCTTGACGATATCTTTTCTTTAGTCAAGAGCTAAAGTTTGAAAGTACTTTTAGTGAAGAGCAGAAAACGAAATATCTTCTTTCAGTTACTCTTGGCACAAGTCTGCTTCAGTCTGTGCAACTCATTTAAACTATATTGATACTTTTGTTGATACAGCTCACATTACCACTGCTAAGTTTTCTCTTTCAACTGTTTTGTAAAGCAAAGTTGTGACGGTGCAAAATAATGTAAAACTTTTCAATTCAAATGTTTGCTCAGAGATTGCAGAACAGTTTTTGTAGTTACAGAGAAAATTAAAAGTGCCAGATTGTGAATCATTATATTTAAGAAAACAAATTATGCCTTTTGTATATTCATGGGCTTCAGGCATGAGGATTTGTCCTTGATTTTAAGGATTTGGCAAAGCCGCGGTGATTAGCAAAATCGCAAAAGCTGCAGTTTTCATTTCCTCCACAAACAACTAAATATATCCTGTAATTTTCTGCTTTAAAAACCTAATCTTGTAGCTTAGGTCTGCACAAACAAGTTTTAAATTAGCTTGCATTTTGTACGTTTGTCAGTTTGTTAACATATCATATTGTATAATCTTAGCATATTTAATTTTGTCAGTTCTCCTAAGTTTACCAGTGTGAGAATTCCATTATTAAAACATAAATTGCAGGACGCATGGTCAGAAAAATTTGTGGTTTGCTTTAAATGTGAGAGAAAATTGTTCACTTTTGTCTGGACCTTTTCTGAAGATGAGCAGTATCGGTGTTCTAGAACGGGTCAGAAGACTCTAGATTTAGAATATTCTGGGTTTTGACAATTCCTCTTCAAAGGTTTCAGGTTTTTTCTTTTAAAATATATGTACTTGATATTTATAGATAAAGCTTGAGGTGACGAGGGCTATAGATGGAAATTAGCTTTGTGCTAAATCTGGCAAAGTTACTTTATTGTTTTGGGACATTCTTTTTGTTTACTGATTTCCAGGAATTTTATGCTTTATTTTTGAAATGGTGTACAAAAAGGAATTAACTGAAAAAAGTGTCCTCCTTGCTTTTTAAGGCGTTAAAATAGTTATGATAAGGACCGATGTTCAAGAGTGCAATTTCCCAAATAAACATCAAAGGCCAAAAGGCAGATCCCTGTGGAACACCTTAACGATTATATATATAAATTCCAAATTTTCACTTAACTTTTATTGAAAATTGCACAAACACATAACAATTTCAGAAGGCTTCAAGTACCACCAGAGATACACATACCACCAGTTTGAGAAACATGACAACACATCCGCTCTGAGAAAAGCTGATTTCAATGTATATTTCATGCATAGTTCCTTTAGTACTCGTTTTGCTTTATAATAGTACAATAATTTAGAAAAACAGAAAAGATAAGTGCAGGTTTTACAGTCCTATAATGGCACCTTTAGTTGTGGGCAGACATGTTACTGATGTATTAGTGAATAAAAGAGTATTGTGGCCATTGTAGTGTAAATACTTGGACTGTGCGAGCTCAAAGGACTGAAGGGTGTTGAGATGTGCATTGTTGTTGACTCCACTTCAAAGACACACTGAGTCCACATGGTTCTCATGTGTTCTGCACACTGAGAAGCACATAGCCCTGAGTTACTGAAAGCATTTGTTTTCTATGTGAGGAAGAGAAAGAGAGAGAGAGAGAGAGAGAGAGAGAGAGAGAGAGAGAGGGAGGAAAAGAGAGAATGAAAGATAGGGAGAGGAAGAGAGAACAAGAGAGAGAGAGAAGAGGGAGGAGAAAGAGAGAAAAAGGAAGAGAGAGGAGAGAGAGAAGAGGAGAGAGGGAGAGGAAAACAGAGAGAGGAGGGTGAATAAAGAAAAAAGGGAGGATGAAAAGAGGGAAAGAGTGTGTGAGGTGGTAAGTGGGGGAGATAGAGAGAAAGAGAGAGTGTGAAATAGAGGAGGCAGTGAAGGAGAGAAAGAGATGGGAGAGAGAGAGAAGGGGAAGAGAGAGCGAGGAGAGAAATAGTAAAAGGGAAGAGGGAAACAGTGAGGGGGAGAGAGTGTGAAAAATAGGAATATGAGTGTTAGAAAGAGGGTGAGAGATAAGGGAAAAAGAGAAAGGGGGGTGAAAAACAAAGCGACGAAAGAAAGAAAGAAATTAAGGGGAAAGTGAGAAAGTATGAGATAGAAACATAGAAAGAGGAGTGAAAGAAAGAGAAGGGAGAGAGAAACAGATGAGGGGAGGAGGAGAGAGAAAGAAAAGAGAAAGACAAAGAATGGAAGAGAGAAAGAGACTGAAGGAGTAGAGAGAGAAATTGAGACAGAGACAAGAGAGAGAGAGAAAGAGAGAGAAGGGGGAAGAAGGAGAGAACAGGAAAAGAAAGAGATAGAGGTTGGGAAGAGAGAGAGCGAGGTGAGGGGCCAGAGAAGCTGAAGAGAAAGAGAGAGAGAGTCGTATGTAGAATAGTCTATGCAGTAATTTCTCTTCCTTATACTGTTGCTGCTCATGGTCATAACATTGCTAAAGTCTATTTATGTAGCAATAGTTTGAAAAGCCGACAGTCAAAGGGCAAGAAAACCAAAGCTCGGACATGATGTTGTGATGGTGTGGTGTTCTGCTCATTTAGTCACATTTTAAAACGACAAGTACACATGCTGATGCCGCTTACGCATGTCATAGTTTTTTAATAAATGTTTTCACTCTTGAGTTCTTTTTGGTGCATTTGTATTTCAAGGGTAAATGTTTACTTTATTTGAGCAAAATCTATTCACCTCTGACCTGCGCAGATTAATTATTGGCCAAATTGATTTTCACTCAGTTTTTCACCACATTAAGAGAGTAAGAGTCTCCAATCATTTTCACAGAGAAAGATACAAAAAAAAGGTATGAGTGACTATCGTGGCGCTGATGGATGAGTCAAATGCAGAGGACACATTTTCCTATGGAGACATCAAAGTGTACCTCAAGTAGTCTGAGTATTCCCTCATTCATCCAGGAGTGATCCAAAGTAGAAAGACTTCAAAGTTGTCATCTGGACAGCGTATTCGAAGATTGAGACGTTTCGACTCTCATCTGAAAGTCATTTTCAATCTGATAGAAGTGACCTGAGAAAGGCTGTATGTATATTAAAATACTGTACATTTGACCCTTCCCCTGAGGAGCGGCTACAACCTAAAACCTGTTTCTAAGCTGATTCAGTGGGTCAATTGGTTCCTCTTTATTGTTGTCTGCTTCCTTTCTATTGTTGTCTGCTATCCTTCTAATTTTGTCAATTTCTTCTCTATTGTCGTCTGCTCTTTCCCTGTTTTGTCTGCTATCTCTCTATTGTTGTTTGCTTCTTCTCTATTGTCAACCTCCTCTCAATTATTGTCTGTTTCCTCTATTGTCGCCTGCTTCCTCCCTATTGTTGTCTGTTTCCTCTCTATTGTCATCTACTTCCCCTCTATTGTTGTCTACTTTCTCTCTATTGTTGTCTACTTCCTTTCTATTGTTGTCTGTGTCATCTCTATTGCTGTTTGCTTCCTCTCTATTGTTGTCTACTTCCTTTCTATTGATATCTGCTTCCTCTCTATTGCTGTTTGCTTCATCTCTATTGTTGTCTGCTTCCTCTCTATTATTTCTCTGGGGCTCTATTGTTCTGACTAAACCTGCCTAGACTATTCATTTGTTATTGACCTGTGAACAAACTGAACCCACCAATTGGGTTTATGGTTTTAGGTGTAGCACCTTCTCAGATGCAGGACTAAATTGAGAAAATGACTTTCGAATGTCTCGATCTTGCTGTCCAGATGACAACTTTGGAGCCTTTCTACCATAACTTAAAAAAATTGTAGCATATGTGTCATTTATAAGATTGTATTTTATTAGTCCACACAGTAAAAAAATCATGTTTTAAATACCAGAAATACTTTATCATAAAATAGCGTGTTTAACTTGATTATTCATCGACCATTAAAAAGATTAAGCTGTGTGTCAGTGTCTGAACATAAATAAAGTATCACCATCAGCAACACAAGTTTTTCTTGTGGGTTTGCCTTTATGGTCTCAAAGATCTTTGGGTCTGTGAAAAGAACGAACAAGAGAACGAGGATATGTTGAAGGCAGATCTCAAGGGGGAAAAGATGCATCGTGGTAAGAGGCTCTTACTCACCTCTTGCGAAGTATGGGTGAGAGTGAGAAAGGAGAGGTATTGTGATGAAAGCATGAGGGGAATAAAGAGGTATCGGCGTGAGAGCACGAGAGGAAAATTTACACATTTTACAACAACACAAGCTGCCCAAAGTGCTTTACATGCACAATAAAATAGTAACCTTAAAAAAACACACACACAATATACAAACAGATCAATACAAATTCAAAGCAACAGCTATGCCAAAGCAAAAAAAATGTGTCTTTAAAATTTCCAGTGATGGAGCGGCTCAGATGTGCAGAAGTACTGTAAACTGTTCCATAGTTTAGGGGCAGCCACAGCAAAGACCCTGTCACCATGAGTTTTTAGGCGCGATTTTGGGACATTTAATAATAAACTGCTTTCTGACCTCATACTTTTGGCTGGAACATAGCCAGAAGACATATCGGAGTGAAAGCACAAGGGGAAAAGGAGGTACTGTATTTGGGGTATTGATCTCTGAACATTGCACATGATGAATACTTTACATTGCTCCTGTCGCTGACCCTACAGAACAGACTCTGAGCAACAGAATCTGGAATAAAACTAACACATCGATTACCAGAGTAGTATAGTAATACTGCTGAACCGTCAGACTATGATGACCCACGCTGTATAGTTCCTTCTGCTTCTAGTTTATTTTCTAAAACTGTTTAAAAAGCTGGAACAAATTAGTCACAGATCTGTGTCTCTTCTCTCAGAGCTCCTTAACCTTCCACCTGATGCTATTTCTGCTTCGCTGTGGATAAAAATCAGAGTCAACGTGATCATCTCGTGTTTATTATCGGCCAAAGTATAGTCCGTAATCCCAGCCCCACATGGACAAAGAAACAAGAGCCGTGCGTGGGAGGGAGCGAAGACCTTATGTGAACGCTGGAGTGATAAATACCGGCGCTGGAGGGAAGCACAGGGAGGTTCCGGGCCTCAGAGCAGAATAAAACTGGAGAGACTGGAGACATTTTAGGTCTGAAGTCTGTTGGTGAAAAGCAGAGAGCGAGTGAAGGGGTTGTAGATCATCAGGGTGAGAAGTTCAAGTATTTTCTGTGTTGCCATAATAACAGTCTGGTGAAAGGAAATGAAAAAGTTAATCTGCTGAGTCCATAGCTTTGGTGTAATGAGGCGAAACATTAGATACAAAGAATAGAGCAAAGTGTCTTCCACATTATAAAAATAGTTCTGTTGGTTTGATTTTGGGTCTTGTTTTGGTTGAGTATTCAAATGTCTTTTGTTTGTTCACAAAAATCTAAAACAGCTAGTTATTTTGATTGACTGAAATTAAAAATGGTGGCTTGTCATGCACCTCCAACCCAGAGATCACTGTCACTAAAAAAAATAAAATAAATCTAAACAACCTTGGAAAAGAGGAATTGTATTGTGAAAATAGAAAACTGCTCAAATACAGCGAGAGCTCCACTGTATTTTTAAGCTCCACATCTTCACTACAAACCTTCTAATCGCTTTAACATTGAAATTCCCCCTTCTCATTCCGGCCTTTTCTTCCCTCACACGCCTGACTAAAATCGGTAAAAATCCAAACTGTTCCAACTGTTCCTGAACCCTTTGGAGCATAGGTTAAGTGCTCCAAATGTAATGTGACGTTTCGGGCATCAGCCCTTCATCAGACATGGCCCGAAACATAAAATTTTGGTGTCCCATTAAAACTTTTTGGAGCTGATAGCTGTGCAGACTTCTTCATTTTGAAACGATTATTTGGTCTGGCACTCCAGCTTAGACTTGGATGTGTGTGTCTTTTCTTAGAAATCGATCTTTAACGTGTCAAAGAATTTATGAGAGGAAATAGTCCAACGTGTTCTGATGGATTTCGTAAAATAGCACGCCATGACAAATTGTGTGTCATGATGACACCCTCTGGCTGTTTTGGCGTGCAATTACACGCTCGTTTTTTCTGGCTTGGTCTGGACACGCCTAGTGGTTAACGACAAACACAAGGTTTTTCAAGGGATTAACGGCTAAATTTAAGTCTGAAGTTACAAAAATAAGTAAGTAATAAGGTAAGTTTAGCTCTTAGGCTTGGAGTTGGTTAAGGTTAGGATTAGGATTGTGTTAGTCTTCATGAATAACAACACGTCTTAACATTCACCATTGAAATGAACTGGGACAGAAACGCATAAAATACACACTCACAAAATAGAAGTTGCGTTCATATGACACGCTGTTTACAATAGCGTGGTATTGACACGCTTATCCATGAGAACAGGCTGAATAGTCAGATTTGAAACCTAAATCGTGTCTGCAGTGTTAGCTACCCCACCTTTAAGCCAAGCCAGGGAAATGTCCCCATGTGGCTTCAACCAAAGCACGAGTCTAAAAGACATGTTTTTAACGCTGTATAATAGACACACACATAGACATGTGCTCATGATACACTGTCATAGTATAGAAACCTATTTCTGTGAGACTGTGTTGTTGAAGCAGTACATGGGTAGACACCTGAATATTAAACTGACCTGAGTAAAACCTTATAGGTCAAACCACGTGGACAGAAGCTGCTGATGGTTCTCTGAATACAGTCTGCCTTAAAACTCCAGAGCTTTTGAAGTTGTTGTGCTCCGACTCTGGAATGAACCGCCTTTTTCCTTTCACCCTTTGGACTCTGTGGATGCCTTTAAAAACCATCTACAAACTCACTTTTAGGCAAGCATTTGAGCCCTGAATTTGCAATCGCTGGAGATGTTCAGACTGTATATTTTGTCATTTCTTTAAGCTGTCTGCGAATAGAGCGACTCAAATAAAGCTTACATAGTGACCTAGTAATCTCAACTGACCAAAAGAAAAAAACATAAAACACAACTCAATCTTATTCTAACTTATTGTCACAAGGAAACAACATTGTAACGTGGCTAAAACATCACAAGAGTTAAATTTCCATGATGTGTTAATGAAAGTTCAATTATTGTTTTTTTTATTTTTAATCAGAACACATGAGTCTCCTGGACGTGCTCAGACTCGTAGCACAGATCTCACTCTTGGACTCACGTAACCCTCTGTGCAAACAAGCCAAGTCCACTGTAGATTTATTTGGGCTATTTTGGGGTCGTAGCCTGCAGTGTTTTCAGGATTTTGAGAGTGAAAAGAGAAAGGGTTGACACCTCTGAGTTTTTCTTTGCTCTGGTTTTCACACAGTATGAGGCGTATTCAGAGTTCACCCACTTTATTGACGTGAGCTATGATTCGATGAATTATAAAACTAAACTAAAGGAACAATAATGCCATCACAGGAAGTGCATGTGTAGTAACCAAATCACTGCTAAACCATAACAGCCACAAATCTAGTTGTAGTTGGCTCAGAAACTGTTCACAATAAACACAAACAAACAATCTTCCTGGTTTTGACCAAGAACTGAACAAAACCAAGAAGATTGTTCGTTTGCGTTCATTGTGAACAGCTTCTGAGCCCTGTACTACGAATGTCGCTGAACTTATCCTCGATAAGTTTTTCTTCCCCGGGTTGACTAACCCAGACATGAGCCTCTGGATAAACTGTTCTACGAAACAAGTTCACAACTGGATCTGTTAACACTGGATTTTCTCAATGAAGCCATGCGCGATCACGGAGCAGAGGCGGAGTTAACGCAAACTGACCAATCAGAACACAAATCCTTTGGATTAAAATCAAATCCAAAGGAAACCTGCTACAGCTTCAAGTGAAGTCAGCTCTTACGCGATCAATAACTGAGATAGAAGTTACGCTACAGAGTTTACTTAAATGTCATACGTGGATATAACAGACAAAAGCACAAATGTGCAAACATCACAATAAGTTGACGGCTTAGTCTGAATGAGTTGTGTCTTTAGCTCCGTCTTTTGTCTGAGTCAAAGTGATGCGTAAAGATCCACAGCCAAATGTGCACAAAGTGCAGACATTCAATATTTCTTGACAATGAAAGTGTTTATTAATCATCACACAGATTAAACAGGATTCTTCAGTGTAGTTACTGTTACATCTCAACACTAATCTTTATAAAATAGTTTATGTGAGCATCGCATTGATATAAAAGAATACCCTGAGACTTTTGCATTTTCTGATTTCTCTTTCTCTCTCTCTCTCCTCACAAATGTCTAAATTCTCATCTCCAATTGGCCAGGGCCTCGTCTTTTTAACATTTTCGGGAACTTAACCTGGTCTGAAGCAGGTTATGAGTTTGCCTCATGTTGCCATTGAGATCTGCCCTGATAGGAAGTTTCATAGGACTGTCAGACCAGGTTTAACCCAGAACTACCTCGCTAAACCCCAAAGCTTCGAGACTGACCTCTACAGCTGGACCAGATTTTGTAAATCAGATCAGTTTGCGCATTCTCAATTACCCAATCAAACATGCAAACAATCCTGTTCTGAATCAAAAGTGTATTGCGAATGCAGCCTAAGAATAAACAGCTTTTTGTATCGAACAAAGAAGTCAACACAAGTGAGGTGAAAAACATGTTGGAAGCATGAACAAAACAATAGCACAGGAGGAGAGTGTCAGTCGAGTGAAGCAGAGATAACATGCTAAGGTCCTCATTTGTCAATCCAGGTGCTAAATTGCATGTGCCATTTGTGTGTTTTTCTCTCAGTTTACTATTGTAAGATGCACACAGAACATAATATACAAAACAGATAAGCACCACTACAGATGCTGCATTTACAGTGTCATTCACAGTGTAAATAAGAAGCTGTGTCAAGCGCTTGCTCCCCTAATTTTGCACCTGAGTAAATGCTTGATAAATGAGGCCTCAAATGCACCACACAAACCAAAATGTATTCAGTCTAGTTTCAGTCTCAGTTATTGAAAAGACACTTTGAGATTTCAGGCTCAGCAGGCGACGCTTGCTCATTTAGCTCTCATTTAGAAGCTCTTTCAGCTCCAAAATGGCCGCTTTTCTTCGCTTGGATCAACTTGTTCCGATATTGTGAATGTGCTGCACACTGGGTTCTTGAATCTGTCTTGAAAACAAGCTCCGGGTTGAATTTAACTAAACTTTATTCATTTATCGTCACATCAGAACACTACGAAAAACCTGGCATGAGATGATCCACTGTCCAACGTTCTATCTTAAAGGAACAGTATGTAAGAGTTTGATTAACATGACCTACACACAGATACAAGGTAAACATCTTCAAACGCAAGCTAGTTTTTACTGAGGGCGTATTCAGACTTACAAAATGTGGTCCTGACTTGCTTAGTCGATTTAAATCCAAATGTCCATGAAAATAAGAAAGCACACACAGGCTACTATTCCATTGGGAGTACTGCTGCGCCGGGTACCGCTGGTACAGTGAGCAGTCCGCTGCGTTTGTGCCAAATCCTTGTGAAATACATCCTCCCCGTGAGCGTCAGGTCTGTGTTTTGCCGCATACAAACCCAGGCTCCTGCCGCTGTAACGTCGAGATGGGAACCCCCTTGTTTAAAGTTAGTGCTAGAAAATAAGTTATATTTTTTTATTTTCATATTACTTTTGCTAACCCTCACCCAAGCCCCAATCCTAAACTTAGCCGAATTAATTGTAAACTATTTACCGCGGGAAGCTTGCTACATCACGCACAGTCACAAAGGCTAGTGAGGGGTGCACGTCTCGATAGGGAGCTTGTTTCGACACCACACCGCCTCACCTCAGGCTCCACACAGGGTTTGAAATCGCCTCTACAGCTGGACTGGAGTCTGGGTTTGGCCCCGTGTCTCGTCCTGCTTCATTTTTACTTTTCCGCACTGACAAACATAGACCTCTATGTCTGTGACAGTTATCATAAGGCTGTTATGATAATGAACTAATAACGAGCTGCTACTTTACTATGGAGCTCAACTGTGCCCGCCCACTTGCTGGTTCCAAAATTTCTGACCCCATATTAAATTGCAATAGGGGATTTGATAAATAATTATATTAAAAGTTTGGAAACGTTCTAGGGGCAAAACAGCTATGTGGTGAGTCCTGAGCATCATATCTACATTTTTGTTTAAAACCCGTTTTTTCAGCTTATTACGACATTTTGCTGAATTCTAAGTTTTACATGTGCTTTTTAGATTGAAAACAACATAGCTGGTTAGCCCACGATATGTCTTTAAACTCTTAATATTTGAATTTTTCGAAAAACCTGTAGCACTTTAACATGGGGCAAAACTCTTCCGGAACCAGGGCGGTCTTCCACTGTTCAGCTCCTTAAAGCCTAACTTTGATCCACAAAAGCTCCGCCCCCACGTCAGATCTGTCCAATGAGAGCGCTGGTTTTCACTTACTGTATGTGTGTCTGTTTAGGTTTTAAAGTCCACTTGATACACAGCGCAAAACCACCACGGTGACAAAAAGAGAGTGTTTTAAGTGGCCAACTATACGAGTTTGATGCACCGCCGCGGAGTGAGGAGAGAGACAGAAGACTTGTGTATAAGCACGGAGCAGGTAAAAGAGGAAGGAGAATGAGAGACAGGGAAGGCACGTCTTTCATCCGAGCGGACCAAGGAAAAGATGAGGAACTGTCACATAACTGTCAAGATTAATAGGGTAATCAATAATCGAGATTATTCAAGAATTTAATTAAAAGAACAAAAGACACATGAACCATCATCATTTTAAACACACTCAATGACAGTTTGGTCAATAGCTTCTGTGCATGGATCCTTTCACACTTTAGCATCACAAGTTCATCTGTGATTGTAATCCCTTTCAAAAACCACCAGTTGTACATCTTAAAACACAATTCTTTTAACTCCATATGAAGAATTTAAAGGCTGAAGTAGACTGAAAGGCTCTTAAAGGATCTAGTCTGCATGTGTTTTGTCTTGTTTCTTTCCCATAGCTCTGTAATGAGAACAGCATGGCACAGATTGGATTTCCTTGCATGTATTGGTCCATAGAGATGCTCAAGGCTGTTTGGTCGTCGCGTGTGAATTCTACAATGCACTTTTTTATGTTTTTGTTTGGTTTCATGTGGAGGGAAAAACACGCCAAGTACAAGTTTAAGATGATGATTAAACTCATGTATGTGACTTGTCTGATATTCTCTCTCTCTTTCCATTCTCCCCTCTCACTCTATCTCTTCTTTCTCTTACTCTCTCTCTCTCCTCTCTGTCTCTTATTCTTTTCTCCTTCTCTCTTCTCACTCTCTTTCTCTCTCTCCATCCCTTTCTCTCGCTTTCCCCTTTCTCCTCTTTTCTCCCTCTCTTTCTCGCTCTCCTCTCTTTTCTTTCTCTCTTCTCCCTTTCTCTTTTTCCTCTCTTTCTCCTTTTCTCTGTCTTTCTCTCTCACCTCCCTTTCTCTCTTTCTTTCTCTCTTTCTTTCCTTTCTCTATCTCTCCTCCCTCTCTCTCCCTCCCTCTTTCTTTCTCTCTCTCCTCCTGCTCTCTTTCTCTCCTCTCCTTTCTCTCTTGCATCCCTCTTTTCTCTCCCTCTTTCTGTCTTTCCTCCCTCTCTCTTTCTCTCTTCTCCCTCTCTCTCTTTCTTTCATTCCTCCGTCTCTCCACCCTCTCTCCTCTTTCTCTCGTTTCTCTCTTTCTCTCCTCTTTTCTCTCTCTCTTTTCCCCCTCTCTTTCTCTCTCCTCCCTCTCTCTCTCTCTCTTTCTTTCTTTCCTCCGTCTCTCCTTCCTCTCTCTCCTCTTTTTTCTCTCTCTCTTTTCAGTCTCTCTTTCTCTCTCTCTTCTCCCTCTCTCTCTCTTTCTTTTCCCCGTTTCTCCTCCCTCTCTCTCCTTCCTCTTTCTCTCCTCTCTCTTTCCTCCCTCTCTCTTCTCTTTCTCTCTCTCCTCCATCTCTCTTTCTTTCTCACTCTCCTCTTTCTCCCTCCTCCCTCTCTCCATCCATTTCTTTCTCTCTCTGAATATCTCCCTCCCTCTCTCTCTCCTCTCTCCTTCCTCTCTCTCTTTCTCTCTTCTCCCTCTCTCTTTCTCTCTCTTCTCTCTACTCTTTCTCCCTCCTCCCTCTCTCTATCTATTTCTTTCTCTCACTTTCTCTCTCTGAATCTCTCCCTCTCTCTCTCTCTCCTTTCTCTCTCTCCTCTTTCTCTCCCTCTCTCCTTTCTCTCTCTCCTCTTTCCTCCCTTTCTTTCACACTCTCTCTCTCTTTCTCTCTGGTAAAGTCTTAAATAGCCTTTGATTAATACCACACACATTCTGTAACCAAGAACTGCATCAATACACAGCTACACAATAAGTTTAGAGAAGTCATAAAGAAGAGAATAAGTCCAGATAGAACAATGCTCAGACAATGGACACGTTGATGCTGAAAACAATCGACCTTCAGCTGTGTTTACTGGAGAAAGAGAAAGTTGTAAACACGGCAAACCAGCTTAATGTGTTTGGAGCAGAAAGAAGCACTCGCGTAATGCCAGGTCAAGGTTTAAGACATAAAACTAAATTAAGGTGAACTTTCTCAGAGTAAAATAAGTTTGTTCGCCGACAATGGCAATAAAACATTTTCTGATTCAACACAGCAACGCTTTTGTTTTTGCTCCAATTTTTCATCTACAGAACTTTTTTCATTGAAAGTAAAAAACAATTAAAGCCATTTATCAGAGCGTTCTCCATGGGAATAAATAGATTTTGTGCATCAGTCTGTGTAATTTCTCTTCTAGAAACTGTCTGACTTCGCACCATTGGGGTTTGTTTCCTCCCTCCACAGGTGCGAAGATTTTTTATTTTGATTTAAGCAGTCGCTACTTTTTGGTCTCGTTTGAGCACTGGAAATAAACATATGTGTCAGTGATTATTGTGGTTTCTACTTTGTGTTGATTTTCATACATTACATAAGTTATTTTTGTCATGAGGTCAAAGGTTTATGTGCAGGACGTTTCCAAAATGCTGCACATAAAATACTAAAATAAAACTGCTAGAATAAAACAGACTAAACACGCACACAATAAATAAATCTCCCAAATAAAAACATAAAAACAATAAAAGACAACAGAGGACCACACAACTCACACGGATTTAAAAGCCAAAAAAATAAAAGTGGGTCTTAAGACGAGTTAGTAGGAGCAGATCAAACATGGAGGGGCAGTGTGTTCCAGAGCCACAGAAAACCTAGCCAGGCTAATGCCACCTAGTGCCTCCACTCCATTTCATTTCACTCCAGCAACAACACAAAGTGAAATGAAACCGGCTGATACATCAGGCTACAGAAAACCCTCTGTCCCTCTGGTTTTAAGTCTCATCTTAGGCGCCATAAGCTGGTGCTGGTCCTCGGACCTCAAGGCGCGCAGGAGTATTGACCCTTTGCACGTGTTGTCACGCTCCTCGAGGGAACGCCCACTTCTCCATGCTGGAGGGCAAAAGCGCTGTCTGTGCACATTACAACTATGGAAACTTTGCCGAAAACTTGCTCGTTTCTAAGTAATTTTAATTGATTTCAATTGTAAAATGGCTGTATCTCGTGGAACACGCTGCACTAAGAGGCAAGGAGGTTTTAAGCCTAAACCTGTAGTTTTTTCGTGTACATTTTGATGGAGATAGAAGACGATAGTGGATGGCAGCAATAAATCAAAAGACCTAAATCCCTCTAAATCGCTACGGATTTGCAATGAACACTTTAAACAAGGTAAGTCAATGCTAATGAGAAAAAAATATATATGACCTTTGACAAAAAAAATAAATGCAATGAATATCTGAAACAGCCTGCATCATGTGTGGCTAACACTAGCCTCACATGATATACAGCTTATACAACAAGTTACTGAAAACCAACCTCTTGTAGCTTTTAAATCTGCTCCAGTGTAAGACAAAACCCTGTTTACCAGAATGGTGCAAATCATGAGTAAAGTCAGGCAAACTTGTAAATTTTATTTATTCTGCAAACATAGCAGGAGGAAGAGGGCATGGATCAGCATTCATTAGCTTTTCCAAATACCTTGTTTTGTGCGTCTAAAAGACGTCCTACTTCCACAGACAAATGTACTGAACATGCGCCAGAAGCATCCACTGCTTTCTTTACAGAATAATAAGAAATATGTGAGAATTTGTCCGTTTTGCGCTCCCTGTTATGCTGCGTACACAAGTGATCAAGTGACGTAGGTGCAAAGGGTCAACAGAAGGCCAACACATCGCATCATCTCTGTTCATTGTACTTCCTGGTTTTGGGGAATCGTGTGCAGTTGTAGTAGCTGGAGTGAAATTGAAGGAGGAATGGTGGCAGAGTGGATAGTTTGATTTCCTGCACGGCTCGGGCCTTTTTGTGTGGATGCTTCTTTGCTTGTGTCTGAGTAGGTTTCCCCCAGGCAATCCAGTTTCCTGTCCAACCAATAACATGCACGTTAGGGAAAATCCTCCAGCAATGGAAGTCCAGACCAAGATTAGTAACAAGAACTGGAGATCGGTCCCTGTGGTCCTCACTGCTTCTGAGACGCTCCAGAAGAAGCTTACCCTGTAAACATCACCTACAAAAACATTTTAAACACAACAAACTCATTGAAAAGCACTGGGAAAAGGGCAAAACCCGGTCTTAGAGTGGACTAGAATTGGACTGACAGGTGTCTGCACGTGCACAGTGTTGACTGAACAATACATGGTGATTTAAGTCTAGAAATTACATAAACCTTTGCCGTGAAACACAGCCACTTTGTGTTTGTTTTGACCTGAAACTTGCTAATTTGCTCAGTTTGCCCAAAATTGCCAAAAAATGAATGAGGACAGTATGCTATTTAAACACCATATACACAGTTTAACAGCCAAAAAAAAGCTGTTCTAGGGTTTAGCCTCACTTCAAATTGAGTGAAGGCAGTGGATTGATAACTAAAGGAACAAGATGTCAAACAGGCAGGAAAAGGCCCTCCTCTAGACTTTATTCAAATCTATTTTGTGGCCATACAAGGCTGCTCAAATTAAATAGTATTCAAAAACATATTTTTATTTAGGTTTATTTTTCTATTGGAAGTTACTCAACTCAGTTAAGATGTTTTATTTTTAATATTTACCTTTATTTAACCAGGAAAGTCCCACTGAGATTCAGAATCTCTTTTGCTAGGGAATCCTAGAGGGGAGGCTTTAATGGACATGTGTTTCGTGAAGGGAGGAAACCTAGACACGGGGCCTAAATATATAATTATTTTTCGATAAACACAAAACTTGTCTAATTTCTATTGAATATTGATTACAAATTAAAAAGGTAAAATTAAAGTCTAGATCAGGGTGTTTCAATCGGTCTACAGCTGGACAAATTACGAAGACTTACAAAGACAATTAAAAGGGTCAAAGTGTCACTTTAACTTCTATGCATGTCTTATGTTGCCAATATTGTGTTTTTGTCTCTGTGGTAAATTTGTGTTTTATTTCTTTCAAAACATTGCTAAACAGTCAAGATAAAATGGAAGTTTGCCCCACAGACACAGTGTAAGTGTATCTTCTTCAGCTGCTGTCACTTTTAATGAGACTTTGGCCCATTACGGCGTGTGTCCTCATTTAAACTAATGGTGTACTGTCTGTCCACTCCAGCTTCTCCCAAAAACAACATGTATAGAAAGTCAAACCCTCCACGTAATCATTAAAGTGTTCCCTTCAGTATTTACTAATGTGTCTCCATGGAAACACCACCTGCAGCACAGATTGGACGCAGGACTGAGAAAAGAGCACTTGTGTTTTGGTCGAATATTCAGGATCTTTGCGTTATTGTGTTTTTATTATGAGAAAAGGGCAAAAGAAAACCCCATTTAATCTGTTCATTTGTGTTTCTGATGCAAAAAAATGACTGGTATTTTAAGTTTAAATGTTCAATCTTCTTGTCTTTAGCCTATTGTGAAAACTATACAGATAAAACAGAAAAAACACAACACAATTAGCACTTGTTGTCTCAGTTCAATTGATTCTTAAAGGTAGCAAACAATCACATGCAACACAACCATAAACTTTCTCGAAAGTAAAAGATGTAGCTGTAAAACTAACATAAATATTTAGAGAAATAAATATAACGTACAGCAGATGCCACAGTTTTAAAGATTGCCACGGATTGAGTTGGATCGCGAAGAGCTGCTGCCATATGTTCAGTTTGAATGAAAAAGTATGATCAACTTGGCCACTAGAGGCGATAGCTTTTACTAAACAAATAATTCTGACAACGAGGCCGTGCCCACAACGGAACAAACACACAACAACTTCCTTTTCTTGTTTTAATTCATTTGAAATCCTCAAATTTTCCAAAATCGTTCCAAATTGACCCTAAAGTGTTAGTTGCAGTTAATGTTGAATTTCTCCAACTCTTGAGTGGACTATTGACCCGTTCAGAGCCTTCGTCATTAAAATGGGTTGGTGCTCACTGGGGCCCTCTGCAGACTCACCATCACTTTCTTTGCAAAACAAGTACAAGTAATACTAAACACACTAAACGGTTAGAAAACTCAACAATGATGAGGCTCTGACCTCTGTGTGTTCCATAGGTTTGCACCAGTGACACTTGTGATTTCAGACTATTATCTAGCCGCTAACAACTAGTGGAACAATAACGAAATTGCTAATGCTTGTGCTTTACAGAACAAATACAGGATCTCCCCAAAGTCATGGAATTATACGCCCGAAGTCTTTCGTGCAATAAGCTTCTGTAGAAATCAGCACAAAATAATGTCACACAGGTGGAGTTTACTGTGAGTCTGTAGTTCTCCACTTTGCTGATGATTGATTAACACAAATTACACAAAAATCTTCATCAATGTTATGGTAACTCACCTCTTGTACTTTTCTGCAAATTATGTAGACTGTAAGGGTTCTGTGTGCTCGTTGCTTTTCTCTTGAGTACACTATTTCCCCACCAAATACAAGTGAATATCAGGCCAATGAATATGAGGACACTTACTAACGTCAAGCTTCCATTCAGTCATTGTACATGGATCTGGGAGGATCTTCCCTTAGTCAAAGTGAGCCTTTTAGGGATTAACACCTCACAACCAGCTTTTGATCAACAATCGTAGGTTCACAAGAAAATCAAACTTGTTTAAAATCCTGGTTGCTCCTCATAGGTACATCTGTAGAAGCAGTGCCACGAGCCGATTTGACGCTGTCTCTCACTCTGCCCACGCGCAAACAGTGTTTGTTGTTAAACACGGGGCATCTCCACTTTTGGATTCTTCTTCTTCTCCTCCTCCACCTTTTATGTTGTGCTTCCGGATACAGGAGTTTGACTCGCCATGGATCGACGTACAGTGTGAGACTCAGATCACATAAGACCATCTGGTCGTGTAGTGTGAGGACATGAATCGTGAGCTGTAACTTTTGTACAGTCTGAGCAGACGCTGCATATCCACAACTGAAAACATTGAAAAGTGTCTGCCCGCCTTTAAAGAGTGTTTAACGGTCTTTAGCTGACAATGCACCTGTAGGCTGAAAAGCCTTTGACAGACCGGGAAAAACATACTACTCAAGGCATCAGTTTGTGCGCGCAGGCATCTTTGTTTACTAACAGTAAATGGCTCTACACCTAAAATTTACAATAAAATAACTTAATATTATTTACCCCCAGCACAGATATCTAGTTAATGTATTTGTTCAGGCGGAATTCAGTCGGCAGTGTCTCTGACTAATGATGCCCCATTTCATTTACTAAAGTTCATGAAGTTCATCACTTGTTGTTGTTGTTGTTGTTGTTGTTGTTGTTGTTGTTGTCATACTGGCTCCTCTTGCTTCGAGCAGTTGTGAAAAAAAGCTTAAAAAACATTATGATAAACAATTTGGAGGCTTAAATCCCCCTTAGAATTTTTACCTAAAACACACAAAAGGTTTAACAAAATATACTGCTTAATAAAGAATTAACTATTAACAAACACAACAACAACAACAACAACAAAACATGTAATTAATGCAAGTGAAATATATTTTTCTGCTTTTCTTAATGTTCCTTATGAGAGTAGATTAATTTAGTGATAGGTTACATAAATATCTGTTGATTTTATTATTGCAAATCTTGTTTTTATGGAGGTTATTTAAATGACAGAAAAGAAAATGTTTTAGTCTGCAAAGTTTTGATCATTTCCAATTATGTAATTTTTAACTGAGATGATTTATAAATGTCTCTTTGATGTTCTAATGAATAAGCTTATGCAGTTGTATAGGTTTTGAGATTTAATGAATAGTTCACAGGCCCAATGTACCTAAATGTCTGATCCTTATGTCAAACTTCAGTAGCAAGGCCATTTTCTTTGTTCTGATTGTCATTTCTGGTCATTTTCTGCTCTGAAGCTGAGCGAGGACATCTTTACATAACAAAATGACAGAAATAGTTGATGCAAAGTGATAATTAGCCGTGAGTTAGCCTTGTGCGCTCTGCTAACAGGATCTTCAGCGGAGGCGGCTGCTAAAAACAGTTTGGAGCAGAAACACGCTCCTGTACAAAGTGAGTGGGCTGAACTTATTATGAAAATGTCTCACCAAAAGTTCCCCTGGTGTTTAAAGGACATGTATTATGATAAATGTACTAAACGGTTCAAAACATCTGGACTTGTATTCAGTTTGATGATTTCTCTTTAGAGAGTCGTCTCTCAGTCGTGTAGAATTTTCCAGATGTGTGACGTCACAGATGGAGCTCCCAGATCTTCACACTCTGAGCATTTGTACCATGATAGCGTGTTTATACATCTGCCTGTGTGTCGAGCTTTAGTATGGATTTATTAAGACCATCTATCATTCATGGGGGTGCATGGTGGCAGAGTGGTCAGAGCTCTGGCTTCCCAATAAGGAGGTCGTGGGTTCGACTCCCGGGTCGGACCATATCAACATCTCACAATCTCTCTAAATAGAGTTTGCATGTTCTCCAGTTTCCTCCCACCTCCAAAAACATGTTTAGGTTAATTGGGCATCACTGTAAATTTCCCCTGTGAATGAATGAGAGAGTGAATGTTTGTCTGTCTAACCCTGCGATGAGTTAGCCACTGTCCAGAGTGTTTCCCCGCCTAAGGCCCAATGTAACTGGGATAGGCTCCAGTCACTCGCGACGGGATTAAGCGGTACACTGAAAAAAGTAAAACATTGCTGTTGTTCATTCTATGTGTTTTTGGCACATTAGGTTAATTAAACATTTTTTATTGGCGTATACCCTCCAACACAGGGGGCAGCACTGACACCAACTTCACTTGCCTCTGCCATAAACACAACAGAAGTTAACTGTGCACCATGTGCTTCATGCAAACTCAAGATGTGACCGAGACCTTGTCAGAACCACAGCTTTCTTAACCGTCTCTACAGCTTAAGGTAAGTCAAATTTGCCTTCAGACTTGTTTTTGCAAATGTATTCTCATTGTTTGCACAAATGTACGAACGAAAGAAAATCACTTGTTTTACTTGCTTGCTAGACTTAAGAAGCACGGTGAACTAACAAATTTGGGCATCAAAGCCATAAAAATGAGGAGATTATTTTTTGATTTTGCCTGTGATTTTACCCTGATAAATTATCTAGTGCTGCCGCCATTTTTTCTTCGCTGCGGTGATGCAGGGATATTTTTTCCCACCTGCGGATGTAGCAGTTTTGTTTTGTTAGCACCGATCTGATCTCCACCACATTTGAGCTAACGTGAAGAAAAACTAAACTGAGTTGACGTCTTTCCCTTGCGTCCTCTCTCTCCGGCCCTTTATCGCTCTCTTTCACTCTTTCTTTCTTTCCCGCTCTCTGTCGTTTTCTCACCCGCTCACTGATGTGGACGAAGGCAGCCACACGTACAGTAAAGAAGACCGTGGGGTTTTAGTCAGTGCCACACAGACGCATGCTCTCTGTATGTTGAGTTTCAAACGGTGCATGTTTTAATACACTCAAAATAAAAAAAAAAAGTCATGTTTTTTGCTAGCAATTTATGAAAACTTTAATATTGGAAGATGTACATATTACATAAAACAGATATGTACCACCTCAAATTCTGCATCTTTAGTGTCTTTGTGAAAGAAAATGTCAGCTACGCTAAGTTTTTGCTCCCCCTAACCTGTTTGCACATGAGCAAATGCCCTCTGACTCAAATTTACGGAGAAACAGCTTTAAAGAGGAACAGGATTTAGATGTGCAATAATGCACGTCTAAATCCTGTTTAGACGGCTCGACACGAACCTTATGACGCTCCGATCTGTTCATCAAAAAAATGAATTAGTTGGTTTAAAATATGCACAAATTAGTCTTGTTGAATGTATTTTTTTGGGGAAACATTGATATTGATAAACAAATTGTAGTATTTACTTTATCTATGCTTCAATATCAATGCTCCCATCACTATTCAGTTCCCTGTTTTGTCATTAGAAAGCGGCAAATGTCAAAATGACTGTTTTTGAGTGATGTAACTGATGTAGTTTTGTAGGTAATTTATGTTTTTTCAAAGCCTGTCAAGATAGACACTTGTGTTTCAGGGAGAAAAAGGAGCTGGAATCGCCAAAGCAACAATACACTCAACAAATAACACTGCAGAATAATGAATACAATATTTCTTTTTAAATATGAGATGTGGAGATATGACTCTGCCGGTGTCAAAGTTCAAAGATCAGATTATAGATTTACAGAAGCATTCACGGTGACCTCAGTTGACCTCATGTGTTTAACGACTCCGACACATCGATGCAGTGATTCACTCTCACTCCCGACTCGTTAAAACCACAGCTATAGGCAAAGACCACACACCATCTGCCATTTTTTCACTTTGTTCATGCGTTTTAACCACACAGACAGTTTGTACGTTCACATTGACTTTACTGTAACTTAGAAGAGTCACTCGCTTGCCTCCATGGCAATGATCTTGCCCAATGTGTCATGAAAATCTTGTGTTTATTGAAGAAACTGTTCAATTTTTATAAATAAATAGTAAATAAATGAATACGAAGACATGGAGATGACTAAAGTGATCCAACAAACCTTCACGCTGCGGCTTGGCTAGTTCCAGTGTGAATAGGCCTATACCAGTGGATAGTTGTTTCCGGTAAATTAATTCCCCCGAGAGGCTAGCTCAAATGCTGTAAACTAATTCAATATTTAATTGACACAAAGCAGACAAGAAGTTACAGCCAGAAAATCATTTACAGCGAGTTCAGAGCTTCACATAAGGTAAATACTTCACCAGGGAAAACCCATGTGTTTATAAAAAGTGCCGTTTTGTTTCTGAAGCCATAATAACCTGTATTTAATTTAATTATTCATTTTAAAATAACTCTACAAACTGAACAAGCTTTATACAAAAACAGCCTAGGATCAGGTCATGTGTATTTATCAAGTTGTCTGCTTTAAATTTGCGCAAATTTTTTGTTAGCATTCAGCATTGCGCCAAACGCAGTTTTATAAACGCACAACGTTTTTCTCTGGTGAAGTATTTAAGTATGTGAAGCTCTGAGCTTGCTGCCAGTGGTTATCTAGTTGAAATCCACTCATTGCATTGAAGTTTTGAAATATTAATTACTATTAGCGCATCTCTGCAAATTCCCCATAAGAAAGTTTAGTAACGTTTATTTTTGTAAAACTTACGTAAAATTTCGTACTTTCTACACTCAATTTAAACGTTGGTGACCTAAAAATCTCACTGCTCCGAGCTGTTTGCTTAAGTTTATTAACATTTAAATATTGTGTTTTCACAAACGTCAAGCTAATATGTAACCTAAAATAAGCACATTTAAAAAGTTAAAGATAAATATAGCATATTCTATGTTGTTTGTCCTCGTAGGTGTTGCCGTAGTCAAACACTAATGTTTATGCGCTTGCGTAGAAGCTTCCGGGCATGCGCACATCAACTTTTGACTCCAACTCCGGCTGGTTGCTTGAATTAGTTGTGCTAAAATACACTTAAGTCACTAGAAAATGTTGTAAAAGAGGGAAAAAAAAGTTTAGGTTTCTATGCCTTACCATAGGAATAACATGCATGTTAGGGTAATATCCTCCAGCTACGGTAGTCCTGACCAAGCCTAGCAAGAACATCTGGAGATGGGTCCCCGAGCGCTGGACTGTGGAGCTCACAGCTCCTGAGGAGATGCCCCAGAGGCTTTGAAGGATGGGTCAAATGCAGAGGACAAAATTCCCTACGGGGACAATAAAGTATACCTTAACCTTAACACTTTTCTGATTTTCCAACACAACTTTCCCCCTCAGCAGGCCACGCCCCCAAATATGATACAATGCTGACTGTGTCTATGTTCACTAATAAAGCGTTTTACTCCCTAACACCCAGATATTGTGCTTGTTTAGGTTTTTAACATGAGATCTCATTACCTCAGGTCACAGTCTCACTCAAATGTGAAATGTTTTTGGCGTTTCATTAGCACGTTACTAGCCCTTTTTGTGTGTTTATTATAGGGCTATTTTCTATGATTAATGACTAAGTTTAGATCTGGAGCTTTGAATTGGTTAGATTAGGACTTAGTTAAGATTGATTTACAAATTCTTATATTTATTGAAACAAACTTGGGCAGCAATGTACATTATAGACATGCAAAAAGAGTAGAAATTATGTGGTCTAAACACACAAATTTCAGTGAGATCAGGTTGTTGTATTCATGGTCTGCCACTGTGCGCTTTATGGTTGCCAAGAAACTCAATAATAAGGGCCGAGGGCAAGGCAAACTATTATCTTGAACGCTGGAGCAGTGAAGTGAGAATTCACAGATATATAAAATGTGTGCAGGCTCTATCAAATATACTGTCACAGCATGTTTACAGGAGTGAGAAAACATTTGCACGTCATTTACATCTTATGATGAAGATGTAAATGACATGCGAAATATAAATATAACTATTGCTAAATAAAAGAAAATTTACTGGAACATGCCTCTCAATGTTTAGTTTATTTGTATTTTCCAGCTTTAACGGTGGTGTTATTTAAATGTTTTTATTTATTTAACTCCTCCATGCCACATATGTTTCAAATTCTGCATGCTTTTTTCTTTTTGTGCATGTTTTTCCTCTTCAGGGCCGCCGTACTTTTTAAATACTGAAACTGGTAACAGATATAAATTAGCTTACCTTGTTTTTTTTCCTTCTCGTGTGAAACCAGATCCTGATATTTAAACTCAGCTCAAACCCTGACACAACCTGAGATTCTCCACAGTTCAGCTCTGCCTGTGACCTGTGTCGTCTGGACCAGATGAACCGGCCCCGGGCCAAAGTGGGCCGACATCCTCGTAAATAAAGGTAAATTGGAAACACGTCTCCTCCATTACAAACCGCAGAGTGTGGTGTTGTGGTTGTTAATCAGCCTTTACTCGAGAACTGTCTTGTTTAATTCTGATTTAGCGCTGACCCAGAACAGGACCTGGACCACAGCATGAGAACCTCCGCCTGGATCTGCTTCACAAACATGGAGGATGGACAAATGACTCCACTTAAATCTGATTAGAGGCAATCAGTTGTCTGTGTAACGGTTTTGTGAATGTGCAGGCTCTTTGTGGACACACTTTTATTCAAAGGTAGTGTAGTAGAACTTGAGACCGGTCTTAGATTTAAGACTTATAAAGGTCTTGATCTCGTCTCGGATTTGAACACATTTGGACTCAAGTTATGAATATGAAACTGTGTTGCAGAGGCGGCAAAAGTACTGAAGTAAAAGTATAGTTTTTTTTTTTTTAAATGACTTTGGAAAAAGTAAAAGTCCTACTGAAACTTGAGCAAAAGTACAAAAGTAGATCACTGTCAATTTACTTAAGTAAAAAAGTAAAAATACCAAGTTGGTGTTAGGTGCATTGTGGCTTTTACATTAGTGCCTGCTTGACCCTGCTCTACTCTACTTGGTGCAACTTAGCCCTGGTGCGGAGCTTTTCCATTTGTGGTTGATCCCTGGGACCAGTTACTTTTTTAGTACTTGCTTTACCCCAGGGCCAAAGTGAGCCGAGTAGATACTAAACCTGTAGTGAAACACACATCATGAACTACGCTCCATGTTACAGCAATTCACGTCTTACTTTTATCAAACTGTGTGAGCTTACAACTGCTAATAATATGATATAAACATACTGCTAGATAATATGAACCAAACTTTGCTTTAACATCCTCCTGCTCATTGCTGCAGTTGAAAGCAGAATCCCAAATTATGAAATGATGTGGAAAAAAATGTAACCCAGCCTTCTCCATCTCCCATTTTTCTCCAGGTAAAGAGAGGACAAGTTTTAGTATCAAAAGTCTAAAATGGGATGAAACTGTGTAATAACTATGATAACATCATTTTTAGATGTGGTATATTGTTTGATTATTAGAATTTTAACTTATTTAACTGGACAATAGTTGATATATAACAGACACTAGAGGTGAATGTTGCTTTGAATTTGGTCTTAAAAATACATCGAGTTGAATTGAATGTAGCATAACTCTATCTCGTGTTTTCAAAAGTCACTTCTGTTTTCTTACACCATCCAATTTTCCAAACCTAAACTCTATCCATGCCTCTTTCCTGACCTCGCACTTTATCCTGAACATAACTTTGACTGACCAATCACAGCCGAGCGTCTTGGCAGAGCTGACATTCTGCAGCAGTAACCGTTAACAAACAAGACTTCAGTTACAATACAAAGCAGGACAGAGGTTCCAACATGACCTGATGCTTTAGGTTTGAGCTCCAATGCGAGCAAAGAAAAACACTGAGGCAGATCCAGATGTGCTATTTTCTGCAGCACCTTCTTTTCTGATCGATACTCGCCTGTTACAACGAGAAGGACACTCCAAGATTAAAAGATGTGTCGCCGGCTGAACAAAAGAGCTATGGAAGTGTTATTCACAGGTGAGAACTCTTTTATGTGGAGGCCAACTGAGGGTTAGCGCCACAGCAGACAAGTGTCCCTGATCTGTTTCACACAATGGACGAACCATGTGTCTTTTTCTGTGTCCGTCAAGAGAAGAGACAAGTGCTGCTGCCGATTCATGTACGAAACATTATGTTAGAGTTTTGTCACGAAATGTAACTTTACTCAAAGTTCTATTTGGATTCCTAATGAGGAGATTATGGGTTATTTCGAGGTGGAATATTCATGTTTTCCCCGTGTTACAGTGGGTTCTGTCTGGGCACTCTGGTTTCCTCTCAATTGTAAACTGTGAATCAATGAGTAAGTGCATGATTGGCTGTCTGTGTTCGTCTTTACGCGTTACCCTGCGATGTGTTGGTCACTGTCAAAAGTCACTGGAATAGGCTTCAGTCGCCTGCCAACACTAATCGGAACAATTAGATGATATAAGATTAAATATGAGGGGGCCGAGGACAGAACCCTGGGGAACACCTGTGGAGAAGTGAATAAACTGAGTGCGGTGAAACCAGATTAGGGCAGTACTAGTAAAGTCAATAGAAGAGTTTGTTCAAGAGGATAGAATGAGAGTTGTGTCAAAGGCCAAGCTAAGATCAAGCAGAAGAAGGTCGTTAGTAGAGCTGGGCACTGAAAAACGATTCCTATTTGGAACCGACCGAAAACGTTCGGGAAATACTGGAACTGAAAACATGACACACTTTCGATGCCATTTCCTATAGAAACACCACACGTGCGGTCTACAAACAGCAAAAACACCACGTAGCCAGTGTTGCCAGATGAGAATTGTTGAATTATCGTACCATAACCTCAAAATTATTGTATATTGCTAAAAATCATCGTACACATTTAAACTGTTTAAAAATTTGGGCACGAGCAATTTCTATGACATAAAGACCTATTTAGACTTAGCTAAATCATTCCAGAAGTAATTTTTAATATGTTCTACTCAGTTTGGCAAGCAAGCTTTCTCCTTTTCACAACTAAAAGCAATCTGATTTAAATGAATATCAATAGAACTCAATCGTACTTTATCTTTGAAAGACACAATCAGGTGCTCTTCAAGGATTGTAGATGAGACTTAAAATCAGGACATAACCCTTCTATAAGAACGTGGAACGAGGGTAAAATCCGAGGCACATCTGATATTAAAAATCCTTTATCTTTGCTGGGTTTCACTCACGTGACCTCAGGGACGTGCAAAATCCTCATTGGGGTCAAGGAGTGATTTGCTCCCATTCAAAACACAGCGCAGTGAATGACAGAGAGTACTTCAAAGCCTTAAATGGACCAGCACAAACGTTATTGGGAAAAAATGACTGTACATATAAGATATGACCTGCAGTTTGAAAAAGACAGACTTTTCATACAATCTGGAGGATTTACCGGCTGTGAGGCAGACGTCCTTCTACTCTGAGCCAAAGACAAGTGAGTGAAATACTACATAAATAGTACATATACTGTATATAAGGAGCCCTATTTTTGTTTATTAATCTGGACTATGCCTTCATAAAAGAGTAATATGTTGTTGTGAGGAACTCTTTTGTGGTGCAGTAATACCACTGTGATAAGGTCACGTATACAGTGGTCCCTCACTCTTAACTCGGTTCACTTTCCGCGGGTTTGCAGTTTCGCGTATTTTTTTGTGTGTGCAATTTTGCTTCTTTTTTTTTTTTACAGTGCGTGGTCTGATAGACATGCTCTGTAAGGGTGCACTCACACTGGCACAACCGAACCGTGCCTAAGCCCGGATGGTCCCTACAGCGCGGTTCTTTTGTGCAGTGTGAGTGCAAACGAACCGCGCCCAGACTCGGCACGGTTGGAGATGGTGGGCCAGCGCTCGGCATGGTTACGTTATGTACACGCACACGCACAACTTTAGCATACAAGCCCACTGTGACCGCTGATATTTGTCACAAAAAGAAAAAAATTCTGCACCAAACTTTGTGGAAATGCGCTTACCTTGAGTTAGCATCATGACCTGGAGCGAAAAGTTTACTAGCCAATGATGCAAATATGGTCCACGTCACAGCAATCACTTCTTCCTTCTCCCAAACAAACTGTGTGTGAGCTTAGGACTGTGCCCTTTGCAAACGAACGACACATTTCACGTCTTGATAAATAAAGACTTGAAAAGACTTGAAACTAAAAACTACTAGAGCAAAGCTGATGTACAGTATATCAGCTTACTCAGTCCAAGATGTTTTAATTTTTTTCCTCACAGAATGAGTTTGTAAAAAGTGGAGTAATCTCTTGAAATATCACACTAACACGATTGGCCGAGTATTTAAACAGGACTGAAGTGAAGCGAGGTAAAGTCAACATTCACACACTGGGCCCCTCACACTATCTCTGTTTTCATCTTCTCTCACACTTACATTTCTGCACAAACTCCAGCTGTGCGCTCTATAGACTCAGGCAGCTCTCTGGTCCTGACAGAAACAGGAAGTACCGGCACATCAGCGTCTCTCTCTGAGGAAATACACTTTGAAAGAGTCAAAGATGTGAAGAGTCTCAGATCTCCTGGACCTTTTGACTTCAACCTCTGTGTTTCATGTGGTGAACAGGATACTTCCTTAAACCTAATTTAAAGTGTGCATGTTCTGACCAAAGCAAAAGGTGTACGTGATGAGTCTTTGGGATTGTGACTCATCAATAGTTTTCAGTTGACCTTGACCCTGTTTTAGTTCTATTCTCTTCTAATTTCTCCTTTATAGACTCTCTTTATGATGTTTAATGCTTGAGTAATTATTATTCTCTTGCAATCTCGACATGTGTTTCCCAAACAGGGGTACAGGGACCCCTGGGGTTACACAAGCGCTTACCGGGGGTACTTGGGGCATGACATTCATGAAAACAAGAAATAGAGTGATGGGAATACAAAAACTGACAATATTTTGCTCGGATACCCACTTATTTACATAAACCAAGACTTAGAGGCAAAGCTTAAGGGATACTAAAAAGAACAAAAAACGTTGGGAAACATTGATCTAGACTATATAAATTGCTCTGTACTTTCTCCCATCTACAGCCTGGAATCCACTGACTACACTGCCATTTCACCATAAAGAATGAAAAATGTCTAATTTATTGACATCACACTATAAGATGAGAGGAAATAGTAATTCTTAGACCAGGGGTGATGAACTCATGATGACCAAGGGCACATTGGAATTATGGTTGTCATCAAAGGGCCAGTTTTACCTGTAATAAAACATACTCTCTGACATTCTACAGATAATAGTCTCTGTAAACAGATACTGCAAATACACATAGGTTTAAAAAAAGAATTGCTCTTGAAGCTTCAGGTAAATCATTTCAACCACACCTAAAAAAGCCCCTGTGGGCCACATAAAATTATGTGGAAAGAAGCATTTTTTGAACACGCGTTAGACGTTTGCAGTCACACACTGTTGTTCACATGAGCAGTCTTAACTACAATCAGTTTATCTCAAGGAGAATCAAACTGCTCCTGTCGCAAGGTCACCAGAGTTTTGGCAATTAGCATTGGCTAGCGCTACTGTTTTAATAAAAGTTACCAAATTAAAGGGAAAATAAAACACTGTTCATGACAGAGCTCCTCTGAGGCTTGATCTGTGATCAAGGCTCCAAGATATCAGACATGTTTGATGTTAACTGCAAGCTGTCTTTGGTCACACAACTGCTCAATTATAATGAAAATACAAATCACAATCATTCAAAGTTTAACTAAAATCAATTACTCAAACTTTGCTTCTACAGAGATAAAATTAAATAAGTAAGCTTTATTTGTTTAGTGCTTTTCACAGGCACAGAGTCACAGTCACCACCAAGTGTTCCCTCACATGCAGGCTATTGGCTGGTGGGGAAACCACCCAGACACGAGGAACATGTAAACTCCACACAGAAACGGGCCTTCTTGCTCTGAGACCAGAGTGCTATACACTCTGCAAACGTACCACAGAGAAATAGATGACAAAGTGTTTCACAGGAACAGACTGTTTTAAATGCAAAGAAACTGTCTGGAACTTACTTTTCCAACTCAAGGACAAACAGTATATGAGTCTTTATACAAACACACTTATGAGTCACAGCTAATCATCACAATTACCTGCAGCATCAACCAAAGCAAAGACAAAAGCACAAACATCATGAACCCTTG
Organism: Mugilogobius chulae; assembly: GCA_038363315.1. Classification (NCBI taxonomy): domain Eukaryota; kingdom Metazoa; phylum Chordata; class Actinopteri; order Gobiiformes; family Gobiidae; genus Mugilogobius; species Mugilogobius chulae. The sequence continues at coordinate 33,757,628 of CM076404.1, forward strand.
AAATCGAGATTGATACATGCAGAATTGTTTGTTGATTTAAATTAATATTTAAAATTTAAAGTGTTTAAAAAATATATATATTTAAAACTCCATGAGTGACAAGATGTATCTGTTCTTTGTTTTTCACAGGTTGTCTCTTTGGGAGTGTATCTGTTTCAGATGCTGTTACTCCAGTGTCGAACCTTTTTGAGGACCTGGACCCTTCCCACTTGGATTCCTCCTCACTTTCCTCTCTTGGATTGGCCGCCCTCGTCCTGCTAGATGAATCATTTCCCTCTGCTATTGGACTCTGGCTCCACTGACTTAAAGTTCTAAATGTGCCGTGCTCAAGCCCAATTGAAGAAAATTCTCTGGTCTGCACTCACACCTGCACAAGCGAACCGAGTCACAGGCCGGTGACATCATCCTCTAGCGCCGATTTTGTTTCCATGTCGCGCAGAAGCTGAGGTACTAATGATGTAGCAGTGAAAATGAGTCCACCGGGCCGTTATATTTTTAATATAATGAGGAAGATCTGAGTTTTGCCTGTGATGTGAGCTCCTCTGTCAGGCTTTGTTTATAAAAACTACGTGCATCAGCAAGAGCAAACAGCTAGATCAGCGAGGGACTTCACAACTTTTCTCCTCATGGTGCTAATCCAAGGTGGTAAGCGTATTTCCACAGAGTTTGGTGCAGAGTTTCTTTCTTTTTGTGACAAACGTCAGCGCTCACAAAAGGCTTGAATGCTAAAGTTGTGCGTGTGCGTGTACATGTGTAACTGTGCCATGCGCTGGCCCACCAAATGCTTATTTGTTTCATTTTCTTGTTTGCAATATCAATAATCAAGTACTCTCAGTAAACTGTTGTTGTGATTTTAGGTTATACAAAAATAAATAAGGTTCAAATAAACTGTATAATCCTATAGCAGACAAATGCAGCTTTTGACTTGGCCTGTCTCCATACATTTGTGTTATACTGTGGAACATTCTAAAGGGTTAGTGGGTGAGCTGAGGAGAAGAGAAGTCACCCTCCACTTACCTCTACAAACACAGGAGGAGTGTTTGCTCATTGTATCCAGAGACAGGAGCTGCCGTCAGTCAGAGATGGATGAGGGGGTCAGATTTGAAACACATGTGCAGGATTCCAACACCAGCTTCTTCACCCGCTGTTTGTTGTCACGTCAAATATACTGCTCTCTCTCAAAAAAGAAGTCTATAGATGTAAAGGCCCTGTATCCATTTTAAATATTAACATAAAACGACTTAAAATCAGTTTTGCATTAGTACAATCACATTCCTTGGGTTTACATGAGAGCTTTCAATCCAAATAAAGATAATTTATTAAAAAGTTTATTTTTGTTCCGCAGAACGTCTGAGGGCTAGGCGTTCTGATTGGACAGGAAGGGCACACACGTCATTACAAACTTATGTCTACCATAAAGACACACATCAGCTGGACACCGGCTTTTTTATGGCAAAAGCTTGATAGTCAGGTCCGGAAGGATGGTGATTAAGTTTAGAAAAACGAGTAAGTTTAAGAAAAGGGTTAGGGTAATGGGAAAGGTTAGGTAAAAGGTTAACATAAAAAAACAACTGTTTAAGCCTGTTTACCAACAGAAATAAACTCATTACCATGGCAACCAGCTCGTTTCTGTCCCCCCAGAGCAGGCTATCTAGAACTAACCCTTTTTTCTCACCTGGGATTGTTGTAACGCCTGGACGCAAACATGATACTAACTTTTTTAGGCGTCATTCTGATGATCGTCTTTAAAGAGGCACTGTGTAAAAAAAAAAAAAAATTTAAGTGATTCAAGTGATGTCCACTTTTGAACACCAGGGTGTATATTTTCACTACCATGGCACATCCAGTTGCGAGAGCTGCGTTGGACTCAGCCAGAGAGTCGCTGATCTGGAACACCAAATATCCACGTTGTTTGTTAAAATCCAAGAAGAGCAGGATGTTGATCTCATTTTGGGCAAAACTCTCACAAGTGCCAACAGTGCCCAACTTGCCGATACGGCCCAGTGCTCAGCCGTGAACGCCTCCCACTCGGCCTCGCCTGATCCTGCTGGTGCTCCCAGGCCAGGTACAAACGACCACAAATGGATCCAACAAGGAGCGAGACCAAAAGCGCCCATTAGTTCTACTCCTGTTCAGCCAAATCCGTGGATTACAGTTGGCCACGTAAACAACGGGGTAAGCGAGCGTCTTGTTCAAATTCCACAATTGACATCACGCTGGGAAAGTTTAACATCCTGGACCACGAGCAGTTTCCACCACCGACAAAGAAAACCCGCACAGGAAAGCTACAGTTCACCCCAGCACCACGGTCTGACCGCCCTGCAGCACGATGCACGGACAACTCTTCACCACCAGTCCTCGGCAACCTACATGAGAGTGAGTGTGATTCACTGGCCAAATCTCCATCGACCACGGCTCCTACGCCGCGCGGAGGTTCCCCCTCGTGTGCGCGGGGCTCGCCGGCCCCGCGTCGACTTGGGGCGTCCTCTGAGATATCCCCGCTCCAGCGGATGGTCAGCCAGCGCCACAAAGGCAACCTCACATCTCCACGGTGCCGTCTGCCTCTACATCCAGGCCGGGACCGTCCGTGCTAGTTCTCGGATCCTCCACGGTCAGACACGTGCGAGTGCGCAAGGGCTACACCTCCTGTCACCCAGGTGCTTTGGTGAAGGACATTAGAGACTCCGCCCCCTCCATCCTACGTCACCACCCCACCGTCAAAACAGTAGTAATCCACGTTGCCACAAACGACCTCAAATTTCAGCAGTCAGAGACACTTTTGGATCACTTCAAATCTCTCATCTCCACAATTCAGAGTTTAGACAAACAGTGTATTGTTTCCGGACCCTTTTCACCACCTCGCTTTGGAGATGTAAAATTCAGCCGTCTTAGACAACTCCATATCAGACTCATGAACTTTTGCAGAAACAACCAAATCCCCTATGTGGACAATTTTATTGCATTTTTTAACAGACCTGAACTTTTTAAAAAGGACCGCCTACACCCAAACCTCACCGGATCCCGCCTCCTCTCCACAAACATCGAACTCACGGTACAGTCTGCCTGACACTTTCACCAACCACAACTCATTCCAGTTATTATTAGCAGAGAGCGGCCATTATTCAAAACTTTCAATAAACCCACAGTTAATTTACAGAACCTCAGACCAATTTCCACAACTCATACACCACAAATTCCTCTACTGACTTTAAACATGGCTGTTTTAAATATTCGCTCTCTGCAAAATAAATCTTTTATTGTTAATGACTTGATTTTAGATAATAATATTGATTGTTTATTTTTAACTGAAACCTGGCTGGGTGCAGATGCACCAGTTGTTCTCACGGAGGCCTCACCGCATGATTTTAACTTTGCATTTTCAACTAGAGATGGCAAAAGGGGAGGTGGCACTGCCTCAATTTGCAGAAACACACTTGCCACCAAATCCGTTTTATTTAATAATTTTAATAGTTTTGAATATCATGCAGTTGTTTTTAAAAACCCACAAATTTTATGCGTAACTATTTATAGACCACCCAAAAAGTGCAGTCTTTTTATCAATGAATTTTCAGAATTTTTATCAGTTTTACACAATTCTTATAATGTGATTATCTTAACCGGTGATTTTAACTTGCACATTGATGTTTTAGACCCATTCGCAAATGAATTTTTAAATGTTCTTAACTTTATGGATTTTACCCAGCACGTGACACAGCCGACTCACAACAGAGGACACACTTTGGATCTGGTCATCACGCATGGCCTGTCTGCGAGTGTGTCCTCTGTTGTTGACTTGGCTGTGTCAGATCACTTCTGTGTGTTTTTTAATATCACTGGTTTTATTCAGCGGGAGACCTCTATGAGAACTGTGAGGAAGCGTCATCTTACCCCTGAAGTGGCTGTAAATTTTATTCAGGTTTTAGAAAACACCCCTCCAATTATTTTACCTGCCCCCTGTGATTTTATTGTGAATGATTTTAACAGTAGACTTCAACACACCCTTGATCACGTTGCTCCATTAAAATTAAAAAAGGCCCCTTCCAAATCAGTGGCCCCTTGGAAAAATGAGGAAATAAAACAACTAAAAAGAAATTGCAGAAGGGCAGAAAGAAAATGGAGAAAAAACAAAATAACAGTAAACTATGAAATTTATAATCAAACAACTAAAAACAACTAAAAACATACAACGCCTCCATCAGAAAAAAACGAAATGCATATTTTTCCAAAATAATCTCAGATAATAAAAATAACCCCAAAATTCTCTTCTCCACCATTGACCACCTTATTAACCCTGATTTTTACAGCTCCAAACTTCCTCCCACCGATGCTCTTTGTGAGCAGTTTGCAGACCACTTCATGGGAAAGATAAACAAAATCAGATGTGACATTTTATCTACTCGAACCACTGTTTTTAACACATCTGATTGTTTATCTTTACCAGAGGAAACACTGGACAGTTTTGTCCTGGTTAATGCTGAGATGCTTGATAAAGTTTTCTCGTCAGTGAGGCCCACCACTTGTCTTTTAGACCCCGTCCCAACACAGTTTTTTAAGTCATTTTATGAATCTTTTAGAGACGAGCTTTTAAACATGATGAATTGCTCTCTTCAGACAGGGGTCTTTCCCACTGCTTTTAAAGCTGCAGTGGTCAGGCCCCTGCTGAAGAAGAGCAATCTGGATTTTAATGATTTTAACAATTACAGACCGGTATCTAACTTGCCATTTTTAAGCAAAATTTTAGAAAAACTTGTTTTTACTCAGCTTAATTATTTTTTAAACACACAGAACATTCTTGAAGAATGTCAGTCTGGTTTTAGGGTAAACCACAGTACCGAGACAGCCTTAGCAAAGATTTTAAATGATTTTAGACTAAATTATGATTCTAAACAGGTGACCGTGTTGGTTCTACTGGATCTAAGCGCTGCCTTCGATACAGTAGACCACACTATTCTTTTACACAGACTCAAACACCTGATCGGCCTCTCTGGTACTGTGCACAAATGGTTTACGTCCTACCTCACAGACAGATCTTTTATGGTAAGTTTAGATACCTGCTCCTCTCAGGTTCACAAAATCACATGTGGTGTGCCTCAGGGTTCCATTTTAGGTCCTGTACTTTTTAACCTGTACATGCTCCCTCTTGGTGGTGTCATCAGGAGACATGGAATCAACTTTCACAGTTATGCAGACGATACACAGCTTTACATCTCCATGTCTCCTGATGACACCAGGCCAATGGACGCTCTTTTTAACTGCATTTTAGACATCAAATCCTGGATGGCAGAAAACTTTCTCCAGCTTAACCAGGACAAAACTGAGGTTTTAGTCATCGGTCCTGAGGCTCAGAGAGAGAAACTTTTATCCAAATTACAAACACAATCTTTTAATCCATCCTCACAAGTAAGAAACCTCTGAGCTCTGAGCTGACTTTTATCCCACACATTAAAAATATCACAAAGATAGGTTTTTATCATCTTAAAAACATTGCCAGAGTCCGTCCCATTCTCTCTCGGGCCAACACAGAGACGCTGATGCATGCTTTTATCACCAGTCGTATTGACTACTGTAATGCCCTGCTCTCTGGTCTTCCCAAAAAGACCATTTCAGGTTTGCAATTATTACAAAATTCAGCAGCACGTGTCCTGACTAAGACCAGGGGGCGGGACCACATTACACCGGTTTTAAAATCACTGCATTGGCTCCCTGTGTGTTTTAGGATCGATTTTAAAGTTCTTTTATTGGTTTTTAAATGTCTTAATGGTCTTGGGCCTTCTTATCTTTCAGGACTGCTTTTACCTTATGAACCCTCGCGGACCCTGCGCTCCTCTGGCAGCAGGCTCCTAGTCATTCCCAAAGTCAGTACACACACTTACGGCGAGGCGTCTTTTCAGTTTTACGGCCCCCGTCTATGGAACAGTCTGCCGGAGGACCTCAGGGCCGCAGAGAACATTCAGGTTTTTAAGAGCAGGCTCAAGACCCATCTTTTTAGCTTAGCTTTTAATTAGTATTTATTGTTTTATATATATTATTTATTCTCATTAATATATTTATTTATTTATTTATTTATTACTAGTGTTAGATTTTAGTATTTTTAAGCTTTTCTGTTACACTTTAGTTCTTAGTTTGCTTGTACTTACTTTTTATTTATTTGAATCTCTTAATCACTTTTAGGGTCTCCAGTGTTTCCTCTGAGGAGCCTCTGCACCGGGAGCTGTGGTCGGCTGTGGCTGCTGGACTCTGGCTCATGGGCCCTGGAGGTTTGGTCTTGGCCTTACCTCCTCTCTGGGCCCTGGGCTGGTGCCCTGCGGCTGCAGGTGGCACTGCTCCTGGTGCAGACAGCTCCTCTGATGATGCTACCTTTGGTCCATCTGAACCCAGCCAATGTATGTATGTGAAAGGAGCTGTGTTTCATTGTCTGCGGAAGGGGGTGTGTGTTTGTGTGTGTGGGGGGTGAGTGTGTGTGTGGGGTGGGGGGCATGTGGGGGGTGCTTGTAATATGGGGGTTGTCTGGCGGGGACGGGTGGAGGGTGGGGGGCATGTGGGATTGTTTTTAATTAAATGTAAAGCACTTTGTGTTACATGCATGTATGAAAAGCGCTTTATAAATAAAGTTTGATGATTTGATGGTGACATCTAGAGTCAATATTCACATTCCAGCCGTAATAAAACATTTCAAATACGTATAAATGTATCACAAATTAACAGTGCTCTCTTAAGTATTCATGTTGTAAAGAATAAATATGATTTAAATGTTTGTGGACTAATATGTGATAATTAAAATTCCTCTCAATCTTGCAGAGTGGCCCTTTAAGCAGCAGCTGAAGAATCACGTCATCAGCTCCACATAATGTTCTGTGAGCTGAGGAGAAGATTTGTCCAGTTTCCACTTGTGTCAGATCTGCGCAGCGTCTCTCTCCGCGTACACTCCTTGTTCAAAACTTTCTTCTGCCTCTTTAAAAAGGTTAGTGTTTCATGTTGTTTTCTGCCATCCAATCTTTTCATTCTTTGCAGCACCTGTGGCGCACTTATACATAAAACGAAAAAGTTCTGGGTCGGTGCCGTCATCTTGTAGTGCATCACCATCATCAGAAAGACGACGCGCGAGAATGTGCAGTGTGAACAAAATTGTTTTTAAGCGCAATAAAACGGTTACATGAAAAAAGAATAAAATTATTCAGATTTAAAAGCGGAAGAAACCACCCACTTAATAGATCCCTTGCATTTTAGTAAATGTTGTGTTGAATTCTGGTGGGCGGAGCTTAGCCTCCATCTAAACCAGTGTAAACTAGCTCGTTTTTGGAGGGATTTTTAAACACAAAAGCAGAAAAAAAAAGCAAGATTCTGGTCTAAACTTTCAGGATATGTATCGTGACTTACTCTGTGGGACCAAAGGCTTTGCTTAAGCAGGAAAAAAGGGTCTTTTGTATAAAAATTGAATGATTGACAACAGTACAGTTTTAGCTAGAATTCTAAATAAAACAGATCCATTTTAACAACGAACTGCATGTGCACGACTAAGTTCAGGCTAACATTAGCCACAAAGGTCCTAGTCACAGTTCACAACAATTACATTTTAACCAATAAAACCTTGAACGTTTAATGAGTCGGCTAACGGGCTCTCTAACTGTGACGTCACCGTGACGTGGCAAGAAAAGGGTCTTTTTGGAATTACTGTAAGTTTAAATTTGAATAAACATATTCATCACAAACTAAAAAAATTGGAATCCATTTTTATTCAGAATTAAATGATCTTTATTCAGAATTAAAGCTCTCATGTAAATGCAGGGAATGATGATTCGGATTTGAACTCGTCATAGACTTGCAAAAGACTTGGTTCCACCTCTGACTTCAAATAATTGACCATTTTGTCACATAAACCCCAGAAACCTTGAGCTATGGATTCTGAAAGCTGTGAAAAGTGCTTCTAAAGTCAATGTGGCGAATCATTGCTTTGCTTTGAAAGCTTTAGATCAGTGAACAAAACACGTAGCTTGAATGAAATGGTGAAAATGAGGTACAGCGCTTTTAAAAGAGGTCGAGATGGTAGCTTTTCTCAGCTGGACGTGTGGTCACTATGCAGGTGAAATAGTCTGATTATACAGGAGGTGCTTATGTGACTGACTGCACTCGCCTGGCTAACAGCAGGCCTCCACTGAGAAAATTGGTCGTATTGTCGTGAACCGGTGCTTTTCATAGGACCCTTGGGTAATTGCACCGCTGCCGTTCTGTGTGAGTTACGTATGTGCAGAGCTCGGCCGGCCGCGCAGTATCAGAATGAGAAATATGTTATATAATCTTCTGCCAATACTAAACATGACGATTGTACAGTATAATAATAATGCATTTCTAATATATTCAATGTACATTCAAAATCACTGCAGCGTTTTGTCCACCGCTGTGCTCACTGTTAGCATTAATGTTGTGAATTAATACTGCAGACACACATGATATTTTCTCGATTTAATACATCATAGTGCACACACACACACACAAAAAATGATTGGGTGCCCAACCATCGGATAGTGATACTATTGTATCACTATCACTGCCTGTGCTCGATTGTGCGCCCTAACTACTATATAGTGCACTATTCAGGGTTTTTTGCTTTTTTTTATTAGCGTCTGAACAACACAACTGAATGAAAGATAATAAAAACACACTGTTGAGTCGATATAATAAACAAAATACTTCTAACAAAAAGTCATTAGCCATAAAGATGCTATAGTTGTTAAGATGCTAATGTTAGCTGCTTGCCTTAGTTTGTGCTGTAAAAGTTGAATTATCCAGTCCGTTTGATGTTCAACGTTGATCCAAATAAAATAAAACGTCTGTTTGTGAAGTATTGTTTGCTTGCAAATTGTAAATGCCAAAGCCTAGATGCATTGTGCAAAGGCTTTAAGGACACTGAAGATCGAATCCACGAGCCCGATCTCACAAGAAAGCGTACATTTACCACGACATTACACAACATGTAAAATGATTAGCACGAATTCACGGCTGTTTTGCGTAATTATGGTACGCATCACAGTCCCCATTCATTTCAATGGTGGTTGTTAAGACGTGTTCTTATTTATGAATTAATGAAATCCTGATTCTAATCTTAACCTGCCCCAAGCCCCAGACCTAATCTTACTAATTTTAGTAACTTTATGCCTAAACTTACCCGTTTCACTTGAAGAAAACATCCCCACGTGGCTGCAACCAAAACTTGTGCTTTTTTACGCTGTGAAATCTCGTGTCATTTTTACGCTTTTTCATATCGTGCTAAATGCACGGCGTAACATAAGTACTAAAAATAGCTGTGAACTCGTGCTCAAAATACGCTGATTTTGCGTCGTGGTAAAAGTACGCCCTCTAGTGAGACTGTGTTTAATCCACTGGAATCCGCGCGACTTTGGTCAAATCCGGATCGCTGTGGACTGCAGCTGATGTACAAGGCTTTTCACAGGTCAGTGTACAAAAGCTTAAACTTAATTGTCCTTAAACAAATAACCCTCGAAATGTCAAGTATTTTGTCTTGTATCAATCAGCTATAATCATTAGGTTATGTTTTATATCATGTTGCATTTTTTTGTTGTATCGCCCTGTCCAACTTTGTAAGTTTATATTCTCATGTTTGCACTTAAACCTCCGAACTTTCTGCACTCATCTATGAAACTATACTATATTGAATTCCACACTTAAATATCTTCCTACACTGGGTTTGGGTCATTTGGGCTGAGGTTTTGCATAAAATCATTTGTGAACAGTGAGGTCTACACATTGTAAAGCACATTCTGTGAGCACAGTTAGGCTTTATGACAGCAGGACTTTTACAGGCCTGTCTACCTCTATTAGCCCCTCATTACAGTCAGTCTGCTGTTAAACATGGATCCACTGTGGAGTCACTGTGGTAGACCATCCACATTATACTTTATGATGTGCTCACTAATATTTCTCAGAGCGATCAGGAGAAAAGCCCTCTTGTGCTCTGACTTCATTTGGTTTGAATTAAACACATGATAATGAACGCTCAGAGCATATTTCTATAGCTGCGGCTTGTCTCTCTGTTGGTGGCAACAGCAGCAGAAATATTTCGCCTTCGCTGCACTTCCTCTGCAATAATCACACGGCCTATGGCTCTGTTTAAATGTAGTGTTCCCTCTGGTATCAACAAAGTCTAATGAATCAACTCAGACGTACAGTAAATGAGATGCAGTGTAGTGTAGAAAGAAGACATGACCAGTGTGGAAATCCTCTTTATGATGGTTGACCTATTTCTTCCACAGTTGTTCTGATTGGATCAAGTGATATATCACATCATCTTCAGCTGCGAATCATTGCTTTATTTCTTCAAAATTAGCTAAATTGATTTATAATTTTCATGAATCAAAGGACAATGCGTCTGGTGTTGAAAATATGAGTAACTTTTTTAATAAACAAACATGAAGAACACATTCAACAGTCAATAAGAACATAACGTTGTCCAAAACATCAGAACAGATCAACACAGAAACACGTGGCAAGTCAATTACATGAGAACTATACTTTGTTTTTTCTTCTCTCAGTATAAAAAAATATATATCATTATGAACAAAATACACATTTTCAAGCATTTAACAAACCACAAAAAACAGCGTTTGAAATGAAGGGGAATATGCTTGCAGTAGTACATTCAAAATACAGACACAAGTACAAAAGCAAAAGCCTGCAGCTTGTTTCTCTGATCGACGTCCTGCAGTGAAGAAGCTACATGTTTTACTCACAACACTGTCTACAGAAAGTCTTTTGTGCTTACATTCAGCTGTGCTTTACATTCTGACATTAGGAGATCTCTCATTTAGGTTTGGGGACAGAATAAGTTTAATATACAATGTCATTGTATCACTTTTACATTTTTATTCAGGTTAGGTCATTGTAACTACTTTTCAGCGTGCCATGAAATCATTGTGATTGTCAATGCTTTTGCTGAAAACAGTTAGCATTATTCATTATTCAGAGTCTTTAAAAGTGCACTGTGTAAGTTTTTCACCAAAAATAAACTTGTATTAAAGCAAGTTTTTGTCATTTAGATGTGTTTGATGCACTAAATCAATTAGAAAAATATGAGTTTTTACTTTGACACAGTTTTTACAAGATTTGGCCTGGAGGAGTTTCCTTAATACACAAATATCACTGTTAACAATGTTACAATGTCTGTTTTTAACTTTTATTTCAACTGAACCTTGTAGTTGATTTTTCCTTTCCAGAAAGTTACACAGTGCATCTTTAAACATTTGGACACAAACAGGCAGTAGATACAGTCTATCAGACTTCTGTGGGAGAAAACTGTCCATTCATTTTCAATGAGAGCAGCAGCTTTATCATCCACTGTTCAGACTTTAGGAGATGCATTGTGCCAAATACAAACCAGGAAAGCAGGAGATGGATAAAGTGATCGTATACACTAGTGTGTGTAGATATAAAAGAATACTAACGCCAGCTGTGAGCTAAATTCTAGCGCTATGCTAGCACATGGCGACAAAGCTGTTAAGAGTTCTGGCAAACAGGTGCTGGCTTAGATCCCCAAGCATCTCAGGTCTTTTTTTTGTAGAGTTTACATGTTCTCCCCGTGTCTGTGTAGATTTCCTCTCGGTGCTCCTAGCACTAAAAACATGTACAACAGACCCTACCAGCAGGTCTCCCCTGAAAAAGTGTCTCAATAGGACCTTCCAGGATAATTAAAAGTTGATAAAAAGTAATGATTAATAAATTAGTATTGCCTTCAACATTGGACTTTAACATCCACAGAACAATCTGTTTACTTTTCCAGATGACAGAATCTATTAAGACTCACGTGTAAGTTGATTTGAATTAGTTGTGTTTAAAAACAGAGTTCAGTAGGAAAAAGTGGAAACAGCTGCATTTCCCATTAAATCAATGGAGTTTTCCCCCCACACCTGATCACAGCACCAAATATGACACGCTGTCAAAACACACCCACTGAATTATTTAACAAGAACCAGTTAACTTTTTTCCAGTTCAAAGCATATTTTAAAAGTGCTAGGTTGCTTACAAAGTTTGCTGGTACTGAAAGTGAAAACTGGTATCTACATTATGTCCTTAGAGACTTTATCAGTGGCTTATTGTTTTGACAAAAGTAAGTAGCTACAGAAGCTTTAACTCAATGTAGATTTAATTTTAATCCCTGTTGAAAGGTGCAGATGTTTACGTGAGGTTTGCTTGTGTTTGTAGTTATTTAATTAGTACATTTGCCATTAAAGCTGGGGAACCTGACTTTATTTTATTGCAAATTAGTGAACGCTGTCTTTTACACCAAAAGATAGCCTATATTGTATAAATGCAGCACTTTGTGGTGCAATCAGACAGCTGTGAACTGAATCTAATAATAGCAATGTATTTTTAAATTCTCATCAAGAGCTAAAGAAGCATTCTGATTGGCTGTGCTTGGGTGGTCCACTCCAGTTTCACTTTAAGCCATAATTGCAGTCGCAAATTAATTAGTACAATATAAACAATGTTCCAAAGAAACTGTGAGAGCTAGAAAATACATTAGTTGGACAGATTTAAATACCCCCTTCCTGTTTTGCAGAGCTAAAACCAAGTGCCCCAGCTTTTAGTGTAACAGTTCTTCATCCGGTCACACAGTTGTTGTGCGTGAGGTGTACGTCCCGTTGCGAAACACCATCTCTGATGCGAGGTAGTCCTTTGGGAAATCCAGCGGGGCGCAGGTAGCTGGTTTCTTTACGGCTACAGCACAGTAGTCCACCTGCTCCGCGTCCAGGCCGTTCTCCAGCCAGCGGAAACAAACGATGCGCTGGAATGACCTACGAAAGTTATCTGACACAAAACCGTACAGGATGGGATTAGCTCCGCTGTTAGCGTAGCTCAGGATGACAAAGAGCTGTGTTATCATCGGGTCTGGCGGCCGGTGAAATACACTGATAAGCTGGACAATGTAAAACGGCATCCAGCAGAGGACAAAAACAGCCACGACCAGAAGAACCATCCTCGTAATCTTCTTTTCTGATCTACGACGTTGCAGCCAGCCCGCTTTTAGCCCAACCGCGCGCATCCTAGCTACCATGAGGCAATAGCAAAGGCAAATCGCTCCAACCGGCAGCAAAAATCCAAGTAAGAACGTATACACGACAAACGCCTCTGACCACGCGGCTTCCGGCCACAAAAAGTTACAGTCAACACCTCCATCTTGAGCAGGAACGGTGTCGGCGAAGATAATAATCGGCAGTATCACGATTAGCGACAGCCCCCAGACGCAAACGTTCACCACTTTAGCCACGGTCGGCCTGCGGTAGCGTGCGGCCTTGATGGGATGAACCACCGCCACGTAACGGTCCACGCTCAACACGGTAAGGCAGAAAATGGACGTAAACATGTTGATTCCGTCCACGCTCAGCACTAGCCGGCACATTAGCGAGCCAAACGGCCAGTGGCGGACAGCAGCGGACGTAGCGAGGAACGGCACACTTAGCATAAACAGTTCATCCGCTATGGCTAAGTTGAGGATGTAAATATTGGTTGCAGTCTTCATTTTGGCGTATTTGAGGATTACGTAGATGACCATGGCGTTTCCGGTGAGTCCCACGCAGCAAACTAAAGCGTATATCGACGGGATGATGATTTTGCTAGCGTCCGGTTCGTTGTAGTAGTCGTCGTAGTCCAGGCTTGAGTTGTAAGGGAGTCCGGTTGGGTAAGCGCCGTAGTCAAAGCTAACGTTAAAATCCATTGTGTTTTACGGTAGTTTTGAAGCTTTCAGATAAAAAAGAAAAATCCTTTTCACTGTTAGTTTTATGTGAAAATGAGCTGTATCTAGTTTAAATGTGCTGGACCAAATCTTTGCTGTTTTAAAACCCTAAACAAGCTAAACTTTTCTTGCTATAATCAACATGTTTTGCTAACTTAAGCTAATGCTTTTTAAGCCTCATAATTCTCCACCATGATGAGCTTAGCAGCACTATTTCTTTAAATTTTTAGAAGCCAGTTTAGCCGTTAGTATGCTAGCAACAGCTAACACTATGCTAAAAACAATAATAGGCACAATTTGGGGGGTTTAGTTAGCAAAATGCTTCATTGTTAGCTGTAAACGCTAACAGATTTTCTCCCAAATACTTTATCTGTGCTGGAGCTAGACTGGTTTTCAGGTTCTTTGTTACATAAAACAGGTATAGGCCTTAAAAGTCAGTGTTTGAAAATGTATTTAGCTACAAAAAAATTGAATCTATGCTATGTCTTTTGTAAGGTAGTTTGTTAGTTGAATATGACATAATATTTTTAGTTTTTGGTTCACTTTCACTCAAAATACGTCCTACCGATCGCTACTAACACTTATCTTACTTTTTTGACCCAAAATTCAATCAATTGATTCAAAAATAACATCATGTACAGAGAAATAGCAACTTAAGTTAAAATGAACCTTCCCAATTTTATAATTAGTAGTCGACTAGTAAAATTTTGCTCCACATTTTAGTTAGCTACCTTCTAATTTGGGACTCAAACCTGTTTTCTTGCAGTATTTTGTCTGTTATTGGTTTTAGCAATAGTTTTGGTTCAAATCCATAAAATATAGTCCCTCTTTTTTAATTTAGACAATATCAATTTCACCTTCCATGTACATTCTGGCCCATTTTTTGAACAATCTACTATAATTTACAAGATTAGAGTGGATTTAGGAAGAATTTGCTTTAAAACATTAATTCTAATGCTGTTAAAAGCTGTTTTCTAGGTTTTTCTAGACATGCAATTCCTAAAATGTGCTACTCAAATTGTTGAAGCTGCAATTACTCAAAGAAGCATTTTCAGGTCTGTTCCCAAAACAGTGCAGCACAAACAAATCTTGCTTTGGGGTTTTATATAGCAACTACGATGTTTGAAAGCTTGCGATACAAAAACAAAAGGGATCAAAGTATTGGCCCGATTCTTAAGAACTCAAACGGACAGAGCTTCATGCCTCCGGATCTAGAGAGTCGTCGTCAAACAGCAGGTGATTTAAAAATGGCTTGGACTGCAGAGAATTGTCATTGTCGGTGGGTGTTACTCTCCCAGGAGCCTCGCCATCGCGCAATTTCACTTTGCGGCGGCCCACTTTCTTCACAAAGACGGAGGTAAACAATCTTGTGCCATTTTCGGAGTAAGCGTGTTGTGCTGTCGTTAGAGAAAAGCCTCAAAGTGCTGCGCGTCTCGATTGAGCATAGGCGACTCTCCCTCGGGGGAAATCATATTGGACCTGCCCTTTGTTTGCGTGAGTCTGACGTCTCCCGGAGTGAAGACAAATAAGGTTTTCTTGAATAGGTTCTCCTCAGGTAACAGGCGCCTCGGATCTGTGTGGCCTGGAATAGACGAAGAAGCAAAAGAGAAGATTGTTAGAATGGTTTTACTGACAGAGGAAGAAGAATACACTCATTAGAAACCTTGTTATAACTACATTTAAAATCTGCATTTAGGAGGTGGGGCTTATCGTTGCTGCTGTTTTGCACAGGAAGTAAATGGACCTCTTTCTATTTCTAAATTATTTTACATACATTTTGTGGTTCCCTTTAAGGACACAGCACACACAAACACTAAGATGCAAAATTTCAGATGTTGTGTGTAATGTTGTGTGTGCATCTGATAATTTTATATTGAGTTTGCTTTTGGATTCAATTCGCACCAAGTACAATTATAACTGGAAGATAAATTTAAGACACCGGCCCATTGTTTTCAATGACTTGTGTGGTCATTGGTTTAATGATAGCAAAAACAAAACAACAGGATACCAACATCATAACGTCAGAAATGTGACAATGTGATAAGCTCTAACCAGTCAGCTCAATGGTGGCTTGAGGGCTGGGGCAGCAGGGTAGAGACATGGATCAATTATAATATCTGGATATGGTCATGTTAGCTTGTAGCTGCTACAAATTAGCTGCAGTGGTCGCTCCATTGTTACAGCAACGGAAAAATCCCTCAGGAGTGTCAAACTCATTTTGACAAAGGGCCACAATGGCAACATGGTTGTCCCCGAAGGGCCTGTTATAGCTAAAATTAACCTTATACACTTTGACACACTGCAGATAATAGTCTCTGTTTTTGATTTTTGTGTGTTTATTGAAGTGACAAAAACTGAATTACTCTTTAAGTTTTAGACCATACATTGCAGTAGGTTAAGACACCTGGATTACTCCTATCACTAATACAAGATTAAAGTAAACCCTATAAGATAATGCGGGCCGCAAAAAATGATGTGGAGGGCCGCATCTGGCCCTCGGGCCTTGTGCACGTGTGCTCTACAGGCTAGAAAGCTTGTTTCTCTAGAGCGCATTGCAGACATACTGCTCATCATGTTACGGCTGCAAAAACACGTGTTAGCTCATTTTACTCTGCTAAATACAAAATTCAGGTCGGCAAGGTGACAACACAGACAAGTTGCATTTGCTGTAATGTGCTTCAAATACTCCAAAATACATATAACCATCACCAATACTTAGAAAGACATTTAACAAGGTTAGATTTGCTAACACAACCTTTGTGAAAGCTGAAGGTGGCAGAGAATTTGATCCACATTTCATTATTTATTTATTTTAATTTCTTTATCTTTCAATCATAGGCTATTTACAAAAGAGCATTTGCAGTAAGAGCTGCACCGGGCAAACGCAGGTCAGGAGCAATCTTCTCCAGCCGCAAAACACTCAATAATTATCAAGGCAATTTTAGGCTTTTAAAATTACCCTTATTATATTAACAAAAGACAAAACCCATTAAGGCTGTGCTCCAGGCAATCAAGAGTCAGAGATTTACCACTTGAAATGTACAAGATCCAGCTTTAATGAGTTCAAACTGAAAAAAAAAAATACATGCATGTAAACAATATCACTGCTAAGGCTAATCTAATGTGATTAATAAACGTCTTAAACTGATCAGCACCAGTCCAGTATCTTTTTAATATAAACCATAACATGAAATCAGTTTTGCATCAGTAATGATCTGTATCTTTACAAGAGAAAATTTGTTTTGTTTTCAGTTTTCACCATATTTTTTTCTCCAACCCAGTTGTGCCACTTCATCCATTTTCTTTCGCTTTATCTGGAGGCAGCAGTCTGAGCAGAGAGGTCCAGGTCCATAGTCTCGCTAACGTGTCCTGGGTCTTCCCCGGGGACGCCATGGAGCACGTTACCAGGAAGGCGTCCATGTGGCAACTGAAACAAACTACTCCTCTACTCCAAGATCATCGCCTGTGATTGAGTTCCTCACTTTTATTTCCAAGAAAGCATTTTGACCAATCTTGTCATTTTGACCAATTTCGTTCTTTTGGAAATTTTGAAAAGGTTAAAATTCGACGTAGTTCTGAAAGTTTCTAAAAGAATTACTAAACTCATCATGGTGGAAAAAAATGTTCAGATGGTAATAAATAAAGTACAATGTTTACATAGTTTATGTAGGGTTCCTCTGTAAAAGAGTCTCTGAATCTCAGTGGGACTTTACTGGTTCAATAAAGGTCAATTTTTTATTAATATTAAATGTGGTACTTGAACTTGTGCTGCCTTCATTTGCTCTGGAAAAGATGGTAAATTCTACCTGTAAAGTTGTCACCGGTGTGTGTTGTGTGGTCGTAGCAAAATTAAACTAGTTAAAAACACACTTTATCTTGACAAACAAATGTAAATCTAACATAGACAAGTACATTTACAATTCATATTGCCCATAAGACTTTTATTTAATTACTGTAAGTGGAAACAGAGATGCATTTCAACCTGTGTCTACCATATAAGTGCAAAATGTTTAAAATTCTTTATTTGTGATGTTTTTGCCACTGTCTGTCATTTCGAGAGGTCAAAGGTTCTTTTCAACTTTGCAACTTGTGCATCAAAATTATTTTCCAGTTTCTCAGTAATTACAACACGAGGGAACGTTCATGTGCTATTCCTCACTTAGCAACTGGTATTTACCATAACAGTTTTTGTTACTGTTGGTAGTTTATCACATGTAAAAAGTCTTGTTAACAAGTCGTTTTCCAACAAGTCTCTTTAAAATCCCAGTCGCCTTTAGGATGCACCACAAAAACCCTGAGATCAAAGGCTAAAGAATTAAATCCCATAAACAAGTCAAACAGTCTCTACATCAGTGGTGCTGAACATCACTTTCCTTGCCACTCGCTGACGTTAACCAGCCGTGAACCCCATTAACTGTCACTTTCAGCTAAAAGCAGAGATTTTACATTTCGTCCTGTTCCATATTCAGAGCAGTTTCCCTCTTGCATTAAGATTACACGAGAAAAACAGGAAATCTCGAGTCTTAATTAGTCTTGTGCTTCTTGATGGACCATTAGTTCCACTAGGGCGTTCCCTCGCCTTCTGCCACACTCCCGTCTGTTTGAAGTTACATTAAGTCTTGTTTCCAGCAGAACATGTGCTATAGAAGTGCACTTGTATGTATGAACGCACATGTCGTGGAAATGTAAATGCATGTTGACGCAAGGCAGCTCTTTTACCCGATGGTTTATGTAAAAAACAGTGAATAAAATGGTCAAAAGCAACAGAAAAGCAGATGAAAGCGTGAGAATGTGGGTCCATTAGAGCTGAAAGGAGGTTCTTCAGTCAGTCTGGGCTCGAATGCTTTGATGAAGGTCCTTTTCACCTCGCAGACTGTCACTGATCCAGGTGTTACACTCATTGACACGGAGATTAAAGGCTTTCCTGGTTTCACACATGTTCAAGAAAATACCTTGAATGTTTAGAATGATCCTTTTTGATCCAGTACAGATCAGGGTTGTCATTTTGTGCAAGAATCAATACTAAAAAGTGACAATAACAGAACACAAATTTCTCCTTTCTTGTGTTTCCCAAGCTTAGAGTTTCCTGGTCCTGTGTTTAATAAAGAAAGAAATCATTTTGTGTTAAAATGTACCAAAGAAAAGCATTTTTTTTCCATTATGGAATCTAATATTCTACTAAACATGACAACTTTGGACTTCAACCAATTAAGACGTGTGGCCTCTGATGTTCAACAAACATGAGCTAAGTTCTATTAGATTATTTAAAAAGAGATGTCTGTTTTTCTCGTTTGATTCTTTAGATTTCATCCACCCTGTGATGTTCAACAGACACAAGTTAGGAATTTGCTAAAAGAGTTGATTGTTTTGTCTTGTACCACCATTGAGATGGTACATGAAGCTATTAAAGCTAACTTTGCTAGCTTTAGACCTCTGAAGTGCTACTGAACTTTTACAGCTGCTGCAGCCGAAACTTTTGCCGAGGAATATTTTGAGAGAATGTCCTTATCACCGACTGAAACAACAGAAGTTCACCTGCTCCACCTGGACCTGACTGTAATCTACCTCACTCCAATTCCCACCTTCAACTACACCTGTTCCTCCAGCTAAGGCCCTTAGTCGTGTTTGAAGTTATTAGTATTGTGACAACACTAGTACAGATATATGGCTTGAAAGATGCAAGTGGCAAGAAAAACTTAGTAGAAAACACTTGCGCAAAGATGCAGTCATAAGTAAAATGCTCTGAAGAAGACACTGCACGTCGGTGTTCTTTCATAGGCAAAAACTTCAACTTCGTCAACGTTTTCCACATCATCAACTTCTCCATTCAGGTATTACTCATTTTACCTTTGAAGCTGAAAGACAAGCTGACACAATTCGACTCACAAATTTCGTTCATTCAACAGGGAATGCCAGTGTCTTTTAAGATGCCCAAAAACATGTTGACTCAGCTTCAAAATGAAGTTTATCAGGTGTGCCGTAACTGCTGAACCATCAAGATAAGGCTTCATGAACTAACGAAGCAATGATTATGCAGTCTTCAGAAGACCCAGTGGCAAAAGTTTTTCTCCAAGAACAATTTTCAATCAATCTGACAAGACAAAAACACAGGCATCATGTGGCTTACCTGCACAACCAGCACTAGTGTCCCAGAATCTCATGTGATGATCTACTACAGCCTGAGTCTTCTTTTTGTAATCAGAAGAAAAGTTCTCTAGTGACGCACAGTTTAACATGTGTCCCATCGACAGCGCCTGCCGCTTATGTGAAATACCATTTATCTCTAAAACCTTGCACAATAACTCACTTCTGCTGCACTGGGCCAAATGCTCTTTGGTTTTAGGACAAAGTTTACAGTCGTCACAGCTCTTGAGTAACAAGTGGTACATCCCATTTCAAACAGATTGGTGAGAAGTGAGATACACCTCCAACACTTACGTCAACTAACACAGCACTGGTCAACTAGGGGCACAATGTCGCCATGTGGCTTCAACCAAAATTCTTATTTCATGATTTGGCTTTTTGTAACATATTGACGTAAAAACATGCTTATTTACATTTCGTAATTTATCTACGTTTTCTTCAAAAGAGTGGGCTGCAACTTAGCTCCACACACACTGCCAGAGACACACAAACCATATGTGTGTGTGTGTAATATATTCTATATACAACTAAATCTGATTTAATCCGATACTGTTACAAATGAGAAGTGTTATGGAATCTTTAGGCATTGATTCCATCTTTATGTTACTCTGCCCTTTGATGTCTGTGAAGTCACAAGGGAAGGTCATAGACAGTAGGTCACTGATGTAAAAACAGTAACACCTCGAGAGTGAGAGCCTTTGTCCTAAATGATTGAATCTTCCTGTCGGTAACATGTTAACTAACCTTTTGTCTCACTACTGAGATATGGCTTAACACTCATCAAGCTCTGATGTTGTCAAAATTGTATCCTGCCCCACCCCTGACTCTGGGGCCTCCCTGCTCCTGTTTTAAGCAGCATGCGGACAGGGCAAGGGGGCAGACCACAGCGGACCACGAACAGGGACTATGGAGACAGGAGAGGAGACTGAACCACTAAGCTGGCCTCTGCTCATGAAATGTCCTGAGCTAGAGAACAATGGACTGGGAAAGCTGAAATGGAGGGAAACCTCCATTTGAACAATATGGACCTCTCTCTCACAACAACAGTGACTAGGACCCTGGACTCTCTGGACTATCGATTTCGCACAATTGTATTTTTGTTAATAAATAATTCTTTTGAGATTAGGCAACACTCAGGTGATTCATTTTTATACATGAATACCAAAAAACCACAACAGTCTCCTACAAATAAAAAGAAAACCTTTAAAAATTTATTCATTTAGTTTGACACCAAATGCAAAGTTATTTCTTCACTGCATTCCAGTCCAATCTCCATCAATTGTTCCAAGGTTCTATTCGTTTTCATTTTGTTATTCTAACCTATTTCTATGAATGTTTTGCACAGGTTCAGACAATCTTTCTCAAGCTCCATTTATGAACTTGATTCAACCAGAACAGTGCTGTATTTCTTGCCCTTTCCTCTTTTGCCTCTATGGTCTGTCTCTCCCTTGTCCATCACTTTCACCTGCCCACGTCTGCTGCTCTTCAACCAGCTCTGAAAGACATTAAACTGCCATAAACTCACTCTCCTCTCTTTCATCCAAGTCTCTAGTGCCTCCATGTAACACTTGGATCTCAGCAGCTTTAGATTCAAACGTTTTACATCAGTCACGTGTCGCTCACCTGCTTGATCACTTATTACTCAGAACGATGTGTTTTGAAGTGATATTAATCGCTTTTAGAAGTAGACATAAATTCTGCCCATAGAGCTTTGATAAGAACCAGATTAGACACTTCTCCTTCTGTCTGTGCAGATTCGATCAGGGTCCACAACGGTTGAGCCAAAGAAAGATTTCCCCAGAGAGCGTCAATGTATTTTTGGAGACTTCAGACTGCTGACACGGCATCTAGCTTTGACAAAGGTCAGATTTTGAGGGTATTTCTCTCTATTTTCACAACATAACCTTTTCAGTTTTTTAAATGCGGCTCAAATGAGGTTTAGCCTATAGCTTGGTGCTTCATGAATGTATTATTGGAGCGGGATTAGACACCGCCTCCTCTGTATTTCGAGTTGCATTAGTGGCCCAAGAAAAACGTCCCCAAAGAGCAGAGATGTCGAACTCATTTTGACAAAGGGCCACATTAGCATCAGGGTTGTTCTTGAAGGGCCGGTTGTAACTAAAATTAACCTTACTAATCTTTGACATACTGCAAGTAATAGTTGTATTTAATTATTGTATTCAATAGAAGTGACAATTACTGAATATACAGCTACATTAGTCAGACAAATCATTTCATTAGGTTTCAAGACACCCAGATTAATCCTGGTGCGAATATAAGATTAAAGTAAACCTTATAAGACCTTGAGGGCCACATGAAATGAGGTGGAGGGCCGCACCTGGCCCCGGGCCTTGACATTTGACACGTGCCATAGAGCATCAATGCATTTTCAGAGACTTCAAACTCTTCGCGCTCGACTGACACGACACCTACAGCTTTAACAGAGGTCAGATTTTGAAGGTATTTTTCTTTATTTCCACAACATAAACTTTCAATTTTCTTCAATGCCACAAAAGCTTAAACAATCTTTAAGCCTAGTTTAATGCCCTGTCCCCTCTCACTCTCCCACTGCTCTTGCCCGCCAGAACACTGTCACATTTTTTATGTCAGTGGGAGACGCTGACTTGTATCCAGGAAAGAGCGTGCAAGAAAAATGATTTGTTTGATGTCAATGCACACAATCTATTGACAATAACTCTACTGCATATGTCATGTGTAGAAAGAGGCGTTGTCCATCTAGTTGTCTGGAAAACTAGATGGGACAAGAGCTAGCTGTTTTGATCAGGTATGAGCCGGCATGACAGACGTCTGGCTCTTGAAGATTGAGGCAGTGTTTTTCTCTGCGTTTTCTCACTCACCTGAATGTAACGTTTAAAGAGTTAAGACCAACTTCATTTACAAAAGTTGATTTAGCAGCATAACTTTTGTTTTCGCACAACAATAAACTCTTGTAGTTAGCTGACAACAGCGCTGGCTTTTGTTGCTGCTACAGCTTGTGTCAATCACCCTTGGCTCTTTCTGCTCTCAGGCTGCACACGCATCCCCCGTGTTAATAAACAAATAATCCTTTTATACTTCTGGGTTCTTCTCTCCCTGCTCCCTCCCTGGTCTGAACTGATCAGGTGGCACTTGCAAATGAGCGCAGGTCATTGAAATGCCATCTTGAATTAATCTTCCTGTTGATATTATGGTTCTGCCGTGACGCTATATGCTAACAGTTGAAGACACTTTGATAATGTGATATATCTGTACTGGGTAGGGTGACCACCTCAAAAACTCCAAAAAGTGGGACAGGTTTGGGGATTTGGTGGGACATATTGGGACGGACTCGACAAATGATGTCATTTATTATAATAATTTTATAAATATAATAATTTGAACTGAATGTACTGTTTTTAAATAAAATATACAAAGATTATATACAGATGTGACCGGAATGTTGTTCAACATGTCCTGAGCGGGAGTCGAACCTGAGTCTCCCGCACGACAGTCGATTGACAAACGCATTGAGCCAAAGGAAACGCTCCCTTTGGCCCAGTTTGTGTGTTGGTTCTTATACTTGAGGGAGTGAGTGTATCCCCCAACTACCACACTTCTCCAACTTGGTACCTCGTGTGGGTTTACGTTGGTTGGTTACACAGATGCATATAGGATATTTTGAAATTTATATAAGGTTTTCTGAATAATGAATTATGAATAGCCTACATAGATAATTGTCTTATTTAATGAAATATTAGGCTGTTTAAAACTGGTAGTCGTTTTTTTGGTTTAAAATAGGCCTGATTGTTTGCATTCATTATGAAGTTGTTGTTTTAGTCATTTGCCTCTGTGGTTGATGGACACAAACTGCACAGCTCTGCGCTCTTTCAGCGTCTCCTTAAGTATTCAGACTCATGAGTGTGTTTCGGTGATTGTACCGGCTGCAAACTCTCCTTTTCTTTGCCTCGCTGGCGATTGTTTCGTCTCCTCACACGCATTTGCCTTTCTCCTTCGCCGCTGAGACTGAAGTTGAGTTTTCCTCTCAAATGGTGGGCGGGACCAGCGGCGCGCAGACTGTCGATTATTGATGTGCAGTGCTGCTTATCACAAGAACGCGCACGAGCAGAGATTAGACAGATGCTCAAATTCCCGTTTAAACACGGCGCTATACGTGTTATATTCGCTGTGTTCGATCACCAATGAAAAAGCGAGACACGGTCGTGATATGCGTGACGTGGGACAAAAGCCTAAAAAGCGGAACGGTATAACCAAAAGCGGGACAGGTGGTCACCCTAGTACTGGGCTAATACTGATTTTGAGCTTTTTTCTTAATTCAGTTTTACATGCGAGGAAACACCAGAAAAGCTGGCATGCAAAATGTGTCAAGCATAAATCAGTAGTTTTGGATAAATCTGCTTGGACATGGCTCAAAACCTGGACTGTCCTGAGTAAATAATAGACGTCCAGCCACATATATGCAGAAAAAGAGACTCTATAAAAACTAATATCTGCAGCTCAAGAGTTGTAAGAGCTGTAATAAAAAGCAAAAAACACACGCACACTTAGTGATTGTATTGTCAGTTGAAGTCTAACCCTGCAGTGGAGATTATTATAACCTCTGAGGACGTACATCAGCTCCACAAAGAAGTGTCGAGCTGTAGTGCAATTTCCCTGTCAGCCTCTGCTCCAGTGTTATGGCTCTTTTCTATTGAACTATTGACCGAGCAAACATAATATCATCAATCTGAGTGACACAGGTGTAAAGCGTGTTGGCTATCCTGTTGTTTTAGCCGGTGCAGGGCAGGCTGTGTTATAAAAGCTTGTTTGCACTAAATCCTATGGAGAATGAGCTTTATTGTATTTGTAAGGCTGCATTCACAATACACTTTCGATTTGGAACAGGATTTGTTTGCCTGGATAGTTCGGTTCGATTGAGTAATTGTCAACGCGCAAACGAACTCTGATCCGGTACAAAATGTTAAAATCTGGTAGGGTTGGAGAGGTCGGTCTTGGCTCAGTTGAAGCATACTCTGGAGCAGTTCGTTTGTTTTGTGAACACAAACGGAGCGAGAGCGAAACAAAACCAGGAAGTGAACAATGACGTAATCAACGCTGAGACACACGTGAGGCTCAGAATCAAAACAAACAGCATGTGTAAGATCAATAATGAGACAAATAATACGCAAAAACACATGAAAGTAACAGGAGTAGAGCAGTGGCTGATTCAGGTATAATTAATTATGATCACATGACCGTATATCACCGTTTTTTTCACGTAATTTACAAAAAGATGGAACCAAACGAGAAAACAACACTACAGCTCACATTACTGCAGGAAAATGCTCTATATGTGATGTTACGCACATCAGCTGGTTAGACAATCGCGCACAATAGCAATTTTTTATTGTGCACGACTTTTTTTTATGCTAGTCACTTTGACCGGCAGGGTCTAAAAATTCCAGTCAATTAGGAGAACAACTGGTCAGTTATTATTGCCTTATACAAACAACTGCACATTTAACCTGCCCTACAATCTTCATATTAAAGCTAATATTGGTCATTGTTAGTAAAGTGTCTTTAACCTGTAGCCTACTTGTCATAATGATGAGAAGCGCTTTGATTCGCACTCGTCCACGTACTAAACCAGAGCCAAGCCCACGTGATCTCTGTGTGTTTGAGGCAGGAACCCGGGACAACACACGCTGAACCCAAGTCAAGTCAGCGGCAAAACCCCATGTGTCTGAGACCGCGCAGCCCACTTTTAAAGTTCAGTGCAAGGTTTTCCTGAAAGGCACATTCAAATGGGCTTCATGTGTAAAGTGTTTGTTCCTGTGTGTCTCCAGTAGCAACGCTTGTCTTTTTTGCTGACGCTGAGCAGCAATCTGCAAGAGCGACGTGCTTTCCCGCATTTGTCTCTCTATTTTCTTTCTTTTTTTGTCTCCACTTCATACTCTGGGCATTTGAAACAAAATGCCCAGTCCTCCTCTCTCGTCTTCTAAAGTGAAGGACCACATTATCTGCGCTCCGACACTTTGTCCGTCACTCACTCTGGGCCCATTAATGTGAGAGAAGTTGTGCAATAGATCCATAAAAACAAACATATCAAGTCCAGCAGTGTGTTTGTAATGTTTGTAACACTCTGATCAGTTACACCGGCTTCAGGCTGGTTTACTGATTCATGTAGATACTCATAAATCCATGTTTATGCAAGTCGTTTTTAAAATTATAATGATTTTGTCTTCGTGTGGCCAAGGCTTTTGTCTATGTTGCATCTGAGCAGATTTGTTTGTTGAAGATAAACTTTCTCCACAGATTTCAATTGGGAACACATTTTGACACTCAAGATATTAACCAAAACATTCACACGAGACTCTTCCCTTGCAGAACATTCACAGAGCCTAGTGCAGTTGTCAGATCCTCACCTCGGGCTGTTGGAGTCACATGAATAATATTGTGGAGCATGTAACATCCACGCCGGCCGAAGTGAATGCAAATGAACGAGATGTTTGAAAGCACTTTCCCTGTTCATTTCCCCGTCACCGGCTCTGTGATTATGAAAATGGGGCCTCGCGTTTTGCGGCGATTTTCTCCGGCTGCAGGGTTCAATTTTAAAAGCTGACGCACAATGACGACGTCGGGTTGATCATATGGCTTGAATGCATCGATGTTTACTGTAATTAAAGTCACCATACAGCGGAAATACATCAATAAAATGGCCGTGGATCAAGTTTTCTGACACGTGGAGAGATGCAGAGGTGAATTTATGACAATGCAGTTTAGACCAGTGCAATCTAATAAAAGGGAGGTATAAACACGATAAAGATATACCTTGGGAAAGAAAAATACATCCCAGTAATTTTCCATTGAAGAGTTGTTTCGACCATGCTACAGAAACCAATTATTTGTAGGAGGTCGTATCATATCTGTTGTTGTTCATTTGTTGGAAATGTTGCCCCAGAGCCAGACCAGATTGAACCCAGCGTGTCACGGCGGCTTAAGTGAGCACATGCCTTTAAGGGCCGTGAAGCGTGATTGTGTCGTTTTTACATTTTGTGTCTTTTGGCGTGATGTGTTGAATGTTGAACGTGAATGTTGAACTGGGCCCTGTGGCGTTTTAGAGAAGAAATGTGGCTGGTTTCCATAAAAAGAAAGATTACAGACTTTTCTAGTTGAGTTTGTAGATGTGCTTTAACAGTGTTTTCTCAATGTTAGTTTACTTAAAGGACTTTTTAAATGGACTTTTATTTAAAGGAGACCTATTGTGATTTGTCTCTGTGTTTAGGAGTAAACTATGACATAAGTAGATAGACAATTCACATTTTGTTCATTGTGTAACCCTTTTACCAACCAGCTCGTTATAAACTTAGGATAACTATAGTGTATAGGACCCCTTTACACTCAAACTAAAAAAAACACTGGTAAAAGAGACATTCCAATGTATAAAACTTTTGTCTAAGGTAAATGTATGATTCTAGCTTTTAACTGAAAATTAGAGGTCTCAGAATATTAATTTAACATTCTAATCAATAAACTTGTACTTTAGCTTGTGATTATCTTTTACAGTGTTTGCTTTTACAGTGTTCAAATGAGAAACTCACACAAAAGATGCAATCTCCGTTTTTCTTTGTATTGAGAAAGGAGTTAGTTTAAAAAATAATAATACAAAATGTACCAGAACATTCCCCTTAATTATTAATGAGTTTTTACGAGTGCACTCGACTTACTATGAGTTTTACTATGCAAGCTTGCTTTGTTGGCGCGCGTTGGAGCTCTTATTTCAAAATCCCAGACGATCCAATGGAAAACATAAATCCTACCAGAGCGTCGTTTCTTTCGTGATGAACAAAGAAAGTGAAAACCGTGTGCACTGGATCCTCTCGTGAGTTGTCCTCAGCGCAGGCGATCCCAGGTAACACCGTCTCCTCTCCTCCCTGACCCCGTCTGGTGGCGACACATCGGCGTCAACATCAGCGGCGGCGGCGGCGACGACTGCAGCGGTGGCACGGCGGCACCTGCACCCGGCAGCTATCGGCTGGCGTGGACGTGGGCGCGGACGGACGTGGACGGCTCTGAAGAGGCAAAGACACGACGCTAGCAAAGTTAGCTTCTGCTTAGCTCGTCCGGTGCGGTTCTCAGAAACCAGTTTTGACTCACCCTTTGGCAACGCGGAAGGTCCCCAAGTCCTCAGCGGGCCTTCGCAGTCCTCCGGAGCAAACAACGCTTTCCAGGTGCGCAAAGAAGTGGCTTTCTTATTACTTTTCAATACTTTTCACGAGCTCATGCGGCCATTGTCATTGCAAAGTTCTTTTCGCTTCTCGAAAGTTCTCCCCCTTGTCTCTCTCTCGCTCTACGTGCTGACGTTACGTCAGGACGCTCACTCAGTAAAATCAAATCATAACAACGGGACATCTAAGTATTTTAACTTGCAAACAAATATGAATTTACTCATGAACTTTTATCAATATGCATTTTTAAGTAAATAGTAAACTTATAAAATATTCAAATGAAATGGCAATGCCTCTGTGCATAGTATTAAGAAAATAAAATACAATATATAAAATAAAATATCCTGATACTCTGAATAGTCAGGTTATTACACTCTCCCCCACCAAAAAAAGGCATGCCCTCATGACTCGGCATAAAATGGTGAGATACATAACTAAAAAATCAATGGGGAGCTAATCCACTTATAAAGGCATGAAACATATTTCACAGTAGGTGAAACAAAACTGGGACTACCAGGTGAGTCATAAGTAAGTCTGGCTGGAGCTTTTCTGAGTCTGTGAGATTGTCTTGTCACATTGTCAGTCTGCAAGTCACACTGTACTGCATCTACAGTCTGAGCGTCTTGAGTTTCTGTCTCAGTGTCAAGAGCTTCTTGTAAGTTGGAATGTTCAGTTAAGTCAGGTCTAGTCTCTTCTGCATTGGTTTCTTGTTCTTCAGGAATGTTTTCTAAAGTCTCAACTTGTACTTCAGGTTGAATGTCGAGATCTAGACTGAAAGGTTCTGGGGTGTCAATGTCTTGTTGGGCATTGTAGGCACTGAATGGCAAATCGTACCATACACCAGCTTCTTCATCTTCGGAATCAGTGTATTCATCATCTTTGTTGTTTTTGTCTGACACTGTGACGTTCTCAACTGAACTTTTGTCGTTGATGGTCTTTTTAGTGTGGCGTTTTCTTAGTTTTCTCTTTGGAACAGGTTCTTGGTTCTGAGACTGGTTTAAACAAACTTTCTGTCCAAGAGGCAAAATGTGGTTACGATGGAGAACTTTGATTGGACCGTTCCCATCTTCGGGTTTCAGTCGAAATACAGGCAAGTTTGACATTTGACTCTCCACAACATAAGGTGTTGAAACCCAGCGGTCTGCCAGCTTATGTTTTCCTTGTAAACCAAGGTTGCGGATGAGAACTCTGTCTCCGGGTAGAAGTTGTGTAAACTTGATCTTTTTGTCATATCTGTCTTTGTTTCCCTTGTTCTGTTTGTCAGCGGCGGACTCTGCAAGTTCGTAAGCTGCTTTTAGATCTTTTCTCATGTCTGTCACATATTTGAGGTAAGTTTCTTTGGTTGTGTTGTCACAAGATGTTCCGAAACACAAATCCACAGGCATTCTTGCTACACGTCCAAACATTAAATAGTAGGGCGAGAAACCGGTGGCTTCATTTGGCGTACAATTGTAAGCATGGACCAAATGTGCAATGTGCTGGCTCCATTTTCTCTTTTTGTCTGGCTCAAGAGTCCCAAGCATGTCTAGCAAGGTTCTGTTGAATCTTTCAGGTTGGGGATCCCTTGAGGATGATATGGAGTCGTTCTTGATTTTTCAACACCAAGGGAACTCAGCAACTCATGAATGAGACGACTCTCAAAATCTCGTCCCTGATCACTATGCATACGTCTTGGCAAACCATAATGGACAAAGTACTTCTCGAGCAGAACTTAGGCAACAGTGGCTGCTTTCTGATCCTTAGTTGGGAAGGCTTGAGCGTAGCGGGTGTAGTGATCAGTTATGACCAAGACATTCTCTGTGTTGCTCGAGTCCGGCTCGATGGACAAGAAATCCATGCATACTAAATCCAGCGGCCCATCACTTTGCATGTGGAACAGGGGAGCAACTCTTTTTGGAAGTGTCTTTCTTTTTATGCACCTGGCACAGTTCTTACAATGTTCATCCACATCCGACTTCATCTTCGGCCAATAGAATCTCTCTTTGATTAGTCCATAGGTCTTGTCTATGCCGAGATGGCCAGAATCATCATGGAGTGCTTTCATGACTGTATTACGGAACTTTTCGGGCAAGACGAGTTGTAATAGGCGGTTTCGGCCAGGTGGAAAGTGACTCTATACATGACATCTTGCTGTAGCTTTAGTCGGTCCCACTCTCTTAAAAGAAGTGAGCTTATCGGAGTCTTTGTCTTGACTTGACTTGCATCTCCTTGTTTTAAAGCTTTCCAAACCTCAGAAAGATTAGCATCTTCTTCTTGAGACTTTGAAATTTCAGCGGGGCTTAGAATGGGCATTCCCTTCAGACTGAGAGTAGACAGATTACAATAGGCCTTGGGTATGGCGTTCATGGACAAACCTAAGTGATCAACTGCTCTCTCTGGAAAAGTAGTCTTTTTGTCTGCTGCCGACACTTGACACAAAGCTCTGACACCATCGGCAGAGATGTCTGTCCATTGCTTCGGACTTTGGTCTTGCTTGGGGTGTGGGCGCCGTGACAAGGCGTCAGCATCAATGTTCTGAACCCCTGATCTGTACTTGAGGCTGAAGTCGTATGTTGACAGAGCTGCGAGCCAACGATGCCCTGTAGCGTCTAACTTGGCAGATGTCAGCACATACGTCAGAGGGTTATTGTCGGTTCTGACTTCAAACTTTACGCCATAGAGATAGTCATGCAGTTTGTCAACAACAGCCCACTTCAACGCAAGATACTCCAACTTGTGAGCAGGGTAATGACGTTCAGAAGGAGTTAAGCTACGGCTGATGAAAGCGATTGGTCTCAGTCCCTCACCTTGATCCTGATACAGAACTCCTCCAAGTCCTTCTCGACTGGCATCAACGTGTAGCACATAGGGTAACTGTGGGTTAGCAAAGGCTAAGACTGGAGCGTTTGTGAGTCTTTGCTTCAACTCTTTGAAAGCAGCCTCGCACTTTTCATCCCAGCGACTACCGAATGGTCTGACGGATCGAAGTAGTTGTCATCCTGCTTTTTCTTGTTTCGCTTTGCATTAGGTGGGTATCCAGACAAAAGTTGATTCAGCGGGAAAGCAACTTTGGAATAGTCTTTCACAAAGCGTCTGTAATATCCACAGAAACCGAGGAAGGAACGTAAAGCTGTCACAGTGGTAGGCCTTGGCCACGTGGTGACTGCTTCAGTCTTCTTTGGGTCTGTGGACACTCCTTCCTGTGACACAATGTGGCCGACGTAGGACACGGACGGTTGACAAACTGGCACTTGTCTAGCGATAGTTTGAGACCTTCTTCTTTCAAACGGTCGAGCACTTTAAGTAGCCTTTGTTCATGCTCTTCAAGTGTCGCACCAAACACGATGAGGTCATCCAGGTAGACCAAAACTTCCAGCAAATTCATGTCACCAACAGTTCTTTCCATGATTCGCTGAAAAGTTGCAGGAGCGCCTGACACTCCTTGTGGCATCCGTTCGAATTGGTAAAAACCAAGTGGACAAATGAAGGCGGTCTTTTCTTTATCGATGTCACTCATGGGCACTTGGTAGTATCCACTCCTGAGATCTAGGACACTGAACCACTTGCTTCCATTCAGACATGCAAGAGCATCTTCAATCTTGGGCACTGTATACTGATCAGGTACAGTCCGCCGGTTTAGTGTACGATAGTCCACACACATACGAATCTTTCCATTTTTCTTTCGTACAACCACTATAGGTGACGCGTACGGACTGCGCGACTCAGTGATTATGCCAGCTTCTTTCAGGTCTGACAAGTGCTGTCTGAGCGCTTCAAGGTCAGCGGGTGGCAAGCGACGGGATCTTTCCCTGAATGGCTTGTCTTCTGTGGTTTTGATTGCATGTTGAGTACTTTTACTACAACCAACGTCAAACTCGTGTGTGGAAAATACATCGCTGCGTTCCAGCATTTTCTTCACCAGTCTTTCCTTCCACTTCTTCGGGACAGGTGAAGTGCCAAAGTCAAATGACGACTGGGTTATTTGTTTGTTGACTGAAGACTAGTCTCTGCCTTTACCGTAGGAGTTGGCAGCACGTCAACAGGAAAAAGGTGAGCGATTGGCATACCTCGTGTCAGCGTGATGTCTTTAGTGGAGTTGTTATTGACCAAAACAGTGATTCTTTTAGAGCTTACAACAGTAGCAGCCTGCAGTTCGGGTCTCACTAACAGTTGACCTGGAAACCTCGGTTCCTCTGCTAGATCGTCTGGTGAGTCCACCAAAATGGCTTGGGTACTTGGGGTTCCGTGGAACTTTGGCACGCCTTTGATCCTTGCAACACCGCCAGGGCGTATCGTGATTGGCTTTGGTTGAGCAAACCAAACGGATCCTCTTTGGTGGCTGTCAGTTTCAAGCGGAGACTTAGAAATTTCCTCCAGAGCCTTTTTGAATGCAGGATGAATGTGCTTGGCAGCTGTGACATTTCCTTCTTTTTCTTTGTAACTGTTCAGTAGTCTTCTCACAGTGGGTGTGTTTGTGCCAACAAGAATAGCTGCACCGTCTTTCACAACTGGATCAGGACAGACTAACACAAGTGCATCAATGGTCTCCGTCACGCCAACATCCGCTTCTCTGAACTCAAGCTTGAGGGACAAATAGCCATCGTACGGGTAATCAGCAGGACTGAGACCCCATATCTGCAAGGCACTGATAGGTAACAATGGTAGATGTGTCAAGTACTTGTCATAGAAGGATCGGTAGAGCAGGGTGACTTGAGAGCCTGTGTCGAGAATGGCTTTAGCGTATATGCCTTCAATCTGTACAGGTACAGTAGAACTTGGGCCAACTAAGCCTGTAGGAATAGTGTTTTCCACTTCAGTCTCTGTTTTGATGCTCTTGGAACGTGTCTTTACCTCCGGGACTCCAGGCCGTTCCACTACTGGGCCCCGTGGTAGTTTCCCGATTTCTTTGTGAGTTTGATTAGACGCTTGTTGACTCTTTGCAAATTTTCGACTCCAGTACACTCTCTCATGTAGTGACCGTCTTCTCCACATCGATAACAAAAGATGCCAGGTTGTTCTGAGTTGGTCTTTTGTCCTTTCTGTGGTGGATTTCGTTTGAACTTGTTTTTGGTGGCATATTCAGGTTTTGGACTTGGTGTTTCTGTTTGAGCTGCTGCTGCGGCAACAGTTGCAACCTTAATGTTGTTCATTTCAATCTTCATTGCGCTCAGCTCATTCTTTAGCCTTTCTACTTCGGGATCAACTTTAACTTCAGGCACAGACTTAGTAACTGAAGCAACAGGCTTTGACATAACTGTGCTTTTGACTTCGCTCCTGCCTTGTAACATGTCTTCCTCCTCTCGGACTTCTTTCAAAAGTTCATTGAAAGTTGGAGATGGTCTTAACTTATGTGTCATACGAATGCGCATTGCGATCATGTCTTGTGGCAGTGCACCTCGAACCACTTGTTCAATGCGTAGTCTGTTCATGTCAGTCAACTGCAAACCTCCTTTTCTGAAAATCGAGTGCAGCAGTTTATCAAGTCTGAGCAGATAGGACGACAGTTTTTCTCCTTCACATTGAAAGGTGTGTCTGAATCGGACAAGAAGATCAGATGAGCTTTCTGTGGTTCCAAAAGCTGTTTCGAGGGCTTGCATATAGTCATTGGCAGTTGCATTGGGGTTTTGTGCTTTCAAAAAACGGATTATATCGGCAGCTGGACCTTTGAGGCTTTCCACAACTCTTTGTTTCTTTATGCTGTCGTTGCATTGCCACTCTTCCAACATATGTGTGGTTTGCTCTGCCCAAGCGTCATACTCCTCCTCTCCACTAGGGGTTGGGCGCATTCCAGAGAACATCCTCAGCTTCCTGTAGCTTTGAGTCTCAGCGGGTGCAGAGTTGCATTTGTCCACAAGAGAGCTAATGGCATTAATGAGAGCAGTGTTAACATCAAGAGTTGAAGGATTCAATAGTCCTTTGACATCAGCAATACTTTTGCCCTCATGCTGGAGAAATGTCAGCAGTTTCGCTTGAAAATCATCAGGTTCTTCAGGAGCTGCTGGCATCACATGAACTGGCCAGGGACCAACTTCACCAGGGACACCGACTTGGTCAGGTAAAGTCTGCATTGTCACATCAGCTAATGTCTGAACTAACACAAAGTCAGTCTTGGAGGTCAAATCTAAACGTTTTTCAACTATTTTTGTCTTCCCCAAAGCTTTAACTGAGCTGAGGACTTCAAGTAGGACCTCGTTAGTAACGTCATGGACACCACTTAAAACTATTGCATGTGCAGGATCTAGCTCATGTGTTTTACACCATGCACTAATCTCACTTGCATCCATTGTGACTACACCAAAAATACACAGCAAATCTCAATAGAAAGCTCAGGAGTATCACAAACACTCAATACTGGGGTACACTGTAATATCAAACAGGATACATTCACAAATTTGGCAAAATGAAAAAACAATCCGATCCCGGACGAGCCCCCAAAAATGTAACCCTTTTACCAACCAGCTCGTTATAAACTTAGGATAACTATAGTGTATAGGACCCCTTTAACTCAAACTAAAAAAAACACTGGTAAAAGAGACATTCCAATGTATAAAACTTTTGTCTAAGGTAAATGTATGATTCTAGCTTTTAACTGAAAATTAGAGGTCTCAGAATATTAATTTAACATTCTAATCAATAAACTTGTACTTTAGCTTGTGATTATCTTTTACAGTGTTTGCTTTTACAGTGTTCAAATGAGAAACTCACACAAAAGATGCAATCTCCGTTTTTCTTTGTATTGAGAAAGGAGTTAGTTTAAAAAATAATAATACAAAATGTACCAGAACATTCCCCTTAATTATTAATGAGTTTTTACGAGTGCACTCGACTTACTATGAGTTTTACTATGCAAGCTTGCTTTGTTGGCGCGCGTTGGAGCTCTTATTTCAAAATCCCAGACGATCCAATGGAAAACATAAATCCTACCAGAGCGTCGTTTCTTTCGTGATGAACAAAGAAAGTGAAAACCGTGTGCACTGGATCCTCTCGTGAGTTGTCCTCAGCGCAGGCGATCCCAGGTAACACCGTCTCCTCTCCTCCCTGACCCCGTCTGGTGGCGACACATCGGCGTCAACATCAGCGGCGGCGGCGACGACTGCAGCGGTGGCACGGCGGCACCTGCACCCGGCAGCTATCGGCTGGCGTGGACGTGGGCGCGGACGGACGTGGACGGCTCTGAAGAGGCAAAGACACGACGCTAGCAAAGTTAGCTTCTGCTTAGCTCGTCCGGTGCGGTTCTCAGAAACCAGTTTTGACTCACCCTTTGGCAACGCGGAAGGTCCCCAAGTCCTCAGCGGGCCTTCGCAGTCCTCCGGAGCAAACAACGCTTTCCAGGTGCGCAAAGAAGTGGCTTTCTTATTACTTTTCAATACTTTTCACGAGCTCATGCGGCCATTGTCATTGCAAAGTTCTTTTCGCTTCTCGAAAGTTCTCCCCCTTGTCTCTCTCTCGCTCTACGTGCTGACGTTACGTCAGGACGCTCACTCAGTAAAATCAAATCATAACAACGGGACATCTAAGTATTTTTAACTTGCAAACAAATATGAATTTACTCATGAACTTTTATCAATATGCATTTTTTAAGTAAATAGTAAACTTATAAAATATTCAAATGAAATGGCAATGCCTCTGTGCATAGTATTAAGAAAATAAAATACAATATATAAAATAAAATATCCTGATACTCTGAATAGTCAGGTTATTACAATTGTAAAACATAAAAGTTATTTAAAACAGCTTAGAAATAGAAACAGGTTCATTGACTTCCTGTTCAAAGCTCCAGAAGTGATAAGCCCCGCCTCTTTGTTGTGAAATTTAACTTTAATAAGCCACAGATTTAAAAATACATTTTTGTTGTTGTTGGAAAGTGTCTACTTGACAGTTTTGAACCTTATGTTTTACTCGGAATCTACATTTTTGAATAATCACAAGTAAATACAAAAAAAGCGGGCAGGGATAGGTGGTAGGTGAGGACAGGAGTTTTCTAAGCACTGGAGCATCAGCTGCAGGACAATACAAGATTACTCAAACATGCATGATGCGATCCAAATACAACTTTGAGTAAACTAATGATGAGAGACACTACTGTAACATGGTTTAAAACTCAGAAGAGTAGATTTTACATTACAATAAGTCTCCTTTAACCATGAAAGTCCCACTGAGATTCAGAATTTCTTTTCAGTGGGACTTTGCTTTCTGGGGAGGGGAGAGGGGGGACATATTTTTAGTTTTTGTGGAAACCAGTAACCTGGCCAGGCAGATGAATTCTGTTGCGATATTTTTGAAATTACAAACTCGAGAGAAATCTATCTTGGCCCTGATTGGTTTACAGACCAAACCACTGGTTTAAATGTCCAATCACATTACGGTAGAGTGGGTTGAGGAGGGTTGTTAAAAGACGACAGAAATTACCGCCTGAGTCAATCAAAAACACAGATAGCAGCTCCCGAGGATGTACACGTTTCTGCTGCTAATGATTCTGTTTAGCAGAAATACAAAGTTTTCCTTCATTGACTAAGCACAAACTAAGGTAGGTGGCACTAGTGGACAGGTCACCCAATCAGCTCCAAGTATTTCATTTAAACGTCCAACCTTTCCCAAAACAATTCATCAAGTGAGGTATCATTTGGATAATGTGGAACAACTCAAATTGGATTTTAACACATCTGGTGTAAGTCAGGTTAGGAAACCACAGCAGACACTGGCAGAACATGCAAACTCCACACAGAAAGGCTTGGTTCTGCCCAGGATCTTCTTGCTATGAGGCGAGAGCGTATGGGTGTCCAGATTTTCAAAATTAAAAACTGGGACACACTAGAGTTTTTGTGAAAATAACAGATAAATGAGCATATTTTTATGCATTTAGTCAATTCGAGGCTCCTTCGCACTCATCTATATTCTCTCAAACCTTTTACTAATTTTTATTTTTTTTTTGATATTTTCAAGCAGGTATTTTGTTTAGTTCAAGTAAAGAAAAAGTAATAGTATATTCCTCTTTTCACTGTTGGGAAGTGTAAAAATGGTCAAAAATCAGGACAACTGGGACATGTCTTGTGTAAAACTGGGACCAAACAATGGTTTTGGATGCGTTTGCTGGGACATGGGACACAAGGTTCAAAATAGGGACTGTCCCAGGTAAATTTTTATTTTTTTGTCCCAGGTAAATAGGGGCGTCTGGTCCCCCTACAAGAGCGCTAAACACCTCCTCTGGATTGTCTAAGCTCCTTCTCCTCCTGCAGCTCGTTCTGTCTCTCCTTTGTCTCCCCACAGCCTCTGCTCGACCACCGCAGACTCTTTCTTTCCCACTTTGTCTTGTTCTCTTCTCGTTGCGTAAGCTGGCACCGGGCCCGGGAACTCTAAACTGTGATTAGTACGTGTTAGATTGTTTATTAGAACTTCATCTCCAGAATGAGTCAGTGTTTTTGCATTAGCGAGAGGTTTCTGAATGTTTACTGGTCTAAGTGCTGCTGCGTTTTGTTTGGAAGTGGAAGTGAATGAGCTACAAGTGTTCGCCAAAGTGAACCAGAAGCTTTAACGGAGACATTGGTGGGTTTTGTGTAATTACTGATTAGCCGTGTGCAAATTGTTGTGTTTGCAGACCCTTTTAACCAACGTTTGACGGGTTTTCACTAATCATTTTATACGAGGTAGTTTTAATTAAGCCGTCTAAGTATTAGTAATGAAAATGTTATTCATCAACATAAAAGCCCACGCAAAAAAAACAACTGCATCATCAGAGAGTTGTAGAAATGTTTTGAAAGTAAAGTACAGCAATTTGGACTGAAATGAATGACTCATTACTCAGACTAGATTAAGATAAGAAAACAGAAATGTGGCAAAACATTTCTTTAAAGAGACGAGATCAAATAAAATAACGCCAAATCAATTTGGCTATTCGGCAGCTCCAGGTCGCTTTCAACACCGTTCAATATAGTCTTTTAACTTTAAAACTCACTTTAAATTCAGATGAAACTAAGTTCATGCTTTTTTCAAACTCAAAAACACTCACTTCAAATCTGCCTCAAATCTCAACCCTTAAAGGAACTCAAATTGAGTCAGTAGACAAATATAAATATTTAGGTATCTGGATTGACAGTTCACTTTCATTTTCATTTCGCATACAACAATTAACTAAGAAACTGAGGTTGAAATTGGGCTTCTTCTTTTGAAGCGTGAAAAAGACTTGTGACTGCCACATTCATGTCAGTCTTGGACTATGGAGATGTGGTCTACATGAATGCGCCAGCTCAGAGCTCTGGACACAGCTTACCATGGAGCTTTGAGATTCATTACTGGCTTTAGATCGCTCACACACCACTGTGTACTTTACACTCGTGTTGGACCTCACTAGCTACATGGAGGCTCAAGCACTTGTATATTCTTCTTATTTATAAATGTCTTCTTGGTCAGCTTCCGTCATACCTACAAAGGTAGATTGTCCGTAAAGATGCTAGTGCCTACAGCCTGGAGACTGACAAATTTACGGGATTCCCGCGGGTCACGGGAATCCCGCGGGAATCCCACGGGACGGGATCAATATTCCCTACTAATCACGGGATCGGGACGGTACAGGAAAAAAAATGGTCGGGAGTGGGCAGGAGCGGGAATTAGTTTAGCCCCTTCTAAAAAAATCTGAAAACATGCAACCAGAATTTTCTTGTTAATGTGAGGTGAATGCAACATTACCAAAGTTATTTTCTAGTCACAACTACTTAAAATTGGCCAAAACACGTTCGTTTCACTTCTCAGATGAGCCGTTCTCTCTTTCCCCTCGTCTGTGCCCCGCCCCGCCCCTCTCTGCACTGCCGCAGCAGCAGCAGACACAGGCTGGACTCAGAGCTGAGCTCTGGCTTCGTCTGTGTTTATTCTGTGTCTATAAACGCGCTCAGTGCAGAGTGTGACCCGCGGACATCTATAATATCTGCTACAGACTTGTCTGAAGCTCAGAATCAAGCCTCTTTTGATGTAATAAAAAGACGCGGACACGCGAGGCTCGTCATCGCACCGCTCCGTTCGCTCCCTCCGTGACTTTTTTTACTCGCAGAAACAGTTTTAGTAAAACGCGCAGCGTAACGTCTATAAACTCAGTCACCAATTTTTTGAGCAGAAAACAGCAGCGGGGCTGTTGTTTCTGTGATAAAAGAGCTAAAGGTGTTTACTATCAGGCACTGTCTGTGGTTCTGTCCAATCACAAGTCTGCATGTTTCCCTTATGAATGAGAGAATTATACACTGGAGTTCAGGCTAAAATGAATCTACAAATAACAAATAGGCTAATAACAAGGATTTCAGGGAGATGATGTGGGTTTAAAACCAGGTCTGTTTTTGTTTTAATGCATTTTTTCAAGCCTTTGGCTCCTGAATAAGTCTGTTTGCATTAATCACCTCAAAAATTAAACATTTTGTAAAAATAAACCATCATTGTTTCGCCTTCAAAAATACTGAACGGGAGTGGGACGGGAGTGGGATTGAATTTGGCGGGAGCGGGACGGGACAGGATTTGTTTTTGTACTTTTGACCGGGATTGGGACGGTACAGGATTTTTTCCACGGGAGTGGGACGGGACGGGAGTGAAAATTGTGTCCCGTGTCAGTCTCTACTACAGCCTTCACTCACAGGACTTGTTTTTATTGTCTATTCCCAGGGTTAAGTCCGAGTTCGGTAAAAAGGCTTTTCAATATTCTGCGCCCTCGGCTTGGAACATTTTACAAAATGACTTAAAGTTGAAGGAGCTGGTCTCCTTAGATGCATTTAAGCACATCTTAAACAACAGGGATTCTCTCTCTTCTTTCTCTTTCTCCCTCTCTCTCCTTTCTCTTTTCTTTCTCTCCCTCTCATTTTTCTCTCTTTCTCTCTCCTTTCTCTCCTTCTCTCTCTCTTCCTTCTCTTCTTTTTCTCTTTCTCTCCCTCTCTCTTCTCCCTCCTCTCTCTTCTTTCTCTTCCTCTCTCTTTCTCCTTTCTTTCTCTTTCTCTCTCTTATTTCCCTCTCTCTTTGTCCTTTCTCTCTCTTATTCCTATCTCTCTTTGTCTATCCTTCCCATTTAACTCTTTCTTATGTCTCTTTATCCCTCTCTCCTTTCTCTCTTTCTCCTTTCTCTCCCTCTCTCTTCTCCCTCCTCTCTTCTTTATCTTCCTCTCTTTCTCCTTTCTTTCTCTTTCTCTCTCTCTTATTTCCATCTCCCTCTTTGTCCTTTCTCTCTCTTTCTCTTTACTCTTTCTCTCTGTCTCTCCTTCTCCTTTCACTTTCTCCTTCCTCTCTCTTTTTCTTCTTTCTCCTTCTCACTCCTTTCTCTCTTTCTCCTTTCTCTCTCTTTTCTTTCTCCCCTTTTTCTCTCTTTCTCTCCCTCTCTCTTCTCCCCCTCTCTCTTCTTTCTCTTCCTCTCTCTCTTTGTCCTTTCTCTCTCATTCTCCTTCCTCTCTCTCTTTACTCTTTCTTTCTGTCTCTCCTTCCCCTCTCTCTTTTCTTTCTTCCCTTCTTTCTTCTTCCTCACTCTCTTCTCTTTTTCTCTCCCTCTTTTTCTCTCTCTCTTCAGTCTCTCTCCTTTCTCTCCCTCTCTCTCTCTCTATCCCCCCTCCCGCTCTCTCTCTTTCTCCTTCCTCTCTCTCTCTATCTCTTTACTCTCTCTGTCTCTCCTTCCCCTCTCTCTCTTTTCTTTCTCTCTCTTTCTCCTTTTTCTCCTCTCTCCTCTCTCTCTTCCTTATCTACCTCTCTTCTTTCTCTCTCTCTTCTTTTTCTCCCTCTCTCTCTCTCTCTCTCTCTCATCTCTCTCCTTTCTCTCTCTCTTCTTTCTCTCCCTCTCTTTCTTTTTTTTCTCTCTCTCTTCTTTCTATCCCTCTTTTTCTCTCTCTTCGGTCTCTCTCCCTCTCTCTGTATCAAGCCAAGAATCGAATCGTAGTGAGACAATCTTTCCATCATATACGGAGAATTTTGTCGCTGAGCCAATAAAATCTTTGCAAATAACTAAATGCACTGAATCCATAAGTGTCGATGTTATTCACTAATCTAGGCAAACGCTGTCGTACTGCAAGAAGAAGCATTTTTATTTTCTCCCTGTTGGCATGTCGTTGTTCTTTTCTGAAAGTTTAATAAAAATCAGATCAATGTTTTGTTGTTTTTCTTCTCTTTTGACAGCACAAGGGAAGGCACAGGCTAACCTTGAGTCAAAATAAAACAGCACAAAAACAGTAAAACCTCCAGAGAGCAGGGCAAATGGATGTCTCGTTTAAATTTTACATGTGGCAGAGACAAAGCCCGAGCAGGAGTAGAGGAAAAACAGATTCTTTTTCCTCTGCAATAACACTGTGGACTGTCTATGAAGGAGCTAAATCACAGCTGCTGCGCTAAACTTCCACTCAGCTTGTGTTACCATGGTGCAAAGGAAAAAAATCATTCTCTTTAAGCTATACACGATTGTTTATTACAGAAAAAGCGTCCATAAAATGTGTAAATGTTCACTATTCATGACTAAATTGGTTCACGATGCACCTTTGGCAACTAAAAACAAAGCCTTCTGTCAGTTTCATTTCACTCCAGTTCAAAGTCAGGAACTGCAGACAGTTTCTGAAAACCAGAAAGTACGGCCGATCAGAACCAAACAGTGTTGAGATAGCAAACTGGCTGCCCGATCTCGCAAGAAAGCATATATATACCACAACTTAACAGGACATGTCAATACAACCAACAATTTCTATAGTGGTTTTAAAGATGTGTTATTATTTATGTATAATTTAACAAAATCCTTATCCTAATCTTAAATTAACTCAAGAACCAGCCCTAAACTTACCCATTTACACCTAAAGAAAATTTCCCCATGTGGCTTCAACCAAAACTTGTGTTTATTTTTTCCTTATTGTGCAGCATATACAGCGTAACATAAACACGCAAAAAGGTGTGAAATCGTGCTCATTTTACGTTATCTATGTGTCGTGGTATCTATGCACGTTCTTGTGAAAGAATCTGCCTAAAGTCTATTTTTCCCGAAGACCACAGCGGCCTGATTTGGATTTCAAGTCATTTTACGCGCATCTCACTGTAGCCTAATCATGAATCTGCGTGGCTTTGGAATACGATTACAAACCGTTGACTGCAGCTGTTGTAACAGGCTCTTTGCAAGAAACCCACATATCCCAAACTAAACCCACCTTCGCAGTCATTTTGTACCTTTTAATTTGAAAGTTTTAAGAAACTAAGACAATTGCTGACCAAGTCCTGGTGATCAAAGATGGCAGGCACTGTTCGTTACTGGTGTTCGCTACCATTATGGCCTGTCATTGCCCACTTCGTACCTCTGCCCACTTTGTACCTTTTAGCGCAACTATGCATGCGCAAGGCCGAAATTACGTCTTTTGAACACATTAGTGTACAGTTAATTTTATTTATTTATACTGGTATTTATTATTGTATCTCGCAAAAGTTTGCCATTAGAAAGCTCAAAATACCACAGTTAATTATCGCCGTTTTAAGCTGACAGTTACCAACCAACCTTTAACCATAAAAGTCCCACTGAGATTCAGAATCTCTTTTTCAGTGGGACTTTGCTTTCTGGGGGAGGGGAGGGGGGGCATATTTTTAGTTTTAGGGGAAACCAGTAACCTGGCCAGGCAGATGAATTCTGTCGTGATATTTTTGAAATCACAAACTCAAGAGAAATCTATCTGGGCCCTGATTGGTTTACAGACCAAACCACTGGTTTAAATGTCCAATCACATTATGGTAGAGTGGGTTGAGGGGGGTTGTTAGTAAAGACGACAGAAATTACCGCCTGAGTCAATCAAAAACACAGATAGCAGCTCCCGTGGATGTACACGTGTCTGCTGCTAATGATTCTGTTTAGCAGAAATACAAGTTTTTCCTTCATTGACTAAGCACAAACTAAGGTGGCACTAGTTGACAGGTCACCCAATGAGCTCCAAGTATTTCATTTAAACGTCCAACCTTTCCCAAAACAATTCATCAAGTGAGGTATCAGGTGGATAATGTGGAACAACTCAAATGGGAT
Source organism: Mugilogobius chulae (assembly GCA_038363315.1). NCBI lineage: Eukaryota > Metazoa > Chordata > Actinopteri > Gobiiformes > Gobiidae > Mugilogobius > Mugilogobius chulae. Next base: position 33,800,694 of record CM076404.1, read on the forward strand.
TTCAAACATCTGGTGTGAGTCAGGTTAGGAAACCACAGCAGACACTGGCAGAACATGCAAACTCCACACAGAAAGGCTTGGTTCTGCCCAGGACTGTTCGTTACTGGTGTTCGTTACCATTATGGCCTGTCATTGCCCACTTCGTACCTCTGCCCACTTTGTACCTTTTAGCGCAACTACGCATGCGCAAGGCCGAAATTACGTCTTTTAAACACATTAGTGTACAGTTAATTTTATTTATTTATACTGGTATTTATTATTGTATCTCGCAAAAGTTTGCCATTAGAAAGCTCAAAATACCACAGTTAATTATCGCCATTTTAAGCTGACAGTTACCAACCGGAACTAGCTTAATCGGGCATTTACAGCTTTAAAACAGCGATAATCTCACTTTACAATTATTTACTTTGTTTTAATCTGTGAGAGGGTTTTGTGTTTAACAGCTTAGTTTCATCTGTGTTTAATTTAAACTTTTCAAACGACCTAACCCTAACCCTTTAGCCTTTTGCTAGCTGTGGTACAGGTTATGGAACATGCGCAGTTGTGTTTTCACCATATTTCTTTGCGCTAGGAGCGGAACGTCTGACAAAACTAAAACCTTTAGAACTCGAAAAAAGTTTATGTGTGAAACCAGGTAAGAATTGCCACAAAATCAGACAGTTTTAAAAGCTGTAGAGCAGTTTGTGTTTGTATTGCACTCTAGGAAAAAAAATGCTTTCTAGCCTGTAGAGGGAATTTTTCGCTGCAGTACCAATGGAGTGATCACTGCGGCTAGCTGCAACGGCTTAAAGCTAGCAACACCGTATCCAGATAATATAAGAGATCCATGTTACTGACAAACGTTTACGTTCTACTTCCTGGACTAGACTGATGTGTTCGGTGTCAGACAAGCCGACTGATGCATCGGGCTACTAGTTAGTGCACAGAAAGTGTGATGTTAGCATGCCCACTTTGCTGTTAGCTTTACCTTTACGACAAAACTAGCTCTGGTTTTTGAAAGCTCTAACAAACTCTTTACTGTCAATAACTTGTGTGGACAACTTAAACATTTCTAATTAAACAACTATGTTTTTAATATTTCAAATTTAAGATTCAGCTCTTTTAATAGGAACCTCCAAATTGTCTATTAAGATAAGCTAAGAAGTGCTTCTTACAACTTTCAGAAGCCAGAGTGAATTGAGCCGTGTCCATGTGTTAACTCAACATGCTAAAAAGTAAGAATAAAGTAAGAATATTAAGTGCACATCCTGGGACACTGCAAACTAATTTTCACTTGACTAGACCAATCTGATCTGGAGCAAAACTAATTTCAAGTTTAAGTCTTAAACACATTGAGAAGTTCTTTAGTTTTCCCATCTTCTTCAGTATTCCACACACACGTGCCAGACTCACAAACCGCTGACATTGGAGCGAATCTTCTGATAAACACATTTGACGACACGCTGAGTAAATCAGCTGTGGACTCAACACAACACAATCAGTGGCCTCCCGCTTTAGAGGAGACTCAGAGAGACTCCTGAGATTCCTCCAGGTTTTGTTTGTAGTTTTTATTATCCAGCCCATTTGATTTTCTGACCGTTTCAGCCAATCAGCTCGAGTCTCATGACTGACCTGCTGCTCTGCTGGACTTCATCAGTGCACGTGAGTTTTCCTGCAGGAGCCACTGACTGTGTGAGATTGGACTTTTGCAATTTCCTCAATAAGTCATACACTGTTACTTCCTCTGGTTCAGACTAATTCATTTTGTCAGCACTGGTTTTATTATCACGTCAGTACTTATTAAAGGAGACCTAACTTCAACAGCCACATTAGGTCAATAACATCAGCAGCTTTTATTATCTAAAAAGAACATCAAAGCCAAATGTAAAGTGCCAAAGCCTGACTTGGAGAGACTTATTCATGCATTTGTCTCCAGTAGGATAGACTATTGTAACAGAATGTTCACTGGCCTATCCAAGCGAGCTGTAAAACAGCTGCAGTACATCCAGAACGCTGCTGCACGAGTCCTGACCAGAACCAGGAAGTACGATCACATTAGTCCTGTGCTTAGGTCTTTGCACTGGCTTCAGTGGCTCAGAGAATAAATTTTAAAACAGCTCTGCTTGTGTTTAAGTCTCTCCATGGACTAGCACCAAAGTACATCTCTGACATGATAGTGCTGCATGAACCATCTCGGACTCTGAGGACCTCAGGGACCGGCCTCCTGCTGGTGCCCAGAGTCAGGACCAAACGTGGACCAGAGTCGGGACTAAACATAGACCAGAGTCAGGACTAAACATGGACTGAAGATGTAAGCCAGGCCTCTACTGTGACAATGTTTAAATCTCGGCTCAAAACATCTGTGAATATCACTGAAAAAGCTTTGTCTGTAGTAAATTTTATGATAATTATTCATAATTTTTAATAATGTTTTGTTTTTTATTGTAATATTGATGCCTCTTTCCTTGTCTTGTAAAGCACTTTGTGTATGAATTGTGCTATACAAATACATTTGCCCTGCCTATTGTGTTGCCTACTTCACAAAGGTAAACAATCAAATTGATCTTGCCTGATAAAGACTTCTAATGCTACAGCAAAGCTCAAATCAAGAGACAATGATTTATGGACTTAAAACTGTGCAGAATAAATCACTACGATATCACAGATCAGACATTCTCTCTCTCTCTCTCTCTCTCTCTCTCTTTACACTGTTAACTTGAGCCAGTGGCGGTTTTTGGGGTGGGCGAGGTGGGCAGCCGCCCAGGGCGGCATTTGCCAAGGGGCGGCATTTGCCGAGAAAAAAAAATCAAAAGTCCTTCATCAGCGCCACAGGACGCATGCAAACTAATGTACAGTTAACAGGACAAGCTATACCAGGAGAAACAGCACCCTCTACTGGCGGCCGCGTCCCTTCACAAACAGTTCTGTGTCTTTGGTCATGAGCTGTGTCATAACACCGCTGATCCTGCAGATGGCGCTACGTGCACAGTCTGTTTGGTTTCACTTTTTCTCACAGCCGCAGATTCAGATAACAGCGAAAAAAAAAGGCTGTTGTCTTTATTTTTAACACAAATCCTCCGCCGTGGAAAGGACGAGCTCTGAATCACCGCAGTGTTGGACAAACATAAACTTTCACGGAGTTTTTTGATCAAACAGCGCTGTGTTTCTCTGGGTTAGTTTTGATCGGCGGACCTCAGCAAACATGTTTTGTTTTTGTGGTGTAACGGTGCTGCGTGTCTGCAGCATTTTGGACAAAACAACTCAGTCTGTGTGGATTATTTTGGATTTGTTTATCACCCAAGTCCCTCCTCCAGAGCTGCTGCAGCAGGTATGTAACCCGGGGGTCCTGTGGGATTTAATTTGCGTCATGAGTTAATGCGAATAGGCCTAAATAAACACGAGTTAATGCAAACAAATAAAACTGCGTTTCCATCATTCAAAATTCGCTTCAGCCGTTATGCGCATAAAACAAAATCCACCTCTAGAGAGCGTATAAACTTTTATGCGCATTAGGGATTCTAAATGCGATATTTGCCGTTTCCACCTCCCAGGACTTATTCGATACTTCTTAATGCGCATTAAAAACAAGGGGGTGGAAACGCTAGTAGTCTCTTTAGTCATAAATTTTTCATTTGCATGTGCAATGAGACGGTCAAAACCCTCAGGTACTCAGTTTAAAAAAAAAATAAATAAATAAAATAAGAACTAGAGAAAAAAGGATAGGCTAAAGGTATAATGACTTTTGCCCAACTGTCATAATTAATATTTAGCCTGCCTGGCTAGCTCACTAATTCTCCATTTTAATATCAAGAAGAAGGCCCAGACACTACTAGGCCTATGTAATGCTGCTGAGTTCAATTTGATTATTAAAAATCACATATTACTGACAGATTGTTACCACTTTTGACAGATGTGGAATCGGATATACAGTAATTGTAAAAATAATTAAAGCCGCAAGCGGCATTCCAACGGCCTCGGGGGGTTTGGGGGGCGCCAGAGGAGTTTGTTCGCCCAGGAGTCATGCAGGCCAGAACCGCCTCTGACTTGAGCTCACAAAACACAAAAATATCTAGCTAATCAGATGCCTTATTTTAATTTTTTTCATGTTTTAAGTGCCATTAGTCTATTCAACTAGCTTACATAAAGGAGATATCTTAGTTACCTAATGTAACTGTAGTTCTATGAGTATGTGCGTAGCCCTCTACGGGCTTCGCTATTGGCTAACACTCGAGGCAGCGCCTCGCACCTGAAGATCAAACAATGTACCGCTCCAATCATGGGGACGTGGTTCCCCCACTGGCCGTATATAAGGCCCTGTCCACTATCTCTCGCCCTTCTTGAACTCTAGCACAGTGGAAGACATGCCTGCTGGGCCTGCAGGTAGAGGGCTACGCACATACTCATAGAACTACAGTTACATTAGGTAACTAAGATTTCTATGTCGTATGTGCTACGCCCTCTACGGGCTTCGCTATTGGCATACCCTACGCGAAGGCCGTAGGATCAATGTACTCCCAGCAGGCATACATGATTGGAGCGCACCCGCAAACCTACTTCATACCAAGTACAGAGAGGCAGCGGGCGAGGTTGAAACCGGATGGAGAGAAGGCACATAGTCCTGCCCGGACCTGCCACAACCACCCGCATGAAAAAGAAACAAAGGTGATGAAAGGCCGCCTCTCCCAAGAGCGCCAAGTCACCACAAGAAAAGCATCCAGAAGGAGTGCTAATGCATTGATGAACTGGTCGCCTCTCCCAAGAGCACCAGGACACCACCACAAAAGTATCCAGAAGGAGTACGAACGAAGGTGAACAGACCGCCTCTCCCAAGAGCGCCAAGAACACCCAGGCAAAAGCCTCAGAAGAAGACGCTGAAACTGGAAGCAATGCGCAGGTCGCCTCTCCAAAAAGCGCCTGAGGCACATCGCCAACAAAGAGGAAAGTCCTTAGGCCGTCACCTCATGTCGACTCATCCGGCCCGCGATAAAGGACCAAATGAGTCACTGACCGCACTGTCACATCCAACAGATATGACTGCACAAACGTCGACAAGGAGGACCAGGAGTTTGCCAGACAGATCTCCTCTAGGGGCACCCCTCTAAGAGTAGCTGAAAAGGTGGCCACACACCAGGTAAAACGAGCTCTGATGAGTGCAGGAGGGGAACGCCCCTCTGCCTCGTCAGTCATGTGACCCGCCTGGCACACCCAGTGGGCTAAGCGCTGCGAAGAGAGAGCAGTGCCTCGATCCTTCGCATCAAAACCCACAAATAACTGGTCAGAATACCTGAAGCCAGCCGTGCAGTGCAGGAAGCGGCGAAATGCCCTGACCGGACATGACAGGTGACACCCTTCACCCTCCGCTGACGCATGTGGGGGATGACAACGCTGTCCCAAGCGGATGACCCTGGACATCCTAGGCTGGAAAGCCTGGTTCGGCCATAATTCCACCAAGCCTCCATCACCGCTGAAGAACATGCAAGAAAGGTGGATGGAGTGGACGCATAATTCCCTTGCCCTCTTGGCAGAGGCGATCACCAAAAACGTCTTAAACGATAAGCAGCTGAGCTCAGCGCGATCCAGGGGCTCAAAAGGTGGACCCGAGAGGCCCTCTAACAGACCTGCAGTTCCCAAGGGGCGGCAGAGCTTCTGGGGGTGGGTTCGGACTGAGCGCACCCCGTAAGAAGCGCTTAACGAGAGGATGGTTATGGGCCAGGAAACCACCAAAAACCAATGCGGCCGAAAGCGATGGCCGCAGCAAAGACGCCCAAGGTCGAAGCCGATCGACCTTTGGCCAGGAGACCCTGACAAAAACCCAAGACCTCCTGAATAGTGCAGGAGAGGGGATCCACTGACCTCTCCGTGCACCATGTGGCAAACAACTGCCATCATAGCCTGTAGGCCCTAAACGTCGAAGGCGCACGGCCTCCTTGAATAGTCGAGACTACAGCAGAAGGGAGGCCTAAGCCTAACCACCTTCCTTCTCGGCTTCCAAACCAAGAGCCTGTGGCCTAGGATTGGACGTGAGTAAAGGGATCATTGGGCCTGAGTCAGCGTGTCTGGCGAGTCCGGGAGGGGCCAAGGTCCCCCCTGTGCCATGGACACCAAGTCCGGGTACCACCCGGCACTTGGACTGTTCGGGGCCATTTGTAGCCTGTCTCTCCTGACTCTGTGGAGCAGTGGAGGGAGGAGCCGGAGGGGAAAATGCATAAAGAAGACCCCTCGGCCAAAGTCGGTGCGCCAACGCGTTGACGCCCAGAGGAGGCTCGTCCCCTGGTCTGAGTGAGAACTACAGGGGGCATAGAGTGCTTTCAGGTCGGCCACCGGGTGGCCGAGCTGTTGCCAAACCTGCGCCGCCACCCAAGGGGCTAGGCTCTATTCGCCGCGGGCTGCTCGCTCCTGGACATTCTGTCCGCGCCTACGTTGAGAATGCCGGGGATGTGCCGGGCCCTCAAGGAAAGGAGGTGAGTGATGGCCCATAGAAAGATCTCAGGCCGCCCTCCTGTGGAGCGAGGGAGATCTGGTTCCCCCTTGTCTGTTCAGATAAGCCACCACAGTCGTGTTGTCTGATCGGACTAAGACGTGGTGTCACTCCAGTTCCGCTCTGAAGTGCAGGACGTGCAGGAACGTTCCTCACTGCCTCCATCTACAGGACATTGATGTGGCTGGGCGTCGGAGACCAGGTGCCGCCCGTCGAGCACTGGTCCAAGACCCCCCCCCAACCTAACAGGGAGGCATCTGTGAACAACTCCGTGTAATGGGGGACACAACCCAGCAGCACACCCTGGCTCAGAAGAACCGGGACGGTCCAGAACTGGATATCCTTCCGTGCGGGCATTGGGGGCCTCAGCCATGTCCTCCTGTCGTGCGCCGGGTGCAACCTGAGACGGGAGTACCACCGAGGCGTCTCATGGGCAGTAGGCCAGCTGTACCACTGGTTGGGCCACTGCCATCAATCCGAGAAGCGATTGAATCTGATGGGACCGGACTTGCGTCCTTCAAACACAGTCTGTTGACCACAAAGCCCAGCCTGAAGATGTAATCCAGCACCACCTCTGTGTGAGCCTGAGCCTCCTGATGGGAGGAGGCCAGGATGAGCCAATGGCTGGTTCCAATACAACGCAGCAGGTCCAGCGCCGCCTCCACGCACTTTCTCCAAGTGCCAGCGAACAGCCAAACGGGAGTCAGCAATATTCCTGGCATCTCCTAGCCATGGAGAAGCGGTGGAACCTTCAGAGCTCCGAAACAATGGAAACCTGGAAGCAAGCATCCATGAGGTTAACAGAGTCAGACAATCGCCCAGACTGACACACTTAACAGGTGTCGTGTGGTCAGCATGCGAAACGGCCTCTAGGCTATGCATCCGTGGAAACCAAGAAGTACGGGGAGCAGAAACCGTTCTATGTCGTCGGCCTTCCATGTAGATAAAGGCCAATAGCGAAGCCCGTAAAGGGCTATGCCACACTCATAGAACTACAGTTACGTAAGTAACTAAGATTTCTCTGCTCTCTCTGCCAGCACCTCCACTCCTGCGCCACGTAACAGGAAGGAGGAGACGCGCAGATCCAAAAAGGGCCATATGCCGCCGCACTTCTTGGCAACCAAGAAGTACGGGGAGTAGAAACCGTTCTATGTCGGCCTTCCATGTAGATAAAGGCCAGTAGCGAAGCCCGCAGAGGGCAACGCACACACTCATAGAACCACAGTTACGCAAGTAACTAAAATTTCTCTGCTCTCTCTGCCAGCACCTCCATTCCTGCGCCACGTAACAGGAAGGAGGAGACGCGCAGATCCAAAAAGGGTCGTATGCCGCCGCACTTCTTGGCAACCAAGAAGTACGGGGAGTAGAAACCGTTCTATGTCGGCCTTCCATGTAGATAGAGGCCAATAGCGAAGCCCGTAGAGGACTACGCACAAACTCATAGAACTACAGTTACGTAAGTAACTACATTTTCTCTCCTCTCTCTGCTAGCACCTCCAATCCTGCGCCACGTAACAGGAAGGAGGAGACACGCAGATCCAAAAAGGGCCGTATGCCGCCGCACTTCTTGGCAACCAAGAAGTACGGGGAGTAGGAACCGTTCTATGTCGGCCTTCCATGTAGATAAAGGCCAAAAGCGAAGCCCGAGGAGGGCTATGCACATACTCATAGAACTGCAGTTACTTTCTCCGTTCTCTCCGCTTGCATATCGTAGCAGGAGGGACGGGAGCCAGAAGCTTGGGCCTGCCCACTATGTCCGTAGGGGGGGGGGGGGGTGCTCGTAAGGGACGTACGAACGAGAACCGGTCATAACGTCGCACCCGCGCAGTCTGCGCCTCCCCTAGGGAATGAGGAGATAGACAAGCATTCCGCCGAGATGCTGTCAAGCTCCGGGCAGAGGCCGAGCGCTCACAGACTTGCCCCTGCTCCTAATGCTGGAAGGGACGAGCAGGCGTCTGATGCCGCGGCGCTACACTAACCGTAAGAGGAGAGGATCTATGGACTGTAGACTCTCCTCCAAAGCACGAGGGGAAGCGCGTCGATGCGCGACCCCTACGAGCCTGCACTTGCCCCTGCGTGCTGCGGGACAGCGCAAGAAGGCGTTTGGTGTAACTCCAACAGCAATGCAGCTGGGGACCGTCCGCAGCCAGGACAGGTGGAGCGCGCGTCCCCTGTCGCTGCGCAGCACTGACCAGGGAGGGAGCGGAGACGTGATGGGAGCTCCGCTGCTCGTGCATGTGTGACCCTGTGAGAGGGAGCGCATCAGAGCGCGCCCTAAACGGTCCTGCACTACACAAATCCGCATCCTCAAAGCAGAGCGAGGAGCGGGAAAAAAACATCTACATAAAAAGATGAGTAAATGGAGATGATGCACAGAAGCCTGTCTTCTTCCCACATGCTTTCCAAGCGCAGATAGGAGCAGAACACGGTGCCCTGCTACCAGAGCAGCAGCGGTGGGTAAAGAACTGTCCTTACCCTGGACAGCTATCTGAGCTGCTGGAAACTCCGCCCTCACGACAGCGGCTGTGGTGAAGTACGTGGTTCTCACCTACGTCTTCTTCCCTGGGCGAGAGTGGGGGGTCACAGTCAACCTCTGCCCTTTCCTGACGCACTCATCCGCACCGCGACACTCAGCGGGGATGAGAGTGACAGGACAGCTGGAGCCAGCATCGGAGCTATAGCACCAGCATGAACAGCAACAGAAACGCTACCAGTGCGTGTCTGTTGCATGGTGAGAAGTAACTCTAAATCATAACATAAAGAGCCTCTCCTCTCTCTTACAAGCTCCAGATAAAGGAGCGCGCCGCTCCGGACTCGCGCTCCTGATCTGTGGGAGCCGGAGCCCGAGGAACAGAACGCCGCAGCTGTAAGAGCGTGTCTCGGGGAAGAGCGGCTCCTCCTCCTTCTGACCCGAGCAGAAGAGCGAAGCAGCGGGCGAGCTGCTTTTCTCATGGTCCTAGAGGGAAGACAGACCCAGCCAGAGATGTCTGCCGCCCACCTGTGCCGCGCACATAGACCTACGCCCATGGCGAAAGCTTGTGACATGCAGAGGAAAACAGCCACCGTGGTCCGCAGCTAACTAGGCCCTGCGCTAGTTGCTAGCTAATGCTACGGCCTGTGCAGCATTAGCATAACAGCTGTACACAATACAGTCGTCAGCCTGTCTCGGGCTGGAATAGAGGTACGCCAGATCAGAGCGAGGAAGAGGGAAGCAGAGCCAGACTGATCCCGTCCTGCGCTAGTAGCTAGCTAGTGCTATAACCTGTGTAGCATTAGCATAGCAGCGATACACGACACCGCCGTCAGCCTGTCTCGGGCTGGAATAGAGGCTTACCGCCAGATCAGAGCGAGGAAGAGGGAAGCAGAGCCAAACTGATCCCGTCCTGCGCTAGTAGCTAGCTAGTGCTATGACCGTGTAGCATTAGCATAGCAGCGATACACGACACCGCCGTCAGCCTGTCTCGGGCTGGAATAGAGGCTTACCGCCAGATCAGAGCGAGGAAGAGGGAAGCAGAGCCAAACTGATCCCGTCCTCGATGGATGGAGCCCCCGACTCGCTGCACCAGTGCACACAGCGATACGGCCGGTATGCTGGCACACGGTGTTGGCGCCAAGCAGCAGCCGCGGGAGAAGAGGAACGCCATGTCTTCTTCATAGGGGGACAATCCGGAGGGAAGGAGGCGCTGGAGCCTTGCTCGGCAAGGCTGCAGCACGGACCGGAGCACGGTCTTCCCCTCGGACATCTCCGGGTCCGGACCGAGATGCTCCGGGGATTCGGGGCTCATGAAGCCACGGCGCCACTCTCGCTTCTCCCTGGGAAGCGAGCAGCAGACGGGGCGGTCTTATCCCTGTGTTGTGCTGCCAACAGAGGCAGAGGGAAACAGACGGTCCTCGGGGAGAAGAGGGTCTCACATCTGCCGTACCCACGGTGCTCGACACCGGAGGGTGACAATCTTCGAGCTGGTGAGTACGGCGAATCCCAAATCTTGATTGTAGAGAGTAAATCTTTCTTAAAGAACATGTTAAGAATCTTCAAGTGCTGAGTGAAAAGAAGGGCGAGAGATAGTGGACAGGGCCTTATATACGGCCAGTGGGGGAACCACGTCCCCATGATTGGAGCGGTACATTGTTTGATCTTCAGGTGCGAGGCGCTGCCTCGAGTGTTAGCCAATAGCGAAGCCCGTAGAGGGCGTAGCACATACGACATAGAACTATTGTGTTTTTCCCAACAATTTAGTAAGAAACAACAACATACAGTATATAGATCAGTCATTTATCTTTTGTTCATTGTAAAACACAAAATTGATCTGAAACAACTTGAAAATAGAAACAGCTCTATTGACTTTTTGTTCAAAACTGCAGAACTGATAAGCCCCGCCTCTTCATTTTAAATTTAACTGTGAGAAGCAAATATCTAATTATTATTGTTGGAAAGTGGCTTTGGGACAGTTTTGAACCATATATGCTTCACTCTGAGTATTAATCTTCTGAACTATAACAAGTAAATCCAGACAAGTGGGAGGGGATAGGTGGTAGGTGAGAACAGGGATTTTCTGAGCACTTGAGCTGTAGCTGAAGAACAATACAAGATTACTCAAACATGCAGGAATCAATTCAAATATAACTTTGAGTAATGGTGAAGGCAGGTCATTACAACAAGGTTAACATATAAAACCACATTTAACATAATACGACCCCTTTAGATCTTGGCAGTTTATTACTAGTAAAAATAGGTCAACTTATTACAGAGATCAATTGAAGTTTTGTAGCATAGTTTATTCTAAGTTATTGAAAAATCTTAATTAATTTTAAGTAAACTGGATTTAATCATGTGTCTCCTTTAGGAAATGAACGACTACTGCTACTACTAATCAGTTTATTAAATAGAATATATACACATACAATCAGGTTCTGGTTCTGGTTCTGCTCAGTCCAGGTCTTACTCAAGTCCACAGCAGGACTCACTGTAACATATATCAAGTCTAATTTCCTCTTTACAGAAACATTTTGGAGACATCTAGTGGCAGAAGCTGCACGTTCCACTCACACGAGGCTGTTTGAAGCAGAAATACTGTACATCTGTGTCTAAACCAGCAGCATTTCTGACACAGGACGTAACAGACTCTCTAAAACTGTCAGTGCAATGCAATATATGTTTGTCTTACAAACTCCAGAGAAAATTACAAGACAGGAACATTTGTCACCCTTTGCACATGGCTTTTGAGTTTATATGTGAGTTAATAAACCTTCTTATTGTCATTTATTGTGCTGGTATAGAAGAAAATGTAGTTATTTAAATGTAAAACAGATGAAATAGCTCAATTCTAGGATCTTAACCTTCATTTTAGAAATATTTACCATTTTAAGAACTATTTATTCATGGTCTGTACTGTTTTTCTTGTTTCAAACGGTTCTGGTTTTGCTTGAAGACTTAAATTGGTCAACAACTCCAAAAAAAGCATTCAAAAAACAATACAATGTTGCTTATTTTGAGGAAAAAACGTCTTGTTTCAAGTGAAATAATCTGCCAGCGCAGTAATAAAATTTGACTAACCTGGTTGTTTTGAGCAGAAAATGCTAGTTTTGAATACTCTTGACAAGATTTTTAAGCAAAACTGATCTTGATTCGTGCAATTATGGCTTAAAACAGATTCACATTTGCTTAAAATTCGTTTTTATGTCTAGATAAGATAAATCAGGATAGAATTACTTAAAACAAGTAAATAATCTTACTTGATCTTATTAAATGAAAAAATCTTAGATATATAAGTCATTTTTTCTAAGTTATTTTTTACAGTGAAATGATTGTATTTGCCAGTAGCCCAGGTGTTGTTTTTTTACATGAGTGTCACATTTATTTATCTATTTCAAGCCAGATTCTCACAGAACAGATCAGAAATGCCTTGAAACCAGTGCATTATTCTAAAGTACACAAGCAGTAAAACATTATCCAGTAAAAAAAAACTCAAATCTGAATTATTAGTGAGAATACAAGCCATTTAAAGCAATACAGTAAATATACATTCCAATACTAAACGTTGACATTGCTCCTTGCAGTTTTGATGTTATCCTTATGCTGTTTCTTTCTCGATATTCAAACATTTCTGACCCAAATGTGTCGGCAAAGCATCAGAAGAGAAAGAGTTCAAACACTTACCTCAGACACGTCTCTGATCGTCTCTGTCCGTGTTCACAGTCGGTCTGTTATGAGCCCACAAGTGATGCTGCTCCATCCGCTCTGTTCAGCATCCAGCCTCTCCAAGATGCTCCCCTCTCTCTCTCTCTCCTCTCGCTCTTTCCTCTCTCCTCTCTCTCCTCTCTCTCTCTCCTCTCTCCTCTCTTTCTCTCTCTCTCTTCACTCTCTTTCTCTCTCTCTCTTTCTTTTTCTCCTCTTCCTCCCTCTCTCTCTCTTCTCTTTCTCTCTGTCTCCTCTCTCACTCTCTCTCTCCTCTCTCTCTCTTTTTTTCTCTCCTCTCTCCCTCTCTCTCCTCTCGCTCTCTCTTTCTTGCTCTCCTCTCTCTTCTCCCTCTCTCTCCTTTCTCTCTGTCTCCTCTCTCTCTCTCCTCTCTTTCTCTCTCTCTCTCTCTCTCGCTCACTCTCCTCTCTTTCTCTCTCTCTTCTCTCTCTCTTCTCCTCTCTCTCTCTTTCTCACTCTCTCTCTCTTCTCTTTCTCTCTCTCGCTCTCTCTCCTCTCTCTCTCTCTCTCCTCACTCTCTCTCTCTCTTCTCTCTCTCTCCTCCTCTCTCTCCTCTCTCTCTCTCTCTCTCTCTCTCCTCTCTCTCTCTTCTCTCTCTCTCTCTCCTCTCTCCTCTCTCTCCTCTCTCTCTCTCTCTCCTCTCTCTCTCTCTCTCTCTCCTCTCTCTCTCTCCTCTCTCCTCTCTTCTCTCTTCTCTTCTCTCTCTCTCTCTCCTCTCTTCTCTCTCTCTCTTCTCTTTCTTCTCTCTCTCTCTTCTCTCTCTCTCTGTAGCGGCGGCTGCGTGAGGATCAAGATTGGCTAAATTAAGTCGATAACGAGAATGCGAGATGGAGAAGATTTCGTGCTGTGATGCAACGTGAGGCAAACGCTTGTCTCACATTAAACTGTTCACGCAGCAGAACAGGATTTAGATATTACAATCGATCAAGCTGATTTAATCGCACGCTTTGTTGACCTACTGTGTACAATTTATTTTTTTATAACTGCCTTCTCTCATCATTAGTTTACTCAAAGTTTGATTCCTGCTTGTTTGAGTATTCTTGTATTGTCCTGCAGCTAATGACTGAGTGCTCAGAAAAGCCCTGTCTTCACCTAACTCCTATCCCCGCCCACTTGTCTGTAGGGGTTGCACGACTACTGGATTTTAGTCGACTAGTTGAGAGCGTTTAGTCGGAGTCGCGTCAACTCCAATTACTCGTTGACGTCATTAACAAAAACAAAGATCGAAAGGCACAATGATTTTGCTTGGGCTATTGTTGGAAACTAATATTACTAATATTGACCATATGATCAGAAAACATTAGACTTACTTTATGCCCTGTATTAAAGCTGAACTTAAGCTCTTTGATTTTACATAAAACAAAAAAAACAACAGCTAAATAAGCCATTTGTGCATGTGCAAGGGACAGAGGCTCTCGCTCTGACAGCGGCTTGAATCCAGCTGAAATAAGTCTGCCCACACTCACACACTGAGCTGTGGGACGTTTGATCAGTGCGTTTTACGGTGAAGGAAACAAATCCACGCAAAGTCCTGATTTCACACATCACTCATTGTGCACTGTAAAACTTTCTAAGACCAAAGAACAGTGTCGATCCACAGATATATATAGGCGGCTATGACTCTGCGTTGGAGCGAACGGTCATGTCAATCATGAATGAACTTGGATTTGCTTTACATGATCAGCTGCTTCTAAAGGGTCGACTCTCTTTTCAAACAGATTACACTCAAAACATCTTGGACTAAAAACATTGTTGAGTAAGTTTAGAGCAGATATTTGGTCTTTAAAATGAAGAAAAACACAATCCTACTGGACCAGTTCTCTGAGTTAAACGACACATACAGCGAGTCTCGAGAAGAAAAACAAACTACTTCTTCCGTGAGCAATCCAAAAGTGTCAGAGTATGTAAAACTACTATATTTCTTCATGTTTGGAGGGTTAAAAATAATCTATGCTCCATGAAAGAGGCTGAATCTATAGAATCTGCATCAGAAAGTAAAGCTGCCTCCTCGTCTGTAACACAGCTTTTGGTTTAAAGAAGAAAAAGACACCTGTCCTCATTGTTTAAATCATGTAAACCTCATATTTTTTGTCCTAATAACATTATTTTATTGTAGTAGCTCAGACATTTTCACCAAAATGTAGAACAACAATGACATGAAAATTGATTTGCTGAAATCTAATGAAAACAAGAAAATTCAAAAGCCTATTAAAAGCAAAAAGATGAATGTAGAATAACAATTCATGTTTTAAATGAACGTAGACACTTGTAGATCTCATTTGATGTGCAACATGTCATGATTCCAGTTGCACAAAGTTTTTTGTGGAGCTGTAAATATTGTTTAAAATTTACAAAAAAGCTTAGCAGGGAAGGAAGGTCAAAGTGAGAACAGAGCTGGCACTGAAATATTTTTGCCTATTTGAACAATCCATGTCTGATTTTGTCACAAAGTGCTACATTTACAATACACATTTTCACAGAAGAGACGGATTACTTCTTTGCAAAACCAGTTAAGCTTCATCTTTAACAGTAAAGCAGCTGTTTTGTGAAAAGTTTCGAAATGACACAATGGTTTTAAGTGAGGTGTGACGTCTTTTAAATGCACTAGAAAGCAAATTTCTTCATTGGACTTCCATGCTCTCTTTGCCTTAAAATAAAATAACATTAGGCTGCTTTATTGTGGGAAGCCTCCTTATTGATTTTGTTTAGTGTTTCAAAAAGTATTTCTGCAGTGTGTTTTTATCCTCCAGAGATCTCCTTTGCCCATATATTGATGTCTGAATCATTTATCGTCAAATCCAGCCGAGTCCCTCTTGACCCTTTACCTGATTTTACGTTCATTTTCCTCGCCGGCGGATGAGAGCTGCAGACGGCTGAAGTAAACACACTCTAGACGGCAATCAGATTCAAATGTGCTCCTGGCTGAAGGTGGCCGATTGAACGCTCGTCTGGACACAAGCAGGAGAGGATATTTACAGACACAATTAGTTTTCTCATTCTGGTTCTCTTTCTGCTTCTTATTTAGAGAGAAAAACAGATCTAAGACGAGGCACAGCTGGTTTGTTGTCAGCTCTGTAGCAGCCCTAATCTTGCAAGTTTAAAGAACACATTTTTATTGCCTTAAAACGTAAACAGAATTAATTATATGAAAACTTTTTATAGCTGTCACGTATTTTGCTAAATGCAGTGATTCTCAACCAAGTACTTTTTTTTCACTGACAACCTGTGTGTTTGGGGTCAAAACTGAATTATCTAGTGTTTTCGGACACATTTTTGTACAAATTTGCTCATTTTGCAGTGGTGGTGTGCAATGACATAATTAGTCATTAGGCTCAGATGGATAAGCAAGTGATGTGCAGTGCAAAGAAGCCCCGTTTCCACTGAGCAATGCGACCCGTTCTACCCTGCTTGCTGGGTCTGAAATTAGACCCGTTTGGCCCTGCTTTTACAGTGGACCTTTGGAGCAGACCTCACTGAGATCCCTCCTGGCTTTAGGCTCGATGATTGTCCAAGAGAAAACACAGAAACCAGAAACAAAAAGAGCAGATAGAAACAAGAAATAATGTTCTTCACCAAACACCGACTTGATCCTGTGACAAACCGCCGGATTTCCAGTGATGAAATCTTTATTTGTTGCACCAATAGACTTATCAAAGCTGTTTCCTGTTTGTCAAAGTAAACTCTGTAAGTAGCTTTTTGTGTACATCAGCCTGACCTGTTTTTTGTTTTTTGTTTTTTTTAAGAAAGCATGTCTAATGTGTGAGTGACGTCAGCTGCTCAGGACCCTCGGGAGCCTAAACCTGCAGTGGAAACGTTCACCATCAATAATATAAGCATCTCAAATTGCTCCAAAGTGAACCTGTCTGATTGACTCAGGCTACTGGAAACGTGACTAAAATCACAGGTTTGAAACTCACGTCAATGTTTCCTTTTTTTTTTCATTTTCAAATTTAGACAAAATGCTTACACAAGCTCATGTACTTATGTAAAGGAAAGTTTTTTTTCTGCAAAGTTCATAAAAAGAAATCTTGAAGTGCAAGTAAGCAACTAAACCTAGTGCTGCACAGCCTCAACAGCTGTAAACTTCTCCACACGTCAGGACCTGCTCCCACACTAAACTCACTTCCCTCGCCAAGCTCACTATCCATATTTTGTGCTGTCAGACAATGTCTGTTTACATTCACTGGGCGTCCCATAAAAGGACTCCAGGCATCTCCTACTTTTGTGAGTCTGTTTTAAGGGGCAGTTGTGGGTGGACCAAGTCTTTGACCGTGTGTTTAGCCTCACTTTAAAGAAGCATTGCGTTCGCTAGATTGGCACAATCTAGTGCTTCTGCTCTACTTCATTTTACTCCGGCTACAAGATCCGGTATCACAGAACTGCAGACAAATCCTTTATCAATCAGTGAACATAAATGAAGCAGTGTGTTGACCAGATTCAATCCGAATAGAGATGGCAGTTTGTAAGTTCTCCTCATTTGATCTCGTGTCAAACATTAACCTAGTAAGAATCTGGAATTGTTGCTTTTAATCTGTAAGTTTACTGCAAGTTTAAAGCAAAACAACAAAAACATGGAAGAAAAAACAAAACAAAAAAGCAATGTCAGAAACCGGCTGATGCAACAGGCTTGCATGTGTAACTTTTCTGAAGGATGGATATGACACTTTTCCATAGTTTTGTTGGCTTTTCCCAGAACAATTCAATCTAAAATGTCTTCACTTTGAACCTATGAGGCAGAAAGAGATCTGAGCTGTGAGAAATGAGAGTTTGTTAAAGTTTGTCTTTAGTTCATACATACACTTATAAGCAGAATTCCTCCAGAGTTCATAAATGTGATTTCATCTTTTGCATTCACAGCCTTGTAATTATTCACCATGATGAGCTAGAACTGCTTTTTACAACAGTTTGAAGATCCAGAGATTTGAGTGGTGCCCCCTTTCTTATACAATAGTTTTTCTTTTGAGACTCAGAAGTAGGTTATTCTTAAAGGCTACTTCCTGTCTCTATATACAGCATGTACTTTAAACTTATGAAGTAGGCATAAGTGAAGAGCGATCGTTCACAATCAAGAGCCACATAAATAAATGTAAATGTCGTCCACAATCACAGCAGGAAACAAGTCAACACGCCGGACCAATCAGTGAGACGCGTGGACGCAATCAGCACCTAACAAGACCGGAAACGGATTAAAAAAACAGATCCAACGTGATGTGAGCAGACAGGAGTGTTTTCAGTTATTTTAATCAAGTAATCAACAATAAACAAAGGTGCAACCAGGAAATGTAGTGCACACATTGGCATTAGATAAGTTGGTGTTTTGGCCCAAATGATAAAAGTGTGTTTGTGTTTTTGCCCCATTTTAGCTAAACTTAAAAGGAACAAAGATGTTAAAATGTTCTGCAGACTAGATAAGTTTTGGAATCATATTAAGACTTACAAGGAAATATAGGGTATTAGCAAGTTTTATATCTAAATCCTGTTTGACAAGAACAGGTGACATGTTGAATATGAACAAATTGATTCTTGCGAACATTTTTGGCATTCACAAAATTTGTTCTTAACGGTTTGTCTTTTAGAACAAATCGTAAGAACACTCAGCACTCGTAAGAACAAAATATCTGCTGTTTCTTATGTACCTGAATGTGAGTAAAATCCTATTTTCTGTGAGTAAAATCCTGCACAAACATCGCTCCTTGTGAAAAAAGTCCATCTCCACATTCACATGTCCGCTCTTTAGATCTGTGTGAATCAAACAGATCAAAGGCTCCAAAAACTTCAGCTGCTTCTACGAGTTTCTCCTGTTTCAGCGATCACAAACACTGCACCACATGAGCAACATTAGTTGAATCATGCACTGAGCAAATACAAGAATGTTTTTTTTTTTTTACAGATTCAGGGAGATAAATTTATTAATAAATAAATACAAGCTCAATCTAAATAAAGGTTTTGTTTGTTTGAAATATTTCTGCTGCAGAACATCGTATTAATAGAATAAAGTTCCATTTACAGTGAAATGTACAAATATTTATTGTCCTTTTTTTTTTTTTTTTTACAGTTTTTTTAATCGCTTTGGCACATTTTTTTGGAAATTGTCATAAATATGGCAAAACCTCTACAGATTCAGTCAGATTTGTCACTCATTTGTTTAAACATTGTAGAATGATTGCACATGTACACTTTTTGTGCAAAACTCCTGACACCTTTGTGAAAATAACACTTTGTGGTTAAAATGATAAACACTCGTCTCTAAACTGCACTTTTTGTGTAAAATATTTCACAGTCATGTAAAAACTACTCTTTGTTGTTTGAACATGAAACAAAAGCAACACATGGATTCACTTTCACCTTTACCAGCTAAACACTGTTTATTTCAACATGATATTAATTTATTTTTCAGAATATTTTGGAAATTAAGGAGATTGTGAAACAAAAATATTCAGAATTGTGAAACAAGAACATGGATTACTGACAATGTCAAAAAAAAATAAAACATTTTGACAAGCTAAAAGTGTGTTCCTGTCTAATCTTGACCACAGTGAAGTGTCTAACATTGGGCTAAATCATCTGTCCCTGTCTCTCTGTGTCTGTCCAGAGATTATCTAATATTAGTCTGTTGTTCACTGCTGATCCACATCTCTCTCCTCCTCCTCTGTCTCTGTCTCCATGTCCTCTTCCTCACACTTCTTGTGTGACGTTTGATGCTCTAAAACAAATGTGACTCTATTTGTCCTAATGGAGTTGTGTTCATGGGACAGATTTATTTGTCAGAAGAGTCACCACATGTGTACATTGTTCAGGTGATTGGACCAAGAACACATCACTTTGGAGCAAAAGTGTTGGTTATAAAAACATAGTTTAACAGCAGTGACTGAAGAGTTAAGGAAGGCTAATTGTGTGTAAGGTTTTGCAAAACACTGTGTGAGGAGTTTAGCAAAAAGAGTGAAGACAAACATGGTGTCACTGTTGTAGCAAAGGTAGAATGTGTTTTGCATCCTGGTTGTTAAAGGGACTGTACCTGATTTTTGCATCCTAAAAATGTAAACAAACAGAAATAATTAATTTTAACCTTTTTCCTTCAGGCTACATGATTTCCTCATGTAGCTAATGCATTCTGAGCTTCAGAATTGTTCATCATGATGAGTTTTAATGTTTTTTCACAGCTTTTAGCAGCGAGGTGAGTCACTATGCTAACAACAGTTAGCCACAATGCTAAAAACAAAAACAGAAAAAGCTGCACACAAACGGGATTTTATTAGACATAGACAGGACTTTGGGGACTAATTTCCACCTGAATAGATTCATTAACAAGGCATCAGTGCTAGGGGGAAATTGCTTTTAAGTTATCTTGTTGCAAAAAAATCGAGTACAGTCCCTTTAAGATTTGAAACGTGTTCAATTATCTTGACTTTGGAGCCAAAGCTATTGAAAAAAAGTGTAAATAAAACCAGATGTGAAAGTATACTGAAAAATACCGAACTTAAAACTGAAAACCGAACAGAATATGATTTTAACGTACCGTTAGAAAGCAAGCAGCTATAATGACAACTTTATGCTTTTTTTCACAGGCAGAAGCCACAATTCTTAAATAATCTTAGAATTTCTTGTTTGCCTGATCTTTTGTGTCATGGGCATTTTGGAGATTAGAGAATTTCATCCAACACTGGCTTTTGGCACCAACTCATCCAGCCCAGGGAGGAAAGAAAAAACTCTTTGAATAAGTTTGATTGACCCTGATGCTATGCGCTCACAGCTCTTCCTGCTGTGTGGAGTCGCCAGGACACACGCGCATTATCTTTACATAAACATAAATAAAACCATCACGCGCAGGAGACACGCGGCGGCGCTCACATGGACATGCATTTTTTATTATTCACCACCAACGGAATTCTTTATGGAAATTTACAGCGGTGGCACGACTCAAGGACAACCGTGCGACTGAGCGGCGAAGGTTAAAGAGCCGGGTTTGTCTTCTGATCGTCGATTACTGTCTCCACGGCAACTGCTACCCACGATGCTCAGGGATCATTTGGGTGCTGACCTTTGGGGGAGTTGTTGTAGCTCGACGTATCGCTCGGGAACAACAGGAAATCTCTGACGTTAGATTCACGGATTCTGCAGTGGAAGGTCAAGAACAGAAACATGAAAACATAAAAGATAAAACAATTTCCTCATATGACTGATGGATTATGATGGCATTATTTTTCTAACTTGGATTTAGTTTGCTGTGATAGTCTTTGTGGTGAATATTTATCATAGTTTTACAGCAGTTAAATTGCAATTAATGAAGCAATTGACAACTGAAAGTAGAAAGTTAATCTGCTAAACTCTAGATAAACTCCAGCTAATCATAATCATACATACATATTGCACTCAATAATTGCAATGCAAACACGTGTCTATTATTAGTATTGAAATGTATTCCTTACTCTCCAACCCGTGTGCACTAATGAATACATAATGATAATGTTTCATAGACCTCTAATTAAGCATTTCATAGGGCTGCACGATACTGACAAAAAATCTAATTGTGATTTTTCTGCGAATTTGTGCTTAAGGTGGTGAGTTTAGACAAGTGTTCAAGTGTTAGGACAATTATTTATCGGTAAATTGAAGTTAATGATAACAGCATTAACAACTCGGAGTTCTGCTCAACTGTCTCTGAACAGTAGAGTAATTAAAAAACTTACGCTATAATTTTTAAATGTACATATATTTTTTTAAATAAATAAATTAAAATAGCCCACTCATTTGAAAACACGTTAAAATTGTATTTTAATGTCAAAAAATTCATTTTATTGGCCGAAAAAAATGTTTAACTATCTCAGTGACGTCATCAACCCTTGACGGAAACCGCCTGAGCAGATTTTGCAGCCCGAGCACATATGGTACCTACACTGGTGTGGTATCCGAGGGGCTCTGCATATTAAAATAAATAGAAATGTAAATGTAGGGTTAATGTTGACCAACAACGCCACTGGGCTAGGCCCAGAAAATAATGTGAACCTGATAAAAGGACACACAGGTTCGTATTGATTGTGACAGAGGCATAGTTTCTATTTAGAAAAAGATAACAATTTATTTGTACATTCTTTCTCAGGAAACCTTGTCTTGTTTATACCAGTCATTTCAGTCCATATATTGTCCATATTCTCCTTGTCTGATCACGACGATACGCCCAGGTGACGAAGACCGGCTGCCGCCCTCCACCCACAGACGGCAGAGGATCGCCATTTGGGCAACAGTTCAACCAGTGGACATAATGAAATGCAGCTAAAGGCACAGCATTTAGGCATCAAAGCAAAAAGAAGGCAGAAAGGCAACAAAAAGGCAAGACAGCAGCAGGCGGACTCCAATCACATCGCTTTAACGTGGGTGCAACCAGGACACCGGAGCGCACCTCCGTCTCTACACTGGCACCCGCACGAGCAAAGCGCGGCACAAAATGCAGCCATCGCCTGAGAGGAGAAGACGACGAGAGCCAACACCAAGGGACCCAGGAAGTGTGTGGGGTCAGAGGGCGTGTGACGCAATGAGACGCTCTTTTATTGGTTGCAGGCTAGCACAACAGCCAATAAGAAGTACGCACCAAATTGACAGAGCCTGCCTGCAGGCTGTCCTGTCACACTGGGGCTCTGCGGGGCTTTATGTACTGAATAGATTCTGTTAACCCGGAAAAGAACGCACGAGCAAGAGCCAGAAGTCTGTTAGTTCAACACAGTCTCACTAGAGAGCGTACTTTTACCAGTACTCAAATACAGCGTATTTTGAGCACGAGTTCACAGCTGTTGAAAAAGCGTAAAAATGACATGAGATTTCACAGCGTCAAAAAACCACGAGTTTTGATTGAAGCCACGTGGGGACGTTTTCTTCAGGTGAAAAGGAAAGGTTTAGGCTTCAAGTTACTAAAATGGGTAAGATTAGGTCCGGGGCTTGGGGCAGGTTAAGATTAGTATCAGGATTTCATTAATATTCAGAAATAAGAACACGTCCATAACCACCATTGAAATGAATGGGGACTGTGATGCGTAATATAATTACGCAAAACAGCTGTGGACTCGTGCTAATCATACCTCATTTACATGTTGTGTAATGTCGTGGTAAATGTACGTTTTCTTGTGAGATCAAGCTCGTTAGTTGCAGGTAGAAAAGAAACTAAATTAATGCACGAAAGAAAAGACACGTGCAAATAATTGGGCACCCACCCAAAAAAACATAAATCGACGCTTGTGGGCACAGCAACAGCTGAAAAAAAAACACTGTTTGGTCTGCATCCACTCCATCCGTAACATGTCAATACAGTTTGTTTCTTGTAAACACAAATTGTCGCGACACACTTCCTGTATCGTTCACATGTTTTTTTCTTAAAGAAATACACCCTCAAACACTCATTCATGAGCTCTTTGGGCTGTGCCGACACCTAGAGCTCACTAGTTTAAGGTTGGAGAAGATAAAAGAACAACTTGGGTCTGTTTTGCAATAGCAGAGAGGGTTTAAAGCTGATGCACGTTTTTATAGACACTGCCAGTAGAACATTTGCTTAAGCATGAATAAATGAACACTCCATTACCAGATGCTGGCTCACAACCAGAAAAAAAGTGCGGTTCATGTCAGTGCTGGCTTCGGTTTGCAGATTCTCTCGCTCCTGCCACAGAAAAGCAAAGACTTGTACCTCTTTGACTCCTGCACTCACTGTCACTGTCACTATAAAGTTTCTATGACGAGTCTCAACAAGCACCGCGGCCTGACATATTCATGAGCTCTGACCCAAAAGGAGAACTGGAAAGTGCTCCGTCTGCCACTGTGGTTTATGGAGAACAGGAGATTATATCCAGATGATTTGGCGTGTTAGCTTAGCATGTGGGGTTCCTACAGTTTCTCAAAATGATTTATCAACTTTGAAATTCACTTTGAAACCAGACCTTCACAAAAGCGCTGGACTTATCCCTCAAAGGTTTAAAAAATATATTAGAAACAGTACTCTCTTCATTCTCTTTTTCCAAACTATGTGGGAGTCTTTCATTACTGTCACTTTGATGTGATACAGAGGTGAGAATAAAAGGGTCTGGTCTGAATGAAGGTGGCAACAATGATTTAAACAAAAATCACGATTTTTATTTATTTATGTTTTCATTGAGGAGTTAGAAGCCATACTTTTGGAACATTCTGCGGATAACTATTTGATGCCGTTATAGTATATGAAGTGATTGTTTTTCAAAGTGAGGTCTGTGGCCGTGTTTGGACCTTTTTCTGGTTTACATCACAATGACGTCACAGCTCTAGCCAGTGACAAAAGAAACTAAAAAGTTTGAGTTTTTATCGCTGTTAAAATGCAGTAACTAGCACATTCTTGTCTAATGCTAGCCTGATCTTACCCAGCCATGCGTGTGCAATCTGTTGTTATAATTGTCCTGTTTAAATTAGAATTCATTCTGAAACTGTACCATTGTCAATCATTCAATGTGTGTACACATAACCTTTTATTTAAGATCAGGAGTGTTCACTGGATCTTACAGTAATACAACACCAGGTGCTCATGAAGTTGTAGGCAAAACCATGCAGTGAAGTTAGTCTGAGGTACATCTGGTCAAGTTTAAGGTTATAACGCCAACACTTTTTGATTCAATAAGTCTTCATCAAGGCAGTACTGCACAGGTGTAATACAATACATGTGCTGTACTGCCTCAATGAAGCTCTGTAAATTAGAGTAAGTCACCAAAATCTGTGTCAGGTCCAAGCCCCGGTGATGGTGCTCTCTGGCATTCGTTGCCATCATGGCCGTTAGATTTTGCCTACAGGCTACTGGACATGCACTGTTGTGCTTCCCCCATGGTTCTTTGCGTGACGAGTGGGACGAGCTCGAGTCGAGTGAAGCTGACTTGAGAGCGAGCAACAGGAGTCAAAGTTAAAGCTTAAAGGTGGAGTAACTGATTTTCACACTGCAAACACAATTTAGGTTTTAAATCTGACTATTTCCTTCCATAAATCCTGATTTATATCAACATGTATTCATTTTGGTTGCAATTACGGCTTATAAACTTCTTTTCACAAACAACAAAATGAAACTGAAGAGGATCACTCAAGCACGGCCAATCAGAGAGCAGCATTTAGCTCCTGATAAGAACTAAAATTCTTTATTATTCAATTCAGACAGTGCAGAGTGATCTCATTTTTCCACAAAGTGCTGAATTGATCATGTACTTTTAAGTGGAAAACTCAAACAATGCTCATTTTCAACACAAAAAAAAAAAGCCATTTAGTACGAAACTCAACCCTACGTCTTCTTCTGCCTTCTGCTAACTCACTGTAACATGTGTTTACAAACATGAAAAGGGTCTATTGCGGTCCCCTTCTTTGCAACATTGGTGATAACCTCAATTTAAATTTCATATAAACATGTAAGATTTTCAATAGAAATAGCTAAGCCAGAAAAAGATCCAGTCTCAGATGGAGGTAGATCGCTATATTACTGCTGTCGTTGCGTCTCCAACAAATTACAAAAGACAATGTTTTTGGGTTTTGTTAAAGGACTAGCCTAAAATTCCTCATCTGATGTTTCTCATGTTTGGAGTGAACAATTGTTTCACTATGGCAACTGCACTGCCTGATGTAGCGACCTATGTCAATCTGAGACCAGAAGTTGCTTGTGCATAACTTTTATTGGATTTTGAACTGAATTCAGAACTTTCATGTTTGGCCATTTTGAAGAACGATAAAGGTCATTGGGTTATTTTTGACCTGATTAGGTTTCTTGGAAAATCCTGACGACATACAGTACAACACAATACATCTACTTATCCCCCAAGTCTCAGTGAGTGACAGACGGATCAGCCAATCAGAGACACACATCATCTACATACATAAAACCCAACATGCAGAACCACTGAGCATGAGGAGAGGTGAATGAAGTTAGATTTAGTTCAGGATGACAGCTAAATTAATTTGATTTCAGTTTGAGTTGCAGAGGAAAGTGGTGAGAAGACCCACTCTTTGTAAAGTAAAGTACTGCTGCAGCCTGGACTCTGGATCTCAGGTAACCTTTAATGTACATTTTATTTTACTTTAGCTCTCTTAAAAACTACATTCTGTGCTGAAACGCCAAATTCCTTCTAAAGTCTTTCTATGAACAGTGCAGCTTTTTCCCTCGGCGCTCCTTGATGTATGTATGGCACACATTAAGCTTTAGTGCTCTCTAAGCAGACGAATATGAAAGGATTTTTACTTTATAGTGGCACAGTGGGAGGAATGTGAATAGGGAACAATTGAAACTTGAGAGAGTCTTATTGAAGCTTTCTTTTCTTTTGTCAAGTATGTTCCCGTCATAACAATGCAATGTATTCAATAGATTTCCTCTTTCCACAAAAGCAAAATCTTATTAACATTCACTTAGCAATTAAACGACCAATTATTCCTGTCAGAAGAATGTTGGGAACGTCGCATTTAGTCTAATAAGAACAGCTTTGATGCGTTTTGTGAAAATACTTACAACATTTAACCCCAAATAAAATGTCCCTGCATGAACTCAACCAATGTCGTCACATCTACACTGTAAAAAGTCACGACACCAATGAGTTAAATGAACTTCATTCTTTGTGTTGATATTACTTGGCAATGTGAGTCAAAGATATTCAACTTAGATTTAGAAGTTATAAGAGAGAGGCAGGAAAACGAGAGTGAGAGAAGGCATGAGGGAGAGGAAAAAGAGAAAAGAGAGGGAGGGGAAAAGAGAGAGAGAGAAAGAGAGAGGGAGAAACAAGAGAGAGTGAGAAAGAGCGAGGCAGAGGAAAGAGAGGGAGTGGACCAAGGAAAAGGGAGGGAGAAGAAATAGAGAGACCGAGAGAGAAGGAGCCAGGGAGAGGAAAAGAGTAAAAGAGACAGAGAAAGGAAAGAAAGACATAGAGAGAGAGGAAGAAAGAGAGAGGAGAGAAAGAATAACAGATAGACTCGCACATAAGTGACATAAAACTTTAAGAGAAATTAAATGCAGAATCTAAATTTTTTCACTGTCTAACTGTGCACAGCATACAAGGTCTAAATGGAATTATCTATTGTCAAGCTATGTTTGGACATTTTTGTGCAAACTCGCTCTTTTTGCAGTTATGTGTGCAAAAACCGCGACTGTGCTTCCACAATGGTCACACGCCGTCAGTGCATTTTCAGTTCACGTCGAGTTGACACGACAAACGAGTCGCCCAGGTGGGATATATAAACTCCTCCCTCTGACACTGGCGGCAAGGCAAGCTGGGAAGCGGTCGCCCACTACGAAATATCAACCATTTAGCTCAGATAAACGTGTGGTGCTAAGAGCGATAGTGCGCAGGTTTGACACTCGTTTCAGTGTTAAATTTTCTTATTGGTATGGACTTGATTAATAGAGTTTTGTGAGTAGCACCACGCCCCAGCGCACTCCAACCACACCCCTACGTCACCGAAAGCCTTCATATCCCAGCTCACACTTGTGTCCCAGTTTGACCATGCGCCTCATCTCAGTTCAACTCTGCGTTCCATGAAACTTCAACATCAATATCTATTCAATAAACAATATATAACTATATCTGTTTGGTGTGGTCCATACTAACAAATTTTCAAATTTAGAAAAAACTCACATGTTCACATCATGAGTTCATGTGCTTCTGTAGGCCAGGCCTATTCAACTTAAGGCCCGGGAGTCAAATCGGCCCTCCAGTCGGTCCCCAAACCATCTTGTATAAGTATGATATGATTTCTATTTTTCCAGGATTACTTTTGGGCTAACTACCTTAGACGTGACGTTTTCTTTTGCAGTTCGTCCTTAGACTTTGTTTGGATACACCTGGGTCAGACTTTCAGTAAAGTATGCAGTCGACTAATCTTGCTAACACATTGTTTGTTTGTTTGTTTTTTAATTATTGAAACATATCTTGTTAAGGTTAAGGTACACTTTATTGTCCCCGTAGGGAAATTTGTCCTCTGCATTTGACCCATCCTTCAATGCCTCTGGGGCATCTCCTCAGGAGCAGTGATCGCCGCAGTGCAGCGCTCGGGACCCATCTCCAGATGTTGTTGCTAGGCTTGGTCAGGACTACCGTAGCTGGAGGATATTACCCTAACATGCATGTTATTGGTTGGTGGGGGAAACCGGAGTGCCCGGAGGAAACCCACCCAGACACGGGGAGAACATGCAAACTCCACACAGAAAGGTTCGGGCCCGTGCGGGAATCGAACCTGCGACCTTCTTGCTGTGAGGCGAGAGCGCTAACCGCTCAGCCACCGTGCCGTGTACAAGTGATATTTTGTGCAACCCCAAATTTTGTCAAAAATGCTAACATTTTGTGCAACCACCCGACCCGAAGACCATGGTCCCACGTAAAAACTAGCCCTCATGAAGATTAAGTTGAAAAGCCCTGATGTAGGCTAAAGCAAAGGCTTCATACATTTGTCTGCAAAGCTAATAAAAAATAATCTTGACATTTAAGTAAGCAACTAGACCTGTGCACAGCCTCAGAGCTGTGAACTTCTCCACACGTCAGGATCGCTCCAGCACTAAACTCACATCACTCACAAGCTCACTGTTCATATTTGGTGCTGTCAATCAATGTCTGTTCACACTCACTGGGCGTCTCTTAACCCTTCTGTCATCTTCGGTAAAGGCAATGCACCTCTCTGGGCCGTTTTGACTCAAGTTTTGTGGGACTGTTATATATAAAATAATGTTGAGCAACGTTTTAATTAGGCCCGAGCCCCCAGCAGGGCGTAGGGCCTATTGGTTCTGCAACGATGATGCCTGGGCGAAGCCCAGGCATCATCGTTGTCAACACTCTTGCTGATCATGATGGCTGGGCGAAGCCCAGCCATCATGATCAGCCACTACCCCGCCCCCTGCGAGAACTACAAAATGAGCCCATGCCGAAGGCATGGGATGTGTATACTTACTTCTGCTAACACAGAGATACTCAACAATGAGTGCATGGCCGAAGGCCATGCACTCATTGTTGTCAAGTGTCTTGCTGATCATGATGGCTGGGCGAAGCCCAGCCATCATGATCAGCCACTACCACGCCCCCTGTGAGAGCTACAAATTAGCCCATGCCGAAGGCATGGGATGTGTATACTTACTTCTGCTAATGCAAAAAGAGTCAACAATGAGTGCATGGCCGAAGGCCATGCACTCATTGTTGACAAAAGCAGCGCGAAGCGCAAAACCCCTAAAATTGAACTCCTGGCATCAAGCCCTACTCAGTAACTCATGCCGCAGGCATGAGTTCACCTTGTTTCTGCTAAAATGCATGGAAATCAATGGGGAGTCAATGACAAGCCCGACTTCGACGGTGACTGACGAGCGCGTAAGCGCTCGTCAGTCACTTTCCCCCCCACGGGGACGTGCGCACAGCCGAGAGCTTTCGGAAAAACGTATAATATGTTGTTGCCGTGGCAACGGCTATATTGTTTTTGCAATTTTCTTATTATTATTTTTATTATTATTATTTTTATTCCGCATCTTTGAACTCTAATTTGACCCCCTGAACACGCTCAAAAACGCACCAAACTTTGCCCAAAATTCAGAAGTGGTGAAAAATTTTGTTTTTTATAGGTTTCGTTTTTGACCATTATAAAATGGTGCGACAGCGCCACCTACAAAAGTCAAAATACATTGCGCCTATGGGAGACGATCAGACGGAAACTTTGACGTACAGCCACGAAATTCGGTACACGCATTCTTCTTATGAAGGCAATCAAAAAACCTAATCATGGCCACGCCCACTTTCGTACCGTTTTGCCGCCATCTTGGATTTCGCGGTCAGGAATGCAAACTCAGCATTTTCGCTCACATCAAACTTTCGTCAACTCCTCCTAGGGCATTTTGCCCACTGGGCTCAAAATCGTTGTACATCATCTACACAAGTGGGGCATCAAAAGTTATCCAATTTATTTTGATCCAAATTACGGTTTACGTGTGGCAAAGCCGCATATTTCAGTGCGCATTTTTTCACATTTGGATTTTTAAATTTTGCTCCCGTTTCCACATAGTTGGTCCGATTTGAATCGGACCAATTATGCGTTTGTTGCATTTTCTGTCCTGGACCCACTCATGGTGAAAAAATTTTAATCGGCGCGATAGCGCCCCCTACAGATTGAAATAAGTGTTTACATGGAGGGTGAAAAATTTACTTTTTCCGAAATTAATGAAATTTTACCCAAAATTCCTTTGGGTCCTCCTGATCAAAAAAGCCAATGGTAACCATGTACAATTTTGATTCGTGTCGCCGTGGGAAGGCGTGCAAGCCCCCATGTTGTTCCAATGGCATTTTTACAAAATTCTCGGTTCTCTTCACATCATGCTTTTATCAACTCCTCCTAGGGTGTTTTGCCCACAGGGCTCCAATTCGGTGGACATGAACTACACAAGTGGAGCATCAAAAGTTATCCAATTTATTTGGATAAGTCATACGGTTTACGTGCGGCGAAGCCGCCAATTCTGTCCAAAATCAAGCAAAACAGCTTAAATCCCCATGTTATCCCAATGGGCTTTTTTAACTATTTTGTTTTCTTCATAAAATGTGATTAGTTTTACGAAAGTGTGTGAAGTTTGGCACAGTGACTCCTCATGTAACCCCAAATAAAAAAGTCCAGGGTCCGATGCTGTATCTCACATGCTGTTGCCGTGACGATGCAGCGCGTAAGCGCTGCCCCTCAGAACTACTCTGTACTGTGATGACACTCTTATGAAGCACTATAACAACTTACACTGACCAAGGGCGCGTCAGCGCCATCTTTAGGTTGTTGTAGAGTAATAGGGGAGAGTTCAAAGCTAGCATGCTGTTGCCGTGACAACGCAGCGCGTAAGCGCTGCCCTTCTTATCTGCTCTGTATAGTAATAAGGCTATTTCAAACCACTAAGACATCCTTACATAGCTCTATGGGGCCGAGCTTCTGAACGCTTGGGTCAGACATTAGGGCGCGTAAGCGCCACCATGCGCATCGGAGTGCGGCGAGGGCCGTTGGAATGCCGCTTGCGGCTTTAATTTAGCTTCTTTCTGAAATGTTACTACAAACTGTAGACGTATATTTTGTATATAAAAAATGGATCTAAAAAAATTTACTTTTTTTGGAATATCTATAGTCAAAATATTGAGTAGAGCAGCAGTGGATGTCTAAGTTTGACAGAAATTAAATTTTTTCAGCTTTTCTTTTTCTGGTGAGAAAAAGTCTCCTGAATTATTGCCCATTTTAAATTTTAAAATTGAGCTTTTTA
This sequence comes from Mugilogobius chulae, assembly GCA_038363315.1. Lineage (NCBI taxonomy): Eukaryota > Metazoa > Chordata > Actinopteri > Gobiiformes > Gobiidae > Mugilogobius > Mugilogobius chulae. The sequence continues at coordinate 33,831,576 of CM076404.1, forward strand.
CGATGTTTCAGCTCAAGATGACTCGGGAAGACAACAAATGCTATATTTTTTCACAGAAAGTGCAATGTTTAACATTTTTCTGAAGTCTGGGACCACCCCTGAAAGTTTCTTAATTAAGAATTGTGTTTTATTGACGAAGTAAACTCGAAACCAAGTCAAAAAGACCAACTCCAGGGTTAAAATTCCTCCGAGCATATCCCACTTTTGTGAGTCTGTTTGAGATTCAATTGTGGGCGGAGTAAGTGTCTGACCGCTTGTTTAGTCTCACTTTAAGGCAGAAATTGTATTACATTTTTAAGTTAAAATGCCCTGATTTTTTTTTACAGTGTACTGGAGTTATATGGCGTTGAGCTGTTCGTGTTGTCGTCTACTAATTTAATGTCTATGGCCATTATAACTATGTTTACTGGTAAGTCTATTTTATGATTACTGTCTTGTTTGATTGCATGTGTTTATTCTATAGCTGTTTTTGAACTGTGCATTGCAACACAGGAATTTCCCCATTGTGAAACAGCTAAACGTAATCTCATCTTTAACTAATGACACTTCAGCTGCTGCGCTCCTCCGTCTGGTGCTTTCTATTAAAAGTGACAGAGACGTCGATATTATGACCATCGCTGAGAGCTCTTGAGCCAACAGCCCTATCGCCATGGTTACCCGCCAGTCGCCCTCCTATCGTAATGACTCTGTGTTTGAAAGGTCACTGATTGTCTTTAAATGTCACAATGTTCTTGCTTTTTATCCAATAAGAAAAGACGAAACGGATCATTGCTCTGGTGATTTATTTTACCATTACATTTACGTTAACGTGAGCTAATGGGGCTGTGATGTTCTAAATGTCAGCAGCGAGTGGCAAAATACATGAGAGTCAATAATGAGAGCTCAAAACAAACCAGCTACTGTCTGATAGGGATGTCAAGATTATTAGGTTAATCGATCGTGATTATTCAAGTCACAATGTAATCATAAGAACAAAAATATATAAATGTGGCAATTTTAGAAGTAAAATTAAATTCTTACAGTTCATTCTTTAGAAACTAGAAATAGACAAGATATCAGATACAGTTTTAACAACAACTATCTAGTTCACTATTCAGGGGTCACGCTAATTTGTAGTGGTGTCTGAATGTCCAGCAGGTCAAAAAGTTGTGCACTCAAAATGTCCCACAATGCATCTGGAAAAGTATTGAACATCGATGGTCACTAGAATCAATATAGACCTCGAGAATCGAAAAAACAACACGGACAGCGTCAGGTCTTTAACTACAAACAACACGACTGAAGTAAAGATGATAAGGAGCGGCACGATGGCTGAGCGGTTAGCGCTCTTGCCTCACAGCAAGAAGGTCGCGGGTTCGATTCCGCACGGGCCGGGCCTTTCTGTGTGGAGTTTGCATGTTCCTCCCCGTGTCTGGGTGGGTTTCCTCTGGGCACTCCGGTTTCCCCCACCAACCAATAACATGCATGTTAGGGTAATATCCTCCAGCTACGGTAGTCCTGACCAAGCCTAGCAAGAACATCTGGAGATGGGTCCCCGAGCGCTGCACTGCGGCGATCACTGCTCCTGAGGAGATGCCCCAGAGGCATTGAAGGATGGGTCAAATGCAGAGGACAAATTTCCCTACGGGGACAATAAAGTATACCTATACCTATACCTAATTAAACTCAATGTTGAGCCGGAGAATAAACTAAACACTCGTAACTGAAAGCCGTTAGCCGTAAAGAAGCTAACGTTATCTGCTTACCTTAGTTGGGGCTGTAAAAGAGGAATTATCCAGTCCGTTTGAGTTTAAATGTATTGTCCAAGTTAAACCAGACTTGTATTATAATTAGTAGTCCATAAATATGCTCGTGTCAGACAGACTTGACCCGTATTTATTACTTTTTGCAGATTGTTATAAAGTCAAGTGGGAGAGTCACGTGACCTGTGGTGCGCTCCGTGTCTATCTATCTATCTATCTATCTATCTATCTATCTATCTATCTATCTATCTATCTATCTATCTATCTATCTATTGATCTATCTTCATCTATATATCTATTTATCTATCTATCATCTATCTATCATCTATCTATCTATCTATCTATCTATCTATCTATCTATCTATCTATCTATCTATCATCTATTGATCTATCTATCATCTATATATCTATTTATCTATCTATCATCTATCTATCATCTATCTATCAATCTATCTATCATCTATCTATCATCTATCTATCTATCAATCTATCTATCATCTATTGATCTATCTATCATCTATATATCTATTTATCTATCTATCATCTATCTATCATCTATCTATCTATCATCTATCTATCATCTATCTATCTATCGTCTATCTATCATCTATCTATCATCTACAGTATCTATCTATCTATCTATCTATCTATCTATCTATCTATCTATCTATCTATCATCTATTGATCTATCTATTATCTATCATCTATCTATCATCTATCTATCATCTATCTATCTATCATCTATCATCTATCTATCTATCAATCTATCTATCATCTATCTATCAATCTATCTATCTATCATCTATCTATCTATCTATCTATCTATCTATCTATCTATCTATCGTCTATCTATCTCATCTATCTATCATCTACAGTATCTATCTATCTATCTATCTATCTATCATCTATTGATCTATCTATCATCTATTGATCTATCTATCATCTATCTATCTATCAATCTGTCTATCTATCTATCTATCTATCTTAATGACATCACAAGGTGGAACGGAGCATTTAGCGCTTTGGAATGAAGTAGGATTGCTTGAACACTGGTGAATACGAAACACAACTTTTTGGATCTTTTTGGAAACAGACCAACATTATAACAGAGTTGCATAATATAGAAAATTTAAACTTTTTTTTTACAGCAAATGGTGAAATTCTATGTTGACGGATAGAACAGAAACAAAAGAAATGAACCAGTAGCTGAACTATGTCTTTTTATATTATTGCAGTCGAATATATTTTACAAATGAGAAAAAAGCCTTTCAAAAGCACAAGAAAGTGGAGTTTTATTATTTCAATGTGACCTTCGCCGTCAGTGCTCTCTAAATGCAAAACTATTGAGAAAACCCCGAGAAGAAAAAAGGAAGTGAAGCCTTTGAAATTCAGCACGATTTGGAGACGCAACAACAAAAGCTTATGGACGTTTTAGAAGATTGTATTTCAATTGAGGTCCTGCGGTTGTCCTCGAGTGAACTTGAGCTGAGTTTTGGTGAATGTGGATTGATTTTGTTCACTGTGATTTACAAATTATTAAAGACTGAAGAAAGCAAGAGCATTTCGCTGGGTTGACAAAGCTCCATATTGGCAGGATAAGTGTATTTCTGCAGCTAACTGGACTGGAAGTGAGGCAATACTTTATTATTTCATTAAACACATGTTGTAAATATGAATGATTGTTTTACATGAATCAACTACGTACGTGAAGGAAAAAGTTTAAAGGGGGCCCATTACATAAAATCTAATTTTCTGAGTTTTTGACCATGTGTAGTGGGGCGGGTGATGCGCGCCCCCGCTCCACTATATAAAGTGCCCTCTTGCTCTTTGGGGCCCACCTGACCCCCCACCCCCGAGGCATGGCGTTGAGCTGTTTGGACCGGTGTAGCCAGCATATATTTGCCTTTATTAATGTTTACAAAATCGTCTGATTAGTGTTACTTGTGTATAAAGCTAAGCTAACGCTGTTGTTTTTAGCTGTGTGCGTGTTGGCGTTGGGTGTTCAAGCCGTCCGGTGTGTTGTGTCGCGGAAGGCAGGCCCCCTAATCGTGCCTCGGTACGTCTCTCTCTCCCTTTCCTCAAATCCTCTTTTGTGCCAAACTGTATGTTTATGTACTTTTTATTGTTTATAGGCTCCTGTCTGTACCGGTGCCTCCCCTTTTCTTTTATTTAACTTTTGACATGAAACTGTAAGGACAACACAGAGGAGAAAGTGAATTGCCTGGTACTTGTGAAAGGGACAGATGTGGTTCTGCTGTGAGAGGAGATGGTGCGTCAAGCAGCCCCTCAGTGTAATGCAGTAAAATGCTGTTCCCGCAATTGATGGATCCATGGCCAAGGTAATCACGAACTTTGTACCCTGCGAAGGACCTCCTTTTAAAGACTCTTTCTCATGGACTTCTCAAGACTGGGACACCTGCAAAAGGGAGTTACCGACTGTCAGCTTTGTGGCCTCTGGGTCGAACTCTAAAATGTATTCAATTTTTGTTTGTGTATGTAAATAAATGTAATTTCTTATTTGTCTCTGTCCTGTCAGTTGGATTTGCAAGGGTGAAACTATTTCCCTAGGCGTAGACCTGGGGTGGCGTTGCTCAGCCTATAAAAACTGTTAATTTCGTTAAGTTAAGTACAGCAGATCATTAGTTTGCCCAAAGTTGTATTTGGATTGACTATGCTTGTAATAACTCAATAATTCAGATTTCGAGTAAAAAAAAAAAAAAAAAAAAGGCCAACAGCGACAAAAATAGTCATTTAAAATCTGTGGCTTATCAAAGTAACATTCTATAATTTAGAGGTTACAAGTTTAAACGTAAACTTTGTCATGCTTTTCTGTTTCTCAAAAACATGCCAAGAGCCTGATTGAAAAAGGTCACGGGCCACATTTGGCCCTGCAATTTGCCCAGGTCTGAGGTTTGATTGGCAGAGCTTTTGTGTTGTCACGGTAACAACGCAAACATCAGCTAGCTTGCTAACGACAGTTGAAGATTTATGACAATTTTACTGTTGCACAACAAATAATTCACTCATTGACTGGATTAAAATCATCTTTTTTAATCAGAGAAATGTAACGAGTTGAACTGTGTGAGAGAAACAGAAATGTTCCTGTTGTTTTTCTGCTTTTCTGCCACTGCTTACCTGATTTTCTCTTTTCACATGTCACATACAAATTCAGAATTCAGCAGTAGTTGTGTATTTTTACATTTATTATCAGTGTGTAGCTAGCTTTTTTGTATTTTAGTTGTGTTTTGAGTCTTTACAAGAGAAAATTCTCTCCCTTTGACTCTCATTCATTTTCGCCACTCACTGCTGACATTTAGAGTGCTGTGATGTATAAGTCATAAGAGACTTCAATTTCAGCGCTGATCAATAGCGGTGAGGAGCTGCTCTTGTCGATATCGTGACAGAAACATGTAACGCAGCCTTTCCTCTCGTGTCAGAACCTGGAGCGGCCATGTTCGCGGACACACAGGAGGCGTTAGTATTCAGCCGGGTCTGTCTTTGATCAGCTGATTAGCTCCACATCTCCAGGGATGACGAACCTTTCCCTCTTATCTCGCTCTCCAGTCCCGCTCTTCAGGTTCAATCAATACGGCGAGAGTGGAGTGACAGGAGCGCAGGATCGTAACGTTTCATTTGCATCTCATAAACGGCTCGTCGGGTCAGAAACACAGAGAGAGAGAGTTTGTGAGAAGATACATCTGGAGCTGTCTGTTTGAGAGACGTTTTAGTAAAATGTGATGAGGATGAAAAAATAATACATTGAACATTTTTTGTACTCCCTGGTTCGTCCCCCTATTTCAATGAAGCACCTGGGAAAGATAAAAAGAACATTGTGTCTCTCTTATTTAGTGTCAAATCAGCCTCTGGGGTGAATCAGACTCTACAGTTTCTACTATAAACTTACAAATAATTAAAAAAATGCCCAAAGTTCTAAAATTTTAATATGGACTTTTGTATTGCTCTGCCTTTTTGAGTAATTTTAGGTTTTACCTCCAATACCTGCAGCTTTTGCAAAGAAATCGTCAAAATCCAAATCATGCCAAATCTAGTGTCATTTAGGTCTCAGCTGTAAACACTAACTTTACCAATTCTTATAAATATATGCAACACAGTCTCACTACCTTTACCACGACACAAAAACAGCGTATTTTGACCACAACTTCACAGTTATTTTTAGTACTTATGTTACGCCGCACAGTAACTTATGTTACGCAGGACAGTCGTGAACTCGTGCTAATCATACCTCATTTACATATTGTGTAATGTCGTGGTAAATGTACGCTTTCTTGTGAGATCAGGCTCATATATGTAACCGATACCAACGTAAACCCACACGAGGTACCAGGTTGGAGAAGTGTGATAGTTGGGGGATAAACTCACCCCCTCAGAACCAACAAACAAACTGGGCCAAGGGGATGTTCCCTTTGTTCCCTTTGGCTCAATGCGTTTGTAGGTCGACCGCCGTGCAGGAGACCCGGGTTTGACTCCCGCTCAGGACATGGGTAACAACACCCATACCGGTCACATACTATATATAATTTTTTTTTTTTTTTTAAACTGGCGGATCAGAGTCTGTTAGTCTCAGAAGCTATTACGTTTTTTTGAAAACAAAACAAAAAATGATTTTGGTTTCATGAACATGAACAATCCCCTTCACATTAGACAGATTAAATGCCTCTGTACTTTTAAAAAACATTTTAAAACATTCCTCCTTAAAACTGCATTTGAAATTGAATGAATCTATTGTATGTTGGCATTGTATGTTTTTGTATGTGAAGCACTTTGTAACTTTGCAAGTGCTATACAAATAAATGTTATTATTATTAATATTATTTATTATACAGACCTTACAGAAAAATGTTCTTCCAAAGTCTAACTTCTGCTCCAAAACACATGGTTTTGTGGACAGAGGATTGTCTGAGGAGTTCTTCATTTAAAAACACAACTAAATAATTGACTATTTGATTTCAATCTCAAGATCTTTTGATTAATTGCTTAGCCCTCGTTAGTACAGTTGTAAATGATAATGATTAGTATTCTCACCTCAGAGTCAAGAAGGTCACAGGTACAACTCCTGTGTAGCCTGGCTCTTTCTGTGTGGAGTTTGCATGTTTCTCCTCGTGTCTGGGCGGGTTTCCTCCAGGCACTTTGGTTTTCTACGCCAAACAAAACAACAACAGTCCTGAGCAAACTTATCGAGATCTGTAGCTGTGTCCCTGAGCGCTGCAGTGTGGAGTCACTGCTCCTGAAGAGAAGCTGCAGAGGCTTTGAGGAAACGTCTCTACACAGACTATAACTGTAATCTCAACCTTATTACCTTAACAGAGTGAGGCTTTAGGCTTCCAGAACACTTTTGAGTGAGAATAATGGACAAAACACAGACTCAGGTGAAAACATGAGTGATAAGAGCAGATATAAATAACAAAAAATAATGAGAAGATGAAGGTAAACAGAGAGCTCTTCAAGGATCTGGTGTAGCGGTTCATTTTCACGATCAGGGCAGGAGTTAGGCTACTGCAAATAGAGCTTCAGAAAATATATTTTTTCACATTGCAAGTCTTCTATTTACTGTAGGAAACAATTTGAATCTGAAATGTTGATCTCAGGACAGAAGACAAGCTCATCAGTGGCTATAAACTTACCGTTGTGTATAATATAAATCTATTTAAAAATAACAATAATACTAAACATAGTAGTTGTATCATAGAGAGATTTCATGTTAGTTTGTGGATTGTATTTCAAATGCAACTTTCAGCACTTTAAGGGTTAATAACAGAAAACACACCTGAAATATGCACATAAAGGTTTGTTAAGCCTGTACAAAACCTGAATTTAAGTCTGGTGTCTTTGGGCAGAGCAGCAGCGCCCCCTCCTGCGTGGACGGAGCGGCGCACACAGCAGCAGGAGGTCTTTGACTGCTTCTCTTCCATCTCCGGAGCTTCACTTCAAAACAGACTCCTCGTTATGGATTCCTCCGCCGTCCAAATCGATTTACACACACCACACAGCCGTTTACCTCGTTTGATCTTCACATGTCACACACACACTCAATATTCACATGTTCGAGTCGTTTATTATCAGACTGCAGCTGCTTTTCACGCGTTAGTTGTGTTTTGTGATAATGTTCTTTCTCAACATTGACTCTCAAGCATTTTGGCCACTCAGTTGTAAGGTTTAAATCAGGGCTGGGCAATTATTTTACTCCGGGGTCATATTCAAACCCAGAAAAGTGATGGCAGGCAGGACTGTCAGTATTGGTATAACAATATTCTGTATCTTTGACAAAATACAGAAGACCAGCACTAATAAAAAGTTTGATCCACCATAATAAACTTTTGAGATTGAGCTAATATTGTTATGAAAATAAAATCGAAGCTTATGCCTTTAGTAATGAAAAACTCACTGATATGAGAGGGGGAAAAGTCATGTTTTTCTACACTGTAAAAAATTCTAAGGTCAAAAAGTGAAACTAACTTAAATATTTGTGGTGATACAACTTGACAATGTGAGTCAAAGATTTTCAACTTAAACTTTTAAGTTACACAGAGAGAAAGAGGGAGAGAGAGAGAGAGAGAAAGAAAAGAGAGAGACAGGAGAGAAAGAGATGAGAAAGAGAAGAGAAAAAGAGACAGGAGAGAGAGAAAGAGAGGGAGAGAGAGGAGAGAAAGAGAGGAGAGAAAAAGAGGGAGAAAGACAGGAGAGAGAAAGAGAGAGAGGAGAGAAAGAGGGAGAAAGAGATGGGAGAAAGAGAGAGAAAGAAAGGGAGAAAGACAGGAGAGAGAGAGAAAGAAAAGAGAGAGACAGGAGAGAAAGAGAAGAGAAAAGAGACAGGAGAGAGAGAGAAAGAGAGGGAGAGGGAAAACAGAGAGGAGAGGGAAGAGGGAGAAGAGAGTGAGTTAGAAAAAGAGATAGAGAAGAGAGAGAGGAGAGAGAGAAAGAAAAGAGAGAGACAGGAGAGAAAGAGAGGGAGACAGGAGAGAAAGAGAGGAGAGAAAAAGAGATGGAGAAGAGAGAGACAGGAGAGAAAGAGAGGGAGAGAGAGGAGAGAAAGAGGGAGAAAGACAGAGAGAGAGGGGAGAAAGAGAGAAAGAAAAGAGAGAGACAGAGAGAAAGAAAAGAGAGAGACAGGAGAGAAAGAAAAGAGAGAGACAGGAGAGAGAGAAAGAGAGAGGAGAGAAAGAGAGAAAAGAGAGGAGAGAAAAAGAGGGAGAAAGACAGGAGAGAGAAAGAGGGGGAGAAGAGGGACAGGAGAGAGAGAAAGAAAGAAAGGAGAGAGACATGAGAGAAAGATAGAGGGAGAGAGACAGAGCAAAAAAGAGCGGGAAGAGGAGGGAGAGATCGAGAGAAATTAAGAAGAGAGAGAAAGGAAAAGAGAATAACAAACAACTCACATAAATGAGTTTAATCAACATAAAACTTCAAAGCAGAATTTGTACATTTTTAAGTTAAACTGCTTTATATTTTTTACAGTGTAAGACTAAAGCCCATAAAAAGAAGCTAGGTTTTGTGAGATTAAAATTGTAATTTCAAGAGAAAAAAATAAAACTAAATATGATCAGGACTTAATCTTGGATGAGTCAAATATAAGCATAAAAACACAAAATAGATTTGTAACAATGTTCCATGATCCAAATTACAATTAAAATTTAAAATTAAAATTTAATATTGAAAAATCACTTTTTATGGCTTTGACGTTATACTCATAACATTTCAGTAGCAAAGACCACAAACCACAAATAAATGCGAATAACGTTTATTGAAGGAATAAATAACGATGAATTTGTGAATTTTGATAAGCTGTATGATTTGGCTTCAATGGGTCTAGGCTCCCGGGCCTCGTATCCCTGTACCTGTAAGAAGAAGCAGAGAATATAATTATGGAAAAGGGGGGGCGGGTGGGGCACGAAGACAGTGGACAAAGTGGTGAACACGTGGCTTAAATAGTGAATCAACCGGAAGGGGCGTAGATGTGGCGTGGTCCTGCTCCCGAACTTAAGATAACAAACTTATCTTCATTATGAATTTGAAAAATCTTGAGATGTTCATTGTTGTATTTCAGGTTTTTGTCATGCTTTTCTGTTTCTCAAAACATGCCAGGGGCCTGATTGAAACAGGTTGTGGGCCACACTAGCCCCCAGGCCATAATTGGTTTCTTGCTGGATTTTTTTAAACTGTAATTATTAACATCTGTAGGGTAGTTTCTGCTCTGTGTGAATGCACCTGGAACTAAAAACACATAGGGGCTAAAGTTCCAACAGTGGGAAACAGCTATAGACATTGGCCGATAATGATTTTTGACAATAAATCTATCGGCCAGTATTAAAAATATGGTTGCCGGTATTTATGGCTGTTTGGTCCAGCAATTTGGGTCTAAAGCTAAGTAAGTGCTAATGCAAAAGCAGTAAAAAAAAAAAAAAAATGAAAAAAACAGACTACATCTGACAGCTTCAGTGTCCACATCCAAATCTTACAGAACTGAGCCGCTGAGTGATCAATAGTGTGAACATGTATAAAATGTGCCGTTTGGACATTGGCTTTTTGATTTGAAATGATTTGGCCTCCAAATTATACAATGTACCCTGCGGCAAGTTGGCCACTGTCCAGGGTGTTCCCCGCCTAAGGCCCAAAGTCACTGGGATAGGCTCCAGTCACCCGCGACCCCTAACGGGATTAAGTGGTAGAAAATGAAAATGAATTATACAATGGAAAAAAAAAAAAAAAACATTACCATAACAGAGAAACAAAAAATATACAATAATAAAATTTAAAACCTGATTGTAAAATATCTACTACTGCTTATAAAAATTATTTATTTATTTATTTATTTTAATAATATAATTTGTTTAAGGTTTGTCACAACAGTGAGCTGTATCTATGACGTCGTTGCATGTTCTCGTCTCCATAGTGACCGAGCTAAAGTTCAGTTGCCGTAGTTACCGGCTTTATGATGTCATCAAGAACAAAGCTTTGTGGTGATGTCAGCCTTTCACAGCCTCAGATTTCTCTTGACGTCGACAGAGGAAGCAGACTTTAACAGAGCTCGTACGAACTTGTGAGTTTGAACGTAAAGAAGCGATTTTAGCAAAACGCCAACGAACCAGATCTAATACTCAACACATCCGTGGAACAGATGGACCAAATCCTCTGTGAAAAGGAGATGGAGAAGAACGCTGGTGATAAAATTCAGGCGGATGAACAGAAAATGGAGGAGGTTTTAGATCAGAAAGACGAAGAGATCAGAAAGCTCACCACATCTTTGGAACAGCTGAAACAAGAGCTCCAAAAACAGAAGATGGCAACTGAAGCAAAGAAAATGACCATGAAGGGGGAATTTCAGTCGGTGGTGGAGGCGGTAAAAAATGTAGAGAGGAGCATGAAGGAGCAGACACAGCAGTTCCAACGTAAGCTCGAGTTAAAAGAAGAAGAGCTGAACCTGGTTCAGGACACTCTGAGACAGCAGACAGAGAAGAACCAAGAGCTTCAGGAGGATGTCTGCAGACTCCAAAGAGAGAGTGAGGAGAAGAGCCAGAAGGAGAAGCAGCTGCAGAATGAACTCAGAGAACACCAGGCTGAGAAAGAGAAAATGCAAGAAAGCCTCCAAACTGAATTAGATGTGAAGGAAGAGAAGAACAAACAGCTGGAGAAGAACATACAGAAGCTCGAGGGAATGATTGAAGAGTTCAAAGACGAGAAATTGAGAATGACGAGGGATTTCCAGACGCTGCTGGAGGCGGGAGAAGATGTAGTAAAAGATGTGGAGAGGAGAAAGGAGCAGATGAAGCAGCTCCAAGTTGAGCTCGCGCTAAAAGAAGAGGAGCTGAACCAAAAGCACAACGTGGTTCAAGAAACTTTGAGACAGAAGACAGACAAGATCCAAGAGCTTCAGGAGGATGTCTGCAGACTCCAAAGAGAGAGTGAGGAGAAGAGCCAGAAGGAGAAGGAGCTGCAGAATGAACTCAGAGAGAAGCAAAACACCATCCAGTTCATGGAGAAGATCGAGGCAGATCACCTGGAAGAGAAAGAAAAGATGGAGCAAGATTTAAGACAGAAAGACGAAGAGAACAGAAAGCTCTCCACATCTTTGGAACAGCTGAAACAAGAGCTCCAAGAACAGAAGATGGTCACAGAGAAAATTGAAGCAGAGAGTCAGATTGAGCAACAGAAGACAGCAGATCTCCAAACTCAGTTAAGTCAGAAAGAGGAAGACAACAGAGAGCTCTCCACATCTGTGCAAGATCTGAAGCAAGAAGTAAGAGAAAAGAATAGGACCATCAAGTTCATGGAGAAAATTGAAGCAGACAATGAGGCAGAAAAAGAAGAGTTTCAAACTAAATTAGATCTAAAAGACCAGAAGAACAAACAGCTGGAGGAGAACATACAGAACCTCGAGAGAATGGTTGAAAAGAACAAAATTGATAAATTGAGAATGGAGAGGGAATTCCAGTCGCTGGTGGAGTCGGTAAAAGATGTAGAGAGGAGCATGAATGAGCAGAAGAAGCAGCACCAACGTGAGCTTCAGCTAAAAGAAGAGGAGCTCAACCAAAATAACAAAATGGTTCAGGAAACTTTGAGAGAGCAGCCAGAGAACAACCAAGAGCTTCAGGAGGAGGTCTGCAGACTCCAAAGAGAGAGTGAGGAGAAGAGCCAGAGGGAGAAGCAGCTGCAGCATGAACTCAGAGAACACCAGGCTGAGAAAGAGAAAATGCAGCAGGATTTAAACCAGAAAGAGGAAGAGAACAAACAGCTCTCCACATCTGTCAAAGAGCTGCAGCAAGAACTTCAAAAACAGAAGACAACTGTAGAGAAAGCTGAAGCAGACAGCAAGATTGAAAAGCAAAAATGGAAGATCTCCAAAATCAATTGGATCTGAAAGAGGAAAAGAACTTGACATTGACGAGGGATTTGCAGTCGCTGATGGAGGCGGCAGAAGATGTGGTAGAAGATGTGGAGAGGAGAATCAAGGAGAAAACGAAGCAGCTCCAACGTGAGCTCGAGCTGAAAGAAGAAGAGAAGCAACAGCTGGAGAGAAAGAACGCGGAACTGGAGAAGACCATCAGAGGAGAAACATCACCAAACCAAACAGAAACAGAGAAACATCAGAGCCAACGGCGTCAGTAGACGCCTCCTCAGCTCCTAACACCCAATCCCACTATAAACACAACCAACACCTTTAGTTTAAGCTAAAGGTTTAAAGGCACATTCACCTTGGCGGGCTAGAATGACCACATTTTAACAAGCCGAGGTTGTTTGTCCTTATTCACTGTCCAAGGAGAATATCCTGGTTTACTCTGTCTTCAGACTATCGAGGACCAGATTTGGACAGAATTCAAAAGTGTTTTTTATTTGGGTTTTGAAAGTGTTTTTGAGCAAGGAGCAGAAGAAACAAGAACGACTGATTTCTTGGTCCTCTTCATGGAAAGTACAAAATCGAGAAATTGACCATGAAGAGGGATTTGCAGTCGGTGCTGGAGGCGGTAGAAGATGTGGTAGAAGATGTGGAGAGGAGCATGAAGGAGAAGATGAAGCAGCTCCAACGTGAGCTCAAGCTAAAGGAAGAAGAGAAGCAACAGCTGGAGAGAAAGAACGCAGAACTGGAGAAGACCATCAGAGGAGAAACATTACCAAACCAAACAGGAACAGAGAACCATCAGAACCAACAGCGTCAGTAGACGCCTCCTCAGCTCCTAACACCCAATCCCTCTAAAAACACAACCAACACCTTTAGTTTAAGCTAAAGGTTTAAAGGCACATTCACCTCGGCGGGCTAGAATGACCACATTTTAACAAGCCGAGGTTGTTTGTCCTTATTCACTGTCCAAGGAGAACATCCTGGTTTACTCTGTCTTCAGACTATCGAGGACCAGATTACGTTTCAAATTCCTGTCAGACCAGTGGTTGTTTATTTGTCAGACCTTTACATGTTTCGACTGCTTGACTGCCGTCATCTTCAGAAGCCTCACTTGATGTGACTGTGACGTGTCTTGACGGCTGATTTACTCAGTCTTTGGCGCCATTTTCCTTCCGGTAGAGGAAGGACGACAGCGCCCTCTGCAGTCCGACTTCTTTAGAACAGTATCCTCTATCTGCTACACTAAATAGAGATGAGGGGGCTTTTTTATTTTCTCATACTTGGGATACTGTTCTAAAGAAGTCAGACTGCAGAGGGCGCTGTCGTCCTTCCTCTAACGGAAGGAAAATGGAGCCAAAGTAAATCAGCCGGCAAGACACGTCACAGTAACATCAAGTGACGCTGAAGATGACTGCAGTCAAGCAGTCGAAACATGTAAAGGTCTGACAAATAAACAACCACTGGTCTGACAGGAATTTGAAACGAAATCTAGAAAAGAAGACCAAATGAACCTTTTTGGAGTATCGAAGACCAGGTTTGGACAGAATTCAAATGTGTTTTTTATTTGGGTTTTGAAAGTGTTTTGGAGCAAGGAGCAGAAGAAACAGGAGCGACTGATGGATTTCTCGGTCCTCTTTATGGACTTTATCGAGCATTAAAAAAGACAAAATATTATATGTTTGTGACTGTTTTGTGTTTGTTTTTCAGAACTTGACATTAAATCCTTTATGTTTTGCTAAACTGCATTAGGGATAAACAGTTTATCAGTATCAATTTTGGTATTGGCCGATAATGTTGAGTTTATCAGCTAGTATCAAAAAATATCAGTTTGTGTCTATAGTCCAGTATTTGATTGTTTTGCCCTGAAATCTGCTAATTTGCTAAATTTTCCAAAGAATTGCCAAAAATTACTTGTAATAGTTACAACGCTAATAAAACTCCATACAGAGAGATTTTTTTGTTTATCAACACAAGCGATGCGCACGCACCTGTTATGCAGAAAGAGCCACTGCTCACAAACAGTGGAAACAAGTCAAAAAAGCTCCGTTGTCAGCTCACTAACAAGAAAACAAAAGTTCTGCTGCTAAGTCTACATTTGTGAATGAAATTCGACTCTATGACCCTTAAAAGTTACATTCAGGTGAGTGAAAAATGGCTCTCAAGCTTCAGGAGACAGATGTTTGTGAGACCAGTTAATACCTGATAGAAATAACTAGCGCTCTTTTATTCCCCAGCTAAGCAGATGGAGAGTGGCTCTTTCTGCATAAAACATGTACAGTAAAGCGGAAAGTGATGTCGATCGAAAATCCCTCTATACTCAATCAAAAAAGACGGTTTTGAGCTTTCACTTTAAAACTCTGGCTCCTAGAGATGGAAAAGAGTTTGAAACCTTTGAAAATCGTTTGAAAATTGCAGCGATCAAAGCAAAAGTTCAAAATCGATCAGTTTTGCTCATGCGCTAAAAGATACTTAGAGCCACTGACCTACACACACGCACACTATAATAGTTATATAGTACAAATAATGAATGAATGATTTATTTATATAACACATTTACACAACAACAATTCACCTCCTGGCGCCTGAACCTCCGACCACCACCAAGTGTTTCCTAACATGCAGGCAGTCGAACCCGCAACCTTCAATCAATCAAAGTTTATTTAGGACATAAGACCGCTTTTGCCAAATCTGCTTTTTCCTCTGTTGCTGTTAGTTTTTGGAACGAGTTACCAACAGAGATTATTAGTTGCACAAGTTTTCAAATGTTTGCACTGTTGTGGATTTCTGAAATACACCTTTAAAGGGGCACTGTGTAAGATTGAGAGGAATTTGAATTATCACATATAGTCCACAAACATTTAAATCATATTTATTCTTTACAACATGAATACTTAAGAGAGCACTGTTAACCAATCCACATCAATTGTGATACATTTATACATATTTGAAATGTTTTATTACGGGCCGAAATGTGGATCATTGACGCTAGATGGCATCATGCTTAATAGGCAAAATGCATGTGAAAGGCTCCCTCTGGTGTTCAAAAGTGGAAATCACTTTGTTTGTTTGTTTTTCTTACACAGTGCCCCTTTAAGAATAAAACACAGAAAGTTTGTCTGAATTTAAGTATACAAGTTTATTATAAAAAGCATAAAGAAGTATAAAGAAGTATGCACACAAAAAGCCCTATGCTGTCCCTCCAGGTCCCATCTGTCCCTACTCTTAACATCAATATGTCACAGACATATTTAAAGGCAGAAAGGAGGCGTAAAGCCCCGCTCAGAGATGTTGAAAACAGGACATGAAGATTTGTAATCACTACACATATCATAAACAGTTCAGCCTAATCTAAGCATATACATCATTATTATCAAAGTGACTCAAGGCTGGGTGGTTTAGGTCGGAACATCTTGAACTCACTCTAATATGACTGTCTAACTAACATGTCAATGTATTAGATGAATTAACCTTAGCATCAAATATTTAATTTACATTAGCATTAAAGATATTAAAGATTTCTATAACAGCACGTCTGACAAAGAAGTGGTACACATTAAAAATAAGAGTTGCTTTGGATGAGCTGTGGATGTGTGAATATGAGAGAACGTTAGATTGTATATGTTTATGAATGAATGTATGAATTATAGATTTTAGATTGTGTTTGAAGGAAGTGACCCCATGAAATAGCTTTTTGTGATTTAAATTATAGTCTCCTTTGCCATATACATCTAATCTGTATTTTTCATTATTTAAAACCAACCTGCTCAGGGAGGACTACAGGTGGAAATTAGCATTCATGCTATAACCTGGCACCAGCATCTCTCCTCTGACTTTTGTCTTGGATAATGTATTGTTGTGCGCTGTCCCTGTACAAATAAATGCATACCATACCATACCATAGAGCACTTTAAAACCTAAAGTGTCTGTACAAGTGAGTCTTTAACCTGGTCTTAAAAAGAGACAGGTCAGAGACAACACGCAGACTGACAGTTTAGGAGCAGCAACAGCAAAGGAACGATGTGTGAGGCCAGAGGGCTATCCACTCTGCCATCAAATAATAATACAAAATACCCAAAACGTCTGAAGAAACAAAGTGTGCAAGATCTGACTGAATGTGCATTATTATGTTGCATTAAGCTCAGGCAGTGAACAGTGACATGTGAGTGATTTTTTTCTGGAATGGTGAAGACATCTCTTGAAGAAAACAACAATAAACAACAACTAAACACACTCATTCATGTTGTTGGTTTGTGGATTGACTGTCCTGTGAAGCGTTCCTCCGACCGTCGACTGAAATAACATCGGCCTGTGGAATGTTGTGATGCCGCATGAACCGAACCTGTGAAGAGACTCGTTTGTGCCTCAGTCATTAACAGCTCGACTCGTCACTTTTGCTTTGGCGTAGAGATCAGGAAGTGACGTCAGAAAAGCAACGGTCAGGGTTCGTACAGATTTTAACTTACGGTTTTCCATAACTTTTCAATGACTTTTCCAAAACAAATTCCAACATTTCTATGACCTTGTATTGACACACTTCAAACCAATTATTTGTTTTCAGTAGGGCTGGACAATTAATGGAGAAATTGAATCGAAACGTCAATTATTTGGTTGTATGCTTCGAAACAAAAGATCAAAAACCAATACTGTGTCAGAAAAAATGTGTGATTTGAAGCAAAAGTCAAACTTTAAGACAGAATGTTGATCTACAATTTCAAAAAAATGTAATAAATGATGAGACATATTGAAAGTTTCTTTTGTTTTTGAAAAGGTTGAACAAAATCGAATGAAAAATCAAGAGCAATATGAGGAGAAAAATGTTGATTATAGTTTTCCTAGATCGCCCAGCCCTCGTTTTCAGTAACTAGTTCATTAAATTAAATGCAATAATTTAGTTTCAAACCATTTTTTTTTACAAATGTGAAAAGGATGTCAAAACATTTTGTTGCGAATTTATAAATGTAATAAAATCACCGCAACACATTCAATTTTTTTTTTATGGCCGCATTTTTAATGTCTTTTTCTCTGTCTGAGCTAAACAAAAGCCGAATTGTGTTGTATTAAACCATCTTCCATTTCCAACTCAAAATAATTTTCCAAAACTTTTCCAAAACCAGTAGAATTCCAAAACTTATCCAGGGCCTGGAAATAAGAATTACATTTTCCATGACTTTTCGAGGTTTTCCATGACTGTACGAACCCTGAACGGTTACCATGGAAATTATGGCAAAAGCACCGTGTTTGCTGCAAGTTTGCGAAACTTAGAAATACATTATGGACTAAAAATGACTTAAGAGAATAAACTTGAAACATTTTGAGATTATTTTCTGAAGTTTTTGAGAATAAAGTTGAAGTTTTAAAAAGTTGTATTTGTGTGACAATAAAGTGACAAACTTATGAGAATAAAAGAAAAAATGTCAGATTTTGTGAAGCCACTGACAAGCTTCATACAAAGGCTTTGCTTTTTCTCTCATAATGTATTTGCCTTTATTCACATAACTGTTATATTCTCGGAAAAAATACAACTTTTATGGCTTTGACTTTATTCTCACAAAAATCTGACATTTTTTTCTCGAATTTTTACAACATTATTCTCAGAATTTTGTCACTTTATTGTCACACAAATACATCTTTTTAAAACTTCAACATTATTCTCAAAAACTTACAAGTTTTATTTTAATTCATTCATTCATTCATTCATTTTTATATTTATAGTTGTTTTTTTATTTACATTATTTCCAAATTTATTTTTTATTTATTTATTTTTGTGTTTATTAATTTTCATTTGCTTCTATTCTTTTATTTAATTATTCGTAATAAAGTCATTCTTAGTCCTCCTTAACACCACAATGTAAAAAAGTAAACAAGACAACTGAAGAACAATCAAATAAACTAGTGGCTCAACACTGGTAAATGTTTCTATCAGAATACGCTTTAATCAAGGTCATTTTCTATATTTATCCATTTAAACTCTTCACTGGTTTGACGTTAGACCGGCTGAACTTTGCCTTCTGTCATTTAAAGTTAATTAGAGCTAGAATGTGCAGCTGACTTTTGCTTTTATATCAGAACATCAGACACAAACACATTCTGATCTGAACGCAGCACCAAAAGTGAGAGAAGCCGTTGTATTAAACTAAAATCTCATCAGCACTTCACATATTTGGAGTAAATACATAATAAATGAGTAATGACTGTGTCCAAAAGCTAATTAATGAATCTAATTATGGAACCGCTGTAGTAAATATTTAATGTCTGCACACAAATTCTGATCAAAAGAAAAAACACAATACAGTGCGACAGTTGGAGCTTGAGTCACCAGTATTTATTAGATCACAGGAAGTTAAGTTCTTGGACTTTTCCATTAGAATCATACACATCATAAACAGATTTGATTTTCTTACTGAGTCAGTTACAAAAAGAGTGACTTTTGTTTGATTCAAGAGAACGGAGAGATTATTTTTGTAACACGTCACGTTTATAAAAGTGATTATTACATTAAGATTAAATGAACAAACTAATTATTTTAGAGTTTTCTTTTGAAATAGTCATCGCCGTGAATAGAAAAGTTAAATGATACGAGATAAAAGTCTAAAGTGCTTCATGTTGATGTAGGGTTGTGCAATTTAAATTTCAGTTATGATTATTTCCAGGAACAAAAACTGGGTAGTAAAGTAATCATGATTAATAATCATAATTCAGAAGTATGTCCCAGACAGTTTCTTTACAATTGTAAAATACATTTACAACAGTCTATTTCAGTGAGGCCTGTCACCCATTTACTTTTATCTCTTCACTCTCTGCATTTAAGGACTAAAGTTTTGATTTCAGTTATGATTTAAACCATAGTGATTATTGTTTTCATCATAAAGGAGCAGCCCTGTGTCCACACTGGGGCAGGTGTAGTTTTAGATCAGGACATGACAGGAGCAGAGTGTGTGTTTATAACAGTGTTATTACAGTCTGGTGTTCAGCTGCTCTGTGCTAGGCCTGTGTGTTCTGTCTGTTCACTGTGTGAGTCCATCTCTCTGCTGTGTTCAGGTCTGATGTTTAGGGGCCCTGGGGGCATCTCCAGGAGCCCCGGGACACAGCGGTGGCTCTTGTACGTGCCCAGGTGTCTGAAGCTGCGGCCGCACTGTTGGCAGCAGTACGGCGTGGCCCCGCTGTGAATCCTCTGGTGAGTGTATAAGTTTCCCAGCTCTTTGAAGCGCCGGCCGCACTGAGGACAGGCGTAAGGACTTTCTCCTGTGTGCACGCGCTGGTGCCTCTTCAGCCCTGAGAGCACAGAGAAGCCTTTCCCACACTGAGGACAGGGGAAGGGGCTCTCATTCCCACTGTGCACCAGTCTGTGACTCTTGAGCCGGGCTGCGTGTCTGAAACGCTCCCCACACTCTGGACACACAAACGGCTTCTCTCCGGTGTGAATGCGCTGGTGCTGCCGCAGGTTTCCCAGGTAGTTAAAGCAGCGTCCACACTCTCCACACTGATAACCCCCCTCGATCCTCAGCTCCTTCTTCACACCAAAGCACCGCCGCTGGGGCTTAGCTGCCTCTGGAGCAGGACCAGCCTCACTCTGAGCGCTGGACTCCAGGTTTACATCTGTGCCATTGTCTGCTGATGTCGTTGCTTCTCCTGCTGCTGTTGTTGGGGTCTGCAGGGCCTCCAGAGCCTGAGCCTCCACTGAATCTGGATGTATAAGCTTAATGTGCTCCTCCAGGAACGCAGGTCCAGGACAAAAGGTCCCACAGAGAGAGCAGATGAAGGAGTGAGTGTGGAAGGCACGTACTGCAAACACAACACACAAATACATTAGACTGTGCATAGTTAGATACATTAAACATAAGGATGTGTAGTTTCACCTGAGTCCTGTCTGCTCATGCTGCTCTGCACAGGCTCCTGAGGTTCTCCTGGAGAACTGGAATGCTCCAGGGAGAATTCTGGCTGTTGCTCATTCAACAGTGGCTCCTGGGTCAGACTGTTTTGGTCCCTGTCGTTGCCCTCTGCTGTCTGCTCATCCTCACACTCAGGGTCCTTCAGAGCTGCACACAAAGGTCACATCTTACAGCACTAACCACCGGAGAGATTTAGGACAGACCTGTGACAAGGACGTTACCTTTGAGGTCAGAGGAGTAGTCCACCGGGGCGATCCACTCATACTCATACATGCGCTTACTCCCGGAGGGCAGCATGCTGAACAGGTCCTCTGCGGTGGTCTCGGGCTCCTCCTGACCCGAGTCTGTGCCTGGCAGCCCGGGGTCGGACCACATGCTGAGGGACTGGCTCTGCTCTGTCTCCATGTCTCCAGATCCTCGAGAGTTCTTGTCCTTCATCAGATAGTCACAAATGGCGTCTATGTTCTCCTTTTTGATCCCGGGAAGCGCCTTGGTTCTCCTGGCTTCAGTGCCGTTGCTGTTCTTGGAGCTTGGTTCTAGAGCTGGGCAATATATCGAATTTTAGATAATATCATGATAGTTGCTTTGAAGATATGAAAAAACTGAATATTGAGTATATCCTTTTTATCAAAAAAGGCTTCACACATAGTTGATACAAATGAAGAAAATTACAACATTGTAAAAGATCAAATAAGTGTAAAAGGTGATATTTCATTTGTGTCTTCTTTATTAGATAGAAAGCCCATTGCAAATTTATTCAGAATTGGGCCATTGAGACACTCACTAATTTTGAGAATTGGCTGTGCACAGAAGTCAGTTGGCTTATTTATTTTTAAAAATGCTAACTTCCTGCTGGCATGTTCATTTCCTGTTTAGTTCATTTCTATGGGGCTTCACTATTTCAGTCTAAAATAAAGAAATACTGTAAGATCAGACAGTGAACAGTGAGTTGTTAGTGTTTTTCTCTCACATGTTAAATACTTTACAAACGAGGAGAATATTTCACCAGAGAACCAAAGTGTGTTTATAAAAGATGTGTTTATATGTCAATGCTAATGCTAGCTTCTGTGCACAGGGTCAATTGAGACCTTTTAGTCAACTAACTGATTGATAGTAAGTCCTATAAATGTCTTTAGTCAACTACAGCCTAATTTTTCTAATCACAAAGCTTCAAATAACACATTTAAGTATGTGTTTGAACATTTTCTGGTTGGTAATAGATAATATCGTCTGAATAGTGTAATCCAGATGTGCCAAAAAATTACCGAGATCCATTTTTGTCAATATCGCCCTCCAGCCCTACCTGGTTCTTGTTTGACGTGCTCTCCGGAGGGTTCTGC
Organism: Mugilogobius chulae; assembly: GCA_038363315.1. Classification (NCBI taxonomy): domain Eukaryota; kingdom Metazoa; phylum Chordata; class Actinopteri; order Gobiiformes; family Gobiidae; genus Mugilogobius; species Mugilogobius chulae. Next base: position 33,853,396 of record CM076404.1, read on the forward strand.
TGGGGCTGTCCCGGGCGCAGTAGTGTCCCTCTGTCCCGTCCCCAGCCGCGCCTTTAGCACCTCGACCTCCTCGCTCTTCTGCCTCAGCTCCATCTTCAGCACTCTTATCCGGATAGACACCATCTGCCGGATCTCTGACAGCGCCGTGTCCAGGACCATGGTGATGTTTCGGCCCAAGTGCTCCGTGATGTCGCTGACCGAGCACAGCAGCTCCTCGTCGGGCTCCAGAGGGTCTCCTCCTCGGTGCGGCCCACGGACCCGGGAGGAAGCTCCATGGGCTCCGGGCACAGGCTGCTGTCAACCAAGCTTAGATTTCTTTTGCGGATCATGGACTCTTTTTGCACCGCTAGTGTGTTTTGTGCAGACTTTTGTGCGCTCGCTACACAACGGGCTAATAATTAAAGAGAGGCACTTTCACCGGAAGCGCCTGGTGGACTCTTTCAAAGTAAAGCAGTTGTAAGAACGATTAAACACAACGCAGCGTATTCACACGACTGAAAACTCTTGTTTTGAAATCAACCTGAAGGTGAAACGGGAAGGAGTCCTTGACGTGGCAATGCGTCTTCGTCAACACTGGAGAGCAGCAAAGAGTCCAACACATCAGCCTGAAAGGTTGGTTTTGTCACAAGTAAATTAATCACATTAATATTAAACTAATTTATGCGCACAATATGGAATATCTTAAGAGATATTGAAGCTTTTTACTTACTGTAATAAAGCCCTTCAACAAAGTAAAGGCCACAGACACATACAGTGTTGGGTAAGTTACTGTAAGATTGTAATACATTATATTTTACTAGTTACGGGGATAAAAATGTATTACATTTGTATTACAATATTACTCACTCAAAAATGAAACTGAGCTACACTACACTCTTGTAAATAATAATAAATTACAGTTCATCTCTAGTCTGTTTTTTGCTATTCACTCGTTGTCCCCTGTCCCATTCCCCTCGGGGAGTGTAACTGTTTCAGATCGTTGCTGTTACTGTGACGTGGGCCGGACCACTGATGCTTGGACCTCCGCCCCACCTTCCTCTCCAGGATTGGCCTGTCCTGGTCCTGCTAGACGAGTCGTTTCCCTCTGCTTATGGACTCTGGCTCCACAAACATAAACTCTATAACTTTGCCTTAGTTACATCTACAGCCTGTCCGTCCATGGGAGTGGATCCCTTCTTCACTGTGGTTCTCCTCGAGGTTTCTCTTTTTCCCTTAGGGTTTTTTTGAGTTTTTCCTTGCCTAAAAGGAGGGTCTAAGGACAGGGGATGGTCTGGACAATCATTCATCTGCTCTACTAATAATCTGCTTTGACATGCTTGATCAAATGTTTCATTGAATATGTATTGTTTTATTTTGATTTCCTTTGCTAAAATTAATAATCTTGGGAAGTCCTCAGAGACGACTGTTGTTGGGATTTTGGTCTATACAAAAATAAATTGATTTGATTTGATTTGATTTGATTACAGTCAGTGTTGGGTAAGTTACTTTAAAATTGTAATACATTATATATTATAGTTACAGAGAGAAAAATGTAATACAATTGTATTACAATATTTCTGTCTCAAAAATGTAACTGAGTTACACTACTGTGAGTTACTTTGAGCTAATTACACAGTTGTTAAGACCTTGTACAACACTAATCCTGTTACATTTACACTTGATCACTGATTAATTTATGGAAATGTGACGTAACAACACATTTTCCTCATAATAAATGATTCACCTTTAAGCCAACAGACAGTATGTTAGTGTCGTTTTCAATAAAAAGTAACTTGAGTTACTCAGATTGTAACTAGTAATATATTGTCAACATTTTATAAGTAATGAGTTACACTACTAGTTACTGAAAAGTGGAATATATTACAGTAACTAGTTACTTTTGTAATCAGTTACTCCCAACACTGACTACTGGGAGTTACTTTGAGGTGATCACATATTTTTAGAGACATTGTACAATACTAGTCCTGTCACGTTTACACTTGATTACTGAATAATTTATAGAATTGTGATGTTACAACACCTTTTCCTTGTAATATTTTATTCACCTTTAAAGGTGCACTGCGTAACTTTATGGCCAAAAAAACTTGAATAAATGCATATTTTTGTTAATTAGATGATTTTGTTACACTAAATAATTAATAAAAATATGTGTCTAACGAGTCTAATATTTGGCCTGGAAGAGCCCGAACGCGTTTGTTTCCACAAAAAAAGTGGTTTCTTTAGCTGATTTTTTGTTGTTGTTTTTTTTTTATATTTATCTATCTATATACCAAGGCTGTGTCCGACATACATGAGGTAGCCTAGACGGGGCACCCTTCTTTCCCCCCTTCCTCCCTCTGGTCCCATGTTCTGAGATCGTGTGACTTGTGTGTTTTGTATATGTTTGTGTTGTAGAGACCTTTTTATTATATCATTGTTCCAGAATCCTTTTTAGTTTTTTTTTTATTATTTACCATCTCGGTTATGGAGACCACACTCGTCCCGGCATCCATCCACCCACCCGCCCATGAGCAAGAGAACCCAAACGAAAGCCACCAGGAAACACTTCTGAAGAGCCACAAGGGACGACCAACCAGACCCAGAGAGCGACCCAGACCACCATCCACCCCAGGACTCCCTCCCAGTTATACCACAGGGCACAACTGCACGTCCCCCCCCAGGGCCGGCCCCCCTCTTGCACCCCTGCCCTCTCTGACAGTGTTGGGTAAGTTACTCTAAAACTGTAATACATTATATATTACTAGTTACAGGGAGAAAAATGTAATACATTGTATTACAATATTACTGTCTCAGAAATGTAACTGAGTTACACTACTTGAGTTACTTTGAGTTACTTTGAGGTAATCACACATTTGTTAAGACATTGCACAACACTAATCCTGTCACATTTACACTTGTTTACTGATTAATTTATGGAAATGTGACGTCACAACACATTTTCCTCATAATATTTGATTTACCTTTAAGCAACAGACAGTATTTTAGTGGTGTTTTGGTCCTTATGTGTCATTTTCAATAGAATATAAAAGCAATTAATTTATATAAAAGTAACTTGAGTTACTCAGATTGTAACTGTAATATATTATCAACATTTTTACAAGTAATGAGTTACACTACTGAGTTACTGAAAAGTGGAATATATTACAGTAACTAGTTACAAAAGTAACTAGTTACTCCCAACACTGCTCTCTGATTATATTTATTATCTCCATTTAGAATGACCCAAAGTATAGTTTTAACTTAGTTTTTAACTAAAAGGTTGTATGGAGGATTTTTCAAATCCAACAACTGTTTGTTGTTTTTCAAACGATGCGTTTCCTCCAGGGCCACGCCCTTCAGTGCTAACTGGGCCAATGAGTTACTTAGGAACACTGAGGGTTTGCTTGACAGGATAACAGGCCAGTAGATAACGAGGTACCTCGTTATCTATTGGTCATCGTTTTACTGGATTATCATGTCCACAGTTGATATATTTTTATAATTATTTTTTTGTTTAGCATAAGTACAAGGCTGTTACAAATCTATGCAACTGTTTTTGACCAAGACTGATAACAAACAATTTTTGACTTTAACTAATTTTACTGAATTCTGAAGATGACTTTTAGGTCTTGTTTTTCTCAGTTTGAAGGTCACATACAAACTCAAGATTCAGTAGAGTTGTGGTTGTTTATGTTTATCATGAGTCTTTGGCTGCATTTTGAGCTCTTCCAGGAGAAAATGTCCTTTCTCACCACTGACTCTCATGCTTTTTTGCCACTCAGTCCTAACATTCAGAATGCTGTGTTGTCACCTGCATAACTCCTGTGGCACCAAGCAGTACAAAACAGGGCGACACATACTGTAAATTATGATACATTAAATCAAGTGGAATCCAGCAGAAAAAATGACTCTAATTGACAAATAAACAGAAACTCTCATTTAAATTTTTTTTTTTTCTTATACAAAAACATGAATCTAAAATACATCATGTTACTAATTATTCTACATTTAAGCTGCCATCAAACTGAGATTACATAAAGAATGAACTCAGAAATGCATCTTATGATGTCATTTATAAAATAATAAATAATAACAATTTGTTTTGGTGAAAATACCCATAAATGAAAGGCCTGAATCAAGGTTTCTTTTTTCTTTTTTTTGCAACAGTGCTGAAAAAGAAATAAAACAACATGTTAAAACATTTCTCTGCACAGTCGATAGATACAATGTGAATGTGAATGTGGATTAAGTGAAGATGCGTTAAAATTAGGTCAATCTGAAATCAAAACATTTCTGTGTTGCCGTCGTGTAGATCTTGTCCAATGTTTCCTTTTCTAAAGTATCTACAGTATATGTATACAATATTCACAATCTGTTAGATCATTTCTGATCAGAAGTGCAGAGTCTCACCTGGTGCCTGGATTTGCTCTCTTTTTTCTATTCCTTTTTTTTGTTGCGAAGCAAGAGGTATTCTATGGCTGCATTCCTGTGTACATTGTCAGTTCTCTTCCTTGAAATGAGCCCCTCCTTATACCTATCACATAGAGAACAAAACCATTAGTTAGCAGGTGGCTTCAAAAGGTCACCTGCACAGTCAGATGGGGAAGATTGGCAAAAATTAATAAAAAATATACTATTTTGCCCATTTATGCCAATAATCGTAATGCCTAGCATGTTGTGTAAGTTTTGTTCAAAACGTGCAATTAAACACGTATGTGCAAAAACATCACCTCAAAATTAATGTCCACCTGTTCTTTTTTTTTTTAGTTTCTTTTTTTTTCTATTGTCACAGTGGAGGCCTGTCATACATCTTCTGGAAGACTGTTCCAGATCTTAGTTGCATAAAACTGAAACGCCAATTCTCCGTGTTTAGTCCTGACTCTGGTCCGTGTTTAGTCCTGACTCTGGTCCATGTTTAGTCCTGACTCAGGGCACCAGCAGGAGGCCGGTCCCTGAGGTTCTCAGAGTGTGAGATGGTTCATAAGGCACTAACATTTCAGTAATGTACTTTGGTGCTAGTCCATGGAGAGACTTAAACACAAGCAGAGCTGTTTTAAAGTCTATTCTCTGAGCCACTGAAGCCAGTACAAAGACCTAAGCACAGGACTAATGTGATAATACTTCCTGGTTCTGGTCAGGACTCAAGCAGCAGCGTTCTGGATGTACTGCAGCTGTTTTATAGCTCGTTTGGATTGGCCGGTGAGCAGGCCGTTACAATAGTCTAACCTCCTGGAGACAAATGCATGGATAAGTCTCTCCAAGTCAGAGAGAGAGAGACTGAATGTGACTGCTGACACTTTCTCTTTGTTTCTGTGGGCCAAAGATCCGAGTTAAGCTGGAGAAAGTTGTTTTGCATCCACACACTGATCTGTTGGATGCAGTGACAGAGTGAATCCACCGGTTCATACTCACCTGCTGTCAGTGACACATAGAGTGTCGCTGAGTGACACTGAGTTTCGTCTACATAGTTGTGATAGCACACATTATTATTGCGTATTAACTGACCTAATGGCAACATGTAGAGATTGAACAGAATTGGTCCCAAAATTGACCCCTGGGGAACACCAAAGGTCAAGGCCATGTGTTCAGACATACAATTTCCGATTTCAACAAAATACTTCGTGTCTTCTAAATAGGACTTGAACCACTTCAGGGCAGAGCCAGAGATGCCCACCCAGTCCTCTAGTTTGTGTAAAAGGATGTTATGGTCGACAGTGTCAAAAGCAGCACTCAGATCTAACAGAATTAGGACAGAGACTTTGCCAGCGTCAGTGTTCATCCGGATGTCATTTGTTACTTTGATAAGAGCAGTTTCTGTGCTGTGGTGGGGTCTGAAACCTGACTGGAAAACATCAAATGTATTGTTTATTAGGATAAAGTCAGTAAGTTGATGATAAACAGCCTTTTCAAGAACTTTTCCCAGAAACGGCAAATTTGAAATACGTAGGTCGGTAATTGTTCATTACTGTGGCATCAAGACTGCTCTTCTTCAGGAGAGGCTATTTTTCTATTTATCTATTTATCTATCTATCTATCTATCTATCTATCTATCTATCTATCTATCTATCTATCTATCTATCTATCTATACAGATATCATTTTGCTGTAATTTATTCACATAAATTTAAGAAAGAACTGCATTACAAGTTTTTCATCTGTTTTAAGCAGAAAAGATCAGGGTATTTTATGTGTAAAAATTTCCAAAACTGCACATTTTCAGTGAAGCCAAATTTGACAAATGAAAGAGCCAGTTTCACATTTATCTAATTTTTGTTCACATTTAGTTGCAAAGATTTTTATAAAGAAGATATTTTGATTATTTTATTTGGTTCTTAATCTGACCAAAAATACCCTCAAAATCTTGCTCAGACACAGCAGCGCAGAGGTTAGTGCTCTGGCCTCATATTAAGAAGGTCCTTGGTTCAACTCCCAGTCGGCCTGAGGTTTTTCTTCTGTGGAGTTTGCATGTTCTCCCTGTGTCTATGTAGACATATTCACACTTTTTTAGTTCCTGCTCTGGGGAAGGTACTTTTCAGTCAAACCAGAAATCTTTTGATGACAAACACATTTAAAACATTAACCTTGTTGGAAACATGTTTTATACGTTTTCACATTTAGACACACTTTATTTATCTTTTTAGAAAAACTATTTAATAGCCGTAAATCACGAATATACTGTAGTTATTTCATTTGTAAATAGTAGCCTAACTACTAACAGTGCATACCGGTAATTTTGTTTGTGTTATTGTTAATTTCAGTGTTGTTTTTAGGTTTTGTAAATCATAGTTTTATGTGGAATTGAAAAAGACAACTTTCACAAACTGCTGCTGTGTGAACACAAACATGAGGACCGGGTAGTTCTTCTGACTAAACAGGGACTGGAGGAATGTTAGACTAGTTCTTGGTACTTTCATGTGTGAAAATGCCTTTTCACAAACTTGAGGGAATCCATCTGAGGGAATCTCAAAGGTTTCAACTTAAAATCTTACTTTTGTAAGTATTCCTCTTGAGACTCATACAATTGTTTACGAGTGAGTTTTGAATGTTTTCCAAATCCGAGAGGCTCTGCTCCTTCACTATAAATCTTCAATTCCTTCACAACCTCCGGGAAAAGGCTTACAAACTCAGCCATATTTTTCTAAAAAAAAGAAAAAGAAAAAAAAAGACATTTCATTAAGTGTTAGAAAGACATTACCTGCCTGCAATACAAATCTCACACATTTAAAAATACATTAAACCAATCAAATTTTAATGGTTAAAGTAGCAAAAACAAAAATATAAAATATCCATAGTCCAGTTTACACACAAGTAGTGTAGTGAAAACAATGAATGAAAAATGAGATGAAAATGTGCCTTTGACCTAAGATAGTATTTGAGGTATTGCAGTGAGTGTTATGTTGTTTCAATGATGAAGTACTTACATCATTCTGCAGAAGAGAGACAGTGCTTTCGTATTGTGTAATCAGCTCTTGTTGTTTAGACGCAGCAGATTTCTTGACTCCAGGTGTTTTGTCTTCACCTTTGGGAGACTTTTCACCGAGTTATTGGCCTGGGTGGATGAAGACGGGCCAGGCTGATTGACGACTTCCTTTTAAAAATATACACAAAAACATACATGAACTAAAAAATAATAATTAACACAAGGTAAAGGCCTGAATAGTGTGGTCAACTGTATCGAAGGCAGCGCTTAGATCCAGTAGAACCAAGACTGTCACCTTTAGAATCATAATTTACTTTAAAATCTTTGTCAAGGTGTGTCTCTGTTGTTTGGTTTACCCTAAAACCAGTTTAAAAGACAAGTGGTGGGCCTCACTGAGGAGAAAACTTTATCAAGCATCTCAGCATTAACCAGGACAAAACTGTCCAGTGCTTCCTCTGGTAAAGATAAATAATCAGATGTGTTAAAAACAGTAGTTTGAGAAGATAAAATGTCACATCTGATTTGTTTATCTTTCCTCTGAAGTGGTCTGCAAACTGCTCACAAAGAGAATCAGTGGGAGGGAGTTTGAGACTGTTAACTGTGTCACGTGCTGAGTAAAATCCATGTAATTAAGAACGTCTAAATATTCAGTTGCAATTGGATCTACACATCTATGTGTAAATTAAAATCACCATGTTTTTCTTATGAACCGACCTCTGTTGTATTCATACCTTAACAGTTTCGGCTGCACACTGTAGCCTTCTTCAGAAGTGTCACTTGATGTTCCTGTGACGTGTCTGGTCTGCTGTTTGTTTTTTGTTTTTTTCAGACACATCACAGGAAAACCAAGTGACACTTTTCAAGAAACTCCTAAGGCCAAAAAGTTAAACTGACTTAAATCTTTATGTTGATATAACTTAACAATATGAGTCAAAAACTTCAATTGAAACTTTTAACTTTTAAAGAGAGAGACAGGGGAGAAAGAGAGAGAGAGAAAGACAGGAGAGAAAGAGAGTAGAGAAAGAGAGAGAGAGAGGGAGAGAGAGAGAGAAAGAGAGAGAGCCAGGAGAGGAGAGAAGAGAGACAAGAGAGAAAGACTTTGACTTTACCAAAACATTTATTTAACATTTCATTCTTTCAGACAAAACAATAATAATTTGTATGGCCAAGCTTTGCCTGGCCATACGACTCTATGCTGGGCCGCACAGGTTTTTCGTCCAAAAATAAACCTTTCTGCTGTAAAGACCAGCCCTAGTCCTCCACCAACCTCCTAGGAGCCTGAAGAGGGGAGAGAGCCGAGGACAGGTCAGCCACGGGTGTTCAAACGTTTCCTCCTCTGGACAGTAGGGGCAGTGGCTGTCAGATCTGGGGTCAAAGCGGGCCACATGTCTGTTCGTGGCCACAGCCCCGTGCACCACTCTCCACTGGAGATCCGCACAGCGTTTCTCTATCGGGGGTGGTACAGGGACCTCCAGCTGTCTCGTGGGGATGACCCCTGGGCCAACAAAACTGACCACCTGGACTCCAGAACACCCTCCAACGTAGTTCTGTGTCGGACCTTGACGGTGATGAGGTAGAAGGCCTTTTTGGACACAGTTGCTAGTTCTGCTAGAACAGGTGTAGAGAAGGACAGCAGGGAGCCCTCAACATCTTTTCTTCCACCAGCAGGATGGATCTTGAAGCGAGGGAAGACTGGGGGGACAGTGGATGAAGCACAAGACACCAGGCTCTGCCCCTCCCTGAAACCAGATGGAAGCCCCTGCCTCACTTCCTCTCTCTCCAGCACTCTCTCCGATCTGATGCCAGTCTCTCTGCTCAGCTGAGGCGCACTTTTCCAGCTCCTCCCACACCTCAGGTTGGCCAAACTGGTGAGCTTGGCTGAAACAAACGCTTGCCCTATATTGTCAAAGTTCAGCAGTTGGCTTCTGACCAGAGGTTGTAGTGCAGCGGCTCCTCTGCCCCTCGGTCATACAGCTGGTCCCTGGTAAGAGTCAATACTGAACGCCACACCTTCAGCACCGACTGGTAGAAAGCAGAGGTGCTGCTGAGGTTAATTCCTTTTAAATCCAGTAGAAATAGGTGCTTGAAGTACCCCAGACTGCCAACACCACGAAACAGGGCAGCTGTCCATAACTGGCTCTGTCCATACAAGAGTCGCTGAACCTTTTACAGTCGGAGGGTCGCCACTCTACTGGAAATGTCCACCACCTGATGTTTCAAAGTTCGTATGTCCTCTGCATCTGTGATGACCTCCTCCCACCTTCAGCAGCACTGTAGCTCCAGAGTACAACAGTCTGATCCATGACATAAAAGTCCTCGGAAATCCAAAAGCCGTTAAAGTGGTCGATAGATAAAAGTCCCAAGTCCAAATTCTGCAATCTTGCAAGGTCAATACTGTCTCTGATGAGGAAACGATTTTCCATTATAGTCCATCCGGGAATACAGTAGGTTTGAGTAGAATGTATACGTGAGTCCAAGCAGTCCTTCAGCCTGTTAGCCAGTATTTGCCAGGATCTTGTAGTCCACAAAGAGAAGTGAAACTGGCCGCCAGTTTTTAAGAAGAGTCAAGTCCCCTTTTCGGGCAACAGAGCAAGGATGGCTCTTGTAGCTCTTGTACAGCTCACTGGAAGTTTCCCATGCTCCAGGCAATACGTCACCACCTGGTGCAGGTCCACCCTGATTAACAACCAAAACTTTTGATAAAAGTCTGAAGGAAGCCCATCGATACCTGGGGCCCGACCTGTGCTGAGTTCCCGCATTGCCTTTGTCAGCTCCTCCACCTGAACTGGGTTCATCAAGTATGTATGCTTGGTCAGTGTCCAGTTTGGGTAAGCCCTCAGTGATCTGGTTTTGACTATGCTTGTCACACTCATCAGCACTGAACATATCTGAGTAGAAAGCTATAGCCTCATCCCTTATTATTGTTTTGTCAGTTGTTACATCACCACTGCTCATTCTAAGGTGCTTATAACGTCCTGTTCTTTCGTTCTAGACTGAAGAAATAACGCGTGGGTACATCTATGTCACTCAGGGAAGTGATCCTAGATTTCAGAAGTGCCCCTTTGGCCCGTTCATTCATAAAAGTCCTTAAAGCTCCCTTTTTGTTCATCCATGTAGAAGCACTCCCTGTTCCTTTGACTGCTCCCTCCTCCAAGATGCTCACCTCCTTTTCTAACTGCTCTAATCGTCCCCTCTCTGTGGGCTGCATGTTTGCAGTATACTGTTGAAAAGCCCTTATTTGTGCCTTCCCTACCTCCACCACTTTAAAACAGACTCAAACTCCAGTTTCGTGAGCTCTTTCTCAAGAGAGAAAGAGAGAGAGGGGGAAGTCAGAGAGAAAGACAGGAGAGAAAGAGACAGGGGAGAGAGAGCGAGGCAGGAGAAAAAAAAGAGAACCACAAGAAAAAGAGAGAGAGAAAGACCGTAGAGAAAGAGTATAGAGAGAGGGAGAGAGAGAGACAGGAGAAAAAGAGAAGGAGAGAGACAGGTGAGAAAGAGAGAGAGGGGGAAAGACAGAGAGAACGAGACAGGGGAGAGAGAGAGAGAGAGAGAGAGAGAGAGAGACAGGAGAAAAAGAGAGAGAGAAACGTGAGAGAAAGAGAGAGAGAGAAAGACCAGAGAGAAAGAGTATAGAGAGAGAGAAAGAGAGGAGAGAGAGTAGAGAGAGAGAGAGATAAGAGAGCAAAAAAGAGCAAGAGGGGGGAGAGAGCAGGAGAAATTAATAAAGAGGTAGAATATCAGTCCACTTACATACATGAGTTTAATCAACATCAAACCCTAAGTTAAACTGTCTTGAATGAATATAAAAGGTCAGTTCATAAGAAAAAAACAACAGAAGTCCTAATGAATTTAATCAGTGCTCATTGGTCATTTTGATATAACTCTGACTCAAGCCTCTGATTGTTGATCCAGTTGGTTCTGTGCCGACTCCCGCAGGTGGCGTTGAAACTTATATTTATTTTATTATTAAAATGATTTGGTTTAGCCAACAAGTAAACAACTAAGAAAAAAAGAGAATATCCCTTGAATCCCACATTATAATAAATAATCAAAAGTGTTTCTTACATTGTTTTTCTTCGCCGGCTGTGTTGCTTTTTCTGAAACAAAGAATACACGAAAAATAAGAACCAAGAAGCTTAAATATATTCTCCTTTCACTTGCTTGTGTAAGTCATTAAAAATGATGACAATATATTTCCATTTGAGTCGTCTACCCTAAGCTACTTGCACATAACTGCATTAATATTCTATCACAATGAGGAATTTTCTTCCGGAACCAGGGCAATCTTCCACTGTCGAGTTTCATTTATTCTGTCATATAGCACTGTGCTTACCTAAGAAAATCATTCATTAACCTGACACACGGGTCATAAGCCTACCACGCAGGTTTAATAGCCTACATTATACATCCTGTTTTTCTTACCCAGTTTGTTCGCCTCTTCGTTGCAGCCGATAGCCCGCAGGGTCTGAGAGGTCCTACGCAGAGCTCCCGCCTTTTCACACTGAGACACTAGCAGCTTCGCAATTTCTTCCCGGGTTTTGTTTTCCACCTCTGAGCATTTGATTTTCGGCTCCTCCTCAATGACAGTCAGTCTCCAACAAAACTTTTCGAACGAAGCTAAATTCAGATCTGCAAGAATATCAGAGATTTCTGTTTCTATGTTTCTGGATGCCATTATGCCAGCTCTCTTCAGTCTGTGTTGTAGAAACGAAACCAAAGAAGAGACACACACAGGAGGAGAGAAGTGAGAGAGAAGGATGGGAGGGAAAGAGAGATGGGAGGGACAGAAAGGCAGAGATGACCACTTATTGACCAACTTTTAATCAACTTTTGTAACGTCTTTGGAGCTATTTATATTTATTTAACTTTAAAAGTGTTTATTTATTTAGCTAGTATTATTTGCTGGTTCACAATAGACACAGTACATGTGGTCACGTGATGGGATTGTTTGGACTTGGAGTGTACAAAGTGGAGAAGTTGCAGGCATAAGAAGGAGAAAGGAGGAATGGGGTTGGAGTGTGTGGTTTGAGTTAGCAACTGAAAGTTATACAAAGTGTGAGCCACAAATGTTTACAGTCAGTCCTCTGATGCTCGGCCTTGGACTGAAGCAGAGAGAGAGAGAAACAGAGACATTTGAGGGATAGAAAGACAGAGATTAACATAGATAGTGTTTTGGAAAAATTCATAAAAGTGATGAACGCATCTTGTTCATTGTGTAAGTGGCTGGTTTGTGCCGGTAACGGCAAGAGAAAGAGAGAAACATGGGTTTGGTGTTGCCTGGAAATCCAGACGATATATTAAAAATATATCGTCTGGCCAACGTGTCCCTGTTTCGGAGTTCTGTAGCTGTGATTGACAGATTCATTAGCCAATCAGAGACACGCATCTTCCGTTGTGTAAAATCCAACATGGCTGCTCCCGACAAAAAAATACATGAAAAAATATCACATGGAACTGAAAAACATCACGGATTTCTGCAGAATCAATGAGCGAAGCAAAAAACGATTTTAATGTGAGGTGAGTGAAGTTAGATTTCGGTCTAAATGACAGACGACCAATCAGCTCCTTTGTTTCATCTGCGTCACGCTAATAAACTAACCTAATAGCCCGGTACGATGTATATTTGATCTGAAATGCAGGTGGAGGGCGTGGCGACCAGACCCACTCACAGTTTGCTGAAGTGTGGGTTCTGGATCCCAGGCAAGGTTTGGTGTTCACTTAAAACCACTTATTAACCAACTTTTAATCAAATTCTGTAACGTCTCTGGAGTTATTTATATTTATTTAACTTTAAAAGTGTTTATTTATTTAGCTAGTATTAGCTATTCTTTGAGTCTGAATAAATACGTAATTTGCTGGTTCACATATTAAAGGAGACCTATTGTGTTTTTTCAAACATTTAGTAATAAACTAGTAATTCAGTAATTCATCTTTTGTTCATTATAAAACACTAAATTGATCTAAAACAGCTTGAAAATAGAAACAGTTCTATTGACTTCCTGTTCAAAACTGCAGAACTGATAAGCCCCGCCTCTTCATTTTAAAATGTAACTGTAAGAAGCAACAGATTTTAAATAACTAATAATTATTGTTGGAGAGTTGATATAAAATGGTGGAGGTGCAAGTCCATAAAGGATTTTGTATATTGTGCATGCAAATTTAAAGTATTTATAATTTTCAAAACTCAAAAGATTGTATGTTTTCAAGATAAAATAATGATGATATGAAATTGGTTTTCTAGCAAATATTTTTAACGATCTTTTGTATAGAGATTCTATAGAGATATAGAATTTGTATAGGTATAGAAAGAGGTATAGAGATTTTGTATAGAGATTTAAGAGTAGTGTCACTAGTGAGAGTCCAGTTGGTAAAACAATAATCTATATGTGAGAACGCCATGGCATGCAAAACATCCTTGCTCTCTCTGTTGACATAGAGAGTCTAACATGTTTGAAATTGCACTGACTGACTTTGATTATTTTAGAGATTTTTTGGACATGGTTCTTAAATGTGAGTGAGGAGTCGAGAATCACTCCAAGATACTTATATTCTTGAATCAATTCAAGCTTCTCATTTCCAAGAAAAACATTAAAATGTGTGGATTTGTTTTGTTGCTTAGAGAACATCATACACACAGTGGTATTTAAAAGAAGACATGATTTTGAGAGCCAGTCTTGGACTTGGATCATTGCTGATGTGAGGATGTGGCCAGCTTCTTGTGAAGTTTTTGCAGGTGTAAATATTACTGCATCATCAGCATACATTTGTATGTGAATGTTTTTGCACATCTCTGGTAGGTCATTAATGTATAATGAGAACAAGACTGGTCCAAGTATTGATCCTTGTGGAACTCCCACAGCGCACTCTTGATAAGGCGATTTGACACCGTTGACCACCACACATTGTTTTCTATTGGTAAGATATGATTTTATCCAGTTAATGACTTTTTTGGAGAAATTGAAGTGAGTTAATTTGGTTAATAAAATTTTGTGGTCAACAGTGTCAAAAGCCTTTTTTAGCTCCAGGAAAACTGCCCCAACACAACCTCCCTTATCCAAAAAACCCTTTGTTTATTCAAGAAATACACTGAGCAGATTCCGACGAATGGTGGCTACGAAATCCGAATTGCATTGAATGCAGAGGATTGTGACATAGCTTCAAGTGTTCAATTAATTCTGAGCACTTGAGCTCCAGCTGAAGACCAAAACAAGATTACTCAAACATGCATGAATCAATTCAAATATAACTGAGTAAACTGATGGTGAAGTGATGCCATTATACCAAGGTTAAAATCTTTGAATACTACAATTTACATAATAGGACCCCTTTAAAGGACAATATGATGCATTTATTTATTTAAAAAAGGATAAAAACTCACACACACACACCATTCGCACACACGTACAATGTCACAATTGTTTTCTGTTTTTGAACAAGAGTATGTTATTGGTAAAGGGTGAAAAACAGAATATTTAATTTGACTTAAAGTGAACCCTGACTATAACGACAAATATGGCTAAAATGCAAGTACATCTCATGTTTGTTCAAATAAACTACAAACAAATATAAAACTGCTTACTATGTTTATAAAATCTGCATTGTTTTGAGCTACTGGGCGCCGCCATATTGTGCATTCTGGGTTGATGACATCAAATGGTTGCTTTTGGTTGTTGCCATGGATACTCCTGTGGTTCGATCGGTGAACAGTTGAAACAAAAACACCACTGACAGTGTCCAGTTCTTGCCTCTTCCTCTTGATTATCTTCAGTTTTACAAAATTCCACATAATCGTTTTGTATTTGGCCAAATTTCAGCTCAAACTGAAAGGTTTTAACTGTTGAATTCATGTTGCTTAGTTCCCTGTTACCTTGACAACCACCAGAGGGCAGACAGACAACCATTTGACGTCACAGCCAGGACAAAATGGCAGCCATGTGATTTCTTTAAAACATGATTTTGATAAAACTACAAATACTTTCAAGGTTTTTGTTCTGAATTTATATAAGTGATGATATTATAAGTGTTTTAAGGTAAACATGTGATTGTAGCCAGGGTTCGCTTTAAGGTAATTGAGCAGTTGTTCCAATGACGTGGGTCTTTAAAATTAAGCTCCAGACGATTGGCTTTTAGTTTTAAAAATAAATTGCTCTGCACCTCGAAGAAGGCAGTTGCGAGCTGCTACGCGTGGAAAGCAGATCAGCTCATGTTTTTAAAGAAATAATATTTTAACAATGAAGTAGCCTACAATAAAGGCTTTTTAAACTTTTATTGTATGAAGAGTGCTTTGGGTTTGCCTTTCTGTAGCTTTGTGTTCTCAATTACCTTCAGACTTCACTAAATGTGAGATTTCCATGAGCATTTTTGGATTTGTCTTTTTTTTTTTTTTTTATGCTCTGCAGCCAGTTTCCTTTTTTATTTGAGGGACATAAAACAATAATTGTTCAGCTTGTCTTAATCTATGGAATCAAAAACATTTTTAGATAAAGTGGAAACTTACGGCGCTCCATTGTACTCACAAAAAATAAATATTTATATCGTCATTACAAGATAACAGTCAAAAGAAGATTGTGTTTTATTAAAATACCTGCAGATGACCGCTAGCTTCTCTCCGGTGGGTAAACAGCTCCACACACTGGCCATTTTTAGAACTGTAGCTTGAGTCCACAGACGCTAACACTAGTTTTATACTTTGTTTGTAGACTGTAAATGACCACAATGCAGTGAAAACCTCAAACATTTAATTCAACTTAACGAAAACCACAAGATAAATATTTATTTTTATGTGAGCACAATGGAGCACCGTAGAAACTAGTGACATTTGACAATGATGCATCTTGTAAAACAAACAGACTCTATTATAAATTATATCAAGTGGTCAAAGATTAGGTACTGCAGTATTTTGATAGATGATATTTGCATAATCCAATTGGCCTATTGGTAAAAGTAAAAGCGTTGAAATTCTTTTTCTAATTTTGTAATGTAAAACAATGAATACATGAGTACAGTGAAGACGATAAGATATTTTATATAATCGAATGCTTTCAAACAAGACGGAGTTATTTATTATGATCTACTTTTATCATAAGGTTTTTATCAGTTTAAGTAAAGAGTTACTGCTATCTAAACTATTTTTGTTATTATATAATAATATTTGATACAACTTCTTCATATTCAGAGATGAAGTTCATTACTTTAGTAATTCAACCTGGACAGACTCAAACAGACAAAAGGATGTGATTAATGAGAACATTTATTAATACAGGTTTGGTGCTTGGACCCTGGCAGGAAAACGAAGCATGTGATAAATGATTGGCTGATAGAGCAGGAGAATTCCCCCTGGAGCCTAGACACTGGTGGTGGTGAAGAGTGAAGATGGAGGTGGAGGGTTGTGAGATGAGATGAGGGGGGACAATCTGCTTCATGGGCTGTCAGCAAACTAAAGAATTCGACCTGCTCTTTTGAATTTAGCCCTGATGCTCTGATTGGCTGAAGGGAGCAGGGAGGAGATGAGAGCTGCATGCTGATTGGCTGAGCTGCCCAGAGCCAAGATGTGATTGGATACAGGATGACGTCAGAGGAGCTAGAAGAAGAGCTAGAAGAAGAATTGCAGGTCATCTGGATCTGCATCACACTGGCAGTGACCTGGAGACACAAAAGGAAAACTATGATCAAATAAAGCAGAGGACACATTTCAGAAAGGGTCCAAAATGTGCCGAAATATCATATAGGCCAGGCATGTCCAAACTGCTGGGCTAATTTCAGCCCTTGGACCAATTTATTTTGGCCCTCAGACTTCCTGCTAGATTGTCCTAAATTACAAAAAGTATAATTTTTAGTGTCAAATTTCAGCAATTCTTCTATCATAATAACAAACATGTTTTATAATCCTAAAATGAATGCTTAATGCCCTATTAAAAGTGTTACGGTTCATTAAAATGAGGTCAAATGCAAAATTTTGAATGATTAACTTCACAAACATGTTCTATATGGCAGTCCACAGTTCAAAATGTGGCTCACTTTGAAAAAAGTTTGGATACCCCTGATATGCCTTCATAGAAGATGGTAAAACATAATTCTGATCACTTTCCAACGTGACCGACCTAGTGTCTGATGACTGAAATAGTAGTTTATTGCCTCTGAAATGTGCCTAAACAGTGTCAAATGTTCCTAATTGTCATGTAGGCCTTTATAGAAGGTGGCAAAACATAATTTTGACCACTTTCCAAGTTGGTCGACCAAGCGGCCTACGAAGATCTCTATATTCAGGCACAAGACTGTTACTCAGCTAGGTCTACTTTTATGACAAAATGTTGTGTTTAATCAATACATATCCTGATATAAGAGTGACAGATAACTTGTAGCTCACAATTAGATATTTTTTGTCATCCTCATTGGTCTGTCTGTTCTGTAATCTTGAGCCGGCGCTGACAGAGGAACAGAAGAAGAGCAGGAAATGCTGAGTGTGTTCCTGGGATATTTGAGGAAAAGCCCACACAGAAAGAAAAGGCAACGTCACTACTTTTACTGACACTAAACAAACCTTCAGTCACGTTCTGAACCCAAATGAGGTCCGGAGGCATCTGAAAGGTCTCTAAAGCTTTTTGACTGAGTGGCCAAAGTATGAGAAGGACGCCTGATAAAAAGTGTCTCTTGGCTTTTTGGCCTCTCTTTTCTACAGTGTTTGTTTGGTAGAAATTTGGCAAATAGCTTCTCAAACTTTAGCTATAGCTTGGAGGTTTAGGACATTTTGATTGTATCGTTTTTCTGCTTTTCTGCCACTGTTTACGTGATTTTTTTCTTTTCACATGTCACGTAGAAACTCAATATTCAGCAGAAGTTGTGGATGTTTATTTTTATTATCAGTCAGTAGCTGATTTGTCCTAATTTTGTTGTGTTTTGATGCTTTTCACAAATAATAGGCCAATAATAATTTGCCTGCATTGACTCTCATTCACTTTTGCCACTCACTGTTGACATTAGAATGTTTTTTTCTGAAGTACGTTTTAAATAACTTTCCTCTTTAGGTCCACAAAAATTCGAGTCTCTCTCTCCTCTCCCCTTTGGACTCTCTCTCTCTTTCTCCTCTCTGTCCTTTCTCTTGCTTTCTCTCTCTCTCTGATTCCCGCACTATCTGTTTTTCATCACTTTTACGCTCTCTTCTTTCTTTCTCTCTCTCCTCTCTGTCTCTCTCTCTTTTCTCTCTTGCTCACAATCTTTGACTCTCTCTCCTCCCTTTCTTCTTTCTCCTTCTGCTTCTGTCTTTCCACTTATCTGTCTCTTTTCCCTGTCCCTCTCAGTTTTTCTTTCTCCATATCTTCTCTCTCTCTTACTCTCTTCTCTCTCTCTCCCTCTCTCTCTTTCTCTACCACCCCCCTCTCTCTCTCTCCCTCTCTCTTCTCTTCCTCCTCTCTCTCTCTTTCTCTCTCTCTCCCTCTCTTTCTCTCTCTCTCCCTTCGTATCTCTTTCTCCCTCTCTCTCTCTTTCTCCCCCCATCTCTCCCTCTCTCTCCTCACTCTTTCTCTCTCTGCCCTTCTCCATCTCTTCTCTCTCTCTTCCTATCCCCCCCCCATCCTTCTCTCTCCCTTTCTTTCTCTCTCTCTCTTCTCTTTGACCCCCCTCTCTCTCTACCGCGCTCTTTCTCTCTCTCTGTCCTCCGTCTTTTGTCTCTCTCCTTCACTCTCTCTTTCTCCCTCTCTCTCTCTCTCTCCTCTCTTTCGCTCCCTTTCGCTCCCTCTCTCTCTCTCTCTCTCTCTCTCTCTCTCTCTCTCTCTCTCTCTCTCCCTCTCTCTCCCTCTTCCTCTCTCCCCCCTTCTCTCTCTTTGGGACACAACCGGAGTATGTCCCAGGAGCCAGCTCTTTATCAGTAGATTTTGCGGCTGAAGTCACATGTTTGCGCAGTTTGGGCTCAAAGCGCTGCACGCGGCTGGAGTTTGACCCTCTTGTGACGGGACGGAGGAGTGACCGCGTGTAGTAGTGGCGTGTCTCTGTCCCCTCTGTCCCCACACACACAGTGCACCTCCGAGCGGGGACATGTCCACGGGCTCGCGCCGGGGCACGGGCAGCGGCCGCAGTAGGAGCTCTGCAGACGGGCGTGAGCAGCGGGAGCAGCCGGGCAGAAGCTCCAGGAGCGGGACCATGGGTGAGTGTTAAATATTAGCTTAAAGTGTTGTTTTTGTGCGCAGATCGTTCAGAATCATTAGCACAGACAGGACATAAACGTTTATAAAGGCGTTTAGCTTAAAGAGATGGCACATTATCAACTGGTTTAAAAAAGAGATTATGTTTGTAAAGTGTAAAAGAAAAAGAAAATCTAGCAAAATGTTGATGTTTTCAGATTTAGGCACCCCTACTACTACTAGCCTGCTACTACTACTACTACTATTACTAGAACAACAACAACTACTACTAGTACTACTACTAGGTGATACTACTTTTTTGTTTTCCAAAAAAAATATTGTACTCTTCCCTGAAGCATAGAAAAAGATAATTTCACAGATGTTAAATTTGATAATTTCTCTTTGTGACTATATCCCCCTTTCAGTTTTTGTATTACAAAATGTCTGTATTAAATACATTATTGGCTTGTGCCATATTAAACTGTTACTAGCTTTGGTGTTGGCTAAATTATTATCATAATAATACTGTTATTCACAGACTACTAAGCTGGCTGCCACAATGCTACTACTTTATATTACAACAGCCTATGTTACTACTAGTACTATGCTACTTAGGCCTAAAGGTTGGTTTTAATACTGGGACATAACACTTTTGTTATGATATGATATGTTATACTTGATAGGCCTACTATATGTATTGCAATAGGATTAGGAATATATTGCAAATTTGATTTAATGCAACTGTTATATCAGAAGAAAAATATCAATTAAAATGTACAAAGTCATGTTTTATGGCAAGACATTACACTTAATTTTATGGCTCGATTATGTTAGATTTGACTTAAAAGTGTGTAGGGCCTAAGACAGGTTTGACTACATTTTTAGTTAAACATATTAAACGTGATTATGATTAAGATTTCACTAAACATTTAGTTTGTTTTGGTTGTTTTGTTGAAGTTCATTATCGTCTTTTGTTCAGTAAACATGACAGATGTGAAGGGGAATCCACAAGTGTTACCTAGCAACCACATTGTAACTCTGAACCAAAATCAACATAAATAACACACGAGTGACAATGTGACATTTGTGGTATTTGTAAAAGTGCAAATGCAAATAAATGCCTGGTGAAAGTGTCTTCCCTTTATAAGTTTTCAATACTGATGCAACAGGAGCTTTTCTGTGACTTTGTTTTTACCTCATAAAATACAGGAAAACATGAAAGTATTGTTTGTCAGTGTTTCCCATTAATCAAGGGGTCTGTACAATACTCCATTGTCTAAAAACAAGCAGGATGAATAACCATTTCATTATAATTCATAGTAGCTGGTCTAGAGGCTAAATATTGATTATAATATTATTTAAAAGGGATTATTACTACTACTTATTTGACTGACTATATTTGCAGCAGTGCGGGATGAAAATGTTGATTGTACAGTGAAACATGGAGGGACCTGCTTCATGTTTAATTATTAGGCTGTATAAACATTGCACCACAGTAATATCAGTTTGTGCATTTGAAGGTTAAAGCTGTGCAAACACAGGACCGTCTGCATGTGTTTTCACCTCTTATATTAAGTCTACATTGTAATTTAGCATGCTTCATTAAACAGACAGGATTCAAATGTGTTTAAATATGTTATTCTGTGTGTTTTTTCCAGTGCGGAGTCGAAAGAGAACCATGTCTATGTATGAGGACAACACCCCAACAGGTACATGTCTTACACTGTTCACGTTTACAGCTCTGGCGTTGTTACTATTGCTTCAGTGTCGAATAAAAGGAATAAAAATAAGCTTCACGGAAAGCCAGTCCTCGTAAACGTCAGCTGAGGGTCATGTGAGCGACGTGACTTTAACCTGTGAGTTTCTCTTAAAGTCATTTATTAATCAAAAGCATCTCGCTGGATCGTTTTGAGGCGACGTGTGATGGTTATTCTGGTCTTTTTATACTAAAGGTTGTACAATGAAATGCAATAAAGAGGTGCTTTTGTTTGATCAAAACTCAGACTAAATTATGAGTAAAAAAACTTCAAAATGATGTAAAATCAGGTCTAAAACAATAGTAAACTATAGATAAGGCTGTAGTAAAGAACGTTTAGGACAAAAATCTAAAAATCGACAGCTCAACTGATGCACCACTCAAATGAGAACGAACAGGAAGTACAATTATAAATGCCACCAAAACTACAGAACTGGAGGAAAACAGGCAAAATGTTTTGTAAAGTCTCTTAGTGAAAGACAGATATGTTGTTTTTCTTGGCCAATAACAATTAGATGTGCAATATATCGAATTTTAGATAATATCGTTATTGTTGTTTTGAAAATATCCAATCGAGATATGCCAAAAAAATATCGGGATATCGCCCAGCTCTAATACCAATATTTAAAAAAAAAAAAAGTCAGCTGATGCCGATATCTATGGCTGATTTTCAAAGCATGTTTCTGCGGTAGATTTTTCTTATTTTAGTTTTAAAAGCATAGCTGGGTAGATAGTATAACAAGAATAAAACTTAAAGGGGCACTGTGTAAGATTGAGAGGAATTTTAATTATCACATATAGTCCACAAACATTTAAATCATATTTATTCTTTACAACATGAATACTTAAGAGAGCACTGTTAACCAATCCACATCAATTATGATACATTTATACGTATTCGAAATGTTTTATTACGGGCCGGAATGTGTATTATTGACGCTAGATGGCAGCATGCTTAATAGGCAAAATGCATGTGAAAGGCTCCCTCTGGTGTTCAAAAGTGGAAATCACTTTGTTTGTTTGTTTTTCTTACATAGTGCCCCTTTAAAGACATGTTAATGATCAAATCAAAACTGCAGACTTGGAATGGAGAGAGATAAAAGAAGTCTTAATGTTTCTCTCCAAACCAACTCAGACTCAGCTGATCACAAAGGAAAAGCCCAAACAACTGCCTGATCAGATAACAGCCAAAACTGAGGCTGATATACAAAAAAAAATCTAAATATCTAAAGTCTAGATATCTAAAGTCTCTATGTAACTCGGGGGTGTTCAAACTTTTTTAACAGTGGGACGCATTTTGAAGCTTATAAGGAGTGGAGGGCAACATAATACACAACCGTGAAGTGAATCATTTAAAATTTTGCATTTGACCTAATTTTCATAAACCACCACACATCTAAAGGTGCACTGTGTAACGTTTTAACCAAAAATAGACTAACTTTTTTAGCTGTATTTTTACATTTTAAGCCGTAAAACATATCCCCATTCAGAGTGTCTCAAAGTATTGTTTTACCTTTCTATTTCTATTGAATTGTGCAGTCGACTTTTCACCTCCAGAAAGTTACACAGTGCACCTTTAACAAGACACTAAACATTCACTTTAGTTTTCAAAGGCATCAAAATGTTTGTTATTTTAATTATTACAGAAAAATTGCTCAAAATTGACTGTAAAAACTACACTTTTTGTAATTTGGGCCAATCTAGCAGGTAGTCTGAGGGCCCAAAAAACATGTCCAAGGGCCGCATTTGGCCCCCGGGCCGCAGTTTGGACATGCCTGATCTAACTATATATTAAATGTTGCTGGTTGGTTTTTCAGCTGAGCACAGTGATGTCATTGGATTTGTTGTGTTTCTTTCACTAAACGTTTACTTCATTATGTGGTTCATGTTTATCCATCCATACATTATTTTCCCACACTTTACAAATAATCCACAGGTTATGTTTTTTGTTCTTGTATGTATAGTATTGTCCTGTTCTGGTTTTACCTCGTGTGTCTGTGTCTCTCTGTGTGTCCAGCTCTGCCGTTGCTGCTGGACATGGTCCGGGGTCCAGAGCGTCTTCCTGCAGACGAGGAGCTTCAGGAAATGCTGCGAGGGAAACTGCGAGTGCTGCAGGCTGACAGTGGAGAGGTCACAGCTCTGTTCACCGTGGGTTTTAGAGACACATTTAATACTTACACTCTAGTCTGCATACAGATCTGATATGTTCTCCTGTGTGTAGAGGTTATGCAAAGGACATCACTGAGTGGCAAAAATACATGACAATAATCTAGTAAAGCTAGTTAAAGCTGGTGTAGCTAACTTTTTAGTTGTGAATTAGTAAACTTTGTGTTTTCCACTGTAAAGTCTATGTTAAATGCAGCACTTTGTGAAAAAATAGACCTGCCTGAACTGAGTAAAAACTGAATTTTAGTTCTAATCTGGGGCCAAGCGCTGCTCTCTGATTGGCTGAGCTTGGGTGGTTCTCTCCAGTTTCACTTTGTTTGCAAAAAGACGTTTATAAGCTGTAATTAAAACCAAAATGATTACATGTTGATATTAACAGTGTGTCGAAGCATTTATGAGAAGAAATAGATTTAAAACATAATCATGCTTGCACCTTTTAGCTCACCACAGTCGCTGGCACAACAAAAAAAGCAAAAAAATAAAACCTCCACTGGCAAAATCTGGGTAAAATGCCAAAAAACAAATTTTATCATGCGTAGTTTATCATAATTTTACTACAGGAGCATTTTCAGATAAGATTTGTATTTAAATTAGTGTTTAGTGACAAAATTATGCTACCTTCAAGTAAAAGACAACTACTGGTACATGAAGAAAAACATTCAGTTACAGAGGAAAGTATGAATGGAATTGACTTTCTAAATATTTAATAGTAAAATTTAATTTTAAAAGATTATTAAAACTTTTTTTAAATCAAACAAACTTTTAGACCACGTTTTAGGAGGAACAGTGATTATGATACTTTGCACTATAACTTTATTATTGTGTATTTATGTATTTTTATATTTATATTGTGAAAATTGTACATATAAAACTATAAGGATTCAAGGAGGACTAGCAGCAGCTTGCGGTTTCTAATGGGGATCCAATAAATAAACATAAACATGATGTCAGTGCATAATCTTTATTCAGACATAACAGATTGTACAGATTCTATAGTGTTCATCATGTGGTGCATATAAACTGTTCTCTCTCACGTGTTTGTCTGCAGGAGCTGTCGACTCATCTGCTCTCCATCAGCCCTGAAGATAAGATTATTTATGTAACCTTCAAAACGTTTGAGGAAATATGGAAATTCAACACGTATTATACCGTAGGTATGTTCACCCACAGTGACCGAAGCATGAGCAGCTCAGTGTGAAGTCTGTCTCTCAGATAAAGACTTTAAACATCTTATGTGATTATGATGAAACAGTACAGCTGAGGACCATGGCTTCTGGGGCGGATAGTTGCACAATACATCATCACATTAGACCAGGGGTGTCCAAACGTTCTTCACAGTGGGTCACATTTTGAAACATATAGAGCAGAGGGCCATATAAGTAATTTAAAATGTTGTATTTAATCTAATTTTAACGAAGCACCACACTTTTAATAAGGTATTCAACATTATTTTAGGTTTCAAAGGCATCAAAATGTTGGGCCAATCTAGTCAAAAGTCTGAGGGCCAAAACAAATTGGTTCAAGAGCCACATTTGGCCCCCGGGTCGCAGTTTGGATTTGCCTGCTTTAGACACAAGGTTGTGCCAAATAATGACACAACTAGAAATGTTTCTATAGTGATAATAACTAATGTTACAGTCAATTTTTATTGCGCTATAAAATGTCCAAATCAGCTTTAAACCACATAACCAAATCTGAACCGGGATCATCTCAGCATTAAACCAGATTTAGACTGAACAAGGCAGAAGTGAGCATCTTAAATTGAATGATGGGTATATACAGGACTTGCTTAAATTAAGCCATATTTATGTCTTCAAAAAAGATTTGCCAATAGGAGAAGAACAAAGTGGATTGTTTTTTCTAAAAAAATATGAAAAATACATACAGCATTTTCTCACTGAAAATGACGGCAAATCTTGTTTTCAGACCATAAAATATAATCAAGATAACTAGTGCTTAGTTCAAACACATTACTGACACATTAAGACATTTAAAGTGTCCACTATTTCCAGAGTAATAACCCAGACTTAAATATACAGAAGAGATATTTTTGTAATAGTTAGAGAGTGAATTGAAGCTGATTCTGCACCCCAGCCTTAAGTTGAATAGTCCTGCAGT
This sequence comes from Mugilogobius chulae, assembly GCA_038363315.1. Lineage (NCBI taxonomy): Eukaryota > Metazoa > Chordata > Actinopteri > Gobiiformes > Gobiidae > Mugilogobius > Mugilogobius chulae. The sequence goes on from CM076404.1 coordinate 33,878,950, forward strand.
ACAGCATGTGTCTGAGTGACTGTTGGTGTATTATTGGCTCTGTGCATGATGGAACAGAGCCAATATAAACAGTTGAATATAAACAGTTGGCTTGTTTATTGTGAAAATAACTGGCGTTTGTGCAACTGGGTATTTCCTGTTGTATAAATTTCTTTGAAGTTTTCACTACGTCAGTTTAAAATGAGTCAATACTTGGAAGACCAGACAGTGAACCATGAGATGTGGGCGATTTAAATTAGAAAAATACTTCACCTTGTTTATAAAAAGACATGTTGCTAACAGGAAGTCTTCGTATTTGCATAGGCTAAGTCTAACATAAACAAGCCGACTGACATTTTGATTTGGCCTCAGGTTTCTTGGATCATTGTCTAGAAAGTTTGCTGTTTGACCCAAAGCTCTGGCTGCAGTCTGTGGAAGAGGAAGTGTCTGCTGAGATTTCATTTGCACAAGACACTTTAGACTTGATTTCAAAGCCATCCTCATGCAGGAGGGTAAGTGGCCTCATGCACGTGTCAAGAACATTTACACATTCAAATCTGTGCGTTTTCCTTCCTCCTCAGGCTCGTTCTTTGCCAGCTGCAGTGCTAATCAGATGTTCGACAGCTCTACCTCTGGAGCAGACTTGTACCTGGAGCAGGGGACATAGCCCAGTTCGAACCTCCGTTTCTGGGCTCAGGATGGAGTGTGCGCTGCCTGGCTGATGGAGCTCGAGGCACTGCCCCCAAACCCTCTCTGGAGCCTGTCCCAGCCTTCCACCAGTGAGTATCTTTTAATACCAGGCTATTCAACATAAGGCCCAGGGATTAAATCAGGTCCTCAAACTAAGTAAATCCAGTCTACCGTTCAATATCTACTGAATATTCTTTTTTATTATTCGCTGGTTATTAGTCTGGGTTGGTCATAAGGCGTTTTCGCACATGAAAGTGCCAAGAACCAGGCATCAGGAACACCTCTACATTTCTACCCTAGAAACAAGTACACGCTAGCATTTGTGCTGCTCTAAAGAGGATCCAGGGGACATTCAGTGACATCAGCCGCTGGTCGGTGTGCCAAAATAATGTCGAGTATGGGAAACTATTCACTGTTTTTTTGTTTGTCCCTGCTGTTATGGTCCTTGATTTTCTTATAGTCCAGATTCAGTTTTTATTTTCTCGTGGCATGCTAAGCTGTGTGATAAATGCCAACTTGCGCTAGCTCATCAACTAGCTTGCTGAACATTCGTAAGTTTTTTTTAGGTACCTCCTCAATAGCGTACAGATTTAGCAGTGCTTGTACCTCTGCATCCGTCCATCTCTCACCGCCATCAGTAAACTTTAAGGCCATTATTATTTTAACAAAAAGTTTTCTGACTCGCCTGGCGTTGATGTCACGAATAACGTTTCTGCAACACTGAAAGTTTCTCGGTCTGAGGGAAAAGTTCTTTCCCCAGAGCAGGAGCTAAGTTGGTCCTCACATCCCCCTCCCTGGTTCTTGGTCCTTTTTATGTGGGAACATGCCAGAAAAAGGGCCAAGGGCTAGAAAGGTTACAGGAAAACTAAAAGTTCCTACAGTGATTTTTTTTTTAAATTTAAAATAAATCTACTGTTCAGACTATTTTGTGCCGTCCCAGAGATCACCGCTCTCTAAAAATTCTGGCCTTTAGGAAATAAATTTGAATAGCTGCGCCTCACACTAGGGCTGGACAATTAATCGGAAAAATTGAGAGATCGAATCAAATCATCAATTATTTGGTTGTGGATCGATAACCAATTTTTTTGTCAGTAAAGATGTGCGGTTTGGAGCAAAAGTCAAGCTTATGACCTTTGTAATGTCTTTCATTTTCAGATGGTTTTTGAAATCGTGTCCAGAAAGCATCTTAGTTGGCGATGGGAAGCCCTCGTGCAGTTTCCCTTTGCAGTTTGGTGAGTTCAGGAAATGCAGTAAATCTCAAAATAACAAAAGAACTGTGTAAACCTGTATATGACTGTTTCTCCAGCTCGCGGTTCCTGTCTGGCCGCAGAAGAGTACGATGCAGATGGACCAGACGAGCTGAGCCTGGCCCCTAACGATCGCATCATCATCGTGGGACTCCTGGTGTCCTGTTTCGACTGGTTTGTGGGGAAGAAGGAGAGCTCAGGAGAAATGGGTTTGGTCAAGACTGAGCTGGTCAAACCGGACGATACATACAAGTAGGTGCATCAGCGCTAATATTCATCATTTTAATGCATTTTAAGCTTCTTGTTTGTTTGTTTGTTTGTTTGTTGTGCAGCTCAGAGGAGGTTTTTATTGAAGGAGAAGACAGGACGTTTTTCACAATACAAGAGGACAAAGCTATAGAAGAAACACTGGAATTATTGAAGAAGAAAAAGCAGATTCTTGGTCATTCTTACAAACTTGGTACGACACACTACTTGATTTGACTTCTACTAAATTCAAACATATTTTCAGCTCAGAGATTGGTTGCATGACCCAGTTTCTAATTGTTTAAAACTGAAGCAAGAGTCGAAAAAATCGGTCCACCATCTTAAATGTTTTTAAAAAAAGTTTAGAAATTGGCGAGGGGTGGGGAGTGGAACAGTCGTTTGAGATTGGATCGTCCTAATTTTGGACGATGAAGTGATTGGCTCTGTCTTTGGTTCCAGACTCTTCTCCATTCGAATGGAATGTAGGAAGGTCTGGCCGGTCAGGCAAAACCATCGCAGCGTAACGTGAAACTAAATGCAAAATCAACTTTTTTTCACTGTGTGTATGGGGTCAAATTAGAATTATTTACCATTTGTAGGCCATTTTGGAAATTTTTGGAAAACCCCCCCTTTTGCAGTTACGCGTGAAAAAAGCGCGACTGCGATGGTCAAACTCTGTTCGCGGCAACGCGTCATATTTGGGGTGTGGCCTGCTGAGGGGGAAAGCGTCTCCTGACTCACAACTAATTCTGGTCAAGTTACAACCGGTTTTAAATAGAAGTTGCTGATGTGTTGTTATGTCAGAAAAGTAAACAAAAACTTAAAAAAGATGCCGTGCATCACGTTAACATTTAGCTCGCAGCTACCGTTAGCATATTTACATACTTGGAAGGTTGAATCACTTTATTTATCCCCATGTCTTCGTGTCTGCATTTGACACAATATATCTCCTAAAGTCCACATTTGCTGTTGTAGTTGTGGAGCAGTGACTGATAAAGCTGTTGTTCTGATTCACTCTCAGTTTTAACTTTCCCCCTCGGACATTCGTTGGTGGGCGTGGCCTTGATGCCGACTGTATCTGTGAGCTCATGTGCTTCTGTAAAAGATAATGTTTCATACATACAGTATGTCTACAAAGTTAATAAAAAGGTATCTTGCAATGTGCAATATATGCAAATAAGCAAATAGACCTGCGGCTGCACAGCCTCAACAGCTGTAAACCTCACCGCTTCTCAGGATCGCTTTCACTCAAAATTAGCATCACACGTGAAGCTTGCTGTCCATATTTGGTGCTGTCAATCAATGTACCCACTAGGCGTTCCTTAAAAGGCCTATGAGCATCTCCCAATTTGAAAAGTACTTGTGAAAAGTACCTATAAACAAACATAAACACAGAGATGAACTTATTGTTCATCCTTATGTCATACTCAATAGTTCTGAAAAACAATACTTACATACTTTATAATTAGATGTTAATTGTTATGTGTTCTGACAACCTCACACAGACAAGATGCCCAGTCAAGATCAGAGAAAGAAAAGTGAGTATTCCATCAAATCATTTTCATGCAATCAAGTGTATACTGTATGAGTGTCCTTTATTCTCTTGTCACAGTCGACTTTGTGAAGCCGGACAATTTGGAGTTACAACAAGAACGTGAAGAATTGAAGATGCACATCCAAAGATTTCTGTCCTCTGAGCCGACTGTTCCTCTGAACTCCAAAAACCATGACTCCATTTCTCCTTCAGAAACCCCAAATTCATCACTGCGCTTCTTCGTCCCTCACATAGTGGAAGGAAAGAACCACACGGAGGAATTCATGCCACTTTTTACATTTCTACAAAACCAAAATTACGTTCCAGACTACGGCGAGCTCTACCGTCTCACTCCCGAACAACTCTGCTCCACGACGTTCACCGGCCACTCCGACGAAGACCAGCTAGCGTCCTTTCTGAGCGTCGCCAGGGAAACCGCCAGGAAGAAGCGCCTTTTCTGGTCGCAGACGCGGATCTGCTTCCTTCTGGGCAAGCTCTGCGTCGGCCGCTCCAAATTCAGCCAGGCGAGGGTGTATTTCGAAGAGGCCCTGAGCGTTCCTCGAGAGGGATTCGCCGATTTCCGACTCCTGACTTACATTTACTACAACCTCTCTAAGATCTATCTTTTACAGAAAAACACAGAAAGCTTTTTCGCAGTGACAGAAAGACTTGTTGCGCTGCTAATGGGTTTTTCGTTTTGCCTGGAAATTGTGGAAGAAGACTTTGTTTTGAAGCATATTTTAAAGAAAGCTGTTCTGGCGAATAACAAACAAGCAGAAGCACGTGCTAGCTTTCTGTTAGCTAAACATTATTGGGAACGTAAAGAGAAACTAGAAGCTATACCTTATATCGAAAGACTTCTGGTTCTGTCTTGTGAAGAAGCACCAACTTTTAGCATCTCTCCAAGTTGTGGTTATCTAACATTAGCAGGACTTTACAATGAACTTGATCTAGCTAACCTTAGCGCTTGTTCTTTTCGAAAAACCTCCTTAGATCCTTCAACGACACTTACAGAAAGCCTAAGCTGCATCGTACAACTTTTAAGCAATTCAATGCCGCAGCAAGAACCCAATTCCTTCCCATGTCATCTCGCGCCTTACCTACACAAAGTCGCGTCCCTGCCAGAGCTCCAGGAAAAACAAAATGTCCGACACCACGTCTTGAGTCACCATCTCACGGTTTGCCTGAGCGAGATGTTCAGCAAGCATGGCATGTTGGATCGGGCCGTTCAGTGCATGCATGAGCTGGTAGAGAGCAGTCCCTCGGCTCAGTCACTGCCGGTGTCGCAGGTGAACAGCGCCCTCATCTGGCTGGCCTGGCTTCATATCGAGAAAAGTCAGCCTGATGTTGCTTTGGATGTTCTGGAGTTGGTTCTGGCTACGATGCCGGAGCACTGCACGTCTCCACAAGAAGGCAAGTAGATTTTTATTACGCCAAATACACCTTAGTTATATGATGTAAAGAAGGGGCTCCCAAACTTTTCAGACCAAGACCCCCAAAACAACCATGCCAGTGACTTGAGACTCAAAATTCAAAATCAAATAGACATTTTTAATGATTTCAAGTTGTAAATACGGTCCAAAAAAAAGGGTTTCATCTTAATTATTTTAGTATTTTGTGTGTTATTTGACTGAAATTCATTACAACATTCTGTTTTCAATGTAAATAATTGATAAAACACAGAATAATAGTTGTAAATGTGGCCATACTTGCTTGTTGAAGCCTGATCTCGTCAGATTTCAGAAGCTAAGTAAGTTAGGGCCTGGTTAGTACTTGGATGGGAGACTGCTGGAACATCTGGTGCCACAGTGGGATGACAAAAAGTGGATTGTCGTTGTGTCCTTGGGCAAGACATTTAACCCACACTACCTCAGTGTTTGCGTACACTGGGTGAGTGATTGTAAAGAGCTTTGTGTGCCTTGTAAAGTGGAAAAGTGGTATATACTGTAAATAGAGACCATTTACCATGGACTAAAATTACATCCTAAAATAATATCGCAACCGCCAGAATTTGCTTCTTCCTCACTCTGGGGTGTTCATTTTTTTATTTATTTATTTATTGAAATATCTGGTCATTTTATTAAAGCATAGACTTGTCTCTATTCATGTTTTCCAGGTGAAGTGTTAAATCTGTGTGGTGTAGCGCTCTGTTCCATGGGCGACCTCCGGAGGGCGGTGGAGAACTATGAGGCTGCTATAGAAATCTGTCAGGAGTATGAAGACCTGCCAAACTGGGCCGTGGCTCAAGCCAATCTCGGTAATGGCGTCATATCTATGTTTTATAATCATGTGTATCTTTACCTCATACCCTGTCTTCACCTACCACCTATCCCTGCCATTTTTGTGTGTGTATTTACTTGCAATTACTGAAGAAGTTAGGATTGCAAGTAAAACATGTAAGGCTTAAAATTTTCATAGACATTTTCCAAGAACCAAAATTTGTAACGTTTAAATCTGTGGCTTATTAAAGTTAAATTTTGAACTAGGCATGGGACGATATTAAAATTTGCACTCACGATTATTGTGACCAAAACAATCGCGATTAACGATATTATCACGATAATTTACTAAACGTTAAAGTGCACAGATTCAAAATCACTGAAATATTTATTAGCACTCAATATATATGTCTTTGAACAACTACTTATTGTATTTTGTACAATCAATAATGATTCAAAGTGAACAAATGTTTACAATGTTGAGCAAAAATCTACTAACTTTGTCTCAGAGTCATTAATTCACATTAACACATGAACCTTTTCTTTGTTTAACCATAATACAGCTTCTTACTGGGTTCACAACAGATTTTAGATGCTCTTATGAAGCCATAGACGCGCGCTTGCTGCTATAATTGTGATTATCGTCATGTACGATTATCACAACTATAAAAAAAACGCCACGATTATTTAATTCCGGCCCTTAATTACCGCGATTAACGATTATATTGTATATCGTCCGATCCCTATTTTGAACAGGAATTCAGTGGACCTGTTTCTATTTCTAAGCCGTTATAACTCAATTTTGTATTTTACAATGAACAAAATGTAAATTATTGATCTACTTAAGCCATTGTCTTTTTCTTAAATTCACAAAAAAATTTAATAGGTCTCTTTTTATGTCGTAAATGAAATAAATCTAGGTAGGGCTGGGCGATGTGGCAAAAAAAATTATCACGATTTTTCTCGAGTTCGATTTTATCACAATTCTTGTCGACTATTGTCTTTTGCTTTTGAGGTAAATATAATCATCTGCTTTTTCTGAAAGTTCCTACTTTACTGTGATTGGTTAAATCCAGCTGTCACTCACTCACTCAGAACAAACACTGACCAGTGCTGCCAGATTTTCAGAGAAAAAAACCCATAAATAAAGTTATTCAAATAATGGATTAATTAGAACGTTGTGTGATAATACAATTTTGACATTTCTAACACAATAACAGCTTTTGAAAATCTGCTAAAAATCCATGTTTCATTCATAAATAGATATACTTTTTGCAAATCAAACCTGAAAATTTGCTAAAATTCACCTGGAACTTGACTTGAAGCTGCAGCACAAAAGACCTTAACACACAACCTTCAAAACTCATAACTATTAAAAACAGACGCCCAAATTCATTATAAAGAAACGAACTTGGCAACTCTGAAGGTAATAGAGTAGGTTTGTAGGTGTATTTTAACAAAGAGATGCATTAAATAGAGATTTAGGGAATTACGATTTGACAATTTTCACCAAAAAAGCAGACAGTGAGCTCACGATTCAATTTTTCTCATGATAATGCGCCCAGCTCTAATTCCAGGCAAGACAATGACTTCTGCATTATGTCAAGTTGGTATAAAAATGCAAATATGTTTATAAAATGATTAAACTTAAACAGAGATGAATGTACCAGTAATCTGTATTCCTCTGTCTCTAAGGTCTGCTGTGTCTCAAAGCCGGAGCCTCTGCGTTAGCTCAGACTCACCTGATGGAGGCGCTGCAGCTCTTCTCGGAGCTGGACGCAGAGGGACACGAGCAGAGCTTCATCACGGTGCTGCTGGAGCTGGGCAAACTCTACGTGAGGCGAGGACAGATGCATTATGGGAAAGAATGCTACGAGTGGGCCCTGCTTCTGTCCATCAGTGCAAAGCTGTTAGACTGTGAGTACAGGAGTTATGTTTGAGTTGTAGAGATGTGCTGATATCAAAATACTACAATATTTACTGTAGTTAGTTTAATAAGATTTTGAATAGGACAGGCCAGTATGGCAAAAAATGTGTGACACAATTTCGATTTTTATCACAGTTTTTGTGGATTGTCTATTATCTTAGTGGCTATGAGGTAAAAATTATTTGCTTTATCAGATTTTTTGAAATATTTTATAAGATTTGCCACATTTTCAAAGAGAAACAAGCGACCTACGCCGGACTCACACTGCATCCGGTCCGTACTCCGGTCCAGAGTACGGAGGCTTTCCGTTTCTTGAAAAGTAATGAGAAGCTCTCACACAGCAATCCATCCGGTCCAGCAAGTCGCGCAGCTGTGCTCTATTGCAAGGAACTTTTTCCGGACTGCCTGAGCGCTCCAGAGCCCTTTTTGGTGAAGTTGTGAAAACAAGACACGACAAACAGGAAACCAAGTGAAAATAAAAACATTACATTTCTAATACTACAACAGATATGTCAAAATAATCTACATATACACGACTTTATAAACCTCCTGCACTTATCCATTTTGTGCCGAAAAATCAAACAGAAAATGAAGTGACGTGAAATAAAGCCCAAAACTCTGCACAAGTGTTCTTTGTTTACATACACATGTGTCAGTAATCGCGTAAACTTCCAAGTTGGACCCAGACGGATCCGGATCTGGACTGGAGACAGTGTGAGCCATGTAAGTCTTTGTCCAGACAAGGCCAAGTTCAGGCGTTTTAAAATAAATATTTGTCCTAAACCACACATCATCCACACAAAGCAGGAGTTTCAGACACTGAAAACAAATATTTCTGAAAACAGGTCCTAAAGATTTCAAAACTCCGGTTTAGCGTCTCCACGTCTTTTTTCATGACAACATCACCGCTCCAGAGTCTCGTCTCATCTGCAGAATGTACTGACCTTTATATGATGTTCACTGAGAAAATTTGTGTCTTATTGCTCTATAAACCACAGAAGACAGGGAAAAATTAAATAAATCCACTACAATCAATGCTTTGTCAAAATATTTCAAAGAACCTGAAGCATAAATCCACTTTCTGTGTCTCTTCTGTAGGTTTTAGAACCACGTTGTTCATTCAGAATGTTAGCTAAATTTAAAAAAACTCTTTGCTAAGTTTCTGTTTAAATTTAGTAGCTTTTCTGCTCATGCTCAGTGTCAAGTCTTCCTCTAGTTTTGTGACTTTCTGTGTCAGTGTCACAGCGCCACACTCTGGTCAGTTACAGGTTGTTCAGGTTGGTTTACTGATTCGTGTGGACGCTCACAAATCAGACAGCTCCATGTTAAAATTGTCATCGTTTTGTCTTCGTCACTATGATAGGCTCCCATCACCAGCGTTTATTTGAGTCTATTTCCTCCTTGTCAATCACATTTAAAACTCTGGTTCCAGGTGAGCTGGGAGCGACCTCTCAGCTGTGTCGTCTCTACAGCTCTGAGAGTCCAGACCAGACCCAGTGCATCGTGTACAGCCTCCACCAGCTCCAGCTCCTGCAGAGGACAGGAGACATGGTCCAGACCGCAGAGGCTCTGGAGACACTCAGCCAGCTCTACCTCAGCCTGAGCACGCACAAGTAACGACTAACTAAAATACACACTTCAGTTATACTATTGACTCTTTTTTAAACACCTGCTTGTATTAGCTCTTGTACACTGAACATTCATCTTTGGAATTCTCCTGATTGCTAAAACATTTCAGACTGTGTTTTTATTATGGCTTGACACACTTGCATCTTTCCAAATACATCACACAAAGAACAAAAGATATACTTATAAATGCAGCACTTACAGTATATTTTGTTGCATCATGTACAGCCTGAAAAGCTTTTGGAGAAGGCTAACAGTCATTGGTCAATAGCAAACTCAAACATTCGCAAAACATAAACAGTCATTGGTCAAAGATTTAGACACAAATTGTCCAAAAGCATACAACTTAAGTCTTCTGCACACTACAGGAGTTTTGGCCAGATTTTAAGCTCGATGTGCCCCTCTACAAGTTCGGGGAGGCGTGGCCAGAATAAGGATTTTTGTAAGAGATTTTTTTTGTTGTTTCTCTCCTTATGTATGTGCGTCACTGCAACGATTTGTCCCGGCACATCATCGTGAGTCTGCCTTGTGATGGTGACTCTTAAAATGATAAAACAAATGTAAAGCTTTGTGCCTGTGATCAAAGTGTAGGATTCTTTTTTACGAGCATTACGAACATCATCTATAACGCACCTGCACCTTAAATGGCCTACTATAACATGGCCAACATGGTGTTTGTTGGACCTTCTTCAACAGCTTCTTACCTCTAATGTCCCTCTGCTCTCCTGTGACTTTTGTAAACCTTCTTTAATCCACTGGCGTTTCATCATTGTTGTTGTTTCACTTTTATAACCGCGCACATGACAGAAAACACTTGCGCTCGATCACGTGACACACACACTGTTTTCCGCTCGCTGCTGCACTCCACAAGTCTGTGTTGTCTCTGTTCTTCTGCCACATGATGGAACTGTGAGACAAATAATCGTTGTAGATGTCCTTATGTCTGTTCTTTTTTTGGCGCGTCAAAAAATTGCAAAAGATCCTAAACTCCTCGAGTGTGCAGCCGGCTTAAATGGATAATTATTTGTCTCAGAGCATCCTTAGACCTTCCAAGAGACCCTCCCTCAGCTATGTGTATAATTGTGCTGTGTGAAAAAACAGATGATTTCAGAGCATCCTTTTATTGTAGCCAGCTTAAGGCAATATTCACACTGCCGAAACAGAATCCCAATGAGTTGGGATGGATTAACTCAGGGAAAGGAAAAGTGCTCACTAACAGATTTGTCAGCAATAATAAGAAGAAATAGATCTTGTGTGTATAAAAAACATTTATACAAAAAAAAACATGAGTTTAGGCTGAATCTACGTTGTCCAAATGCACTGTCCCACCTCTGTCTCTGTTACACACACAACAGTCCTGCTCATTTAAACCCTGTAACTGTTTGTTAATCCCTGAATCTCCTCCAGAGCGTATCAAGCGGCTCTAGATTACACCAAGAGCAGCCTGGGCATGTTCATCGATATGGGTGTGAAGGAGAAGGAGGCTTACGGGTGGCTCCAGGCTGGAAAGATCTACCACCTGCTGGGTCAGACTGAACTGGTGGAGCTCTACATACAGGTCTGAACCAATCACAGAGAAAGTGTTGATAATAAAACACATTTTTAACTGTGTGTGTGTGTGTGTGTGTGTGTGTGTGTGTGTATCGCAGGCGGCACAAGAAGTCGCTCTGAGCACCGGAGACACTCAGTCCATCCTCAGTCTGCTGGAAGCTGCCGGAGACATTTTCTTCAACAGTGAGCAGGACCGAGACAAGGCCATCACTTTCTACAGAGTAAAAACACTATTCTATAAACTGTATTTGATTTAACCATCACTAAATGCCATAGTAAAGTGTATTTGTCACACAGGACCGCGCTCTGCCCATTTCAACAAAGGCAAACAGTGTTCACACCCGGCTGAGGCTTTGTAACAAGCTAACAGAGCTAATGCTGAATCTGAAGATGTTTGGGGAAGCTGTGGAGTTTGCTCAAACCGCACTGGATATTAGCATCGCATTAGGTAAGAGAAAATAAATGAACACTGCTTGGACTTGATATTCTAGTCATAATACACATTACGCAACAACACAGATGAAACCCACGCAACAACACAGATGAAACAGGGATAAAGTTATGTAGGGTCAGTTTTGATTATTTAACTAAGTCACAAACTCACACACAAACTAAGAGAGCAATCTAAAGCATGTTCGACTCCTGGGCCTTTCTACTACTAAAAACATGTCCTGTAGCGCCTCTTCTCTCCACTCCCCAGGACTCTTATGGAAACAAAATTCTGATCTCAGTGGGACTTTACTGGTTAAACAAAGGTCAATTAATGAAATAATTATCAGCAAAGGCGTAGCATCAAATTCTGGGGCCCAGGTGCAAACTTTGTAGGAATTTGCTGCTTGAATCGAGCTTGAAAAAGTGTTCGTGAGAGGCTATCGCTGTGTTTTTGTCTAGCGCTCCATGGGTCTTATTTATTTCGTACAAAAAATGTTACGTACGTCATTTTCCACATTAGTTTGTGATTTATAAAAAGCCAACTTGACTTTGAAATAAGCAATCCAATCCAAAATGTTGCAACTTTGTGCCTCTGAGATTTCAGAGATGTCGTAGAGAGAGATTTGTGCTGAGACAGATGAGAAATCAAGTTTTCGATAGTTTATGGGGGTATTCCATGAAGCGAGCTAAAGCCAAAGCCTGGCTTATTTGGCCAATCTAGGCTTATGAAATCTCCATTTCCGTTCCACTAACGCGGCTAACCAGAGGTGACGCTGAGTTGCCGCAGTAACAAGTGCACAGACATAAACCTGGTCGGGACCAGGCTAACAGTCAAGATTATTTTAGCTTTGTCTCAAAAACGTCTAAAAAACACTTAAATCACATGTTTATCCTCACACACTTCCACAACTGTGTGAAATCTCTCTGTCTGTCCCAACACAACTTATAAAGTCACTTTTTATTCACTTTTTTTTACTTGGCATTGGCACCAAAGAGCCGCTCTGACCGTTTCTTTTCATCCTTTTTTGAGCCGCTTTCGCTGTGGAGAGACGCGTTTGTATAAGCAAACGTCAAATTGATTTAACTGGAAAATTAACTTGTAGGTTACTCCTACGTGCATCTAAACTACGTAAGATCTCCCACAGACATGCAGATATTTCTCTTAAGGATGAAGCAATGAAAGCATGACTAAAGTATGAGAACAAGCCGTGGAGTCGTGCTGCTGCTTTTGCGCTCAAAAGCGCTTCATCGCATCTCCTTCCCTCGTCTCTCCTCACACCACGGACACACATGCTCTGCTCTGATTGGTCAGTTCTGGTTGTGAAGAGTTACGCTACAACTTTGTGACAACTTTACGCACCGGGACTAGTTCCACATGCGGAGCGGAAAACTGTGCATTGCATTAAAAAACGATGAGCCTACTAGTCACAAATACGATCATAAATCCTCTGGATCTCCACCTCGTCTTTCTCCGAGCTGTGCAGGAGGGGAGGGGCTGCCTCTCGCTCCCCGCATCAGAATAAAGCACTATAAACTGAAAACTTTTGCGATGCAAATCAAGCTAGAGTCCGTGTGCACTTTGGCTCCTCTCGTGTTTCAGTCAGATCATGTAAAATAAGTGTTTTTCTCTCTCATTCTCAGTGAAGTCATCGCTCCATTGATCTGGTCTCGTCACATTCAGCGGGAGCGCGCTCATAGCCCAGATTAATCTTCAAGCTTGAATTAGCGTTGTTCAGACCCAGGCTTATTTCTTTCATGGAACCACTTGAGGCTTAAGTTGGAGATGAAGCTAGTTTCAGCTCAGGATTTTAGGATAAGCCTAGACTAGTTAAGCCACTTTCATGGAATACCCCCTATGTTTTGTTCCTACGCAAACTTTCAGTAGGAATTTGACGCAAAGTTTTAAAAAGGGCACCCCAGGTCTGTGGTCTTCAGCACATACGCCGCCTCTCGTTGTTCTTTTCATGGGCTGAATACTGCAAGAATATCTGGCTGCAGACCTGAACCGCTGCTCAGTCTGAGCTTGGACGCATTCACGTCCATGTTTACGCTGATTTGTCAGTCGCAGACAAATCAGCTGTAGTATGTCCGGTAACAAACAAACAGCAGTGATTGGTTAATGCGAAAATGGACCAACCCACCATAAAACAAACAAGCTCCAACACCGAGACGTCAGACGGTTTCCATGGAGTGAAATGAAATAGGCTGATACATCAGGCCAGTGGTTCTCAACCTTTTTCAGTTGCGACCCCCTAAATAACAATCGTAGACATTCACGACCCTCAAACACAAAAAGTTGGCAACCTGCAAAGTGACAAAGTAGTTCTAGTCTATTTTTTTCATTTTAATTTGAAGACATAAACCTCAATACATTCATCTTGTAGGAAAACAAAGACATCTATCACTGTATTTGAAGCTGCAAAATCTTGTTTAAGATCTTAATGTTCAATTTTTCACATGATCTGGGGAACCCCTGAAATCATTTTGCGACCCCCAGGTTGAGAACCACTGCATCAGGCTAACACACAATCTTGTGTTTTAATTCTTTAGTCCGCGCTCATTATTTTTCTATTCATTTGGGTTTTACTGTTTTTCTAGAATATGCTAATAGATTTATTTAGTTCTAAATTTCTCACATAGTTTGCCAAGTGTTGCTATTAGGGTTTTTGCAAAGTTCAGCAAATCAATTTAAAGATTTTTACCAACAAAACAAGACATTTCTGTGTTTTTGTTTTTTTGTTTGTTTGTTTTTGTTTTCAAAACTATTGGCTTGGAACCACTGCACTCACTCACATAAGACAAAAGTAAAATGAAATGTGTTTTGTTGCAAGTTTAAGAACTTTGTTTGTGTTAAATATTATTGACAATATTCAACACAAAACCGTGTGAATATGCATATTTATTGAACTAATCATTTTCTCAAACCCTGGCTGTTTGTTCACTGAAATCTGATACAGTAACTCTGGCTCATAAAACAGTATTATAATCTTTAGCTAGTTTATTTGTTAATTTGACCGATTTATTTATGGCCCTTTAAGTCCATTGGCTACGTTTTGTAGATTGAAAGGAACTCGCTGAGTTCAAGAATAATTACATTTAAGGAACAATCTAACTGACAATAAAAATGACTTGTTGTGGAGGGTCCTTTCCTGCCCTGGGCCCCAGAGAAACTAGGACCACTTACCCCCTCAGTCCCACACCCCTGGCTATCAGTCTTATATGGTCACGGTGAAAGTTTGAGCTTCACTCCCACACAGAAATCAAACCAACTTATTTGGTATATTATATGTTACGTAAAAACTGGTTCCTTGTGCTGCAGTATTAGCTACAATAAAAAGGCGGGCAGGGGGTGCACAAACACTGCATGAAAACACAGAAACACACACTCATGCTCAACTTTAACACAACTACAGGTAACTGAGCAGAATGTTTCTCAACCAGGGCACACAAAGACTCACCAGGTGATATTTGGGATGACTTAAGAAGGATAAAAAGAAACAATATATACATTTGTGCTCAGTTTGGCCGATGTATTGTATTAGACAGTGATTAATATTGTGTTGTGTTTTGTGTTGAGGTGAGCGTCTGAACGAGCGCGTGGCCTACCATCGTCTGGCTGCTCTGTACCACCGTCTGCAGCAGTTTGAGCTGGCTGAGCACTTCTACCTGAAAACACTGGCTCTGTGTCCCAGCCCGCTGCAGTTCGACGAGGAGACGCTTTACTACGTCCGAGTCTATCAGATGCTCGGAGACATCATCTTTTATGACGTTAAGGTAAAGCTCCACACAAACAGGGACTTTCACAGGTCATTCATGTGTAAGAACAAACTACGTATATCAGGGGTTTCCAAAATGTAGCTCCAAGGGATTTTAGAGTCATACAAATTTGGCTTTATTACTCAAATTAAATGTATGAACAATAAACAGGAAAGGTGAGTGCATCAATGGGTCAATTAATGTGGCGAAGTCAGGTAATCTGCCGGTAGATGTAACACATTAAAATCGGAAGAAAAAGAATCAAAAAAGTCCTTTACTGTGGCAGAAGGAACATGCTGACGCGTTTCAACTAATGTGGTCTTCCTCAGGGCATACAAAGATAAAAAGGTGGCCTTAAATACTATGAGATCACATGGAGTGGTCATGTTACAAATTGCCACTCCTGTGGTCACATGTTTAAAAATAGACAGTATAATATTATGACAATAGGAATAAGCCACAGGAGAGATGATAATGGTTGCAATTCTTGAGCCCCATACACCGCACGGCCCCAAGAGTGCTTTATTGTTGTTGTTAGACAAAAACACACTTAATACAACGAAGAGTCATAGACCACAATGTAAGCTCAATTATGGTGGCAACTGTAATAACTCTATAACTCTACTTTTGCAACTACCAGGCAGGAAAACAATCGTAAGTGCTTCTAGAGCTATTTAAACAAACAAATATGACAAAAAGATGACCAATATAACATTCTTAGAACAAAGTGTAAACTACCCAAGCGCCCCGGCATTCATTTACAATTCATTTACAAGGGAATACCAAATGCAATGTAAAATGTGAATCCTGAAAGTTTGAAATGTTTTGCAATTGTACAACATTTCAAACTTTCAAGATGTAACATTAGTCTCCTCAAAGTTAAGGTCATAGAGGTCACCCCTAAAACAATTAGGGGAGGTAATAGACTCAGAACTTTGGCACAAAGAGAAACATTCTGGATCGAAACTCTACAGGCGACCAAGTATCCGGGTTTAAACGAGGACACTTTTCTGTGTTTATTATATTTATGGGGTCTTTGCATTCTACATTGCGTTTTTTTGGCCCGATCTAAACTATTTCACACTTACAATGCCTCAGTGTAACAGCTCGTTACCTTTAATGAACCTTTACTCTCCCGTGACCTTTATAAACCTGCTTTAATCCACAGGCCTTTCATCATTGTTGTTGTTTCAGTTTTATAACCGCGCACATGAAAGTTTGTGAAACCCAGCACCACATTACAAAGCTTTATCCTCTGTTCTTTCTCTCCAGGACCCGGTCGACGCTGCAGGTTACTACCACTTGGCTCTGGCCGCCGCTCTGGACTTGGGGAATAAGAAGTCGCAGCTGCAGCTCTGCACTCGCCTGGCCACCATCTACCACAACTTCCTGATGGACCGAGAGAGCTCCCTGTTCTTCTACCAGAGAGCGAGAGGGCTGGCCGCAGAGCTCAACATCAGGAGGGTCAATATCTCTCCTGAGCAGGCACACAGCTCCAACTACAGCACAAAAACACAATGAACCAGGCTGTATTTAATAGGACAACTGATTACAAAAGAAAAAGGCTAGTTCTGATAGTGAGAGGTTCAGTTTTGGCTGATATGACTTGTGTCGAACAAAGATTAGCTCTCTCTCTCTCTCTTTGTCTAAAACACACATATATATATTTGTATTTTGAATATGATGCACTTTTAACCCTTGTGTCCCGTTGGAGAGTTTTATTCAATTTATTGGCGTTTTTCATGTTTAAATTGTCCAACGATGCTACAGTTTAGGAGATATTTCAATGATTTCTTGTTACAAGCCTTAGTTCGAGTCATATTTTAAAAAAATCAACTCACAGTTTTGCTAAACCCAGAGTCACGTCATCTACAAATTTGCTGTCCTTATGTTCTTTTACTCCATCTTATTGGCAGCTGTAATAATATAGTAAGTAGACCAGTGTTGCCAGATGTACGATAATTTCACCCCCTGTACGATGTACGATCAATAATTCTAAGTCACTGTAAAACTCTATGTAAATGTAAATGTAAATGTACGATCATTTCGAAGCGCCAGGTATTTTCTTCGTCTTGACTAATGTGAGTTCGCCTAAAAGACTGAAAAACTGATCCAGGATCATCAAACACTTGTTCTGTGATATTATTGGTCAACAGCACAAAAAGTTCCTCACGCCTGTGTCTGCCCCAATGTGCTGAGACCAAATCACAACCAGGCCGCAGCGAAACATATTTAAAAATATAATAATAATCGTCTAAAGATATCTTTATTTGTTCTACAAATTGCCCTGGCTCGAAAATGTGTACAATCGTTTTTTAGCAAAATATGATAATTTTGAGGCTCTGGTACGATAATTCAACATTTCCCATCTGGCAACACTGAGGTAGACTTTTTTTTTTTTTTTTTTTCAAACTTTTTTTGCTTACATCTTTTAAACCACTTCTGTTCTGATACCAAAAAATACCAAATTTGAAAAAAAAAATCCTCAGTGTTTTTTTTTTTCTATTATTTGTTCAGACTTATAAAAAAGCTGATTCCCAGAGGAGGTGAAAATGTGACACAAACAGACCCATTTTTCATATAAAATGTGAATATAATCTGTATTTGTTTGGACCTTTTCTTACAGCCTTGGACATGTTCAAAATCAGTCCCAACTTTGACTTTGATGATTTTGTAGTTTTTGTGCAGAAGCAGTTTGTAGTTTTTTCTCTTGCTCTGTTGGAACCTTTTTTCTCCAATTGACTTCCATTATAAACACTTTTTTTAATTGCTATGAAAATCCGCTATAAAAGTGTGATTTTTACAATAAGAACATAGTTTGTTTGACAGGATAGCGAGCCAGTAGATAATGAGGCAGCTTTGTTTTCTATTGGCCAAAGTTTTTCTTGCCCCTCCCTGTCCGCAGATCATGTATTTTTTTATTTATTTAGGTGTTTTACCACAAGTTCAAAGCCGGATACAAATCTGCATAGATATTTTTGACCAAATTTGACAAACAAATATTTCTGAAAATGCTCCATACAATCTTTAATACCAGACAATGATCTGCACAGAAACATGATCGTGATTGTTTAATAAATAAATGTATAAATACTTTGTGAGAGCTATATTAAAATAATGGTGATTTTGTATATTTTTTTAATATATTGATAAACACATCCTTTTACAAACAAATGTTGGTCTTTTGGTGACATTACCTTCTGATTTTTTTTTAGCATGTTGTCAGAAAAAACACTAACAGCTCACTGATCTTATAGTCAGACTGACGCAGTGAAAAACCTGAGCTGATTAAATACAACTGCATAACGCTCTATGCAAAGTCAATATGAAACAATTATGCACATTGCAAAAACACATCTTACTCTAGTTCAGACTTGGGCAAATTGTGGCCCGGGGGCAAAATGCGGCCCACGACCTGTTTCAATCAGGCCCCCGGTATGTTTTTGAGAAACAGAAAAGCATGACAACGTTTAAGAGGCACAACAATAAACGTCTCGAGATTTCTCAAATTCATAATGTTATGAGTATAAAGTCAAAGCCATAAAAAGCAATTTTTCAGGATTACATTTGCAGTTTTATGAGATTGAGATTGAAATTTTGATCATGGAACATTGTTATAAATATACAAATCTTTTTTAATCCAAGATTAAGTCCTGATAATATTTAGTTTTCTTTTTTTCTCGTAAAATTACAATTTTAATTTAATAAAACCTCAAGTGGGGTGCACAGTAGCAGAGTGGTTAGAGCTCTGGCTTCCCAATAAGGAGGTCGTGGGTTCAACTCCCGGGTCTGACCATACTAACATCTCACAATCTGTTTATAGCCTAAAAAGTGGTGTTGAAAGCAGGGCTAGGTAGTTTCATGAAAAAAGGTCAAGTCTTTGAATAAAGTACTTTCTTTTTAAAAAGAAAGTACAGATACAAGTAGACTACAGTATATTAGATACACACAGTGGCCTCGCCCATTCATTTTACCATGTCATAGCTATAAATATTCAGCTGTAGTAAAGGCAGCCTGTGTTTTCAGCTGTTTGTTGGATGTAACATATCCATAGAACATATATCAGTAGAACAAATGTGTAAAATTTGCCTTATGGAGGAATGGTTGGTGCAGATGTCAGAGTATTCGCCGCAGAGGATGTAAATGGTAAATATTATTGCAGGTGTGAGTCTGAGATGACACGAGTGTGGAGCTGATGTGAACCGCGAGGCGTTTTTCCACTTTTGCTGCCACGATGTGTGAATCACGGTGGGTTTGTGTAGGACTTAAGACAGACATTACACTTACAATGGTCAAAATAAAAGCACAAAATAGTCCAAGTCAAACCTCCTACACCTCAATTATTATTACATTATGTTAGTTTAATTGTGTCATAAAAATAAGTGTTTCTAGATGTAACTAAACCTGTGCCTAATGTCATGATTAATTATGCTTTTTGATTCATAGTTTGAGTGTCCATTGAAAAGATATTTATTTGGCTTTTTTGATTGTTTCCTCGTCAAAATCACAGCTGGAGTTTTGTCTGCGAGATACTACTCTTTCCACTTTGAGACTCAGAAAACACCGTTCTGAATTGTCCAGTTTTGCAATGACAAAAACCTATAAATAATTATCAAAGAAGGTCAGGTTATTTATTTGTCCACTGTTATTCCTTTTGCAGCCAAAAGCACATTTAAATTAGGTTCACTTTTATTGTTATTGTACATAGGGATGCACCAATCCAGCTTTTTCAGTTCCTATATTGATTTTGATGCTTTGGTTTTAAGCATTGATTGGTACCCAACATCAATTGATACAAGAGTAGGAACTGCCAATATCGTATTGATGCATTCTTAATTGTTCACGTCATGCATTAATGCCCTTGTTTTCTTGCTTAGAACCAAGAATGCATGTACATAAAGCCATATACAGTATTATATAATCTATCATAAAGTAAAATAGCAAGTACTGATTTAGCACTTTGGGAGAACATTTAGTCCAGTTCTCTATCATCACTCTATAATAACTAACTCCAGCAAGTGTCGAGTTAAATATTTGTAACTGAATATTGTTTAACACTGTGTTTCTAGAGCAGAGGTGGGCAATCGTTTGTTCACAAGGGCCGTATTTAAAACCAGACAAGTGGCGGATAACCTGGGCAGTCAGATGGTTTATCTCGCAATATTTGTGAGTTCACAAATTCAAGATAAACCATCTGGCCTTCCAGCAGGATGATTTGTTTAGGGTCCGACCCAGAGGATTAACGGCCCAATCACATCACATTGTTTTGCTTGACTCAAACTAAACAAAGATGGCAGCTCCTGTGGATTCTGCTGCGTTTGATTCTGTTTCAGCAGAAATACTGAGTATTTTATTTTTGAAAGAAGAGCAGAGAGGTGTGTGTGACACTTGGTTAAGAACAAATAAAGTCGGCCGCTCACCCAATCAGCTCCATGTATTTCATTAAACATCCCACCTTTTCCCAAACGCTCTCAGCGAGTCAAGTTCCAGATGGAGACTGTGGAAGAACTCAAATCGTAGTTCAACACAGATCCATCTGCCGTGACCCAGGTTGCAATCATTGGAGTAACAAATTGCCATAATTGCAAGACAATTTCAGTGAATAAATAAAAATACAAAAATGTAAAAAGAAAATTGACTAATGTATTATTTTGTGTATTTATTGTTAAATTTCCTAAGAGCACAACAGCTAAATTAATCAAGGATTACCAGTTATTTTCAAAAACGTTTCAAGGGCCTGATTAAAACTGGTTGAGAGCTGCATCTGTCCCTCGGGCCGTAGTTTGCCCATGTCTGTGTCCTGAAAATACCCTTACAGTAATCAGTGGAGTTTTCCTAGTCCTGCGTCTAATGCACCTGTGCCACCTGCTTGTTTTTGTCTGTTATTGCTTTGCCCAGAAAGTTCCACATATGGTGCTAAACTACACACATGGTAACGTTATAATATAAAGACAAGCAGAAGGTACCACCATGTTATATACATGCTTGTCTTTAAGTTTTATCGTACTTAAATGTGTTCCCAAACTTCCTATAAAAAATGGATGTTTTTGTTTTTGCTTTTACCTGTCAAAACCTCTCCTGACATTTACACTAAACCGACACCATAACTGCTACATAAAAAAGAGCTGGTCGTACCCTTCTGTTAGCTTCAGCAGCAGTGGTGAGCTCCGGGCCTCTCGTCAGACCAACACACCCATGTCTGAGTGACCTCTGTGGGCAGCACGTGTCGGCCGGTCCCTCCAAGCACACCTCCGGTCGCCCCTGCGTGCTCTCCCCTCTCCTGGATCACAACATCTGGGTCCCACGGGCGCAGGGAGGGGCCTCACTGTCAGAACGCACACAAAAGAGCATATTTCCACCGTGAGCTCATGTTCGGCTCAAGAAAATGATACTTTTTACAGCTCCACTTGTTTTTCACTTCCAACCATCAGTAAAGTAAAGTTTGCTCGTAATGTTAATAGAGCTCAGAGGGACTGGAGAGCTGGCAGGCCGTTCTAACTGTGCATGTGACAAACACAAATACTCTATTGAACATACTGCATACAGTACACAAGACTAGCTTTGTTAGTTAGTAGAAGTAGTAAGCAGAGGTGTGACCTTGTAAGTCGGACTTGAGTCACTATTTGGGACTTAACTTGGACTTGAACAGTGACTTAAACTGTGTTTAAATGTAAGTTACATTTTGGAGTGAGTCTCTGGGCCGCTGCACCTTTTGCGCGCCGCCACTCGCTCTTCCAAACATGAAATGCAAAGCATACATACACAAACACAACAAAACACAGTACACATGGTCACGTGATGAAATTTTTTGGGAGGAATGAGTCGGAGAAAGAATTAAAATAGAAGAGAAGAGGAGAAAGGACATGTAGGGGAGGGGCCACATTAGAGATGTTAACAGGACAGTAAAAGATGTTTAGAGAACAGTCTGTGCTAGTGACCTCCAGATCCATGTTCAATTTTAGGAGAGCAGCAGAAAGGCTCCAAGAGAAATCAGATGGGACAAAAACAAGACATGAAATAGCGAGAGACAGACGGGACAAGAGAAAAAGACGTCTGTACTGTACAGAAGCTGGAAGTAAAAGAACAACCACAACAGTACAGTGTTCCCTCGCTCTACTGCGGTTCACTTTCCGCGGCATCGCTGTTTTGCAGATTTTTTTTTAGTGCATTTTTGCATTATTTTTACAGTGCGCAGTCCTATAGACGTGCTCTGTAGCGTGCTTTTCTCTCAAACTCACTGTTTGTGACCGTATCACATCGCAGCATTCACAGGCAACAGCACAGAAGCTCTTTTATAAAACTTTAGACAGTTTGGATCATGCAGGGGAAGCTGACCTGACGCTCGGACGTTTCTCCAGGTGAGGATTTGACTCTTTGAGCTCGTAGTTACAATGATAAGTTTGTTCACGCTGGAACGTCATTTGTGTAGTTCAGAGATTGGTTTGTGGAGCGTGTTGTGACTAGAGTCCGGATGTGTTTAGTGTCGGCTCTGGAGTCCGTGTGATCCGTGGCTCTGCGGTCGGCTGTGGAGCACAGCGGGACGGTCAACGTGCCAAAAGCAGAGCAGGCGAAAGAGCACAGCACTGTCCCTCTTTAAACGGCCACAAAAACGACTCGAGCTGTTGAATCTCACGGTGAATCATGTGTTTAGAGCATTATTACCTGTACAAAAGACATTAAACATCATAACCAGGCAGGTTATCAACTGAAATTATTGGTAAAAAATTAAGATCATTACTTTTCGGGTTTCGCCTTTCACTGGTTATTTTTGGAACGTAACCCCCACGATAAACGAGAGACCACTGTATAGCTACAATTTGACCAGCGATAATAACCGGTGACCTTTTCATTTTGTTAAATGACTGTTTAAACTGCCAGGAAAGTGTGTTAGTTGTGTGTAAATTGTCTTTGTACTTTGGCACTGACAGTGACAACACGTGAAGGGAATCAGTTTTAATTTCTGTGACTTTCAGTTTTTATTGCAAGTTTCTTTATAATACTATGATAAATATTTACTTTCACAGCAAACAGAGTCAAATTTAGAAAAATTTTATAATCTGCCATATGGGCTGTAAGACGACTTGATGCTTCTCTTCAAAAAATAGCATCATTACTTCTTATTTTAAATGTGATAATTAAAAAAAAAATCTATGAAACTGTACAATTAAAAGCTGTGTTCAATATTGATATAAAGACTTGAAATGACTTGAAACTAAAAGAAGCTGACTTAAACTTTAATTGGACTTGAAGGTCAGTGACTTTGGACTTAACTTGGACTTGTGTCTCTTTTATTCGGGACTTGGACCTGAGGCCAAAGACTTGATGTTTATTTGAGACTTGCAAAACTTGACTTGGTCCCACCTCAGCACAGACACAGATGAACTAATTACCTTTTTATTTTTAAACATGTTTTATAAGTGAAGTATTTATCGTGCAACAGTAAAAATCCCACTAGAAAACAAGCCAGCTAAAGTCTGCACTGTTGCCGTGACGAAAGAAAAACTACTTTATTAAATTTCTACCAAACAAACGCTCCTAAAGTAACACAAAAAAGCTACGGCACACATTTTATCAGGTGTTCTTCTCATCCTTTTGCCACAGAATGTTAAATAGCATTTCTGTGCAAAAGAATAATAATTTGTTTTTGTAGCATGTTTACTTTATGTGTAGCTTAGTAACAATGAGATGATCTAAATAAGATGTGTTTTTTCTAATGTTCTGCACAGGCCGTTTGAGTTTTGTGTGAGGTTTGAGTCTCCGTGGTGCAGAACATTCATCACTGTCCTGTTTTAGTAGAACACTATTTCTCCCTTGGCTGTGAACCTATTAGTTTTGCTCTGAGTGAACTAATATAAACTGTAGTCCAGCTGTGGTGAGTGCGAGGCCACGGTCTGCCTGTGTCCAACTGCCCTTACAGGGACACTCAGGGCCTGGTCCGCTGCACAGGACACAGGATGACTTCATGTTTGGGAGAGAAGCAAAAACAAACTCAGCGTGTTTGCCCTGACTGTAGTTCTGATTTGTTAGAAAAAAATGAAGCGTATGTTTGCAATATTGTTCTATAACTGGGATTTCTCCAACATGACATTTACAAACTAGACTCTTAATGACAAGGGTGCCAGATTTTTCTTTTGTTCATGTGCTTAAGAGTTTAACATTTCCATATGATTACCATTAAATAAACTTGGCCACACTCTTTTTCTATTTTGATCCTGTGTCCGGCAGAACAAAGGTTTATCTTCTGTCCTGGTCTGGTTAAAGTCCACATGTGCTGGCCACATCAAAACACTCACCCATCTCTGCTTTATGACCCACACTGTGGACATATTTCCACTCAGTCTCGGTCCAAATGTTCCAGTTTTATTTGAGCACATTCAGATGGACAGTTCCTTTCTTAAGACTCTAGTCTGAGTATTTCCTCTCACAGGTGTGAGACGTGTAAACCAACCACATGTTTCAACTGCAGCAAAGCAATGGTCACTGAAAATGTCAGTTCATAAGTGAAATAAATGTATTTATGTTGTGGGATTAGAAAAGCAGAAGTAACTCAAAGCAACAGTGTGACTGGTGTATTTCTATCTGCGTTGTGTGTGCTGGTTTATGATTGTTGGTGCAGGAGTGAACCACAGGACACAGCCGAACACTTGGAGGTGGTCTCTATTTAATCTGGATTACAATAAAGTGAACAGAGTCAACATGAGCTGCTACAGTTGGCCCAAACTACAAAGAAGAGACAATGACAGCATTAGTATTTCCAGACTTCTTCACCTCAATACATAAAAACATCGGAACAACTCAAAGGCTTAATATTGACTTAAATATAAGTATATTTATTGTTCAATGATAAAAATAAAGGTGTATTAATGACTACAATGCACTTAAAACACGAGATTACATTGGATGACCAACATCTTCCATCACAATATAACACAAAAGGAAAGAACCGTGGGCAGACCATGACAGCAATCTGACTGGATGCCAGGTATGTATAGAATAAACAGCAAGAGAGATTTAATTATAGCAATGTATAGATAATGAACCGGTTACACAGGGGCCAGGTGAGGCTATTTTATTTATTTATTTATTTATTTATTTATTTATTTATTTATTTATTTATTTATTTATTTATTTATTTATTTTCTTACCAAAGTTGCAAGAGACACAAAGTTGGAATAAAGGTGACAAGTCTCAGGCCATCAGAAGATCATGGGCCTTAGTAACAATAAACTGAATAGCCCTGCTTTACATGAATCAATGTTTTGGCACTAAGTTTGTTATAGACAGACAGATCATGATAACCTACACATGACACATGACACATGACACATGAGCTGACTGTTCTGACCAATAACGTCACAGATAACATCCTGAGCGCACGTGCAGTCTTAAAAACGCAGGGGAATTCCTGGATTTAGATAAAGAGGCACAAGATATTAAAGTATAACAGCTC
Source organism: Mugilogobius chulae (assembly GCA_038363315.1). Lineage (NCBI taxonomy): Eukaryota > Metazoa > Chordata > Actinopteri > Gobiiformes > Gobiidae > Mugilogobius > Mugilogobius chulae. The sequence continues at coordinate 33,904,607 of CM076404.1, forward strand.
CATATGCGCGTGTAAATGCAGGATTTACTCATTTGGCTTGGACCGGGCTGTGAGGCTGTGTTTACAGTTTCTAGTGGATCTGGTGGAGTTTAGGAGACACGTGACTCAGTGTAATAAAGTGTGAGGTCAGACTCGGTAACAGCGGCCCGCCTCCAGCTCCAAAGCAGGACCAGGACCAGAGCTGATCCCTCCTCAGCGGCAGACCGGCTCAGGGCGACACGCAGTGCGGACTGAGCACGGCCAGCACACACAGGCTTTATGTTTACGCACTGTCTTGTAGTGTAGTTGTACATTCAGTCTGCAACAAGTTTATCTCAGGGATTCCAGTAACTTGATGCATCTGATTCCAAGTTTACGCGCGGCTATGAGCGCGGCAGAGCTGTGTCTGTGATGAGTTCTGTGCTTTGTCCGTGGAGCTCCTCTTCCAAAATGCATTTGTTTGTGTTCGCCGTCTTCCTTTACCTCAAACACGGCGCCATCGCGGAGCCCAAAGCCAAGTGTCCCGCGCGCTGTGACGTGAGCAGCTGCCCGAGCCCCAGCTGCCCCGGAGGGTACGTCCCGGACCGCTGCAACTGCTGCCTGGTGTGCGCGCAGGCGGAGGGAGAGCCGTGCGGGCGTAAAGACGACCTAGCGTGTGGAGACGGGCTGGAGTGCAGGCACCCGGCCGGGAAGCGCCTGTCCAAGGGCGTCTGTCAGTGCAAACTCAACTACGAAGTGTGCGGGAGCGACGGCAAGACGCACGGCAACGTGTGCCAGCTGAAGGTGGCGAGCAGGCGCGCGCTCCAGCAGGGTCTGGTCACCATCAGCCTCGTGCACAAAGGACCGTGTGACTCCGGGACAGGTACGAGCTGCTCACGCTCACAATGGCACAGAGAAGCTTTGATAGAGTTTAGTGTGTCAGTGGGTCATGGGAGCGTCATTGTTCTCTCAGGGTTTGTACAGAAATACTTGAAATTGCATCCATTGTGCTAGAAATTTAGAAAAGGTGCTTGATGTATACTAATTTTGACAGTCAAAAACTCAATTTAACTAACAGAAATTTCTTTGGTTTGTTGTTGTTGAGTGCACAAAAACTGGATACATTCTTAAAATGCATAGGCCTATTGGGAGAGAAAAACATCACCATAACAGAAAAGACTGTTGAAATATACATTTAAAAGATTGCCAAAATGTGAAAAAATCTGAGTTCCCTGGAGCCGTCTTGAATAGTGCCTTTAAAGCTGAGGTACTTGATTTTCAAACTGCAAAACAAATCGTTTTTTAAGTATCTAGCTGATTTCTCGCTCTCACCAAACCTTCGACACACAGTTATTATCCACATGTATTAATTTTAGCTACAATTTTGACTTTAGAACAGTTTTTACACCACCCAAGCTCAGCCAATCAGAGCGCTGCAGTCGGCTTTTTATGAGAACTAAAACACTTCATTATTCATTTCAGAAATCACACAACAATCAGATTATTTCACAGACTGCTGCATTTACAAGACACTTTTTGAAATAAAAGACAAAGTTTACTAAATTACATCTACAACATTTAGGTGCAACAGCTTTAATAGTTACTTTACGTGACTGAAAAACCAAAGCAGCTCTTATTCTAGAAGTAACTGAGACTTAAGTGATCTCAAACACATTTATTTACCGACTGAGCACCTGCACAATCTCTAAATCCCATCCCAGTCTTTAACAGCATCAAAGGCGACTCTTCAGTCTCGTAAACGTAGGCCTCCACTGTAGTCACAGGTGTCCAGTAAACTCCTGACCAGCAGTAGCACCTCGTTACGTGAATCCCCGTTAAAGCTCGGAGATCTGCACCTGCTCTGTGTTATTGTTATGTGACTGTTGTTTGGTGAAGTCTTCAAAAGCCCAGCCTTTTAAAGAAAACAGAGGTTGAAGCAAAAGCAGCAGAGCAGATGTGTTCATGGGCAGCTGGAAATTTAAAGCGACGCAGCAGTGAGGAGGAGATGAATGGGACATAAGAGGTGAAAGTAAGACTGATTTAGCAAACACTCAATGCTATAAACACTGGCAGAGGGAAACAGGCTCATCTAGCAGGACAAGGACAGGTTTATTCCCAAGAGGGAGGTGGGGAAGGTGTTCAAGAGATGGTATTCAGGGCTCCCGTGGGTCCTTAAAAAGTCTTAAATTTGAAATGGGAAATTTAAGATCTTAAATGGTCTTGAATTTGTCAAAATTAGGACTTAAGGTTTTAAATTTGAAGTGGCTTTTTTAAGACCTTGTATTTGGAGCAGATTTATCAAAGTTAAATGAAGAATGTAATGAATCGCCTCACAATTTTGGGACTAAACAAGAACTATTCAACTTGGTCAAATGAAAGGCACGTTTCACTTAGAGATCGAGTTTTAAGGTAAACTCACTGCGCTTAAACACATTCAACAGTTCAGGCTAAAATCGTCAGACTTTGTCATCTGCGTAATGAGCCGTGCGCTTCACCGCGGGTGTTTTGTTACATTTTCTTGATTTATTTAATCTGCACAATAGATCGTGCACATGTGGTGAAGCATCAGCTGCATGTGCAAAGAACTCTCCGCTTATTTCCATGTAAACGGGATGGGCCTCTGCAGATGTTATTTTTGATCAGAAATAACTGAAATGTATGTCATTTTGTGAGCCAATTAAAAGATGTTTATATGACAAAAGAAAAACTAATCTTTAAAAAAAAGAAAAATGTATTTAAACGTGTGCGTGGTTGTAAATTTTGATATACAGGGTCTTTAAAAGTCTTTAAAAGTCTTACATTTCAATATAGAAGTTGTGCAGGAATACCATTACACCATCGATGCCTCCTAATGGTGTAATCCTAAACCCTGTTTCCATAGGCTTATGCTGTTTCCATTGCATAAACCGACTCTTTCCGTCCCGCTTTCTGGGTCCGTAGTGAGCCGTGGATTGTCCTACTTTCACAGTGAACCCTGGAGCAGGCCTCAATATATGTATCAGGATGCATATCGTATCGTGACTCCTGTATAAGAATACGTATTGCATTGGAAGGCTCTTGGCAATACTCAGCCCTAGTTCCAATGTGGGTTTCGTCACAATAATGCTCCTATATTTAGAAAAGAAACATAGCAATCATGGCAGTCTATTCTATTTACTATAGTCTGAGTTGTTGGCTAGTTACAGTATGTTTTCAAAAAATCAAATCTGTAACTGAGATTGATCAATATGGGTAAGAACATCATACTACCAATAATAACTAAATAACAGTCCTGACTCTGGCTTGTTTCAAACCTTGTGTTGCATCATGTAGGCTCTGTGTTTATGTGACCAAATTAGGGCAAGACCTGTTGTAAAAGTGTGACATAATTGTTAGCAGCAGATGATGACATGACATAATAAATATTTCCTGTCTAATAGTTGCAGACAAAACACAAAGTACAAAACACACCGAACTCAAAACTTGGCCTGTACAGAAAAAAATGTCCTGCTTCTCAACAGAGAGGATTAAAGTAGTACAAACCTGCACTCATTACTTCAAAATAATATATCTCAAGTAAAAGCAGAAGTTCAGAATGTTGTTCAATTAAGGGCAAAGATATATTTTGGGAAACTGTCAATCAAAACAAATCCAAAACAACTCACTCAATACACAAATGATGAGAAAACTTTGTTGAAATAAGGTAAAGGTTTGCTGTAATAATTCCCTTTAAAGCCCAAGACAGATTACAGAATTTTTCTACTTTTGTGACAGTCCTTGTGGTGAATGTTTATCATCGTTTTACGGCGGTTAAGTTGCAAATTAAGAAGGAATTACAGTTAAAACAGACCACATACAGTCTGTCGTAGGTCCATATTTACAATGTGGTAGATAGGTAACAGTTGTGGAATTACCTCAACATACATTTGCTGGATAAAAAAACTGAGATAGCAAGTAACTAAGTATTTTTAGTCAAGTACTGTACTCCAGTAGGTTTTTTGAGTATCTGTTCTTTACTTAAGTATTACAAAATCTGGTGACTTTTTACTTTTTACATTTTTCAAGAAGTATCTGTACTTTCCATACATTTTGCAATCAGGTTAGTTACTTTATAAGCCCACAAACATTTGTTATTCCTTTTATACCAGGTCAAACAAGCCGTGTATCAGAGCTTTGTGCACAAATTAACAAGTGAAAATTGCCAAAAAATTAGGTCTGGGCGATCTGGGAAAAAATAAGATAAGATAAGATATCCTTTATTTGTCCCACAATGGGGAAATTCCAGTGTTGCAACGCACATTTTAAGAGCAGCAGGGAAAATAGAAACATGCAATCAAACAAGATAATAGAAATAAAATAGACTTAAAATATGTATAAAGATACAATAGTTTAACCTTTTCAAAACCAAATGGAAAATGCCATTCATGAACATAAACAAAACAAAAACTTTTAATATGTCCAATTTATTAGATTGTTTGGAAACTATTAATCAATATTCAGCCTCAAAGTTTGGCTTTTGCTCGAAACAACGGATTTTTAATGACAAAAGATTCTTATCCCATGATAAAAGTTTGATGAATTATACTGAATTTACTGTAAAGCTCATCTCACTCTCTACTGTATAACATTGCAATCCAACTTTATACACTGCAAAAATGCATTTTGAGATTGGTTAAAATGTCTTAAAACCTGGATTTTTGGTATTTTTTCTGGTTCAGATGGTTTTATTTGATGTACCCAGATTATATGACTTGCTTCGATGGGTTTTCTGCCTTGTTTCCAAATATTTCATCTTTTTTCAAGTCAAATTATTTGCTAATGAAGTAAAACATTTTTACTCACGTCGTTGGAAAATTTGATTTAAGCTTAAATTTAATGAAAACAAGTGAAATAAGCGGACACATTTCTAGTAGCCTTGTAGTTTTAACCGAGACTAGAACTTTTAGCAGTGTGATTGTACTTTTTACTTTTTTACTTAAGCAAATTTACACACACTTACTTTTATACATTTACTCAAGTAAAAGAGTTTCAGCAGGACTTACACTTTTACCAGAGTCGTTTTTTACACAAGTAACTGTATTTTTACTTGAGTAGTGAACTTAAGTACTTTTGCCATCTCTGCTAAAGACAGACAAACCTCATCAAAACAGCCAAAGTGATTAAAACAAACTGTTTAGTGAACTCTTAAATATAATAATGTTTTACCTGTCATATTCTCTTAAAGCTTCTGCAAAAAGACAGCTGTATAATTGTATATACAGTATGTTACAAAACAGAAGCTCTTGCCCTGTTTACACTGAACACTTTCCCGTCCATTAGAAATAACAGGTTCCCGCTCCAAAACATCACCTGTGTTTGGCTTGTCTGTGTGGCTTGGATTTTACTGGCGTCTGTAAAAGTGGAACAGTTTAGAGTTTAGGAGTGTTTATCCAGACTGTAGAGACGAAAGCGGGTCACTCCAGTGCACGCCACGGTTCACTGCGACTCTACAGAAACAGAAGTAATGTTATGTCGATGCAGTAATGTGGAGGATTAAACTGTGTTAAAGTGAACGGGGTCAAAGGGTCGTCTGGAGGGAGAAAGTGGATGTCAGGATTTAAACTAATGACTTCCTGAATGGAGGGGTTTTCCTCGGAGACAGAGCGATCAGACAACAGTGAAGAGAAAGATACTAAACTTAGCGTAAGACTTTGACAGAAGCAATAAAACAACCCCAAGTCTATCCAAGTTTTTGTTAGCTGTAGCATGCCAGTCAATGTCAGATTTATTTATCAAGCACATTCAAGCAACCAGGAGACCAAAAAGCTGCACAATATTTAACTAACACAAGATGATCTGCTTCATAAAGAGTTAAAAGTCAAGTTTTAAACTCTTCCACAAGCTGTGCAGAGCGGACATGCAAGAGGAGGCTGTTCCAAAGCTTATAAGAGCTGCTACAGAAAAGGATCAATCTCCTCTGGACACAAGCCCAGACTATGGAACAGTGAGCAGAAGCAGATCAAGAAATGTTCCTTTATCACAAACACTCAAGTTGCCAATTATTCAGTTATTTCAGTGAGAGCGAGAGCCAGAGATTGCCTGAATCCTACATTGTTGGGTGAAGAATATAGAAGAAAAAGTAAGGCTCTTAGTACAACGTGAACCAGGCAAAACCTTGATGTAAAATAATTATGCAAATGCAGCAGTTTTTTTATTCTCTTTGAAAAATTATCGCACCTCTGATTTACAGTTTTAAGCTCTTCCTCACCTGACCAGTTCATAATATGTGAGCAGTTTTTTGGTTTATTCATGTGTGTAGATGCTCAGGCTCACGTTGTTGGAGCAGCACTGATGCGTCTAGTGTAGATTGACAGTTCTGAAAACATGTGCGTATGTTGCTGTGCCTATGTTACGTGCTGCTGCAGCTCCTGATGTAAATTCCGGGTTAGGCCTTCCTCGAACTATATTACTACTTATTATTTTAAAATAAATCGCATGAAAACAAACATGGTACATATTTCTGCAGAGTGAATGTGCAAAGCCCATCCATTTTCTGCTTTATCTGCAGTCGGGTTGCGGAGGCAGCAGTCTGAGCAGAGAGGCCCAGACTTCCTCCAGCTTTTCTGGAGGAATTTCGAGGCGTTCTTAGGTCAGTCAAGAGACATAGTCCCTCCAACTTGTCCTGGGTCTTCCTCGGGGTGATCAGAGACCTGCGGGGGGTGATCAGATCAGCTCGCTCCTCGCTCTTTTCGATTGCTTGTATCTGCAATCTTGTCCTTTCAGTTATTACTATCAATGAGCGAAGCAAAAAACTATTTAAAGTGAGGTGAGTGAAGCTAGGTTTTGTTCTAAATGACGGATGTTCAATGCTCTCCATCGTTTTACGCAGATACATTAATCTGACTGCATGATGCATTGTAACGTTGATTTGAAAAGCGATGTGGGGCGCGAAGCTTAGGCTCTGAAACTTACAGCGATAGGAGGCGTGGCCTGAGTAACGATTCTCATAAGAGATTTTTTGTCACGTCACTCGTCATCATGTCTGTGCGTCAGTACAACACTGTTCCAACTTTTTGTCCAATAGTTTCATCGTAAGGTTCCAACATGTTGAGTGAGGAAACAGCCAATCAGAGCAGCCAGACTGTGCCAGGCTTCACTGCAAATGTTTTCATTTTCTTACGCTCACGTTGAAGGTGCACTGCGTAACTTTCTGGAGGTAAAGTCATCTACACAATTCAGTAGAAATAGAAAGTTAAAACTATACTTTGGGACTTTGTGAAGTGAGATGAATATATTTTATGCCACAATATGAAAAAAAAATCAACTAAAGAAACCACTTTTCTGCAGAAACAGACGTGTTCAGGCTCCTCCAAGTCAAATAATAGATAATTTTGTGGCCACGCATCCCACTTTAAGTAAAAACGCAGATTTTATTAATTGTTTAGTGTAACAAAAGCATCTAAATGACAAAAATATGCATTTAATCAAGTTTATTGTGTGCAGTGCACCTTTAAGTCAGCGCAACAGGTCCTTACCTATGAATATCCGCTCTGAGGCACTTTCAAACCAGGTTTTATTACCTTACATTTTGTTGTTTTGCTTTTATAAGTAAAGGTGTTCACGGTTCTGATGCCTTCTGTATTCTGTTTTTATTCTGACACTGGACACTTCATGCAGCACTTGTGTCTGTGGCCTGTACTGTTTGACACATCTAATAATTTTAAACACTTCTCACATGCAGCCAGCTTAAAACAGGCCCTTTAAAAACTATCATCCCACTTCATCATGTGCATAAGTGGCGCCATATTTACACAGAACTTACAGAGAGAGAGCCTGCACGCACTCTAATCTGAGCGGACATGACGGACGATTTGCCACAACAAATTTGGGAGGAGGAGGCATTTGTGGGTCAGTCTGCCGTGTATTTTTAGCCGGGCCACACCCTCGAGAAGGTAATGCTCCGCTGACTAACTGCGTGTGTGCCAGCCGGGGCAAAATACAGGGGTTTGTGTTCAAAGCATAAATACTGGTGCCGGGCCGCTGGGACTTCCTGTTTCCTCTGTAGATTAGAATCGCTGTGGACATGTGAGAAAGGAGATGAGAGATGGAAGGAGATGGCTTTAGCAGTCTGTGAAGGAGAGGACTGCGCGATTCATCAATCTGATCTGAAATCTGCTGTGTCAGTGTGAAATATGAGGACAGATGTTTTAGAGATTCAGATTATGTCAGTAGTGGTTTAGCGCAGTGAATGTTTAGCTGTTTTTAAAAGGAAAGCAGCAAAATTAGGTGAAAACTGACCATAATAAGCCTGGTTTCTCGCTTTCTTTTTTCAGCTAAAATTATTACTGGGATCACTTTAATTTTCTTGTGGGAGTCCTGAGTTAGCTGCACAGTTAATTTGTGTTTAAAAGTGCAGGAAAACTTGGTACAGTGAACTATGAACTGATCCAGCTTTGTCAATTCTAATACTAATTTTGTCGTTGGCTTAAGTATAGTGTACTTGACATCGATTGATACTAGTGTAGCTATTCTCTGTTGACTCACTAGAAATGGGTTATGTAGCTGAAACTCTTTGTACAAATAACTTAATAACTTTATGTAAAAAAAACATTATGAGGCGCTAGGTTGACATAAGCCAATAAATAGCTTTATTTTGTCCAATTAAATGCACAACCAGGTCATCTGAACAGATATCTGAACCGATATTGCAAAATTACATGGCTTGCCGCCTTATATCTGATCCCATTACTGGATCAATGCACCATTTACAGTGCATTTGGAAAGGTAAGGTAATGTTTATGAAGGACAAGTTACTTTAAAGGTGGGGTAGCTGATTTTCACACTGCACAGTTTAGGTTATACATCTGCCTACTTCCTTTCACAAATTCTTTAACACATGGTTAATATTGACATGTATTCCTTTTGGTTGGAATAACAGTATATAAACTTCTTTTTACAAACAACAAAGTAAAACTGGAGAGGACCACCCAAGCTCTGCCAATCGCATTTGGCTCCTGATTAGAACTAAAACTCTTTATTATTCAATTCAGACAGTACTCAGTGGTCTAATTTTTCACAAAGTGCTGCATTTACCAGATACTTTCTGGTGGAAAACACAAAGCTTGCTAATTTATAACTAAAAAAGTAAGCTACCCCAACTTTAAGCACAATGGCAGAGATGCTTGTACCAGATTCTAGCTTTTAGAGCTAATTTCCATCTGTAGTCCTGGAGAGGGGAGGCACACTGGACAGGTTTTTAGTTGATGTTTTTGATGACACAACTGACTTTTGTGTCTCACACAGACACTATGGGCCAGATTTATTAAGCATTTGCTCATGTGCAAACCAGGTTAGGGGGAGCAAAAACTTGACGTAGCTGACATTTTTCTAAAGATGCAAAGTTTGAGGTGGTGCACATCTCTTTTGTGAAGCAATATGTACATCTTGCAATATTAAAGTTTGCATAAATTGCTCGCAAATAACATTATTATTATTATTTTTTTTTTTTCAGTTTGCATGCGCAATTAAGCACGTTGCTTGATAAATCTTAGTCTTATGAATGCAAAATCTGAAGTGGCGCATTGGGTTTGTGGAAGATAATATGTACTTCATCCAATAGTGGATATGCTCACTTGGATTGATAAACGAGGTTCTTTGTGTTTGTGTAACAGCAAGAAAGCTTAAAATATAGATTTTGGTAATCTTATACATTCTTGCACAGTTGCGTAGCAGTTTGTGTTGTTCTGTGTTTTGACTTTTGAAACGGCCTTTCTTTGAGTTTGCTTGTCCTCACTGTGTCTGTGTAGGTTTCCTCTGAGTGCTCCAGGCTCTACATTTAAAAACACTGAATAGACTCTTCCTTTCAACTGAAAAAGAGATTCTGATCTGACTTGCAGATTTTTGCACTCATGTAGAATCTATTCATATCTACTCTTAAAAGGAACCCCGAGAATTTTTTAATGTTTGTTTTCGAGTTTTCCTTATATCATCAAAGATATAAATACACACGAAAATAATCTAAAAAATCTACCGTTTTATTAAACTTTTAAGAAATATATTTTCACGGAAGACGCCATCATTGTTTACAACACAGTGCATTATGGGTAGTATGACGTCGAATCGTGTAACTACGAGGAAAGTTATGAAAGCTTACCACATTCTCCTTGTTTCCTCCCGAGACGAAATCACAACCAAAAGCGACACAATGTACAATTTTACAATGTACTGTCGACGAAAAACTACTGACGCTCCTGTTAACCAGATCAACGGCAACTGTTGCAGCTGTTGCGTGCGTCTCACGACTGACGCTCACTGCGCCAGTGCGCCACACGATTCTGCGTCATCACCTCAAGATGGCGGCGCCCGTAATATCAGGAAGTTGTTGTAAACATAACAATTTTACGTCAAACGGCGAGTATTTGTTTACTTTAAGTTCTACTTTTTAGTAAGTATACCTACGCGAAGTATTTTCGATCTATTTATGTAAATATTCGGGGTTCCTTTTAATAGTAATCCATATTAGATCAAAGATTTTCATGACAATTTCATGGCAAAGTAACTGGCCCATTTCTCTTCAATTAGGAATTTTCATGTTGATGATTTGGTGTCATGTAGTGTTTTGCCACATTAAAAAAGACTTTCTGTTACTTCTGTGATTTTACAGCTACATCTTCTTCTAAGCGGGCCTTGCCTTTGCACTGAGTTGCCCTTTGCCTGTGTTTTAGTAACTTTTATACTAAAATAACAGACCACATTTTCCTCGAGAACTCTGGCTGAGCACCAAAGGAGCAGTTTTACAGACGACTTGAAAGACATTATTACAGGCTTCACAAATGCGATGTAATTTTCCATTTGGCCTGTCATATTTCAGACCCAGCCTTGTTTCCATGTGATTATTTTAGTGTTTACGACTGATGTGGGTTTGCTCTACATCACTGATAAATGTGAGGAGTGCCACAGGGGACCACATTTGGCCCACTGATGTTTTAGAAAAAAGATTAAGCTTTTGACATTTATTTATTTTGTTTGTATGTAAGGTTACTAACTACAGGAGTTTTCTCACATGAAAGTACCAAGAACTAAGTCCCCACTTTCCTTTAGCCCCTGTTTAGTCAGAGGAACTACCCTGGCCCCATGTTTGCGTTCACACAGCAACAGTTTGTTAAAGTGTTAACATTTAACATTTAAGTTTGTCACTAAGTGGTGTTAGAAAAACAGAAGTTGTTTTTTCCCTTCTACGTAAATTATGATGCACAAAAGCTAAAACACCACTGAAATCAACAATAAGAGACAATTCTTTACTGCTTATAGTGACAAAAATGTACAAAATATCCAAATGATAATTACGATTTACAAATTTAAACATTTATTTTGGGAGTTACTAGTTTTAAGTCATTTTTCTCGAGGATAAGGAATGCTGTCAAAATGTCAGAATATATAAAACATGTTTTCAAACTAAGCTAGTATTGTAAATGTTCTTGTATCACCAAACAGTTCCTGATCTGATTGGAAAGTATCTGCCCCAGAACAGGAGCTAAAAAAGTCCCCAAAGTGTGGCCCCAGTCCATAGTTCCTGCTCTGTGTGTGAACACATCTAAAATGGGGACTGGAACTAAATAAAGTATTAGGAACTGAAAAAGTACCTACAATGGGGAAAAGGGATTATTATATACACTTTAAAATCAAATAGCACACTGAACTTAACAGTTTTGCCGTGCTTTTTACACTATTGTCATTTTAAGATTCTTTTATAGTTAGACTTGAAGCTTGTCTATTTATCTAGCTGTCCTTATTCTAGTTCACAGACTATTTTGAGGTTTTATCAGTAACATGTTTTACCTTACTTCTAATGCCAACTGATGGTTCCCTTATGATCACCTCATGTTACCTCTAAAGAAGTCTTTCCAGCAGGATTTACAGCTCAGATTGTTGGCAGACAGCTCTGTATTTATAGATTTTACATTTACATCAAAGTGATTCTGAAAACCTTTTGACAAATGTGTTTTTAATCATTCTACATGAGGGAGGAGGGTATCGTATAGAAAATGTATACTTTTAACTTACACTTAAATGTGTTATTCTTTCTGCCAGTATAGGTCCCTCTCACGTGGCCAGTCCTCGCTACAAGTTCAACTTCATCGCAGACGTGGTGGAGAAGATCGCTCCGGCTGTGGTCCACATAGAGCTCTTTCTGAAGTATGTTTCTGTGTCGATACAAAGTGTTAAAAGTGTATTAACGTCAGAAGAAGTTATTTGTAAGTCCAGTGTTACATGTACAGTCTGAGGTTTAGTGGTCCTGAGGTCACTTTCCTCACCGGACAGGGGCTTTTTGTGTTTGCTTGTAAACAGTTAGTCTGCAAGTTCTGTCTTGTAAACCTGGAGGCCCTATAGTCACACATACTGCAGTTTCACAATCACTCAGAACAGGGTTAAAAATGTGTAAGGGGATGAAAAAGAACAACATACTGAGTAGAAGTTTGATTATATAATTTTTGCATGATAAAGGCGTAAATTAACAATAACTTATCTTGAACAAGTTTTAAGAATTAGTTCTAAACATGCTCTAAACCAAACCCACATGTATTATTTTGCATTTAGATATAAGGCTCCAACAAGTTAATCAATTAATCACAAATACTAAAACTAATTTAGTTATTGAATAATCATTACCTGGTCTTATATAAACTTAAAATCATGCCATGAGATGAGAAAAACCTCAGATTAATCAGCACTGACATTAAAAATTATGTAATTTTAGCATTTTTTTTAATGAAAAAACTGTTTGGCTATAAATTTCTAGATCGTTCTTAAGTGACTTTTGAGTTTTAAAACAACTAATCGGTTAATCTAAAGAATAATCTCCCACTTAATAGATTTCCAAAATAATCGTTGGTTACATCCCCACTTTGTTATAAATTAGTAAATTAGCACTTATAGATAGTGTAGTAGTCAAGACAGCACTAATGGAGACCAAGACCCTTTTTTTTCCAGACCAAGACAAGACCAAGATTTTTGTAGGTTGAGACCGAGACAAGACAAGACCAACACCAAGACCGCAGTCAATCGAGACCAATAATAAATAAATAATAAAATTAGACCTTTGTAATATTCTACATTTTTCAATGTGCTCTTATTGTGGAGTCCTTATAGCAAACTGTGCCTGGGACCGGGCACTGCTCTGGAGCCATGATTGAACTCAGGGTTAAAACTGAAAAGGTCACTGTGCTGGAGGCATGAACTCCTGATGCAAGTTTAACAGAACATGGAGCTAATGAAATGTGGTCTCAGTGTCCAAAAGAAGACCGATTGATCAAGATAAGATCAAGTCCAAGACAAGACCGAGTCCAAGCACCCTTGAGATCAAGACAAGACCAAGTCCAAATGTGCCAGAGACCGTCCAGGACCTTAAAACAGAACAGTCTACTACTACTACTACTACTACACTACTTATAGACAGGCCCAAAATAATCCCAAACATAAGCATAGCAAAAAGTCAAACTGTTTCCGTTTATATCTGACATGTAGAAAGAGACAATGGTAGAAAGCAGAAAAACAACTTTCTCACTGACTGACTTGTTATCAATTCACTTTGATGAGTGAATTATTTGTTGTGCAACAGTAAAATTTTCAGTCAAAGATTTTCCTGTTTTGCAGTGTACTATGATCACAAAAATTTCTGCAAAACAAAACTTCCACTGACAAAAATCTTTCCAAACCAGCTTTTATCAGATGTTCTTATCAAAGTTTTGCCACTCAGTCGGTATGTTCTTGATCCACATTGTGTCCAGTATCTGCCAGAGTAAAGACTTCAGACATAAAAGCTGCAGGATCACTGGAAAACTTCACACCGTTCCCTTTCACACTCAATAACCTCATTCTTCAACATGTTTGTTATTTCAACCCTGCCCAGCTCCGTTTTCTGTTCTTTGTTTGACGGCCAGAGCCTCACCAAGTCCATGTATGTATTTCTGCTTTTGTTTTTCCAGACACCCTCTGTTTGGGCGGACCATCCCTCTGGCCAGCGGCTCTGGGTTTGTGATGTCTGAAAACGGCCTGATCGTCACCAACGCTCACGTGGTGTCCAGCAACACGCAGGTCTCCGGACAGCAGCACCTCAAGGTATTTCACCAGACACTAGAGGGGAACAGCGCTATAGAGGTTGTTCAGATGACCTCATAGCATTCTAAATGTCAGCAGTGAGTGGCAAAAATGAATGAGAATTGATAGAGACTAATTACATTTTCTCCTGTAATAGTCAAAACACATAGGAAAAAGCAACTACAGACTGATAATAAATATAAATGACAACAACTACTGCTAAATACTGAGTTTGTATGTAACATGCAAAATAGAAAATTGAGTAAACAGTGGCAGAAAAGCAGAAAAACTACAACAGCACTTCTGTTTCTCTCACATTTCTCACTGACACAGACTTTAGGATCACATACACAGAGAAACTAATCTTTGTCTGCTTAAAGGAGATGCTTTTTAGTTAGTCTGATGAGTGAATTCTTTGCTCATAAATCTTCAACTGAGGTTAGCAAACAAGCTAGCTTAAGTCTACATCGTTGCCGTGACAACAGAAAAGCTATTTATAAAAACGTCTGCCAAACAAACGCTCCAAGGAGGAAAAATTTACCCCCCAAAAGCAAAGAAACACATTTTATCAGGCGTTCTTCTCATTCTGTCAGAATGTTGATAAGCATTTGTGAATGTCTGTGCATAACTTCTACACCCGATTTGTACAGTAAATATTAAAATTAAGCTTATGGGTGTATGGCAGGGGTCTCAAACTCAAATAGAGTTGGGGCCAAAATCGTCAAAGTCAAAGTTGGTCAAGGGTCACTGACTAAGTTATATAAGCCTACCATATAAATATGTTCACATGAATTCTTTCATATTGTTTTCTATTACTTAGACCCTGGTGAGATTAAAGAAAAAGTGAATAAAAGTGGGTAACTATGGTCAGACTGTCCTTTCCAGAAAAATGCAGGTAAAACTGTATGTAATTTGTTGCATTCCCAGTGAATTTTAGGTTTTGTAGACACTGGGTTGTAACAGTTCGATAAAAACAATATGCTAAAACAAAAATTCGTGTGCAGTTTATTGTCAGGCCATGATCAATACTAATCAGAATCATTCTGGGGGCCACATGAAATCATCTCAGGGGCCGCATTTGGCCCCCGGGCTACCAGTTTGAGACCCCTGGTGTAAGGTTTCCTGCCACCTCCAAAATCATGCATGTTTAGGTTAGGTTATTAGTGAGTGAATGTGAGAGTGAATGGTTGTCTGTCTCTAATGACGAGTTGGCCACTGTCCAGGGTGTCCCCGCTTAACATGGCGACACGGTGGCGCAGCGGTTAGCGCTCTGGCCTCATAGCAAGAAGGTCCTGGGTTCGACTCCCTGGCCGCCCGGGGCCTTTCTATGTGGAATTTGCATGTTTTCCTCCAGGTGCTCCCGGTGTCCTCCTACATCTAAAAACATGTCCAATGTGCCTCCCCTCTCCCCTCCCAGGACTACAGATGTAAATTAACTGTAAGCTAGAATCTGGTGCAAGCATGTTCGCCTTTGTGCTAAATGCAAAATTGTACATTGTCCTTAATAAACATAAGACCCAAAGTCAATGGGATAGGCTCCAGTCACTTGCGATCTAGAACAAGCACTAAAAAATGAATGAATGAACTTCAGTCCACATGTTTTGCTCAATTACCTAAGTAATGCAGAGCTAGACAGTAAGATGGAGAGTCGTCTGAATGTACAAATATTCCTTGGAGTGTAATATTATCCAGGAATGAACAAAGAAACACGTGTGAGCTCTCCGCCCTCGTGATGACGTGTTGCAACATTCAACAGGACCAGCTTCAACCCTCTCACAGGACCAACTTTTATAACTTTATGCGTATATTCTCTGCCTCCTGACCTAAATTACGTCTACACATGAGTCACTATTTTGACGACTTCATCTTTGACTTGATTAAATAGACAAAGACCTGGGACTCGACCTGTACTTGAAGATCTTGAGACTTGACTCTTACATGATCAAACTGGATCATGTCCCTCCTTACTTGTTTATTGGTATCCAGAACTATCCAAAAAGACAAGATGTTTTTAGTAAATTAATAATTTAAAAAAAGACTTGAAACCAAAAGCAGGGGACTTGGGACTAAACTCAGACTTGAAGACAGGGACTTGACACCTACTTGAGATTCGCAAAACAATGACTTGTTCCCAGCTCTGCATCGGAGTTCTAAATATCAGCAGTGAGTTGCAAAAATGCATGAGAAAGTACATTTCACTCTGTGAGAAGAAAATAGGAAATAGTGTGGTTGCAACTATAAACTATTACATCTCTGCTGAAAGGTGACCCTGTATCTGACATGTTAAGAGAGAAAATCGACTAAATAGTGGTAGAAAACCAGATGAATACCAGGGACACAGAGGCTTCTTTCACATTTTTCACTGACGCAGTTTGGGGATCACACACAATTGAAATCACTACCTTTTAAGACTTCAATACGATGTCTTTGTAAAAATGTATTGTTAAAAATTATGTGTTGTGCAATAACTAAAATGTCCTACATCTCCACCGGTTAGTGCTAAATAGTCAGGTTCGGAGAGACGTAAGTGAGCTGGTTGCCTTGGTAATGAATTAATTTTGGTTGCTAAACTGGCCTAAACTGGATATATTCTATCTTAACTTTTACCCCAAACCATTTTCCTAGACGTACCCGTTCCCCTGTCTTTACGGACCAGACTATCTATCTTAGAGGAGACCTATTGTAATTTTATTGTCTAGTTAGGAATAAACTATGGCATAAGTAGATCAATAATTCACATTTTGTTCATTGCAAAACTCAAAAGTCATATAAAACAGCTTAAAAATCGAAGCAGGTCCATTGACTTCCTGTTCAAAACTGCAGAACTGCTTCTCAATTGTAAAATGTATCATTATTGGGCCACAGATTTAAAAATGACAATGTTTTGTTATTGGTAAGTGTCTACAGGACATTTTTGAGCCTTACATGTTTTACTCGCAATTCTAATTTTGACAAATCGCAAGTAAATACAGACAAGTGGGTGGGGATAGGTGGAAGGTGAAACAGGGATTTTCTGAGCTGTGGACTATCAGCTGCAAAATAATACAAGATTACTCAAACATGCATAAAACAATCAAAATACATTAGGCTGTGTGCACGGAATTTCAGTGGCTTGCGATTGTTCAAAAAATGCTAACTTCTGTACTTACGACCATTTCCTGTTAGCGTTAGCATTTAGACACAATCATGTCTCTTTTTAAACACACAAGTGTCCTCTGGTAAAATATTCCTCTAATATGTTAAGTCTTTAACGTGTTTTCTGTAACATTCACCACAACTGTCTGATCTAAAGAGGATTTATTTGTTTTAAACTGATGTAGTGAAAACCTCATTGAAAAGCATTGGACAGGAAGTGTTTGTATGTACAGATGTAGTATTTTAAACCAAAACAAGACAACTGCACTGAGGTAATTTTGGGTAAACTAATGATTAGAGAACACTTTGATAACATCGTTAAAATCTCAGAAGAGAAGATTTTATATAATAGGCCTCCTTTAACCATCTCCAACTGCCTTTATCAAACAAGCTAACCAAGCTCTGCGCTGTCACAATGACAACAGAATTGTATAGACACAAACTAGGCGAAAAAAAAGGTTAAGACCCTGTACACTGAAGCCATTTCATCAAAATATTATACCTAAAGTATGCATCATCCACTTAAAGCAGGGGTTTTAAGAGTCAGAAAACAACAATTTCTGAAAACGTTTGTCTCCATTAAGTCTATGTTGAAACTTCGTCATTATATTCCGAGATTACATGCACGTTGTTCATTCAAAATACTAGCTAAGTTTAGAAGAAATCTCTGCTAATTATCTGTTTACATTTAGCAGCTTTTCAGTGTCTTCTTCTAGTTTTGTGACTTTCTGTGTCTGTGTCACAGCGCCACATTCTGGTCTGTTATTGGTAATGCAGTGGTTTTCATGCCGTTTTAGTGATTCATCTGGACGATTGCGAATACTTAGCCAGCCAGTATTAAAAATTATCAGTGTTTTGTCACCGCTTGCAAGTTCTAAGAAACATATTTTATCAGGTGTTCTAATCATTTAGCCACAGTCATATTTAAATGTTGGTGATGTTATGTTGTGCAGATGAATAAACGACTTCAGCGTGTATGTTTTTTTATCCTTTTAGGTCCAAATGCAAAATGGAGACGTCTTCGAAGCCATCATCAAAGACATCGACAAAAAGTCTGACATTGCTACCATCAAAATCAACCCACAGGTGAGTAATAACTGTGCCTAAACTCAAGATTCCTCTGGAACCGCTGTGGCCCACCTAAGTCTCGTAAACAAAATGGTGTTTAGGAAAGGTAGCAAATAGTCTTAAAATCCTCGTCTTAACTGGCCAATAAAGTTCACCACGAAATGAGGAATGTATAAAGTAAACAGAGGCAGCATTAGTTGTACAAAACATCCCCAAAATCAACAATATTATAAAAGAGACACATAGTTCTTACAATGTGCAGTATGTGGTATCAAACTATTAGATATGTAGATCAGCTATTACATTTTGTCCATTGCAAAACACAAAATTGATCTAAAAATACTTTAACATGACTTGGAAATATAAACAGGTTCAAAAACTTAAAACTTAAAACTGCAGAAGCTCCGCCTCACTGTACTGTACATTGTATTGTATCAAGCCGATTACAGAGAACTTTTGTTTAGTTGGAATCTATTTTTTGGTGATGGGATGTAAAGAACAAGCAGGCGGGATAGAAGGTAGGTGAAAACAGGACTTTTATGAGCACTTGAGCATTAGCTGCAGGTGTAGCAGTACACTAGACCAATCTTGGTCTAAAGACCAGTCTCAAGGCCACTTTTTAAGGTCTTGGTTTCGTCTTGGACTCTAGTTGCCTGGAAAATTCACAATATATTTTATATATATCGTCTGGTCGCCCTGTCCCCTCTTTTCGGATTTCTGTACCAACATGACTGCTCCCGACAAAAAAAATATCACGTGGAACTGAAAAACATTGCGGATTTCTGCTGAATCAATGAGCGAAGCAAAAAACGATTTTAATGTGAGGTGAGTGAAGTTAGATTTTGGTCTAAATGACAGACGACCAATCAGCTTCTTTGTTTCATCTGCGTCATGCAAATAAGATAATCTGATTGCCCGGTACGATGTAGATTTGATCTAAAACGCAGGCGGAGGGTGTGGTGACCAGACCCACTCTTCGCAGTTTGCTGAAGTGTGGGTTCTGGATCCCAGGCAAGGACTCTAGCACATTTGGACTCGGTCCAGTCTTGGACACTGAGACCACATTTCATTACCACCATGTTCTGCGAAACTTGCAACAATTGGCCTGATTTTTTTTTCTCTTTCCCAGTTATGCCACTATCACTTGGCATTGAAGGCTATGCTAGCAAAAGTTTATATTTTAAATATTTACTTCAGGAATTTTGTAAGGTTAGAGTTAGGCTTACGTTAAGTTAATTTAGCTAAGTTTAAGAATTTGGGAAAGGCAGCGGCATAAGTGCGTTGGGGAAACTAAAAACGCGTTAAAATGTCCTAAATCTCCAACTGCTGAAGCAAACAAGCTAGCTAATCTTTGCACAGTCGCTGTGACAACAGGAACGTTTTCAGTTTTCAACAATATAATGGTAATTTCAGTAAAATTAAAGTTATGCAGACAAAAAATAGGCTAAAAACATTTACAGTTCTGCTGCTTTAAATGGGAACTCAATAGACCTGTGTATATTTCTAAGGCATTTTAGATCAACTTTGTGTTTTACAATGAATAAAATGTATAGTATTCATAAGTTAGTAAAGATTCAGTCAGAAAATAATCACATTTTTTTACCTTGCTTAAGACTTAACACTGACGTTTTCTTACATGACGAAGGACAATGGAATAAAAGCCAAGTTTCAAGTCCAAGACCACTGCGTATTGTTAAAATGATTGACTCTTTCAACTGTGTATTTCACATGTACTTTCTTCACTCTCCGAGATTTCCAAGTTAACAAAGATCTACGGCGTTTAAGTAACCATTTGAGGCAGATACTCCCCCGAAGCAAAAACAAATGTAGATCATATCTGAGCAAAGGCGCGTCACTTCTCCGACTGCTGCCAAATGAGAACCACATTTATTTGCCTTCGACCGCAGCTGTAGCTTCGCACTGTTGGTTAAAGACAACAATGGCCTGGATGCAGCGCGACCTCGGGGTGACCTCAGTGTGTGGGACCAGGAGGCTCCAGAACAGGGCCAAAACAGGGACGAAACGGGGGAAAAAATAAGGTTAGAACTGGAAAGAAACATGGCCAAGACAGGGACAAGACAGGGACAATAAGTACCAAAGCAGGGCTAGAACAAGGGCAAAATAAGGCTGGAACAGAGAAGAAACAGGGCAAGGCTAGGGCCAGAAAAGTACCAAAACTGGGCTAGAACAGAGACGACACAGGGCCAAGACAGGAAAAAAAAGTATCAAAACTGGGCTAGAACAAGGACGGAACAGGGCCAAGACAGTGCCAAGACATGATTTAAAAAGTATCAAAAACAGGGCTAGAACAGGGCCGAAACAGGACAGAAATAGGGACAAAACAAGGCCATGACAGTGCCAAGACAGGGTCAAAAAAGTGCCAAGACAGGGCTTAAAAAAGTACCAAAACAGAGCCAAAACAGAGATAAGACATGATAAAAAAGTATCTAAAACAGGACTAGAACAGGATTGAAACAGGGACAAAACAAGACCATGACAGTGCCAAAACAGGGCCAAAAAAGTGCCAAAACAAGGATAGAACAAGGCCGAAACAAGGCTATGACAGTGCCAAGACATGGTTAAAAAGTATCAAAAACAGGGCTAGAACAGGGACAAAACAAGGCCGAGATAGGGTTTTAAAAGTACCAAAACTGGGCTAAAAAGTACCAAAACAGGGTCAAAAAAGTACCACAACAGAGCTAGAACAGGGACAAAATAGAGCCAAGACATGAGTAAAAAAAGTATTAAAAATAAGGCTAGAACAAGAACAAGACAATGCTAAAAAAGTACCGAAACAGGGCTAGAACAAGGACAAAACAGGGCCAAGACTGTGCCAAATCAAGACCAGAAAAGTACCAGAACAGGGCCAAAACAGGGTCGCGAGGGAGGAAAGAATACAGACTCTGCTCCACCTTACAGACGTCTCTAACAGAGCAGCAGCATGTGGTTCTGGTCAGGACACTCCCGCTTAGATCATGTGTCTGATTCTGATCAAAACCCTTTTAGTAAACTGTGAATGTTGCCAACTCATAAGCATATTTTACTTTAAGCTCATTTTAGTCTTTCAAATGAGACCTAATGTGTATTTAGTAATAAACTATAACATATGCAAGTCAATATTTAACATTTTGGTGCTTGTAAAAACAAAATGTATCTCTTTTTTGCAAATTTTTACTTTTCGCATGATTATTTTGACCTTTTGACCTCTGGCATGTTTTACTCTGAATATGAATTTTAAGAGTTATCACACTTACAGACCTGCTCAGTCCACCTCCCTCTATTGGTCTAGCGAGCCTGTCCTCATCCTGCCAGATGAGCCTCTTTCCCCCCATCTGGTGGACTCTAGTGCTCTGCAGCATTGTGATTTGAACATTCAGCCATATTTTTAGCTTAATTGCTAATTTATTTCCATAAAAATGTTTTAACTTGTTCAAAATAATGAAGCTGATGTTTTGACGACAAATGTGGACTGACACACGTCACAAAGAGACTAAAGAACCTCCTCTAAATATATCAGCAGTGATATTTTTCTGTATCGACTGATATCAGTATCGTCAATAATATATTATTAATATCAGTCGATACTGATACAGATAAATTGTCAATCCCTACAATAAACATGGGGTGACCAGACGTCCCCATTTACTCGGGACAGTCCCTATTTGAGCTCCGTGTCCCATGTCCCAGCAAATGTCTCCAAAACAATTGATTTGTCCCAGTTGTCCCAGTTTTAGACCACTTTGATACCTCGCATTAGTAAATACAGAAATATATTGTTGTTTCTTCAGTCAAATATGAGAAGCAAGAGCTGAAGAAAATAATCTAATGAATATTTGGAAAAAAAAAAGTTTTGAAATTGGCAAAATTGGGTGGGGGATGAGGAGTGGCCATTTGGGACTGGATCATCCTAATTTTGGACGATGAAGTGATCGTCCAGACCCTTCTGCATTTGAACAGAACGTAGGTCAGGCAACAAAAGCACTAGGACTGTGATTACCATGATTTGGATTGTTACTTCTTACAACTGAAACTTTAATACCTCACATAAGAATCTTAACAACCCAGTGGTCGACGAATAAAATATTTGGTCGACTAAGACACCATTGAGTGATTGATCGATTAAATGACTAAAGACTTAAAAACTCTGATTGTAACACTTCCTGTCTGTGCCTGGTCCAGTCCAAGCTGCCGGTGCTGTTCCTGGGCCACAGCGCAGACTTGAGGCCCGGGGAGTTCGTGGTGGCCATCGGCAGTCCTTTTGCCCTCCAGAACACCGTGACCACCGGCATCGTCAGCACGGCCCAGCGAGACGGGAAAGAGCTGGGACTGAGAGACTCTGACATGGACTACATTCAGACCGACGCCATTATCAACGTAAGACAGTCTGGACAAAAGAGAGAAATAACAAACCAATCATGCGTTTAACTGTCAGACGTGTGTTCTGTTTACAGTACGGCAATTCTGGAGGGCCACTTGTCAATCTGGTAAGCTCCTTTTACTCTGCCATTGTTATAACTTGATTTTAAAGACTTATTTGCACGAGGTTTTACTTTAGGATCTCAGACATAGATTGCATAACAGTTGTATACAGTCTTAAGTCATGTAAACATTGCAAACTCAGAAGTCCTCAAGTAGGGGAGAGCGGGGTTGGTTGTCACATTTTTTACTTTGAATTGAATTTCTCAAAAACAGTAAATCTCACATGAACCATTTTAACAACAGAGAAAAGTTCAAAGTCCTGTGTAACTAATGAATCCACCTGCTGTTCTCTGTCTTATTCTGATCAAAAGTTATTGATCATTAAATGTTAATTGTTCACCTGTGACAACCAACCCCAAGTCTGGGTTGGTTGTCACAATGTTATGTCAATGGGAGACCGATGACAAATGTGTCTTGTCTTTGGTTTGATTTTTTGATGTTGGATTTCATTTTGATTCCAGAATGTTTTACATTTTCTGAATCAGGAGACGTTTGTCGAGATTCCAATGATAATGTAAAACTATATTTTTAATGTGAATTAGTGATCAGTAACTGTTGAACAGAATAAGCTCCAGGACAAGAATTAGATTTATTTTTAGTTGAAACTTTACACTGATTTCCTGCATTGAATTGTAATATTTAAAATATAGTATTTTTGAGAAAATCCGTCTTTTGTAAAAGTGTGACAACCAACCCCACTCTGGCTGTGCTGCTGTTCTAGATGTAATCATATGAGACAACCGACCCCGACTGGACTGTTTTACTCTCACCTCAGCTTTCTTCTACATTTTTAAACCAGCTCAGAAAAAAACAGTCCTAATTATCACTTGACTTCTTCTCATTGTAAAGTCTATGGTTTTAAGCTTTCAATAAAATTTTGGGAAAAAATAGACAATTTTTTCAGAATATCTGAAAATTTACTTTTTGCTATAATTTTTTTGATGTCGTCTTATCACAATCTTGAACAAAAGTTTACAAATATGTTTTTGCGAGTGAAGTTTGGTTCATTTAATGAACATTTTAATCTGGCTTTTTTCAAATGCACCAATCACAAGCTGAGATACAGGGATTGTGACAACCTACCCTGCTCTCTAATAATTTTGGTCTTGTATTTTTAGTCTCTACCTTAAATGTAAATGGATTCAAAACGGCCTATTTTACATTCCGATTAGTACTATTTGTCACAGATCATTCTCCAATCAAATCTACAATTAAAAAAGGTATATACATATCTATATATATATATGTATACAATAAAGATATTTCATACATACTGTATATATAGCAGAGACGTTTTCTACAGAGTGTCTGTGTTTTCTTGACTCAGAAAATATATTAGCAACACAGTATTTTTATCTACTGAAACAACTCAAATGGAATATTTAATGTATATTAAAGGAGACCTATTGTGATTTTTCTGTATTTTTAGGAAAAAACTATGGCATGTGCAGATCAATAATTCACATTTTGTTCATTGTAAAACACAAAAATGATCTAAAACAGCTCAGTATTAGAAACAGGTCCACTCACTTCCTGTTCAAAACTACAAAACTGAAAAGCCCCGCCCCCTTCATTGTAAAATGTTACTTTAATAGGCCACAGAATTTACGTAATTTCATTTTACAAACGTCTCTGGGTAAAACTAAACCTGTACAAAGAGCATTTCTGTAACTGTTTCTACCTTGTTCTAGGATGGAGAAGTCATTGGCATCAACACGTTAAAAGTTGCAGCAGGAATCTCTTTTGCCATTCCCTCAGACCGGATCACACGCTTCCTAAACGATTCCCTGGACAAATTCAGCAAAGGCATGTTCAGTTTGTTTTGTTTCTCTGTGTAAAAGTCTGCAATGACTGAGCCGCTTCCTCAATGTTTCAGACACAAGACTGATAAAGAAGAGGTTTATCGGGATCAGGATGCTGACAATTACAACAGCGTGAGTTACATTCAGTATTTAGACTCAGGTCATTATCACTTACTCGTGTGAAGAGGCAAACATTCTTACGTTTATTTTGAGTGAAAATATGTAATTTAACACTGTTTTTCATTGATGATTTAATTTGGCTGGGTTCTTTGTGGGCGGTCATAAACTAGAGATGTCCACACAGGATTATTGGATTAATTAAAAGAAAACTCACGTGACACTTTTCAACAATAAACAAATTCATAAAGCAGCTCATAAGCGGTTTTGTCTCATAAGACAAGCCTCACTCTGAAATGAGACTTGTCTTATGCGACACATTGAAACAAACTAATGCACTAATTCTGAATCTGAATATAGTTTATCGTCTTAGCCAAAGTCCAAAGAAAATAATGAATGTTTTGTTTTTGTCAGTCTGATTGAGGAGCTGAAGCAGCAGAATCCAGACTTTCCTGACGTCTCCAGTGGGATTTATGTTCACGAGGTGGTGCCTCACTCTCCAGCTCAGAAGTAAGTCTAATATGTCTGATATTCTGTGTATCGTTTCATGTCTGAGGCCTCTGCTTTGTCTCGTGCAGAGGAGGCATTAAAGACGGAGACATCCTGGTCAAACTGAACGGTAAACCTCTGCTGACCACAGCCGACCTGCAGGGGGCGCTGCAGGAGGAGACGGCTCTGCTGTTGGAGGTGCGGAGGGGCAATGATGATCTGCTGTTTAACATCGAGCCTGATGTGATCATGCAATAAGTGACCAGTGTGGCTCTCTTAAGACTGTCCCACTGAGGACTGATGCTGGACAATGAGTCCCAGGACAGTGGACACTGGTACTTTGGACAATGTCCTTCTGACTCAAGTCAAGTCAAGTCTGAACAAACATAAAGCAGAGAGACTGTGTCCTGCACTTGGAGCATCCTGGAGATGCAGCGTCACATCCAGCACTTCTGTATGTCTGTTTAATATTCTTTAATGTAAGAACATTGTTACGAGACAGTGAGCTGCTGTTGAAGCCGCTAACAACCGCCTTGAAAAACATCTGGAGAAAGTTTACAAAGAGCAGACACAAAAGCATCATAGAGTCATGTTACTGTGCCGAGTCCTGTGTCTCCATTTAAACATGAAGCTTTGTCTGTAATTTATGTGTCTGACAACAGTGTTAACTCCTCACTGACGCTAACTGCTCCTTTCATCCGTCAGAAGACGACATTTGAAAACTGCTGCACATTTCTCATGCAGACTCAGACTGTAGGAGCTCATGTAAAGTGAACACAAGTATTTCAGAGGAGGAAGAGTCTGTGTAGCTGCAGTATGCTGGCCTGACACTTTGTGACAAGGACTGTGTATAGTTGTTAACATTTGTCCAATATATTTTTCCAAGTTTCTGTTCAATAAACACTTGAATATTAACAACTGTGATGCTTATTTGTCCAAATGAATGGAGTCATCTCGGCTTTAGACGTCGACAAACAACTAGAACAGCTCAGTTACTTTCACTAAACATTTTCAAACTCAGTATGTTGCCGTGATATCGTCATTTCTAACAGTATGTTACATTTTATTACTAAACACGGTGAAATAAACTCCTCCTATAACGTCGGTCCATCTGTGTGCGTTTAAGCTTTTACTGCCAGACTTTGCATTTACAACACACAGGCTTTTACACATGAGTTTGGAAATTTCACTCAATGTAACATTTTATAGAACATGTATTTATTAGATGGAAAAACTTAGACTTAACATGTTTAATCAGGTGCTGTTCTCAGTCCGAATGTTGAGGAGCATTTTTTCATATTAAAGAATATTTGTGGAGCCAGTAGGAAGCTTCTGTTGTGTGAATAAGTGTCCGTACATAAAGACTGGTGTGCGTTCGGGTTGGGTGCAGACACATGGAGGACATTTGCTGCTGCTGCTGCTGCTGCTGCTGCTGCTGCTTTTGGTTTGGCCCGCGGTGGACTGTTAATCCCCTCCTCTCCACGGCGGCTCTAGGAAACACTGAGGTCATGAAAGCTGTTTAGAGCTGTTTGTGGGCATCAGCAAATTCTACCGCCAGAGCCAAAGTCCAGGCGCTTAATTACTGAAAGCGGAGAGAAAATGTTACTTTTGTCGATATGTTTTGGACAGACGTGCTGAAGGAAGTGTGATACTTACTTTACTTAACTTGTTTATAACTTGCTCACTACTTGAGTAAATGTGTTGGTTTCTTTGCGAGTAAATATGACAAAAGCTTTTTGTGACAACATGAAAGTTTATGTCTTCTTCATGTTTCTTGTTCTGCTCTTTCAGATCCAGGCTTTTTTTCCGTAACCGTGAAATTGAACAGATTTGATGATAGGGCTAGGTATTGTCAAGAGCCTTTCGATACAATACTTATGGCAAAACTGAGGTCACGATACGATACCTATTCCGATACAGAGGTCACAATATGATCAGTGTCCCGTTACACGTCTATGCCAATATAACTTCCTCAATTTGTCACATATCAAGATGTATTTTAGAAAAAAAAAAATCTTAAAAAATTGCCAAATAGGTTTTTTTATTCATTCAGAAAAAAATACACTACACTGATAAATATTTTTTTATTCACAATGTACAAAAAGTGTTGTATTTTAGCTGTAAAAACATGTTTTTGAGTATAACCATCTCTAAAATCAGTGTTAACCCCTTTACATTCCGGCGGTCCTTCAAAGGGCCCTCCCACTTTTTCTTCAAAAATTGTATCCCTTTTATTTATTTATGATCCAGGCTCAGATTTCTACTGTAAACTTCCAAATAAAAAAGTCCCCCAAAATTCCAAAACCTTAATAGGACTTTTGCATTGGCTCCTCCTAGATTTTTTTGAGTAATTTTGGGTCCCTAAAACTCATTCTTACCTCAGTTACCTTCAGCACAGAGGAATCTAGAGTCATTTATATCTCAGCTGTAACACCAGCTTTACCATTCCTTATACCAAAACAAATTTAGACGGATCAGAAGCAAAAACTACAGAGATACAGCTTTAAAAAGACCCAGACATTTGCTTGAACTCCAAAGGGTTCAGGAACAGTTTTAGTTTGAATTTTTACCGATTTTAGTCAGACGTGTGAGGGAAAAAAGACCGGAATGATTTGATTTGGAAGAATAACTAAATGCAAGAGGAATAGAATTTTCACACTGCTCTTCATGTTAAATACAGGTTTCTTGCATTTTTAGCTTAATAGTTTCAGCCTTAAAGCTGCAGTCCAGGTTCATAAGTGTCAATTATATGAGTTTAAGTATCTCGATATGTATTCTGTATCGATACACGTATTGCCAATGAGTTTGTCACGAAATATCCCAATACTGATGCATTGAGTACAGCCCTACGTGATGACTTATTTATTTGCAAATTCTCTTTTTCTGGAGTCCTGGGGGAGAGGAGAGAAGTGGAGGAAACCTACGCAGACACAAAAAACAAAAATAGAAATTCTACAAGCTGCCAGTGTATCAAAGCCACGGCCTTCTTGCTATAAGGCCAGAGCACGAACCGTCATGTTACTGTGGTTTGACTAAATTCTTGAACCATTACTTTGTATTTTTACTTATGACATTACATTAGTACAGTATTGACCCTATTTTGTCCCGCCCACTTGGCTTGGAAATGCACTTCCTGTTTAGCTCTGTTAAGGTAGCTAAAGTGTTTGTTTGTCAGTCTTGTGGCCAGATTTTAATTAAATATAATGACAGTTGAAATAAACTCATCGACTGAAATCTACAGGCTAAATGCAGCTAAACAGGAAGTGCACGTCCTAGAAAAGTAGGCGGGACAAAATAGGGTCAATAGGCAAATAAAATGTGTGTCTTAACTCTTAAGTGGGCTTGCATCTCCACAGAATTGATACTTTTATCCTTCCAGAATCTCCTCTTGCTTGTTTCCACATAAATTTTTTGACTTCAAAAAGAATATCCCAAAACAGTTTTAACTTTAGAGAATGATCCCCGTTTATTCGGTATTTTTCCACAACTCTGAATATTTACACTACTGGGGTTTTGGAGTGTCTTGCTCAAAACACCACAAAAGTATGCACAGTAGTGATGGGAATCTTGGATCTTTGTCCGATACGATGTGCATCCCGATACACTAGCAACGATACGATTTTTTAAAGATACATGTCTTACAGCTAACGATCGATTCGGTTCGATATGCCCCCTGATCACGATGCATCTCGATTCAGTCAACATTGTTTTTTATTCAAGTACTTAATAAATATTTAGTCTGTTTAATCAATCATGGGCCTCTAATACTCCAGATAAATTCAAGCCATGTAAAAGTATCTTTCAGTCACTTGAAAAAATAAATTACTAACTTTCTAAAATTATAAATAATAATATATTATTATTTTTTATTCGGATTGTATCATGTTTTTCAGAGTGCTGTGTGCAATAGGACTTTATAAGTAATCAGATATAGCCTACATGTGTGAGACCTAGCACTCTCATTGGACAGATCTGCTGTGGAGGCGGGGCCAACATGTTACGATAAATATATGGGGAAAAGCTAAATAATAGGTCCATTCTGGGGTGCTTTATTTCGGTCTACTATCAAACTGCCGAATACAGCTTATGAAAAAGTCTGTATAGTTTGTCAGTGCGGCCCGGGAGAGTGAACGTGGAACTGAGACGCAGCTACGGCCCAAACTCACACTGAGCAGCAACAGAGGAGCAGCATCAACCTATGCGAGGGGCGAAGAGGGACGGCAGCGCGCGGAGAACCAGCGCACGCGGAAACAAAACAGCGAGGACGAGAACAGCGCGCAGGGAAAACGCACATCGCCTGAAACAAACACGGACAGGACCGAGACCAGCGCACTGGGAAGACGCAGACCGTCTAGATTTGGACATAAGCGGGAAGGACAGAGCTCTTTTACTGGACACAGACGCACAGCTTTCCTGCACGTTCACGGTGGAAATAGCTACGTGTTGCGGAGCTCATCAAACTTTTCTTCTGAACACGAGTTTCAATGGACTACGACGTCTTTTTCTCTACAATACACAGGTAAGGCACATTGGACACTGTTGTTATTACGCAGGCTTTGTGAGAATGAACGGTGCGTGCTTTGACTGAAAGAGACAAACGCCTTCATCTTCAGATGAAAGTAAATCACAAACAGCCCTTATAAGGAATGTCAGAAACACACAGCGTTTGCAGCCGTGTCAGCGTCAGCTTGTGAGTGCGTGTGTGTCTGTGTAGGAGTACACTTTCGTCAGTGAATCGTGAAAAATCTAGATTCATCGGTAAATAGTCTGATAATCCGATGCAGACTGCTTTTGTCACACGATCTGCATCGATGTAGCTCCTCTCTACCGACGCACTCGCATCGCACATGTTTACATCGATGTATCGGTGCAAATCGGGGAATATTCCCATCACTAATGCACAGTGGACAAACACAAACACTCTACTTGTGAGACTAGTATAAGCAGCAGATGTGAGAGGTACTTTTTTACCCTTAAAGCATCAAGGGTATCTGTGCGGTACCTAACATTTTTATTCAATTTTCTTAATTCTCTCACAAGTAACAAAAAAAAACAAAAAAAAATCACGAGTGATAGAAATAACTTGCGTACATTTAGAAGGAAAAAAATACATACAGTCATTCTTACTTGACAGTGTTCGTTCAAATGCTGTTTAATGGGCTCTATCTAAATCTTTTAACTTATTTTAACTCCTTAAAACTATTTTTTTTGTTAAATTACCTTCAGTGTTTTAAAAAAAATGTCAAAACCCAACTTTTGATTAGACTAGTGTAATTCTGGCCACAGTTAGTGCCGCCAGCTTCACTGTTGTTTATATTTACCAAAGAAAATTTAGGCAGAAATCATTCTTTGATTTTCTTTTGAACAGGAGTAGTTCTTTATAATCAGAGTCAATTAGACATCAGAGGACAAAACTACAGAGCCTCAGCTTCACAAAGACAAAGGGTTGAGAAACAGATTGTGTTTGAACAGTTTTCATCAGACGTTCTAGTGAAAAAACGGTGCCTAATGTAAGTATGTGACGTAATAAGTTTTAACAAGATCTATCCATCTCCATCAGAATGTAAAAACATTTATGAAATACTCCTGCTGTTATCCATGCCATTTGTCTTTATTATGTCATCTACAAACTGCGAGCGCTGAGACAATGTGTATATTTATGTTTGTGATGTAACACTGACCTACTTTCTGCAGCAGACAAAACTGTTCCACATGGACTTTTAGGCTGGAATGAAAGTCATTTAAAAGTTCCAAATATGGCAAACATTTAAAAAAGTAGCATTTCTTTTTAGTTCCAAAATCAGCACCCAACAAAAAACTATTGTAAAATAAGAATTCATGAGGTCAGATAAGTGCATTCTACTCTAGTGCATTCTTTGAGCCAAGTCAAAAAGTCTAATAAAGCAGTAGTTTTTCCACAATGTTAAAACACCAGCCTCAATTATAACTTTTACAGGCAAATATTGTGTATTTTTTGCATTGTTCTTCGTGTAGTTGTTAAGACAGCAGTAATCAAGGCCAAGACCTTTCAGAGACCACAGAGTCCCAAGACCAAGACCACAAAGTCCCAAGACTGAGACAAGACCAAGACCACTGAGGGCCAAGACAGAGACAGGATAAAGACATTTAGGTCAAGACTGAGACGAGACCAAGACCGCAGTCCATCGAGATCAAATCAAGAGCATCTTTGTAAATGTATACAATTATCAGTTGTAGGGCAGGGCGATATGGCATAACATTTTTATCACAATATAAAAGACAATATTTGCGATAACAGTGTAAGTAACGATATAAATTTAAGATTGCCTAGGCATGGCATTTCTTTTGTATATTTGTATTTAGTTGTATTTCATCTGTTTTCACTCCTCACATCTTCTCTTGTTGTGTTTTCGCCTCTGCATCAGTGCAAAGTCACTCAGTTCTAGGCTTTAAGAATATTTGACCAAAGTTTTCTGTGTCAATTATATTGCAAAATTCCCAAATTTATATCATTAACGATATGCATTATTTTTTGCAATATTATCACCAACGGTATATTATTGCCCTGCCCTAATCAGTTGTGCAGTTCTTACTGAAAACTGTGCCTGGGACAGATCACTGCGTTCCTGGTGGAAGTTTAGCAGAGAGTGGTGGCAATCAAATATGGTCTTGGTGTCCAAGACAAGACCGAGTCCAAGACCAAGTCCAGGAAAAGACCGAGACCAAGAAAAGACCAACACTCGAGTCTAGACAACTACTACACTAATTGTTCTCATCTTTAAAAATAGTCCTGTCAAACTCTACTCTGGATATAAAGTACAAAGGATTGATGATGTCATGCGTTTTCCGGGTCAGGAATTGAGTTACAGTTCCATCCACTGGCTGGGAAAAAAAAAATTGACCTTGTCCAACATGCTAACTAGAGGTGTGCAATATATCGAATTTTAGACAGTGATTGTTATCTTAAAGATATGCAATAACGGAATATCAAGTATAGCTTTTATAGTAAAAATGCAACATAAAGGAAAGTTATACGGTGATGTTTTAGTCAATTGATCACTCTTATGTGTCTTACTTGAACTAGTTAGAAAGCACATTGCAACTTTATTTAGAACTTTAAACACAAAAGACTTGCTTAGCTTTTTTTATGAGTAGTTAACTAGCAGCCAAACTTTTGAGCTTGATGCTTCATTTGAAATAATATTGTCTGAATATGTAATCTAATCGAAATAAAATTATCGAGATATTATTTTTGTCAATATCGCCTAATGCTGCAGAGACACTCAAAGTTAGATCTATGACATCACAAATCAGGGACATATGAAGTGTTTTCTGAGGCTCAGGGGAAAAAACAATACTTCAGCAAAGCAAATATGTTTAAAAACTTAAGTGTCTTCTAAGTGTGTGGGTTCACTTCAGTCACTACAGAGTCTGCTCTCATTTACAGTCAGCGGTGAATCCTAACCTCAGTCTGCTGCTGCTGCTGCTGCTGTGGAAGAATGTGGAGATGTTTAAGGTGGTATTATTACAC
This sequence comes from Mugilogobius chulae, assembly GCA_038363315.1. Classification (NCBI taxonomy): domain Eukaryota; kingdom Metazoa; phylum Chordata; class Actinopteri; order Gobiiformes; family Gobiidae; genus Mugilogobius; species Mugilogobius chulae. The sequence goes on from CM076404.1 coordinate 33,937,220, forward strand.
AGTTATTTGTGTCTCGTGCCCCACAGAGAGGGAAAGTCCCGCTCACGTTTCTCATTGAAGAGAGTTTGATCACGGCTTTGAGTCAGACACGGTCCAGACGTGATCCTGCTGAGGGACCACAACAAACAACAAACTTATATTGTGTAAGTAAATAAATTACAGATGCATTATTAGACTAATTTTCTACTTTTTTAATGTATAGAATATTAAGTCCTATTAACAAAAGGACTGTGGTTCACCTTATTCTGCCCTGCCCACTTTTCTTGGCGGCGCACATTCTGTTTAGCTCTCAAAATCAAACCTGACATTTCTTTAAAAGTCTCATCATTCTGAGTACACCCTGATAAGTGAATGGGTACCTCTGGTTGAGAAACACTGATAAATTAGCATTGCTTTTTGGAAATAAAGCGTCTGAAAATGTGTGTTGTCTCTTCTCTAACTTCAACAATTAAATATTTAGCAACTAACATTTAACCATTTATGTGTGTTGACTGGCATTTGAGTTGCTACCCTGAGATTGTATAAAAATATATGTATCTTTAGTAAATTATCAAGTATAATTACAAGAGCCTTCTGATATGATACGTATCCCAATACATGTAAATCCTGATATAATTTTCTCAATATATCAAGATATATTTTAGAAAAAAAAATCTGCTAAGTTGGTATTTTTAATTATGTAGAAAAAATACAGTGCATTCATATTTATTTTTTATCCAAAACGTAGAAAAAAAACTAAAAGTATTGTATTTTAGCTGTAAAAACATGTTTATGAGTATAATCATCTCTAAAATTAGTGTAAAAAAGTAAATTTGATTATGTAGAATAACAAAATGCAGAGGAATTGTATTTCAAACTGCTCTTTATGTTAGATATAAGTGTCATTGTTCAGCTCAATAGTTTCAGCCTTATAGCTGCAGTCCATGTTCATAAGTGTAAATTATATGAGTTTAAATATCCTGATACATATCCCGATACGTATCACGATACACCTCCTTGTAACGATACACGTATTACCAATGAGTTTGCCACGATATATTCCCATGTTGATACATTGAGTACAGCCCTAATAATTATATTTATCACACTGATGATTATAGACAACAATTGAGAGAATATTCATTTATTAATTCAGTCGTTTACATGGGTGTGAAACCTAAATCCCTTGTTGTTTGTGGCTGCTTTAGTTTGGTGTAGCATTCTTAATCCCAGAAGTCCTGACGAGGCTTTAAAACTTCATTTAACCTAAAGCAATGCTCACAGTTTTTCCAAAGTCTTGTTGAATCATCCAGACCTCAAAACCATACGATATGTTTAGCTGTAAGAGGCGTCCAGTTTCAGCTCCAGATGCCATGGATACTTGAAACCCCTACTCAAAAGTCACATCTTCTACACTAGACAGGATTAATTCATACACACATTCATGCACATTGGCTCTTTTTTAATGCAGTTTTACCATTAAGCAGGATCATCATTTTTCACAGATCATAGCAGGAAGATCGTTTAAACAGTGTTATCCCAGTGTAATTTTGCATCCTAGAAAAATTATATAATATTATCAAGTTTAATCAGTAAAAGAACTTATTTTTATGGCGTCAACTTTATTTTCAGAAAGAATAAGACTTTTCTTCTCGTAGTAATGAGTTTTAGTTTTTTAGTGCAATCTTAACTTTAACTTCTTAAAATTTCTTAAAATTTCAAAATGTTACAAGTTTATTATGGTAATTTTAGGAGAAAAAAATATATATCAGCACCTGGACGAATCAAATGTTTGCATAAAAACACAATAGATTTTTATATTTGTAGGAAATTCCATGATCCAATTTACAATTTTAATCACGTAAAACTTTGATATTGAAAAATAGCTTTTAATGGCTTTGAATTTATTCTGAAAACATTGTGAACTTAATTTCAAAATGTTAAAAGTTTCCTGTCGTAGCCAAAGTTTTTGTCCCATAAACTTTTTTGTTTCTCAAAAACATGTCAGGGGCCTGATTGAAACAAGTCGCGGGCCTCATTTGGACCCCGGGCCGCAGTTTGCCCAGGTCTGTGCTTGATAGTCAAGTCCTGAGAGACGAAGGACAGAATTTATCTGGTAGTCTGGGAATTTCAGTTTTGATGCAGCAACAAACTTGACTACCCAGGATCATTAAAAAGAAGAAAAATGTTAAAGTTAACCTGCAATATTATTTGATGCAGGTCTATCTATGAAGTTTCTGTCCATTGTTCCTTTGGTGCAGACTTTGGGTGGTACCAGTTCTGTCCTACAGTTTGGCCCAGTGCTTAATTTGTAACTCAAACGTTGCCGGAACAAAATGTGGGTTTTGGACCGGACTCCAGACAAGGTCGAACCTTTACCGGAGCGCACACAATAAGTGAACATAGAGGCTTAGAAATGCTAAAATACAACCCAACTGTCCATCCTACTCGATGTTAAACGATATAAAAGTAATTATGTCTGTGTTACACGTTTTTTTACACGTCACACAGAGATTTTCATTCATTCTGACAGAAATCAGCGCACCTGCCGCTAAATCTGATCTACAGCAACAAGTAGCCCTCCCACACGCTCCTCATCCTGCAGCTCAGCTGCCTTCGCATCATATGTGACTCTCCACAAGTCACAACAACAACGCAGGACAAACAGCTTTTACAAAGCAGACACAGTTCACAAACAGCCTTTACACAGCAGACACGGGTCTCATACATCAAACATGACGCTAAAATACACATTAAAGTAACACAGTAAAGTTAGTTGCACTTACGAGAAACTGTGACCGCTACATCCACGCTGGTTCTCACCTCTTTATCGCCCCGTACACTCCAAACACACGTGACACTCCCGCTGCCTTTAATCCATCAAAATGAGTCGCAAATAACAACAAATATTCACAAAATCCACTTAGACGCATATTTCCTGTTTTAGAAGGAGATACAAGAGCGGGGCTCGCCTGGAACCAATGAAAAGTCTTAAACCCGCCTGCGCTGCTTCTGATTGGTCAAATTTCCTGTCAGTTCCGCTTTTAACCAATTACAGTCTGACTCCGTTTCCCCCACAAATAAGCCTGTTCACTGTGAATGAGATGAGAGACGGGAGAGAAGCAGAGCCGCGTCTCGTAGAAGAAAGACAAAAAGAAAGCGTTACCGGAGCAGACAAAACTGATGCCGGAATGCCCCACGAGAGTTCCCGGATCTTATTCCGGCTTGTTCCGGCTCAAATTAAGCCCTGGTTTGGCCTGGAGAGATCCCACTGAAGGTTTGTTTGAGCAGAAGTCATTCCACCAGGACGGCCTCGTCAGCACCTCTGGGCCCTGCAGCATCGTGGACCACAGGTTCTTGTACAGCTGAAGGACACAAACACAACACACTACTTGTTTTAAAACATTTATGAAGGACTGAATCAATATTGTCTAAAAATGTTGATTGAGATGTTTGAGTTTTGAGCCTCTTCCTGTTCGTTTACATGGACATCTTGTTCATAGATATACGTTTTTCACAGTATAGTATAAAACGCATCCATCCATTTTATTTATTCTTTTATTTTTTAACAAAACTTGATCTTGGAGAATCCAAACTGATCTCCCTGTATTATTTAATAACGTTGGTACAAAGTTAAGTCTTGAATATTCCAAGCTTCTGAAACTTCGAGTGACTGGAATCTGGAAATGGGCAAATTGGAATGACTTGGAAAATTATACTTTGGTGCTTAGGGGTTGACTTTCTATTTGCAAGGAACTGAAGTTTATTTTTCACCTTCAGAAAGCTGCACAATGTCCCTTAGTAATGTAAAAGTAAGTTAGGTCAAAAGGCTCTGCGGTATTCTTTACTCCAGTATATGAATGTTAAATAAAAGGGGTCCCAGGATAGATCCCTGAGGAACCCCACAGGTCAAAGTCACAGTCAGACAATCACCAAACTCGACTTTTTATCTTTCTTGATTTACATGTAACTTGAATAAAGTGGGTATGCTAACAGGAGATATATCTTTTTTTTTTAGTATTTTAACAAGCACAATGTTCTTTTATTAGACGGACAAAATACTCAAGCTTTAACCCAGGCAGAGAGAGAATTATAAATATTTCAGTGCTGATGAAAAACAGATTTCCAGTTAGCCTAATATATGAAAATTTAAAATAGGTATTATAATTGTACTAAGGCAGTATTTCCAAACACTTCCTTATCATGGGCTGATTTTTCTTTCCCACGAACAATCCTTCCCCAGACCCAAAACCAGAAATTGTGTTGATCTTACTGGACATCAATAATTTATCATTCACTTCGGCTTTTGCAATGCGGTCTGAACTGTTGGCATATGAACTAGTCTGGTGCGTGACAAATCTCTTCAGAGTTTGTAAATATTTTGTTGTGAATGAACAAGAGCAATGAAAAATTACACTAGGCTGAATGTGAGAACGTTCACACAGACTTCCTTCTTTATAGCATCTGATTTGCTGCATTTACAAAACGTTTTAGTAGAAAAGGCAAAGTTTATCCATTTACAACAAAATGTCAGGAACCGCAGCTTTAAAACCAGAAGGACAGGGACATACAGTATATTCCTACTCTATATATGGAGTAGGGTCACACTTTGGGGACTTTCTTAGCCTATAGGCGTTTTCCCACATAAAAGTACCAAGAACTAGTCCCAACATTCATTCAGTCCCTGTTTAGTCAGAGGAACTACCCTGTCCCCATGTTTGTGTTCACACAGAACCAGTTACTGAAAGTGGCTCTAACTAGCTTCAACATTAGCATCTGTAAAGTCTGGAACATTTAAATAAGTCAATATGTGATAGGAAAACAAAATTGTCTTTTTTGATTCCACAAAAACTATAATGTACAAAAGTTGAAAACATCACTGAAATTAACAATTAAACACAATTTTCCCACTGTAATTCCTAATACTACTACAGTATTATGGACTACTATTTACAAATTAAATAAATATATTTTGGGAGCTGCTGCTTTTAAATAATTTTTCTTGACGGTTAGAAGAGTTTATCTAAATGTGAGAACTTACAAAACATATTTCTCAACCAAGTTAAAATTGTAAATGTGCTTGTGTCACCAAAAGGTTCCTGGTCTGACTGGAAAGTACCTGCCCCAGAGCAGGAGCTAAAAAAGTCCCTGAAGTGTGGCCCCAGACAGTCCATAGTTCCTGCTCTGTGTGAAAGTTCCCAAAATGGGGACAGGAACTAAAAAACTACAAGGAGCTGAAAAAAGTTCCTACAGTGTGAAAAGGCCAAATGCTAAATCCCTAACTTTGCTGGGTAATATGTTTGAAACTTTCTGTAAATTAATGTGCATCAATCACATTTATAGCCTGTTCGTCTATAGAAATGTATCTCGACTTCACTGTGGTTCTCTTTTTCCCCACTAAGACAATTTTCTATTGTCTTTTTTATATTTTGTATTTGTTCTATATCTGTGTTTACTAGTTTTACTGCCAAGAACCAACACTTGAATTGTGCAGCACTTCAGAAATTGCTTTTGTTTATGAAATGTGTTGTGTAAATAAAGTAGATTACACTGGTTTATCCTTGTGACGTAAAAACTCAAGTTCTCAGACGTTGTAATCATCACCGGTGTCTGTCAAACAACATTTATTATTTTTAATTAAGACAGCGTGTTCCTGGAAGCAGAGATATGAACCTCTGTATTCTTCCAGTAACCGGACCGAGGAGCTGCACTGAGTCAGATGAGACTAGACCTCGAGGGGCCTTGTGTCACGTAGGTCTATGGGTGTGGTTTTGGTAGAAAAAGTTGAAGAGATTTTAATATTGCGTTTGTTCTGATGAATAGTCTGTCCTCACCTGACCATCTGCGTATCCAATGGGAGAGTTGAGGATAAAGTCTGGAGGAGCCATGACGTCGACCAACGCCACAGAATCATCTTTGAGCTGCAGTTGATAAAAAACAGAACACATAAAACACTTAGAAATGCACTGATTCATCTTGGTAATTGACATGACGTTCACTTTCTAGCATAATCAGTTTATATTCTATTCTAAATACAGTTTTTTTTTACTCCAAAATATATAGAGTAGAGCTCAAATTTTCAGTTCAAATTGTAAACATCCAGTGTAACAGAGTCATACTGTAATTTTGTGGATGTCCTGTGATATGAAATGAAAAATCAAAGATGTTTATTTATTTTATTTAACCTTTATTTTACCAGGAAGTCCCTTTGGATAAATCTCTGTTTCGAGGAAGACCTTGCCAAGAGGCACCACAGTACAAATAAACATTTAAAACCATGATTAACATAAAAAAAAAAATATATACGTATATATATCCAGCTCAAGAATGACATTTACAACTTTCAATGAAGACATTTTTAAGAAAACACTTAAAAGAAATCAGTGGAATCAGTTCAGGAAGTTTTAAAGATTTCTGAATGTTGTTCCAAGTCCAGGGAGCTGCGTAAAAAGACATTTGCACAAAAACCAAACAAAGCTCATATATTATTTCTATTTCAGGATCAGCTCAGGTATCAAAGGTCAATAATGCTTCATAACAAGCTCTTGAGTTAAAGGTTTGGATGGGACTTGGTTAATAACTGAACTAACACTACAAATATGATATTAGGTCATTTCTTATACTGATTTAACATGGTGTTTTTTTGTGAGCAGTGTGTCGTCACCTGTCAAAATATCTAAAACTTATCTTGTAAAACTGACTTTTAAAATAATTTTTCTGTTATGCTACAGAGATGCATCACACTGCAGAATTGAAAAAAGGTGGTTAAACCCTTAAATGTTAAGTATTCAGAAAGAATTAAAAACTTCTTGAACAAAATCAGGTCAAATGACAAATTAGACACAAGAGTCAGTTAGATTGCATTCCTTTAAGTTTGGTTTGGAAGAGGAGAAACGGAGGAATGTTCAAATTGAAGCTGTGGGAACCAGACTATTTAAAGTGGTATGGTTTACTTTAAACATATGACAAGAAGGAATGAGATTCATTTCTTAAAGGTCTTGTATCCAGTTTTATTAAAGTAAAACATGGAGCACAGGGCCTTTAAGACTGTAATGTTGTTAATATTTTGCTTACACTTTGCATTTTTCTAGGCATAATTTTGATTTACCTGAGAGCAGAGGGATAGAATGGCGTTCAGGACCATTTCTGCTGGTCTTCGTCCGCTGATGTAACCTCCTGTAGATGAATACATGTGAGGTCAGCCTTATAAACCATTGTAATGTCTTATCTAATGTGTTAGCGCTGACCCTGGTACAGCGTGGCCATGTGGCTGCTGAGGCTCCACAGACCGTACAGACCACACAGCTTCTGCAGAACTGCTCTGAGATCAGTCTGAATGTCCTCACCCCTGATCAGCTTGTCAAACCTCTGCAGACAGACCAGCTCGATGTAGGCCAAGGACAGAGAGCGGCAGAAGTACACCTGTCATACAAAAACACAAGAGAAATCAGACACTTACAGAGGAAATTACTATTTCATATTCCAATGACAATAATATGAACTCCTAAGAACATTAGAACAACAAAAAAGATATCAGAGATCTACCGATGATATCCTGATTTTAGAAAATTCAGAGGATCAGAAGGGAAAGAATATAGGATTTCACAGACAAAACTCCAGCTGTGTTTTGATGAGGATGCAATGCTGAAAGATTGCTAGGAATTTGAAAGGTAAATTTTGCATTACATGTGATCAGTCTGAATTAAAGTCAGTCATGTAGCAATGAGCAGAGAATAATTTAACCACTGTCATATATACAGTATATACATTTCTGTCATGAGTCTCAAGCAGAAGTTTGCAACCTTTAACAGAAAAGGAATGCATTAGGTGAATTTACAAAACTTTTACAAGAAGTAGGGGTTTTAGTTTGTCTTGTAGGTGTGATTTTGACAGAAAGTGTTTCATTAAGCACTTCTTTTAATTTCATAATCCATCTGTGGGTTTATGAGAGAGGGAGATGAACTTCAGTTCCAGCTATCAATACATTTAGAAAATATCAAATAATCAGTTTATACACTGTCAAAAGTGCCCATGATGAATGAATGTACTCTAAATGTTATAGTCTTATTCCTCATTCTCAATCCAAGCACAAAGAGCTCTGTAGACTTTAAACAGCCGCATGCTGCAGCCCTGGAGCTGCATGTTGCAAACCCCTGGTCTATGGTCAAAACAAAGGTTATTAAAACTAATTTAATTTAGTGTGACACTATTCTCGTAAACGCCACAGGCTTCAGCAGTGACTCATTAATCCCAAACAGATGTGGACTTTAGACAAACAAAAGTCCAAATCATTCTGTGTCTTACTTGACTGTCGTTACGGGCTTCAAACTCCTCCTTTCCCATGATCCTTTGCTGCTGTAGCTTCTTGTAGCTCTCGTCCAACAGAAAACACACCAACCATTTGTAGGCCGCGACCGACACTGGAGCAGCGAGAAAAACAGGACAGATAAACATATTTCATTTCATTTGTAGCAGTGACACAGAGAGTATCTCACCTGCAGAATCCATACATTCTGCTTCTGTCGAGGCATCGAACTTGCTTTCCAAAATGTGATGGAAATCATCGAGGAAATCCACAGTGTGAAGAGGAGACTCAATACGACCCCTTTCTGTAACAACAAACGTTACATTGATTTAAAAAGGAACTAAACATTAAAGGTAATAGTATAATAGTCAAGATTGCACTAATCGAGACCAACACCTTTCTGAGACCACAGTCTCAAGACTGACACAAGACCAAGACCACTGAGGGTCAAGACAAGACCAAATCATCAGTAGTTTAGTTTCTACATTTATCAGTGTCTGCATGATCTTGCAGTGCTTACTGCAAACTGTGCATGGGACCGGTCACTGTGCTCATGGTGGAAGTTTAGGAGTGTGGTGGTATAAAATGTGGTCTTAGTGTCCAAGACAAGGTCAAGTCCAAGATAAGAGTACAAATGTCCGAGACAAGATCACAACCTTAAAAAGATATTCTCTTGGTCTTAAAATCTGTTCAGGAGACAGATGTCTGTGATGCCGGTTCATTCCTGATCAAAACAGCTAGCTCTCGTCCCATTTCATTGTTTTATTCAAAGAAGTTTCTCCAGCTAATCGGATTGAGAGCGGCTCTTTCTGCATGGAGCATGTGCAGTAGTGACGTTGACAGAAAATCCCTTTATTACATCCAAACTCCTTTAATGTAAAACTATCATTTATATTTATGACTGGTATTACTCTACCAAACTAAGTTAAAATGAGAAAGGTTTAAAGGTTTAAAACCTGCCATTGGCACTTTAAATATTTGAATAAAAAGCTGCTGAGCTCACTGTGCAGTTTGTGGTGGATCCAGCTGAGTAAGTAGCTGCTGGTTTGCTGCAGGAGGACGTTGTTGTCTCCCTCATAAGTGCAGTTTGGATCGTTGTCGTTCCTCAGGTCTCCCAGACGGTTCACTGTGACAAACATGTCCAGGTCAGCGTGTCATAACAAATAACATATGACTGTTATAACTGTGTCACGACATAACTGCATTGGGGAAAAGGAGATTTGTGTGTGTGTGTTACTGACTTGCCAAGTACCCGAGTCCTCCACAGGCCTCTCGACACTCCTGGATGCCCCTCTGAGCGGTCCACGCACCCAGGGATTTAGCAGCACAGAATATGGCGTGGATCTCTCTGCCCAGCTCCGACTGCAACACAGTAAACACCAGACAGGTTGTGACAATGTATTTAAAAAGATAATTTAAAAAAACTCAACCAAAAGTTAGGTTCTGAATCTCAATAGGACTTCCTGGTTAATTAAAAGTAAATGATTATAGATTTAATATCACATGTAATAAGCGTCTTTTATACAGAAAACTCAGCTCTCACCTGTCGTTCACTCTTGTCCCGTTGCAGCTCTGCAAAGTTGAAGAAAAGGGTTTTGCTGAGGCGATCCAGAGCGTAGGCAGCTGCCAGGTAAGGGATAAGACGCCATTGCTTTGGAAACAATCACATGGTCAATGTTTATTAATGCAAGAATCTGACACTAACTTTTATTTTGGTCCATTTTGTGTCTAAACAACAAACTAAAATGTTTTATTTATTAATGTAACCAGCAATCCAGTGATTCTGCAGCTAAGATTTGAAACAGTCTTCCTGTGCAAATGATTGAAATGGGTTTTATCTGCACTCTTGTTTTACTGTAAAGCAGGCCATTGGCTACTGGGCCCCAGAGGATTCTTCTATATTTATTTATTTTTTATCTTATAGCCTATCACTACTTCCTTGTGCTTTACTATGACAAAATAGTGCCACTTCATCCTATAAGCAGCAAATTCAAGCAATAAGAGACCTAAAAGTGTACACATTAACTGGTTGTTTGCATTTTAAATTGTGGTTATCGGCGCTACTCAACCTCGACCGGTCCCTGGAAAAGAAATTTGTGACTTTACCGGTCCTTACAAGAAAAAAGGTTGAAGACCGCTGCTGTAAAGTGAATCCTATGATGATATTTTACATGTCTTTTGCCTTAAATGCAGTTTTTCCTTTTTGTAAAGCACTTTGAATGACTTTGTGGGTGAAGTGCGTTATACAAATACACTTGCCTTGTCTAATTTCATAACCTGGAAGACAACTATTTAGCCTCATTTAAACTGCTTCACTTCTCTTGGTTCAACTGAAAATATTGAAGGTTCTGTGATCAAATTAGAACATATCGGGAGAGTTCTGGTATTGCATCGACTTGACATGAATCATTTCAAACTAAGCTAGAAGTACATCTAAAATGTACTTGAAGAAGCTGGAACACATCCTTTTGAGCTTTACAGAAAAAAAAGCAAGATTACGTTAAGAGGATACTAATAATTGTATCTATTATATCCTCTCTAAAGTTCAGACCTGTAGTTGGTACTCGAGAATAGGAATCTCCTCTGTGTCTTTGGGCCCAAACTGTTTCCTCGTCGCAGAGAAGCGAATGGCGATGGTCAGGGCCAACTTTAGATTTACCAGAGTTACTCTTGTGACGGACATTCTGCCCCCGGAGAGCGCACCCAGGGACGCTCCCAAACGCTTTTTACGGTCCTAAAAGAGAAACACAATACAATAAAAAGATGTAATGAGAGAATAGTATGGGAGGTTACTACAGAGGTGGGCAGCTATTTTTACTCAAGGGCCACATCCAAACCCAGAATAGTGGAGGAGGGCCGGACTGCCAACATTGGTATAAAAAAAATTCTCATTATTTTTTCAACAGACTGTAGAAGACCAGTACAAAGAAAAGGTTTGCTTTGCCATAACAAGCTTGTAACATTTCGAAATTAAGCTAAACATTTTAAGAAAATAAAGTTGATAAAGTTTTAGAAAGTTAGGATTTTACTAGAAAAAAAACTCATTAATATTATAATAAAGTTAAAGACATAAAAAGAAGCTATTTTATATATTAAACTTAAAGTTTTAGCATCTTAATTTTACACTAAATATTATCAGGGCTTGGACTTGGATGAGTCAAATGATCCAAATTACAATTTTAATCTTATAAAAAAGATTAATATTAAAAAGTAGCTTTTTATGGCTTTGACTTTATTCTATAACTTTGTGAATTTTATCTCGAAAGTTTATTGTTGTAGCCCAAAAACATGCCAGGGGCCTGATTGAAACAGGTCGCGGGCCGCATTTGGCCCCCGAGCCGCAGTTTACCCAGGTCTGGAATACTATGTTCATAATAATCTTGTGTGAGGCAGAAAATTATATTATGAGGTTGCATTTGACTTGGACTCACTCACACAAAGGGTTAATCGCTGGTGAGTTACACATTTTGAGAAGCTGTAAGTTCCATACCATTCATTCAAATGTTTATATTTCTTTTGAGATCTTTAGTTTCATGTTATAACATATTCATAGATATTAAAACATGTCTCATAGCGGCATTGCTGCTGTAAAAGGCATTACAAGTCACTAATTATAACCAACACACTGTAAACCTGCAGGGGCACAGCAGTTAGAGCTCTGGCTTTCCATGAAGGAGATCGTGGGTTCTATATCTCTGAGTGGAGTTTGCATGTTCTCCCCGTGTTACTGTGGGAATCACTGTGAATTCCCCTTGTGAATGAATGAGAGAGTGAAAGAAGTATCCACTGCGATGAAATTGTGTCTTGTCCCACTAACATCAATAATGTGTTTGCAACCTCATAAAATCATGTGTCCTGCATTAAGTGTGTCAAACCTTATAAGGCGTCACATAGCGTCCGTCGGGAGTCACATCTCCAGTGGAGTTCAGCAAATTCTCTCGTGGGATTCTCAGGTTATGGAACATTGCAAAACTGTCAGACACAGAAAACAAACCAAAGTCAATGAAGAAAGTGTTAGTAAAGGGAAAATTACATTAACATTTTTCTTTAGAGTCCACATAACTAGACATTTTTCAGTAAAACAATAATAGAACTTGGAAAACCACAATATCTTCTTTACAATGACTGGGTTTAGTTTATGGATTTGTACTGCCACCTGCTGGTTTCTCAAATATATTGCATCTACAGTTTGATAGAAAGAATACACAATGCAGGTCTGCAGTATATCGTTACATTCTAGTATTTTTAGTCAAGATTTACATACTGTGGAAAATTCATTTCACCACATTACTACCCTTACTTATGATCATTTATGGCAAAAACACAAATTACTTACATTTTCACAAACCTTGATGAAACATGAAAACCCATTTGTTACATACCCGTGGTCTAATCCGTTCAGGCCGACTTTTCTGCCCATGTCTCCCACCATCACACCGGGCAGGGCCAAGAGCGTCTTAGGATCTCTCACCTGAAACACAGGAGACACTTAAAGCAGATGTAGTTTTATGCAATTATGTTTAGATTTGATTAGTACCGTAAGAGCTAAGTGAACTTTAATACTATCAATAACAAAAACATGTAATGGTGGAGCGCTTCACTGGGTCAATCAAAAGTGCAAATTGTAAGATACTCAGGTGCTCATCGGAAAAATTTTTCAATAAAACAAAGACCCTTACTGAAAAATAGAGTGGGTAGATTCAACACCGAGGCACTGCATGAGTAAGATAAAAGTCCTTTAATTCAGAGGGACGCCAACGCGTTTCGACCTAAGGTAGGTCTTCGTCAGGGCATTTAAAATAGGACATGACAACAGGTGTCCTTAAATAGGACCAGTCATGTGACAAAGTCACGAGATCAAAACACATGACAAATATACATATGAAAATACAAAATCACACAATTCAGATGACCAAGACAAGAGGAAATAACTATGAGACAGGCCTGCCCACAAAATAACAACATGTATAGGACCCAATGCTGACACATTGTAAGCAAAACCATCACATAATACATCATGGACCAATGCAACAATAAAAATAAAAATACATGATTCAGAGTTCAAAAAATTCACTTTAGAGGAACATAGAGAAATCAAGCTCATCATTGAGACCCGGATGTTTAGTGGCCTTCAGAGTCTCAATCCAAAAAGTTTCTTTCTGTGACAGCACACGTAGTCGATCTCCTCCTCTGATGTTTGGAGGGATGACATCTATGGCCATAACTTTCAGGAGACTTACTTTGCATTGACTTGAGGTATGAAAATGTTGAGCCATAGGATAATTAGGATTGTTGGTACGTATGGCATATTTATGCTCTGAAAAGCGGTCCTTAAGCCTCCGTTTAGTTTTTCCAATATAAAAGCAGCCGCACGAGCAATCCAGTTTATAGATAACGTGTGTAGTGTTACAATTTGCAAAATGTCGACAGAAAAAAGTTTTTGTACCAGAAGAATCCTTGAAGGTATTTGATTTGTTTATATGGCAGCAGTGATTGCAGGATCCGCAGCGGAAGGTGCCAGTAGGTTTTGGAAAAAAGTTTTGTTTATTTGCTGGGAGGTAGTTTTTCACCAGTTGGTCCTTTAAAGTTGGAGCTCTTCTGATTGCAAAAGAAGGAGGTTCTGAGAAAACAGTAGCTAGAGACTGATCGCTTTTGAGAATATTCCAGTTTTTCTTGATGATGCCTTTGATGGCATTTGTTAGATTACTGTGTCTTAGAGAAATAAAAATTTTATTAGAATTCTCCACACAAGTTTTCTTGGTTTTCTTTAGGAGCTCCATTCTTTTTAAAGATTTGGCTTTTGAGGCTGCTTGACTAAGAGTTCTTTTTCCATATCCTCTTGACATAAATCTTTGATACATAACATTGGATTGGATTTGAAATTCTGAGTCAGTGTCGCAAATTCTCCTGAGGCGTTGAAATTGGCCATAGGGTATGTTTGAGATGAGGCTCTTAGGGTGAAAGCTATCTGCCCTCAGAATTGTGTTTTTGTCCGTCTTTTTCCTGAAAATTGTGGTGTGGAGAAGGCCCTGTGCATCCACAGAAATAGTCAAGTCTAAAAAGTTTATTTTTGTGTGGCTAAAATCCAAGCTTAATTTGATATTTTGATTAGACCCATTAAGGAATTTGTGAAAGTCCAAAAGTTGTTATTGATACAAAAAGTTGTTTGTATCAATAACAAAATTGGATCTGATTGCTTCTCCTGTGTAAATTGCTTTGCACTGGGTCAATTCCTAGTGTACACATAACTGTCGTGTGCTCTTTTGTAATGATGCCTTACCGGGACGATGAAGGAGTGCAGTCCGTGGCACACCTGGTCGGGGGTGTAGAGCTGAGCGAAAACCACAGCATGAGTGGCTGTTTTCCCGAGGTTTCCCACCCAGAACTTAGCCGCCTCAAAGTCCGGAGAGTTGATCACAAACTCCTACAAAACACATTTTAGAAAACATGCAAAGTGAATCTTCTTGAACTTATTAATATAAATTAAAAAATTATATTTGTTCTGACCAATCATATGGCTCAATATATATATCAGATTCCGCCCCGTTCTCACACTTACAGTGAACTCACACCAGAAGAGATCATCAGAGTTGCTAAGTCCGCTTCTTTACAGTAACTATGGGCTTCTTTTTTTGGAAAGTCTCTTCTGAACTTTGACAATCACAGGTTGCGTTTTTTTCGCCTTGCTCCTAAGAGGAACTCAGCCATAAACAACAAGATTTTTAGCAGTTTTTCCAAATTTGATTCAAGAAAATGTACTCACTAATGACATAACCTGGCCAGTCAGATGGTTTATCCTGCGATATTTTACTTCCAGCCGCCCGATTGGTTTGAGAGTCCGAAACAGCAGTGTTTCGGCTCACTCACATCACAGCAGCGTGGTTTTGAGGCCCAATCACATTGTAGCAGGGCGGGCTAACACGGGCTGTTAACGCAGAGTCCAATTCAAGCTACACTAAGATGTCTGCTCCCGTGGATGTACGTGTTTCTGCTGCTTTTGATGCGTTTTAGCAGAAATATGGAGTAATTTCCTTTTGAAAGAAGAGCAGTATGTGTCACACTTGTTCTATCCTACATGGACATTGGATACACCATTACGAGTTGTTGCTGTGATTGGCTAAGCTCAAATAAGGTAGGCCCCACACCCAATCAGCTCGAAGTGTTTCACTAAACATCCCGAGTCACGTTCCAGATGGATACTGTGGAAGAACTCAAATCTTAGTTCAACACAGAGCCAGGTTAACAGATATATACACATCTTTATCATATTTTCATGCTTTAAATCCTTTATTAATGATCAAATACTATTTAAAATACTTCAAAACCATTAACCTTAATTCTGCTGTGACACATAATGTTTAATTATTTGCTTATTTTAATTACTCGTTATTAAGGGTCAAATGTCGCTTGTTTTGTGTTTTTTTTCAAAGGCTAGGTCGCTTGTTGCTCTTTGAAAATCTGGCAACCCTGGTGATAAGTTCACCCTCTTGAGCCCTGGTCGCTCTTGTGCTGTCTCAAACTCTCTACGGGAAGTTTTCAGAAGGAGAAAGCAATCGGGAACGCTTTGAGTGCCTATGCCTCTCTGGTGCCCGTCAAAAGGTGTTCACTTTGAATTTGCATAAAGTTGACTTCATCTCAACTTTTGCCACGCCTCCTCTAGTCTCTTCGCATCCTGCATAGGAAATGAATGAGTGCTGCTCTTTCAAGTCACTCGAGTCGCTTTTGTGTGATTTTAACGGTTTCGGTCCACTTTATGAAGGTATAGGAAAAAAAAAAAAACATTACGATGACAGATGTTTGTTCTTACCTGAGTGTTGGCGTCGTACGTGGCTGTGGTCCTCATGGCTCTGGTGTTACTGCCGTGGCTCAGTTCAGTCAGAGCAAAGCATCCTGTGTACTACAGGTGGGCAATATTGACCAGTATTAACATCACTGTAGAGGGTATGCAGAAAAGAACGTGATCACTTCCTGTTCAGTTCATTTATATGGGGTTTTCACTACAACAGTCTAAAGTTACTAATTACTATAAGATCAGGCAGTGAACAATGTTTTGTATGTTTGCTAGTCAATTCTAATGCTACAGCTTAGCTACACTGTTAAAAACCCTAAGGCCAAAAAGTTAAACTGACTTAAATCTTTATGTTGATGTAACTTCAAAATGTGAGTCAAAGATTTACAACTTAAACTTTTAAGTTACAGAGAGAGAGAAGAAAAAAAGAGAGAGAGAGAAAGAGAGAGAAGAGAGAGAGAAAGAGAGAGAGAGAAGAAAGAGAGAGAGAGAAAGAGAAGAAAGAGAGAGAGAGAAAGAGAGAGAGAAAGAAAGAGAGAAGAGAGAGAAGAAAGAGAGGAGAGAGATAAGAAAGAAAGAAAGAAAGAAAGAGAGAGAAGAAATAGCGAAAGAAAGAGAGAAGAAAGAGAGAAAAGTGAGAAGAAAGAGAGAGATGAGAGAGAAGAAAGAGAGAGATGAGAGAGAAGAGAGGGAGAGAAGAAAGAGAGAAGAAAGAGAGAGAGAAGAAAGAGAGAGAAAGAAGAAAGAGAAGAGAGAGAAGAGAAAGAGAAGAGAGGGAGAAGAAAGAGAGAAGAAAAAGAAAGAAGAAAGAGAGAGAGGAGAGAGAGAAGAAAGAGAGAGAGAGGGAAGAGAGAGAGAAGAGAGAGAAAGACAAAAGAGAGAAGAGAGAGAGAAGAGAGGGAGAAGAAAGAGAGAGAAAGAAGAAAGAGAAGAGAGAGAAGAGAAAGAGAAGAGAGGGAGAAGAAAGAGAAGAAAAAGAAAGAGAAGAAAGAGAGAGAGAGAGAGAAGAAAGAGAGAGAGGGAGGAGAGAAGAGAGAGAAGAGAGAGAGAAAGAGAAGAGAGAGAAAGAGAAGAGAGAGAGAAGAGAGGGCGAAGAAAGAGAGAGAGACGAAAGAGAGAAGAGAGAGAGAAGAGAGGGAGAAGAAAGAGAGAGAGAAGAAAGAGAGAGGAGAGAGAAGAAAGAGAGAGAGAAGAAAGAGAGAGAAGAAAGAGGAGAGAGAGAAGAAAGAGAGAGAAAGAGAGAAGAAAGAGGAGAGGAGAAAGAGAGAGAGAGAAGAAAGAGAGAGACGAGAGGGAGAAGAAAGAGAGGAGAGAAAGAGAGAAACAGTGTATGTAAAAATCAACAGCTCAACTAACGCTCCATACACAATCAATAAACATTCACTGCGGTTACATGTCCAGGGAAATCAGACTAGGCTAGAAAACCGGACTCTACTTGGTTTTCCCCTTAAACCGGTTGGACCAGTTTTGCTCCTGTTTACATGCACAAGAGTAAACCGATTACCCTGGAGAGACTGGTCCTGCTGTGTCAGACTCACTACTGCATGATTGAGGCTGTAATTTGTTGAATTACTTTAACATTGTTAATGTTGTTTATTTTTATTAACTGTTTGTAATACTGTTTGTTAAATGACACAGTTTTTTCTGGAACATGTAGGACAGTTTTAAACATGTAGAACAGTGTTAAACATGGAGTTAAATGTGAGATTGTGTGTGCCACTTTGTGCAAGGCACTTTAGTATACTCGGGACCACGTGCGCCAACTGGTTTTCCGAAAACCGGTTTACGGCTCCTCAATAGGTCTGCCCGGGTTTACATGAGCTTTGGAAAACCAGTTTAAATCGGACTAGGCTAGTTATCCAGTTTTCCTGGCCTCCATGTAAACACCCTGATTGATACAAATCACAAATACTTTAGAGTTAAATCTTACCGTCATGTTGTCGATAGCGTCTGCGTATTTGCTGTGTCCAGAATTCAGAACTGTGTTACGAAACAACTGCAATAAACATGGACACATCGGCATAATCAGCATAACTGGCATAATATATTTCTTTCTAGGCATTTTTTCTCTCGACACAGGTTTTCATGTGAGAACAAGAAAATTGGGATTAAAAAAATTACACTTTCATTTAATCGACTTCATCTTTAGAGTTACAAAACATACATAACAATGTAACTTCTGTTTTCTCTAAATGTTTTATGCAAAATCAGTCCCTAAAGTAGATAACACACTAAACTAAAAACAAATTTACAGAGGGACTGATTGATATCTAAGCTTAAACCTAATATTTTAAGTCTAATAAGTCAAATTTCTACGCAAATTTTTAGCCAAATGCAATATACTAATAAACTAAATAAAGTATTCAAGATTCCCTCTCTAAATTTACTTTACTTTATCTAATATCATAACAAAAACAACCAATAAGAGCTAACATCTGGCTCAGTCTATTTTCCAAAATGTTACTGTTCCAATTATCGGCAATGTTTTACCCACAAAATGCATTTTTTTCTATTGGAAGAAAAATGTGACACATAATACTGTATATTGTTTTATCTTGCATTTATGTAAGTAAGTAGGAATAGGAAAGGTTTAACAATGATAACTTTGATTTAAAATTCATTTATAGTACCTCTCCTTATCAAGTAATTTTGCTGATGTGTGTGGTGATTGAGTAAACATAATTTTACCCCTTTGTTGAGGAAGAACTTGGCGGACAAGGTCCAGTCGTATGTGCCGAGGCAGTCATTCAGAATAATATATTTCCAAGAGTTGGTATAAAACTCATGCTCGGGTAAGAAGTCATAGTAGAAAAGCTGCTTCATCCTGAAAACATATATTTGTTTGGCTGAAATGCGTAAAACATGTTCATTGTTGTTTTATACCTTAAAAATGTAAGTTCTCTCATTTTCTCCAAAGACAAATCTTCTCCAGGACGACGAGCAAAGACAGGATCACTTTCAAGAGCTTTAAACACTTTTTGCTGCAAAACAAATAAAAACACAACTGTCTTATTAGTCACTGGATAAACGTCAACAAATTAACTTATAAAGCATCAAAGAAGCAATTCAGTCGCTTTTGAGATTGATTCAACTCTGTACCAGTGCTTGCATAAAATAATACAAAGAAATATTAATTATTAAAGTTTATATATTTACTGGATTGTGTTTCAAATTAGCAAATTATGTGCCTAAAAGGTTAATGATGTTCCATGAGTAAAATAGTAAAGAAAATCTATTCACAATTTCGATTTTACAGCCACTTTTGCACACCATAATTTCTATTGTTTTTAAGAAGTAAATAAAGGAATCTGCTTCCTCTTGAAAATGTGTTCTTCCCTGTGATTAGTCATATACGGTGCCACTCAGTCTAGAGCTGAGGAGTTTATAAAAATAATCAGAGATGAGCTCACAATTAGATTTTTATCACCATTTTACCCAACCCTACATAAAACTGTGTCTTGGCTTTAAGAGGGAACAAAAAGTGGTGGTGTCATATATAAACATGTCTTTGTTATGCTACAGGTTAAGCTCATGATTATATTTACCCTAAAACTTATGATGTCGTCTCCTTCTATAAAGCGCAGCATGTCTTTCCAGTTGAAGGAAGCTTTGTTCCTGTAAATGTCCAGTGGTCCACTGGGAAGGTCTGGCACTTCTGCAGTCATCTTGGAAAGGTCACAAGGAACTAAAAAGTGGTGATAATCCAACAGTGAAAAATAATCCCTGCAATGTTTATGAAGGCTGGAACAATATAAAGTTTTGAAATATCAAGGTGTGTTTTCCACTGTGTGGATGAGGAAGCCAAAGACACATTCCTGCCATGGTAGATGTGACAGACAATAAAAGCTAGGGATCAGGGACGTGCTCAAACAAGAAAAAAAGGGCACTTTCCCATATTGTGCGGAACTAATTTCAAAATCAGAAGTATTTGAAACTAACATTTTTGATGTGTACAGCTAGAGGGGTTGGCGTTGCTGAGATGTAATGGGGGGTCTTGGGGGTCCTCCCCCAGGAGTTTTTGGCCAAAATACATGTAACTTCCTGCAATCTGGGGTGTTTTGAGCTCATGCTGGCGGGTCACATTCAGGGTAAGTTCCCGCTGTAGTTGTGGAGCCATAACCTGGCTCACACCAGATGGATCTGTGTTGAACTCCTATCTGAGTTCTAACTTTATCTATCTGTGACTTTACTCGCTGAAAGCGTTCGAGAAAAGGTGGGGCGTTTAGTGAAATACTTCGAGCTGATTGGGTGTGGGGCCTACCTTGCAAGTACGCATCACACATACGGCTCTTCTTTCAAAAAGAAATTACTCCAAATTTCTGCTAAAACCGCATCCAGGTAAAGATAGAAGCCTGGAGCAGCACTTTTACAGCGCACTCAGGGTCTGTAGGCTGGCTCCATATCCCCCAGAAAACGATGATAATGTCCCCCAGGAAATGATAAGCTACGAAAGGCACTTTCTCCGGAGCACAATCAGAACTGCAGGCGGAGACAGCGTACTCATATCAGCGTTAGCAAGTTGGACAGGGATAGGATAAACGAGTCGACGCGTCAACACATATATGGAGCACTAGAAGTGGCGCATGTGCCGAGCCGTGTCAACATGTGTACCACTTTAAGAAATGTGACGTGAGCAACACATCTTCTGTGTCTTGTGAGTCACATGGCGTCAACGCTGGAGCGAGTGTTTCTCACGTCCTCGTTTGATTGTGGCACACAAAGCTGTTTCTGAGCGTGAGGAAAGATCACTCTGTGCTGACACTCTGTGCGGCCAAAAATGATTAGGGCCTTTAAATGAACGGCTTGACGGAGCCAAAAGCAACTAAATAATTAATCATACGCAAATATTTAACAGCAGCAAGCTGAAAGTCGTAATAAGTTTGCTCACAAATTGAGTTCTTTCGCACCTGGATTACGTAAGCTTATGTACTTCTGTAAAGGAAACGCTTCATATGTGTAGGCAAAGTAAATAAAACGGTGTCTTCTGTTAGTAATGCGTCTCACCGGTTGTAACTTAACAGCACGTCACTGATTGAGCCAAATGTTTTTCTGTGAGTGCAGTGCAATTATTAAACCACTTGATGGTGCTAGAATGCCCCAACACAGGGTCTACACTGGGTCGATCCAGTTTGGGAAATGGGTTACACACAGGTTGACACGTCATCTACCCATCACTAACAGGGACCAGGAAGAACCCCCGCATTAAAAATGGACTGGTCCAAAGCGGAGGAAGTTCCGTTGAGACTGACAGATATATTTCAAGATCACAGCAGCAGCATGAAATGTAAAGTGAAATAGTGAAATTAATAAATAAAGATACTGATATAGATATAGATATATATATATATATATATATATATATATATATATATATATATATATATATGTATATGTATATATATATATATATATATATATATATATATATATATATATATATATATATATGTGTGTATATATATGTGTATATATATGTATATATATATATATGTGTATATATATGTGTATATATATGTATATATATATATATATATATATATATATATATATATATATATATATATATATATATTTTATTTATTTATTTTTTTTTTTTTTTTTTTTTTTTTTTCAAAATATATTTATGTAACGGTATATTTAAATAATTATTTAATGATGTATTTATATACTGAATTTTGGCACTCTGAATCCTCCATAAAACAGCAACGAAACAATAAAGCTAACTAGAATTAATTAAGTTAAAGCCAACCATACATACGTGATAAAAAAAATACAATTTCTGTAGAAAGGTGAGGCAGTGAGCGTCTGAAAACATGTTGAAGACAGACAGTTCTCCCCGTAGGCAAAATGGAGAGGACGACGCATCAGGTCAAGGTACAGTCTGTGAAAAGACAACACCCCGAGGCAGCATTTGGAGAGTGACGAAACAATCCATCTTTTACTACATTGAAAAGCATTGAGCAAACGTAAAAGGAGGGGCTCAGAGTGGAGAGCAGCACAGGGTTTGTTATAACAGCAGGTGTTTGCAATCAAGGCTCAATTGAAAGAGATGACATGAGCCTGTTTTCACCTGAAACTATTTAAAACCCATATGCAACAGCCATATAAAGATTTATTTTTTAGAGTTTAGCGTCACTTCTCATGTTCGGAGTGTAAAAGGCAGGCTATACTACACACACTCATTAACTCTAACTGTTCTTTACCTAGTTTTCAAGAAAATTGTTTTATTTTTGGTCATTTATTTTAAAATCATAATTGTCTTTATTTTCATTCAATGCAATAGGTGTGTGTCGAATTTTAGATAACAATGTAATGTTTGTTTTTAAAATATCCAAGAACTGAATATGGAGTATAATGTTTATAGTAAAAAAAAAAAAGTTGTAATCTATTTAACTAGCCCTTTAAAAACAGGCTAAACAATTTTATTTTTCTTTTATTTTATGAAAAATTATACAAATCTTTAGTAAGGCATCTAGTAAAATTAGCATTGTTAATAAGATTATGCACAATAATTTACAGAATATTTATGTATAAATTCAGTTATACATGGGTGTCAAATGCTCTTCAGGGATTAAAGCAGGTTCGCCTTAAACACATGTGACAAATATATTTTGGCAACAAAACAAGCACACTCTCTAATCATTACAATAGCTCGTCTGATTAGGGTTTGTGATTGTCCAGAGTGAAATTCTTGTTTCCCAAATACACAAAAAACTTTACATGTACATCATCTACATGAATTTAACATAGTAATGTAAAATATTATAAATATAGTAATTTATAATTAAACACAACTAATTCATAATTCATTGTAATACAGTTTTACCATTAGGCAGGATTATTATATTTTATGTGGTTTAAAGCATAAAAGGCACATTGTTTGCATTGTGTTATCCCAGTGTGATTCAGAAAAAACAGTTTAGTGCTAGAAAGTGAAATCCTGAGGGACAGAATTTATCTGGTAGCCTTGGACAAAGTCACTTCAGTTGAAACTCAACTTAATTATTAATATTGATATTAATAATAATTTCTAAATGTGTTTAGAATCTTTCTAAACCCTGTACTTAAAGTTTCATAACTTTGACCAATCACAGTTGGTCGATTCCAGTGCGGCAGCAAACTTAGCATCTATCAAATAAAAAACTGTTTGCTTAACCTGTAATATTTTTGATGCATGTATTGTATATTTCTGACGTTTGTGATTCCTGATGCAGTCTTTTGTTCCTTTGGTGCAGACTTTGGGTGGTACCAGTCCTGTCCTACAGTTTGGCCTGGAGAGATCCCACTGAAGGTTTGTTTGAGCAGAAGTCATTCCACCAGGACGGCCTCGTCAGCACCTCTGGGCCCTGCAGCATCGTGGACCACAGGTTCTTGTACAGCTGAAGGACACAAACACAACACACTACTTGTTACACTACAAAATTTAAATAGAGACAGAGTTGAGTTCAAGCGAAACTTGGCCACCATGTAGGGATGGTCGATATATTGAATTTCAAAATATATGGCAAAAATTGTTTAGAAGAAATGAAATATATATATAGGCTATTAAAATGTGTCTTTTCGGGGGTCGCGATTGAAAAAGGTTGGCAAACACAGGTCTAAATATTGTAGTGAACATTTGGCAAAAAATTTCAAGATACTAATTTTTGTCAATATTGCCCGGCCCTACCCTCACAACCAGGCTGGCTGGAAACAATAAAAATGTAAAATAGTCTAGGGGAAAAAATGCAAGTTACATCAGTAGGTTCTGTAGTGCAGTTTCACTGCTCCAGTGTGTAAATGTAAATAAAAGGGGTCCAAGGAAGGATCCCTGAGGCACCCCACAAGTCAGTCATGTGTTCAACCACACAATTTACTATTTATGGTGTAAAAATACATTTTTATATATAAGTTGAACAAAGTCTGACAAGACTACAGCAAGACTGGGAAAGAAAAAAGAAAAATGATCGTAATGTTTTTTTCATGAGACTAAGGGCGCACTCACACTAGGGCTTTGTAATCGTGCCGCGCTCAAACCCGATTGCAGAAAATTCTCTGGCTTGCGCCGGCCCGCACTCACACTTGCACTTGCACAAACGATCTGTGCCGTCGGCCGGCGGTGACGTCATCCTTTAGCGCCGTTTGTTTACATGTAGCGGTGAGGAGTGGATCAAGCGCTGAAGTGCTACTGCTGTAGCGTCGAAAATAAGTCCTGCGGGCCGTTATATCTTTAATATAATGAGGCAGACCCGAGTTTTACCCGTGATGAGCGCTCTTCCGTCAGGCTTTGGATTAAAAACCACGCGGAGCAGCAAAAACAACAGGAGACGAGAGACTTCACAACTTTTCGCCCCGGGCCATGATGCTAACTCAAGGTAAGCGCATTTCCACGGAGTTTGGTGCAGAGTTTCTGTCTTCTTGTGAAAAATATCAGCGCTCACAGTGGGCTTGTAGCTAAAGTCGTGCGTGTGCGTGTACATAAGTAACCGTGCCGAGCTCTGGCCCACCTCCTCCAACCGTGCCAGAGACGGAACCGTGCCGAGTCTGAGCGCGGTTCGTTTGCACTCACACTGCACAAAAGAACTGCGCTGTAGGGGCCAACCGGGCTTGAGCACGGTTCGGTTGTGCCAGTGTGAGTGCGCCCTAAGAAGCTGAAGGTGCTCAAAGGAGGCCCGCGAAAAGCCAAAGAACTTTGTGCATTCGTGTAAGTTTCTGGAAGTGAAAATTCAACTTCACAATTCAACACAGATATAAAAAAATAATTCTTTAGAACATTCTTATTGGAAATAAATAAGTTTTATGCCATAGTGTGAGAAAAAAAATAGCTAAAGGAGCTGCTTTTCCATGGAAAACAGCGAGAGTAGTCCCTCTTCTTGGTCAAATAATAGTTCGTTTTGTGGCAATGCAGATTATCCTGGTGATGTAAAAACTGAAGTTCTCAGACATTGTAATCAACACCAGTGTCTGTCAAACATTTATTATTTTTAATTAAGACAGGGTGTTCCTGGAAGTAGAGATTCTGACCTCTGTATTCTTCCAGTAACTGGACTGAGGAGCAACACTGCGACTGTTGTACATTTATTATTGTGTTTGTACTAATGAATAGTCTGTCCTCACCTGACCATCTGCGTATCCGATCGGAGAGTTGAGAATAAAGTCTGGAGGAGCCAGAACATCCACCAACGCCACAGAATCATCTTTGAGCTGCAATAAATAAAAAACAGACCACATAAAACTCTCATTTCATCTGTTACTTGACATTTTCTAACCTAATCAGTTTAGACAATTTTTGATTTACCTGAGAGCAGAGAGTTAGAATGGCGTTCTGGACCATTTCTGCTGGTCGACGTCCGCTGATGTAACCTCCTGTAGATGAATAAATGTGAGGTCAGCCTTATAAACTATTGTAATGTCTAATCTAATGTGCTGTGTTAGCGCTGACCCTGGTACAGCGTGGCCTTGTGGCTGCTGAGGCTCCACAGACCGTACAGACCACACAGCTTCTGCAGAACTGCTCTGAGATCAGTCTGAATGTCCTCATCCCTGATCAACTCGTCAAACCTCTGCAGACAGACCAGCTCGATGTAGGCCAAGGACAGAGAGCGGCAGAAGTACACCTGTCATACAAGAGAAATCAGACACACAAATAATAAATACTAGAAATGCACTTGAGCATTGATAAATACAAGTCTTATTTTGGACTGGAACAAACTGCAATAAGATCAGGTAACACATCCAAAGTCTTGCAGTCCGCTTTCTTATCTCAGCCACACAGTCAAAACATTTAATTATGAAGCAATACACAGAAGAACAGATTGTGAGCGGCTAAAAAAAACAGACTAGTAATGAAAGTAGCTAATTAAAGCAGCGCAGGCTTAGGGCTTTTTATTGGCTCAGAATGAAAAAATGTTCTGTCATTATTTTCCAAAAGAGACCAGGACAAACTACAACTAATGTGTGTGTTTTATGAATCTGTATTTTATAAAAAATATATCTTTATTTTGCGACTTGCTTCGTTAGAATCAGGTTTAGTGCCAGTGAGGACATAGCTGTCTGCAGCGCAGTTTGTTTAATGTCTCTTCTGGCGATTTATCTCTTATGCACGAGCAACTGTGTCTCTTGTGCTGTTGTGGCTGGCTGTAAGATGTATGCCCAGACATCAAATAAACACAACATTACAAACCCAATTAACAAATCATTTATTGTTCCTAAAACTTGTTGAAGGGACAGTTGCAGATCGAGTATGTGGAAGTGTCTGGCTTGAGAATAGACTGATCAAGTTGATAAACTGGAAGTATATTAGCTTTTCTGAGCCTCTATATTCACTTGTGTGAGTTCCGGTGAAGGCTGGAACCCTGAGCAAAATGTCATGTTTTGTTATGGCAATGACTGACTAACAAACTCAGCACTGCATGTAACAATGAGTACACAGCCGAGGAAGGCTGATACATTCCTGGTCGTTTTATCCGTAAGGAAATATTCTTGCTTTGAGTCTATAGTCAAAACAAAGATTATTAAAACTGAATTTAGTTTGACACTATTCTCGCTTCAGCAGTGACTCATTAATCCCAAACAGATGTGGACATTAGACATAATTTGGACAAAAGTCCAAATCATTCTGTGTCTTACTTGACTGTTGTTACGGGCTTCAAACTCCTCCTTTCCCATGGTCCTTTGCTGCTGTAGCTTCTTGTAGCTCTCGTCCAACAGAAAACACACCAACCATTTGTAGGCTGCGACCGACACTGGAACAGCGAGAAAAACAGGACAGATTAACATTATGTAAATGTATATCAAAACATTTCTAGCAGTAAGATGGAGAATGTCTCACCTGCAGAATCCATACACTCTGCTTCTGTCGAGGCAGTGAACTTGCTTTCCAAAATGTGATGGAAATCATCGAGGAAATCCACAGTGTGAAGAGGAGACTCAATATGACCCTTTTCTGTAACAACAAACATGCCACATTGATCTAAAAAAGGAACTGAACATTAAAGATACACTAGGTAGTTGCCTAGCAATAGTATATTAGTCGAGACTACACTACCAAACAAACATGTAATATATTACGTCAAAACTCCTTTAATGTACTGTAAAACTATCATTTATAATTATGACTGGTATTAGTCTACCTGCCATTGGTACTTTAAATATATGAATAAAAACTCAAACCACATCACCATTCCCACTATGAAAAGCTGCTGAGCTCACTGTGCAGTTTGTGGTGGATCCAGCTTAGTAAGTAGCTGCTGGTTTGCTGCAGGAGGACGTTGTTGTCTCCCTCATAAGTGCAGTTTGGGTCGTTGTCGTTCCTCAGGTCTCCCAGACGATTCACTGTGACACAAACATGTCCAGGTTATCACCTCATAACAAAATACATGATGACTGTTATGGGATAATAAAAGTACACCTTGTAACTTTTTAACAAAAAAAATTACTGTTTTTGTTTGTTTGTTTGATTTACTTTGATCTTTATGTTGGACTGTAAACAATAAAAATGTGCAGTGTGGCAGCCCAGCAATCTCCTTTCCAAGTACTGACCAGACCTTGTCCTGCTTAGCTTCTAAGATCTGATAAGTCATTGACAACCAGGCAAAACATAATTTAGTCTTAGTTATGCACTTTGTGACTAAAGTAATTGGGTTAATGTTTGTGTGCGTGTGTGTGTGTGTGTGTGTGTGTTACTGACTGGCCAGGTAGCCGTGCCCTCCACAGGCCTCTCGACACTCCTGGATGCCCCTCTGAGCGGTCCAAGCACCCAGAGGTTTGGAGGCACAGGACATGGCATGGATCTCTCTGCCCAACTCCGACTGCAACACAGAAAACACCAGCTGAGAAAATGCTGCAATGACAACTTCAAGTAACAGTCTAGTTGAATCTATTTTAGACAAAACTTTTGACTATTTCAGTGAGATTAAAGATTAGATTAATGACTTTTACGTGACTTTGCAAAGATGTTAATCAATGTAATTTATGTTTAAAAAAATTAAATGGGTCAAAGCATCCCCATGAACCCAGAAGTAGTCAAGAAATAACTTTTTTTTTAAAACAATCAAGATGAAAGCATAGACATCTTTCTTGTCTACAAATCTCCTGTATGCACATTTTTCAAACGGCGTCTTGGTTTTGTTACAAACTCAAGCATATTAGGACTCGGTCTTGGACTTGGTCTTGTCCTACACATCAAGAGCTCATTTCAGGCTCAGCTAAACTTCCACCGGGTGTTTAGTGAACAGTCCCAGTCACAGTTTGCAATAAGCACTCAACAATAAGATCATGTAGAAACTGATAAATGTCTAAAATGTCAAAGGTGGTCTTGATTCGGTCTCAATGGACTGCAGTCTTGGTCTTGTCTTTGTCTCTCAACCTATAATGCTGCGTTCACACCAAACAGCGTCTTGGCGTATTTGCGTCCATTTTCAATTTTAAGTCAATGGAAACCCACGTCTTGAGCGATCAAGCGAATTTTCCGCACGTATTGGCATCTGGGGCGTCAGTTGACGCATGTTTAGGCTTCTGAAAACGCGGCGTCTTGCGGATTTGAAGCTCGAAGCTGCGGTGGCCGCAGGAGTTGGGAAAATCCATCTTCAGAAGCATTGGAAGTCGGCGTCAGCCAATCAGAGACTACACTTCTGTGACACGTGACATGTTGTTCTCCTGTCACACCAAGGGGAAAGGAGGACTGTTTACTGAAGTCTTTTAATAACCTTTTTAACGAAAGGTCGCTTGTCTGGGGCTTTTTTCAAAGACTTGGCCAAATCTGGAGACATGGCAAACACGGGACATGATCAGGACTTACTACACGCTCACGAGCGTCATAGCAGTTTGGCAGCTTATTAGACGTCAACAGCATAAATAACTGTCGAAATTTTACACACGTTTAGGCGAATTTAGACACAAATAAGCTGTTCGGTGTGAACGCAGCATAAAAGTCTTGTCTTGTGTGGTCTTGACTACTACACTAGTTCCTCAGGTTTGTTTTTTGGTTCTAACATGTGCTTCCACCTAAACCACAATGCCGCATTGTGATTGGTCCAGTTCACGGCTACTGTCTTTCACAGTGAAAATCACAAATATCAAAAGAATTCATCTAGCAGAGTCAGGTTAGTACAAGCTAGGCACTTTTGCAGCTTTTTGGTAAAACTAATCACACTGCAAACTGCTTAACAAGTGACTTTTAAGCATAACGCCTAGGCTGTGACCAAGCTCTCACTTGTCGTTCACTCTTGTCCCGCTGCATCAGACCCATCTGCAGCTCCACAAAGTTCATGAAAAAGGTTTTGCTGAAGTGCTCCAGGGCGTAGGCTGCTGCCAGGTACGGAATAAGACGCCATTGCTTTGAAAAACAAACACATTATCAATATTTATTATTTCAATATTCTGGAAGTAGAATATCGAATACATTCTACGTCAATATTCTACTCTAAATCTCAGAATAAAGGTCAAACCTGTAGTTGGTATTCGAGAACAGGAATCTCCTCTGTGTTATTGGGTCCAAACTGCCTCCTGGTGGCAGAGAAGCGAATGGCAATGGTCAGGGCCAGTTTTAGATTTACAAGAGCCATTCTGGTGATGGAGACTCTGCCTCCCGACAGCGCACCCAGAGACGCTCCAAAACGCTTCTTAGGATCCTAAAAGAGAAATATGAAATAAGAGAGGAATATATTATGATGTAAAGGAAGAATACACTCCAGATCAAAATCTTAAGACCGGTTGAAAAATGGCTAGAATTCACCTTTTACACATTTGGATCCTAATGAGGTTTAAAGCAGAGCTACATTCTGCAAAAACAAGAAGGGGGAGTGTGACAAAACAGGCCTGGTTAGTACTTGGATGGGAGGCCGTTAGAACACCAGGTGCCACAGTGGGACGACAGGAGTAGATCGTCGTTGTGTCCTTGGGCAAGACACTTAACCCACACTGCCTCAGTGTCTGTTATACTGGGTGAGTAGATGCTAGATTGTAAAGCGCTTTTTCTTGTGGGATTTTTCCATGGTCATGAAATAAAGTTTTGTATCTTTGAGCAGCTGTAGTAAATATTCTCCTCCACACACAGACTTGTAGCAGACTTATTTTGACAGAAAACTGTCTAAACTCTGTCTCAGTGTTTATTTCGTAAAGATAGGACCAATATTGACAGAGAAAAATATATAATCGTCAAATATACGCGGGGACATCGCGGGAACAGCGCAGTGTTTTTCACACTTAAACATAGTTAAACATAGTTTAAAATAGATCCACACAGAGATATTTTGGGCTATATCATCAATAACTGTAAAAAGTACAAAAGTCTCCTCATCTGTGTGTGTCTGGTCCCTGTCAGCAGCGGCAGCGCTGTGAAGCAGGAGAAAGGGGGCGGAGCCTGAGCTACACACGGGGGAGCGGATCAATTTCAGTCAAAACTCATATCGTTCAAATAATACAAATCCAAGGTGATACACATAATGAAAGGTAAAGCTAGACTAAAAGAATATAAACTTACAATAAAACAATTAATGCAAATTATTTAAAAATCTTAAAAATTCTCTCATCCTATCCTTATAGATAGACAATTTTTTATTTACCAAAGGACCAAAGCGGGTTTATAAAAGGATGCGTTTGTGTGCGACTCCAAAACGCCAAACATTGATAATTGACAAGTAAACAGCTCACATGCACATAGTCAAATATTTATTTTTTTGTCAGTTCAGAATGCTCAAAACCTCATAAGGATCCAAATGTGCAAAGGTAAATTCTAGCCATTTTTCAACAAAGATTTTGATCAGGTGTGTACTGTAGATCTCTGAGATCTTTTGCACTGTTTTAAGTCCATAAATCATCCTATTAGCATATCAGACCAGATCGGTTTGATTGTTTATTCTGTTTAATAATCTTTGCAGACGGAGATGGAGCTCTGTCTTAATTCTTCATGTGGGAAACGCCGGATTTTTTTTTCCTACCCAGTTTTGCTAGCATAGCCACCAATGCGAAGTGATGGTGTCTGGCATAAGTTTATAGTTTAAGATATTTACTTAAATGATTTGGGTAAGGTTGGGGTTAGGGTTAGGTTAAGTTAATTTGGTTAAGATTAGGAATTTGCGAAAGGTATGCTAACCAGGAAACGGCATAACTTTTTTATTTTTTATTTATTTATTTATTTTTATTTATTAAAGATGTATTAAAATACAAACATTGTGGCAACATACATTGTGAATTACATGTACAGTGGCATGAAAAAGTACGTGAACCTTTTGAAATTTCTCACATTTCTGCTTAAAATCACCATCAAATGTGATCTGATCTTTGTCAAAATCAAACCAATGAAAAAACAGTGTCTGCTTTAACTAAAACCACCCAAACATTTATAGGTTTTCATTTTTTAATTTGAATGTAATGCAAACATGCAAACAATGACAAAAAGGGAAAGAAAAAGTAAGTGAACCTTCTGCCTAAGGAGACTTTAAGAGCAATTTTTTTCCCAATTTTACCAAACAATTTAAGTCAGAGTGTGTCCAATCACTGAGGAGTGGCTTAAAGCTGCCCTGCCCACTATAAAAGACATTCCTGGTAAGCACTGTGTCTTGATGTGTGAAGCAATGTCTGTTGTTCATCATGGTTCGCTCAAAGCAGCTGTCTGAAGACCTGCAATCTAGAATTGTAGATTTGTATAAAGCTGGAAAAGGTTACAAAACCATCTCTAAAAGTCTGGATGTTCATTAGTCTACAGTTAGAGAAATTATGTACAAATGGAGAGAGCTTGGCACTGTTGCTTCTTTCCCGAGGAGTGGCCTTTCAACAAAAATAACACCCAAAGTTCAGCGCAAATGACTCAGAGAGGTAAAAAAGAACCCTAGAGTGTCTGCTAAAGACTTACAGAACGTACTGGCACAGTCCAGTATCTCTGTGTTTACACTGACTACATGTAAAACAACAGTCTAGAATTGTGTTCATCAGAGGACTCCACAGAGGAAACCACCACTGTCTAAAAAAAACATTGCTGCACAATTAAAGTTCGCAAAAAATCACCTAGACACTCCACAGAACTTCTGGCAAAATATTTTGTGGACTGATGAAACAAAAATGTAATTATTTGGGAGAAACACACAACGTCATGTTTAGAGGAAAACTTAAACAGCTCACCAACATCAACGCCCCATCCCCACCGTGAAGCCTGGTGGAGGGAAAATTATAGTTTAGGCCTGTTTTGCTTCCTCAGGGCCTGAACAACTTGTAATCATTAGTGGAAAAATGAATTCAAAAGTTTATCAGATGTTTTACAAGAAATGTTGAGGCTGTCTGCCAGACAGTCGAAGCTTAAAAGAGGAAAGAAGCTGCAACAAGACAATGATCCAAAACACAATAGTAAATCAACTTGAGAATGGTTTCAGAAGAACCAAATACACATTCTGGAGTGGCCAAGTCAAAGTTCTGACTTGAGATGCTGTGGCATGACCTCAAAACAGCAATTTATGCCCAACATTCCAGGAATCTGACTGAACTGCAGCATTTTTTTAAGAAGAATGGTCCAAAAATGATCAGATCGGTGTGCCAGACTGATCTGCAACTACAGGAAGCGTCTGGTAGAAGTTATTGCTGCCAAAGGGGGTGTAACCATTTTTCTCCTTCTGTCATTGTTTGCATGTTATCCTCATTAAAATATGAAAACCTATAAATGTCTGGGTGGTTTTAGTTAAAGAAGACATAGTTTTTGTCATCTGTGTGATTTTGACAAAGATCAGAATATATTTGATGGTGTTTTTATGCAGAAATGTGAGAAATTTCAAAAGGTTCACATACTTTTTCATGCCACTGTATATGCTGATTTCAAGGCACACATACATTCATTCACACACACACGTTTTTACATTAGAGGTCATTAAATATTTGTAGATTTTCTAAGGATTCCAGAAGAGAAAGTGCTCTTTTACTTTTCATATGTTTTAACGAGTTAAAATAGTTCTCTTCAAGTTGTCTCTTGAATACTGAAAAAACTGGCTTTACCTTTTTACATTTGCAACAATGGATAAAAAATGTTGACATTAATAACAGATTGTTAAAGACATTTTGAGCTTGTAGGTCCTTCAGGAAAACACCAAAAACAATATTGTCCCACATTAATTTGTCCTGTTGAAGCTGGATTTTCGATGAGAGCCAGTCCAAAAAATCTTCCCAGAATGCATTTGAGTAGTACATGCATTGATAGAAGATATGTTCAATAGTTTCAATGTCCGATCCACAAAAAGTACAGATATTTTGTTCGATATTAAATATCTTTCTCAGCAGTTCACCGGATGGATAAATCTCATTTTAAAATGTGTTTCTTTTGTTTTGGGACTAATTGGGAATTTTAAATATTCTGTTCTTATTTAATTTCTTTTTTGGAAATTTTTTTAATTATTCAATTTCTGTTTGGTTTGATTGGGAATAATTGATTATTTAAATGTTTTTGGAGATTTTTGTTTGGTATAATTTTGTCTAAAAAATTTAGTTCTAAAATATTTAATGTTGGTAATTTAAGATTGACTACATTTTCCAAATCAAGGAAGCGGCATAACTGTGTTGGGATAAATAAAGACGTGTGGGAAACACATGACTGTCATGTGTTCGTTACTACACTTTTTTATTGGTTCTGGTGCCTGGGATTCATATCAAGCATATTTAAAGGACGGGAACAACACAAAAAATGAATCATTTGCCCTTTAAAGTTGGGGTATCTACATTATGTAGTTGTAAATTAGGAAACTTTGTCTTTTCCACTTTGAAGTAGGCTAGAAATGCAACATTGTGAAAAAATCTGACCATTTTGTTACTGTCTGAATCAAAATAAAAAGCATTTGTTTCTCTTTGGGAGCCAATACAGCGCTTATTGAATGTTTGAGGGGTCACCTGCAGTCTCACTTTGCAGTCTACAAAAATGTTTTAAAAACTTAATTACAAAAAAACTGTATTAGATAATTATTACCATCTGCTTAAGGATTTTTTGCAGTGTGAAAATCAGCTACCCCATATTTAATAATGTTTTTCAAACCTTATAAAAACAATAAAAACATGTTTTCAGAAAGTCTCAAACCTTATAAGGCGTCACATAGCGTCCGTCGGGAGTCACATCTCCCGTTGAGTTTAGCAGATTCTCTCGTGGGATTCTCAGGTTATTGAACATTGCAAATCTGTCAGACACACAAAACAAACCAAAGTCAATGAAAGAGGTGCTGCTCAAGAGGATCTATTATGCAAAATAGTAACTTTTTTTTTACGAAAATAACAAATATATTGTCACAGTATTTATTTAGGTGAAAACTGTGCATGTTTTTTTTAACCAAATGTGGAATCTGTTTAGTTTTGGGATCAGTCCTGCCATCTGCTGGTTTCTCAAATCTATTGTACATTGGTCACAGACTGTTATTGTACAGTACTTTAGTTTATTTTACAGATTAGAAAAGGCTCTATACACGGAACTTGTTACAAAAAGTATACACTTGTATGTATACACTTTGGTTAAATATTCTTCTGAGTTGAAAAGTCTTAACATGTTGTTAGAGACCATCTGTTAGAAAAGTTTAATGACGTTTATTTTTGATAAAGTCACAAGGAAATCTTGCTCTTTCGAACACATTAAAATGTAACTCTAATGTCAGCAGACCTCGGTGTTCTCCTGCTCTGGGCAGTTAAGTATTGTGTTTGTCGTTACATACCCGTTGTCTAATCCGTTCTGGCCCAGTTTTTTGCCCATGTCTCCCACCATCACACCGGGCAGGGCCAAGAGCGTCTTTGGATCCCTCAACTTTGAAACACAGGGGACAGAAGAAGGAGAAGTTTTACTGTTTGTGATTACGTTTAGATTTCATGAACTAAGCAGGATGTTTGTAGAGGGTGGACGTGGATTTTGACCCATATTTGTGGAAATACAGTGGTCCCTCGCTCTAACGCGGGTTCACTTAACGCGGCTTCGCTGCTTCGCAGATTTTTTTTTGTGCTATTTAGAATTTTTTTTACAGTGTTTGGTCCTATAGACGTGCGCTGTAAGCGCATGTCTTTTCTCTCAAACGGGCAATGTGCCAAAAGCAGAGCAGGCGAAGGTGCACAGCACCGTCCCTCTTTACGTGGTCAAAAAAACGACTCGCGCTGTTGAATCTCACGGTGAATCATGTGTTCAGTGCATTATTACCTTTACAAAAGACACTAAACATCAGAACAAGGCAAGTTATCAACTGAAATTATTGGTAAACAATGAAGATCACTACTTCGCGGGTTTCGCCTTTCACTGTTTTTTCTTGGAACGTAAACCCTGCGATAACCACTGTACCTCTAGATTTTATGTCATATTGGCTGGACAAAAGACATTTATAAACCTCTTCAATATAGCTAGAACTGGGTGCAAAATCTTAAAACTAATCATGTCAAACCTGTCATACATACTTTAATCCCTGCCAACGGTAAGTTTGTATGAACTTAAGACCCTGGATATACTGTGCTAAGGAAAGCACACATGAACGCCACAGATCTTTTAAACTGTGCTCTGCAATGCCGTACCGGGACAATGAAGGCGTGCAGTCCATGGCACGCCTGGTCGGGGGTGTAGAGCTGAGCATAAACCACAGCATGAGTCGCCGTTTTCCCAAGGTTTCCCACCCAGAACTTAGCCGCCTCGAAGTCCGGAGAGTTGATCACAAACTCCTACAAAACACATTTTAGAAAACATGAATAAAGTTACATTAAGCACTAAAGCGCTATTTACTAAACTGTACATCTTAAATCAAATTATCTGTGTATCTCAATTGTGTAAGTCAGATGTTTGTTCTTACCTGAGTGTTGGCGTCGTACGTGGCTGTGGTCCTCATGGCCCTGGTGTTACTGCCGTGGCTCAGTTCAGTCAGAGCAAAGCATCCGTAGTACTACAGGCGGGCAATATTGACAATAATTTAGCTTTCATTTTGATAGACTTACTTATGTGTCTACACTTGTGTTCAAATTATATCACACTCAATGTACTAATTAATAGCTTATATTTGACAGAAATGATGATGACAGTTCTTGTAGAGATAAATTTTCTCATGAACAGTGCACAAAATAGTAGATGAGTTTGAATCTTACCGTCATGTTGTCAATAAACTCTGCGTATTTGTGGTGTCTTTGAGAACCAGAATTCATAACTGTGCTGCGAAACATCTGAAACGACATGTTTTTTTATTAACACACATGGAAATTTAGCATTATTATTAAGACACAACACAGGCAAAACTTTCTCTCTTTTATCTTTCCTTATTTTTAAGTTTGTTCTCACCACAAAGGCTTTCATGTGGAAACAACAAAAGTGAGATGAAATACATATTATTTCATTCATCCACTTTATCTATACAGTAAAGTTTGGAAAAACATTTTTAAGCAATTTTAGCCAGACTTGGGATGTATTCAGACCTGAAAAGAGCAAAAGTCCGCTTGTTTGATCCAAACCCGATCCGGACTTGGATCGGTTCGTATTTTCACTGCGCTGCTGTCAAGTGGACTTTAAAACGTAAACACATGTGTGAAAACGGCGGCACAGTGGCTGAGCGGATAGCGCTCTTGCCTCACAGCAAGAAGGTCGCGGGTTTGATTCCCGCACGGGCCCGGGCCTTTCTGTGTGGAGTTTGCATGTTTCTCCCCGTGTTTGGGTGGGTTTCCTCCGGGCACTCCGGTTTCCCCCACCAACCAATAACATGCACGTTAGGGTTATATCCTCCAGCTACGGTAGTCCTGACCAAGCCTAGCAAGAACATCTGGAGATGGGTCCCCGAGCGCTGCACTGTGGCGATCACTGCTCCTGAGGAGATGCCCCAGAGGCATTGAAGGATGGGTGAAATGCAGAGGACAAATTTCCCTACGGAGACAATAAAGTGTAGCTTAACCTTAACCTTAACCTTAACCTTAGAACCACCGTTCTCATTGGACAGATCTGACGTGGGGGCGGGGCTACTCAGAAGAAGCGTTTGTGGATAAAATAGGCTTTATAGTAAAGTAGCAGTAGTAGAGTGTTTTTTGTTCATTATCATAACGGCCTTATGGTAACTGTCATAGACTTAGAATTAAGTCCATGTTTGTCAGTGTGGAAAAGTGAAAATGATGCAGGACGAGACACGGGTCCAAACCCAGACTCCATTCCAGCTGTAGAGGCGATTTCAGTCCCGTGTGGAGCCTGAGGTGAGGCGGCAGGAGCCTGGGTTTGTGTGCATCAAAACAAACACCTGAGGATGTATTTCACAAGGAGTCAGGACCCGGAGGTGCTTTGATAGTCTGGTTTGGAAGGATCCTCGTCTCTACTCCATCACGGTAAGAAGGCTGTCCAAGTGTTATTGTGCAAACACGCAGGGTTAAGAATGAAAGTATTTTATTTGATAAAAACAAGGGCGAGAAAATACCTTTACGTTTTCAGACAAATGTAGACAACAGAATAAACAGCGTAGGTGGTAAATTATGCTTAATCTGACAGATGCAACATTCAAAGACAAAACCACAGTTATGAGCGGCTCTGTCACTGTAGGACAACCCTCTCTCGTCTGTGCTTTGTGACGGTGGCTCGTCAAGTCCAAAAAGCGCATGTGTTTCGTGTTTGTTTTGGATCGAGGCCGTTTGTATTTGTATTGCAATCGGTTTGTTTGATTCGGATCAGAGTTCGCTTGTCTTTATTCACACCTGACAAAAAGTCCAGACTTTCCAGGGAAACGAATTCTGGACCGTTTGAATCGGACCAAATGTTGCAGGTCTGAATACGCCCTTAGTTAATCTGTAGAGTGAGTCTCTCCTTATAAGTAAATATGTTGTTGTGTGTATGGTTATTCAGTTAGTTCAGCCTTACCCCTTTGTTAAGGAAGAACTTGGCGGACACAGCCCAGTCGTACATGCCGAGGCAGTCATTCAGAACAACAGTTTTCCAAGGGTTGGCGTAAACCTCATGCTCGGGTAAGAAGTCATAGTTGA
This sequence comes from Mugilogobius chulae, assembly GCA_038363315.1. Taxonomy (NCBI): domain Eukaryota; kingdom Metazoa; phylum Chordata; class Actinopteri; order Gobiiformes; family Gobiidae; genus Mugilogobius; species Mugilogobius chulae. The sequence continues at coordinate 33,975,205 of CM076404.1, forward strand.
AAAGCTGCTTAACCCTGAAAACAAATATTTTAGTTCAGTGTCCCCCCCCCACCAGCTGGTTTTAAAGCGAACCCTGGGCCACAATCACGTTTACCCTAAAACACTTATTATCACTTATATAAATACAGACCAAATACCTTGAAAGTATTTGTTGTTTTATCAAAATAGTGTTTTAAAGAAATTACATGGAGGCTGCCATTTTGCTGCGGTTATGACATAAAATAGTGTTGTCAAGGTAACAGGCAGTAGCAGGTAACTAAACAACATGAATTCCTCAGTTAAACCTTTTCAGTTTGAGTAAGTAATTTTGTATAGCACATTTCACAGACACAGAGTCACAAAGCGCTTCACAGTGAGATGAACCCCTCCCCTCCCCACTCAGTGACAGTAAGCTGCCCTGGGGCAACTCAGCAGAGGCGATTCACCTAACACTGGCGCCTCAACCTCCGACTACCACCAAGTATTCCCTAACATGCATGTTATCAGTTGGTGGGGAAACCGGAGTGCCCGGAGGAAACCACCCAGACACAGGGAGGAACATGCAAACTCCACACAGAAAGGTCCGGGCCTGAGCGGGAATCGAACCCGCGACCTTCTTGCTGTGAGGCCAGTGCACTATCCGCTCTGCCACCGAGGCCAAACACAGGAAGACAATGTGGAATCTAGTGACACTGAAGATAATCAAGAGGAAGAGGCAAGAACTGGACACTGTCAGTGGTGTTTTTGTGGCAACTGTTCATCGGAGGAACCACAGGAATAACCATGGCAACAACCAAAAACAGTATTTTATGTCATCAACCAATACGGCGGCGCCCAGTGGCTTGAAAAAAAAAATGTCAATTTTATAAAAAATAGTAAGCAGACTGCAGTTATATATTTGTTTGCAATTTATTTTAGTAAGCATGACCAGTGCGTTTTAGCCAGATTTGTCTTTATAGTCAGGGTTCCCTTTAGTGGCTTTAATAATCAGCAGTTACTACTAATAATTAAAATCCAGCATTATATAGGTTGAAAATGTTACAGATAGCGCACATACGCAGCCAAACCAGCCCTGCTCAGCCAAGAAACCTACAGGAAACACTGTAGTTGAAATGCTTATAACATGTTGTAACTGTTGTTTTATACCTGAAAAATGTAAGTTCTCTCATTTTCTCCAAAGGCAAATCTTCTCCAGGACGACGAGCAAAGACGGGGTCACTTTCAAGAGCTTTAAAAACTTTTTGCTGCAAAACAAATAAAATACAATTGTCTTATTGAAAAAACTGGATAAACATAAAGAATTCAAGTTCTTAAAGTGAGGCTAAGCGCACTTTCAGAGACTAACTCCGCCCACAACTGCACCTCAAACAGATTTGCAAAAGTGGGAGATGCCTGGAGGCCTTTTGAGAGACGCCCAGTAGGTGTGAACAGACTTTGATTGACAGCACCAAATATGAACAGTGAGCCTGGTGAATGGTGTGAGTTTTGTGTCGGAGCGATCCTGGTCCTGACGAGAGATTTGCAGCTGAGGAAGCTGTACAGCACTAAGTCTTTGCTTACTAGCACGTCAAGATATCTTTTTATATTTACTTTACAAAACATATGTATTAAACCTTTGCTTTAGTCTACATAAGCATCATGCGTTTATGACGTGAGTATTTTCTAAAAATGAAAATAAAAAACGACAATGATAAACTTGCCACAGCCACGAGTTTCTAACCGGCGCATCGTTGTACTAAAGGTGGCATATCGCACCACTCGCTGATCAAACTGAGCTAAATGACAGCTGATATCCTTCCGCAGCGGGTGATCGTTTTCAAAGTCTCCGCAGCAGCGGTGTCAGAGGGAGGAGTTTAGATAAATCATCTGGGCGGCTCGTCTGCCGCGTCAACTCACTGTGAAGTCAGCGTGAACTGAAAATGCACTGACAGAGTTTGCCCATCGTGGCAGTACATTGCGGTTTTTCCACACAACTGCAAAATGAGCGAGTTTGCACAAAAATGTCCAAAAAAGGCCTGGAAACAGTAGATAATTCAATTTTGACCCCATATACACAGTCTGACAGTTTCTCTTTAAGCATCAAAGAAGCAATTCTGTAGGTTCAGTTTTTTTTTATTTCAGACTCAACTCTGTACCAGTGGTTAAAATAAGTTTGGATTCTTCATTGTATTTCAAATGAACAACCTCGGTGCCTAAAAGATGCTCCATGTAAACTCAGCACTGAGCGATAACGTCAGAAGTAAATTAAGTTGCTTTCTCCTGAAAGTGTGTTCTTTTCTGTGGCTGTTTAAATGTATATTTGAGCAGACAGCTTTCCAAAACAAAAAATAGTAAATCACAATTACAGAGATGAGCTCTCGATTAGATTTTTATCAGCATATTGCCCAACCCTAAATAAAAATATATACAGTATACTGTGCTTGGCTTTAGGAGGTAACTACAAAGTAGTGTCTTTATTTAAGTCTCTGTTTGAGGTGCAGTGACCAGTTAAGCTCATGATTATATTTACCTTAAAACCTATGATGTCGTCTCCTTCTATAAAGCGCAGCATGTCTTTCCAGCTGAAAGAGGCTTTGTTCCTGTAAATGTCCAGTGGTCCACTGGGAAGGTCTGGCACTTCTGCAGTCATCTTGGAAAAGGTCACAAGGAACTAAAAACTGGTGATAACAACAACAGTGAATAAACTCGTGTTTACTGATCAAACTTTGTGAAAGAAAAAATAATGCGATGGATTTGTTTTAATAGACTGTAATAAAAGACAGAATTTTGCTTTAATTTTGCTATAAAAATGTAAAATACATGCTGGTATCAATTTGACATGGCTCATCACCAAATGACTAATTTGCTTTTCATTTTAGTAAACAAAATATATTTGTCTGGGATATAAAATATTGTTCGTTTGTTTTCCTATAAATCTGACAGGAACTGACATCCCAGTTTCTATAAAATTTACTTTAAAGGGGGCTATTATCAGAGTTGCCAAGTCCGCTTCTTTAAAGCGACTTTGGGCTTCTTATTTTGGAAAGTCGCTTGTAAATTTTGACGGTCGCGGGTTGCGTTTTTTTGGGCTTGCTCCTGAGAGGCGTTTTAACGTCATGAACAAGGTGATTTTTTTCGCTTTTTCAGGTTTGATTCACGAAAATTACCCTCTAATGACAAAAAATAAGGAATTTTTGCATATTTTCATGTTTTAAAATATTTACTATGATCTAATACTATTTAAAATATGCCAAAAATCATTAACCAACGTTTTGCTGTGACACATAATGTTTAATTAATTGCTTATTTTAACTACTTTTTATTGAGTGCCTGAAGTCGCTTGTTTTGGGCTTTTTTTTCAAAGGCCAGGTCGCTTGTTGCTCTCTGAAAATCTGGCAACCCTGCCTATTATGTAAAATCAATTATTCAATGATTTGAACCTTGTTTTACCCACACTCCCTCATCATTAGTTTATTCATATTTGATTGATTCATGTTTGTTTGAATAATCTTGTCTGTATTTACTTTAAAAATAAAACTCAAAGTGAAGCATGTGCGGTTCAAAACTGTCCCAAAGTCACTTTCCAACAATAAAAAAACAAAATAGGTCCCCTTTAAAAGTCTGGTTCTAAAATGGAACACGATTATTGTTCTTTTGTTCTTATGATTGTATTGTGTCTCAATCACAATTATCGACTAACCTATGTTATAATCTTGATATCCCTGGATTTCATGTCTCTAGATTACATAGTCAAAGGTTCAAGGCCATTCATGAGCACAAGGTTCACCTGAGTTAATTTGACAGAGAAAAAGAGCAACAACAAAGAAATAATAAATAAATAAAAAACTGACATCAGAACAAGCAAAGAACAATTGTAGCGCTTGTATTAATAACTTGCTTTACTTAAGTGTGATTTTCTCTTGGAGCAGAGTTAATTCTAGAAACGTCTACAGTTCATGCGTGAATCCAAATCATGTTTAAAACCAGCAGGAACAAATATAGAAAAGCGGCGTAACAGAATAATAATGTACGTGCAAGTTACTTAAACCCTTAACAGAAAACTTAAGCACCCAAAACTAGCTTCCAAACATTTAGCTAGTCTGTTTAATATAGCTAAATTGACATCGTTTATGTTATATAAATTCAGTTTTCCGTAGCGTTTGGTGTTTTGTGTATTAAATTACAAAGTTCACGCTGGGTTTTCTTACCTTTGAGCTCTGTCACTTTGTTGTTGTTCACCTTTTGCACAGATGTGATTGACTGACGCTGCTTCACCTCTCCACTACGGTTGTAAACTTCCGGTTTGCCACTTCCGCTTGGTTTCAGAATAAAGGTCCCAGTATTTATTTTTAACGAGTAAGAAATAAATCTAGAGAACCATCTTTCTGTCCGTAATTTTTAGTTGTAGAATGTTGGAGAAAATTATTATTATTATTATTATTATTATTATTATTATATTATTATTATTATTATTATTATTATTATTATTATTATTATTATTATTATTATTATTATTATTATTATTATTATTATTATTATTATTATTATCATTGAATATACCCATTTCAATATGTTTTTTTATCAATAAAAATATTCAAACAATATAAAAGTGCAGAAATGCAGACTTTTTTACTTTGCAAGTCAACTTTAAGCTTATAAAATGAGCAAGCATACAAAAAATAAAAATAAATGGTAAATGAAATGCCGAACATTAAAATGCCAAAAATCCAAAATGGGAGTCTGAAAGGGATGGGCCTAGTTTTTACCTAGTTTTCAGGAAAGTTTTTTTTTTTTTGTCATTCATTTTAAAATTTGAATTTTGCAGGAAGTCCTAAGGACAATGTATATTGTAAGGCTAATTTACCATCTTATTAATAGTGTCGAATTTTAGTTAACAATGTAAATGTTGTTTTTAAGATATACAAAAATGTATATATATATATGTATATATATGTGTGTGTGTGTATATATATATATATATATATATATATATATATATATATATATATATATATATATATATATATATATATATATATATATATATTTATATATATTTTCTAATCCATTAATTCTTTTTTTTTCTTTTTTTTAATAAAAAAAATATACAAATTTTATTAAGGCATCTATTACAATTATCATTGTTGATTAGCTTATGCACAATAATTAACAGAACAGTAATGTATACATTCAGCCATATATGGGTGTCAAATGCTCGTCAGGGATTAAACCAGGTTCGCCTTGAAAACACGACAGATACATTTTGGCAAAAAAACAAGCACACTCTCCAAGCAAATCAAATCAAATCAAACTTTATTTATAAAGCGCTTTTCATACAAACATTGTAACACAAAGTGCTACACACTTCTTTACACAGGCACCCACTCATTATCATGTACATACCCTCCACCCCACACCCCAGACCCAACACCCATACAGACACAAACACAAAAATAAATTTTCTACGTTTGCATACATACATTGGGCCAGGTAGAGATGGACCAAAGAAAGTGTCATCAGAGGAGCTGTCTGCACCAGGACTAGAGCCACCTGCAGCCACAGGACACCAGCCCAGGACCCAGAGAGGAGATGAGGTCAAGACCAAACCTCCAGGGCCCATGAGCCAGAGTCCAGCAGCCACAGCCGACCACAGCTCCCAGTGCAGAGGCTCCTCAGAGGAAACACTAGAGAACTCAAAACCTAAAAGAATTAAAATAAATAAAAAGGTAAATAAAGTGTAAAATATACTTAAGAAAAAGCTTAAAAATACCCAAATCTAACACTAGTAATAAATACATTAAATAAATAAATGCATGTAAAACAATAAATACTAATCAAAAGCTAAGCTACAAAGTTGGGTCTTGAGCCTGCTCTTAAAAACCTGAATGTTCTCTGCGGCCCTGAGGTCCTCCGGCAGACTGTTCCATAGACGGGGCCCGTAAAACTGAAAAGACGGCTCGCGGTGAGTGTGTGTCCTGACTTTGGGAATGACTAGGAGCCTGCTGCCAGAGGAGCGCAGGGTCCGCGAGGGTTCATAAGGTAAACGCAGTTGTGAAAGATAAGAAGGCCCACGACCATTAAGACACTTAAAAACCAGTAAAAGAATTTTAAAATCGATCCTAAAACACACAGAGAGCCAATGCAGTGATTTTAAAACCAGTGTAATGTGGTCCCGCCCCCTGGTCTTAGTCAGGACACGAGCTGCTGAATTTTGTAATAATTGTAAACCTGAAATAGTCTTTTATTGAGTACAATAACTCGTCTGATTAGGGTTTGTGATTGTCAGTTAATTCCAGTCCAGATTGAGACTCTTATTTCCCAGATACACAAAAAACTTCACATGTACATCTACATAAATTTAACATAATGTAAAATACTATAAATATAATAATTTATAATTAAACAGGACTAATCTATAGTTAGCTGCACATTGGCACTGTTGTAATACAGTTTTACCATTAAGCAGGATAATAATTTTTCATGTGGTTTAAAGCATAAAAGGCACATTGTTTGCATTGTGTTATCCCAGTGTGATTCAGAAAAAACAGTTTAGTGCTAGAAAGTGAAATCCTGAGGGACAGAATTTATCTGGTAGCCTTGGACAAAGTCACTTCAGTTGAAACTCAACTTAATTATTAATATTGATATTAATAATAATTTCTAAATGTGTTTAGAATCTTTCTAAACCCTGTACTTAAAGTTTCATAACTTTGACCAATCACAGTTGGCCGATTCCAACGCGGCAGCAGACTTAGCATCTACAAAAAAAAAAAAACTGTTTGCTTAACCTGTAATATTTTTGATGCATGTATTGTATATTTCTGACATTTGTGATTCCTGATGCAGTCTTTTGTTCCCTTGGTGCAGACTTTGGGTGGTACCAGTCCTGTCCTACAGTTTGGCCTGGAGAGATCCCACTGAAGGTTTGTTTGAGCAGAAGTCCTTCCACCTGGACGGCTTCGTCAGCACCTCTGGGCCCTGCAGCATCGTGGACCACAGGTTCTTGTACAGCTGAAGGATATAAACACAACACACTGCTACAAAATTTAAATAGAGACAGAGTTGAGTTCAAGCAAAACTTGGCCACCATGTAGGGATGGTCGATATATTGAATTTCAAAATATATGGCAAAAATAGTTTAGAAGAAATTAAATATATGTAGGCTATTAAAATTGGTTGTCTTTTGGGGGGTCACGATTGAAAAAGGTTGACAAACACAGGTCTAAATATTGTAGTGAACATTTGGCAAAAATTTTCAAGAATTTTTGTCAATATTGCCCGGCCCTACAATCACAACCAGGCTGGCTGGAAACAATAAAACTTAAAACAGTCTAGGGGGAAAAAATGCAAGTTACATCAGTAGGTTCTGTAGTGCATTTTCACTGCTCCAGTGTGTAAATGTAAATAAAAGGGGTCCAAGGAAGGATCCCTGAGGCACCCCACAGGTCAAAGTCATGTGTTCAGCCACACAATTTACCATTAATGTGTATAAATACATTTTTTATATATAAGTCAGACAAAGTCTGACAAGACTACAGCAAGACTGGGAAAGAAAAAAAATGATCGCAATGTTTTTTTCATGAGACTAGCTGAAGGTGCTCAAAGGAGGCTGGAGAAAAGCCAAAGAACTTGTGCATTTGTGGAACTTTCTGGAAGTGAAAATTCAACTTCACAATTCAACACAGATAGAGATCAAATCATTCTTTTGAACATTCTTATTGGAAATAAATAAGTTTTAAGCCATAAAAATATAGCTAAAGGAGCTGCTTTACCACAGAAAAGGCAAAGAATAGTTTATTTTGCGGCCATGCAATCCCACTCAGAGCAAAATTACACATTATTATTATTTATATAGTGTCACAAAGAAATCTACTTTTACCAACCCACAAACTTTAACAGTCCACATGATTTGAAGATTCACTTAATACATTCTGAAGATTCACCACAATAAGCTCAAAAGAGGTTTTTATAATCTCGTAAGCCCAGACACTCCCAACCAGTAGTTACCAAATTTAGGAGTAACTGTAAATAAGTCATTTTTAGTTATTTGTCTTTTGTTTTCCCTTCTTCACTCAATAAGTTATGTATTCTAGACTAGACTGAGAAACTGTTGCTGCATGTCAATGCAGTCAATGAGTTCTTGTTTTTGGTACTTTCAGATGCAAGAATACATATTTTTATATATGTACTTATTCATTCAACAAGAACCAGTGGAGCACAAGAAAGATATATTTTATACTTTTGTTTCTTTAACTTGTATTGTGCAGCAATTTGGAAATTGCTTTAGTTTATGAAAAGTGTTGAATAAATAAAGTAGATTACGCTGGATTATCCTTGTGATGTAAAAACTGAAGTTCTCAGACATCGCAATCATCACTGCTGTCTGTCAAGCATTTATTTTTTTTTATTAATACAGCGTGTTCCTGGAAGTAGAGATTCTGACCTCTGTATTCTTCCAGTAACCGGACTGAGGAGCTGCACTCAGTTGTACATTAATATTGTGTTTGTACTGATGAATAGTCTGTCCTCACCTGACCATCTGCGTATCCGATTGGAGAGTTGAGGATAAAGTCTGGAGGAGCCAGAACATCCACCAACGCCACAGAATCATCTTTGAGCTACAATGGATAAAAAACAGATCACATAAAACTCTCACTTCATCTTGTTACTTGACATGACGCCCATTTTCTAGTCTAATCAATTTAGACATTTTTGATTTACCTGAGAGCAGAGGGATAGTATGGCATTCTGGACCATTTCTGCTGGTCTTCGTCCGCTGATATAACCTCCTGTAGATGAATACATGTGAGGTCAGCCTTATAAATTATTGTAATGTCTTAACTAATGTGCTGTGTTAGCGCTGACCCTGGTACAGCGTGGCCATGTGGCTGCTGAGGCTCCACAGACCGTACAGACCACACAGCTTCTGCAGAACTGCTCTGAGATCAGTCTGAATGTCCTCACCCCTGATCAGCTCGTCAAACCTCTGCAGACAGACCAGCTCAATGTAGGCCAAGGACAGAGAGCGGCAGAAGTACACCTGTCATACAAAAACACAAGAGAAATCAGACACACAAATAATAAATACTAGAAATGCACTTGAGCATTGATAGAATACAAGTCTTATTTTGCTGCATTAAGATCAGGTAAGTCTGGCAGCTCGCATTTTCCTGCCTTGTAAAGCACTGTGAATTGCTTTGTGTATGAATTGTGCTATACAAATAAATTTGCCTTGCCTTGCCTTGCTGCAAGATGAGTTTCCGCTTTCTTGTCTCAGCCACACAGTGAGCGGCTAAAAAAACAGACAAGTAATGAAAGTAGCCAATTAAAAGCAGCCCAGGCTTTTTATTGGCTTAGAATGAAAGAATGTTCTGTCATATTTTTCCAAAACAGACAGGAATAAACTACAACAAATGTGTGTGTTTTATGAATCTGTATTTTATAAATATATCTTTATTTTGCGACTTGCTTTGCTAGAATAAAGAGTAAGCAACAGCAGCAAGAGTGCCAGTGAGGATATACTGTAGCTCTCTGCAGTGCAGTTATTTTAATGTCTCTTTTGCATCTCTGATCCACTAGCAACTGTGTCTCTTGCACTGTTGTGGCTGGCTATAAGGACATGTATTCGATGTGTGCCCTCACATCAAATAAACAATACTAACCCAAGTAATGGGTCACTAGTTATGCCTAAAACTTGTCAAAAGTGTCTGTGGACTGGCTTGAGAATGGTGTGATTAAGTTGATAAACTGGGCCTATACTGTATTTTAGCTTTTCTGAGCCTCTATATTCACTTCTTCTGCGAGTTCCGGTAAATGCTTGTCAATGGCAATGACTGACTAACAAATTCAGCACTGCGTGTTACAATGAGTATACAGTCGAGGAGAGCTGATACATTTCTGGTCCTATTATCTTAATCGTTGTCAAAACCATAAGGAAATATTCTTGCTTTAAGTCTATAGTCAGAACAAAGATTATTAAAACTGAATTTAGTTTGACACTATTCTCGCTTCAGCAGTGACTCATTAATCCCAAACAGATGTGGACTTTAGACATGATTTGAACAAAAGTCCAAATCATTCTGTGTCTTACTTGACTGTCGTTACGGGCTTCAAACTCCTCCTTTCCCATGGTCCTTTGCTGCTGTAGCTTCTTGTAGCTCTCGTCCAACAGAAAACACACCAACCATTTGTAGGCTGCGACCGACACTGGAGCAGCAAGAAAAACAGGACAGATAAACATTATGTAAATGTATATCAAAACATTTCTAGCAGTAAGATGGAGAATGTCTCACCTGCAGAATCCATACACTCTGCTTCTGTCGAGGCAGTGAACTTGCTTTCCAAAATGTGATGGAAATCATCGAGGAAATCCACAGTGTGAAGAGGAGACTCAATACGACCCCTTTCTGTAACAACAAACATGTCACATTGATCTAAAAAAGGAACTAAACACTAGAGATACAAGAGGTAGTTGCCTAGCAATAGTATATTAGTCGAGACTACACTACCAAACAAACATGTAATATATTACGTCAAAACTCCTTTAATGTACTGTAAAACTATCATTTATAATTATGACTGGTATTAGTCTACCTGCCATTGGTACTTTAAATATATGAATAAAAACTCAAACCACATCACCATTCCCACTATGAAAAGCTGCTGAGCTCACTGTGCAGTTTGTGGTGGATCCAGCTGAGTAAGTAGCTGCTGGTTTGCTGCAGGACAACGTTGTTGTCTCCCTCATGAGTGCAGTTTGGGTCGTTGTCATTCCTCAGGTCTCCCAGACGGTTCACTGTGACACAAACATGTCCAAGTCATCACAGGTTATAACAAAAACATACGACCGTTATAACACATTATGGTTTAATAAAGGTACTCCTTGTAACTTTTTAACAAAAAATGAATTTTTGTTTGTTTGTTTGTTTGTTTGTTTGACTTTGATCTTTATGTTGGACTGTAAACAATAAAAATGTGCAGTGTGGCAGCCCAGCAATCTCCTTTCCAAGTACTGACCAGACCTTGACCTGCTTAGCTTCTGAAATCTGATAAGACATTGACAACCAGGCAAAACATGATTTAGTCTTAGTTATGCATTTTGTGACTAAAGTAATTGGGTTAATGTTTGTGTGCGTGTGTGTGTGTGTTACTGACTGGCCAGGTAGCCGTGCCCTCCACAGGCCTCTCGACACTCCTGGATGCCCCTCTGAGCGGTCCAAGCACCCAAAGGTTTGGAGGCACAGGCCATGGCATGGATCTCTCTGCCCAACTCCGACTGCAACACAGAAAACACCAGCTGAGAAAATGCTGCAAGTAACAGTCTAGTTGAATCTATTTTAGACAAAACTTGTGACTATTTCAGTGAGATTAAAGATTAGATTATTGACTTTTACGTGAGTTTGCCAAGATGTTCATCAGTGTAATTTATGTTAAAAAAAAAAAATGGGTCAAAGCATCCCCATGAACCCAGAAGTAGTCAAGAAATAACTTTTTTTTTTTTTTAAACAGTCAAGATGAAAGCATAGACATCTTCCTTGTCTACAAGTCACAAATCTCCTGTATGCACAATTTTCAAAAGGCGTCTTGGTTTTGTTACAAACTCAAGCAGATTAGGACTGGGTCTCGTCTTTCTCGATCATGGACTTGCTCTTGTCCTGGACATCAAGAGCTTATTTCAGGCTCAGCTAAACTTCCACCGGGTGTTTAGTGAACAGTCCCAGTCACAGTTTGCAATAAGCACTGAACAATAAGATCAGGTAGAAACTGATAAATGTCTAAAATGTCAAAGGTGGTCTTGATTCGGTCTCAATGGACTGCAGTCTTGGTCTTGTCTTTGTCTCTCAACATATAATGCTGCGTTCACACCAGACAGCGTCGTGGCGTATTTGCGTCCATTTGCAATGTTAAGTCAATGGAAACCCGATTCTTGAGCGTTCAAGCGAATTTAGAAGAATAGAATAGAATAGCTTTATTGTCCACCAAGGTGGAAATTCATCTTTGGCCACATAGAAACGGCACACAATTACACACAATAATTAGTAACAGTAAAAACATAAATTATAAGAAAGTTAATTTCTGTCGCTGACACTTTCTATCTCCATTTAACAAATCCACAGCACATGGGACAAAAGATTTCTTATAGATAGACTTTGTGGCCAGTGGGACCCTGTAGCGCCTCCCTGAGTGCAGGAGCTCAAACTGCGGGTTCAAAGGATGAGAGGAGTCTGACATTATGTTGTTAGCTTTGTTTAGTGTGTCCTTTCTTTGTGCAGCTGACTCAAAGATTTCTGAGGCCTCCCCACAATCTTAGAGCCCAGTAAGACTATTCTGTTTAATTTTCTGCGCGTATTGGCATCTGGGGCGTCCGTTTAGGCTTCTGAAAACGCAGCGTCTTGTGGATTTGAAGCTCGAAGCTGCGGCGTCCGCAAGTTCGTTCAAACCTGCTTCCACCGCAGGAGTTGGGAAAATCCATCTTCAGACGCGTTTGAATTCGACGTCAGCCAATCAGACACTACACTCCTGTGACACGTGACATGTTGTTCTCCTGTCACACCAAGGGGAAAGGAAGACTGTTTACTGAAGTCTTTTAATAACTTTTTTAACAAAAGGTCACTTGTCTGGGGCTTTTTTCAAAAACTTGGCCATTCGTTGCTTTGAAAATCTGGAGACACGGCAAACACGGGACATGATCAGGACTTACAACACACTCACGCGCGTCATAGCAGTTTGGCAGCTTATTAGACGTCAACAGCATAAATAACTGGTGAAATTTTACGCACGTTTAGGCGAATTTAGGCGACTACTACACTAGTTCCTCAGGTTTGTTGTTTGGTTCTAACATGTGCTTCCACCAAAACCACAACGCCGCACTGTGATTGGTCCAGTTCACGGCTACTGTCTTTCACGGTGAAAATCACAAATATCGAGAGAATTTATCTAGTAGAGTCAGGTTAGTACAAGCTAGGCACATTTGCAGCTTTCTGGTAAAAATAATCACACTTTAAGCATAAAGTCCAGGCTGTGACCAAGCTCTCACCAGTCGTTCACTCTTGTCCCGCTGCATCAGACCCATCTGCAGCTCCACAAAGTTCATGTAAAAGGTTTTGCTGAAGTGCTCCAGAGCGTATGCTGCTGCCAGGTATGGAATAAGACGCCATTGCTTTGGAAAACAAACACATTATCAATATTTATTATTTCAATATTCTACCTCAGTGGAATATTGAATGAATTCAGTATTCTGGTTGTAAAATACTGATATCGAATATATTCTACGTCAATATTCTACTCAAGTAAATCCCAGAATAAAGGTCAAACCTGTAGTTGGTATTCGAGAACAGGAATCTCCTCTGTGTTATTGGGTCCAAACTGCCTCCTGGTGGCAGAGAAGCGAATGGCGATGGTCAGGGCCAGTTTCAGATTTACAAGAGCGATTCTGGTGATCGAGACTCTGCCTCCCGACAGCGCACCCAGAGACGCTCCAAAACGCTTCTTAGCATCCTAAAAGAGAAATATGAAATAAGAGAGGAATATATTATGATGTAAAGGACCGGTTGAAAAATGGCTAGAATTAACTTTTACACATTTGGATCCTAATGAGGTTTTAAGCCGAGCTACATTATGCAAAAACAAGAAGGGGGAGTGTGACAAAACAGGCCTGGTTAGTACTTGGATGGAAGACGATAAGAACACCAGGTGCCACAGTGGGACGACAGGAGTAGATTGTCGTTGTGTCCTTGGGCAAGACACTTAACCCACACTGCCTCAGTGTCTGCGTACACTGGGTGAGTGGATGCCAGGTTGTAAAGCGCTTTGAGTGCCTGGAAAGGTAGAAAAGCGCTATATAAATAGACCATTTTTTATTTACCAAAGGACCAAAGCGGGTTTATAAAAGGATGCGTTTGTGTGCGACTCCAAAACTCCAAACATTGACAATTGACAAGTAAACAGCTCACATGCACATAGTCAAATATTTATTTTTTTTTCAGTTCAGAATGCTCAAAACCTCATAAGGATCCAAATGTGCAAAGGTAAATTCTAGCCATTTTTTAACACCGATTTTGATCAGGTGTGTACTGTAGATCTCTGAGATGTTTTAAGTCCATAAATCATTCTTACTCAATTTTAACATTTCTGCAGCTTCAGCATATCAGACCAGATCGGTTTGATTGTTTATTCTGTTTAATAATCTTTGCAGACGGAGATGGAGCTCTGTCTTAATTCTTGATGTGGGAAACGCCAGATTTTTTTTTCCAACCTAGTAATGCCAGACACCCTCACTTCACATTGGTGGATATGCTAGCAAAAGTTTATAGTTTAAGATATTTACTTAAGGGATTTGGGTAGGGTTAGGTTAAGTTAATTTGGTTAAGATTAGAGATTTGGGAAAGGTATGCTAACCAGGAAGCGGCATAACTGTGTTGGGATAAATAAAGAAACACATAACTGTCATGTGTTCGTTACTACACTTTTTTATTGGTTCTGGTGCCTGGGATTCATATCAAGCATATTTAAAGGACGGGAACAACACAGAAAAAGCATCATTTTCCCTTTAAAGTTGGGGTAGCTACATTATGTAGTTGTAAATTAAGAAATTTTGTCTTTTCCACTTTGAAGTAGGCTAGAAATGCAACATAAAAATCTGACCATTTTGTTACTGTCTGAATCAAAATAAAAAGCATTTGTTTCTCTTTGGGAGCCAATACAGCGCTTATTGAATGTTTGAGTGGTCACCTGCCTCACTTTGCAGTCTACAAAAATGTTTTCAAAACTTAATAACAAAAAAATGTATTACATAACTATTACCATCTGCTTAAGGGTTTTTTGCAGTGTGAAAATCAGCTACCCCATATTTAATAATGTTTTTCAAACCTTATAAAAACAATAAAAACATGTTTTCAGAAAGCCAAGTCTCAGACCTTATAAGGCGTCACATAGCATCCGTCGGGAGTCACGTCTCCTGTTGAGTTCAGCAGATTCTCTCGTGGAATTCTCACGTTATGGAACATTGCAAAACTGTCAGACACAGAAAACAACACAAAGTCAATGAAAGAGGTGCTACTCAAGAGGATATATTATGCAAAATAGTAACTTTTTTTTTTTTTTACGAAATAACAAATATATTGTCACAGTATTTATTTAGGTGAAAACTGTGCATGTTTTTTTTAACCAAATGTGGAATCTGTTTAGTTTTGGGATCAGTACTGCCATCTGCTGGTTTCTCAAATCTATTGTACATTGGTCACAGACTCTTATGGTACAGTACTGTACGCTTATCTTACAGATTAGAAAAGGCTCTATACACAGAAATTGTTACAAAAAGCTAAAAGTATACACTTTGGTTAAATATTCTTCTGAGTTGAAAAGTCTTAACATGTTGTTAGGGACCATCTGTTAGAAAAGTTTAATGACGTTTATTTTTGATAAAGTCACAAGGAAATTTTGCTCTTTTGAACACATTAAAATTTAACTCTAATGTCAGAAGAACTCGGTGTTCTCCTGCTCTGGACAGTTAAGTATTGTGTTTGTCGTTACATACCCGTTGTCCAATCCGTTCTGGCCCAGTTTTTTGCCCATGTCTCCCACCATCACACCGGGCAGGGCCAAGAGCGTCTTTGGATCCCTCACCTTTGAAACACAGGAGACAGAAGAAGGAGAAGTTTTACTGTGTGATTACGTTTAGATTTCACGAACTAAGCAGGATGTTTGTAGAGGGTGGACGTGGATTTTGACCCATATTTGTGGAAATACAGTGGTCCCTCGCTCTAACGCGGGTTCACTTAACGCGGCTTCGCAGATTTTTTTTTGTGCAATTTAGAATTTTTTTACAGTGTTCGGTCCTATAGACGTGCGCTGTACGCGCGCTTTTCTCTCAAATGCACTGTTTGTGACCGTATCACATCGCAGCATTCACAGAAAACAGCACAGAAGCTCTTTTAGAAAACTTTAGACAGTTTGGATCATGCAGGGGAAGCTGACCTGACGCTCGGACGTTTCTCCAGGTGAGGATTTGACTCTTTGAGCTCGTAGTTACGATGATAAGCTTGTTCACCCTGGAACGTCATTTGTGTAGTTCAGAGATGTGTTTGAGGAGCGTGTTGTGACTTCGCTAGAGTCCGGATGTGTTTCGTGACGGCTCTGGAGCCCGTGTGATCCGTGGCTCTGCGGTCGACTGTGGAGAGCAGCGGGACGGGCAACGTGCCAAAAGCAGAGCAGGCGAACGCACACAGCACCGTCCCTCTTTAAACGTCACAAAAACGACTCGCACTGTTGAATCTGGCGGTGAATCACGTGTTACCTGTACAAAAGACACTAAACATCATAACCAGGCAAGTTGTCAACTGAAATTACTGGTAAAAAATGAAAATCACTACTTCGCGGGTTTCGCCTTTCACGGGTTTTTCTTGGAACCTAACCCCCACGATAAACGAGGAACCACTGTACCTCTAGATTTTATGTTGGCTGGACAAAAGACATTTATAAACCTCTTTTATATATACTGTACCTAGAACTGGGTGAAAACAAACAAATCGTTTAGGAAAATTCTTAAAACTAATCATGTCAAACCTGTCATACACACTTTAATCGCAGCCAACGGTAAGTTTGTATGAACTTTTTAAGACCCTGGATATACGGTGCTGAGGACAGCACACATGAACGCCACAGATCTTTTAAATTGTGCTCTGCAATGCCGTACCGGGACAATGAAGGCGTGCAGTCCGTGGCACGCCTGGTCGGAGGTGTAGAGCTGAGCATAAACCACAGCATGAGTCGCCGTTTTCCCAAGGTTTCCCACCCAGAACTTAGCCGCCTCGAAGTCCGGAGAGTTGATCACAAACTCCTACAAAACACATTTCAGAAAACATGAATAAAGTTACATTAAGCACTAAAGCGCTATTTACTAAACTGTACATTTTAAATCAAATTATCTGTGTATCTCAATTGTGTAAGTCAGATGTTTGTTCTTACCTGAGTGTTGGCGTCGTACGTGGCTGTGGTCCTCATGGCCCTGGTGTTACTGCCGTGGCTCAGTTCAGTCAGAGCAAAGCATCCGTAGTACTACAGGCGGGCAATATTGACAATAATTTAGCTTTCATTTTGATAGACTTACTTATGTGTCTACACTTGTGTTCTAATTATATCACAATCAACGTACTAATTAATAGCTTATATTTGACAGAAATGATGATGACGGTTCTTGTAGAGGTACATATCAGTATTCTGCAGTTTCTCTGTGGTCATGCCTGGTTATTGACTGTTCCTGCCAAGCTAACGAGATGAGTTTATGATATATCATGAATGATTATTGGGACTGCCTTTTGTTAAATCACCAGACAGACGAAACGGAGGGAGCGTGTTAACTACTGTGACATTTGAACTATTTGCCGTAAAGTATCTGCTGTAAAACAAACAGCGAGCTAGACCCAGAGAGTTAGGCCTAGATGTCGTTAACTGTCGCAAATCATATCAGGGTTCTCTCTCTCTCTCTCATTCTTAATGGAAGTGTGATATAAAAAATGTTAAAGCAGCAATAAATAAATAATTATTTTTAAAAAAGTATGCTATAGTAGTTAGTGTTTTCTGACATCCTCTTTGATTTATATTATTTTTGATCTATATTATTTTTGTTTATTTTATTTATTTATTTTTCGGATTACCTGCAGTGTGTGTGTGTGAGCGTGTGTGTGCATGTGTTTGTTGATGCGTGGATGGAAATTATGGAGTGTGTTAAATGTCTCTGCTGTTGTTGGTCCTGTCTCTGTTTTTCATGTCAATGTGTGGCTCATGGTCTCTGGGACACACCCCTCTCCCCACTCTTGATATATAACAATGTTTAGTAGTGATAATGAACACTCCTCCTCCTCATCTGAAGATGACATTTTCAACACTGAATTGAATGATATGAAATTTAAATGTTTAGAGTTTATTCATTATAGATCTCAAAATAATATGACAGAAATTGATCCTGATAATAATTGGTTCAAAAATATTAGTCATAATTGTCAATATTGTCATATAATTTTCTAATACTAGAAAAGCTATTTGACACATGGTTAAGAAACTTCATAGAAAAAAATTATTTATTATCTGATAGTCAATATGAATTTAGACAGAACAGATCTACATCACTTGCTTTAATTGATTTGATTGAGGAAATTACAAAAGGAATAGATAATAAGAAATTTGTCATTGGAATATTTATTGGCCTACAAAAAGCCTTTGACACCATTGACCATCACATTCTATTCAACAAAATGGAAAGCTATGGGATTAGAGGACTAGCAATGCAATGGTTACACAGCTATATGGAAGAAAGACAACAAATAGTACAAATTAACGAAACAAAATCAGGGTATAAATCAATATCTTGTGGAGTGCCTCAGGGCTCAATAATAGGGCCCACTTTATTTTTGATGTACAGTACATCAATGACATATGCAAAATATCACATTTTATGAAATTTATTCTCTTTGCTGACAACACAAATATAATTTGTACTGGAGGAAACTTGGAACAACTTCTGACTCAAATAACATTAGAAATGAACACATTAAAAAGATGGTTTAATGTTAACAAATTGTCAATGAACTTAAAAAAGACTAAATTAATGCTATTTGGTAAACGGCGAAGTCACCTACCAATACAGATAACAATTGATAATACAACCATTGACAGAGTTAAACAGAATGTATTTTTGGGTGTTATAATTGATGAACTGATTTCTTGGAAGCCCCAAATAAGTTATTTGAGGTCAAAAGTTGCAAAATGTGTTGGTGTAATGAGAATTGCTTGTCATGTACTTAATCAAAAAGCTCTGGTGTTACTGTATAATTCATTTGTCATGTCTTATTAAAATTATTGTGCTGAGGTGTGGGGTAATTGTTATAAAACTGTTTTAAAGCCCCCTGTTACGCTTCAAAAAAGAGCTATTAGAATTGCTCACAAAGCGACATTTAATGAGCACACAAATAGATTTTTTGTGGAAATATCTGGTTTTAAATGTGATTTATTATTCAAGGACAGAGATGATTCTCATAATTATAATCTAAGAGGGAACAAATTGTATCAACCTAAAGTTAGAACCACGTTAAAATCTATGGGCATCTCGGTGAGGGGAGTGAAACTTTGGAACAGCTTAACAGAAGACTTAAAAACCTGTACAAACTTGATTCAGTTTAAAAAAAACTTACAAAAAAGTAGTTCTACGAAAGCATCTGGAAGAGACTAACTAAATGATGCCCTCAACTGAGAGCACAGCTTGACGAAGGCGGAGGGGTGTGAGGTCAGAGGTGCCTGAGCCTGTGTTAGTGTTTGTCTTGTGATGAATGTACAGTGAGTCTGTGTATTATGTATGTTTACATATTGTATGGTTGTATCATATTTGTATTGTATTGTTTGTTTGTGTTGAGGGATGGTGTGAAGGGGTGTGGAAATGTAAAAGCTTTTGCTTCAACCACCTCCCTTTCAAGCCATGCATTTGTAATGTGTTATTGTTTATACTGTACTTTGAATTGTGTATGATGTGCAGGTTTGGAATAAATTTATTCATTCATTCATATGCAAGAAACATCACTTCAAAATAGAAAAAAACTGCATTGCACACACCAAAATGTTTTTATTTTTCAGATAACATGTAGGCAATAAGTCTTCATCAGATAATTTTTCACTTTCTCATGAACCACAGTGCACAAAATGGTAGATGAGTTTGAATCTTACCGTCATGTTGTCAATAAACTCTGCGTATTTGTGGTGTCTTTGAGAACCAGAATTCAGAACTGTGCTGCGAAACATCTGTAACAACATGTTTATATTAACACACATGGAAATTTAGCATTATTATTAAGACACAACACAGGCAAAACTTTCTCTCTTTTATCTTTCCTTATTTTTAAGTTTGTTCTCTCCACAAAGGCTTTCATGTTGAAACAACTAAAGTGAGATGAAATACATATTATTATTTCATTCATCTACCTTATCTATACAGTAAAGTTCGGAAAAAGATATTGAAGCAATTTTAGCCAGACTTGAGGTGTATTCAGACCTGAAAAGAGCAAAAGTCCGCTTGTTTGATCCGAATCCGATCCGGACTTGGATCGGTTCGTATTCTCACAGCGCTGCTGTCAAGTGGACTTTAAAACGTAAACACATATGTGAGAACCAGCGCTCTCATTGGACAGATCTGACGTGTGGGCGGGGCTAATCAGAAGAAGCGTTTGTGGATAAAATAGGCTTTGTAGTAAAGTAGCAGCCTTATGGTAACTGTCATAGACTTAGAATTAAGTCCATGTTTGTCTGTGTGGAAACGCGAAAATGACGCAGGACGAGACACGGGTCCAAACCCAGACTCCATTCCAGCTGTAGAGGCGATTTCAACCCTGTGCAGAGCCTGAGGTGAGGCGGCAGGAGCCTGGGTTTGTGTGCTTCAAAAGAAACACCTGACGCTCGCGGGGAGGATGTATTTCACAAGGATTTGGCGCAAATGCAGCGACTGTTCACTGTACCAGCAGCAGTGCTCACTGTTTGGGCCAAAGGTTAGTTTTTGGGCTAACTGTTTTGTTTTTGTTATTAGCTCCAGAGGGCTCTGCCCCTCCCCTTGGTGATTTCCCCTTTAATTAGGGCTGAGCAGCCGTCACCTGTGTTGCAGTTTAGGTGTGGAGGCACACAGTTTATCCACCGTGTCTCTGACACTAAGTTTTGTTCTTTTTGGACTGTATTGTGCATTTACGTTTGGGCAAATAAATCATGAAAAAGGAGCTCTGCCTAGTTTGGTCATTGGTGCAAGTGTGGGTAACTTTTACACTTAAGCTGCTATCAAAATTTGGACTGAACATTAGTGGAATAGTAGCCTGTCTGTGCTTTCTTATTTTTCTGGACATTTGGATTTAAATGGACTCAGCGAGTCAGGACCCGGAGGTGCTTTGATAGTCTGGTTTGGAAGGATCCTCGTCTCTACTCCATCATGGTAAGAAGGCTGTCCAAGCGTTACTGTTTTGCTGTTATTGTGCAAACATGCAGGGTTATGAAAGAAAGTGTTTTATTTGATCAAAACAAGCGCGAGAAAATACCTTTACATTTTCAAACAAATGTAGACAACAACATAAACAGCGTAGGTGGTAAATTATGCTTAGAAAACATATCTTCCGTAGAGTGATAATCTGACAGATGCAACATTCAAAGACAAAACCACAGTTATGAGCGGCTCTGTCACTGTAGGACAACCCTTTCTCGTCTGTGCTTTGTGACGGTGGCTCGTCAAGTCCAAAAAGCGCATGTGTTTCGTGTTTGTTTTGGATCGAGGCCGTTTGTATTTGTATTGCAATCGGTTTGTTTGATTCGGATCAGAGTTCGCTTGTCTTTATTCACACCTGACAAAAAGTCCAGACTTTCCAGGGAAACGAATTCTGGACCATTTGAATCGGACCAAATGTTGCAGGTCTGAATACGCCCTTAGTTAATCTGTAGAGTGAGTCTCTCCTTATAAGTAAATATGTTGTTGTGTATATGGTCATTCAGTTAATTCAGCCTTACCCCTTTGTTAATGTAGAACTTGGAGGACACAGCCCAGTCGTACATGCCGAGGCAGTCACTCAGAACAATAGTTTTCCAAGGGTTGGCGTAAACCTCATGCTCGGGTAAGAAGTCATAGTTGAAAAGCTGCTTAACCCTGAAAACAAATATTTTAGTTCAATGTTTCCCCCACCGCCAGCTGGTTTTAAAGCGAACCCTGGGCCACAATCACATGTTTACCCTAAAACACTTATAATATCACCACTTATATAAATACAGGGCAAATACATTGAAAGGATTTGTTGTTTTATCAAAATAGTGTTTTAAAGAAATTACATGGAGGCTGCCATTTTGCTGTGGTTGTGACATAAAATAGTGTTGTCAAGGTAACAGGCGGTAGCTGGTAACTAAGCAACATGAATTCCTGGGTTAAACCTTTTCAGTTTGAATTGAAGCAAAGCCAAATACAGAACGATTATGTGGAATCTAGTAAGGCTGAAGATAATCCAGAGGAAGACGCAAGAATTGGACACTGTCAGTGGTGTTTTTGTGGCAACTGTTCATCGGAGGAACCACAGGAGTAACCATGGCAACAACCAAAAACATTTTATGTCATCAACCAATATGGCAGCTCCCAGTGGCTTGAAAACAACTTATAAAATGACTAAATAAAAGTAGTAAGCAGTTATATATTTGTTTGCAATTTATTTTAGTAAACATGAGCAGTACTAGTGTTTTAGCCAGATTTGTCTTCATAGTCAGGGTTCCCTTTAGTGGCTTTAAAAGTCAGCAGTTACTACTAATAATTAAAATCCAGCATTATATAGGTTGAAAATGTTACAGATGGAGCACATACGCAGCCAAACTAGCCCTGCTCAGCCAAGAAACCTACAGGAAACACTGTAGTTGAAATGCTTATAACATGTTGTAACTGTTGTTTTATACCTGAAAAATGTAAGTTCTCTCATTTTCTCCAAAGGCAAATCTTCTCCAGGACGACGAGCAAAGACGGGGTCACTTTCAAGAGCTTTAAAAACTTTTTGCTGCAAAACAAAAACAATTGTCTTATTGGAAAAACTGGATAAACATAAAGAACTTAAGTTCTTGAGGCTAAATGCGTTTTCAGAGACTTACTCCGCCCACAACCGAACCTCAAACAGGCTCGCAAAAGTGGGAGATGCCAGGAGGCCTTTTAAGAGACGCCCAGTGGGTGTGAACAGACTTTGACTGACAGCTCGAAGTATGAACAGCGAGCCTGGTGAATGGTGTGAGTTTTGTGTTGGAGCGGTCCGGGTCCTGACGTGAGATTTGCAGCGGAGGAAGCTGTACAGCACTAAGTCTTTGCTTACTAGCACGTCAAGATATCTTTTTGTATTTACTTTACAAAACATATGTATTAAAGGGGCACTGTGTAAGAAAAATAAATAAATAAAGCGATCCAAGTAATTTCCACTTTTGAACACATTTGAATTTGCAAATGCATTTCACATGCATTTTGCCTATCTACCACGCTGACACCTTGCGTCAATAATACACATTCCGGCCGTAATAAAACATTTTGAATACGTATAAATGTATCACAATTGATGTGGATTGGTTAACAGTGCTCTCTTAAGTATTCATGTTGTAAAGAATAAATATGATTTAAATGTTTGTGGACTATAAGTGATAATTAAAATTCCTCTCAATCTTACACAGTGCCCCTTTAAACCTTTGCTTTAGTCTACATAAGCACGTACCAGTGGTTAAAATAAGTTTGGATTCTTCATTGTATTTCAAATGAACAACCTCGGTGCCTAAAAGATGCTCCATGTAAACTCAGCACTGAGCGATAACGTCAGAAGTAAATTAAGTTGCTTTCTCCTGAAAGTGTGTTCTTTTCTGTGGCTGTTTAAATGTATCTTTGAGCAGACAGCTTTCCAAAACAAAAAATAGTAAATCACAATCACAGAGATAAGCTCTCAATTAGATTTTTATCAGTATATTGCCCAACCCTAAATAAAAATATACATACTGTGCTTGGCTTTAGGAGGTAACTACAAAGTGGTGTCTTTGTTTAAGTCTCTGTTTGAGGTCCGTGTGACCAGTTAAGCTCATGATTATATTTACCTTAAAACTTATGATGTCGTCTCCTTCTATAAAGCGCAGCATGTCTTTCCAGCTGAAGGAGGCTTTGTTCCTGTAAATGTCCAGTGGTCCACTGGGAAGGTCTGGCACTTCTGCAGTCATCTTGGAAAAGGTCACAAGGAACTAAAAAGTGATGATAACAACAACAGTCAATAAACTCGTGTTTACTGATCAAACTTTGTGAAAGAAAAAATAATGCGATGGAAACGTTTGTTTTAATAGACTGTAATAAAAGACAGAATTTTGCTTTAATTGTGCTATAAAAATGTAAAATACATGCTGGTATCAAATTGACATGGCTCATCACCAAATGACAAATTTGCTTTTCATTTTAGTAAACAAAATGTATTTATCTAGGATATAAAATATTGGTCGTTTGTTTTCCTATAAATCTGACAGGAACTGACATCCCAGTTTCTATAAAATTTACTTTAAAGGGGGCCTATTATGTAAAATCAATTATTCAATGATTTGAACCTTGTTATAACCACATTCCCTCATCATTAGTTTACTCATATTTGATTGATTCATGTTTGTTTAAGTAATTTTGTCTGTATTTACTTAAAAATTAACACTGAACGCGAAGCATGTGTGGTTCAAAACTGTCCCAAAGTCACTTTCCAACAATAAAAAAATACTCATTTCCAATACTAAGAGTTGGGGAAAAACACAAAAGCCCCCCTTTAAAAGTCTGGTTCTAAAATGGAACACGATTATTGTTCTTTTGTTCTTATGATTGTATTGTGTCTTAATCACAATTATCGACTAACCTATGTTATAATCTTAATATCCCTGGATTTCATGTCTCTAGATTACATAGTCAAAGGTTCAAGGCCATTCATTAGCACAAGGTTCACCGGAGTTAATTTCACAGAGAAAAATGGCAACAACAAAGAAATAATAAATAAATAAAAAACTGGCATCAGAACAAGCAAAGAACAATTAAAAAGTAGCGCTATTAATAATAACTTGCTTTAATTAAGACTGTGATTTTCTCAACTTGGAGCAGAGTTAATTCTAGAAACGTCTACAGGTCATGCGTGAATCCAAATCATGTTTAAAACCAGCACGAACAAATACAGAAAAGCGGCGTAACAGAATAATAATGTACGTGCAAGTTACTTAAACCCTTAACAGAAAACTTAAGCACCCAAAACTAGCTTCCAAACATTTAGCTAGTCTGTTTAATATAGCTAAATTCTAGGGATGGGACAAGATCTCGTGCCGCGAGATCTCGTGAGATCAAACTGTCACGATACTGTGCGCACACGTACTGAACTGTCTCGTGAGATTTTTCCATGGTCATGAAATTACGTTTTGTAACTTTGAGCAGCTGTAGTAAATCTTCTCCTCCACACACAGACTTGTAGTGGACTTATTCTGACAGAAAACTGTCTAAACTCTGTCTCAGTGTTTATTTCGTAAAGATAGGACCAATATCGAGATAATTAGTCCTAAACATTGTAAAAGTTAGCACGAAAATTATATAATCCTCAAATATACGCGCGGACATCGCGGGAACAGCGCAGTGTTTTTCACACTTAAACATACTTTAAAATAGATCCACACAGAGATATTTTGGCCTATATCATCAATAACTGTAAAAAGTAGGAAAGTCTCCTCATCTGTGTGTGTCTGGTTCCTTGTCAGCAGCAGCAGCGCTGTGAAGCAGGAGAAAAGGGGCGTAGTCTGAGCTACACACGGGGGGCGGATGAGGGGCAATTTCAGTCAAAACTCATATCCGAATCCAATACAAATCCAAGGTGATACACATAATGAAAGGTAAAGCTAAACTAAAAGAATATAAATTAACAATAATAAATAATACAAATCAAATTTTGTAATTTGCCTTGTTTTAATTCTAAATTGAAACAATTAATGCAAATTATTTAAAAATCTTGTCTCGTCTCGATCTCGTGGACCCAATCTCGTGGCTCGTCTCGTCTCGTCAAAATTCTGTCTCGTCCCATCCCTACTAAATTGACATCGTTTATGCTATATAAATTCAGTTTTCCGTAGCGTTTGGTGTTTCGTGTATTAAATTACAAAGTTCACGCTGGGTTTTCTTACCTTTGAGCTCTGTCACTTCTGTTGTTCACCTTTTGCACAGATGTGACTGACTGACGCTGCTCGATCTACGAGAGCAGCGTCAGTCAGTAAACCTCGCTTGTAAACCTCCGGTTTAGCACTTCCGCTTGCTTTCAGAATAAAGGTCCCAGTATTTCTTTTTAACGAGTAAGAAATAAATCTAGAGAACTACGCAGTTTTTTAACCATCTTTCTCTCCATAATTTTTAGTTGTAGAATGTTGGAGAAATTAATAATAATAAGAATAACAGTGATGATGATGATAATAATAATAATAACTATTATTATTATTATTCTTTTTTTATTCATTCATTTATTATTATTATTATTATTATTATTATTATTATTATTATTATTATTATTATTATTATTATTATTATTATTATTATTATTATTATTATTGAATAAACCCATTTCAATATGTTTTTTGATCAACAAAAATATTCAAACAATATAAAAGTCCAGAAAAGCAGACTTTTTTACTTTGCAAGTCAACTTTAAGCTTGTAAAATGAGCAAGCATACAAAAAATAAAAATAAATGGTAAATGAAATGCCGAACATTAAAATGCCAAAAATCCAAAAAGGGAGACTGAAAGAAGAATCCGTGTATCATTCGTTCAATTGATTTTCAATTTCAAAACAAAAACAAAAAAAGGAAAAGTTAGACCTTTTTTCCTTTTTTGTTTTGATTCATAAAACAAATTACAATAAAACGGGTTGATTTTTGATTTTTCCATTTGGTTTCAAAATCGAAAAAACGAACATTGAAATACTGTCTCTAAGCGTGGTTTCTTTTTTTAATTTACGTTTATTTGTTTTGCGTGAACCGGAAGTTTGTCTCTGCCGGGTGATGTGGGGAGTAAGTTAGATGTGGGCGGGAGCGCTGCCAGCAATGCCAGAAGCCTAAAGTGGCGGAGACACGCTGCTACCTGGGCTTGTGTGCAGGGGAACTCGTTTTAAACTGAATGAAGAGAAATGCGCTGCCCCGTACGTGTTTATACCACTGTACCCCGCCCGTTTGCATTGCGTCCTTACAACGCAGTATTAGTATAAATACAGTGTAAGGTTCCTTGTGCGTGATAGTGGCGCACTCAGTAGAGAGATGCCCTTTCATGCAGGAGGTCTACAGATCGATCCTCACCACTTGAATTTTTAATATTTATGTAGTTGATTATAATTTATTTATGTCACGTGATAAAGCTTCATAGCAATTCATTTATGACAGTAGGACAGTTTCAAAGTTTACAGCAAAGACCAGAACACGGACCAAAGCAAAGACCAGAGCAAAGACCAGAGCTCATAGACCAGAGCTCATAGACCAGAGCACAGACCAGAGCAAAGACCAGAGCTCACAGACCAGAGCTCATAGACCAGAGCACAGACCAGAGCTCATAGACCAGAGCACAGACCAGAGCTCATAGACCAGAGCACAGACCAGAGCTCATAGACCAGAGCACAGACCAGAGCTCATAGACCAGAGCACAGACCAGAGCTCATAGACCAGAGCAAAGACCAGAGCTCACAGACCAGAGCAAAGACCAGAGCTCACAGACCAGAGCAAAGACTAGAGCTCATAGACCAGAGCTCACACCATGCAAGGACCAGAGCTCACAGACCAGAGCAAGGACCAGTGCAAGGATCACCTCTGGGGGCGCTCTTCACTGGTCTGTCAGATCTGGTCCGTGGTCTGTGAGCTTTGGTCTTTGCTTTGGTCTGTGTTCTGGTCTGTGAGCTCTGGTCTTTGCTCTGGTCTGTGAGCTCTGGTATTTGCTCTGGTCTGTGTTCTGGTCTTTGCTCTGGTCTGTGCTCTGGTCTGTGCTCTGGTCTTTGCTCTGGTCTGTGAGCTCTGGTCTTTGCTCTGGTCTGTGCTCTGGTCTTTGCTCTGGTCTGTGAGCTCTGGTCTTTGCTCTGGTCTGTGTTCTGGTCTTTGCTCTGGTCTTTGCTCTGGTCTGTGCTCTGGTCTTTGCTCTGGTCTGTGAGCTCTGGTCTTTGCTCTGGTCTGTGCTCTGGTCTTTGCTCTGGTCTGTGAGCTTTGGTCTTTGCTTTGGTCTGTGTTCTGGTCTTTGCTGTAAACTTTGAAACTGTCCTACTGTCATAAATGAATTGCTATGAAGCTTATCACGTGACATAAATAAATTATAATCAACAACATAACTATTTAAATTTCAAGTGGTGAGGATCGATCTGTAGACCTCTTGCATGAAAGCGCGTCTCTCTACCGAGTGCGCCACTGTCACACACAGGGAATCTTATACCGTATTTATACTAATACAGCGTTGTAAGGACGCAATGCAAACGGGCGGTACACAGTGGTATAAACACGGGGCAGTGCACTTCTCTTCATTCAGTTTAAAACGAGTTCCCCTGCACACAAGCCCAGGTAGCAGCGTGTCCCCGCCAGTTTAGGCTTTTATCTGGCACTGAGCTCTCGCTCACATCACCCGGCCGAGACAAACTTCCGGTTCACGCAAAACAAATAAAGGTAAATTAAAAAAAGAAACCATGCTCAGAGACAGTATTTCAGTGTTCGTTTTTTCGATTTTGAAACCAAATGGAAAAAACAAAAATCAAACCGTTTTATTGTAATTTGTTTTATGAATCAAAACAAAAAAAGGAAAAAAGGTCTAACTTTTCCTTTTTTTGTTTTTGTTTTGAAATTGAAAATCAATTGAACGAATGATACACGGATTTGAAAGGGATGGGCCTAGTTTTTACCTAGTTTTCAGGAAAGTTTTTTTTTTTTTGTCATTCATTTTAAAATTTGAATTTTGCAGGAAGTCCTAAGGACAATGTATATTGTAATATTGTAAGGCTAATTTACTATCTTATTAATAGTGTCGAATTTTAGTTGTGTAAATGTAAATGTTGTTTTTAAGATAAATATATATATATATATATATATATATATATATATATATATATATATATATATATATATATATATATATATATATATATATATATATACACACACACACATACATACATATATGTATGTGTATGTATATATATGCATATGTATATGTATGTATATGTGATGTGTGTATATATATATATATATATATATATATATATATATATATATATATATATACATACATACATACACATGCATATATATACATATACATATGCATATATATACATATATATACATATATATATATATATATATATATATATATATATATATATATTTACTGTGTGTGTATCTATATCTATTTATCTATCTATATATATACTGTATAAATTTATATATTTTCTAATCCATTATTTTATTTATTTATTTATTTTTTTTTTTTTATAAAAAAAAATTATACAAATTTTATTAAGGCATCTATTTCAATTAGCATTGTTGATTAGCTTATGCACAATAATTTACATAATAGTAATGTATACATTCAGCCATACATGGGTGTCAAATGCTCGTCAGGGATTAAACCAGGTTCGCCTTGAAAACACGACAGATACATTTTGGCAAAAAAAACAAGCACACTCTCCAAGCAAATCAAATCAGATCAAACTTTATTTATAAAGCGCTTTTCATACAAACATTGTAACACAAAGTGCTACACACTTCTTTACACAGGCACCCACTCATTATCATGTACATACCCTCCACCCCACACCCAGACCCAACACCCATACAGACACAAACACAAAAATAAATTTTCTACGTTTGCATACATACATTGGGCCAGGTAGAGATGGACCAAAGAAAGTGTCATCAGAGGAGCTGTCTGCACCAGGACTAGAGCCACCTGCAGCCACAGGACACCAGCCCAGGACCCAGAGAGGAGATGAGGTCAAGACCAAACCTCCAGGGCCCATGAGCCAGAGCCCAGCAGCCACAGCCGACCACAGCTCCCGGTGCAGAGGCTCCTCAGAGGAAACACTAGAGAACTTAAAACCTAAAAGAATTAAAATAAATAAAAAGGTAAATAAAGCGTAAAATATACTTAAGAAAAAGCTTAAAAATACCCAAATCTAACACTAGTAATAAATAAATAAATTGATTAAATAAATAAATACATGTAAAACAATAAATACTAATCAAAAGCTAAGCTACAAAGTTGGGTCTTGAGCCTGCTCTTAAAAACCTGAATGTTCTCTGCCCTGAGGTCCTCCGGCAGACTGTTCCATAGACGGGGCCGTAAAACTGAAAAGACGCCTCGCGGTGAGTGTGTGTCCTGACTTTAGGAATGACCAAGAGCCTGCTGCCAGAGGAGCGCAGGGTCCGCGAGGGTTCATAAGGTAAACGCAGTTGTGAAAGATAAGAAGGCCCACGACCATTAAGACACTTAAAAAACTGTAAAAAGAATTTTAAAATCGATCCTAAAACACACAGGGAGCCAATGCAGTGATTTTAAAACCAGTGTAATGTGGTCCTGCCCCCTGGTCTTAGTAAGGACACTTGCTGCTGAATTTTGTAATAATTGTAAACCTGAAATAGTCTTTTATCGAGTACAATAACTCGTCTGATTAGGGTTTGTGATTGTCAGTTAATTCCAGTCCAGATTGAGACTCTTATTTCCCAGATACACAAAAAACTTCACATGTACATCTACATAAATTTAACATAATGTAAAATACTATAAATATAATAATTTATAATTAAACAGGACTAATCTATAGTTAGCTGCAGATTGGCACTGTTGTAATACAGTTTTACCATTAAGCAGGATAATAATTTTTCATGTGGTTTAAAGCATAAAAGGCACATTGTTTGCATTGTGTTATCCCAGTGTGATTCAGAAAAAACAGTTTAGTGCTAGAAAGTGAAATCCTGAGGGACAGAATTTATCTGGTAGCCTTGGACAAAGTCACTTCAGTTGAAACTCAACTTAATTATTAATATTGATATTAATAATAATTTCTAAATGTGTTTAGAATCTTTCTAAACCCTGTACTTAAAGTTTCATAACTTTGACCAATCACAGTTGGCCGATTCCAACGCGGCAGCATCTACAAAAAAAAAAAAAAACTGTAATATTTTTGATGCATGTATTGTATATTTCTGACATTTGTGATTCCTGATGCAGTCTTTTGTTCCCTTGGTGCAGACTTTGGGTGGTACCAGTCCTGTCCTACAGTTTGGCCTGGAGAGATCCCACTGAAGGTTTGTTTGAGCAGAAGTCCTTCCACCTGGATGGCTTCGTCAGCACCTCTGGGCCCTGCAGCATCGTGGACCACAGGTTCTTGTACAGCTGAAGGACACAAACACAACACACTGCTACAAAATTTAAATAGAGACAGAGTTGAGTTCAAGCAAAACTTGGCCACCATGTAGGGATGGTCGATATATTGAATTTCAAAATATATGGCAAAAATAGTTTAGAAGAAATTAAATATATGTAGGCTATTAAAATTTGTTGTCTTTTGGGGGGTCGCGATTGAAAAAGGTTGACAAACACAGGTCTAAATATTGTAGTGAACATTTGGCAAAAAATTTCAAGAATTTTTGTCAATATTGCTTGGCCCTACCCTCACGACCTAACCTGGCCAGCCAGATGGTTTATCTCGCGGTATTTGTGAATTCACAAACACAAGATAAACCATCTGGCCTTCGTCGGGCTCGATTGGTTTGAGAGTCCGAACCAAGCGATGACCAGCCCAATCACATCACCGCAGCGTGGTTTTGAACCAATCACATTGTAGCAGGGCGGGCTAACACGGGCCGTTAGCTTCCCGGTGCCGCAGCCGAGTCTGGTTCAAGCTAAACAAAGACGGCGGCTCCCGTGGATGTACGTGTTTCTGCTGCTTTTGATGCGGTTTCAGCAGAAATACAGAGTAATTTCTTTATGAAAGAAGAGCAGCATGTGTGACATGTACTTGTTCTATCTCACGCGAACATTGGATACACCATTACGAGTTGTTGCTGTGATTGGCTAGCTCAAATAAGGTAGGCCCCACACCCAATCAGCTCGAAGTATTTCACTAAACGCCCCGCCTTTTCTCGAACGCTTTCAGCGAATCAAGTCCCAGATGGATATAGTGAGAACTCAGATAGGAGTTCAACACATATCCATCTGGCGTGAGCCAGGTTACTCACAACCAGGCTGGCTGGAAACAATAAAAACTTAAAACAGTCTAGGGAAAAAAAAAATGCATGTTACATCAGTAGGTTCTGTAGTGCAGTTTCACTGCTCCAGTATGTAAATGTAAATAAAAGAGGTCCAAGAAAGGATCCCTGAGGCACCCCACAGGTCAAAGTCATGTGTTCAACCACACAATTTACCATTAATGTGTATAAATACATTTTTTATATATCCTACAGCAAGACTGGGAAAGAAAAAAAATGATCGTAATGTTTTTTTCATGAGACTAGCTGAAGGTGCTTAAAGGAGGCCGGAGAAAAGCCAACCCACAAACTTTAACAGTTCACATGATTTGAAGATTCACTTAATACATTCTGAAGCTTCTATTATTCACCACAATAAGCTTAAAAGAGGTTTTTATAATCTCGTAAGCCCAGACACTCCCAACCAGTAGTTACCAAATTTAGGAGTAACTGTAAATAAGTCATTTTTAGTTATTTGTCTTTTGTTTTCCCTTCTTCACTCAATAAGTTATGTATTCTAGACTAGACTGAGAAACTGTTGCTGCATGTCAATGCAGTCAATGAGTTCTTGTTTTTGTTACTTTCAGATGCAAGAATACATATTTTTATATATGTACTTATTCATTCAACAAGAACCAGTGGAGCACAAGAAAGCTATATTTTATACTTTTGTTTCTTTAACTTGTATTGTGCAGCAATTTGGAAATTGCTTTAGTTTATGAAAAGTGTTGAATAAATAAAGTAGATTACGCTGGATTATCCTTGTGATGTAAAAACTGAAGTTCTCAGACATCGCAATCATCACCAGTGTCTGTCAAGCATTTATTTTTTTTTATTAATACAGCGTGTTCCTGGAAGTAGAGATTCTGACCTCTGTATTCTTCCAGTAACCGGACTTGGGAGCTCTACTGAGACTACTCAGATGCGACTCAGTTGTACATTAATATTGTGTTTGTACTGATGAATAGTCTGTCCTCACCTGACCATCTGCGTATCCGATTGGAGAGTTGAGAATAAAGTCTGGAGGAGCCAGAACATCCACCAATGCCACAGAATCATCTTTGAGCTGCAATAAATAAAAAACAGATCACATAAAACTCTCATTTCATCTTGTTACTTGACATTTTCTAGTCTAACCAGTTTAAACATTTTTGATTTACCTGAGAGCAGAGGGATAGTATGGCATTCTGGACCATTTCTGCTGGTCTTCGTCCGCTGATGTAACCTCCTGTAGATGAATACATGTGAGGTCAGCCTTATAAAACATTGTAATGTCTGATCTAATGTGCTGTGTTAGCGCTGACCCTGGTACAGCGTGGCCATGTGGCTGCTGAGGCTCCACAGACCGTACAGACCACACAGCTTCTGCAGAACTGCTCTGAGATCAGTCTGAATGTCCTCATCCCTGATCAGCTCGTCAAACCTCTGCAGACAGACCAGCTCGATGTAGGCCAAGGACAGAGAGCGGCAGAAGTACACCTGTCATACAAAAACAGAGAAATCAGACACACAAATAATAAATACTAGAAATGCACTTGAGCAATGATAAAATAAAAGTCTTATTTTGGACTGGAACAAACTGCAATAAGATCAGGTAACACATCTAGGCCGCGATCTTGCCCCTCTGTCTTAGCGGATGGTCTTAGTTATTCCTCTGTTGGCCTCTTGTGCGCTCTCTCTAGTGCAGCAGGTGTGGTGCCCGCCAGATGTGTGGGGTGCATTTTAATTTAGTGAACCATAGCCTATGTGACACGTCTGTGACACGTGAGCAGTGCATTAATATCACAGCCAAAAGTAACTGTAGCAGCAGCTTCAGTTTGGAAAAAAATGTCAAATAATAGAAATCTATTTGGTAAAAGTCTAATCAGATAACAGGCTTTAACAACTTTGTCTAAAATGTGTCTTTTCTTTTACATAAAGCCTGTTGACTGAATATAAAAAAGAATCAGATGTGAAAAAGAACATGGGACAGTGTAAGTGTGAATGCAGCTCTGCCCCAGGGCATTTGTCTACCTTTCCTACGAGAAGAGGCTCCACTTTCTTGTCTCAATCACAGAAACAGTCAAAATGTTTAATTGTGAGGCCATACATAAAACATACATAGAAGAACAGACTGTGATTGGCAAAAAAGAGAGAGACTGAGAGTTAAAGTAGCCAATTAAAAGCAGTGCAGGCTTAAGACTTTTCATTGGCTTTGAATAAAAGTGTTTAATTTTTTCCAAAGCACACAAGGAAATGTACAGGTAATGCATGAATTTTAGGTGCGTTTATCATTATTTTGCAACTTTTTTTGTTAGAATTAAGAGTAGACAACAGCATGAAGAGTGAGGATATAGCTGTCTGCTTTTTGTCTTTTGTATAAAAATCTTTTGGCAATTTATCTCTGATGCACTAGCGCCTGTGGCTGGCTGGACAGACTTGTACCAGATTTTGTCTGATAACTTTACTAAGCTGGGCTTTATAAATTATTTCAGCTTTTCTTAGCCTTTATACTCACTTTTTGTGTGAGTTCCAGTAAAGGCTACTTGTCTGGACCCCAATCAAAATGTCATGTTTTGTTATGGCAATGACTGATTAACAAATTCAGCACTGCGTGTACAATGAGTACACAGCCGAGGAGAGCTGGTACATTCCTGGTCGTATTATTTTAACCATAATGAAATATTCTTGCTTTAAGTCTATAGTCAGAACAAAGAGTATTAAAACTGAATTTAGTTTGACACTATTCTCGCTTCAGCAGTGACTCATTAATCCCAAACAGATGTGGACATTAGACATGATTTGAACAAAAGTCCAAATCATTCTGTGTCTTACTTGACTGTCGTTACGGGCTTCAAACTCCTCCTTTCCCATGATCCTTTGCTGCTGTAGCTTCTTGTAGCTCTCGTCCAACAGAAAACACACCAACCATTTGTAGGCCGCGACCGACACTGGAGCAGCGAGAAAAACAGGACAGATTAACATTTTTCATTTCATTTGTAGCAGTGACACAGAGAGTATCTCACCTGCAGAATCCATACACTCTGCTTCTGTCGAGGCAGTGAACTTGCTTTCCAAAATGTGATGGAAATCATCGAGAAAATCCACAGTGTGAAGAGGAGATTCAATACGACCCTTTTCTGTAACAACAAACATGTTTCCTTAATTTTAAAAAAGAACTAAACACTAAAGGTACACTAGCAATAGTATAGTAATCAAGACTGCACTAAACGAGACCAAGATCATTGAGAGCTGAGACAAGACGAAGACTTTTATAGGTCGAGACTAGAGACCGAAACAAGGCCAAGACAGCGGTTCACCAAGACCAATGATGCCATCTTTGTCATTTCTACAATTATCAGTGTCTACATGATTTTATTGTGCAGTGCTTACTGCAAACTGTGCCTCGAACAGGTCATAGCACTCCTGGTGGAAGTTTAGTAGAGCCAGGTGGTAATGAAATTTGGTCTCTGTGTCAAAGACAAGGCCAACTTAATTAATTACTTACTAAGTCCAAGACCAATTCCAGGCGCCCTCGAGACCACGACAAGACTGAGTCCAAATGTGCTCAAATATAAGACAAGACCAATACCTTAAAAAGGGCTCTCGAGACTGGTCTTAAGAGTACTACTACTACCCCTTGAATGTATTGCAAAACTATAATTTATATTTACAACAGATATTAATCTACAAAATGTAGTTAAAATTTAAAAATCTTAAAAACTTGTAGTATGCACTTTAAATATATGAATAAAAACTCAAACCACATCACCATTCCCACTATGAAAAGCTGCTGAGCTCACTGTGCCCTTTGTGGTGGATCCAGCTGAGTAAGTAGCTGCTGGTTTGCTGCAGAAGGACGTTGTTGTCTCCCTCATAAGTGCTGTTTGGGTCGTTGTCGTTCCTCAGGTCTCCCAGACGGTTCACTGTGACACAAACATGTCCAGGTCATCACAGGTTATACCAAAAACATACGACCGTTATAACACATTATGGTTTAATTTTAACAAAAAAAATTGACTTGACTGTTTTTGTTTTATTTGATGTTTTTGTTGGACTTAAAACGACAAAAATGTGCATCTTTACACTGCAAAAAGATTCTAGGATTTAAGCCTTATTTCAAGCATTTTGACTTTTTTAAAAATGTTGTTCTTTAGTAGTAAATGTATTGCCTCCGTAAGGAAATTGAGTAAAAAAGATATTCAACAAAACACAACTTCTGAGGCAAGCGGATGACAGCATAGAAAACGTTTACACATAAAACATGCACAGGCCTGACCATTTATTGTAGAGACCTAGAATATTTTCCTTGTTACAAGTGTTTTGAACTGATTTCAAGACATTGCTTTTTATTTCGAGCCAAATTATTTGCCAATGGGTTAAGAAAACTGTTCTTTTTGTTCTTGTTTTAAGACACATTCTCTTATAAAAAGTTAAAAGTATCCTGAAACCATTGAAATAATCTACATTACATAAGCAAGTTTAGATATATAGTTTCTGCAATGTGAAGATGTTTTTGCAGCTCAGCGATCCCCCATCCAAGTACTGACCAGACCTTGTCCTGCTTAGCTTTTGAGATCTGATAAGACATTGACAACCAGGCAAAAACTTACTCTTGGTTATGCACTTTGTAACTACCGTAATTTGGTTTAAAAATTGTTAAAATATCTAAAAAAGGTAGTGGCCTGTAATACAGAAATTACAGTATTCTCCCCACCTCTGAGTTTATGTGCATGTATGTGTGTGTGTAGGGAGGAGACAATTAATTTAAGTCAAAATTCGATTCAGTTTTTGATTTTGTTCAATTCTGTTTGATTTTGTTAGTTTATCTATATTAACTTTTTTTATCTTAAGACACAAAATAAACCATAAAACATGACATTTAAAACAAAGCCACTGTTGTTTGATGTTAGAACTAGTGAACATTCAAACAGTAAAGAGTCAAATTTATAGTCCATATTTTATCGGTTCGTCCGCCCATCAGTTGTTAATATAACAGAATAATGCACGTTCAGTCAAGTCTTGCCCAAGTTGACACTTTCTTTCTTCAAACGTGTGTGTAGGTCAGTGGCTGCAGGAGCAAAACTGATCGATTCTGGGGTCTCATTTATGAAGCCTGCGTACGTAAAAAATTGGGTCAAAAGTACGTGGGAGATTACGTGCGTGGTTTCCTGCATCAATTTTGGAATTTATGAAAAGATTTGACGCAAGGTCTGGAGCTATCGTACGCACAGACGAAACAGAAAGAGATCTGGGTTTAGAGGAGAGTCTGAGGAGGTTTGTGTTTAGTGCTCATGAGGTACATGACTTTTGTTCATATTTACAACAAATAAATTTACTTTAATCTAAACACAAATACTTTGTGGAAAATGAAGCTTAGGTCAGTGTTGTCATTTAAAGCCATGTATATGTGCACAGGAGCGCATGATTCACAAGCTATAGAATGACTGGAATCACGGCATACGCGCACACAGACACACACATCGCTGTAGCAGTCTGGATAATATTCCACTCCATGCGCGCACTCAAACGTCAAGCCTACAGCTTCACTCTCTCCTCTTTTCATCTTCACGTCTCACACACACTGCACATCCCGGTCTCTCGTGAGCTCTCTCAAACTTTAGCTTGCACTTATAACATTATGCATATGAAACATCATATCCCATTGTTGTGCGAGCCTTGACAGTAAAGCACAGTTCTAAACTAAAGTCATCATCACTTCTTAAACAGGCCGATAAGTTTGTCAGATGAGCAGAGTTCACTTCAGAATTCTCTCAGCAGCTGCATCGTCTCTCTGTCTTCCTCTGTCAGTCAAACAAACTCGCTCATTATCGGTTCATGAATATGTGCATGAGCCTCACAAAACGCTTTGCACGGACCTTTTATGTTGAAGGGAGGCGTGAAGAGGGCGTGACGTGAGGCGGGCCCCTGTGCGCAGATTTTTTTCCAGCTGTGCCAAAAAGTGACGAGAAAATGACCCGCAGGAGTGCTTTCTTTTACGTACATGAAAGTTGGATTTTGCCGCAGCGTACTTTTTCACGCCCCGTTTCATAAATGAGACTCCTGGTCTTCCGATTCGATTGCTGCATACTTCGATATATTTTTGAAGTTTTCGATTTTCCATCCCTAGTTGTGTGTGTTACTGACTGGCCAGGTAGCCGTGCCCTCCACAGGCCTCTCGACACTCCTGGATGCCCCTCTGAGCGGTCCACGTACTCAGAGGTTTGGAGGCACAGGACATGGCATGGATCTCTCTGCCCAGCTCTGACTGCAACACAGAAAACACCAGATGAAAAAATGCTCCAATGACAACTTCAAATAAGAATCTATTTGAATCTATTATAAACCGAACATGTGACCATTTCATTAAAGTGAGATTAAAGATTAGATTAAAGACTTTTACGTGACTTTGCAAAGATGTTCATCAATGTAATTTATGTTTAAAAAAATGTAATGGGTCTAAGAGAGAAATCACATTTTTTTAACCAGTCAAGAGAAATGCATAGACATATTTCTTGTCCACAAATCTCCTGTGTGCACGTTTTTCAAAAGGCAAAATCATCATAATCAGAATTTTGTCAAAAATAGGCAGAATTATTCAGAGCTAGTGTAGTAGTACTCAAGACAGGTCTCGGATTTGTCACGAACTCAAGCAGATTTGGACTCTTAGATTTGTCTTGTCTTAGTCTCGATCATGGACTCAGGCTTGGACTCGGTCTTGTCCTAGACATCAAGAGCCCATTTCAGGCTCTGCTAAACTTCCACCGTTTAGTGAACTGTCCCAGGCACAGTTTGCAATAAGCACTCAACAATAAGATCATGTAGACACTGATAAATGTATAAAATGTCAAAGGTGGTCTTGATTTGGTCTGGATGGGCCGTGGTCTTGGTCTTGTCTTTGTCTCAACCTATAAAAGTCTCAGTCTTGTCACGGTCTAGACCAGTGGTTCTCAACCTTTTTCAGTCGCGACCCCCAAAATTACAATCGTAGGTATTCGCGACCCCCAAACACAAAATGTAGGCTACCCACAATGTGATAAAGTAGTCTTTAGTGTAATGGTTGATCTCTATTTGAAGCTATAAGCCTAGATAAATTCAATGATGTGTTTGTAAATAGGAATCTACAATGATTATTACAGTTGAAAGGTGTCAAACATTGTTTAAGATATCAATGTTATTCTTGACACATCATCAGGGGACCCCCAGAAATCCTTCCGCGACCCCCATGGGGGTCCCGACTTGCCTGGGAACCAGAATGACATTTTTCTGTATTTTTACACAAAGAAAATGTCAGTCTGGTCGCCCTCCCTCCAAGGGCGTTTCCTTCGAAATCCAGATCGTACCGTGCAATGAAAATCGTTTATTTCAGTCATGTGGTTTTTGCTAACAACGTCCCTGCTGTGCGCAGCGCGCATGGATCTAGGCAGCGCGGCGGAAGGATAAACAACATGGCGCACCGGAAAACCGAGAGTTTGTTCCATTCACCGGTAAATGCCATTTTAAATTACCAAAAAGACATCGCGTCAATAGTCGTGTTCAAGATGGTCAAGGCAGTGCAGTCGGCTCGAGCCCTTACCGGCAGATGACAGCGCGAGAGAAATCCCAACAGCTTACGGCAGTAGAAGCCTTTATGCTCTTCTTGATTGGTTCCCTCCGCTGTCTGTTAGGTGAGCTTTGTTCCGCCCTAGAAATCCAGTTGACTCGGGGGGCGACCAGACTCATCCGCTGGTGCAGCGGTGAGGCTGGATTCTCCAGGCAAGGTCCCGACCCCTAGGTTGAGAACCACTGGTCTAGACTCTCAATGGTTTTAGTCTTGGGACTCTTGATTAGTGTGGTCTTGACTAGGGCTGTGCAATATTGTGATAAAAATCGAGTTGTGAGCTCATCCCCATGACAATCTGCTTTTTTGATGAAATTGTCACATCATGATTTCCCATTTTTCTATTTAATACTTCTGTCTGTTCAAATGCAGACTATTTTTCCAACCTAGTTCTCTTAACCTCGGAGTTGCCAGGTCTGCTTCACTATAATGATCAATAATCAATAATTTGGAAAGTTGTGCTTTTACTTTCAAGTCATAAATGAAGTGAAATTTTACAAGTTTTTCAAGTTACATTTGCGAAAAACTATCTGAATCATTGATTTTTTTTTTTTTTCCTATTTTCATGTCTAAAAGTAATTTTAATGTTAGAAATTGTTAAAAACGTGTTTTGCGGTGACACAATGTTCTAATTAATAGATTTTTTTAAATAACTTTTTGTTGAAGAGCTGAGATCACTTAGTCTTGACTACTACACTAGTCGGAGCCGCCATGTTGGTTTTTTGGGGCTTGTGCTTCCACCTAAACCACAACGCTGCACTGTGATTGGTCCAGTTCACGGCTACCGTCTTTCACCGTGAAAATCACAAATATCAAGAGAATTCATCTAGTAGAGTTAGGTTAGTACAAACCAGGCACATTTGCAGCTTTCTGGTAAAAATAATCAAACTGCAAATTTCTTAATAAGTGTATTTTAAGCAAGTTCAGGCTGTGACCAAGCTCTCACCTGTCGTTCACTCTTGTCCCGCTGCATCAGACCCATCTGCAGCTCCACAAAGTTCATGAAAAGGTTTTGCTGAAGTGCTCCAGAGCGTAGGCTGCTGCCAGGTACGGAATAAGACGCCATTGCTTTGGAAACAATCACAGTATCAATATTTATTATTTCAATATTCTACTTCAGTGGAATATTGAATATATTCAATATTCTGGTAGTAGAATATCGAAGTCGAATATATTCTACGTCAATATTCTATTCAATGCCAGTTATTACCATTTGTCAAATCTTCAGGGAGTGGAAAATTCTAATTGAAAATAGATCTAAAACCTACAGAAATGACACAGAAAGTGGATTTATGCTTCAGATGTGTTTGGAATATTTTGACAAAGTTTCAAAATGGATTCAATGTAGATTGTAGTGGATTTGTTTAATTTTTCCCTGTCTTCTGTGGTTTATGGAGCAATGAGACGGCAGATATTCAGTGAACATCATATAAATGTCAGTACATTCTGCAGTGAGACGTGACTCTGAGGCAGTGATGTTGTTGTCATTGACCACTTTGTACCTTTTAGCGCAACTACACATGCACAGGCCGAGACTACGTCTTTTAAACCCATTATTTGTAGGTGTACAGTTAAAATTATTTATTTATATCAATATTTATGATCTTGTATCTTGTAAGTTTGCCAATAGAAAGCAACAAAGAGCACATTTACTGGCATTTTAATAATCTCATTTTACAATCATTTACTTTGTTGAAATTTGTAAGAGAATTTTTTTGTTTAACAGTTTAGTTTCATCTGTGTTTAATTTAAATTTCAATACGAATAAAACTATGTAAAAGAAGTAAAGCTAAAGGTACTAAGTGGGCATTGACAGTCATCTTAACTACGAAGACGCTGAACCGGAGTTTTGAAACCTTTTCACGCCTAAGCTTGGCTTCATGCGAACAAGGCCTATAATACAAAATATTTACAGATAACAGTCAGTTTCTGTCTGTGTCTGGTAATTTTTCTTCGGAATTTAAATAATTATTATAATGAATGTCGGGACCATAGACTGTATATATAACGCGGTCCACTGATATATACAGTCTATGGTCCCGACATTCAGCCACCTGATATTTACTTATATTTGATGGGAAAAACTCATGTGCAGAAGAGAAAAGCTTTGATCATACAAATCCCTTGATGAGTTTGACGACGTAATTTGAGGAAAAGTACAGGTGAGTTACCACGACATTGCTTAAGATTTTTGTGCAAGTTGTGTTAATTAATTATCAATTATCAGTGGAGAATTAGACTCACAGTAAACTGCACCTGTGTGGCATTATTTTGTGCTGATTTCTACAGAAGATTATTGTATAAAAGACTCCGAAGATATACTTACATGACTCTGAGGCGATGTATTTGTTTTGATAGTGATCCCTCATTTTTTCTATAGATTTTAGCGGCAAGCTAATTAGCCCGAAAAAATCACGAGTTATAAAATGTGTCAACTGGTGCAAACCCAAGGACCACATTAGGAATGGTCAGGGCTTCGTTTGAAGTCTTTGTTAAGTTTTCTAACCGTTTAATATCGTTAGTACAGCTTACTCGTTTGTATAGAAACTTATGGAGAAACTCTGCGAGGGCACCAGTGCAGCTCCGCCCCCAAAATGACGTAGGCTCTGAACGGGTCTATATATCGAATTTTAGATAATATCGTGAATGTTGCTTTCAAGATATCAAAAAATTCAATATTGAGTATTTCGCAGACAGAAGTAAAAATACAAATTTGAAAAAGTGATGTTGTAAACCTTCAATTAAGGGCAGATATATCATACTTTGCCGTTTTGTTATTGATTTCACATTTGTATTGCAAAAGGTTGTGGTCATATGAAAACACATTATATACTGTGGGCCAGGGGTGTCCAAAGTTTTTTTCACAGTGGGTCGAATTTGGAAATTTGAGGGCCGTATAATACATGACTGTGAAGTAATTTTGCGTTTGATCTAAATTTAATGCACCAACACATTTTTATTAAGGCATTACACAATCATTTTAAGTTTGTATAACATCAAAATGTTTGTTATTTTGACCAATATAGAAGAATTGCTCAAATTTGACATTAAATGCTGTACTTTTTGTTATTTGGGTCAATCTAGTAGGAAGTCTGAGGGCCAAAAAATGTGTGAAAGCTTGGACAGGTCTGCTGTAGGCCAATGATATTTACTACAAATTAGGACCAAGCAGTTAAAATTAGTTGTAATACAAAAAGTGAGTTATCAAATTCTACAAAGTGAACGCAGCAAATTTACATCAACTAAAAAGTTTAAGTACACGTTTTAACACATGTTCTGTTGGACTGAGAAAATATCGTCCAAATATTGCCATCGAGAAATGCCCTAAAAATATCGAGATATTTATTTTTGGCAATATCGCACAGCCCTAGTAACAAGTGTGAAATTGCTTCTACGGTTGTTATATTTGCTGGACAAAAAGGCAATCATAAACCTCATTAAAACAGACAAACTGGGTGAAAACCAGCAAAATGTTTAAATATTATCATGTTCACTGAAAAATGTGGTGTAATCTCCCATTGTCAGATTAAAGTCGGCCATAAGTCAAAATACAAACATTAACATCATTAGGAGCCAACTATATATTTTATAGACTTCATCAATATATCATCAATAATAGTAATATATTTCAAATAAATCCCAGAATAAAGGTCAAACCTGTAGTTGGTATTCGAGAACAGGAATCTCCTGTGTGTCTTTATCTCCAAACTGCCTCCTGGTGGCAGAGAAGCGAATGGCGATGGTCAGGCCCAGTTTCAGATTTACAACAGTCATTCTGGTGATGAACATTCTGCTCTCGGAGAGCGTACCCAGAGACGCTCCGAAACGCTTTTAGGATCCTAAAAGAGAAACAACAGAGTATTATGATTTTATGTAAAGAAAGAATATGTTGTAATAATTATATTCTTGTGTGAGACACAATGCCACAATCAAAAGCAAATTGAAAAAACTTTTTTTTTAATGGACGCAATTAGCAAACCACTAAGTCGGTAATTTTTAAAAGGTCATGATTTTTTCAGAAACAATAAAATATCTTGTGATTTTCAACATAAAAGCTGTTGATCCAGTAGGTTTGGTCTGTTTAAAGACGTTCCAACACACTTGTACAAAATGAACAAAGCCTTTTGTTTGTGATGGTAGCGTTCGCGCCCCCTCTCTAAACATTTGGCTCTCAACTTGTGTTTGTACAGTTTGGTATTGCTAATGTTAGTAGCATTTTTGTTTTCGTTTGTACAGCACCGTTTGTGCATTATTGCTAACAGTGTTAGCCACTTTTTGTTCTACTCTCCAACAATGTTCATTTTGTCTTCATTTGTTTCACGACTTAGTCTTCTTTTAAAAGACAAATGGTTTGATGTACTTACTGTACCTTGTCAACATGTTTCGGCTGCTATCAGCGAGCCATCTTCAGGACAGTCAGTCGGTGTAGGTGGTGACGTGTCGTATATCGATGGTCTCTGGAGGAGGGTGTCCCAGGTGTGGGACAGGAGGAACTCGCTGATAGCAGCCTTTGGTTTTACGGACGGGTGCTTTTATATCTATCTTTCGTGGTGACGGCTGCGTTTGCGCCCCCTCTCCTGCCTTTGGTTGTTTGGCCTGACGCTTGATTTTTCACTGTCAAGTTGCCACGTGTGACCTGCTTCCGTGTTGCTGGTTGTTCTCATCACGCAATGAAGGGCTCTCACATCTGTGCCAGCTGCGGTTCCGCTCTTCCGGCTGATGATGGTCACGACCT
This sequence comes from Mugilogobius chulae, assembly GCA_038363315.1. Lineage (NCBI taxonomy): Eukaryota > Metazoa > Chordata > Actinopteri > Gobiiformes > Gobiidae > Mugilogobius > Mugilogobius chulae. The sequence goes on from CM076404.1 coordinate 34,019,257, forward strand.
TTGTCCAGCATGCCTCGGCCCTGACCACCTTAGGGAAGGGTTGTCAGATAGCCCTGCATGAACTGTAGCTGCATGCCCTGGGCTGTTTGGGGGGTGAGGTTGGCACAACTGACCTCTGCCAGTGATGATGACCTTCCACCTTCGGGAAAGGTGCACGTGCCTCCACCTCCTTCCAGACGCTCCAAGCAGCTTTCTGAGCCTTCATGTGCTGAGAAGCCTCCCAAGTCCAGAGCATGTCGGGACCTTACCTCTAAAGTGGAACAATTGTCTGCAGAATTGGAAGCCTCTCATTTTCGAGATGAGGGAGAGGCGCTGTTCACCAACGGTTCTGATTTTTTGTCAGTTCATATTTCAGTTGTTTTGCTAAGTATTCAAATATGTCAAACTGACTTGGACTTGGATTTGAGAAGTGATACACCAATCCGATGTTGAGATCTGATAACTGCGTCAATTCATGAAGTTTAGTGAGGTTATCTGTTCTCTGATGTAGATCCAAAACGTTTCATAATGTTTTATCAAAAATTTTAAAGAAACTTAATTACAAAAAAAATGTGAGAGCTGGGAACTAATTGAACCTATTTTAGATTTTTGCAGTGTGAAAATCAACTACCCCATATTCAATAATGTTTTGCAGCCTCATATATACTATAAAAGCATATGTCCAGAAAGATACAGTAAGTCTCAAACCTTATAAGGCGTCACATAGCGTCCGTCGGGAGTCACGTCACCAGTGGAGTTCAGCAGATTCTCTCGTGGAATTCTCATGTTATGGAACATCGCAAATCTGTCAGACACAGAAAACAAACCAAAGTCAATGAAAAAGGTGCTTCTAAAGGGAATAGATTATGCAAAATAATACCTTTTTTTTACGAAAATAACTTAAAATTAGTTTTCTCCCAGAACAAATATATTGTCACAATATCTATTCAGGTAAAAAATTTTCATGTTTTTTTCTGTATGGTTTATAATCTGTACTGCCATCTGCTGGTTTCTATTTAAATCTATTGTACATTGGTCACAGACTGTTATTGTACAGTACTTTAGTTTATCTTACAGATTAGAAAAGGCTCTATACACGGAACTTGTTACAAAAAGTATACACTTGTATGTATACACTTTGGTTAAATATTCTTCTGAGTTGTAAAGTCTTAAAATGTTGTTAGAGACCATCTGTTAGAAAAGTTTAATGACGTTTATTTTTGATAAAGTCACAAGGAAATCTTGCTCTTTTGAACACATTAAAATTTAACTCTAATGTCAGCAGACCTCGGTGTTCTCCTGCTCTGGGCAGTTAAGTATTGTGTTTGTCGTTACATACCCGTTGTCCACTCCGTTCTGGCCCAGTTTTTTGCCCATGTCTCCCACCATCACACCGGGCAGGGCCAAGAGCGTCTTTGGATCCCTCACCTTCGAAACACAGGAGACAGAAGAAGGAGAGGTTTTACTGTGTGATTACGTTTAGATTTCACGAACTAAGCAGGATGTTTGCAGAAAGTAGATGTGGTTTTTGACCTACAGTATATTAATAGCATGACAAAAGACAATTATAATTCTCTTGTGAATAGAGAAAACTGTGAGAAAGCAAACAAATCGCTTAGTAAAATCTAGGGCTGCAACTAACAATTATTTTAGTAATCGATTAGTTGGGATGGAAAGATCGATCGAAAACTTTGAAAATTGATCGAAATATGCAGCAAATGAATCGAAAGGCCAGAATCGATCAGTTTTGCTCTTGCAGTCACTGACGTACACACACACTGTAGTTGTATAATACACACAATAATACAAGAATAGTCACAATGTTTGAAGAAACAAAGCCTGAACTTGTACCAGACTTGACTGACGGTGCAATATTATGTTGCTTAAACAACTGTTGGGTTAACGACTCTAAATACGGACACTGAATATGACTGTTTACTCTTTGAATGTTGACAAAAAGCACTAAGCTCTAACAACAGTGGTTTGTTTTAAATGTCATGTATTATGGTTTATTTTGTGTCTTAAGATAAAAAAAAGTGAATAAAGATAAACTAACAAAATAAAACAAAATAAAAATTGAGGCTGCAAAATCGAAAACTAATTTCAAATTGTGAATTAAGTGAATTGTCCAATCCCTAGGGCGATTTTTAAAAATTATTAAATACTTTATTAATATTATTTATGTATTTATTTTTTTGTTAAGTTTTTCATTGTGAGTTTTGGGCGACACAATTTTGCAGCAGTTCTGGCGCTCTGGCCTTGATTTGATTTCCAGTCGACCCGGGGCCTTTCTATGTGGAGTTTGCATGTTTATTCTCGTGTCGGCGTTGGTTTCCTCCGGCACTCCTATTTCTTTATATTATAAATTGTGCTCAATAATGCTGTACCGGGACAATGAAGGCGTGCAGTCCGTGGCACGCCTGGTCGGGGGTGTAGAGCTGAGCATAAACCACAGCATGAGTCGCCGTTTTCCCGAGGTTTCCCACCCAGAACTTAGCCGCCTCGAAGTCCGGAGAGTTGATCACAAACTCCTACAAAACACATTTTAGGAAACATGAATAAAGTTACATTAAGCACTAAATCAACTTACTTTTTGCTATTTACCAAGCATATCTTAAATCATATTAGTTGTATCTGTCCGTGTTGGATGAAGTACTAAATTTTCCTACTTAACCCTTTCTGGATTGTCAAATTGAAGTCAGATAAGCTCATTAGAAACACAATCAACATGACATGATCAGTTTTTGAAAAAAATGTCACAGTTTGGAGTAAAAAGTTGTACACTTTTGTAACCACTATGCAGTTATGAATACCTGAGGGTGTGTACAGTATGGTTACCAAGATGCATTTACAGAACAAACATGAATTAGTTATTATGAATTTTTATTACAACCTTCTGCATCAAACAGCTTTTTTCAATTACAAAACAGAATGTATTATGTTTTCAGTAGAAACTTCTTGTTCATGATTGTTCTGTAAATACATATTGGTAACAATAGTGTACGCCATAATCTCCCCTCAGGTATTAGACAGTAAATATGGCTTCAGACCTGCAAAATATAAAAAAAAGCCAATATAGTGCAAGGAAAGCCAATAATTTGTACACACAAGAGTGTGTGGTATTACTTCTCTAAATGCATACTGTACACTTTTGTAACAGAAAATGCACTGGTAAGGTAAGGTATACTTTATTGTCCCCGTAGGGAAATTTGTCTTCTGCATTTGACTGAAGTACACCTGTGTGCATGATGAGCCCTTTTGTGAATGCCAAATATACACCCATGTAGGCATTGTATCAAATTGGATTTTACTCAAATATTTATGATGTCCTGCATCTTTCTCTGTACAATGTGTGAAATATGTTTATTGTAATAAAAAATATTGATATTATAGATAAGTTTCATCATTTGTTAGAGCTTACCGCTTTTTGGTGGGAGAAGCCATTTTGGAATCTCCAAGCATTCCCTAGCATGGTCTAAGCAGACTACAGTGCCACCTATTGACATGCACTGGAACTACAAGTGGTAACAAAAGCCACCAGCATGCAGTCAGAATACATAAAGCATATTATGAGGGCACCTAGAGGGGTTATTTGGCGTACACTTTTGTGAGTAGTATGCAAGAAAGGTTAAGTAAAAGTACAGATACAGAGTAAAAAGTAAAAGTATTTCCTACATATTTTGAGATGTTTAATGTGGCACTTTTTGAGGTAAAAATCAATTAAAGAAGCAGAAACTTACATTTTTACTTTGCAACATTCTTGATTGGGATATCTATTTTTGTGCCTTAAAATATGGCTAAAGAAGATAATATATAGTCCAATTTGTACTTTTTTTTCTTTTATTTAAGTCTCATTTTGGTCCAAAAGTTACTAAAGTCAGATTATTTGTTCAGATGAAGCAACAGAATTGACAACTTAGTTTATTTAGCCAGTTTATTTTTGAAAATTTGGTCAAAATTGTCTAAAATGTATAATAATTAGGTAAGTTGTCACCTTTTCAGACACTCTCAAACCTATAGAAAAGTACTTTTACTTTTTAGTCTTTTTCAAAAATGTACTGAAGTGAAAAGTACAGATACCTGCTCTCAAATGTAGTGAAGAGAAAGTAAAAGTATCCAGAATAAAATATACTTAAGAATAGTACAACAAATACCTTATAAAGTTACTTAAGTACTGTACTTTTACTTTTGTACTTAGTTACTTTACACCACTGGTATCTGTATCTGTATTTCAATTGTGTAAGACAGATGTTCGTTCTTACCTGAGTGTTGGCGTCGTACGTGGCTGTGGTCCTCATGGCCCTGGTGTTACTGCCGTGGCTCAGTTCAGTCAGAGCAAAGCATCCTGTGTACTACAGGTGGGCAATATTGACAATAATTTAGCTTTCATTTTGATAGACTTACTGTGTCTGCACTTGTGTTCTAATTTTGTCACAATCAATGTACGAATTAATAGATAAAATAGCTTATATTTGACAGAAATGATGACAGTTCTTGTAGAGATATCTTTTCTCTTTTCTCATGAACCACAGTGCACAAAATGGTAGATGAGTTTGAATCTTACCGTCATGTTGTCAATAAACTCTGCGTATTTGTGGTGTCTTTGAGAACCAGAATTCAGAACTGTGGCACGAAACATCTGAAACAACATGATTATATTAAATTAAATGTGTACCGTATTTAGCATAATTATTACAACCCAACACAGGTAAAACTCAGTCTTTGTTCTTTCCTTCTTTCTTGGCTAATTTGTTCTCTCCACACAGTTTCATGTGGAAACAACAAAAGCGTGATGAAATACATATCATTAGGGATATCAGTATCAGTATCGGTAGTGGCTGATATTTACCTTTTTTATCGTTATCAGACAGATATAAAAAAAGGCCAGTATTTGTAAGGAGGTTCTCTAGTCTCGCTGTGCACATGTGACCGGCATGATGACGCACATGTCCTGAGAGGGAGTTGAACACGGGTCTCCCGCACGGCGGTCAACCTGACAAACACATTGAGGGAACACCCCCTTGGCCCAGTTTGTTTGTGGGTTCTTATATCTGAGGGAGTGAGTTTACCCCGCCACTACCACACCTCTCCTACTTGGTGCCTCGTGTGGGTTTACATGGGTATCGGTTACACACACACCAATCTCAGTTGTCCTCAAAACGTCAAATTTGCAATTTTGAACAGACTAAAGAATTTGTATTTATATTTACATAAAAACCACAAAATATTTTTTCCTGAAGAAATATATATGTAAGTGTGTGTTCCTGTGAGCTGTGCTGTGGATTTTAAAGCAGAAATAAGGAACTTCAGCAGTAGTGCTCCCCCTACAGTTCTCCGGTGCAAATCACAGTATCAAACATATAGAGGGATTTTTGTTAATCCACACGGGCGATGCGTGCGCTCCCCGCCTTCAAAAAGATCTACCGCTCAAAGAAAAACTGGAAACAAGTCTAAAAAGCATAGTTGTTAGCTAACTACAAGAGTTTATCGCTGTGTGAAAACAAAAGTTATGCTGCAAAGTCAACATTTGTGAATGAAATTCGACCCTACAACTCTTAAAAGTTACATTCACGTGAGTGAAAAACAGAGAGAAAAACACTGTCTCAAGCTTCAGGAGACAGAGGTCTGTCAGACCGGTTCAGACCATATCACCCCCATTCTCAAACAACTCCACTGGCTCCCTGTGCAATATCGCATTCAATACAAGGTTCTGCTCATCACATACAAGTCTCTCCATAATCTGGCTCCACCATATCTCACCGACCTTCTCCAGCAGCACCGTCCCACTCGCCATCTTCGATCTGCCGACACCAATCTCCTCACTCCTGCAATTAGAACAAAGCACCTGACCTTGGGGGACCGAGCCTACGCCGCAGCCGCCCCAACTCTTTGGAACTCATTACCTCAGCCCATCAGGAACTCTGACTCATTACAATCTTTCAAATCGTTACTCAAGACCCACCTATTTAAACTTGCTTATCAATAATCTTGCACCATTTTCTGTTTGTTTCTTTGTATGTAAAGCGTCTTTGAGTGTCCAAAAAAGCGCTATATAAGTGTGATGAATTATTATTATTATTATACCTGATCGAAACAGCTAGCTTTCGTTCCGTTTCATTGTTTTATTCAAAGATTTTTCCCCAGCTAAGCAGACGGAGCGCTGCTCTTTCTGCAGAAAGCATGCGCTGTACGGCGGAAAGTGACGTTGATCGAAAACCCCTCTATAGCATAACTTTTGATCCTTATTAATTTATTTTTCTCAGAAAAGTACATTAAAAACATTGTACACTTTCAAATCTAAAAATAAAAAAGCCAGTGTTTCTCACTGTCAACAGAAAATACACACTTTATCCATACAGTAAATTTGCATAGAAAAAGTTTGGAATAAGATTTTCATCCATCCATTTTCTTCCGCTTTATCCAGAGTCGGGTCACGGAGGCAGCAGTCTGTGCAGGGAGACCCAGACTGCCCTATCCCCACACACTTCCGTCAGCTCTTCCAGGGGAATCTCGAGGCGTTCCCAGGCCAGTCGAGAGACATAGTCCCTCCAGCGTGTCCTGGGTCTTCCTCGAGGTCTCCTCCCAGTGGGACTTGCCCGAAACACCTCCCCGGGGAGGCGTCCAGGAAACAAGATTTTGAAGGACTTAATAAAAGGATTTGTTGAGGTCTAATTTTAAAATCTAATTAATTAAATTAAATTAAATTTATTAAAGCTTGAAGTTCAAACTTGACTTAATAAGTAATTATGTAATTTGTTGTTGTGTATATGGTCATTCAGTTAATTTAATCTTACCTCTTTGCTAATATTGAACTTCATGGACACAGCCCAGTCATACATGCCGAGGCAGTCATTCAGAACAACAGTTTTCCAAGGGTTGGCGTAAACCTCATGCTTGGGTAAGAAGTCATAGTTGAAAAGCTGCTTAACCCTGAAAACAAATATTTTAGTTCAGCGTTTCCCCCACCAGTCTACTAGCTGGTTTAACCCTCTGGTAACCTGCAAAAAAAGGTTACGTTCGTCACCCATTTTTAAACGGCCATAAAATCCACATAGATTCATATTTTTCCTACTTTCAAAACTCAAATCTCTTCATCTACTTCTCCTGTGCTCATACATGTGTAACTTTTATATGTGTGATGTATATTTTTTATTTTACAAGGCTTTTTTGTCACAAAAGTACACTCCAAATGAACCATAAAAAATTAAAAAATGGAATATTTCCAAAATTAAAGTAGTGAAGTGGAAAACTTGAGCTATTTTTATTAGAGCCTAGTATATGTCAATAATTTATGGTGAAAAAAATGTTGGTGCATTTTTGTATTTTGAATGGGAGAGGTTTTTAGCCAAAAAGTTACGTTCGTCACCTCGGGGACCATTAATGGTCCCCATTTTTAAACAGCCATAAAATCTACATAGATTCATATTTTTTCGTACTTTCAAAACTCAGATCTCTTCATCTACTTCTCCTCTGCTCATACATGTGTAACTTTTACATGTGCTATGTATATTTTTTATTTTACAAGGCCTTTTTGTCACAAAAGTCACAGGGTCACACTGTCTGTGCTGGACTCACACACTGTCGTTAACTTCAGACCAACACAATCAAATCATTTTTGATCAACTTTTGATTGAAATTCATCTTTTTCTAATAATTTAGTCAAAACAAGCGTTTATAATGGAAGTCAATGGAGAATATGCTTTTTTTTGTACATGAACCTCTCCCATTCAAAACACAAAAATGCAACACATTTTTTTCACCATAAATTATTGACATATACTAGGCTCTAATAAAAATAGCTCAAGTTTTCCACTTCACTATTTTAATTTTGGAAATATGCCATTTTAATTTTATTTATAGTTCACTTGGAGTGTACTTTTGTGACAAAAAGGCCTTGTAAAATAAAAAATATACATCACACATGTAAAAGTTACACATGTATGAGCAGAGGAGAAGTAGATGAAGAGATCTGAGTTTTGAAAGTACGAAAAAATATGAATCTATGTAGATTTTATGGCCGTTTAAAAATGCGGACCATTAATGGTCCCCGAGGTGACGAACGTAACTTTTTGGCTAAAACCTCTCCCATTCAAAATACAAAAATGCACCAACATTTTTTTCACCATAAATTATTGACATATACTAGGCTCTAATAAAAATAGCTCAAGTTTTCCACTTCACTACTTTAATTTTGGAAATATGCCATTTTTTCATTTTTTATAGGTCACTTGGAGTGTACTTTTGTGACAAAAGGCCTTGTAAAATAAAAAATATACATCACACATATGAAAGTTAGACATGTATGAACAGAGGAGAAGTAAACAAAGATCTGAGTTTTGAAAGAATGAAAAAATATGAATCTATGTGGATTTTATGGCCATTTAAAAATAGGGACCATTAATGGTCCCCGAGGTGACGAACGTACCCTTTTGTTCAAGCTCTTTAACTGAAAGTGTCAGAAAAAAAATTTTGGTGGCATTTTAAAATTTGACTCGATTCATGAATCTGTAGACAATTTCATGGGACTGACATAAAAACTGTCTGAGATCTAAAAGTTTGAAAAAACAAAAATGCTCAAAAGGACCATAAATGGTCCCGAGGTTACCTGAGGGTTAAATTGCTTAAAAATCAGCAGTTACTACTAATAATTAAAATCCAGTATTAGGCTGATAATTTTTCAGATGGAGCACTAACGCAGCCAAACCAGCCCTGCTCAGCCAAGAAACCTACAGGAAACACTGTAGTTGAAATGCTTATAACATGTTGTAACTGTTGTTTTATACCTGAAAAATGTAAGTTCTCTAATTTTCTCCAAAGGCAAATCTTCTCCAGGACGACGAGCAAAGACGGGGTCACTTTCAAGAGCTTTAAACACTTTTTGCTGCAAAACAAATAAAATACAATTGTCTTATTGGAAAAACTGGATAAACATTAAGAATTTAAGTTCTTAAGCATCAAAGAATCAATTCTTTAGGTTCAGTTTTTTTTATTTCAGACTCAACTCTGTACCAGTGGTTGCATAAAATACGTTTGGGTTCTTCATTGTATTTCAAATGAACAACCTCGGTACTTAAAAGATGCTCCATGTAAACTCAGCACTGAGCGATAACGTCAGAAGTAAATTAAGTTGCTTTCTCCTGAAAGTGTGTTCTTTTCTGTGGCTGTTTAAATGTATATTTGAGCAGACAGCTTTCCAAAACAAAAAATAGTAAATCACAATCACAGAGATGAGCTCTCGATTAGATTTTTATCAGTATATTGCCCAACCCTAAATAAAAATATACATACTGTGCTTGGCTTTAGGAGGTAACTACAAAGTGGTGTCTTTGTTTAAGTCTTTGTTTGAGGTCCGTGTGACCAGTTAAGCTCATGATTATATTTACCTTAAAACTTATGATGTCGTCTCCTTCTATAAAGCGCAGCATGTCTTTCCAGCTGAAAGAGGCTTTGTTCCTATAAATGTCCAGTGGTCCACTGGGAAGGTCTGGCACTTCTGCAGTCATCTTGGAAAAGGTCACAAGTAACAACAACAGTCAATAAACTCATGTTGCACTTTACTTTGTGAAAGAAAAAATAATGTGATGGAAACATTTCAATGCATTTGTTTTTATATAGACTGTAATAAAACACAGAATTTTGCTTTTAAAATGACCTCCTGCTATAAAAATGTTAAATAATTGCTGGTGGGTGCACGGTAGCAGAGTGGTTAGAGCTCAGGCTTCCCAATAAGAAGGTCGGAGGTTCGACTCTCGGGTCGGACCATATCAACATCTCACGACCTCTCTGGGTGGAGTTTGCATGTTCTCCCCGTGTCACCATTAGGCATGGGACAATATTAAAATTTGCACTCACGATTATTGTGACCAAAATAATCGCGATTAACGATATTATATTATTATTACTAAATGTAAAAGTGCACAGATTCAAAATCACTGAAATATTTATTAGTGCACAGTATGTATGTGTTTGAACAACTACTTTATTGTATTTTGGTCTAAGTACAATCAATAATGATTCAAAGTGAACAAATGTTTACAATGTTGAGCAAAAATCTACTAACTTTGTCTCAGAGTCATTAATTAACTTTAACACATGAACCTTTTCTTTGTTTAACCATAATACAGCTTTTACTGGGGTCACAGCGTCAGATTTTAGATGATCTCTTATGAAGCCACAAGTGCACTACTGTTGCTATAATTGCGATTATCGTCACGATTATGAAAAAACACCATGATTATTTAATTGCAGCTTTTACTTATCACGATTAACGATAATATTGTCGTCCCATCCCGTGTCACTGTGGGTTTTCTCCAGTTTCCTCCCACCTCCAAAAACATGTATGTTTAGGTTAATTGGGCATCACTGTAAATTTCCTCTGAGTGAATGAGAGAGTGAATGTTTGTCTGTCTAACTCTGCGACAAGTTGGCCACTGTCCAGACTGTTCCCCCGCCTAAGGCCCAAAGTTACTGGGACAGGCTCCAGTCACCAGCGACCCCGAACAAAAATAGGCGGTAGAGAATGAATGAATGAATGAATGAATGAATGCTACAAGGCTCATCACCAAATGACAAATTTGCTTTTCTTTTTAGTAAAATATGTAAACAAAATATATTTATCTAGGATATAAAATATTGGCGGTTATTCTATAAATCTGACAGGAACTGATATCCTAGTTTCTAAAAAAATGTACTTTTACTATCATGTAAAATCAATTATTCCTTGTTATGACCACATTCCCTCATAATTAGTTTACTCAAAGTTGTATTTGGATTGATTCGAGTGTTAAAACTTCCTGTTCTTCAGTCCTCCCAGGCTCCCACTTGTCTGTATTTACTTGTTATAATTCATGCAGCCACTGACTTACACACACACTCTGTATTTGTATAATACACACAATAATACAATAATAGTCACAATGTTTGAAGAAACAAAGCCTGAACTTGTGCCAGACTTGACTGAATGTGCTTTATTATGTTGAGTTAACAACTGATGGGTTAACGACTCTAAATTGGACACTAAATACTATGACTGTTTACTGTTTAAATGTTGACAAAAAACACAAGTTCTGAGCTCTAACAACAGTGGCTTTGTTTTAAATGTAATGTATAATGGTTTATTTTGTGTCTTAAGAAAAAAAAAAGTTAATATAGATAAACTAACAAAATCGAAAATCGTGACAACAAAATCGAAAACTGAATCGAATCGTGACTTAGGTGAATCGACCCATTCCCAGTGGCTGCATGAAAAAACAGATCGATTCCGGCCTTTTGATTCGATTTCTGCAAACTTCAATTGAGTTTCGATGTTTTCGATCGATTTTCCATCCCTAATTGTGACTTAATCACAATTATTGACTAACCTATGTTATAATCTTCACATTTCTAGTTATAGCCTGAGGTGGATTTCATGTCTATAGTCTAGATTACATAGTCAAAGGTTCACCTGAGGTAATTTGACAGAGAAAAATATGAAAAAAAAAATAAAAAATACTGGCACCAGTACGACGAGCATAGAAAAAACAAGTTGCACATGAATTAAAAAATTAGCGCCTATAATTAATAATTTGCATTACTTAAGATTTCTCAACTTGGAGCAGAGTTAATTCTACAAAGAAACGTCTACAGTTCATGCGTGAATCCAAATAATTTTTAAAACCAATTAATTAATTACTACTTTATCAATATTATGTACATGCAAAACAGAGCTGCAACAAACAATTATTTTGGAAATTGAATTTTCTGTTGATTGTTCTTTTTGATTAATCAATTAGTTATTTATGCCGCAAAATGTCAGTGAATATGTGATTTTATTATATTTGATCAGTGATGGAAAAAATTTAAGGTTAGGCAAGTTGAAATTTCTAAAATTCATTCACATTGTATTTTTGTGTGAGCAGATTTTACTTGTCAAATAAAATTATCTGCCACTGGATCACAATATTCTTTCTTGGTGGTGACATCAGTTTCTTTTCTTACTTTTTCTTTTCCCCAAACATATCAAAACTAAAAAATATCAATCCATAAAACATGAATAAATGCAATAAATAAAAGAACAGAAAACAAAACATGTTTCACAGGAGTAGGAAGAAGTCGAGACTTATTTAATCCTCCTACCCCCTAGCTCATTTTTGTATTTGCAGAACCTCACATAAGTAATTGCACAAACACATCTGAGACTGTCTGCTACCACACAATGTGACACTGTTAAACCTCCGACAGTCTGATCCCTAAACACCTCTCAGCTTTAAAGTGAACCCTGAATATAATCACATGTTATCCTAAAACACTTACAATATCATCACTTATTTAAATACAGGACAAATACCTTGGAAGTATTTGTAGTTTTATTAAAATTGTGTTTTAAAGAAATTACATGGAGGCTGCCATTTTGCTGCGGTTATGACATAAAATAGTGTTGTCAAGGTAACAGGTCACTAAGCAACATGAATTCCTGGATTAATAGAACGTACACTTCATTACCCAAAACTAGCTTCCAAACATTTAGCTTGACTCTTACATAGGCTATTGCTAAATCGACATTGTTTATGCTATATAGGCTAAATTCAGTTTTCCATAGAGTTGCTGTTTTGTGTATTAAATTACAAAGTTCACGCTGGGTTTTCTTACCTTTGAGGTCTGTCACTTCTGTTGTTCACCTGTTGCACAGATGTGACCACTGATGTGACTGACTGACGCTGCTTCATCTGCGCCGCCTTTACGCTACGTTTGCAAACTTCCGGTTTAGGACTTCTGCTTCCTTTCAGAATAAAAGTCCCTTCTTCGTATTTCTTTTTAACTATTAAAAAATATTCTAGATAACTAAGCAGCTATTTAACCATCTTTTTCTCCGTATATTTTGTTGTTTAACGTTGTTGGAGAAAGTAATAATATCTATTTCATAATGTTTAAGTTCAATAAAAACAATAAAAACACTCAAACAATATAAAAGTGCAGACTGAGGCTTGTCATACATCGGCTAGATCACTAGCTAAAAACAAAAAGGCTCTTGTTTTTAGCTAAAGCGTTAGGCTTAGGTATGATAAGAATCCGTGTATCATTCGTTCAATTGATTTTCAATTTCAAAACAAAAACAAAAAAACGAAAAGTTAGACCTTTTTTCCTTTTTTTGTTTTGATTCATAAAACAAATTACAGTAAAACGGGTTGATTTTTGTTTTTTCCATTTGGTTTCAAAATCGAAAAAACGAACAATGAAATACTGTCTCTAAGCGTGGTTTCTTTTTTTAATTTACCTTTATTTGTTTTGCGTGAACCGGAAGTTTGTCTCGGCCGAGTGATGTGGGCGGGAGCTCAGCTCAGTGCCAGAGAAAAGCCTAAAGTGGCTGAGACACGCTGCTACCTGGGCTTGTGTGCAGGGGAACTCGTTTTAAGCTGAACGAAGAGAAGTGCGCTGCCCCGTACGTGTTAATACCACTGTATATCGCCCGTTTACAATGCAATATTACTATATACGATTTGTGTTCCCCTACGTGTGATAGTGGCGCACTCGGTAGCGTTGCGCTCTCGTGCAAGAGGTCTATAGATCGATCCTCACCACGTGAAATTTAAAATTTTATGTTGTTGATTATAAATTATTTATGTCACGTGATACAGCTTCATAGCAATTCATTTATGACAGTAGGACAGTTTCAGGGTTACAGCAAAGACCAGAACAGACCAGAGCAAAGACCAGAGCGAGAGACCATACAAGAACCAGTGCAGGGATCACCTCTGGGGGCTCTCTTGTCTTTGCTCTGGTCTGTGTTCTGGTCTTTGCTCTGGTCTGTGAGCTCTGGTCAGTGAGCTCTGGTCTTTGCTCTGGTCTGTGAGCTCTGGTCAGTGAGCTCTGGTCTTTGCTTTGGTCTGTGAGCTCTGATCTTTGCTCTGGTCTTTGCTTTGGTCTGTGTTCTGGTCTTTGCTGTAAACTCTGAAACTGTCCTACTGTCATAAATGAAATGCTATGAAGCTGTATCACGTGACATAATTAATTTATAATCAACAACATAAAATTTTAAATTTCACGAGGTGAGGATCGATCTGCAGACCTCTTGCATGACAGCGCAACGTTCTACCGAGTCACTTGCAGGTGCATACGCATCGTATTTAATACTGCATTGTAAGGACGCAGTGCAAACGGGCGGGGTACAGTGGTATTAACACGTACGGGGCAGCGCACTTCTCTTCGTTCAGCTTAAAACGAGTTCCCCTGCACACAAGCCCAGGTAGCAGCGTGTCTCAGCCACTTTAGGCTTTTCTCTGGCACTGAGCTGAGCTCCCGCCCACATCACTCGGCCGAGACAAACTTCCGGTTCACGCAAAACAAATAAAGGTAAATTAAAAAAAGAAACCACGCTTAGAGACAGTATTTCAGTGTTCGTTTTTTCGATTTTGAAACCAAATGGAAAAAACAAAAATCAACCCGTTTTACTGTAATTTGTTTTATGAATCAAAACAAAAAAAGGAAAAAAGGTCTAACTTTTCCTTTTTTTGTTTTTATTTTGAAATTGAAAATCAATTGAACGAATGATACACGGATTGATAAGCCCCAATCTGCTTTTTTGCATATCTACTTTGCAAGTCCTAATGCAAGTTTGTAAAATGTTCAAGTTTACAAAAAATAAAAATAAATAGTAAATGAAATACCGAACATTAAAATGCCAAAAAAATCATAAAAGTAAGGGACGTAAGGGATTGAGTAATGTTTTACTTTGAAATGGTACGGGTCACTCACTTCCTGTTGCCCAAAATGTGGCGGGTGGAGGCAGAACGAGGCAGAACTGTTTCCTTGCGCTTAGCTGGATGGGGGAAAAGGTATGTGTTTGTTTGTTGCTTGCTATGCTGGAATTGCTGTGGTATATATATGATGTTTATTGGTAATGTTAATTAGCCCATACGATGGTAATGTGCTAAAGGAAGATAGACTTGATGACATCGCTGGTTCATTACAAGAGGCTGCTGGGATGGTATGCATATAGCCTGATTTACTTTTTCACAAAGGCTCATATTACTTACTTACCTATAGAAATAAGTAGAAGTTAAAACCATTATTGTTTAAATGCAGTTGTTGTTTGTTGTAAGACAAAAAGTGAATGGGCTCTAGTCACTGATAAAAAATCTGTGATTAATTAATCTAATTAATCTATTTTTATTCCCACCTAAAAATTGCTGAGAAAAACACTCAACTTAAGTGATTTTGTTTTTATCCAATTTAATTAATGACATTATTGTTGCAGATGGGAAATATATAATATATTTAAAAAAATGAAGACTTTAGGAAGATTTTTGTTGCTAAGTTGTCAAGTTGAACAACCCTGTCCACTTTGCAGCTCACATATGGAAACAGTGAAGTTAAAGAGAACACCCTGGACGGTGGCCAACTCGTCGGAGGGTTAGACAGACAACCATTCGCTCTCTCATTCATTCACTAAGGGAAATTTGCAGTGATGCCCAATTAACCTAAACATGCATGTTTTTGGCGGTGGGAGGAAACCGGAGTACCCACGGTGACACGGGGAGAACATGCAAACTCCACCCAGAGAGATTGTGAGATGTTGATATGATCCAACCCGGGAGTCGAACCCACGACATCCTTGTTGGGAAGCCAGAGCTCTAACCACTTGGCTACCGTGCACCCCTCAAAAATACAATACAAAATAGATTAATGCGTTTTAAAAAAATATTCATTCATTCATTTTCTACTGCTTAAACTCGTTAGGGGTCACGGGTGACTGGAGCCTATCCCAGTGACTTTGGGCCTTAGGCGTCGGAACACCCTGGACAGTGGCCGACTCATCGCAGAGTTAGATAGACAACCATTCATTCTCTAAGGGAAATTTACAGTGATGCCCAGTTAACCTAAACATACATGCTTGGAGGTGGGAGGAAACCAGAGTACCCGGAGAAAATTAGATGTTGATATAGTCCGACCCGGGAGTCGAACCCACGACCTCCTTGTTGGAAAAGCCAGAGCTCTAACCACTTGGCTACCGTGCACCCCATTATTTATTTAAATCATTAACTCGATTAATTTGTCTGTAATTAATTGATCTCAATGAATGCACTAATTTGACACCCCTAAAAAAGTCTCTTACCCACCATCTGGCCTTATGATAATGCAAGGCTGTGCAATTAATTGAATTTCAATTTCAATTAAGATTATTGCTGTAATTGTTTACAAAAACTGCGTAATCGAGTAATCGTGATTATTGACTGATAATCAATTGTTTATTGAACTTGTAAGTCTATTCTTAAGCACTCATTTATTTCCTTCTTTTGGGAAATAGGTGGTTTCTTTACAATTGCAGAACACATTTACAACTGTTTGAGATCTGTCACATATTTAATTTTATCTCTTCATAATCTACATTTAAAGGGCAGTTTAATAATTGTTTGAATAATTGTGATCTCTATTAAATAATCGCGAAATGCGAAAGAAGAGCAATTGGTTGAGTGCAGTTGTCTTGTTTTGGTTTAAAATACTACATCCTGTACATACAACGACTTCCTGTTCAATTCTCTTCAATGAGGTTTTCACTTCATCAGTTTAAAACTAATAAATCCTCTTTAGATCAGACAGCTGTGGTGAATGTTACAGAAAACATGTTAAAGACTTTACATATTGGAGGAATATTTCATCAGAGAACACTTCTGTGTTTAAAAAGAGACATGATTGTGTCTAAATGCTAACGCTAAGAGGAAATGGTTGTATGTACAGAAGTTAGCATTTTTGAACAATCGCAAGCCAACTGAAATTCCGTGCACACAGCCCATAGAGGAGAGACAGAGAAATGAAGCGAGGGAGAGAGAGAATGGGGAGAGAGAAACAGAGGAGAGATAAATGGAAAGAGAAAGGAGAGAGAAAAGGCTGAGAGAGAGATGAATGGAGAGAGAGAATAGGGTTAGAGAGAGGAGAGAGAAAGAGGTGACAGAGCAAAAGAAGAGCAAGAGAGGGAGAGAGAAGCAGAGAGGAAAGAGAAAGGGGTAAGAGAGAGAGCGAAAGAAGAGCAAGAAAAGAGAGACTGAAATGAAGGGAGAAAAGAGAGAGTGAGAAAAAGAGAGAGTAACAGATAACTCACATACATGATTTTAATCAACATAAAACTTAATATTTTTAAGTTAAACTGCCTTATATTTTTTACAGTGTGCTTCACTCTTAAACAGGCGACGATGAGAGAAAGAACGACATGGACAGCAGCTGGTTTATATCTTTACTGAACACTGAAGGAGCAGAAAGGGTTTTTGTTCACACTGCTCCAGTCGGAGGCTCAGGACATCAACAATGAAGAGAGAAGGTTACACACAAAAACACAGAATGGACACAGAGGTGCATATTAAAATAGGCTTGTCTTTAGAGACTAAACTACCAACTCTTAAATAAGTTGTACAGCATGTTCTTACTCAGCTCTGGCACTGCAGTTGTTATGAAAAAAAGTTGGAATACAAGCTTCCACAAAATGCAATTAGTAACGCATTAAAACTACTGTAGCAAACTACCTACTGTAATTTTTCAGTTTCTTGAAACAGCCAAAATGTCATGAAGAGTTATTTCATCAAACGTCGGTTAATAATTAGACGATGTTAGCTTATCTATTATTGCCAAAGACAACTAAAGTGCATGCTGCATTCCCCAGATTCAATCATACTTTTATACAACTGGTGTCACATTAATGGGGACAAAGCAAAAACAACACCGGGACACACGCTAAAAAACAGTGTTGTGTGATCTTCCATGGTTGCTTTTGTGTTACCCTTTTCCCAGTTTTGTCTGCTGGTGCTCTCGTTCGGAAAATATGATCCGCAAAGACCACGGTTTAAAGGGACACTTGCTTGTTTTGATCTTTCAATTGTAATTCAAACAGAGCATGCGTTTGGATCGTAACATTAGACTACCTGTTTTATAAGTTTTATAGCCTGGCCCAGATTTTTTGAATAGGCTATTATTGTAGCTAGTTTTCATTAAAGTGCATATGACAGGTCGGGCTTCTCTTTTAACAAAAACAAGGTAAGATCCTCATATTTAGGGCTGAGCAGGTCACGTGATCAGCGTTTTGAACCAGATTTCGGAGCAGTGATCCGAAGCGCATGCGCTTTAGTGCTTCGAAGCAGTTCAGGAAGCGCATTTCAAACTGCCCATCTCTAGGAACTGCTTCAAAGTTTGACTTTTGCTCTAAACTACACACTTTGATTTGTGGATTGGTTTTCAATCTTTCTATTCCAAACCCACAAGTAAATCATTGACGTTGAGATTTGTCTCGATCTCTAGATTTTTCGATTATTTGGCCAGCCCTGATTATATTTAAGATTTATGTCAACATTTTGCACGAGGGCAAAGAGCGCTCCGGCCCAGACTTCCTCCACCTCAGGAGGAGAATCCGAGGCGTTCCCAGGCCAGTCAAGAGACAGAGTCCCTCCAACGTGTTTTGGGTTTTATTTGGGGCCTTCTCCCAGTGGGACATGACCAGAAAACCTCACCCAGGAGGCATCTGAACTCAGCTGGGTCCTCTCAATGTGGAAGAGCAGCGACTCTACTCTGAGTTCTGCTCATTTGACTGAGCTCCTCATTCCACAGGAAGCTCATTCTAAACACTTGTATTTGCGATCTTGTCCTTTGGGTCATTACTGAAAGCTCATGATTATATGTGAGGGTTGGAACGTCGTTTGATTAGTTTCATCAATAAATAGTTAAACACAGAATACATGAGTATACAGTTATTTTGCCAAATTTATGTTAAAAGCTTACATGAAAATGAATAGAAATTTTTGTCTTCCTTGTGACATAACATTAAAGGTGTAACTTTTTGGCAAAAAATAGCATTGAACAAGACCAAGGTTTTGTCTATTAAATTCCTTTGCTGCATTAAATAAATAATACAATTCTGCATCTTTACTTTGCACAGGCTTGTATGGCTACAAAATAAACCATTATTTGTCCTGGAGTAGTCTTGTTCATGTTCGTTTCTATAGAAAAGTGACTAGTGTAGCTGTATTTCTTCACTTTAGGGCATAAAACGTATTTAGATCCACTCAGTTTTTGTTTGACTTTTTACCTCCAGGAAGTTACACAGTGCACCTTTAATTTAGAACTCTGCTATAATGTTAATTTCACCTTTTCTTCACAGACTTTTTCTTGGTTCATGTAAAAGTATTAATTATATTCACAACAGGCTATAATATAAATACAATTATAATTAGAAGCTTCAAAAACCTGTCATAAGCACTTCAATCTTATAAAATGTACAATAAAACAGGATTTACAGACTTGGCCCCTGGTGTCTGGGTAGAAAATAACACAAGAGCATTCAAAACATTTGGCACTTTTTTGTTTTTCTCCTTTTGTTTTTTCAAAGCTGAGGTCCCACAAACCAAATTTGAAATGTTGTGCAATTAGTTTCATTCATGAGGTTTTCGATGTTCTTCAATATTCTGAGAAAGTTCACCCTGGGATTTAGAAAAAACGACGTGGAATGTGTGTTTAATGACGGCCACAAAAACTAGAAATACGTCCTCTGAATGGGCTCAGCTCCACCACCAACATGTGACATTAATACAAGATCAGTGGTTCGTTTTAGACAGTGGATCCCAAAATATGCAGAGGTGGGTAGACAGAGCAGACAGAAAACGGTCTAAAGGACACATATTATGCATTTTTAAATAGTTTTTATTTGTGTTCTAACATTGCTTCTTCATCAAAAACACAGCTGGACTTTTGTGTCAATGGTGCAATTCAAAATCAGAATTTTAAAAAGTTTTATTGTCTTTGTTGCTGAGCAAAAATCACAAATACTTTGTCTTTAAATATCTGCCAATACTCGATATCGGCCGATACTAGTGTAAAGACTGGAATAGCTTTTCTTTCTCATCGAAACATAAGACATTTTGTCATATAATGTTATGTAACTGTTATAGTTCAAGTCACAACTTAATCTGAATAAAATGTCCAATAATATGAGACGTTCTGGATCAACATCAGCCAATAAATTAGTCTTGGTCATATCGGCTGAACCGATATTATGGAGCCGATACTTGTAACTCGATTCAGCTAAAATTTCCTGGATATGCACCAATATTTGATCCCAGTATCGGATCGGTTCATCACTACAAACTGTTGCAAATTAGCTTTGGTGCTAATTTGCATCATAAAGCACCAAATAATAATTGAATGAAACTGATCGAACTGAGCCTTAGAAAACTGAATTTCTTACTTTTATGATGATCTATGAACTTTTCTGTTGTTTTTTTAAATCCATAAAAACCTGTTTTGAGCTTTTCTGCAGCATAAGCATATCAGGCAAGATCAATTTGATTATTTTCCTTTGTGTACTTTTCTTTGCAGCCAGTAGATGGACTGATTATTGTGTGTTTTATTTTAATTTTGTAAGTTCCAATACATAAAATACTAATTTTATATTTCTAGGCTTATTGTAGAACTATTTTCAGCGCTGGGCTGCAGTGTTTTCTGGGAAGCAAAAATCAAATAGTTGCGTGATTTTATCAGTAATAATCAGAAATCATTCCAGTCACCAGTTTGATCCCCTGGTTTAACAGGTTATAAAGCATTTGTTTTGGTCAAACTCATATTAAAGATGGGGTAACACACCTATGTTTTAAATCTAACAACTTCTTCTTCTAAATACTTTATACTTACATTCTGCTCCTGATAAGAACTAGAATACTTTATTATTCAGTTCAGACAGAACTTTGTGATCAGATTATTTCACAATGTGCTGCATTTATCAATTACTTGTTATTGAAAAACACAAAGTTTATTCATTTACAACTGAAAAAGTTAATTACCCAAACTATCAAACCACAAACCATTTCTAAAGCACCAGCAGATCTGAAGCAGTGGTGCAAGAAACAAGACCAACAATAATTTAATCGTATCAACCAGGGTTTGATAATGTAATGAACTACGCTGTATTGTGTGAAAATAAGAATATTCAGTAAGTCGCTTCTAAGTAAATTCAAGTAAATGTCTGCTCTGTCCACCTCTGCACACAAATAAAAAGCAGTTAGTGTAATATTTACTTGAGTTCAGCTGTCAGAGGATGTATTTGAGGTTGAGGCCTGTTTACAGTGTGCTGTAACGTGTAACTGCATGGGCACTTGACATTTTCATCAATAAAAGGCAATGATTTTAATTCTATTAGTTCTATACTCTAGCCCTATCTGATCTAATTGTGGCCACTGTCTTTTCAGTCGGTGTTACTCTAATTTTTGGCCATTTTGTTCTAAAGAATGCAAAAATAAACCCTTTCTTATTGACTAACCTAGACGCTCTCTTTGGTTAGAAACAAGGTCCTGCTCTACATTAGTTTCGTTTTGCATACAGGTCGTCACAGAGTTGACCAAGGCAAGAGGCCGTCTTCAGGTTACATCCACTGTATGAACACGTCAGTAATTCTGAGAAATGTGAAAAGCTCTTGTGCTTTGTGTAGACTCAACTATTCCTAACTCAATGTGTTTTAGGTTAAAGTATGAATGACTTTCCTCTTGAGGAGCGTCAGAAGCAGCTAGTTCTTCAAGCCTTGTTACTCACAAAAAAGATGAGTTTTAAATCTAATAATGATTGCATTACATTTTTTGTATTTACAATAGGTCAGCAGTCCTAATATTAAAAGCATAAGACGTTTGCCTTTGCGTGTGTCTACAAAATGTGTGCCTACGTCACACTTACATTAGTTTAAGTTAAAAGCATGGAAATGTAAAAATGTTAATTTATAACACATATTATGTACAAACAAAGAAAAAGGACTTAAGGGATAGACCAAGGATAGTCAGCCATGTGAGACAGTACGTCTGTCGTATGATTGGGTGTCGTTATGATGGTGACGTTAATCTTTTTAAGAATGTAATGTGTGACTGCGGACTATACTGTTGGCTTTCCTTGTTACATGAGGTTTTAATAAAGTGCCTTTACAGTTGTGCAGAATTTAAATCCCAACTCTGCTTGTTTACATATTTCACTTTCATATTTACAAAAATAATACATGCCCGATGTAGAATTAAATTCTCCAGGAGTTACACTTGAACCAAGGATTTATCGCTTTTGGATGGTGGACATTGCTTCTCTGAAGCCATCACTTAGGTCCATGTCATATAGGACAATCCAAAGACACACACAACCTCACATGGAAATGGTTAACAGGCCATTGCCTGAACAAGGGTTTCTTAACCTTCAAGTACAAATTAGACTGAACACTGGAAGCATCAGATAAACCAGTGGCAATGGAAAACCATAAGAATGTGTGTGTTAAATGTGTAAAAGACCCTTTAAAAGCTCCTCCATGGCCTCTTCTTCTCTCCTACCAGGACTCCAGAGTTAAATCTAAATGTAAATACAGTGTGTCTGTTAATAATGTGTCTGAGGTTTGTGAAGCCTTCTTGATCTGAACTGAACTTTTAAAATGCCAGGCTTAAAGAATAAACCGTGTAGTACAAAGCAGGAGGGAGCTTCCAAAGGGTCACTTACTGTATGTCTGCTGCTGCTGCTAAAATACTGAATATTGGTTCTGGATTCTTCAAGTGTTAGTTTCTAAGATGTGTGTGTAAATAGTATGTTTGTATGAGGCCTGTGTTTGTGCACTACTCATATTATTACTTGTACAACTAGACGATGTCGGCCTCCACCACACACTGCTCCCTGTACTCCTTCACCAGCTCCACGCCCAGAGTGTGCTGGCAGAAGTGAGCCATGCTCTCCCACAGCTGCGGCTCCAGGAACATCTGGCACATCACGTGACCCTTCAGAGACGCCGTGTGTCGCAGGAGGTGACCCACGAACTGCTGCCGCACCAGGCCCACGTCTTTGCCAAACATGTCGATGTTCAGGTAGTACCTACACAAGCACAACAGGACACTGAACAGGTATGTACTCTACAGGTTTGTTTAATATTGACAGACAAATGATGCATGTGCAAGTGGATTTGAAAGAAGAAAGACTGTAATGATACTCAGACTTGTGACCCTGAGAAAATGTATAATTTTAAATGTTCATTTTGCAACAACAGCTGAGCAGACAGATGGAGAGAAAGGCTTGAGCTGGCATCATGGCAGCGGCAGGTGCAACAGTGAATGTGTGGAGTTAATTAAAATGTACTTGCTTTGAGAAGTTTGCCAAGCTCGATACAGTTATAGTATCATATATTTTTATTATTCAAGCAGATAAAAAGACTTTCAATACGACTTTATACAAGAGTCTTACTCAGTGCCACTGAACACAAAACTGCTTTCATGGCCACAGATCTTTTCATTTCTATTGTTAAATGGTCAGCTTATCCCTGACAGTTTAAGTCAGTTGAATCTTCTTCTTTAGCCTATAGAAAGCTTCACATTTTTCTTCACTTTCACTTTAACTGCTTGTGAGATAGATATTTTTTCACTGAACGTAATTATTTTTGATATCAGAGGGCTCCACTGCTCTTTTAAAATGCAAATGGTAAAATAAAATCACTGAATGCAGAGGAAAAATACAACAGATATGGATTATAATATTTGCAAATAGTTTTCAAACATATCAATGTAGAAAACAGATTAATTATATGTATATTTTATGAGAAAATTAATCTCAAAGGTGAAGAAAAATAAAAGTAGTGGACTAAATAAGTTCCCATCAGCTAAGTTTGTATGTGGGGCCCAGAAGTTAGAGCCAGTGGTGATTGAAATAGCTGTTGTATGTTTTATTATTTGTCTTCATTTCCCACAGCGTGACATAAACATGTAGTTACCAGTCGTCTCCGATGGGCACGTTGAAGGGAAAAGTGCACAGGCTGGCTACGCTGGGGTTGGTCAGGTCATCCACCATCCAGTCGATGTCCTTCTTCAGCAGGATGGACATGTTCGCGGGGAGCAGCTTGAAGGGCTGCCAGTCCTGGATGATGGTGGCGTTGGGCAGGACCGTGTGCATCAGGTCTGTGCCCAGGAACAGGCGCTTGACCGTGGCGTGGTCCAGGCGCAGAGGGGCCGCCCGCTGAGACGAGCTGATCACCGGGTAATGGAAGTCTTCTCCAAAGCCCAGCTCCGACAGACGCTGCTTCAGCTCTTCTGCCCTGAAGCGGACCAGCAGAATCCCCTGGAGAGACGACAGACCGGCGTGACAGGTCAGCAGACATGTTTATCTGTGTGCCGTGTTACAGTTTTTATCCAAAATTACATTCTCAAAACAACATAGACAAGTCTCCAAACCAGAT
This sequence comes from Mugilogobius chulae, assembly GCA_038363315.1. NCBI lineage: Eukaryota > Metazoa > Chordata > Actinopteri > Gobiiformes > Gobiidae > Mugilogobius > Mugilogobius chulae. Next base: position 34,043,423 of record CM076404.1, read on the forward strand.
GTTCACAACAGAATGGCATTTCTCATTGCTTCCAACAAATTGCCAATGTGTTTTAAGGCTGTAGTTCTTTAGTCGTTTAGTCGATTAATCGGTCGCTGGAGTCTTGGTCGATCAACATTTTATTAGTCGACTCATTCTTTTATTTAGATTATAAGGAATTTGTATTCAACGGTAACAGAATCATTGGTCTGAACTGGGCATGGGACGATATTAAAATTTGCACTCACGATTATTGTGACCAAAATAATTGCGATTAACGATATTATCACGATAATTTAATACACGTAAAAGTGCACAGATTCAAACTGTATTAGCGCATAATATGTATGTGTTTGAACAACTACTTATTGTATTTTGGTTTAAGTACAAACAATATTTGATTCAAAGTGAACAAATGTTTACAATGTTGAGCAAAAATCTACTAACTTGAGTCATTAGTTAACTTAAACACATGAACCTTTTCTTTGTTTAACCATAATACAGGTTCTAACTAGGTTCACAGCGTCAGATGCTCTTATGAAGCCACCTGCTGTCACGTACGATTATCACAATTATGAAAAAATGCCACGATTATTTAATTGCGGCCCTTAATTATCGCGATTAACAATAATATCGTATATCCTCCCATTCCTAGTCTAAACACACTCTTTCCTCTTCATTTTCTGTTTAAACTATACTTTTTGCATGAACTACATAATATTATGAGTCTTTATGAGAAGGTTTCTTGCAGAGTTGTCACAATACAAACATTTCCAACTCAATTTTGATACAAAGGAATAAACTTGATTCTCGATGCCACAATAAGAATTCAAATTATCTTTCAAGAAAGTCAGATTTTTATACAATGGACTGACATTTTCAACTCAAAATCCAAGTTTATGATCAAACATTTTAGAGCCTTTGCCACGCCCCCTTTTCAGTCGATTAATCGGCCGACAGGACATGTTTGGTCGATTAATCGGTCGATGGGACATGTTTTTAGTCGACCAAGAGTTTCTTTGGTCGACTGCAGCTCTACAATGTTTTAGTCTAAATCTCCAGTGTCTATTTGCAAATGTGTTTACATTTAGCACATTTTAGAAATAAAAATATCTTTTTGGCCCAAACTGATGAGCTGATTCTCAGTTTAATGATTTTTCTCTCCAGAACCAGTCAGTATGATTTCACTGTGAAAGTCCTCATGTGCACAATATTCTTACGGCAAAAAAAGGAAAATCTAACTTAGATAAAATGACTTGAATTAAACATATCAATTTTAAAGATTAATTTTAAGATTTTTTCACTTCAATAGGAACAAGTCTTACTATGATTTTTTTTTCCTCTTTATTCATCATCAGTGTAGTCATAGTCTTGTTTTTTTTTTTTAGACAAGACAATACAATAACGCACAAAAAACACACAATTTAACAAAGATTATTAAAATAGTACTGTATTAAAAAGGAAAATAAAAAAAAACTGCAAAGCAAAGAATACAAAACTAAAACAAGAACATGCAGTCATCAAATATAACAGAAAAAAAAAACAAGAAGAAGATTTTTTTACTTGTTTTAAGAAATTCTATCCTGTTTTATCTCATCTAGATATAAAAACTTTTTTAAAGCAAATTTGAATCTGTTTTAGGCCATAATTGCTTAAATGAAGAATAGATTTGCTTTTCAAGAGAACTTGAAACCAGCATTTTCTGCTCAAAACAACAAGGTTTGTCACATTTTCTTTCTGCACTGGCAGATTATTTCACTTGAAATAAGACTTTTTTTTACCTCAAAATGATCAAAATGTTTTGAGCCTTTTTTGCATTGCTGTTCTTTTGTTATAATCAGAGCCGGACCTTCCTATACGCAGACTTATTTTGCACCAATAGGACGAGTATTGGCTGAACTACGAACACATAAAGCTAATGTACTTAAACGCCTGCAGATCGCAAAATTTACCGCGGCGAAAATGACCGCGGCAAAATACGTTGAATTTCTGCTGATTTGTGTTGAATTATTTCAAAAGCCACTTAAAACATGAGGCTGTTTGCCCCGAAAAAGTTCCAGATGTTAGTATTTCTGTCCAAAAAGTCCAGCGCGACGATGCAGCTGTCAGCTGTTAAAGCGTCAGCACATGAAGAGAGAACAGAGGCGGAGCTCACAGGGGGAGGGACAGGGCTGGGGCCCCATTTGGAAACACTGACACCAAGTAAAACTTTGAAGAGGTGCAATAATATAATAATTATAAAAATGTGCATAAAATTTAAGAATGGTTGGTCTAAAATAGCTCACTCCAAATTTAGGGAAAATGCATCTAATTTATTCAAAGGTTATTTTTGTCTGTCGCTCTGTGTATAGTTATAAATTATCATGAAAAAAGTCCATTTAAACGCTGCTTTGGATTGACTGATTAAGATTCGTAGAAAAGACTGGAGGGCCCCGAAGCTGATTTTTGCCTATGGCCCCCAAAAGGTTAGATCCGGCTCTGTGTATAATAAGTCAAAATACAAAATACCACAAACACTGTGGTGTAGCTTGTCAAGATGTTACTTCTTCTCCACCTCCGTGTGATTGAGTGCTTTTGCTCAAACAATCCGGTTATGAGCAGCATTCTGACCTGGATCTGGTGTTTACATGAGCTCAGACAAACCAGGATGTTCACGTCTCTGTTTACATGTGACTGAGAGGATCCTGGATATTTAGACTGGTAACTATGGAAACAATGACACAGATACAGCGAGGAACTAAGCACGTCTGCAACTTTGTTTTAACACGTTTCCAACAACAAACTGATAAAATACAATTAAATAAGAACATAAGACTGTAGAACACAGTCAGAGCTTTGGTAAAAGTGATTTTTAACATTAGAAATATAAGTATTTAGTGCTGTCAAGTGATTAAAAACATTGGGGGATTAATTAATTATGATCTGTAATTAATTAATCTATTTTTAATCTCACCTAAAAATGGCTGAGAAAAACACTCAACTTAAGTGTTTTTGTTTAGTTTTCATCCATTTTATTTAATTACATTAAATAAAATAGGGATTATTAATATATTGCAAAAAATGAAGACTTTAGGAAGTCTTTTGTTGCTAAGTTATTAAGTTTAACAACCCTTATGTCCGCTTTGTAACTCACATATGGAAACAATGAGGTTAAAAGATTTCAAAGTAGATCAATGCGATTAAAAATAATTAACTCGATTAATATGTCTGTAATTAATTAATCTCAATTAATGCACTAATTTGACACCCCTAAATACATTACATATAAATAAATAACCAGATTATTGAAATCAGAACATGATGTTTACATGGACACGCACAAAACCAAGTTATTTAAAAATCCTGACCGGGATATTTGTGCCATGTAAACGCCTCAACGTCTGATGTAGATAGATAGATGGATGGAAGACTAACCTGTTTGGTGATGATGCGATACTTCTGGTAGTCTTTGGGGCCCAGCTGGTCGTCCCGGGTCAGACGGGTCACTTTCACTTCAGGAAACCTGGACTTGACCAGCTCAGAGCAGAATCGCAGCAGGACTCCAGCCACACCTTTGCCTCGCTCCTGTGGGGCCACGCGCAGACCCTCCACCAGCACCGTCTCCCCTCCATCGATCACACACACCGACTCCAGAGCGATCTGACACACGGACAGGACAACGAGAGCATGTCAGGCTGAGCGGTGACAACTAAACCACATCAAAGTACCAAGAACTAGTCCCAACATTTCTCTAGTCCCTGTTTAGTCAGAGGAACCACCCAGTCCCCGTGTTTGTGTTCACACTGCTACAGTTCCTGAAAGTGGGTCTAACTGGCTTTAACATTAGCGTCTATAAGCGCTGTGAGAGCAAGTTTTTATCAATTGCGTCTTTTATCTAAGTAAAGCCTTTTTTAAATCGTGCCGACTTGGAAAAAACTATTCATGCTTTTATTAGCTCTAGAATAGACTATAGACCTTTTCCCACCGTTGGAACTTTTTTCAGTTTGTAGTACATTTTTAAGTTCCAGTTCCTATTTTGACAAACAGAGCAGGAACTATTGACTGGGGCCACACTTTAGGAGCTTTTTTAGCTCCTGCTCTGGGACAGGTACTTTCCTGTCAGACCAGGAACCTTTTGGTGACACGAGAACATTTACTTTATTTACTTTGTTTGTAAACACGTTTTGCACATTCTCAGGGTGTGTTTTGAAACCTAAAAAAAAATGGCAACGATTATTCAATTATTAAATTAGTTGACGATTATTTAAGTAATCGATTAGTTGCGATTGATCGATTAACTTGTTGCAGTTCTAAAAAGTAGTCTAGTAGGAATTACAGTGAATAATTTAGTTTTAATTATTATTTCGGTGATGTTTTTAAGTTTTGTAGATCATAGTTTTATGGGGAATCGAAAAAGACAACTTTTGTTTTCCCAGCACTACTTAATGACTTATTTAAATGTTATAAATTTTACAGACGCTAATGTTAAAGCCAGTTAGACCCACTTTCAGAAACTGTTGCTGTGTGAACACAAACATGGGGACAAGGTAGTTCCTCTGACTGAACATTGACTGGATGAATGCTGTTCTTGGTATTGTCATGTGGGAAAACGCTTCATGTGAACAACAGTGGCATCTGGTGGTCATATGTGTGCACTACATTTAAGGTGCACTGATGAGATCTAATGTTCACAAAGGCCTCTGCTCTGACTGTCCCTGTTTACCTGGGACAGTCACTATTTTGAGCTCTGTGTCCCGTATCCCAGCAAATGTACCCAAAACCTTTGATTTGTCCCAGTTTTACACAAGACATGTCCCATTTTCAGACCCAGCAGAAGTAAATATGGAAATATATTGTTTCTTTGGTCAAAATTAAGAAAAACACAGTCAGAATTCTCTTAGATTTCATTCTGATTCATGAGTTAGTCATGAGTTAATCATGAACAAAGAGATGTACAATAAATGATCCTGAATTGACCAAGTTCATACTAATATACAGCCTTTTAACTAGGCTTATTCTTTATTATATCCAATCCAGATGTGTCCCAGTTTTTACCCCTATGCATGCGCTATTGATTGTGTATTTTTATTTGGGATGTCAAATTAGTGCATTAATTGAGATTAATTAATTACAGACATATTAATCGAGTTAACTTTTTTAATCGCATTAATCTATTTGAAATCTTCCTTAAGTTTTCATTTTTTGCAATATATTATTTCCATCTGCAACACTAATGTAATTAAATCAGTTGGATAAAAACAAAACAAAAACACTTCAGTTGAGTGTTTTTCTCAGCAATTTTTAGGTGAGATTAAAAATAGATTAATTAGATTAATTAACTACAGATTCAAATTAATTAATCTCTCTATTTTTTTATCGCTTGACAGCACTTATTTATTTTTTTACCAGTGCATAATTGTCAGAGTGGCTGGTTCATGTAGAAGCTACAACGAGTCTGAGTTTGAGAGGATTGAATATCCTCGCTGGCCTTGTTTGCCCTTCTCAGGTACTTTGCCTTTGACATAGTTGTTCCTGAAGGTGATCGGCTGTAATGATATCGGTCTGGTGAGGGTGACTCACCACTTTTCCGTGCTTGCGGGCCAAGATGACGATGCGGTTGGTCTCCTGCAGCCAGCTGGAGTATCGAGTGGGCAGGTAGTCCAGGCCTCCATAGATGTCCTGGCTCATGGCCATGATGTCGTCAAAGTCCTCTTCAGTGGCTACAGTGAAGTGCAGCCCCGCGTGAGACAGAGCCTCGGGCTGCAGCGGCATGCTCAGGCTGGTGTCAATCTTCATCTTTATCCAACTGATGGGATATAAAGCACAGTGTGGTTATTATACAAGCTCCTGCTGCGGCGATGAGCAGGTGCAGGACCCGCTCCACAGCTCCAAAAACCCCTGTCCTCTCAGAGTTTACACGTTTGTCAATGGTTTGGCTCATGATTCAGCAAAGTCTATCCACATGGAAAACATGAATCATTTTCTTACATCAAGTGAACAAATTTAATATTTCATGTGACAAATAGATCCAGAAACAAAAACACCAGTGTCAGTTGTACATGTGCGGTCACAATGGTCACAGTCAGATCTGCTCTCAGTACAAGTCTCTTTGGGCCTGGACAATCAAACACATTTTACTTAAATGTTTTGATAATGAATACACAATTCTTGTCAGATTGCTAATACATTGCTGAGTTTTGTGTGTAAATGACAAACAAATGTAGTGTCTATGATACAAAATACACATCTCTTCAAACAGGCCGGTTTTGGCCACAACCACTAGACACTTAGACCCTCTTGAGTTTGGGCTCATTGGAGCTTCGATTCTGAGTAAAGTCTAAACAAATAAAATCTCCCTGCCATTGTATTTTATGCATATGCTGCAGACCATTGCAATCAATTGCACAATAATACAAAAAGAAATACAAGATTGGATCCCCTTCTAAATAAATCATAAATGACAATTTTGTGGAATAAAGTGTATGTGACAACAGAAAAGGGAACATAAATGAAACCAAAAACAGGCCCATCTCAGCCTCATTGTGAGGTGATACACAGTTTGTATTGAACATGCCACTGTGTTACAGCTTCTCGTTTCTTTGAGTCAGACAAAGTACCTGCTTAAAACAGCAAAATGACTCATCTCATGTCATCATGTCTGACCAGAAGAAACCCTGAGAAAACCCTCTGCAGTCTTGGACTGGTTTAGTGCTGCATGAGACAAGTCTACCAGACACACAGCAATGTCAGAAAGAAACAAAAACATGCAGGAAACAACGGATGAGATGATAAATATAAAGAAACAAATGCATGAATAAAGGAGAGGAACTGTAACAGAACATAAAATATGTCGCCTGGACTAAAGGCAGAAACTCTCTTAAGTTAAAGCTGCAGTACCAAACTATTTCACTTTTCATTAGTACATTATCCTCAAGAAAACCACAAGCATTTGATCTTTTAATACTTGTTTAAAATAATCATGATTGATTGTGCACAAAGTGGTAAATCTGCTTCACTTTTGTGTCTAAAAATAGTTTTAATGCTGTGCTGCTGGACAAGAACAAGTGATGGGTTTATGAGAGTGAAGGATGAAAAAGAAAGGGTTGATAACACATTGTTTTTCACTGAGGTTCAGCAGCTTTAACGCTGTAATGACAGGCCTCCACAAGATTTATAAGAACCAACAAGCATCACACATTAGCTTTACTCTACTGCATTGTATAAAACTATTATTCTTTATGAGTTTGACAGAATGAGCTTATATGAGTTTATGGTCCTTTTTGAGAACAAATGTAGAAACTGAAAACAGATGTAAACAGAGGATAGTTAATGGAAGTCACGATGATGTGAAGAACTAAAGCACAAGTGTATAATAATAATAATAATAATAATAATAATAATAATAATAATAATAATAATAATAATAATAATAATAATAATAATAATAATAATAATATGTGATGCAGAGGAGAGCTCAAAACCCTTCATGAAACAAAAAAGAGTACAAAAAGACCTTTTTGGTACAGATTCTCTGTGACACAAATATACACTTGTTGACACTGGCATGGGGACAGTAGCATGGCGGCTAAAACAGACTAACATATGCTTTAATCCTGACTTTAGGACACATTTGGTGAACTCATGTACCACAATCAAACCAACCTGCTGTGCCATGCATATCAAGTGTCCTTTTGATTATGGGCGCACGTTTAATGGAATTAGCCGGGGGGCACACAGAAATGCTCCACATGTCCCAATAATCTATGAGCGAGCCATGTGAGCGCGAGGCCTTTGCAGTGAAAACACTGTCTGGTCGGCCGGACCTCACAGGGACACTGGTACTTTTCCACTGGGCTTTGGGGCTGGTGCGGGCCTGCCAGCCCACTCAGCTGCTGCCAATGAGAGCTATGCTAGTTTGTTTTCGACTCGTCCTCTCTCACACATCCATCCATTCATTCATTCTTCTTCCTTCCTCTCTTCAGCTGGCAGCGCACTCCAAACACGCTGGAATCTGGCACCTTTGTAAAGACGGTTCAGATGCCATCAGACACAGCAGCAGCCAACGGCTTTGGGGATTTCCACAGGTTGGTTCTGTTCACAGCAACACAGAGGGTTTGCTCAGGACAACACTTTACCATCAGCCCTGCTCAGGACTGCATAAAGCACATCATGAACATGAGCTGTGCAACTCTGTGAAGTCTTTTGTTCCAGTTTGTCCCAGTTACAGGCTGCCCTGCATCTCTTAGTGCGAGTGACTGAGAAAGACTTGAGTTTAGCGTAATAAGCCGAAGCTGTGAGTGTTGAAGTGTGCTGCCAGCTCTGCCCTGTCTGCCACAGACACTCATCATAGTGTAAAGAAGAGATGTGGAGCAGCAGGAAAAAGGAACACACCATGTCCTCAGCAGCGCCTCCCACTGGTCATGTGACGTCCACACCAAATTCAATCATGTCTCTGGGGCGGATGGTCAGGTCCATGGCTTCGTGCCTGTGGGCTCCAGGCTGATGCAAACACATTAGCATTCAACTGGTCCAGCCTATACATGAGACAAACCATTGACACAGAGGCACCAGAAAATGATTAGTTGGTAAATATCCAAAAATCATTCTGTGCTTGTTGTCACATTATCACATGAAAGCTGATCAATCTACAGTTGTTTTTGGTCTTTCTTTATGAACATACTCACATGGGCACCGCTGAGACCTTGTAACATGGTTTACAGTCATTACAGACACCTTAGGCATACATGAGGCTGGTATCCACCACAGTCTCTGCTGGAGCACTGACATCCAAGGCAAGATAGGGAAAAGTCATTTGGATTTTAGCAGAACATTGGTCAGAAAAACCCATTTACAGTCTTTATGTAGTTGGTTGACATTTCAATGGATGAAGTGACTTTATACCATGTATTTTAATGAACATAAATCACACAAAATAAAACATTTTGATTGGATTGGAACATAACAATTCTGTAAATTTTCACACTTGTTTCAATAGATTTGTACCAACAACGGTTTATTGTTTATTTTAGCAGAAGAAAAAAATATATCTTTATAACACCCTCTGTTTTCTAATAGTTTCAGCAGCTTTGTATCTTTACAAGAACAAGACATAGACAGATCAAACTAGTTTTAAACTACAGAGCAAAACTCCCCAATGACACTCATTGTTAGATACAATCAGATTTCGATAAAAGAACAAACAAAAACACACACATTTGTTCTATTAATTGAATTTACTGTGTTAAATAATTAAATCAAATTTCTTTGATCGGTTTTGTTGTGAAATTTGTGAAACATTTTGTCAAGGTAAATTTCTTTTCCAAGCAGAGCTTAATGTGCACTGAAAAACCTGTGTTTGACTAAAATAACACAGTTATTGTGAATAGTAAATCTAAAGAGTGAGAGGTAAACTCAGGCTTTAGGAGGCTGTCCTGGGCGGTTTTATAAGTGGAGCTGTTTGTGGGGGTGGGGCATGTGGAGGAGGGGAGGATTTATGTTCTATACATACGACGAGGAGGAGGATGGAGCAAAGGTAAGTCTGAGACGTAGACACAGCACAATCTTTGTGAGTCTGCAGCCGTAATAAATAAGAAAAAAGTCAAAACACGGCTACGAATGAGGCTAGTCCTCTTTAACATGAGTTAAAACATTTCTAAATACTTAATTATGTAAGAAGCTGCAAAAGGACATCACATATTCTGAGAGTCACGTGACTGTCCTGGTTTGAGTGGGACATATGTTTAAATAAATGTCATTTTCATTGATATTAGCTGTAGGTCATTTCTACATTGTGCTGCCCTTTGCCTCAGTTCCGATCCTGTGTCCATCTGTCCGTTCTTTTTATCCGGACATCCCGTCCCCCATGCAGCCCCCCCCCCCTTTCTCTTTGGGTCTGTGGTCCTGTGCTGGACCCTCTGCACTGCAGCAGCCCTGCACCTCCAGGATCCCCTCACAGCACAAATGAAACAGTGCATATGTGGATTCACGGTGCGCTGGGCACATAGAGGAAATCTGCTTCTTCAATCAATTGTGGTGGATAACCCTGCAAACTCTTATGTAAGAATGTCACAATGCTCACAGCCTTATCCACACTAATGTCATTCAACTGGAGCCGTGCCATCTCTGGCTCTTCACTGGATGTGTTTTAATCACTTACATACAGTTATTATTACACCACTGTGACTTTTTAAAATAGTCTTTGCAAGACAATTCTCAGCAAACCTCACAACAAACCCTTTTTGAAGCACAGAAATGATCATTTTAGACACTGATGTTTAACTGTATTTGTGGTAAATGCTTCTTTATTCATAGGAAACCTTCAGTGCATTAAATTCTATTCTCTAACGGCTAATACCCTGGTTTCTCTTCTTCACAGTTAGACTCCTGATCCAGGGGTGATACTCTGAAAACATTGAGGACGCTCGGCCCCAGGAGCCTCTGAGCAGGTCATATCTGAAAATACACAACAGCTGCTGCACGCCTCACCTGCACAAAACTACAGACTCTCTCCTCACAGACCTGCTCCAGCATCATATGGTCAAAGTACACTGAGCTACATGAAGATATTTAAAGACTTTAAACACAAGCTGGGTTTATGTCGCCTGTTTGGCACATAATAAACTAGATTATCACTTTATCTTAGGTGTCGATTTCCAATAGGCTGCAACCAAATCTATCTTATGCCCTTCATTCGTTTCTTTATCAATAAAATCCTAAATAGATTGAGTCTATCCAGCCATTGTTTTCCACAAATAGATTTTATTAGCATCCGAGTGTGCTTAATCTACACTATTTCTACATTTTTCTTTCTTTCTTTTTACAAGAAGCAGACCGAGCGTGCGTCAGTATTTATACCGTTTGTAAGAATAGAAAAAAAGAATCGCACATGGCAAGGTTAAACACGCAGCTTCCCTTTTCGATTCGCGACCAAGACGCGGGGCAGTAGTGAAATGAATTATAGATCTGCAGCCAATTCACCATCACGACCCAAATTTTCTCACGTCTGCGCCAGATTCGCGGTGCGTTTTTTGACATCTACCGCAATTAAAACCACGCTCTGTGCGCAATGGGGGCTGTCAGTGAGGCTTTTGGGGGGTTATCCAGCTGGGCTATTCATCACCATCGTCACAAATCAGCATCTATCCATCCGCCGGACACAAGCGGGCCTATATAATCCGACTACTACACCAATTTGGCACGCTTCGGAGCCAGCACAACGGCGAATTGTAGCGGTAATGCGACGGTAAAAGCGCCGGTGCGTCACGAGATCTGATGGTCACGCCACGCAAAACATACGGCTGGTAATTTTCCTCCGCGTTATTATCTAACCGCAGCGGCGCACCGGGACCGGCTGTGCCCCGCTTTGCCGCAACCCTTACCGCAGGAGAGCGAGGGCGGTGGAAGGGAGGGGGTCGTGTCCTTGCGCTGCCCGGAGAAGATGGAGCGGATGGAGGTGCCTTTTTTTCCCCGGATGGATGCTGCTTCTGTCGCGGTTGCTGCTGCTGTTGCTGCTGGTGCTGGTGGTGGTGGAGGCAGTGGTGGAGGTGGTGGTGGTGCTGTTGTTGCAGGAGGATGAATGGAGAAAGACAGAAAGAGAGAGAGAGAGGGGGAATTGGAGACCCGGTTTGGAACGTGAGAGAAGCAGGATAATTTACAGGCGGAGTGGAGGCTGCAGACCCGGAGGCTGCAGTGTTCAGGGCCGCGCTCAGGTGTCTGCTGTGGAGCATTTACTAATTGAACAATAAATAATTAAACGTGCGCAGTGAAGGTGAAAAGGCAGTTACACAGTTTAATAGATAGAAAGTAAAAGCATAGTTTGGAGCATTCTGGATTGGGTTTAAGCCTGGATGAATAAAATACAGAAAGTAGCAGCTTTTCCATGGAAACAAACAAGATTGCAATTGTACATTGTCCTTAATAAATGTAACCTAAACATTGTCTTGGACTCGGGGTCTTACATCGAGAGACCACATTTCATTATCATCACACTAAAAGAAGCTAAACTTGCATCAGGAGTAATGTTCCCATTGCAGTGACCTGTCTGTTTGCAGTTAGGCTGGTATCATACCAGCTTATAAAAGCCTGATCCTGCAGATCTCAGAGGCTAAGCAAGTTAGGTCCTGGTTAGTTCCTGGATGGGATTGTGTCCTTGGGCAAGACACTTAAACTACATAGCCTCAGTGTCAGCGTACACTGGGTGAATGGAAAGCGCTTTGAGTGCTGATGATGATTTGAATTATAGTTTCAGATCAATAAAGCTTTTCGGTTGCTCACACACATTTTCATATAAACAAAGAAGGTTTACAATTGTGATATTATTTGATTACATAATCACTGAAGTCATTGGTTTGTTAATTGTAAATACTTTTTTGTATTCTTTAACTAAACTTAATTTGACCTGGAAAGTCTCACATAGGTTCAGAATTAGTTTGACATAATAATTAACTGTTATAGCTGCAGCTATATTAGGGAGAAGCGCAGGATATCTGTTTTGTCTACAGGTTAACCTTTCTGACCTCTGGAGAGGACCCGAGACATCTCTGAGGAAGAGGGAGTCATGGCTGGCTCCACAGCTGCAGGATGAAATATGAGAAACTGGGGAGAACCCTCCCAAACTTGATCATTTGAATATTCATTTTAAATCTGTATTGGGCCGAGGGACAGGCAAGCGGTCAGATTTTCTCACACTACGCCTGGCATAAGTCTTACATAATGAAAGCTACCAGGGAAAGGTTTGTCTGACCTTTGTTTAGAAATATTGTTAGGTGGAAAAAACTTATTAAGTTAAACCTTTTGAATCTTGGTCATCTTTAGGACAAGAACATGCATCACGTTCAACAGTTCCTGGAAAGGTAGAAAAGCACTATTTAAATAGAGTTACCAATTTATAATAAGATCCTATGGACACTGATAATACAAAGATGATCTTAATTTGATCTTGATTGACTTTTGAACTCTTAGTCTAGTCTTTGTCTTGACCCTCAGTGGTCTTGGTCTTGTCTCGGTCTCACTGTGGCCTCGGAAATGTCTTGGTCTCACCTAGTGTGTTTTTGACTATTACTATTTGAAATCTCCTAAATTGTCAAAATTTTCTTCAGTCACTGCTTTTAGGATACTTGTAAAGACAAAAAAAATCCATCCATGTAAAAACACATCTGTGAAAAATAGGCCTGCCTACCTTTCACTGATAAGCATATCTTTAATGGGACACTTTGAGATTTGATTCTTGCTTTAACATTGCCCGCTCTTCAAAAACACTAATGAAGTTCTGTCTGTGACATACTGTTCTTTCATCTCTGAGCCTCAGAAAACATATTACATAAGAGGTCAAAGTAAAGGTTCTCAAGAGGGTGTTTAAAAGAAATGAACAATAGACACATGTTTGTCTTTTAAAAACCTATTAACCTTTTCATTGATAGGTTTTTCTATTTCTGTTAAACTACAGCACTGACAAGAGCTTTTACAAAAACATCTATCCACTCGACCTTGTGGAAGTAAAACCACCAAACCCCAGAGGCAGTATCCAGGACATGTGAGTGCGGGTCCTTGTCCGCGCTGCCTCCGGGTCTGCAGACGACGCACCTCGATGTCCTCGCGCCCCCCGAAGCCCCGCCCCTTCCATCGTCCCAGTGCAACAACGTCAAGTGTCCGCGTACTGGATTGACTGGAGCGGATGACGAGCAGAGTGGGCCCCCTCCCCCCGCGCGCGTCTATAGGCCCCGGTCCGCTCGCGCATCCCTCCCGGTGGCTCGCGCGCTTTGTACCCGGGACACATGGATGCACATGTGTTTGATATGCGCGAGGGGAGGGGCGGCATGACGGGCTCTTTGGTGCATGGATAAATTACATTGACTCTTAAATCTTGTTTCTTTTCAGGCCTGCGCTGGCATTCGGACCAAAGTTACCCGAGTCTTTTCTAAACGAGGCACATTCTTTCATTTGGGCTATTTAAGGGGAAATAGCTTTTACTGGTGAATAGAGGCTACGCAGTCTGTAAATGTCAGCAGTGAGTGGCAAAAATACATGGGAGTTAATGGTACACAGGCATTTCAGGGTTTTTTCTGCATGAGGTGGCTCACAACAGATTAAACAGCTACGTCGACTAAATAAACTACAATTCTGCTGAATACATATGACGTGTAGCAATAGGGTTTTTTATATAGATAGAGCTAGGTTTTAAAGTCTGCTGTGTATTCCAGTCACTTGCAGCGTAGAACTGAAATGAGGTTTGTCCAAACGTGTTACGAGCTTTAGGAACTGACAGATTTATGTAACTATTAGACCGAAGTGTGCGACTGGGGCTGTGGATGTTTAATAGTGAACTGAGGTATGAAGGGATTTTACCAACTAAAGCTTTGTAAATGAAAATAAACAGATGAGTTTGTCTGCGAGTGTGAAGAGAGTAGAGGCTGCAGTGGTGAGTAGTTAAAGGGGCACCAGTAACAAAACGGATGGCTGAGTGATAAATAACATCAAGCTTGTGCAGCAATGTTTTTGATGCTGATCTGTAAACTAAAATCAGGAAAGTCCAACTGAGATTCAGAATCTCTTTTGCAGAGGAAATCTGGGGGAGGGGAGAGGGGACGCATTAATGAACAAGTTTTTAGTGGTAGGGGAAACCGAAATGCCTACACAGACACGGGGAAAACATGCAAACTCCACATAGAAAGGCCCCAGGTCGACTGAGAATTGAACCCAGGACCTTCTTGCTATGAAGCAGAGCGCTAAGCGCTGTGCCACCGTGTCGCCCAATGGATCTGTTTTGGCTTTGTCATGTTTTTTTTTTGTTTTTTTTCCAGTGAAAATAGTTGTTTTTTACTAAGTGCGAGTTGTTTGTGGATAATTGCCTCTGTGCACAGAACTTCTGTTGGCTTGTGTATGTTCAAAATAGCTAACTTCTGTAGATACGACCTGTTAGCGTTAGCATTTGGACACACAAACATCTCTTTTTAAACACTCAAGTGTCCTCTGGTGAATTTTTCCTCTGATATGTAAAGTCTTTAACATGTGATCTGAGTATTTATTTGTTTTAAACTGATGAGAGTGAAAACCTCATAGAAAACAATTGAACAGGAAATGGTTGTATGTACAGGATGTACTATTTTGAACGAAAACAAGTTAACTACACAGAGCCAATTGATGTAAAATACATTTGTAGTCCGGTCCTTAAACCGCAAGCAAACAAGTATGGCCCCGCAGTAAAAATAATTGAATAGCCCTGTTCTATAGAAATGGTGCCTTTTGAACATTTTCAAACATTTTAATCAAAAGTAATCCTAGGTTTTACATTCATACAACCAAAAACATTTGTCCACCTAAGGCACATGTGTCAAACTAAAGGCCCGGGGCCAGATGTGGCCCTCCACCTCATTTCATGCGGCCCTCAAGGTTTTAAGGTTTACTTTAATTTTTATTGTCATTAAAAGTCATTTTTCAGACTAATGCAGAGGTATATTTAGCAATTGTCACTTTAATAAATATACAATAATCAAATACAACTATTTATTTATAGTATGTCAAAGAATAATAAGGTTAATTTTAGTTACAACAGGCTCTTTGAGGACAACCCCAATGCCAATGTGGCTCTTTGTCAAAATGAGTTTTACACCCCTGACCTAAGGCATTTTAAAAGTTTAAGCTTTTAAAGTTATGTCAGAAACAACAATAAAAGATTTCCTGCTGTTTTTTGTGTGACGGTTTGGTGTGGTTATGCTTTACAGACCCATTAGAAAATATAAAATTTGAAGAAGAAATGTGAGTGGGATTTGTCTCCTTTTAAACTTGGTGCCTTTAGTGGCTCTAATGACGTCACTTTAATCTTTGTCTTGCCCTTTGAGGAAACAACACACGTTCTGTAAAGACAAGGTTAATGTGACACAAATCTTAAGTGTTTTTGTTTTGTTTTTATCCAGTTTAATTAATGACATTATTGTTGCAGATGGGAATATAATGAAGACTTTAGGAAGTGTTTTATTGCTCTCTTCTTAGCATTAGCTGTGGCTCATGACTCTGGGCTTTGCTTTGCTGTGGTAGACGAAGCTCGAGCTGCAAATTCCCTTTTACAAAAACGGCACATCACTCTACTTTTATCGATGGTGTGGTCATGGAGTTTTTGAACTCTGCCCCTGCGCCTTTATTTTTGTCTCGTTGCTACTCGTGACCTTTGCCCCCCCGGTCCCTCAGGTCGACTGGCAGGTGCAGACTTTCATCAAGTCAAGTCGAACAACCCTTATGTCCGCTTTGCAACTCACAGATGGAAACAGTGAAGTTAAAGATTAATGCGGTTATAAAATTTAACTCGATTAATATGTCTGTAATTAAAGTGCCTATGACAAGTGACTACACATTTCACTAAAATTAAGTTAAGATGATTATATTTAAGATATCACTAAACATTTTGCCAATTTCGTCCCAGTTTGGCTGTTTTGGCGGATTAAAAATGTACTTCCTGTTCATAAATGATTACATCACACTATAGTTACCTAGCAACATGTAATAAAATAGACCAAAACTGTTCTAATATAACAGGCTGTTTTACTTAAGTGATTAAAAATACATTAGAGCACATTCGTTTAGTTAAAATCATGCTCAGAAGGTCAAAAAATTGTGTCTTTTGTGATAAAACTGAAAATATACTTATCTCCCTATTGACCCTATTTTGTCCCGCCCACTTGGCTTGGAAATGCACTTCCTGTTTAGCTCTGTTAAGGTAGCTAACGTGTTTGTTTGTCTGTCTTGTGGGGCAATTTTAATTAAATATAATGACTGTTAAAATAAACCCATCGACTGAAATCTACAGGCTAAATGCAGCTAAACAGGAAGTGCATGTCCTAGAAAAGTGGGCGGGACAAAATAGGGTCAATACTTCAGAACTCCACTCTACTTCCTGATATTCTCAACATATTTTTACATTTTTCTTATCAAACTTGTTCCTGATTCTTTAAAAACTATATTTATTTTTAAATCAAGTATTAATCTACCCAATTAGGTTCAAATTAGAAAATTGCAAAAACTTGTCATGTGCACTTTAAATAATCGCAATTAATGCACTAATTTGACACCCCTAGTATTTGTCAGTAAAAATCAGTAAATGGCGTAAAACTAGAACAAAAAACACAAACAATGATCAAATACAAACTAAAAATGTATAAGAAATATATGTTTTCATGAAAAAATCGACACTGAACACACTTTTGTCTTTCACCGTTTCTGTAGAATGACCCAATCGCAGAAAAGTAGATTAGCCCAGACAACAGAGACAGTGACGCTTCTGTTTATTGATTATGTCTTTCGATTCCCATTATTAGCTGTCGTTAGGTTGACGGAGCTTCCTTCCCTCTCACATATCTCACTGCCACAGACTTTGGGATTAAACACAAGAAAAATAGTTTGTCTGCTTAAATATAACATTCTGTGTCCTTTTGCTGAGGAAATTATTCATTGTGCATCTTTAAATGTTTTGAATCTCCAAGTGCATAAACGTTGGTCACTGACAACACATGGACAAACATTGAATATGGTATAGTTATATTTCATTCTTTAAACATGGCTTGTTTAACGAACACAATAGTCACATTTTTTTATCGCTTTGGCACATTTTTTGGAAATTGTCACAATTATGGCAAAACCTCTACATATTCAGTCAGATTTGTCACTCATTGTCTAAACATTAGAATGATTGCACATGTACACTTTTTGGGCAAAACTCCTGACACCTTTGTGAAAATAACACTTTGTGGTCAAAATGATAAACACTCATCTCTAAACTGCACTTTTTCTGCAAAATATTTCACAGTCATGTAAAAACTACACTTTGTTGTTTGAACATGAAACAAAAGCAACACATGGATTCACTTTCACCTTTACCTTTATTTATTTAATCTATTTATTTATTTTATTTTTATTACTGGTTCTAGATTTTAGTATTTTTAAGCTTTTCTCAAATATATAGTTCTTAGTTTGCGTGTATTTACCTTGTTTTTTATTTTATTTTTTAGGTTTTACAGGGTTTTTTTTTCAATAGTTTTGGCTCCAAAGTCAAGATAATTGAACACGTTTCAAAACTTAACATCCAGGATACAAAACACATTCTACCTTTGCTACAACAGTGACACCATGTCTGTCTTCACTCTTTTTGCTGAACTCCTCACACAGTGTTTTGCAAAACCTTACACACAATTAGCCTTCCTTAACTCTTCAGTCACTGCTGTTAAACTATGTTTTTATAACTAACACTTTTGCTCCAAAGTGTTGTTTTCTTGGTTCAATCACCTGAACAATGAACACATGTGCTGTGACTCTTCTGACAAATAAATCTGTCCCATGAACATAACTTCACTAGGACAAATAGAGTCACATTTGTTTTAGAGAAACCAGACAAGAAGAAGTGTGAGGAAGAGAACATGGAGACAGAGACAGAGGATTTAGCCCAGTGTCAGACACTTCACTGTGGTTAGACAGGAACACACTTTAGCTCGTCGAAGAATTGTATTTTTTTTTCAGTCAGTAAACCACGTTCTTGTTTCACAATTCTGAATATTTTGTTTTACAATCTCCTTAATTTCTAAAATATTCTGAAAAATAAATTAATATCATGTTGAAATAAACAGTGTTTAAGTGGTAAAGATGAAAGTGAATCCATGTGTTGCTTTTGTTTCATGTTCAAACAAAAAAGAGTAGTTTTTACATGACTGTGAAATATTTGCAGAAAAAGTGCAGTTTAGAGATGAGTGTTTTTCATTTTAACCACAAAGTGTTATTTTCACAAAGGTGTCAGGAGTTTTGCACAAAAAGTGTACATGTGCAATCATTCTACAATGTTTAGACAAATGAGTGACAAATCTGACTGAATATGTAGAGGTTTTGCCATATTTATGACAATTTCCAAAAAATGTGCCAAAACGTTAAGTTCTCCAGTGTTTCCTCTGAGGAGCCTCTGCACTGGGAGCTGTGGTCGGCTCTGGCTCTTGGACTCTGGCTCATGGGCCCTGAAGATTGACCTCATCTCCTCTCTGGGCCCTGGGCTGGTGTCCTGTGGCTGCAGGTGACTGTAGTCCTGATGCAGACAGCTCCTCTGATGACACTTTCTTTGGTCCATCTGTACCCAGCCCAATGTATGAATGCAAACGTATGAAATGTATTTTTGTATTTGTGTCTGTGTGGGTCTGGGGTGAAGGAGTATGTACATGGTAATGAGTCGGTGCGTGTGTATGTATGTAATCCTTCTGTTCTTATTTCAAGAACAGAAGGATTTTTGTTTGTTTTTTTAAAGGGGACCGATTGTGTGTTTTTTATTATTATTATTTTGTAAGAAACTAGAACATGTGCAGATCAGTATTTTACCTTTGGTTCATTGCAAAACTCAAAATGTATCTAAAATGGCTAAAAAATAGGAACAGCTCTAATGACTTCCTGTTCAAAACTGCAGAACTGATAAGCCCCGCCTCTTCATTTTAAAATGTAACTGTAAAAAGCAACAGATTTTTTTATTGTTGGAAAGTGTCTCTGAGACAGTTTTGAACCATATAAGCTTCACTTCGAGTTTTAATCTTTTGAATTATAACAAGTAAATACAGACAAGTGGGAGGGGATAGGTGGTAGGTGAGAACGGGGATTTCTGACCACTTGAGCTCCAGCTGAAGAACAATACAAGATTACTCCAACATGCATGAATCAATTCAAATATAACTGTGAGTAAACTAATGATGAAGGAAGGCCGTTATAAGAAGGTTAAAAACTTAGAAAAGTGAATTTGACATAATAGGTCCCCTTTAATAAATTGAAGTCGGAGTGTATTTTTATGCTAGTTCCTTTAGCACTCTTAATTCAAACCCAAAACCTTAAATACTCCTCATTCTAAGTACATATTCACTTATTTTCAAAATTAAGTTGGTAATTTTTCCCAGTTTGTTTAAATATGAAACAAATATTTGTCAAATTAATTACAACAGCAGGATTCTTTCATTATATCATAATTTTGCTCTAATAGAAATATAAACTGGTTGCATCTGCAGTATTAGAAAGTTGATGGCATCATTTATTTAACTTTTATCAGAATTTTGCTCTTATGTGGTGTGTTTTTACAGCGCGATATAGTCCATATTCAATTTTTGCATATACACTGTAAAAAATATAAGACTGTTTAACTTAAAAATGTAAGTACAATTTCTGCCTTAAAGTTTTATGTTGATTAAACTCATTTATGTGAGTTGTCTAAAATCCTTTCTCTCTCTCTTAATTTCTCTCGCCCCATGCTCTTCTTTCTCTCTCTCCTGTCTTTCTCTCTCTCTCTCTCTTTTTTTCTCTCTCTTTCTCTCTCTTTTTCTCTTTCTCTCTCTCTCTTCTCTCTACTTTTTCTCTCTTCTCTTTCTCTCTTTTTTCTCTCTTCTCTTTCTCTCTTCTTTTTTCTCTTCTCTTTCTCTTTTCTTTCTCTCTTCTTTCTCTTTCTCTCTTTTTCTCTCTTCTCTTTCTCTTTTTTCTCTCTTCTCTCTTTCTTCTTTTTATTTCTCTTCTTTCTCTCTCTCTTCTCTTTCTCTCTCTTCTTTTTCTCTCTCCTTTCTCTTTCTCTCTTTTTCTCTCTTCTCTTTTTTCTCTCTTCTCTCTCTTCTTTTTCTTTCTCTTCTTTCTCTCTCTCTTCTTTTTCTCTCTCCTTTCTCTTTCTCTCTCTCTTTCTCTCTCTCTCTTCTTTTTTCTCTTCTCTTTCTCTTCTTTCTCTCTCTTCTTTTTCTCTCTTGTCTTTCTCTGTTCTATTTCTCTCCTCTTTTCTCTCTCTTCTCCTTTTCTTTCTCTCTCTCTCTCTTCTTTCTCTCTCTCTCTCTCTCTATAACTCAAAAGTTTTAGTTGTAAATCTTTGACTCACATTGTCAAGTTATATCAACATAAAGATTTAAGTCAGTTTAACTTTTTGGCCTTTGTATTTTTACAGTGTATGTGAAACACTTTTTGTCAGTTCATAGATATTTCAGTTGCTCATTCAATTATATTTACCCTGAATTCTTTGTTTAGTCTCATTGTGCACTACAAAATAGCTTTGTAATCTCTGCCACAGTCAAACCAAAGGCAAATTTTAGCTTCTTGACTGAATCGCCCTGCACTGTAAAAAATACAAAGGCCAAAAAGTTAAACAAACTTAAATCTTTATGTTGATATAACTTGACAATGTGAGTCAAAGATTTCCAACTTAAACTTTTAAGTTATAAAGAGAGAATAAGAGCGAAAGAGAGAGTAAGAGGAGAGAAGAGAGAGAGGAGCGAAAGAGAGAGGGAGAGAGAAGGGGAGACAGAAAAGGAAGAGAGAAACGGGGGAGAAAAAGAAAGCGAAAAGAGAAAGAGACAGGAGAGAGGGAGGAGAGAGAGAGAGAAAGGCAGAGAGACAAGAAAAAAGAGAGAGAGAATGAGAGACAGAAAAGAGAGAGAAACAAGAGATAAAAAGAGAGAGGGAAGAGAAAGAGAGAGGGAGAGAAAGAAAGAGAGAAAGAGAAACAGAAGAGAGAGAGACAAGAGAGAAAGAGAAAGGGGGAAACGAGAGGAGAAACTGAGAGAAGAGAGAGAAGAGAAAGACGAGAGAGGGACAGAGAAAGAGCGAGAGAGGGAGGGAGAGAAGAGAAAGAGAGGGAGACAGGAGGAGTGAAAAAGAAATGGGGAAGAGAGAGGAAAAACTGAGAGAAGAAGAGTGAGAGAAAAAAGAGAGAGGAGAAAGAAAGAAACAGTAGAGAGCCAGGGAGGAGACAGAGAGAGAGAGAGAGAGCGAAAGAAGAGCAAAATGGGGGCGAGAGAGAAAAATGAAGAAAGAGAGAGAAAGAAAAGAGAGACTTTCAGACAACTCACACACATTAGTTTAATCAACGTAAAACTTTAAGGCAGAAATTGAACTTACATTTTTAAGTTGAAGTGCATTTTATTTTTTACAGTGCGGTCTTAAATCTCGTTTCTTTTCAGGCTCCTGTTAGCATTCCCTCAGCAGCCTCATTAGACAGTTAGCCCGAGCCTTTTCTTCGTCACATTGTTGTATTTCTTTAAAGGGGAAACCGGCCCTTTTTTACCGATGAATAGTACGTTCATTTGCCCGCATTTCCGTTTCCATGGCGTCTGGCAGGTGCTCATTCATCACGTGTATTATTGAAAACCAATAATAGCTTTTGGATTGTTAGACCCGCGTTAGATTGATTGGTTTTTGTCTGTCTGTGTGTGTGCGAATCTCAAAACATTCTGTAGTAGTACACAATAAGAAATACAGTAAGATGTATTTTCAGCACCAAGGACAGCAATCATAGTCTAAACATACATAAAGCAGCAGCAATTATTTCAATTTGTGTTTAATTGTCTGTTTTTACAATTGAAATCTGACTTCACACACTCTTGTTTCAGTTTAATCACTAGTAGAAAGGAAAAAAATGTGGATTGAAGCATATTTATAGACTTTTTGTAAGTTTGGGCTCTACAAAAATAAATGTAATTGTCAATAAAAGTTTGTTAAAATGCAGAACAGCTAAGAGGAAAATATAGCAAAAGGTATTCACTGAATGCAATTACGTTTTACACAAATTACATTATATTATATTGTACAGACCATGCATTTCAGGTTTTATAATCACATATCAGCAAAAGAAGTAAGTATAAACTTTATTTATATACCGCTTTTCACAGTGGGACATAAAAAAAGCTTAAAAACAACATTAAACAAAAAATACAATCACAACGTCTCCAGCAACTGTAATTTTAGGAATCAAACGCTTGTCTTAAAGAAGTGTGTTTTATATGCTTTTTAAATGCATCCACAGCGTCCAAAGAGTGAAGAAGCCTTTATATTTCTATAGGCTTATTGTCAATGCTGACCTACATTATGTTGTCAGGACAAGAGAAGCCACACTAATGCTGCAGTGCATTGTGGGACCTGTAGTTCAAATTGTTACAAGCTTTTATAAGGAGACCACAATCAGTAATTACAATTACATATTTATCACATGATAAAAGTCACAATTATTATACAACATTTATTGTAAAGCCCAACTTTGTGCACTGCAAAAAAGCTTTTCTAGATTGGTTAAATGTTTTTAAAGGTTGTATGGAGGATTTTTCAAATCCAACAGCTGTTTGCTTCTCCTCCCAGAGCCACGCCCTTCACTGTAACTAGGCCAATGAGTTACTTAGGAACACTGAGGGTTTGCTTGACAGGTTCACAGACCAATAGATAACGAGGTACCTCGTTATCTATTGGTCAACGTTTTACTGGCCTCATCATGTCCACAGTTTATATATTTTTATAATTATTTATTTGTTTAGCATAAGTACAAGGCTGTTACAAATCTATGCAACTGTTTTTGACCAAGACTGACAACAAACAATTTTTGAAAATCCTCCATACAACCTTTATAATCTGGATTGAAATCTTTAGTTTGGGAATTTTTTCTGGCTAAGATAGTTTTCCTTGATGTACCTAGATTATATGACTTGATGTGTTTCTGCTTTGTTTCAATAAATTAGTTTTTATTTCAAGCCAAATTATTTGCTAATGAAGTAAAACATTTTACTCCTCTCAGTGGAAAATTTGATTCAAGCTCAAATCTTTTGAAAATCAAGTGAAATAAGCTGACAAATTTACAGTTTTAAACGAGAGCTCTACTCTCTTTTGACAGTGTGATACTTTTTACTCACGTTTTACTTTTATACTTTTACTTAAGTAAAGCAGTTTCAGCAGAACTTTGAGTCGTTTTTTACACAAGTAACTGTACTTTTACTTGAGAAGTGAACTTCAGTACTTTGCCATCTCTGCTAATGGACATTCTAAATGGCTAAAAACTAAAATTGCATTAATTAAATCCTCTTCTGACACTACAGAGTGATGGATAAACTAACCAGTACTGTTCCAGCAGATCTTTAGTTGTTCCACAGCGGTTTAGCTTTCTTTTTACATTGTTTTTGTTCATGTATTCTTATAGAACACATATGTCAAACTCAAGGCCCGGGGCCAGATGCGGCGCTCCACCTCATTTCATCCGGCCCTCAAGGTCTTATAAGGTCTACTTAAATTTTATATTAGTGCCAGAAGTAATCTGGGTGTCTTAACCTAAAGAAAAGATTTGTCTAAACTGAAAGAGTAAGTCTTTTTTCAGACTAATGCAGATGTGTATTCAGTAATTGTCCCTTCAAATAAATATAAAATAATCAAATACAACTATTATTTGTTTACGTCAAAGATTAGTAAAGTTTATTTTAGTTACAATTGGCCCTTCGAGGACAATCAAGATACCAATGTGGCCCTTTATCAAAATGAGTTTGACACCCCTGTTATAGAAGCTTTGCTAACCTGACAAGAAACAGCAGATTTTCCATTACTTCTATGGTAAATGTGATTTCTGCACTATTAAGCACACCTGAATCTAAGCCGCTCCCATTAGATTTAAGTTAGAAAAATGATAACGTACTTGGTAATAGTAAGTCTATGAGAATCTATAATTTTGCTGCAATGCTGTATAAGCCTCAGAGTTCAAAGGTTGTGGAAAAAGTAGAGGCTGATAGTGCAGAAATTACGTTAATGTTCCTTCCCAAGCCTTACATAAATATACAGCCTGTGTATACTGGGTCAATCATTGAAATAAATAAATGTAGTTTGTTTTTAGCCTGTTATTTTGTGTTTCTGTGAAAAACTATTGAACCTTCTGCCTCTGACTGAAGGAGCTCGTGTAACCTGAAAGTCTTTTCTGAACACTGTATCCACTTAAACTCTCGTCATTTTAGAAGTGCAAGCTCATTAACAATTTATCAGCTGCAATTTACAACACGGTTGCTAAGTAACCTGCTTTTACCCACTTGTAATCGAGAAGTTAAAACTGTAATCCATAAAATAGCTAAACTGGGATGACATATGAAATCTTGAATATAATCATCTTAGTCATTAGGCACCTAAATAATGTTTCTGTTTTGTATTTAGTTTGATTCACTCATGTTTAACTCAAAATCCTGCGTATTTAGGTTGAGTTCTTCTCTTAAACTGAAAGCACTCTAATCCACCTGGTGACGTCATTAAGTGGTAGCACTGGGAGTCCCTGTATTTTAAACTCCGCACACCTACACCTGCACTAGAATAGTTGGACATTTTTAAATTTACCCACATTTCAATCTGAAGCTATTGTTTTAGCCTTGACTTTCTGTGGCAAAATCAACAGAATAAAAACTATAATATATTATTTTAAAAAGCAAATAGTCAGGGTGAACATGCTACATTAGATTTTCAGTGAAACGGTTAAAAAGCAAAAAGTGTAGTTTTGAAATAAATGGTTAAATCAGTTTGATCTGTTTCATGGAGGTTATGCAGGTGACATCACAGTATTCTAAATGTCAGCAGCGAGTGGCAAAAATGAGAGTCAGTGGAGACAAGTGACAGTTTCTTCTGCTAAAATAGGAAAAAGCAGCTACAGATTATAACTACTGCTGAATATTGAGTTTGTAAGTGATGTATATACAGAAAAAATCAGGTAAACTGTGGCAGAAAGCAGATAAACTACAACAGCACGTCTGCACTGCAAAAAAGGCCTTTCAAAAAATAAGAAAATTTTGCTTATTTTGAGATCAAATTATTCATTTTAAGTGAAATAATCTGCCAGTGCAGTAAGAAAATGTTGTTTTGAGCAGAAAATGCTAGTTTCAAGAACTCTTGACAAGATTCTAACGAAATCTCTTCTTGATTCAAGCAATTATGACTTAAAACAGAAACGCATTTGCTTAAAATAAGTTTTAAATATTATATAAGGTAAATCAGGATAGAATATCTTAAAACAAGTCAAATAATCTTAGTAAGACTTATTAAGACCTTATTAAGTGAAAAAAATCTTAAAATTAGTCTTTTAAGATTATAATGCTTAAAAGTTGTATGGAGGATTTTCAAAAATAATTTGTTGTCAGTCTTGGTCAAAAACAGTTGCATAGATTTGTAACAGCCTTGTACTTATGCTAAACAAATAAATATATAAACTGTGGACATGATGAGGCCAGTAAAACGTTGACTAATACAGTAGATAACGAGGTACCTCGTTATCTACTGGCCTGTGAACCTGTCAAACCCTCAATGGTCCTAAGTAGCTCATTGTGTTCCTCATTAACTCATTAATGATGAGTTAATGAGGAACACCCTTCACTGGCCCAGTAGCAGTGAAGGGCGTGGCCCTGGGAGGAGAAACACATGTGCATCATTTGAAAAACAACAATAGTTGTTGGATTTGAAAAATCCTCCATACAACCTTTAATTCAAGTTATTTTATCTAATTTAGATGTTTGTTTGTCTCACATTTTTCACTGACATAGACTTTATTATCTCACACAGTTCAACTCGTTATCTTTCTATCCTTAAATAAGATGTTTTTGGTCAGTTTGATGAGTAAATTTGCTTTGCAAGTGTAAAAATGTCCTAAATCTCCAAGCTAGCTAAAGTCTGCACTGTTGCCGTGACAACAGAAAAGCTACTGTACAAAACGTCTGCCAAACAAATGCTCCCAGGAGGAAAAATTCATGCTAAAGCACATTTTATCACGTGTTATTATCATCTTTTTCTGTTCAGGAGCATTTTTCAGATAAAAGACTGTCTGTGCTGTTTTCTTTGACCAAAAATGTGTTAACTACATTCAATTATGTTAGCTTTGTCATTTCAGGGAACATAACGACACATTTATGTAGATAAACC
Source organism: Mugilogobius chulae (assembly GCA_038363315.1). Taxonomy (NCBI): domain Eukaryota; kingdom Metazoa; phylum Chordata; class Actinopteri; order Gobiiformes; family Gobiidae; genus Mugilogobius; species Mugilogobius chulae. The sequence continues at coordinate 34,070,054 of CM076404.1, forward strand.
CACCTCTCCATGTAAAATATACCACTTTTTTCACCCTAAAATAGTTGCCAGATACAAACCAACAGCTCTCTCTTTGGCCTAAAAGGATTAAAATGGTGCAGGAGTCACAGATATCGAGTCGGTTTGAAGAACAATAAACAATCAGCTTTTAAAACCATCGCCGCCATGAAAGAGTTATTGACTGACAGTAAATAATGTATAGGCCGTGTGTAAGTCAATACTCTATAGGACTCATAACAGTATACTTCCCTCTGAGCGTCACACCGGCGGTTTTTCCATTTCTTTTGAAGACACGAGCAGAAGTCTGTGAGAAAAGTGAGATTTAAAGCCACAGTCGAGTTTATTTTTCGCCTGATTAAAAGTTTGATAATATATTATAATGAATTTTACAAAACAAAATCACATCAAGTGGTTGTTATAAAGCTAACAGAGATGTATTCTATAGTCTACAAATCACTAGACTATCTTATTAATGTAAAATCTACTTTTCTGAGTTTTTAGCCATGTTACAGCAGTGTTCTCTTATTAGTTTACTCAAAGTTGTGTATGGATTGATTCCTTCATGTTTATGTAATCTTGTATTGTCCTGCAGCAGATGTTCCACAGCTCAGAAAACTCCTGTCTTCTCTTACCACCTATCCCCACCCACTTGTCTGTATTTATTTGCAATTATTAAAAAAATTAGGATTGCAAGTGAAACATGAAGGGTTCAGAATTGTCATGTAGACACTTTCCAACAGCAAAAGATACGAATTTTTAAGTTTGTAGCTTATTAAAGTTGATTTTTACAATTAAGAGGCGGGGCTTAACAGTTCTGCTGTACTGAACAGGAAGTCAGTGGACCCTCTTTCGATTTCTAAGCTGTTTTAACCCATTTTTGTGTTTTGCAATGAACAAAATGTGAATTATAGATCAGGACGGTGTAGTCCCTCATTCATCCAGGAGTGATCCATAGTAGAAGTTTTCAAAGTAGTCATATGGACAGTCGAAACGTCTTGATCTTCGGAAACGCCAGATGACTACTTTGATTATTGATCAGCATATGTAATAGTTTGTTCCTAAATACGGTATACAGAAAAATCACAATAGGTCTCCTTTAACCCTTTAGGCGCCAAAGTAGCAATTTTGCACGTCATATCAGGTTCTGTTTTTCTAGAATACAAATTCTCAGTTTAAGGCCAATTTATTGACCCTATTTTGTCCCGCCCACTTGGCTTGGAAATGCACTTCCTGTTTAGCTCTGTTAAGGTAGCTAACGTGTTTGTTTGTCTGTCTTGTTGGGCAAATTTAATTAAATATAATGACAGTTAAAATAAACCCATCGACTGAAATCTACAGGCTAAATGCAACTAAACAGTAAGTGCATGTCCTAGAAAAGTGGGCGGGACAAATTAGGGTCAATAGTTCCTCGTTATGCTTCATTCTCGCACAAGCTGCCATTGGGGTTTCTGTCTGGAGTTAATCAGATTCCAGGTATGTCTAGGAAGTTAAACCAATCACAACCAGATCACAGATCAGATGTGCCTTTTGACGCCAAGTGACTTGTGCGCTGGAGCACACGGTGTTACTGTTGTTGCAAGCTTTCTGATTGGCTCCCAGAAGCCCTGAGGGAAAAAAACAAAAGACAGACCCTGCAATGACAGCTTGTGCGACTCCTGATCACATGACCTGACCACAAATTGGCCCTTAGACAGCTACAGGGCTGAATGATCCAAATGATTTTACTGAAGGTGCGTGGACTTTAAAAACACAACTTAACATGGCAGATCAAAGTGTTTTTAGTTCAAGTGCAGAACACAGTCTAAGCATGAGACAATTTTGGATTAAAGACGTGAGAATAAATCAGGCTAAAGTATGCTTTTGGTAAGGAAAGGGCAATATAACATCAGTCACAAATGAGTGTAAGATGAGAGCTTTAACATCACCTTTCAGCACCAAGGACAGCGATCACCTGTTTTACAGCTGCACATTTTGGCAGGGGAAAAGGCAAAACTATGCTTCATACTTAAAACCACAACAGAGGCAAAACATTAGTGACAAATATTAAGGTCACATACTGTTAGCGAACAAGAAAAAAAAATCTTGACTTTAAGGCGAGATACATTTTATGTTTTGGGCCATTTTGCTCCTGGTATGCTGACTTTAATTTAGCAAACAAGACATTTATTTCAATCTTCTCCTAAAGATGTTTATTATTTATTTTAATCACTTCTCTCTAGAATTTATGGATTATTGTAACTGAAAAAAAACAAACATTTTCTCAGTCCCTGACGTATAGGAAACTTGGGCTGGACAAGAATATGACAATTTTAGCAGAAATTTTGGTTAACCCATTCTCATTCCAGCCTATTTTCCCTCACATGTCTGACTGAAATCGGTAAAATTTTAATCTAAAACTGTTTCTGATCCTTTGGAGCACAAGCAAATGTCTGGAGTCTTTTTAAAGCTGTATCCCTGTAGTTTTAGCTTCTGATGTCCAACAGGCTCTCATCAGAAGTGAGAACTTTCTCCAAACAAAAGTAAAACAAAATCTAATTTCTGTCTAAATTTTCTTTGGTAAATATAAGGATTGGTAAAGCTGGTGTTGACAGCTGAGATCTGAATGCCTCTAGAATTTGAATATTTTGGGTTTGGGCCTTAGACTGTATATATCAGGTATATACAGTCTATGGTTTGGACATTTCCTCTGCAAAAGTCAAAGGTAATTGAGGTAAAAATAAGTTTTAGGGACCTAAAATGCAGAGCCAATACAAAAGTCCTATTAAAAATGTAGAAATGTTGGTGGAATGTTTTATTTGTAAGTTTACAGTTGAAACAGAGTCTGATTCATCCCAAAGTCGGATTCGACTCTAAATAGGAGGGACACAATGTGATTTTTATCTTTAACATTTCCAGGAGCTTTATAGTTTGTTTTGATCAGATATTGAAAAATTTTACATTGACACTGTAATTTTCTGCTGTAAAAAACTCAACCACATTTCTTTTTTGTCCTATTTGTTTGATGAGATTTATAACTGCCGGAACTAGACACTTGTTGCTATAGATAACCAGATGCTGCTGTTCCAGTGACGAGGGCTGGTCCACTGATGCCGGATCCACTACTGTTACCTAGCAACGACAAGGTAAAAACGGACCAAAATCCACAGAACTGACACAGAAGTATGATGATTAAGGATACATTCTTGCAACACTTTAATTTAGCTGAAAGTGCTTAAACCCCCAGATGCAGTAAAACTATAATTAACATTTACCACAAAGTCTGTCACATCATAGTAAGTGAAAAATAGAAGAATGCAATATTATTTCAAAGCCTTTCAGTGTACAGTAGAATAATATTTCTCACTCGGTTTATATATTATAATGACAGTATATTATAATGACAGTATTTTTAAATTACAGTATTTTTAACCCAGCTGCAGATTTGATTGTATATTTGCTGAGTTGTTACATCAGATTTCATTGTAATGTTTAAATTTAACAGGATTTGGTCTGGTGCATGTCAGTGGATTTAAACGATCCAGCCGCAGCTCTGCCTTTGGTTTAAGAGGATTAATGCAGCGCTGTGGTCACATATAGTATTCAGTCAGAGTGAAAGGCAATAACAGGCTTTTAATAATAATAATAATAATAATAATATTGTGTGGTTATGATGGTGTTGGAGTGGTTTATAAATGAGCTCAGATAATGCACAAGGAGAAACCACAAACCACTCAAGAGTTTTTAAGGGTTTTTCTATTTCAGATCAGTCACACTAAAGCAGGGCTGGGCCATATTCAAACCTTTGTATTTGGGACAATGTCAGTGGGAATATACACATTTTATGCAGTGAAATATAAAAATAAATACACCTAAAAGAACATACAAGAAGAGACCCTCCTCTTGACCAAATAACAGTCCATTTTATAATTTATTATAATTTGTTTAGTGCAACAAAGACATAAGAATAACAAAACTTGTATTTATTTTGTCAAAAAGTTACACAGTTCACCTTTAATGAGAGGAGTTACATAGGCTGACAACAAGTCTATAAGGAAATACAAAGGCTTGCTGAGAAAAACAACTAACAAACAAACAAACAAACCCTCGACCAACTCTGACTCTGATTGATTTGGCCCCAGCTCCTTTTGAGTTTGACATCTCTGGTTTAAACTGTCACATCCAGTTTAAAGTGACACATAGCTGACACATGACATCATAGCTAAAGCAACCCCTGGGCCATAAAAGAGACGGTGTTTTCTAAGAATAATGTTGGCCTAATGTTTTAGTTTATCAAAAATAGCCTAAAAAATAAAACTGGGAAGCCAAACAATTGTGTGCATCTGCACATTTCATGAGTTATTGCATGTGGCGAGTTTTACAGCAGTTAAAAAATGAAATTAATTATGCAGAATAAAAGTTAGTAACAGGATTAGTGTTGTACAAAGTGTGTGATTAGCTTAAAGTAACTCACAGTTACATTTTTGAGACAGTAATATTGTACAAAATGTAATACAAATGTATTACATTTTTCTCCCTGTAACCAACTATACAGTATGTATTACAATTTTACAGTAACTTACCCAACATTGCTAATAACTTCCTTAAAGTTGAAGTAACTAACTATTTTAGTTGTAAATAAGTAAGTTTTTTGTTTTCCACCGAAAAGTCAATGATAAATGTAGTTTGTGGAAAAAATGAGACTCCAGAGTACTCTCTGAATCAAATCATAAAGAATTTTAGTTCTAATCAGGAGGTGAATGCCGTGTTCTGATTGGCTGAGCTTGGGTGGTCCTCTCCAGTTTCAATTTAAAAAAGAAAAATAGGTTTTTGTGTCAAAAATTGCAACCAAAACTTAAAACATATCGATAATAACTATGTGTTAAAGAATTTATGAGAGAAAGTTGTCAGTTTTAAAACCTAAATTGTGTTTGCAATGAGAAAATCACCTACCCCACCTTTAAAACTAAAACTTTTGAAAAAAAAAACTATTGAAAAAGTCACATTATTTCAAAGCTGCACTGTCAGGAGCTGTGTGTGGAAAAGGCTGCCCTCTGCTGGAACCAGAAATATCACGCAAAGAAAACGATAAGAATGAAACTCAGACCTTTGTGTCTGATTTGAACAATAGAAATATTTTCTTTCTTTCTTTTTTTTTCCCCTCAGGTTTGCGATGACGTCACACTGTCAGAACAAGACGAGAGACATATTGACACAAAACATTTAACAGCAAATTCCGCTAAATTGTTGCATTACATAAAACTAAACATTTTAACATTATTTTAGTTGTCTTCGTCTTAAATATTATTGGTCTGTGCAATGTTGTGACGTAATTTGAAATCCAGCAATAATATTTCAGATCAAGTGTACACTACTCCTTTTCTAAAATCAAAATACATATTGTTTACTAAGTTATTTTTAATAGCTACTTCTAAATAAACAGAATAATTACAGTAGGATCGAGAAGTATCATTAATTTTGTATTATTAAGTGATGTTAAACAGTAGATTATTATGCAGGTGATGCAAAACAAATGTGCCTACTAACACACATGAACAGGGTAGGGAGACAATAAAAATATTTAGGTAATAAGAGACTGATGAGAGAAGAGTTGATTGATTTTCTTTTGAAACCCTATGAGAAATTAAAGCAAAGCAAAAAATAATAATAAAAACAAAAACAGGAAAATAAGATAAAAAGAAAACACCTCTGCATGTAATGTTGATTTGAAAATAAATAAAATATTCTCTTGTTAATATTCATTTTAGTGAACAATTTTTACTTCCCCACTCATTTTTGTCATGTTCAAATAAAGATTTACTGTCATTGTCATAGAAAAGCAACACAATTTAGTTTAGAGCATCAATACGTGCTAGTTTGGATGTAAGAGCAAAAAAGAACCAAAATAAACCCTATATATGTAAATGTAAATAATAATAAAAAATAATAAATAAAATAATAAATAATTAAATAATCAAAATAAAAATAATAATTAATTGTAATAATCATACAATAAAATAATGTTAAGATAAATAAAATAAAAATATATAATAAATACATTTAAAAATAATAATAAAAAACTACTACTAGCCTACTACTAATAATAATAATATTAAAAACCGTAATAATAATCATAAATTAATAATAATATTTTAAGATAAATAAAATAATAAATATAATCAATGGAATACTACTAAGAATAATAATAATCGTAATAATTAATCATAAATTATTAATAACATTTTAAAATAAATAAATATTACACATATATATAAAAAAATAATCAATCAATAACTTCATCAATAAATAAATAAAAAGAATTCTCAAATAAATAATTCTGGCATGCTTTTTCCCATCAAACCGCCTGCACTCGCCGTTTGCGCCGGTGAACTCCACTTCCCATGATGCACCGCGGGCTCCAGTTTGACAAGTAGCCAATCGGCGCCATGACAGCGCGACACGTGACCACAGAGCGAGTTCCGACTGTGGCTTTTGGGGGAAACGGACCGACATTCAGCCACGGGAGGAGAAACGCAGCTCGCGGGTGAGTAAAACGCTGCCCAGCCTCGGTGTTGCCCCCCGGATCGCCTCTCAGACACCCCCACGGAGGGTTTTGCCCACGTTTCGCGCTCCGTACCGTGTATTTATAGCCTCGTTGTCGGCCACAATAAGCTGTCGTTGTGTGTAGGCCTCCGCTATTTCCTGGTGCAAGTAGTCCACAGCTGTGCCCACTGGAAAAGAAGCAGCGGAGTTGGAAAAAAGTTCAGTTTTGTGGTAGATTTAGCTAGCTGTTTGGTGCTTTGTTTATGCCTGTTAATCTGATCTGAACGCGTGGGATTAGCCATGTATTGTAGCTAAATGCACTGATCTTTTATTGACAAGTTACACACCAACCCAACGCCAACTTCAGCACAGCGAGCGTACTTCAAAGTCTGCACCGACCACCCTGCCCTGTCCTCACGGGTAATTTAGACCCACGACACCACGCCTAAGCAGTTTACCTCTTTCCTAACACGGGCATTGCTCACATAAGCTTGCCAAACATGTTCAATTCCCTTCTGGTAAAGCGAAAGTGCCGCTTGGGTCCAGTGTCACGGCGCTCCTCCCACTGTAACCTACTTTTAATGGCAAAAGCAGGCTCCGTGTACCAGGCTGCTGGGTGAAAAGAGCTATTATTTGCATTATTTGTAGCTGGCAGTGTGATACGGTTCCCACGTCGTGTTGTTACCAGGCCAGGTGTGCTGCTGTGTTTTTGGGAGGGGCACAACAGGATGTGCTGTTCTGTTGGTGTTCCTGCGTGTCTCTGTCAACATTTAGGGTTCACAGTTGGTGCACGTGGTTTTATTGTGTAATTATCAAGGTGTAGCTGAGGTTCTTTGTCTAAATTTCTTGTTTGGTGAGTGATGGAGATAATATTTTGTAAATCATCACATTATGAAGAGTGTGCAATGGTTAAATTTTTTTTTTCACTATTTGGATTTTATATAAGGACAAATATGATGTATTATTCACCTTCTTACCTATGCTATGTACTAACAATTATTGTAGTAATCAGCAATTATTATTTCCATCAGCTATTATGCTGCCTTCATTTGCTCTAGAAAAGATGGTACAAGTGGTATTTAGCAGTAGGTTGTGTTCAAATAGTTTTGTGGTTGAAACAAAAGGAAACTTGTTAAAACACACTTTATCTTGACAAATACATGTACATCCAGAGTAAAGTAAATTAATAATTTTCAATGCCAATGCAAAAGAAAACTGGCGGCGAGCTACTACTTTTAGCAAAGACCAAAAATGTAAGTTAACTGTGGCATAGTTAAGAGGCTTATATGGAAATGTATCCAATATCTATTTACAAGTAGGCACAATTATGCATCTAAAGATACATTTACAGTTGAACTAGACATGTAATAATACAATTTTAGTAATAAAGCATAATTTGTATGATGCTAAAATCCTCTGGCAAGCTACAGGTTGAAGACACCTGCATTAAATAGAAATAGTGTGTTGTATAAGTTTCCAGATAATAAAATAACTTGCGAACAAATAAACGCATTTAATATTCTAAATAATTTCCCAGATTCCCAGTGGTATTTACGACATGAGGGGCTGTTCATTTGTTAATTCCCACTCGGAAAGTGGTATTTACTATAATTCCCACATCAAATTAAGGCAGCAACAATGGTTCCCAAATTTGGGGTCTGCAAGATGATATCAAGATGTAATTTTACAACTATGACTTGGTCTTTAATGTATTTTTATAACTTGAGCGTTAGGTTTGACTGGATTTTGGTCATATAAAGCGTATAAACTACAAAAATAAATGCATTTTAGCCCAACGTAAATGGTTTTTCAACTTCTATTCTATTTTGCTGTGTTAGTCGCGAGTCGGTTACGTTGTTATTTTGTTGGTCCCGGTCTGAAAAGTTTGGGAACCACTGGCTTAGAACACAGAAGTTATTTTATTACAAGAAGCTTTTGGGCTAAAGTAATGTCACTTGAGAACATTTTGGAGGTCCTGATTTATGACTAAACTAGTGGTTTACATCAAATACTTAAAATGTACACAGATTTTCTGTCAGTGTAGTTCTGTCTGAGACTTTTCTCAGTGCAGGACCTGCTTTGAAGTTTATATAGAGCCCATAATGATTATTCAGTTACTATAGTTAAAGTTGGAGTAACTCATTTTTTTAGTTTGTTGTTGTAAAAAAGAGGGTTTTAAGACAAAATTGTTACCAAAAATGAAAACATAATGATATTAACCATGTGTCGAAGAAAGTTATCAGATTTAAAGCCTAAAATCAAGTTTGCAATATGAAAATCAGCTACTTGTCCTTTTAATTATTGTTTCAGTAATCGATTAGTTTGTCTGATACCAAACTCTGACTTTAAGTATGTACCGATACTGGACATCAACGTAGGAACTGAAAATTTCATTTTTTTCCTTCTGTAAACTCAGTTGACATGTTTGAAAATGAGTCATGAAGTGTTATGTACCTGTGTATTTATTAATATACGTATCTACTTCACAACTTTTGTCAATAACATTTCAAACATGAGACACTGGGCTAACTTCAGTCAATAAATATGATTATGATCTTAACTTCATTGTTAAGTTAAAGCCCACCTGACAGATTATTTTTCTAATTTTGACTTAGTTTGGTGTGAGAAGTCTTTGTGGTGAATATTTATCATAGTTTTACAGCAGTTAAGTTCAAATTATTAAGAAATTGACAACTAAAAGTAGAAAATTACAGAAAGTAAACAGAATCCAGTGTTAGTGTGTTATCCAAGTTTTAAAGGTTGTATGGAGGATTTTTTAAATTCAACAGCTGCTTGTTGTTTTTCAAATGATGCACATGTGTTTCTCCTCCCAGGGCCACGCCCTTCATTGCTAACTGGGCCAGTAAGGTACTTAGGAACACTGAGGGTTTGCTTGACAGGTTAGCAGGCCAACAGATAACGAGGTACCTCGTTATCTATTGGTTAGCGTTTTACTTGTCTCATCATGTCTACAGTTTATATATTTTGAAAATTATTTTTTTGTTTGGCATAAGTACAAGGCTGTTATAAATCTATGTAACTGTTTTTGACCAAGACTGAAAACAAACAATTTTTGAAAATCCTCCATACAACCTTTAAAGGTTATAATAATTTGTCACACTGTCACTCCTGTGTTATTTATGTTGATTTTGGCCCAGATTTACAATGTGGTTGCTAGGTAACATTTGTAGATTCCCCTCAACATATGTCATATTCACTGGACAAAAGACAATAATAAACTTCACCAAAACAACCAAATTGGGTAAAAACAAGCTAAATGTTTAGTGAAATCTTAATCATAATCATGTTTTCTATGTTTCACTAAAAATGTCATCTAACCTGTCATACGCACTTTAAGGGCACAAACATGATATCGACTGAACCGATAGAGGCCCTTTTCACGCTGCGGCTTGGCTAGTTCCGGTGTGAATCAGCGGTTCGTTGTTTCCGGTCTAATAATTCCCTCGGTCGGTAGGCTTGCTCAAATGCCATAAACGAATTAAATATTTAATTGACACAAAGCGGACAACAAGTTACAGATCATTTGCAGGATATTCAGAGCTTCACATACAAGGTAAATATTTCACCATGTGTTTATAAAATGTGCCGTTTTGTCTCTGAAGCTACTGCTAACCTGTATTTAATAGAATGTAATGTATTTTTATTAGGGCTGGGCAAGTTAACGCGTTATCGCGGCGTTAACGCAGCACGTGCTTAATCGCAATTAAATATTTTGTCGGCGTTAACGCAGGTCACATGATTCAGCCAAAAAAGCATGAATGAAAGCGCCCGCACTGCTGCCGCTGCGCCCTTTTTCTCCTTTTCGCTCTCATAAACAGTCCACAAACAGAGGATCTGCTCCGTTGCTGCTAGCGCTTTAAATACAAGGAAGTGAGCTCTGCTGTACACTGTACAGACAGCGGGACAGAGACGAGTCTGAGCTTCGTCTGAGTGTTTAAATCATCCAAAAAGACCCAAGAACCACAGAGCTACGTGTTGTTAAAGACTTCAAACCGTTAACATCTCATTAAATATGCGCACGGAGATTCAGCGCTCGATCAGCGGCGATGCACGAACTTTTACTCACGTGTTTGTCATGTTTACTTTGAAAACTTTAAAAACGGCCTTGTTCCCACAGTGTATTTAGTGAGCACTCAGCTGGTTTTAACCAGGACTATCCCAGAACTGAACCAGGTTTTCAAAATGTTAGTTACCTAGTGTAACTATAGTTCTATGAGTAGCTAAAATTATATATCTAAGCCAAAATACCACAAAATTTGCAGAATTGTACACTGTACAAAATGAAGACCCTTAAATATACTTAAAAAAAGCATCTTTTGGAGAAAAAATAGGTTAAAATAGCTATTTATTGAACGTTGTGTGTAAAGTGCGATTAATCGCAAATTTTAATCGTTGCCCAGCTCTATTTTTTATCAAATTGTCTGCTTTATATTTGTGCTAATGTATTTGTTAGCATTTAGCACTGCGCCAAAATTACGCACTTCTATAAACACATAGTCTTTCTCTGGTGAAGTATTTACCTCGTATGTGAAGCTCTGAACTTGCTACCAGTGGTTATCTAGCTGAAATCCGCTCAGTGCTTTGAGTTTTTAAAATATTAATTCATATTCACGCATCTCGGCAAATTCCCCTTATGGGTAAGGAATGAACGGAACGAGAAGGAACTATCCACAGGTATCACGCAAACCGGAGCTAGCGTGAAGAGGGCCCACTATGAAACCAATACCCAATCCTGCAACATTTCATGAATAGGCCGTGACATTCGATCCCAGTATCAGATCAGCGCATCACTAGAATAATCGAATAACTTTATGTAGTCATGCTATACTTTGACATGTTATTTATTAGACCTTTTCAAAATGTGTCGTGAAGCCCATATGACTGTGTTTCCCACATCAGGATTTGAATCAGAGCTACAAAAGAAATTGCATATAGGGGATTGTCCGAATATCCTGTCTGATATGATCATGCTGCAGAAATGTCCCAAACAAGCCTGGATGATTAATGGACTTAAAACTGTGCTCAAGAGATAGTTCTATTGTCAAAACAGCTCTCTAATCTTCAGTATCGCTCTGACTTGATGATTTATCCGAACAAAAAGCACACAAAAGCTTACATTTGCTGACCAGTTCATGCAAAAGACAATTATTTTTTTATAAATAGCAAAACTAACTAAGAAAAGGATGTGTTTATAAGCTGACTAAACTCACACCTTACTCTCTGATTCGCATCTCATTTCTGCTTTTATATTTATCAACTTATACTGCTTATTACACTATTTCTTTTTATGCAATTGACAGAAAAAGTTCAGGATGTGTAAGTTTAGCTGTTGGTCTGAAGTGTAAAGACAAGTTCAAACACAGTGAGTCCCAGGCACATAATTTGTCCGACACTTTTAGCTAAATGCTACGTTCACATGTTGTCTCTGCTGCTGCTGCTGCTAACTGCATTTTACTTCAGACTATTCTTAGCCTCTGATGTGATTTGTGCATTTGTGGTGCTGCGAAGTTGTCCGTGCGTCCTAACAACTTATAAATAGTCCACGTTAGACACAACTAGATGTGAAAGGTGAGGTCTGGCAATATTGGCAAAAATGACAATGCAGGTAAAAATGTTCTAATTGTAGCTGGAGCTGGAAGATCTGGGAAGAAATATGTAATCACTTTTTTTCTTGCATTGATTGAACTTGATTTTCGATTTGATTTTGTTTAACCTCTTTAAAAACAAAAAAATAAGTTATAATAAGTTAAAAAGACAAGGCGCTGGCCAATTAGAGACGAGAATTTAGGCGTTTGTGAAGAGAGAGAGAGAGAGGGCAGCGGAGAAATGTGAACGTCACGGCGTATTTTATATCAATGTATAAAGAGGAGCCATGAGATCTTATATGCAACAGTGACTAGACTAAAGAATCCTGTTTAAGCTGTATGATGTTTAATAAACACTTTCATTGTCCAGAAATAATGATTGAATGCACTTGTCTGAGATAAAGACACAGCTCATTCAGACTAAGCTGTCGATTTATTAAATGTTTGGTGATGTTTGCACATTTGTGCTTCAGTCTGTTGTATCCATGCAGGACATTTAAATAAACTGTAGCATAACTTCTGTGTCTGTGATTGGTGATTGACTCCACTTGAAGCTGCAGCGCGTTTTCTTCGCTTAGATTTTAATACTCGTATATTTTGCATTAATTCATTCAATTCATTCAAACCTTTATTTAACCAGAATAACAAACTCATCGAGATTAAAAGTCTCTTTTACAAGAGTGTCATGGCAAAAATGGCGGCAGCACAACAATCATTTACATAACAATAATTCAAGAAAAAGTATACCTGCTTTACAATTACTATTTAAAACAGTGACAAACTGAGAGCTTTTCAGAACAATCTTTCAGGCTCTTTTTAAAAGAATACAATAAAATAAGCTCTATTAGTTGCACCTCATGCAACTTGTTCCATGAAAAAGGTGCAGCAAAGGAAAAAGCCTTCGGTCCAAGAGCCGAACGAACTTTAGGTACAAACAATAAAAACAAATCCTGTGATCGCAGATGGTACGCTCCAATGGGCTTCTGTTGCAAACATGTACTCAGGTACGAAGGCAGAAGCCCCAGAACGGCATTGTAGATGAAAAGATGCCAATGAATAATTGACATTTCCTCACACTTGAAGACCGCAGCTCAGTTGTTGTGATTGGTCAGTTTGCCTTAACCCCGCCCCCTGCTCTGTGAACGCGCACGGCTTCATTGAGAAAATCCAGGTTTAACAGATCCAGTTGTGAACTTGTTTCGTTGGACAGTTTATCCAGAGAGGCTCATGTTCGAGTTAGTCTACCCGGGTAAGAGAAACTTATCCAGGATCAGTTCAGCGACGTTCGTAGTACAGGGCTCTGGGCTCGATTTAACCGAGCCGAGACCGACCTCTCCAATCGAACCAGATTTTGACATTTTATATTGGATCAGAGTTTGTTTGCACATTCACAATTACCCAATCGAACCGAACTATCCAAGCAAACAAATCCTGATCCCAATCAAAAGTGTATTGTGAATGCAGCCTAAAATAATTTACGATTCGACTTAATTGCCAAGTCCTACAATAATAATGAAAAGCAGGTGTAAAGTTACTAAATATAGCTGAGTTGCCCAACCACAGTTTGTTAATAAACCCTGATATAACACTACAACTTTACCAGTCTTTCCTTGTTTCTTCTGGGGTCATAAAGAGTTTGATACAGACTTGACCCTCCTGAGTATCTTCTTCCTGGTCCTGTCGTCTTGTGTAGCCGGCGTGTATCTGGTGACAGCAGCAGTAGCAGCAGGAGGAGGAGGGATGTGTCCAGGTGTTAGCGAATGAAACCGGCCAAAATCACACTCTCACATTTGCTTTTTCACACATTTGTTTTTCAGATTCTGCAGCGGTTTGGTTTTCAGTTCGGATCAAAATCAAGACGTCTTTCATCTGAAACCCTGCCTGATCTTTATTTCTTTATTACAGGTCATGTAATGGTAGTAAAAAGTACGTCTGGTACCAGTGAGTCGTTATATTGACTAGAGAGAGTGTATCCATGGTAACCTATAGAGACAAATGCCCAGGTCCAGTTGCCATGTTGTGTTGGAAGAGTAAGTAATAGGAAGGTGATGTTTTTAATGACAATTTTCACTTAGATACTTTGATAATTGAACCTTGAATGCTTGTGTTCAAATCAAAATAATGTAAAAAAATAAATAAATAAATACGTTTAGGCTTAATAATGACTAAATTTGTTGCTGCCACTGTTAAGGCACGGAAGGAACAGTAGCAAATGGAAACAACTCTGTAGAGAAGACACAAACATCCAGTCTAAACAAGCGTGTAGGAACAAAACAACTTTCTCAAACTAATGGAAATTTTTCAAATTTAAGGCTGAAAATGTTATCAAATTAAAGTGAGACTAAACACGCAGTCAGAGACTAAGTCCGCCCACAACTGAACCTCAAACAGACTCGCAAAAGTAAGAGATGCCTTGAGGCCTTACGCCCATTAGGTGTGAGCAGGTGCTTTTTAGATTGTAAAACCTGTTTAGGATAGAACGATACATTTAAGTCACTATTCGATTCAGTTTTCTATTTTGCAGCCACAATTTCGATTTTTTTTTTTACCTTAAAACACAAAATAAAACAAAATAAATTACATTTAAACAAAGTCACTGTTGTTAGTGCTCAGAACTTTTTTTAATTAACATTTGAACAGTAAACAGGCTAATTTCTTGCCCATATCTAGAGGTTCACCATCAAGTGTTAAAGCAACATAATAATGCACATTTAGCCAGGTTTTGGTTCTTTATATAATGTGTCGTTATTGTGTTTTGTGTGTATTATATACATCCAGAGTGTGTGTATTATATACATCCAGAGTGTGTGTATTATATACATCCAGAGTGTGTGTATTATATACATACAGAGTGTGTGTAAGCCAGTGACTGCAGGAGCAAAACTGATCGATTCTGACCTTTCGATTCGATTGCTGCATATTTCGATTTTCCATCCCTAATGTTTTGCAATTCAGTTATCACAATAAAACCATGTAACAATATTTTGCAAAAGTAGTGTATATATATTTTTTTTATTCATTCAAACCTTTATTTAACCAGGATAAAAACTCACTGAGATTAAAAATCTCTTTTACAAGAGTGTCCTGGCAAGTGGCAGCAGCACAGTTACAAATACAAATAATACTTTCAGTTAAGTTAATATAAGACATGAACATTTCTGATCAATTAAAACAGTGACAAACAGACTGTCATTTCTCCTAAGTCCTTTAAAATATAAAGTGAGACCAACTCCTTTAATGAAGTTCATTCTGGAGCTGATTCCATGCAAATGGTGCTGCAAAGTTAAAAACCTTTTTACTATTTTCTTTGGCTGTGAGTTGCGTTTTCACCACATTGTTATTATCTTTATTTGAATACCAGTCAAATACCTCTGCTACTGTTTCTGAATTGATAATCAAACATGTTTAACTTTGTCGTTAGGTTAGGTCCACAAAAGTGAAAATGCTTCTCCTCGTTTCATTTATGCTGACGGTAAAGTTTGTTGAACTTTGTGCCTGCTTTTATTTTATGTGGATAGTAAAATATATAAACCACAAACTAGGTCAAGACAAGAAGACATCTGATTGTTGCAGACCAATAACGGGACTATTTTTGCAGTTTTTATATACATTTTGAGTGACTTTTCCACCTAATTGTGTGTTGTACAAACTGTTTGAATTAAATAGTAAAGCATTTTATTTCGTATACAGTGAATGCAGCGCTCTGATTGGGTTCACTCCAGTTTAAATGTGAATAAATACATGTGGATATTAACTTTGTGTTTTTAGAGCGAGCGAGGAACCAGTTGGTCTGACTTAAAGATCTACTTCCTGTTTTGATTTAGAAAATAAGATAAGCCAGCTTGAGTTTCATGTTTAATTGTTTTGGAGTTTATTTTTCTGAACATAAATGGCACTGGATTTTAATCTATTTGTTTTTCTTCCTCTAAAGTCTCATCTCTACTTTAAGCCTGAAGTTTAGTTTATACCATTTCAATAAAAAGTCCCAGGCATTATAAAATAAACAGGGATCTTCAACCTTTAGCCCCAGAGAGCTGCTGTTACTGTTGGTACTTAATTAATTTCTAACGCTGAGCTGATATGAGGCACACGTCTGTCATATCATAAAACAATAACCGTTTAATACTGCACAGAGTTGAGTCTAAAAATACATTTACAGTGTTGATAGATAAGGTTGGACGATATTGACCATTTTGCACCTACGTCACATGATCACGTGAGTGCGTCAGGATGGAGGATGGAAGTGCATGAACGCGGTAGTGCTGTAGTCTTTTAGTCGTTTAGTAGATTAATCACTCGATGGGGCTTTAGTCGACCAAAATTTTTATTAGTCGACTAATTATTTTATTTAGATTATGATGAGTTTTATTGAACAGCAACCGATAAATAGTTTCTGCATAAAATTATGTTTTTCTATGAACTGCATGGCACTTTTAGTCTTTTTAAGCACAGTTTGGGTCAGATAAATTGTCATATCTAAAAATATTTTGTAGTTTCAGAGCTTTTTAGTCGATGAATTGGTCGATTTGGAGAAGCTAATGAATGCTAGCTGATCATCACCTTCCTTTTGCTATGTTTGCAGATTTAATAAAACATACACGTTTCCCTCTCATGATTTGTACCATGTATGCATGTATGTGATAAACAGGGTTTTGTCTCACCCTGGAGCAGATTTTAAAACATACAAGGGTTTGGTTTTCAAAAAGTTTGCTATATATCACAGCGCTAGTCACACATAAACTGCATTGCATTTTTTATTTTTTTATATCATACATTTTTTTTCACATTAGCCTTGACTTACTACCTTGCATAAAAAGTTCACTGCAAATCCGGGAAAACTTAAGTGAATTGCAGTTCTTTCAGTTTATTGCTGCGACACATTTTGATAAAGACGTTTTCTGTCTTCATCAAAAAGTAAATGATTAAAAGCTACATAGGTTTACAACCTGTTAGTGCTCTCTCTGATAGAGATAGAATCTGTCTGATTCTCTGTCCCCTCTCCCTCGGTCTGACTTTCTCTCTCCTCCCTTTCCTTTCTTTCTCCTCTCTCTCTCTCTGTCCCCCCCCTCCTATCTCTCCTTCTCCCTCTCTCTCTGACTCTCACCTCTTTCTCTCTCCTCTATCTCTCCTCTCACTTTCTCTCTCCTCTCTCTGTCCTCTTTCCCCTCTACCCCCTTTCTCTCTCTCCTCGCTTTCTGTGTCACCTCTCTCTTTCTCTCCTCTCTTTTTCTTCCTTACTTTCTCTCTCTCTCTCCCTCTCTCTCTCTCTCTCTCTCCACTCTTTCTCCTCTCTGTCTCTCTCTCCTCTCTGTCTCTCTCTCCACTCTTTTTTCTCTTTCTCTCTCCTGTCTCTTCTCTCTCTCTCTCCCTCCCTGTGTCTCCTCTCTCTTCTCTCTCCTTTCGTTCTATTCCCTATCTCTCTCCCTCTCCCTCTCTCTCCTCTTTCTCTTTTCCCTCTCTCTCCTCTCTCTCTCTCTGTCTGACTCTCACCTTTCTCTCTCTCTCTTCTTTCTCTCTCTCCTCTCTTTCACTCTTTTCCCTCTCTCTCTCTCTCCTCTCTCTCTCTCCTCACTCTTCTCTCTCTCTCTCTTCCCCTCTCTCCTCACTCTTCTCTCTCTCCCTTTCTCTCTCTCTTTCTCTTTCTTTCTCTCTCTCTCCTCTCTCTCTCTCTCCTCACTCTTCTCTCTCTCCTCTCTCTTTCTCTCCTCTCTTTAACTCTTCTCTTCCCTCTCTCTCTCTTTTTCTCTCTCTTTCTCTCTCTCTCACTCTCTCTCTCTCCCTCTCTCTCCTCTCTCTTTCTCTCTCTCCTCTCTTTAACTCTTCTCTTCCCTCTCTCTCTCTCTCTCTTTCTCTCTTTTTCTCTCTCCCTTTCTCTCACTCTCTCTCTCTTTCCCTCTCTTTCTCTCTCTCCTCTCTTTAACTCTTCTCTTCCATCTCTCTCTCTTTCTTCTCTCTCTCTCTTTCTTCTCTTTCTCTTCTCTCTCTTTCTTCTCTCTCTCTCTCTCTCTCTCTCTCTCTCTCTCTCTCTCTGTTTCTCCCTCTCTCTCCTCTGAGCTTTATAGAAATCTTACTCCAGATTCCAACATGTACTTGTGGATGTTTAGTAGGTGTGGTGTTTGCGATAACAGCGTCACAACTCTTTTCACTCCGCCTGGTCTCTCTGCATCTCTTTGAACTCCTCCATTGTGCCTGGCTGTATTCATTACAATCCCGCCTTTGTCCCGGTCTTGTACATAATATCCACAGTTATGTAGTTCAGCGAGGCGTGGCCCTGACCGCTGCCAGCTGGAGAAGTGTCCCACCGAACGCACCATTCTCGTTACTTAGAGGTAATGTTGTTGGGCCTGCGGTAATCGGATCGTTCGCAAAGGCCGGCTGCTGAATATTTGATCAAAGAGCTAATAGGCCACACCTGCTCGTGGTGCTCAAAGGGGAGTAGGCTTTAAACACAGGTGCGCAGACCGACCCCGCACGATATAACTTTTAAAGGACGGGACGATTCTGTTTTGTCACGAATCGATTCTTGTTTCAATACACGATTCCTTTTTTCTGTGAATTTGCTAAATCAAACATGCAATAAAAAAATAAATATTACTGCTTTGATGTGGTTTAAGATCATGTATAAATAAGTTCATATTTGAGTCATTCCTGGGTCAATTTTCGTGAAACAAAAAGGGACAAAATGGCAAAACTCACCCCAGTTATAATATAGAAATAATATAGTTAGAATAGAATATAAAAACAATAAGCTGCTGTTTAGTTCTTCTGACTCAGAAATGTCAGTGGAATAAACCTTTCCTAAATGCACAAAAATGATAAAACAGAGCTTTAAAAAGACACATGAGGATCAAACCAACCTCCAGAATTGAATTGAAGGATGCTAATAATATTGTCCCATCCTAATTTAAAAAAAAAAAAGGGTATCACCCTAAACTCTCCCACAAACACATGTCAATCTAAACTTTCTGCTGAGAAACTTCTTTGAATAAAACAACGAAAAAGGACGAGAGCAGTCTCCTGAAACGTAACTTTTAAGGGTCGTAGGGTTAAATTTCATTCACAAATGTCGATTTAGCAGCCTAACTTTTGTTTTCGCACACTGATCAACTCTGTTTGTTAGCTGACAACAGCCCTAGCTCGAGTTGTTTCTCCAGCTTGGTCAATGAGCAGCAGCTCTTTCTGTATATCAGGTACATATCATCGCCCGTGTTGATAAACAAAAAATCCCTCTTAACGTCAGAAATATGTGTATGGTCAGGATTATAAATATATATATGTTGTTTGGCCACCGTGTCCTCCTTGAATTTCAGTGTGTGATTGAGAGAGTAATAAGCCATTGTCTCTCGTATGAAAACCAACATAAAAACAAACAAAAAAAACTATGGAAAAAATATTAACACATGGAAATGAAAAATATCGCAGATTTCGGCAAAATCAATGAAGGAAGCAAAAAACTATATGTTAGATTTTGGTCTAAACGACAGACGACCAATCAGCTCCTTTGTTTTATCTGTGCGTAGAGGTGGGCGGTATAGAATTTTAGATAATATCAAGATTGTTGTTTTGAAGGTATTCAATATTGAATATCGAATGAGCTGCTTAACAATGTAAATGAAGAAAGTTACATTGTGAATCTTTAAATAAGCGTAGAATGTGATATTTCAATCAATTATTCACAAATTTGGACCTTCATTGACTAAAAATTGCAGTCGTTTGACTTTTTATACGCAACATTCTTTTTGGCTATGTTTTTTTTTTCTTTACAAATAAGTTAATAAAAACAAGAAGCCTGTGGTGTTGTGAGTGCAGTTTGGTCAGTCATAGAAACACGTCTTAATTCGTCTACAGCCTTTTTAGTTTGATCATTACACTTCAAATAATACATAAGAAATATCTGTTGGTTTAACATAATATTGTCAGAATATCGTAACCAAGATACAAAAAAAGATTCTTGATTATTCTAAACTTTACATTTACAACTGATAGTGTCTCACAAGAAGGCAAAAGAATAAACCCTGTCATGCTTTTCTCTCATCTCAAAGTTTTCTGTCCAGCGTAAGTGACAGAAAGAGGATATTATGACCTGAAACAGCAGAGACTTGAAGTGAGAGCTGCAGAGTTGTGTAGTGTTGCCGTCGTTGAAGTGTGAGACTGTGTTTGTGCGGTCATGTGCACACACCTGCTGCCAGGGAAGAAGACAGAGTTACAGAGGATAGAATAAACACAACACTTAGTCATTTATGAGAATCACAAGACACAAATTACAAATGTGCTTCCCACTCAACACATAATATATTAAAAATGACTCTTTAGTGGTCAGCTACTAAACGGCTTTGCATTTGTTTTGTCTGATAATCTTATTACCGACAAATTAATTTAATTGCAAGTATTATAGAACATACTAGTACAGATCCAATCTTCAGAGTTGGCTGTTCATTCAGAAAAAAAAACTCACTATAAACAAGAAGATTTTGAACTGATTTAATCTTGCTTCCATGTAAAATTTTTGTCTGTGAGATATTTTTTGTTTCTTTTTTAGCCTCAGAAAACATTGTTCTGAATTTTACTGATAGGTAGAACTCTGAGATAATATGTACTGTCTTTAAGTTAAAATTTTAAATTAATGAGTCCAAATATTGGGGGGTCATAACCCCCTCTCCCTCGTGTATTTTACGCTTGTGACTGTAGTCCTTTAGTCGTTAATTTGATTAATCGGTCGATGGAGTTTTAGTCGAACAAAATTTCTATTTTCCAACTAATTATTTTATTTAGATTATAAAGATTTGTATGTTTTGTAAGTGAATTAGCTGAGGATTTTGGACTAAATAATTGGTCTAATTTGTGTTTTGTTTTCTATATAAAACCAACTACTTTTCTGTAAATTATAGATTTTACATAAACACAAAGTATAAACTATATTTAATCTTTTGAGAACAGTTTTGGCCAGGTAAATGGTCAGTTCAAAATGCACTTTTTTGCCTCAGAGCTTTTGCCTAGCCCCTTTTGGACGATTAATCGGCTGATCATTCTCTTTTCCAAGGGCCGGTTGAGGTTGGGTAGCGCCAATAACAACAACGTAAAATATGTCTTACCAATTACTGTATATATTTTAAGCCCTCCTGCTTAAATTTGCTGTTTGTTGTGAGTTGTGGCTCTATATTGGTGATAGACTATAAAATAAAAAATAAAATGCATTTAAAAAAATTCTCTGGGGCCCAGTAGCAGATAGCCCGTGGCCCGGCGGTTGGGGACCCCTGCTCTTAGACATGACATTTAGTGTTTTGTGGGTGAAATTATGGCACTTTAAAGATCCACTGTGTAACTTTTGAGCCAAAAAACACACTTGAATTGACTTGTTTTTGTTGGATGAAGAAGTGTCTTTACTTGGAGGAGGCTTGCATCTTCCTAAAAATCCACTCTGAGAATGAAGAATGCCTTAAACTAAGAAAATAAAATATTGTCAGTGTAAGAAATTCATTACTTAACGATTCTCAAATTGCAATTTCTTAAAATGTTTTTAATTCTTAGGGTTGTAGTCGACCAAAGAAGCTTTTAGTCTCTTAGAATGATTATAAAGCATGGCAAAATCTGTAAAAACAATTCAGCATTATTATGATCTGACCATGTATTGGATTTAAACTGCAGTCAAAAGATAATGCTATATCTTTATATAACTGCAATAACTTCATGGACAAAAAGTCTATTTATATTAGTAGGAAACCAAGTGAAAAGCTAGTACGCTGTCAAATTCTCACCAAGAGAAAGGGTTAAATTCTGAATAATGTAAATAAATAATGACTAAATGACTAAAGCTTTTTAATTGCTCCAAGTTTGTTTAGAGTTTCTGTGCGACAAAGTGAAACATTTGCTCAACAGAAGATATTTCCGTCTCCGTCCTCTCTCTGAAGCAAAAGTGTAAAAGAAAGGCCAGCTAATCCGACTCTTCAAATAGACACACAGCGGTGGGTAAAGTCAGTTTAGCCGCCGTGTTTGCTCATTGTTCGGAGCTAAAAATAGAATCCTACTGTAGTTCAGAGCTCTCACTTTGTACGTTTCTTTATTAGTGAAAGTTGTTTGGCTGGTTTGCTTTTGTATTTAACTTGGATAAGAGTTTTTACTGCGTGTGAACGGGGGAAAGTGCTGGTTTTACTGTAAATGTCAAATCTATGTTGATCTATAGAGGATACGTACCATGTTTTATTCTCAATATAAAGATGTTTGGCTCATAACGTTCATTCTTTTTACTGATTTAGAACAAAACACCACATCATAACATCAACACTGCAACTTGACCATTATGTCCAATGTTTTTATGAAGAATAAATCGTCATTAAAAGAAAGTTAGATGTGATTTGAACATGTTTATCTTTTATCTGAGGTCACGTAGAGGTCACAGTGAAAGTGCATATGACAAGTTAAACTACGTACATTGCAAAGAAAAAAGGGGACCCAAGGCATGATATATGAAGATATACGTTTACCATTGTTACAATTGTGTGTTTCAGTTCCCCTTTCGAACGCCATGTTTTACTTTTTTTATTATTTGTGTTTTAGCCTCTGCAGAGCCTCCACAGTCTGGGCATAGGTTGCTTTTGTTTTGTTCAAGGTTTTAAAAAGATCAGATGAATATTTCCAAGAGTTGCCAAGTTTGCATCTTTAGAGGAACTTTGGGCTTCTTTATTTGGAAAGAGTTTTGTCAGTCAAGGATTGTGAATTTTCATTGTTTATTCAAGTTTGATTCACACAAATATCCCCACTAATGACTGATATATGAAGCACAAACTGTGTTTTAAAGATTATTAATGATAAGATGGTTTGCTTTGGCTTTTTTCAAAGGCTTATGTTGCTTATTAATCTCTAAAATCACTGGGAATTAGTCACAGTTTCTGTTTGCCTCGGTTGCAAAATGAGCTGTAGTACAAGTGCAATCATATCACGATATTCTAAAAATCAACTTTTCCTCATGAATATCGCGATATATGATATACGATATATTGCTCAGCCCTACTGTTCATACAATAAAAGTTTAAAAAGCCTTTATTTTACTGAGCTAATTCATTTTTAAAATACTTTACATCAAAAACGTGCTGATTAACAGACAGCCTTCTTCATTTTTCATCTTAACATAGAGAACATGATTATATTTAAGATTTTACTGAACATTTTACTTGTTTTCACCCAATTTTGCTGTTTTGATGAGGTTATAACGGTCTAGACATAATTCTACAACTGTTACCTAGCAACCACATCTCAAATATGGGCCAAAACCCACATAAGGGTTTGAAAAATGATAATATCTTGTTACACTCTTGTTTTGTTAAATGATTGTTCAAAGTTTTCGAAAGTCTGTCAGTTGTGTGTAAATTGTTTTTGCATTTTGTCTGTGTTTGTGTTGCAGCCTGTGGAAGTGCCTCCTGAGCGATGGCCTCACCAGTGTCTCTCTACAGCTCCAACTCTTTGGACAAACACATCTCCAGCGTAAGATACTTCTCTTGTAATATGACTTTTCTTTTGATTAATTGATTATGAAAATTAACAAATTTTCTAAGTATAAAATATAGTAGTTTTACATGAATCAAGGACAAGTTGGTGAAGAAAAAGTTAAAAGTCTATGAGCAGCATGTTTAGCACTCTTGGCTGGGTTTGATTACCAGGCGGCTCATGCCTTTCCATGTAGAGTTTTCATGTTTTCTTTGTATCTGATTAGGTTTCCTTCAGCTGCTCCAGTTTTCCTTGCCACTAAAAACATGTACAATAGGCTTCTCCTCTCTCCAGTTCTCAAACACTCAAAGAAAGATTCTGATATCTTCTGGTTGAGCAAACATAAACAAAAAAAAACATTGAAAAGAATATAGGTCTAAGTAGGGCTGGGCGATATGAGTCAAAATTTATATCTCGATATTTTTTTCTATATCTCGATATACGATATATATCTCGATATCTTAACACCCAAAAATTTTCTCCCAAAAATAATGAAATAATAAATACATTCTGTCACCGGGCTTTTTTAAAATAATAAATGCAAAAACAAGACGTTTTATGAAAAGTGTAAAGACAGAGCAGATAAAATATCTTGCTCGTTCAACCAGGTAGATTTTCATTCATTTAAAAGTGCCTTGCCTTGTAAACATTTTAAGATCTGTGCAAACTGACAGTTGTAGCTCAATGTGGAACATACATTAAATACCTTCAGTCATAAGTAAACATGCTGACTTCTCTTTTATAAAGCCACTTGTAGCCACTAGTTACACACTAACATTATTATTTGTTAGACAGTTGTAAATCTCTCCAAAATGCATTAGAATAAAATATTCTTTATTTATTTAGAAGCGCAGTGTGACTTCTGCTGCGTCTCCGTTCTCATCTGCGCTCCTCTGCAGCCCTTAGCATTAGCCCCTTTAGCACAACAGTGAGTTTTCCTTCTGTCACCACGGCCACACTTCGGCCAATATGGACATGCTATACCTCTTTTAAAAGCTTACATTTTGCACTGTTCACTCGCTACATTTGTTTATCAATTGCAATACGTCACAATGCGTGCACAAGCATAGAAGCGCCAGCTACACTGAGCTACTTTAGCCGCTACATATCATAAACAGCGAGTTTTCCTTCTGTCACCACGGCCACGCGTTGGACAATATGGACATGCTATACCTCTTTTGAAAGCTTACATTCTGCTCTATTCAGTCGTTAGATTTGATTCTCAATTGCAAAAAGTCGTAATGCGTGCACAAGCATAGAAGCGCGAGCTACGTTACACGTCATAAACAGTTAGCTCGTACCTTTCGCTGGTATTTCTTTACGACATTCACGGCAGAAAACAGCAATTTGGTTGTGCATCAGATGGTTTTAATCCAAAGTACCTCCAGATAACTGAACCAGTAATCCGTTTTTTGCTTACAAGCCCCTTCTCAGTGCCGCCTTCGAGAGACGGAGAAGCAAACTGGCGAATACCAAATTAAATACGCAGCATTATCGATATATACGATATGTCAAAATTCATTTCGTGTTTAAAATTATATCGATATATCGTAAATATCGATATATCGCCCAGCCCTAGGTCTAAGCTAGGGTGACCAGACGTCCCTATTTACCCGAGACAGTCCCTATTTTAAGCCCTCCCTTACCAAAAAGTAGTATACTTGTAGTATATAAAAATAAGTATACTTCAGTGCACTGAAGTGTACTTTTAATAAGTATACTTCAGTGCACTGAAGTGTACTTTTCAAAGTATACTTCTAGTATACTAGATTATGCAAACTATCAGTTTACTAAAAGTACACTACTTTATACTAAATTGGCCCATTTTTTAGTTTAAAAAAGTATACTCAGAGTATACTTAAAGTGTACTTTTTGCTTACTTTTTCAAGTTTATGAAAGTACACTGAAAGTGCACTTAAAGTGTACATTAGAGTATACTTCTAATGGACAAATAAATTCTTGAATAAGTATGCTTTAAGTTTACTACAAGTAAACTACTTTTAAAGTTTATAACAGTATACTTGTAGCATAAAGTGTACTCTGCATGAATCTGTGAGAAACTGGTCACCATTCTTATAAGTAATGAGTTACACTACTTAGTTACTGCAAAGAGAAATATAATTGCTGCTATACTGTAAAAAAAAAAAAAGTGCTTAATTTGTATCTAAAAAGGTACAACAATTTGTCACTGATATGGTACCCTCAAGGGTACACAGACTGTAAATTCAGTACAAAGTAGTACAAATTTGTCCTTTTATGGTATCGCCCTAGCAACAAGCCCTTGTACCTTTAGAGTGACATATTTTTAAAAATCAAAATTAGGTTCACATTTTTATATTACATTTATTTCACTTAGGCCAAAATTATTACAAAGTGTTACCAAGATAGATTGTCCATAAATCAGATGAAGAATGTATTAATATAGTTCATCTTCACATGGCTGTAGAAAAGTCCATTCAGGTCAAAGTTCTTAAAATTTTTTGTGTCCCATTCTGTACATGGCACAGATCCACATAGTCCGAGATTGAAAGTGGCACACTGATGGTAGAGCTGGTCTTCCTGTACAGATCTCCTGAAACTATGGCAGGTCGGGACATAGCTCACCAGACTGAAAAATACAGGGAGAAAAGAAGACTTGTTAAAATCAAAGTGTGTGATGTGAGTTCAGACTACAACATAACTTTGTACATTAACACTTTCAAGTGCACTGCAATGTGTAATTTG
This sequence comes from Mugilogobius chulae, assembly GCA_038363315.1. Taxonomy (NCBI): domain Eukaryota; kingdom Metazoa; phylum Chordata; class Actinopteri; order Gobiiformes; family Gobiidae; genus Mugilogobius; species Mugilogobius chulae. The sequence goes on from CM076404.1 coordinate 34,096,384, forward strand.
ACATACAGTATATTAAAATTGAATTGAATTAAAATTGACACTTGAAAAAACATGTTGTAGTAACCCTGGATGAAAGAGGATTAAGTAGATTCATTTTTGCAAGACATCAACAATGGCAGTGGCTCAGGCTCGTTTGAATTGATTAGTGAAGTTAACAAGAAGTAAGGTAAGGAGGTTACCAAATAATAAAGAGTTACTATATTAATTGAAAAACCTCTCATTCAGACAAATCTCTTGAATTAACACGTTTTCTTAGTCTAGACCAGTTCCTCTCAAAATAATTGGAAATATCATACCTGAACCACAGCAACAGCAGGCCGGTCAGTCGTCTCTCTGTTGCTGCAGAATCCGGGCAACTCGGAATTCCTTGTCTGTGATATAAAAAGAATAGATATAATTTATATCTGTGCACTTTCTACCTATTTCTGTGCACTATAAGGCAGCTTATTAGTTGGATAGTGCACAGAAATAGGTAGAAAGTGCACAGTTATTAAGCTTTTTGCTCACCTGCAAATTAGATCAAGCTAAGAGCAAAATCCTCACACACGCTCGGACAAATTGCTAAATTTGGTATAATGCATATCACTTTATGAGAAATGTTACATAATAAACATGTGCAATAGCTTACGTATAGCACATGGATTTAATCTGTTTATACTTGCAATTTTGCAAAAAATTAGGCCCAAAGTGTAGAACAACATTATATTAATTATGTGTTTCACTTACATGTTAAGCTTTGGGACAGAAGCTTGTGTTGAGGTGGCTCATCTCAGTCTGGAACTCAGGGCTGTGGACACTTCAGTCTCATGAAGATTCTGCTGATGGATAACAGATCTCTGTCAGTGTTTCAGAAGTAACTACTCTCAGGCAACAGCAAAAAAAGTGCTTTCCTATAGCCTGCATTGTGGTTAGAAGACACATTTTAATTGCGTGTTGTTTGTGTGTTACCTCTTGTTCATACTTAATGTGGTTTTGAAGAAAAAGCTAAACAAGCGATCAGTTTGTACTGCAATGCTTAGTCCAGTTGTCTTTAAATCATTGGGGAAGTACTTAACTGTAGGCAGCTAGTGCCATCATCGTCTTCTAACAACAATATGCGCATTATAATAAACTGCAATGTAAATAGATATACAGGGTTAGCAGTCCCTTACTTGTGACAAATGATATCCGTTGTCATCAGGTCTAAAACTTCACTTATTAAAAAGGACTGTGGACCGTCAGTCCGCTGGAGATTCTTCTTTGGGTAAAAAAATAAAGAAGTTAGTCAAAATACTGACAATAAATACAGAGAAAGCAGCTTTACAATAGTATAAAGAAAGGTGGGTAGAGTAGTCAAACCTAAGGTTACTTCCATATTATAGAATTAAAATACATATAAAGATTACATTTGTAAAAGATAAAAAGATAAACACAAATTAAAGAAAATGTGCTTATGCACTTAAACAGAATGTTTTGCTGCCTATACATATACCTACTTGTTCTTGTGGCCTGCAATGTTGAGAAAATCCACACACTAAGGAATGTTGGAGATAGTATTGTGATCTGATCTGAAATCACACAAAAAAAAATACAAATTTATATAATTTAAATGTACATAGGCTGCTTTAAGTAATTACACATGCTAAAATAGTCAATTTATGAATAAATAATAAACCTTCCAATGGATGGAGCAAACAAACACGTCATCAAAATTAAGCAGTACACTGAACACACACACAGCAAGTAGCTAACTATTTTTGACCTGTTCATCACTGGCTTAGTCTTGTTTCAGTCCTGTTTTAGTCCTGCTTTAGCCCTGCTTAGTCTTGTTTTAGTCCTGGTTTAGTCTTGCTTTCCGATCTCCAGACCATTAGTAAAAGCATATCAATCAGCTAGTAGTGAATAAGTTCCTGGTGGTTTTAAAGACATCGTTTTTGTTAGATTTGACTGCGGAGAATCCATTAATGTAAAACAACAGCAATGATTCAAAGCTACAAATAATCGTTATTTGCTCGAGTTAAATACCTGTGTTTTCTCCGAAGCCACTCTGCCTCAGGCAGGCTGCCCGTTCTCGCTTCTGCTCCCGCGGGCCTCTGCTCCGGGTCTCCTCCTCTCCGCGGATTCAGCACGTCTGCTCGCCGTGCGGCCGCCGAAGAGAGCCGATCTCCAGGGCTCTGCTGTATTATTAGACCGTATGTGTGCTCGGTCGGTCTTCTCGTTGTGTTCGCCATTACTACACGACACAAAGACAAATAAAAAAGCTAGTTTATTTACATTAGCGGGCAACAGGAAGTCCAGAGTTCGTTAGGCGCCCCGGTCTGAGCTCTAGCCGGGACCGCGTCAAACCCACTGACAAAAACCCAGGTTCTGATTTAACGCTAGCAGACGAGACGTGATGAGACGAGCGCGTACTGCGTCTAAGCGGCTTGCGGCATTTTAAGGCTATGAGGAAGTCCCGAAAAAAAAACTGTTAACTGTAGTTTTCCACTTAACGTTAGCACCTTGGACCGCCGTTTGTCTCAGCCGTTCCAACTAACGGTAACGCTACATTAGTTAGTAGTCAGGCTGACTACATTACAAAATAACGTAATTTTTGGCCAACACAGCTATAAAAATCACTTTGTAAGTTAATTTACAGTAAATTTCGTGACATTGCTGGAACAACTTACCCTTAATTCAGCTACGCACCGACCGCCAGTCTTCTGTGCAGAAAAATTAAACGTTCTCCTCGGTTGCTACGTTGCTATGGCAACGCTAGCCGAAAGGCGGGAAGATTACGTGCAAACGTCACAAATTTCACGCACCGCACTCACAAGCCTGATAGATGCACTTTAGATAGATTTGCTAAAGTAATTTATCAACAAGCTTGATTTCAGACATAAATGTAGTAGTAAAAAAAATAAATGAATAATATAATAATAATAATGATAATAAAAAATAATAAAATTTTATATACACTGTGTGTGTGTGTGTATATATATATATATATATATTTTTTTTTTTATTTTTTTTTTTTTTTTTTTTGCTTTGTTTGTCTTGTTAAAATAATATTAGAATTATATATACATTTTTATTTATTTTTTAATTTTTTTTGTTATACCTACAGACACTTCCTAAATTATCAAAATTAAAAAAAAAAAAAAGCTTTTATATAGCCTATTTATTGTAAATAGAATTTCTTATGCTATGTTTTTACAAATAACGGTAATTTGAAAAATTGTAAAGCATGGGAGAACACAGTATAAAAAAAGAAAAGCTTTGTTTTTAATATGCTTTGCCCCAGAGTTTTCTAAAACGTTCAAACAAATAAAGTTTTGGCTATGACAGACGTAACAGGGGAGGCGAGTTATGCTTGACCACAAAGTCTATAAGAAACTACAATGGTGAACATTAGTTTAGTTTAATGATGTACTTTACTCATCCTCTGTTGTTCTCCCATTAGATCTGTTTGAAACAGAACAACCAAAAGCAAAACGTATTTAAGGATTTTCATCAGAGTAACAGCATAGACATGCATGTCAGGGACTAAGCTAAAACTGTTTTTTTCAATAGTCTAATATATTTTTGTACATAAAAATAATATAAGCACTGCTGTGTCCAATTATAACACTTCCAGTGAAAATAACAGCAATAAAAAAAAGCACAACGTTAACGTGTTCGGTTAACCGATTATTGCCTGTGAAGAGCTCCAACTAACAGGTAAAGACATTTTTGAAAATGTGCATCCCAAGTGTACGAGCTTTCCATCTTTGATAGGATAGCTTATATGTGAATATATTCACATTATATAACATATAAGAAAAGAAGTCAAATAAAATAAAACAATCCTATAAAAAATTATATAGGCTATCAATAGACAAACACAGTGGCCCTGATTTACTAAGCGTTTGCACAGACGCAAAGTGAACTGCACGCGCAAAAAAGGGAGCAAAACGATTTACCATGCATGTGCAAAAGAAATAGCGTCTTTCACGTGACACAGTTTTGCGCTGCGCCAGTTTAGCACCTTTGGTATCATGAATATGTAATTTCGGGCATTTTTGCGTCATGCCGCAAAATATAGGCGGAGGAAATGCAAATGTCGTTAAAAAGCGCCTGCAACCAACGTCGAGGGTGTGGCAGCTGTAATACTCCGCCGGAGAAGACGCAGAAACCAAAGAGGTGCGTGTAAATGTAGAAACATTAGAAGAGGATTTCATTTTATCGTCATTTTCTCGTCTGGCATCTGGCTCATTCCAGAGGACAGTGGCAGTTGCTGCTGGTATTTCACAGAGCAGTGCATCACATGCCATTCATATTAATAATAGTAATAGTCTATTAAATTAAAATGATAGTTTTACAAGAACAATAATATTGTCACAATAATAATTAATAATAACTAGTATAGTTATTATTATTATAACAATAATTAATAATACGTATTATTATAACAATAATTGATAATACGTATTATTATAACAATAATTAATAATACGTATTATTCTTTTATTATTATTATTATTATAAAAATAATTTACAATAAGTATTATTATTATTATTTATATTTTTGATTATTATTGTCGCTGTCTTCATCGCACTGCGGCGGATATACAGCCCCCAAAAAGCCGCTCACATCGTAGTGGCTTGCTGCATCTTACACAACATTGCAAAAAGACACGGCCTGCAAGATGATGCTGTTATAATATAATACAATATAATCATATGTGGTGAGGTTTTGGAGGAGCCTGGTTAAATCAAGACAACGCTGCTGCAAGCACGGAATGCTCTCATTTAAAATCATTTCACAGGCAAAGTATGGTTTGGAGACACAAGACAACATGCAACGCGATTTCAATATGATTTTATTATTTTTTTCTCTTTCTCAGCGTGCGTCCAGACGTCTGTGGCGTCTCCTCGACCTCGCGCGCCGCCGTGCGCACTGTGCCGTGCTTTCCTCACTAGCTGGATGCGCTGTGCGGTGGTCACTCACAATGAGGGCCTGAACAGATGTTTTTTAGAGTGGACACAGTCCCGCGAACCTCGCATTACTCCTGTGAGTGCCCGTACCTCCTGCGCCACGGAAGAAAGACCCTCGCGTTCTGGTTTTTGAGTTCTTCCAGTAGCGCGTATATCCACTGCGTCACTGATTTGGCCCGTTCCTGGAGCTTGAGCTGATTTTCACAGGTATCTAAACAAATAATACGCTTAAAAATAAGCTTATAAATTAATAAATGTATTTATAATGTGTATCCTGCTGGTTATGCAATAGGGTGAATATTGGTAAAGAGGGACAATATGTGAAGCGGACACTTATGTTTGAGGCTTTGTATATTAAAATATGTGCACTTCTACAACTTATATTTAACTCTTTAATGATCTTTGGCATGTGCAGAATTAAAAATATTTTTTTTCATGTAATATTTGATGATATAAATGGTCTCAGTGAAAGAGTGTGATCCTGCAATGTCTGTGATAAATTGTGCTATGGTTATAACTTCGGAAAGCTTAAAGATAGAAAGTTATTATTATTATTATTATTATTATTATTATTATTATTATTATTATTATTAATAATTATTATTATTATTCATTTTTTTATTTATACCGGGAGGCTCAATGAGACAAGACTCTCCTTTTCATTGGCGCCCTGTTTAAAATAAAAACACAATCATTAAAACATTTTATACAATACATATTAAATTAAATTAAAACAAGTACAAATATGATTAGAAATCTCTGCCACCAAATTACTAAAACAACAGTTGTGAGTTGGCGTGTTGGCCTTTCCAACGGCATTTATTTTATTCGTGATATCTTGCCAGATGGCCTTGCGGCTATTGTGATGGTTATATTCCTCTGCATGGGTCAGCTCCTCGTGACGAGAGTTTGCTTCTTCCACGAGGACCTTAGTTCCTCGGGGTCGAAATTTTTTTTCGTTTGCGAGTCTCTTCCTCTATGTGGAAACTGAAGCACGCAAAAGGGTCATTTACATAGGTCCGCCTTCATCGGTTTGCTCCCGCACTACTGACGCAGTTTCTCTTTGTTGATCGCGTGCAACACGCCCACTTCAGGGACGCGCAAAATTCTGAACTGCGGCCGCAAATTAGTACGTGCTATTATCCACCTTAGTAAATCAGGGCCAGTGATGTTTGCTACATCATTATAATGAGAACTCTCATCAAATGACATAAAGTATAAAATAGTATACTCAAGTACACTAAGAGTTTACTTTATATTCTCTATATTTTCATTGGTCTTTTTTCTGAATACTTAGAATGTACTTTATTAAGTGCACTTACATTTACAGTATACTTTTAGTAAACTAAAAGTATACTGTAAAATTATTAGTTTAGAATAAGTATACTTGAAGTACACTTATATATACTACTTTTTGGTAAGGGCTGTGTCCCATGTCCCAGCATATGTATCCAAAACCATTGAATTGTCCCAGTTTTACACAAGACATGTCCCAGTTGCCCTGATTTATGACCACTTTGCCACTTCACAACAGTGAAAGGAGGAGAATATTGATCTGTTTCGTTAGTCAGACTAGACAAAACTGCGCTCAAAAAGAACCAAAGCACAACAAAATGCATTAATTTGCACTGACAAAGGTTTTAGCGTCTAGACATGAGTGTGAACGATTCCTGAATTGACTAAATGCATAAGAATGAAGACTGTGTAGTCCCTCGTTCATCCAGGAGTGATCCATAGTAGAAGTCTTCAAAGTAGTCATCTGGACAGTGTTTCCGAAGATCAAGACGTTTCGACTCTCATCCGAAAGTCATTTTCAATCTGACTTTCGGATGAGAGTCGAAACGTCTTGATCTTCGGAAACACTGTCCAGATGACTACTTTGAAGACTGCTACTATGCATAAGAAGGAACTTATTTACTCGTTATTTTTACAAAAACTCAAGTGTGTCCCATGTTTTAACTTAAAAAATTTGGTCACCCTAGGGTCCTCAAATTCGTGGCCCTGGGGCCAAATGTGGCCCTCGAGATGATTTCTGATTATTACTCAGAGTGACCCGTTGATAAAATGCACATAATTACAGGTCCCACAATGCGCTGAACTGCAAAAAATGTGTTTAACAGAGGTTAAGCACTGACATAATTTATTTGAAAAATGCTCTTAAACATTCAATTGCTTTTTACTGACAATTTTTTGACACTGTGATGAATGTGAGAGAAGCTAAAGTCTTTCTGTTAATCTGCTTTTCTGCCACTGTTTACCTGATTTGTTGCTTTTACATGCCTATAATACTGTACAATATAAATACTATATTATTGACGTATTATTGTACATTTAATATTAGGCTTAAGATAGGATTAGCCATATTTACATAGAATCTGTTATTAAAATGCGGCCCTGACACAGATAATTTAGTCCCCAGCTCCATTTGAGTGGTTTATGCTATTGTGTCTCTGTGTACTATGTATTGAGAAGTAACCTTTTAATACTAATATTGACTGAAATGTATAAAATTCTTGGAGAAACATTAAATATATTGTACAATGTGGCTAAGTTGAGCAGTCAAACCTGTCCAAGCTCTTTTCATATCGTCTCATCTCTTAGGAAAACGTGTTGAGTGTGTGGCATTGACATCATCGGTTTCCACTTCCTGGTTTTGTGCTCGCAGGTGTCCAAAGACTCTCTGAAGATGGAGCCGCTCACTGATGTGTCGCTGCTGCCCGGGGAAGATGGGGTCATAGGTCAGTACGCAACACTTAGTCACAGCCACGAGAGCGAGAAACCGCCGCAGCAACACCAGAATATGTTTATGAGGCTTATCTGATTCAGACTCTTGATTCTGCTAAGCTACTTCTGAGGTGTTAACTCTTTCACTTTCAGGCCTTTTCTGGTTTTTAAATATTTACAGCTCCACATAAAACTTTCTGCAACTGTAATCATAACATGTACTTCAAATGAGACCTACATAGTTTCCTAAAAAATATAAAACAAGAAAAGAATAGTGTGCATAAGCAGAAGATTTTCCTGTGAGCTGCAGGCATCTCCACTTACCCTTGTCATCAGGGCTTACGGTCGTAAAATGTGCTGCTAGTCCACTCTTGTTGCTGAAAATGTTCAAAACAAAAGTATGAACTAAACTATGGTAAAACTTCAGAGTTTTACTAATGTCAAGGCTTCGCTAGCCATTCACCTTATTCTGCACCGCCTACTTTTTTTGGCAGCACAAGTTGCGGTTAGTCTGTAGAATTCAGTCGGCTGGTTTTATACATTCGAGATCGCCCCACAAGACAGACAAACTAACATGTTAGCTACCTTAATAGAACAAAATAGAAAGTGTGTTGCTACGAAAAGTGGGTGAATAACAAAAGCTTACTCTGGCTCTTTCATAATAAAAGTCTTACATTGTTGCTGCAGAATGTTTTATAGTGAAAGAAACAACAACATGGGACAAGAGCAGCTGTTTCGATCAGGTCTGAACCAGTCTGACAGACGTCTGTCTCCTGAAGCTTGAGACAGTGTTTTTCTCGACGTTTTTTCACCTGAATGTAACTTTTAAGGGTCGTAGGGTCGAATTTCATTCACAATTATTGACTTAGCAGCAAAACTTTTGTTTTCACACAGTGATAAACTCTTGTAGTTAACTGACAATGTTGCTGGCCCAACTTTCCACTGTTTGTCTATGAGCGGCGGCTCTTTCTGCAGGTCGGGCTGTGCATCGCCTGTGTTGATAAACAAATAGTCCATCTATAAAAACATACTGATAAGGAATAAGACATCTCAGTGTCACTATTTAATGTTGAGATAACCTCCTTTTTTTTTTTAAAATATACAGCCAACAAATACGTACAATAAAAGCAAAATGTGTTACTTAAAATTTTTTTTTTCCACCTCAAAGGTAGAGTGAAATGTCCTTTTTCCTTTTGTTTCTAACTGTAATTGCTTCATTGTGTCATTCATTAAAACAGTAATTTGTAATAATGAAGTCTACATGCTAACAATACCCTATACTGAGTTAGGATTTTGTTTGTCCTAATAATCCTAATATTGGATATTAAATTAGGAAAATTCCACAACATGTGTGCTAGTGACAATCCTCTTTTTTATAAATATGTTTAATTTAATAGATTTAAAACATATTCAGATTCAAAAGTGTTTAGTTATGTTTTCTATTGAAGCTGGTGTCGCTGCACAGAGCTTCATTCAGATGTTTTCTGTATCTTTTGTCACTGCACCTGTCTCTGCTCTGCTCAAGTCTTGTTACTCACTTCACCTCTCGAGTCTGTATTTAAAACTACCCTGGCTTTCTCTTCTGCTTTCTCTTCCTGTGTGGAATGTCACTGTAAATAATAATAACAATAACTAACACTGCTTTTGTTTTCGCTGCAGAGAAAGAAGTCATCTACATCTGTCCATTCAACGGCCCAGTCAAAGGCAAAGTGCTGATCACCAACTACAGACTTTACTTCAGGAGCTCAGACTCTGTAAGATTCCCCAAAAAACATTCACTTTCACTTCATTTATTGCAAAAGAAAGCAGTGTTTTACCTTCCTAATGTTGCTCCAGTGAGTCAGGGCTTCCCAGGATTGCCAAATGAATGCGTTTTTTACTTTCAAGTTTGGTCTAATTCGAAACTCTAGTCCAGTTAGTCATCACACATCCTACATGGCTCCGGCAAAGGCCACATCCCAAGAAGATGAGTAAGCTCTAGCTGCACAGAAATAGAAAGATAAAGCAGTGATATGGTAAATGCTGCAAATGTGGAAGACGACACCGACGTCCTACAATTTCAAGATGGATTTGTATACAAACTGGAATGCTAGAATGTAATCTAGTCAGTATGTTTTAATATTCTGTCTTGACTGTATTTTATTAAGATTATATGGATTTATTTGATCACACAGCAAAAAGTGAAAGGTATGACAGGAGTTGGCTCAAGATTTTGTGGATTTAACAAGCTTTTTTTTTTTTTTTTTTTTTACACATAAATGCATGTATCTTGTACTTTTGGAATACATTTTTGGTTTTCGATGAACCAATATGTAGATGTTGTGTTGTGAGTCCAGTTCTGAATCAGATACATGATCAGTCCAATCCAACTTTATTTATAAAGCGCTTTAAAAGTGCACTGTGCAACTTTTTGGCCAAAACTAAACTTGAATAAATGCACATTTTTTTGTCATTTAGATGCCTTTGTTACACTAAATAATTAATACAAATCTGCGTTTTTACTTTGAGTGGGTTTACATGGCCACAAAATAATCTGTTATTAGCTTGGAGGAGACCCGAACACATCTGTTTCTGCAGGAAGTGTTTTTTTTCCCCAGATTTTTTTCATATTATGACATAAAATGTATTCATCTCCATTCAGAAAGTCCCAAAGTGTAGTTGCAACTTTCTAATTCTGCTGAATTGTGTAGACGACTTTTCACCTCCAGAAAGATCCACAGTGCATCTTTAAAAACAGACTCTGTCTGTCTTGTATTCGGAGGCAAGTCGTTCCAGAGGTGAACACAGTGTCCAGTCTGCTTACATTTTGTTTTTGGTACTATCAGAGTCAGCTGACCTGAAAGCACAAGAGGGCATGTAAGGATAGATCAAATCAGATCAGACAGATACTGAGGAGCAAGACTATTTAGGCTTTAAAAAGAAATACCAATACCAAAAATTATAAATTCAAATCTAGTTTTGAGAATGACTCGTTTTCTTTTAGTCGTGAGAGACTGGTACAAAACAGAACATTTATGAACACATTTTGCTTATATAAAAACAACAAAAAGGAAAAAAAGCTCAACTTTATTTATATAAATAACTTTTTTTTCCAAATTGCTCAAATGAGTAGTTAATAAGTTTCTTTCAATTCGGATAAGGAAAGGTGTACAGTACATGTACCAAGCTGCAGCTCCTTATTAAAAGATAGATCAACAAAATTTCTATTTTTTAATCCACAGCTGGAGTTTTGTCTGCGAGACACTATTTGTTCTCCTTTGAGCATTAGAAAATAGTTTTCTGAATTTCCCAGTTTTGTGATGTCATAGGTCGATATCTGAGATTTTCTTCACTGTTTTTAAGTCTAAAAATTCATTCAGTCTGATTTTGAGCATTTTTGCAGCATTAGCATATCAGACAAGAGGGGTTTGATTATTTCCTTTACAGCCAGTAGATGGATTTGAAGGCATGAAGCACATGATTGTCATTTGTGCTTTTATTACACATTCTCATTTTAGTTGTAATACCTAAAACAATTAGAGCTACAATTAATGATTATTTTGGTAATCGATTAGTTGGCAGATTATTCTTTCGATTAATTGATTGTTTAAAATGCAAAAATTACTTGCATACAAAATTTTTGGCAAATTTGAGCTGATGTAACGTTGCTTGAGAACGTTCTGGAGATGTAGATTTTAGGTTTGTCAAAAGTATCGAAGCGCAAATTCTCACTGGTATCAAAACTAAATACTAATTTGAACAAGCGACCATACCTAAAAAAATTACATGAACAGGACAAAATCTGACTAATCAGCCTAATCAAGACAAGTTTAAAGCCAAAATGTTTAATTAAGAAAGTATTTGTATGTTGTGTTGAAAATGTTGGTTTACTGTGTAGAAATGTTACCTGAAAAGAGCATTTTTTAAAATCATTGCAGCACCATAATTAGTCTAAGTCTATTCCTTTATTTTAAAATTTTGACTTGGTGCAGGAAAACAAGTTTTCACATCAAAAAATGCTCCTGGGATATTAGTGCTATAAAAAACCTAAATATCTGCTTGTGTTTTAGGACATGACAGTGATGCTCGACGTTCCTCTGGGCGCCATCAGTCGGGTGGAGAAGATGGGCGGAGCTTCGAGTCGAGGGGAGAACTCGTACGGCCTGGACATCACCTGCAAGGTCAGACCCAAGACACGCTAATGCTAACCATTCTCTATAGACCAAACACGCTAATACTAATCACTCTCTATAGCCCAAACACGCTAATGCTAATCACTCTCTATAGCCCAAACACGCTAATACTAATCACCCTCTATAGCCCAAACACGCTAATGCTAATCACTCTCTATAGACCCAACACGCTAATGCTAATCACTCTCTATAGACCAGACCTGAGCAAACTGCGGCCCGGGGTTCAGATGCGGTCCTCCGTCTGTTTTCATCTGGCCCTCGGGAGGTTTCTGAAAATAGCTTTTTATATTTGTTTTTGGTTGACTTAGCTATGAATCTTGTGTTTACATCTGTGTTCTTTCTAAATTAACTAAATAATACATGAAATAGCCAATTTTTAAAAGAAACATGGCAAAAAAAATATTTTAAGACCAGTTAAATTGTTAATCTTATTTTAACAAATCTTGACATTTTGGACTTGTTTAAAGACAATACTTTTTAGTTTAAGGTTACATTGGCAATTTATTTAGCCTATTTTTTTCAGTTTTATGACAAAGTCTTTCAGTCATAAATGCTTTGAAATTAAAAACATTGGACAATATGTAAGCGGTTACATCTTCTCTAGTCCAAAGCAACTCAAATTCTGATTAAAATTCAAGTCCAAGCTTTTTTAAGCAAGACTAGAAATGTTCATTTTTGCAGTCTTGTAAAATGTTGAATTTGTTTCTGCAATATAGCACTTCACATCTTGTCTGCAACTGAAAATGACCCTCAGAAAAAAATAATTGCCCACCTCTGCTATAGACCAAACACGCTAATGCTAATCATTCTCTGTAGACCAAACATGCTAATGCTAATCAGTCTCTATAGACCAAACACGCTAATGCTAATCATCCTCTATAGACCAAACACGCTAATGCTAATCACTCTCTATTGACCAAACACGCTAATGCTAATCACTCTCTATAGACCAAACATGCTAAAATTCTCTGTTAGTAACTCGTCATAGTGTGAATGTCCTTGTGCATTAAAATGTGTTGTTGTTTTTTCAGGACATGAGGAATCTCAGGTTTGCGTTGAAGCAGGAGGGTCACAGCAGGAGAGACATCTTCGATTTCCTTTTCAGACTTGCCTTTCCTCTTGCACACTCACTGGTAAGACTCACCACTCTATAAAATGCTATTCATTTTGTATTTTTCTTTATCATAATTTGGCTTGTATTAGCAGTGTCTTTAGTTTGATTATTTATTTTATGGAGTTTTAGTTTTTATGAGTATTTTTATTGGACAGAAAATCGAGTCCAGCAGAAATTGTATGATAATTTCTCCTAGAGGTTTTGTGAGCTTCATAGTAGAAACGATTGTGATCTGTTGAACAAACAAAAGACTATAGAGGAGTTTTGTTGCCTCGACAATTTAAATAGGATTATTTTTATTTTAGAAACAAAGTCAGAGATACCATGTTGATATGACTAATGCTGCGTTCCAGGCAACTGGGAACTGGGATATTTCTCAAAAAATACCAGTTCCTAGTTCAAAGCGTTCTAACGTAATCAACTCGTATGTAAACATTATGGTTAATGCTAACCTTTAGGCCAGTGAATGTCAAAAGGCGGCCGCGAATTTTTTTTCTGGCCCGACTAAGGTTTCTGCCTAAAAAAATGTTAAACTGTAGTAAAGCTTATTTTTGTTCACTCAATAAATCAACCTCATCATTCCCCAAAGACTGCATTTGACTCGCCCCAATAAGACAACTAACAACAAAAACAGTAGTTCTCTTTCACTCCTTTAATAGCCTTCTTTCACCTGCAAATGTCCTGAACAGTCGTAACTCTGTCCTTTGCTTTGACGTCAACCTGCCAACGGAGTGAAGATGGAAATTAACATATTTAAAAGAAAATGTGCATTAAGAAGTTTTGTCCCTAAACAAATAAATAATATAATAAGAAATAAAAAACTCAACAAGAGACACATTTGCACAACAAATGTGTCTCTTGCTCTAAACGCAGTAACGCACAGAGGCAGTCCTTTTTTAAAACATGACACACAGCCGTCCGCCCACATCAAAGCCTTCTGCTCGTGCTTCCACCGCATGAATTACAAACCGAAATAGAAACCGCACTGTGCATTACAATATGAATATGTGTTTACAGTGAAAAGATAACAGTACGAAAAGTCATCACAGTTTGGTTGGTTTATTGTATTAAGTAATGTTATTATAATGTGTTGTCAGTTGAGTTTGGTTCTCTAAAACATTTCCTCGAAGCTCTGAGAGGAAATAAACCAGAATAGCTTTACACAACAATAGTTTAAAGTGCCACACTGCAAAAACACCAATCTTATTCTAGATAATTTATCTTATTTCAAGCATAAAATGTCTTACTATACTTATTTTAAGAGCAATTTTGCTTACGTAAACTCAATAAGACAAAAATGACTTGTTTTAAGACAAAAAATCTTGAAACATCTCGAAATGTACTTCTCTAGGTACATTAACAGAATGCTTCCCTTGGGTTTATAAGAGGTGATACATTTTAATTCTCAGAGTCACTAGGAGAACTCCAGGTGTGTTTTTGACACATATAGGCCATGAGCCCTTCGGTCTGTTTGTGTACTTTTAAATAATTATCTATAATCTGGAAAACAGTTCAACTGGAGTACCTTACATTTGTACACATGAAGAGCAGTGTTTTAAATAAAAAGATTTTGTATCCATAAGTAGTCTAGTGCAATTTTTAAAACCATGTACGGTAGTTTCAATAATGTAATAATAAGCAATAAAAAAAAAATACTTTTTGTGTCTTTCAAGCAAAATCTTTGCAAAAATATATCTACGTTTTAGGAAAATACAATTTTGGGGAAAAATACAAAATTTGATAAAATATCATTTTCACGTATGGTCGCACAAAATAAAGTTCAACATTTCAGAAAATATTTTTGTGTATGGTCATACAAAATAATTTAAAACATTCAGAAAATATTATTTTCCTGTAATCACAAGAGTCATAAATCACCTTTTAGCCTTTTTAGCGTTTTCAGCAATTTTAACTATATACAGCATAAACAATGAAGTCAATTGATTTTCGCATATCTTCATTAAATTCACAATATAAAGAATTAAACGCTTTTGTTTTTAATTTAAGTAAAATATGTCCACAGCTTCACTTTTGAACTTATTCATTTGAACTTTTGTATTTTAACTCAATTACCCAGCAAACACGTAATGTTGGGGCCCACATGGGCCCTACTTGGGCTGGCTGGGTTTTAGATGGGCATGGGCTCAGGGTGGGCATTTGGTGATGGGCCCCACATGGGTAGTCTGCGGGCAAAACTAAACATGGGTAATAAGTGGGCTCCATCTGGGCACATAGTATATGCATTTTTACAATAGCAAATAAATAAAATTAAATTAAATTAAATAAAAAATAAAAATGAAATTTGTGGTTTTAACCACACTGATTGAAAAGTTTGCTACATGTTCAAACTACAACAAAAATAACAACATTTGACGACACAACGCACTGATTAGCTCCATGCACTCCTGTCATGAAGCAAGACATTTTTGCCCGGCAACAGAATTTTGCCATCTTTGTGCCTGCTGTTAAGGAACCTGTAAAAGAAGGTAAGCATAGCAACCACGTGGTTGTTATTTTTTTCTTCTTTTTTATTTTTATGGTATGATAAACCAAAAGTTAACATTTTTAAAAGTACTTGAAATGTAATACGAAATTTAAAATGAATTTAGGACCCAGAGACATTCCCGTTGCTGAGGTCTTTCCTTTGGCTCGGCAACCATGCTTTAATTGGCTGGCAAAAAAATATTGGCTAAATGCTAGCTTCCCATTGGTTGAGACTTTTCCCATGCCAAAGTCAGGAGCAACCGGAGCAACACTTGCAGCCGATAGCAGCTCAGTCTGTGTCTTTCATATTTAGAAGCTGACGTGGTGTTCATTTTATGCTGGTAAGCCTAGATCAACAACAAATTATTTGCATTATTTTGGAATTACATGTTAGCTTTTGTTAACATGCATTGGTGAGTCTGTGCACACTTTCCTTAGCATTCCAATCAGCATTAGCAACGAGCTAGCGCCAACTCCCGCCAAGTATTTCATCACAAAAAACGTCTTTTTGGAGACAAAAATGATTAGTTATTGTTTAGTTTAGTAGTTTTTGGATGCAACACAAAGGCACTGTGCACCACACGAGTTTCTGGTGGTTGAAAAGTGTCAACTGTGTGAATATTTGTGAAACATGGTGAGTCTGTTAGCGTGCTAATCAGCATTAGCATCGAGCTAGCGCCAACTCCCGCCAAGTATTTCATCACAAAAAACGTCTTTTTGGAGACAAAAATGATTAGTTATTGTTTAGTTCTAGTAGTTTTTGGATGCAACACGAAGGCACTGTGCACCACACGAGTTTCTGGTGGTTGAAAAGTGTCAACTGTGTGAATATTTGTGAAACATGGTGAGTCTGTTAGCGTGCTAATCAGCATTAGCATCGAGCTAGCGCCAACTCCCGCCAAGTATTTCATCACAAAAAACGTCTTTTTGGAGACAAAAATGATTAGTTGTTGTTTAGTGTAAGTAATTTATTGATGCAACACGAAGCTACTATGCACCACATGAATTTCTGATGGCTGAAAAGTGTTAACTGAGTGAATTAGCTCTTGTTTTAGATAGATTATTCTGCTTATCATTCTGTTAGCGAGCTAACCGGTCCTTAGCATCGAGCTAGCGTCAACTCACGCCAGTTATTTTATCACAAAAAACATGTTTTTGGAGACAAAAATGATTAGTTGTTGTTAAGTTTTAATAGTTTGTTGATGCAACACGAAGGTACTGTGCACCACACGAGTTTCTGATGGTTGAAAAGTGTCAACTGAATGAATCAGCACTTGTTTTAGATTATCTTTGTAAATAATGGTGAGCCTGTTAGAGTGCTATCAGCCTTAGCATCGAGCTAGCGTCAACTCTCGCCCATTATTTTATCACAAAAAAAAATATTTTTGCAGACTAAAATGATTAGTTGTTGTTTAGTTTTAGTAATTTATTGATGCAACACAAAGGTACTTTGCGTCATATGAGTTTCTGATGGTTGAAAAGTGTTAATTGAGTGCCCATTGTTGAATTAGCATTTGTTTTTCAATTCTCTTTACCTCATTTTTTTCTGAACACTGTGAAAAATACAGTGTAAACTCTGCTTTTACTTTGATTCAGATCAATTTCGTTTACTGCAAATGTGTATGTTGAATGCACTTTGATAGATATATTGGCTACCCATTGTTAAAAAGGTTTACTATAATTCCTTATTTTAATCCATAATTATAGGTTAACCTGGTAATTCATCATGATTGTAAAATGGCATAGATCTTATTTTTTTAAAAATTTAATATATTTAGATGTGAAATGTTTTATTTTCTATATTTTGAAAGCATGATTAATCTAAATAGAAGATCATTATGAGTATGATGTTACAGTTTTAAAAGTATTTACATTAGTAGTGATAATGTGTTTTCTTTACAGGTAAAAAGTTCTGATTTTCCCCGATCCCCCGGACAGATCACCAAACTAACAAGTAAGCAGGCAAGACCCCTACCCACACCCCCACACACAAGTACAGACACACATTTGAGACTTGTATACTAGCCTGTTTTTTTAGACTTGGTGCGCATTGATGTGTGGAAGATTAGATGATTGTTGTTTTAAATGTATTACCTTTTGTTGACTACATGTACAGTTGAAACCAAATGTGTGACAATTTCATCACTTTTCAGAAGGTCCGAAGTTTGCATACACCAAGTTCAGTATGCTTTTGGGATATCCCAGATGAAAAGTATACTTGAAAGTATACACATAAGTGCAAAGCAATGTAGAGAAATTATAAAATTAAAACATAATGACTTTTAAGACTCTTTAAGTGCATCTGAATTGGTTAAAAAATCTTCTCACCTCTTCCTTCTTATTGTCATTGAAAATGAAGGAGGATGGAAATTTTCACCAATTTGGATACAGGGTTTATTGAAATCTTTGGAATGAGAAGTGATTCGCTGCTTAGAGATAATGCCCTGCTTTTCACTTTTGTGTCAAAACTGTTTTCAAGCCTCAAATTGTTCAGAAAACGATAATGGTAGCATTTAGTTTTTTCTTTTTATTTGGAGTTGACAAAATGGTTGCATTTTGGACCATGTTGTCATACAGTAGCTGTTGTACACATTTTGTACCAAAGACAAATCCAGTTTTGTCAATAAAGTTGAAATCTCACTTTTTTTCATTTGTAGTTTTCTTTTGATATGGAAATATAAACACTGGGACAAGAGCAAGAAATTGGCAACAGTGAGCCAAGAATGAAAGAAGCTGTGGAGAGATGACAGCACTTTTTCTAGAGAAGGTATGTTGTCAGTCAACAAACAAATATATCTTGTGTTTAATGTGTTTAAGGTAAACAGACTTCACACCAGGATAGAACTAAACTTTATAAAGTAATGTAACACTCGCACTTTAAAATAGTATGAAAAAGTATTATTGATTGAGGTTAACTACAACTTGACACCCTAACAGTTTAAAAAAATTATAAACTACAACAATGTGTAATCCTGTTTTTTCCAGACTTCACTTGACACATCGATACAGAGGCAATAGTCGTGTTCAAGATGGTCAAGGCGGTGCAGTCGGCTCGAGGCGTAAAGGGGGGTTGGGTCTGACGACAGCACTGTCCGTAGCGCTGATTGATCTCTTGCGCTGTCATCTGACCCGACCCCCCTTAACGCCTCGAGCCGACTGCACCGCCTTGACCATCTTGAACACGACTAATGTGTGCTGAAACTGCTGATGACTTTTCTTGGAGACCCTGTTGAAGAAACTCTAAAGGAAAGGTATGTTAACAAGTTGCATATATGAGCACAGCAATGTCTTGTTTCATAATATTGGAAGCTCATCTACTTACAATATATGAAGCTGAATATATACAGAAAATATTTTTGATTAATGCAAAGTTCAGTATTTTGTGTCTAAAAATTTCAAGAGATGTTTGAAAAGATTTTAAGGTGTTACTTATTGTTTCCTGGCACTTCGAACAAATGTTTTTGTAGTAGTGACCTAATGGCTTATTGAACTGTTCCAAATCTTTGGCTTTTGGGAATGTTTTGCTGCAAATGCTTCAGTATCCATTTCAAGCTTTAATGCAAATGCTTTGGATCCAGTTTGGGGCTGACATTAAATATATAGCATTGTGTGTGAATTGTATTTTTGTGGTTGTGTTTTGCAGGTGGCGAAAAATAAAGACATCGAGGCGAACAGGTCTGTCATCGCAACACAACAGATGCCTGGACTGTGGTAGGAGGAGTGGTCCTACCTGGACTCCAGTTAGAGGGTTCACCCTGCTTTTTTGACTGATCTACGCGACAAATATGAGGTATCCTAAAATGTGCAAACAGACTTTTGAGTTCATTCAGAATGGATTTCTGGGACTGGATGAAAACAAACAAAACTTGCTCAGCACGTAGATGTTTATGTATCTCATACATTTTACACTTCTGTAGTCTGTTAAGCTGCAACATTTGTTTGAAATTATAGCTGTTGGGACCAAATGTGATTTGTTAAAATATGTTTTTAATTGTTATAGAACTTCTTTGTGTCTCTGTGGTAATTAATGGCAATAATGCTCTCATTTAGCTTTTGTAACATGTCATAAGAAAAAAAGCCATATGTGATTGTAAAAAAGTTTTCAGAATTTAAAGAATTTTGCCCAGTTAAGTTAGATTTTTTTTTTTTCAATCATATTTAGTGAAGCTAAGTAAACAGAGGGTCATTCACTTGTCAGTGAAAATCGGATGTTAAACATGTTTAGCTTAAATTTGCGTTTTTATTAAACCACAAATTTCTGATAAACTGAGCCCTGTATGAAATTAGGTTCGGGAAACATCTGTGGTTACCATGGAAATAATGGCAAATCCGCCATGTTCTAATCAGTTTAGCAGAACTTCCATAGGAATACATGAGACAAAACGATTAAAAAAAGTAAAATAAACAGCTGTGGAACAGTCCAATAAACTGCTGGGTCAGTACTGGTACATTTATCTATCACTCTGTAATGTCAGAATATGATTTAATTAACGCTATTTTCGGTATTTGGCACTTAAAAATCTCCATTGGTTTAACATTTGACCAACTGAAATTCTATAGATGTGTGATGATGTCGTTTTACCGAGCCTAATACAGTGTTTTTGTTTGTTTTAATCAGAGACTATGCATTGTATAGTGTCAAAATTGTGCATTCACTGTTAGCAGTAAGTAACAGTAAGGTAATCAATGTGTTATGTAATTTTTTTTAAAAGTTGAAATGGAATGCATTGTAAAGAATAATTGTTTTAAATGTGCTCGACTAAACTTGGTTTGAAACCAAGTCTGAGAATAAGTCTAAGACCAAGCTTTTTGATGACACGTTCCAAGAGAGTTTTAGAACTTAATGTACTTCATGTCATTTTTAACATTTATTTGTCAATATCGTGATAATTTGCAACTTAACTGCTGTAAAACTTGTGATAAATATTTACCACAAAGACTATAGCACCAAACTTAGATGATCACATGTTTCCAATTTTGACTGTTATTAACTTTTTGGTTTAATTCCTGGTTTGGTTCTGATCTGATTTAGTTCAAGTCTGGTTATTGTCAATACTAGATTTATTCTTGCTTTGTCCTGCTTTGTTTTGTTTTTATTTGTGTTTAATTTTAGGTTTATCTTGGACCGTATGCTATTTTGACCCATTTGATGTCAAAATAAAGGTTTTTATAAAGTATTTATGTCTATTGAATGTCGTATTGCATCTTAAATTGAGTTGTTTTAATCTTAAAGAAGGCCAAAGGTGGTCCTAAAATAAGACAGAAAATGCTTTTTGCATCTTAAATTGAGTTGTTTTAATCTTAAAGAAGGCCAAAGGTGGTCCTAAAATAAGATCAAAAATGCTTATTAAGTTCTTAAAACAAGCTAAAAAACACCAGAATTGAGCTGTGATTTAAGACAAAAATACTAGATTTGAGATAAAACACACTTATTCTGAGCCTAGCAAACTAGTACTTATTTGCTAGATATGAGCCTTTTTTGCTTATTTCAAGCACAAAAGGACTTAGTCAAAAAAGTCTTATTTTAAGAATCTTAAATAAGACAAAATGTGCTTGTTCCATTGGCAGATTTTTTCACTTATTTCAAGCAAATTCGGACTTGTTTTAAGTTTTTTTTTACTTGTTTTAAGATGGGCATTTTTTCCAGTGCAGAGACAAGTTGTACTGCTAATTGCACTTGACAGAATTCCTGGTTGTAAATTATGACAACGCTCCAGGAAATAACCTCGTGGCTATGTTTGTGTTTCTATTTTTTTCTCTTGCTTCATTTTTAGTACTGTAAAACTAGAAAAACAGCATTCAAATACATGAAAACGGTTTTATTTTGTTGAAATAATGTCAGAAAAATTTTTAAATATTGTGAAATCTTTGTGTATTTTGTCTGACACGTGTAAAATGTAATTAGTCTGGATTAGTGTGATGTTAAAATTGCTTTATTGGTAAATTTCCACCAATGTATGACTTATCACGATAACTATTCAAACGATATTACTGTAAGTCAGTCCAACAAAAATGTGTTCAAACATGTCTTATTTTGTTATATTTTTAGTTCATGTTTACACAGGAAAATCAACCATCTTAATAAGGCAACATAAATGCCTGCAAACAGTGATTTTGCTCTTTATAAAAATGATTTACTGATGAAACAAGCAGAAAAAGCACTTGTTTTTAGAACAAATGGTACAGTCAGAAAGTCAATTTAATTTACTCTGGATTGCCATAAGTTACAAATTATTATTATTACAAAAAAAAAACATGTTTGAACCCATTTTTGTTGAACTGGATCAATAATGTTTTTACTGCAGCAATAAAAATGATTGCGACGACTTAAATAAAGTACTTTTTAGCGTATTAGCTTACTTAATTTTGTGACAGTAATAAGTTAAATAAATGTTGAAATGTCAGTAAACTAATCACAAAAGTGTAGAGCACATTTTTTTCAAACTAAACGATATACTTGATATTTAATTTTTCCAAAACAACAGTCACGATATTATCTAATCTAAAATGTGATATACTGCACACTAGGCATGGGACGATATTAAAATTTGCACTCACGATTATTGTGACCAAAATAATTGCGATTAACGATATTATCACGATAATTTACTGAACTAAAAAGTGCACAGATTCAAGATTTATTAGCGCACAAATGTTTATAATGTTGAGCAAAAACCTACTAACTTTGTCCCAGAGTCGTTAATTAACTTTTCCACATTAATCTTTTCTTTGTTTAACCATAATACAGCTTGTCACATACAATTATCACGATTATGAAGAAACGCCAAGATTATTTATCTGCGGCCCTTAATTATCGCGATTCGCAATAATATCGTATATAGTCCCATCCCTACTGTGCACCTCTAGAGCTCTTAATCAGTGTAAAACTATAATTTGCAAATATCAATACACCAAAAATAACAAAAATGTAAATAAGGACTGTGCAATTAATCGAATTTCAATGTCAGTTACAAAAATTGTGTAATCGAATACTCGTGATTATTGACCGTAACTTATAAGTCTGTTTTATAAGCGCTCGTTTATTTCATTCTTTTTGGTATTTTCTTTACAACTGTATAATATATTCACATCAGTTTATTGTTACCTGTCACATTTTTTATTTTATCTCTTCTCTCTACATTTAAGGGATACTAACACTCTTCAGTCTCTCTAAGCAAATAATTGTTTGAATAGTCGTGATATCAATTATGGTTTCAAATTATTGTAGTTATTATTTTCATCATAATTGAGCAGCCCTAATAGAAATACACAAATTCGACATACACACTTTAACATCAGCTATAAAGTCTGGTTTTCCAGCTGTATTTTGACGTGTTCTTGTTTTGTCTGCAGCCTCTGTTTGCGTATGTCACACAAGAGAAATATGAGGAGAATGGCTGGAATGTCTATAAAGCCATGGACGAGCTGAGGCGGCAGGTAAAACACACACAAACACACATGCAGTATCTGTGGAGTTATACAGTCGTTTCATGCCGTGTTTCTGTTTTTTAGGGTTTACCCAACAACAAGTGGCGCATCACTTTCATCAATAAAAACTACGAGCTGTGCGACACTTACCCCACAGTGCTGGCCGTGCCCTACAAGAGCAAAGAGGAGGATCTGAGGAGAGTGGCAGCCTTCAGGTCCAGATCTCGGATACCGGTGAGCACAAGAACAGCTTAAAAATGCACCGTATCATAACATTCTGCAGCTGAAATTAATATTGTTTAAATGCAGTGTTTTTTGCAATATAATAAGCATTGTTGGGCAAGTGCACACAAACCTGAAATATCCTAAACAATAATCATAACTTGGCTTAAAGTCTGACTAGCCAAATTTACTGCAAACCACCTAAATCAATCAGAAGCAGCATTATTTTACACTCATTTCCTCGAGCACAGTCACAAGAACACAGGTCAAACTTGTGGACCAAACAGCGCAATAACAAAACACATGCAACACATGCTCTATTTTTACTTCAATATAATACAGTATTACGGCAAAAAAACAATATAAATCTTTAGAATTTAATTTTGGAAATGGAGCAAAAGAGACTTGAGTCGTGCTCAACCAATCGACGATGTCAGGAATGTCACCACAGAGTTGTGTGAATGTGTGAAATTTGTAAGTGTACAAACCCTATTGACCCTATTTTGTCCCGCCTACTTTTCTAGGACGTGCACTTCCTGTTAAGCTGCATTTAGCCTGTAGATTTCAGTCGATTGGTTTATTTTAACTGTCATAATATTTAATTAAAATTGCCACACAAGACAGACAAAAAAACACGTTAGCTACCTTAACAGAGCTAAACAGGAAGTGCATTTCCAAGCCAAGTGGGCGGGATAAAATAGAGTCAATAGAACAGGGGTGCCAAGACTTTTATGCTTTGTGGGTCCAAAATTAGATTAGTTCCAAAATCAATTTGGCCCTAAAGATGAGATAGGGTAAAGTGCAATTTTGTGCACAAATTTACAGTTTTAAAATTGTGTTTTATTTTTGTTTGGTGTCCTTTTATAATGTTGCCACCACAAAATTAAATGAAATGTATATTCTCAGCACTCCTTAGTGAGCCAAATTAGACACCCTGGACTGCAAAATTTGATGCATGGGCTTCAATTTGGGTCACACTGCTGTAGCCCGACCTCCGTCGTACGGTCTAAACTAGCCTCAATGTGTCGGACCAATCACAACACAGATTTAAAGACTGTTTTGTTCACTGTGTGGAAGGAAAGATAGATGTTTCTTTCTCTCATCTGAATTTAACAAACATTGCTCTGCTTCTTTCGCTGTTGTGACTGTTTGATCAATCAGTTTCAAGTATTTATGCCATGTGTACAACAATAATTCAGAGCTGCACAAATTGACATTTACATGACTTTATAAGAGCATTTTAGTGATTCTACATTAAAACACAACATAACCTAAACTGTGATAAAAGTGATAGTTTGTGAAGTGCTGTATGTTACTTGCGTTTGCAGGTTTTGTCCTGGATCCACAGAGAAAACCAGGCAGTCATCGTGCGCTGCAGTCAGCCTCTGGTCGGGATGTCCGGAAAGAGGAACAAAGACGACGAACGGTACCTGGAGATGATCAGGGAAGCCAACGAAACGCCCAAACTCACGATATACGACGCCCGGCCCAGTGTGAACGCTGTGGCCAACAAGGTCTGTGTCTGTCCGGACTAAACAAACCCAAACTGTGAAGCGTATTCATTCATTTAAACTCTTCTGTTTCAGGCGACCGGGGGAGGCTACGAGGGGGACGAGTACCAAAACGCAGAGCTGGTCTTTCTGGACATTCAAAACATTCACGTCATGAGAGAATCGCTGAAGAAGCTCAAAGATATCGTCTATCCAAACGTGGAGGAGTCTCACTGGCTCTCGAGTCTGGAGTCCACACACTGGCTGGAACACATAAAGGTGAGACATTATTTAATATTTGATCTATTCAGGAATGTCACAATAAAAAATGTGGTAGCACTTTAAAAGACCTCCACGGTACCTACCAGTTAAGTACCATGTCAGTTACTAGTAACTAACAGTGACACTTACTAGTACTTACTCTGGTACTTACTGTGGTACTTACACTGGTACCTAGAGTGGTACTTTGAGTGGTACTTGTACCAGCAGTTACTGGTACATACCACTGGTACTTACTGTGGTATTTACACTGGTACTTACACTGGTACCTACAGTGGTACTTGCAACAGCAGTTACTGGTACATACCACTGGTAGTTACTGGTACTTACTGTGGTACATACACTGGTACTTACAGTGGTACTTTGAGTGGTACTTGTACCAGCAGTTACTGGTACATACCACTGGTAGTTACTGGTACTTACTGTGGTACATACACTGGTACCTACAGTGGTACTTTGAGTGGTACTTGTACCAGCAGTTACTGGTACATACCACTGATAGTTACTGGTACTTACTGTGGTACTTACTGTAGTACTTACACTGGTACTTAAGGTGGTACTTGTGTCATCAGTGACTGGTACTTACAGTGGTAACTATTTGTACACTTACCACTTTTAATAATTTGTGGCACACACATATGTTTCAGTGGTGGTATTATTGGTACTAAATTTAAAAAGTAGAGCTTATAAATTATGAATAACAATAAAATGCAAGTGTTAAAAAAACACCACTGTCTTTATTTGTGTCACAACAATATTGGGTATTGACAAATACCAAAGTAATTATTTGTTTCAGTAAACAAAACAACAGAAAACAATTTACAACAATCTTAGCTTAATTCCAACATTTATTGATAAATACCATGATACATAATGGTAAATAGTGGTACTACAATGGTACTTATTACAGTAGTTGACAGTTAACTACTGGTAACAACGGGACCTGTTCTAAAGTGACACATACTGGTACTTGAGTGGTACTTACTACAGTAGTTGACCGTCAACTACTAGTAACAATGGGACCTGTTCTAAAGTGACACATACTGGTACTTCAGTGGTACTTACTACAGTAGTTGACAGTTAAGTACTAGTAACAACGGGACCTGTTCTAAAGTGACACATGCTGGTACTTCAGTGGTACTTACTAAAGTAGTTGACTGTCAACTACTGTAGTAAGTACCACTGAAGTTGCCCCACTGTGGCACCTGAGGTTCTTCTGTGGTCTCCCATCCGAGTACTGCCGAGGCCCAACCCTGCTTAGCTTCTGAGATCTGACTGGATCAGGCTTTGGCATGCTGGTATGGCTACGACCATACTAGCATGCCAATACTGGTGGTAAAAGTTCCACTGTAGGTACCAGTGTAAGTACCACAGTAAGTACCACAGTAAGTACCAGTTACTACCAGTGGTATGTACCAGTAACTGCTGGTACAAGTACCACTCAAAGTGCCACTGTAGGTACCAGTGTAAGTACCACAGTAAGTACCAGTAACTACCAGTGGTATGTACTAGTAACTGCTGGTAAGAGTACCACTCAAAGTACCACTGTAGGTACCAGTGAAAGTACCACAGTAAGTACCAGTAACTACCAGTGGTATGTACCAGTAACTGCTGGTACAAGTACCACTCAAAGTACCACTGTAGGTACCAGTGTAAGTACCACAGTAAGTACCAGTAACTACCAGTGGTATGTACTAGTAACTGCTGGTACAAGTACCACTCAAAGTACCACTGTAGGTACCTGTGTAAGTACCACAGTAAGTACCATAGTAACTACCACTGGTATGTACCAGTAACTGCTGGTACAAGTACCACTCAAAGTACCACTCTAGGTACCAGTGTAAGTACCACAGTAAGTACCAGAGTAAGTACTAGTAAGTGTCACTGTTAGTTACTAGTAACTGACACGGTACTTAACTGGTAGGTACCGTGGAGGTCTTTTAAAGTGCTACCAAAAATGTTTATGTTACGATTATGGCAAGACGAAATGTGACTATTTAGGGCAGTTTATATGACGAGATTTCACAAATCCGTGACGTTTCAATGTCAGATTGGCTTCTCTTTTACACGACAACAAGCTACGTGTTCATTGAATTGGCGTTCCACTGGATGCGATTCAAGAGGTAGTTTGGGGGGCTGGTTTGGTAGATACATCGCGGAGTAAACAAGAAAAAAACAGTTGTCAATGAAGACAGTTACGTCACTTATTTGTGCGTGCAGTAGCCGCTACTTTAACACCGTAGAAGAAGACTTCCCAGTCACCAAAAATGTCTCTTAAACCAAAGCACCTTTCATTCTCATAAAGTAAAGCCAACAGTGTCCAGTGTTTCTTACCTGTGTATTGCAGAGGAGGAGACACAAAACTAATCTTCCAAAGCCTCTCCAGGTGTTGATTCAATGAGTCCTTTCAAATTCGTGTGTTCAGAAAAAAAGAAAGTTTGAAGTGCTCCACAACAAGTTGCCTAATATTATTATTCCAGCGTGAACGCGCAGGACGGCTGTTCAAGTGTCTGCACCCGTTAAAAGCGAGCAGTCCTCCCCGTGTTTGTGCACAGCTCTTCTGCGTCTTCCTCACGCACTGCGGTCCTCGAACCTACGTGTTTGTTTCGAGCGATCGCTCTTTTTACCCGCACTCTGGTCCTTGTTGCTTCCTTCGCCATTTTATTAATATGGATAACTTGTAAACCTGTCAATGCCCGTGGTATTAGAGGCTATGTGGGGTCACAGTAAGGTCATCTGGAGTGGCCTAATGGCGGCGGCTTGGGCCCATTGCCCTAGCACAGTGGTTCCCAAACTTTTCAGACCGGGACACACAAAATGACAATATAACCAAATCGCAACCCCCACAGCAAAAAGTTAGAAAAATCATTTAAATTGGGCTAAAATGCAATTGTTTTTGTAGTTTATTGCTTTATATGACCAAAATCCAGTCTAACCTCATGCTAAAGTTATAAAAAAGGCTTAAAAACCAAGTCATTATTGTAAAATTAAATCCAGAAATGGATCAAACCCCCAGATTTTGCTTCGCGACCCGGTGGTCCCGACCGCCACTTTGTGAACCACTGCCCTAGAACAATTACGCCCCCTCCTGACGCGGCAGAAGAACTACTGCATTTTCAGTCTATCTGCGTTTCCATGTAAAGGAAGATTAGCTCGCCATGACACCATATAAACTGTGAACACAAAAACGTTCAGAGTGTGACGGTTGTCTTGTAAACTAGGCCTTAATTATGCTTCTAAAATTAGCACGATTATTGTTCTTTTGTTGGATTATAAATACAGTACCTAATCCTCTTTGGTTTGCCGGTGCAGTTGGTGTTGTCGGGGGCCATCCAGGTGGCAGACAAAGTGTCGACGGGGAACTCTGTGTTGGTGCACTGCAGTGACGGCTGGGACCGGACTGCACAGCTCACCTCACTGGCCATGCTCATGCTGGACAGCCACTACCGCACGCTCCGAGGGTTTGAGGTACTGTACGATTCTACGGACAAATAGTACTGTCTTTGTTACACACTGGGATAGTAGTTATAATAATGAGCAAGAATTAAATGTATAAATTGTTCACACCACGCTACTTGGATTTCAAACTATTCACATTGATAGTAGTTACTGGAAAATGTATTTTGTCATTGCATCACATATTTTTTTGACCAGGAAAAGCTCTGTTTCTTCGTAGCTTCTGTTTTTAGTGGTTTGTGATCTCATTTGAATCTGCAGCTGCTGACAAGTTTAATCAGTGGAGTTCTGTGTATTTCTGTAGGTGCTAATTGAAAAAGAGTGGATCAGCTTTGGACACAAGTTTGCCTCGGTAAGTCATAACCCCACGAATGTCCACTCAATACACATTTTGTATTGTATATCATCATGGTCTCAAGCTAACCTAACAGCTTTAAAACCTCTTAGATCCTTGCACAATCAGGCCCTGAAAATTCTTGATAAAAAGCCAAGGCGTCACCACCACTGCCATCTTCTGTAAAAATTCAAAAATACTATGTTTTGACAATTTGATCAGGTATTCTGATATTTGCTTGATGCATAAAATTCTACACACCCCACCTCCTCTTAAGACCTACGTACAGTCTCGCTCTCAACTCACAAGTAGAGCTTTAAGATCTGTGTCTAGAGGTGATTGTAATAATCCCAAAAGACACTCTACTTTCTCTCAATCAGCCTTCTCCTATAAAGCCATCAAGGAATGGAACGAAATGCCAGACAACTTCAAGAATATGGCGGATTTCTGTAGCTTCTCACGGGTCGTCAAAAATTGAATTCTTGAGCACCAAACTTGCTCGCACTAACAATCCCAGACGGGTATTTTGCCATCAGATGTTACCCTCGTGAGTATCGTCTGACAGATATATTTTAGCACTTTAAACACTATGTACTCTGCACTTCAAATATTATACTAGGTACTGTAAAATAAACTGATAATTTTGCACATTTGCTCTTCCGCGCTTTAACACCTTTGCACTTTATCCAACTTATCTTTTGTACTGTAACCAGTAACATTGAACACTGTATCTATAGGATTTGGTTTTAAATATGTACTTTTGAGGACTACAGCTGGAAATTGGCATGTTGCTAAATCTTGTGCAGCCATCTTTTTATTTTAACTGCACATTGTCTTTTAAATAAATAATAATCTGTGTTAGGGATGGGACGATTCACTTAAGTCACGATTCGATTCAGTTTTTGATTTTGCAGCCACAATTTTCGATTTTGTTTAATTTTGTTAGTTTATCTAAATTAACTTTTTTTTTTTAATCTTAAGACACAAATAAACCAAAATACACATAACATGACATTTAAAATACAGCCACTGTTGTTATAGCTGAGAACTTGTCTTTTGTGTCAACATTCAAAGAGTAAACAGTCATATTTAGTGTCCATATTTAGAAGTTTGTCCACCAGTTGTTAACACAATATAATAAAGCACATTCAGTCAGGTCTTGCACTTGTTCAGGCTTTGTTTTTTCTAACATTGTGACTATTCTTGTATTATTGTGTGTATTATACAACTACAGAGTGTGTGTGTAAATCAGTGACTGCATGAGCCAAACTTATCGATTCTGGCCTTATGATTCGATCGCTGCATACTTCGATTGATTTTCTAAGTTTTCGATCGATTTTCCCTCCCTAATCTGTATCAAACGCTCCTGCTGACACTTCTCTGACGGGTTTTTTTGTCTGTGTTTTTGTGTATTTTCAGAGGATAGGTCACGGCGACAAGAACCACGCAGACCAGGACAGATCCCCCATCTTTGTTCAGTTCATCGACTGCGTTTGGCAAATGACCAAGCAGGTAAAAGAAAATAAAAATCCTCTCTGAATTCAGCTGCTGGAGGTCGGACCTGGGATTAAAGCCACACATCATCTTAATTACCTGTCACCAGTAAATAGGAAACAGGTGACCTTTTATTGATGCTGCTGCTGAGGCTCCGGGGCATTCAGGTTTTGATGTCGTTACGTAAACTGGATCCGCTGTGACTTTGGTAATTTAAGTCTGAGTAGTTTGCACTCACGTCACAGCTTTAGAGAAATCTTACTTTCACAGCCGACGTCACAATGACACAACGGCTAATGAAAAGTAAAAAATCAAAACTGACAAAGTTATTTATTTAGTCAAGATACTAGAATTCAAAATACTCATCTTGATTTTAGTTGATTTAGACAGATTAGCAGAAAATTGCTAAAATCTGGCAGCATATTTCACGTGTTTTAAGACATTTCTGACTTTTTACAAGAGATTTGCAGATGTGGTGAGTGAAAACGTCTGCGTCATCAGCAGACATATCGTTCTCTCCCCGCTCTCTCTTTCTCTCTCCTCTTCCTCTTTCTTTCTCTCTTTCTCTTCTCTCTTTCTCTCTTTCTCTCTCTTTCTTTCTCTCTCTCCTCTCTCCCCTTTCTCTCTCTCTATATTTCTTTCTTTCTCTCTCTCTCTTTTTCTCTCCTCTCCCTCTTTCTCTCTCTTTCTCTCTCTCTCTCTATTTCGTTCTTTCTTTCTCTCTCTTTCTCTCTCTCTTTTTCTTTCTCTCTCCCCTTTCTCTCTATATATTTCTCTCTTTCTCTCTCTCTTTCTCTCCCTCTATATATTTCTCTCTCTTTTTCTATCTATCTCTTTCTCTCTTTCTTTCTCTCTCTCTTTCTTTCTCTCTCTTTCTCTGTTTCTTTCTCTCTCTTTTTTCGCTTTCTCTCTCTTTCTTTCTCTCTCTTTCTCTCTCTCTCTTTCGCTTTCTCTCTTTCTTTCTCTCTTATTTTCTTTCTTTCTCTTTCTTTCTCTCTTTCCCTCTCTCTTTCTTTCTCTCTTTCTCTCTCTCTCTTTCTTTCTCTCTCTCTTTCGCTTTCTCTCTCTCTTTCTCGCGATTATCACTGGTTAACTTTAACATAAATCGCTGATACGTAACAGCACAGCAGGTTTCAACACTGGATTTAAGAGGGAAAAAAGTTTATGTACTTAAAATAACTAACCTGCGTTTTGGTAATTCTTAGTAAGAGCTCGGCTACTAAAAACAAATTAAATAACTACATTTTGGGAATTCTGCTTTTAAATATTTTTTCTTAAAGTTGGGCTAACTAACTTTTTTAGTTGTAAATAATTAAAGGTGAAGTAGCTGATTTTCACACTGCAAACACAATTTAGGTTTTAAATCTGACAACTTCCTCAGAAATCATTCGATACAGTGTTAATATTGACATCTATTCATTTTGGTTGCAATTGACCTTTCGCCGAGACCCGCCCCAAAACGGCTCTTGTCCAATCAAACATCGTAGCAACCGTTGCTATGTAAATATGGTCCGTCAGATCTTGAGCTCCAAGCAAGATGATGAAGCGATGCGCCTACGGTTTATGAAAAGCGGACCGCAGATACCCCGAAATATTGACCGGAGGAGTTGTGTTTTTTCCATTTCTAAAGCCGAAAACAACTGGAGCAGTGCCTACAATGGATTAAACAGAGCGGGCGGCTCGGGGCAGCTCCTCTACCAGCTAAATATATGGAGAAAATGTCTGCTCAAAGGTAAAACTAATGCTTAACTATAGCTATGGACTGACTGTGTTGTTAGATCTAGAGGCAAAAACACAAACTAGACCCAAGTTATACCATGACGAGGATATAGTTGGCAGAAGTTAGGCTCTAAGCTGCTAAGTTTAGCGAGCCTCTTAGCTTTAGCCAGCACTAGCAGGTTTAGCTCACTAACATAGCCTCGTAAATGAACAATATTCTTGCAATAGAGAAAAATAGACCTTTACAAACGGAAGCGAACTTACCCGGCAGTGCAAGAGCAGGACAAGGCTGTGCTTGTTGCATTTGAGGTGACGTTAAAAATCACGGGTTTCTCTGATTTAGCTTGAGACCATTAGCCTCCATAGGAGTTAGTTATATTCCTCCGTGGCGTATTTTAATGTTTTGATTAAATTCCTTCGCTGCATAGTGAACCCCTTTTGTCTCGATCTAGAGGATATCGCGGAAAAATTGCTTTAAAAAAGTCACTAACGTGAACAGGAGTACTTCTTTTTGTCATTGAAGTCTATGGCAGTCTATCATATTTGACGGACGTAGCAACAGTAACTAAGGGGGCGGGGCTCGGCGAAAGGTCAATTATGGCTTATAAACTTCTTTTTACAAACAAAGTGAAACAGGAGAGGACCACCCCAGCTCAGCCAATCAGAGCGCAGCATTCAGCTCCTGATTAAAACTAAAACTCTTTTCTATTCAGTTCAGACAGTACTCAGAGGTCTTAATTTTTTCACAAAGTGCTGTATTTACTACATACTTTTTAGTGGAAAGCACAAAGTTTACTAATTTACAACTAAAAAAGTTAGCTACCCCACCTGTAAGCTTTGTGTTTTTCACCAAAAGGTCTTTGACAAATGCAGCACTTTGTGAAAAAAGAAAAATTGTAGTTATAATCAGGAGCTGAATGCTGCTCTCTGATTGGCTGAACTGGGGTGGTCCTCTCCAGTTTCACTTTGTTGTTTGTAAAAAGAAGTTTATGAGTCATAAATGCAACCAAAATGAAAACATGTCGATATTAACACTGTGTTGAAGGATTTTAAGTCGAAATTGCGACCAAAAGTTAATACATATTGATATTAGTGCAGTCAAGCGATTAAAAAATTGACGAGATTAATTAGTTATGATCTGTAATTAATTAATCTAATTAATCTATTTTTAATCTCACCTAAAATGGCTGAGAAAATTTAAGTGTTTTTGTTTTGTTTTTATCCAATTTAACTAATCACATAATTGTTGCAGATGGAAATATTCATATATTGGAAAAAATGAAGATTTATGGAAACAATAAAGTTAAAGATTTCAAAATAGATTAATGCGATTAAAATAATTAACTCGGTTAATATGTCTGTAATAATTAATCTCAATTAATGCACTAATTTGACACCCCTAGTTGATATTAACAATGTGTTAATATTAATAAGTATTTATAAAATAAAATAGTCAGATTTAAAACCTTAATTTGTTTGCTGTGTGGAAACCCGACCTTTAAGGATAAGAAAAGTCTATTTAAATGTTAAAATGTATTAAACATGTTTCCAAGCAAAGTTAGATTTGTAAATGTGCTTGTGTCACCAAAAGTGTAGTCCCAGTTCATAGTTCCGGCTCTGTGTGAACTGAAAAAAAGTTCCTACAATGGGAAAATGTCTTATCTTTCTCGTGTGTCTCTTTATTACTCATGCTCTGATATCTTCTCAGTTTCCCACGGCGTTTGAGTTCAACGAGCGCCTCCTGCTGACCATCCTGGATCATCTGTACAGCTGCAGGTTCGGGACGTTCCTCTACAACTGCGAGAGCGCCCGAGATCAACACGTAAGACCCTCTAATCACTGCACTCAATCAAAAATACACTGTCTTCTATTGTTTTTACTATAACTAGCTTTTTAACTCTGTGTCCTGCAGGAGGTCCGGACTAAAACGGTGTCTCTCTGGTCCCTGGTCAACAGTAAAACAGACATTTATCTAAATCCTTTCTACACGCCGGAGCCCAACATGGTGCTCTGTCCTGTTGCCAGCATGCGCCACCTAGAGCTTTGGGTGTCGTACTACATCCGGTGGAACCCACGCATCAGACAACAGGTATTCTTTTATGTTCTGAACGACAAATCTGACACACTTTTCTCAAATAATTAATAAATTATAGTGTGTTGGATTGGCTGTGTTGATGTAAAGATAGCTGAACATAAAAAAAACTATTCTAATGTTTTTCAAATGGACATAAATACAGTAGATGTTGGTCTTTCAATTGGATAAGGAGAAAATAATTAGACAACAGTTTGGTTCGATGGCATTTTTAGTTTTTTTAGGTTCAGTTTTGTCACGGAAAATTATGCCAGATTTATTTTTTTACCCAAAATATTCTCAAAACTTTCTCCTAAGCCAGTAAAATCCTAAACCTTTCACAGGGTTTACAGGGCTTGGGAATGACTATGCAAAAGTCTGGTCAGTGTAGACGCTGACAAATCCTAATGCTGCATTCAGACCGGACACCATTTAAGCTTCCAATTTTGTGTGTTGAAGCAGATTTTGGCGCAGAATATTTTCGAAGCTCACGCCCCAACAGGCGCCATAAATGCCCCAACGCACGTCAGGGGAAAAAGACACTTTTAACGCCCAGACGCGCTTTTTTGCGAAAGGCTTTGTTTTGCACGTAGACAGAACACGTTGAAAGAGAGGAGGAGAGAGAGAGAGGCTTGCTGCCTTAATAGAACATAGCTTACCCGATAGCACAACTTTCTCCTCCTCCAGGCAGTTCTTGTACTGTTACAGGAGAGCAGTGTCTTATTGGTGGACGCAGGCGTTCGACTCATGAAAGTTCAACAAAGTCCAACTCGGGCGTCGACGCCAGATGAGACCAAAGGGTCCGCCGCAGGTTTGAGCGTCTACTTCGCAAAATATGGTGTCAGCAGATGCCTGAACAAGCGAATTTCAACGCACTAGACGCTAGGGATGGGACAAGATCTCGTGGCATGGTCATGAAATTAAGTTTTGTATTTTTGAGAGCAGCTGTAGTAAATCTTCTCCTCCACACACAGACTTTTAGTGGACTTATTCTTACAGAAAACAGTCTAACCACTGTCTCAGTTTTTATTTTGCAAAGATAGGACCAATATTGACAGAGATAATTAGTCCTAAACATTGTATTAGCGCGAAAAATATATAATTGTCAAATATACGCGCGGACATCGCGGGAACAGCTCAGTGTTTTTCACACTTAAACATAGTTTAAAATAGATCCACAAATAGATATTTTGGCCTAAATCATCAATAACTGTCAAAAGTAGGAAAGTCTCCTATCTGTGTGTGTCTGGTCCCTGTCAGCAGCAGCAGCGCTGTGAAGCAGGAGAAAGGGGGCGGAGTCTGAGCTACACAGGGGGGGCGGATCAATTTCAGTCAACACTCATATCGTTCAAATAATAAAAATCCAAGGTGATACAAATATAAACTAACAATAATAAATAATACAAATCAAATTTTGGAATTTGCCTTGTTTAAATTCTAAATTGAAACAATTAATGCAAATTATTTAAAAATCTTGTCTCGTCTCGATCTCGTGGACCCAATCTCGTGGCTCGTCTCGTCTCGTGAAAATTCTGTCTCATCCCATCCCTACTAGACACCAATTCACGCTTCAAGTTCGCTGGATGCCTCATGACGCAGGTTTACATTGACTGATTGATTCTGGTCTGAACGCAGCTCCATGTTTATGCCTTTGTTTTTTTAAATTATCCTCGTTTTGTATTCGTGTGGACAAGCCCTAAGTGACCACAATCTTTTGTGTATGACGACAGATAAAATAAACGCAGCTAAACAGGAAGTACTCTGTCTTCAAAAATGGGCGGGGCAGAATAAGGTGAATCATGATGAGTCTTGGTGCAGATGCTTGATTTCTCTTTCCCCTCTCTCGCAGCAGAGCCCGGTGGAGCAGCGTTACCGGGAGCTGCTGGCCCTCCGAGACGAGTACTTGAAGAAACTGGAGGAGCTTCAGCTGTCCGACTCCAGCCCGGCACCGCGAGTGCCCAACAGCACCGCCTCCAACACGCCCTCCTCCAACTCCTCCACCCCGCCGCAGCACCGCACCCACCTCCAGACGCACTTCTGAAGACAGGCGCAACTAGGAATGCTTTTAGAGTTAGTTTGGTCGACGTCTAACACCCGAGTGGTGCCGATTATGCAATATGTCACACTATAGCCTTGTTCCTTTTACTCATAACAGTGAAGCCTTAAAAGACAATTGGTGATGTTCTGAAAAAAAGGGCTTTAACTCAGACAACTTGTTTGTGTGGTGGACCTGTGTGAGAGCTGAAGTGTGACGCAAACCCGGAGCAAACAGGTTATTAAATCCTCCCTTTAACTGTTTAGGTCTAGAGCCGCCGCCGCTGCTGCTTTCAGGGACGCTCGGTGAAAATCAGGGCTTTTTTCGGGCAAAGACGTCAAAGGGCGAGAAAGGGTAAATCTAGTGATGCAAATGTGCTGCTGCGTTCATGTGTCCCTCAGATTGTGACAAGAACATTGTGGAGAGCAGTGTTTTCTAATCAAATATATACTGATATCTCTTTACGAGGAAAGATTACAGGTTTAAAAAGATACTTCATTTGAATAACATTTACAAACGCTGCACAAATTTCTAGTTAACTTAGTCCAGAAGTGCCCAAACGTTTTTTAATTAAGAATGGAGGCAAATCTGGGCCATAGAAAAGTGGAAATACAACCAAAATTTCAATTGGTTGCAACATGAACCTAAAATTATAAGTTAAATTGAGCCACAGGTCATTTTTTCAGACCTAAAACTACAAAACTACACATCAAAATGCCCAATACTGGCTTTAAAAATGTAGATTTTAAAACTTTGTGTAAATTGCATTACTAATTACTGTTTATGTTAATTCTTCTGGGGGGCATAGGGCCAATAAAAATAGCTCTGAGGGCTGCATTAGGCACTTGTTCCATAGTTTGGACATAAAATGGCTTTTCCTCACCATAAACTCTACATGCTTTTAATCAGTGTACATTAACACAGAATAATCATATTTTCGCTTCAGTCTTTTTAACTGACTGAAGATTTTCTGTGGATGTCTCAAGTTAAAAAATCCAAATACAAAAACCCTGTTGATCAGGGTTTTTATTAAGGGAAACAGGCAGGAACCTAATGGATTTGCAGAGTTTGTTTAATTCAGGAGCCTGTCCAAACGACATTATAGTGCTCATGACAGTTTAGGATGCTCTAAGTGTAGCTGTATTTGAAAGATAAATGCATATAGAGCTCCTGCAGCTGACGTCACGCTATCCCAGCATGCACTGCGTCTTCTCAGGCCGGCAGCGACGATATCATTGAATTCAAGGGATTATTATCAAACTTTATCGGAGTTGTACAGAATATGGATTATTTTTGCACACTGGGATTTACAAATTATTAAAGACAGAAGAAAGCCAGGCCATTTTCGCAGTTGACAGACACCATTTTGACAAAAAAAAATGTAGATTTCTGCAGCTAAACCAACTAGAAGTGAGTCAAAACTTACATTAATTAAGGTGCAGATGTATTGATTTGTATTTTAATCTGGTGAGTAACTTAACTATCATCTTAAAACTATTCAAGATCTTCATTCTGATTGTGTTTTAGCGATACCATGTTTAATTAGTTTATTAAATAAGCTGAGAGTGTGAGGAGAAAACCTTAGCAAATGCATTTTAAATCGGTCTTTGAATGATTTATGGTTTAATAAAAGCTCAAACTAAAGCTAAACCAAGTGAACCAATGTTAAACCTAAATGATTTTCATGTGTTTCTGTCATTTACAAAAGCTTCACATTTGTTGCAGGACTTAGGGCCTGATTTATCAAGTCAGGTTCATGAGCATTTTACACAAACGTTAATATTGGAAGATGCACATATAACAAACTAAACAAAACAAATATGAACCCCCTCAAATTCTGCCTCTTTAGGTTTGTGTGAGAGAAAAAAATGGAATCTCTGCCAAGGTTTTGCTCCCCCTAACCTGTTTAGCACATGAGCAAATGCTTGATAAATCTGGCCTAAAGTGTTTTCACTTTTTGTCTCAAGATCAGATTGTTTAAATGATCATTCTGAGTAAACATTTTAATGTGCAATCAGAGCTTTAGAGTCAAATATATTTCACAACAAACATCATCAAGGTAAACAAATGTATCTAGAAATGACAGATTCAGAACGCAATTTATGCTTCTAAACTCGTGAAAAGCAAAGCCGGGCGACAAAATGTTCGCTAATGTTGGAGTTAATTGTACGAGCATTTACGGCCTAATTTAATGCAAAGGACAAACCACAGAAGCAAAATTTTAGGCTTCTGCCCATTAGAATCAATGGTAGCGTCACTGCTGTCATGGCGACCGCAGCAAATTTGGTCACGTGGTGCAGGAACTCTATTGTATCACGGTGAATACATTGAATCAGGTTTATGAAAAAAGTTTAAAAATCATCACTTTAACATTTAGAAGCACCTGAGGGACACATGAATGCTGCAGCACCTTTGGGAATGAACTGAAACAGAGGGTCTTGTATTTAAAGCCTGTGCAATTACCTAAATCAATGAGTGCATTCAGGAGTACATGTGGCCATCTCTCTCTGCACCTTGCGACATGTACAACTCCTTAGACCTTTCCGTACTGCTGCTGCTTTACTCTTAAAGGAGACTTATTGTGTGAAATCCAGAGTGTTTTAGCCGTGTTATAACAGTGTTCTCTCATCGTTAGTTTACTCAAAGTTGTGTTTTCATTCAAGAGACAGTGGACGTCCCTGATTGGCTAATTCATCTGTCAATCACACCCACTGAAACTTGAGAGATAGACAAAGTGGTCCGACGATTTATTCCTAATGAAATAGCTGGTTTTGAACAGGAAGTCGAGAGCATTTTAGATTCGTTTGGAGTTTGAACGGTGAACGAAATGTAAAGCACAATGAGGAGCCTTGAGTTAAGCAGTTTTAATGGGCAACATGGTGTCTTGGGCTGCATTCACAATACACTTTTGATTCAGATCAGGATTCGTTTGCCTAAATAGTCCAGTTCGATTGAGTAATTGTGAACTCACGAACAAGCTCTGATCCGGTTTAAAATTTGGTCTGGTTTGAGAGGTCGTCTCAGCTCGGTTGAAGTGATTTGTTTGTTTTGTGAACGCAAACGAACCGAGAGCGATATAGTGAACACTGACCTGATCCGTGCTTAGATACACGTGAAGCTAAGAATCAAAACAAACGTGTGTGAGAGCGATAACGAGACAAATAATACGGAGGAGAAGGACAGAGGTTGATTCAGTAACAGCTGATTATGATTACATAAACATACATTACCTTTGTCACCGATTATTTACAAAAATAGCAGTTATAAAGCTTAAAGGGACTGTACTCGATTTTTTTGCAACAAGATAACTTAAAAGCAATTTCCCCCTAGCACTGATGCCTTGTTATGTATCTATTCAGGTGGAAATTAGTCCCCAAAGTCCTGTCTATGTCTAATAAAATCCCGTTTGTGTGCAGCTTTTTCTGTTTTTGTTTTTAGCATTGTGGCTAACTGTTGTTAGCATAGTGACTCACCTCGCTGTTAAAAGCTGTGAAAAAACATTAAAACTCATCATGAAGAACAATTCTGAAGCTCAGAATGCATTAGCTATGTGAGGAAATCATGTAGCCTGAAGGAAAAAGGTTAAAATTAATTATTTCTGTTTGTTTACATTTTTAGGATCCAAAAATCAGGTACAGTCTCTTTAAGTGAAACCAAACAACAGAAATAGCTCACGCTAATGCAGGAAAAACGGCACAGATTTATCCAGTATTTAGTTGTACAACTAAATGAGTAGATTACATACCTTTCAGAGTCGACTTTACTCGAGCAGATTAGATTTTTATAACGTTTCACTCTGACTCTAGTGACCCTATTTTGTCCCACCTACTTTTCTAGGACGTGCACTTCCTGTTTAGCTGCATTTAGTCTGTAGATTTCAGTCGATGGGTTTATTTTAACTGTCATTATATTTAATTAAAATTACCCTACAAGACAGACAAACAAACACGTTAGCTACCTTAACATAGCTAAAC
The DNA here is from genome assembly GCA_038363315.1 of Mugilogobius chulae. Taxonomy (NCBI): domain Eukaryota; kingdom Metazoa; phylum Chordata; class Actinopteri; order Gobiiformes; family Gobiidae; genus Mugilogobius; species Mugilogobius chulae. Next base: position 34,136,315 of record CM076404.1, read on the forward strand.
AGGAAGTGCATTTCCAAGCCAAGTGGGCGTCACTTCTCTCTCTTCAAAATGTTCGTACATTCTCCGCACTCCAACGCTTCGTCTGTCACTCACAGTGAGTCCGTTAATGTGAAGCAGGTTCTGAGAAAGATCCGTAAAAGCAAAAATAAGTAGCGCGGTACTGCTGCAGAGTGTTGGACTTGTTTGTTTTGATGTGACACAGATCAGGCAGAGACAAATGGAGGGTTCTTCTTTTAGCTTGCTTTCAGTGATTCTGTCTCACAGCATCTCTACAGGTGAGAAGCAGTGCTAATCCGATGGGCAAAAGTGTATCGTGAACGTAAACCGGGCCACTTTAGAGAAAGAGACCCCAATCGAACTAAGTCCAGTTCAGTTTGTATTGTGAACGCAGCCTTAATAATGACCTACGTGAAATGCTTTAAAACTGCTGAACACACTGCTCCTTGTTTATTGCGCTTATACCACGGCTACAAACTGAAATGGCTCACCTGTGAATCTTAAAATCTTGTTTACGGTCTGAAAAAGTCTAAGATATAAGTTGTTTTTGCGTTTTAATCAAAGCTAGTTCCCCCTTCACAGCGGTTGAGCATTCGTTTACCCGTTGTCATGGTGACGGCCACAGAGCAGTGAACTGTTGCTAAGGCGACCTGCTGCTGTCAGTTTAACATTTTTAAGTTAGCATTTAGCTGTTAGCACTCTAAACATTTATTAGGCTACTAAATAAATACATGGAAACAACACAATAAGTCTCCTTTTAACATGAATCTAAAGGAATACACGGACGCTAGTTTAACTGCTACTGTCCCTGCGTTGGCTCGTCTCCAACTACATGTAAATAGCACTTGTGTTCATTTTTTTTTTTTTTTTCTTAGGACAGAATGATCTTTTGGGTGATTTGGATAAAGTCTGGAGTTGATGGTTTTATTATTCTCTGCTGTCACCTCGGCACACCTAAGCAGTATTTTTCTAACCTTTCTAAGCTAAGCACCAAATATGTCCAAAAAAGAAGTGGTTTTGTTGGACGTTTTGGTGCGTTTTAGGTGCTGGAGGTAGTGTATATGGGGAAATGACGTGGTGTTTGCCTCTGATCCTGCTTGTTTTGACGTGATTTTGTTTTGTTTTTGGAAATATGAAAGACAATTTGTTTCATCGGAGTTTGAATTGTTAAATACGGGTAAAATTCTCACATTGAATTTTTAATCTTTTTCAGAATTTCAATTGGAGATATCAAGTGTATCGTTTAGTTTGGGAAAAATGGGAATTCTGCACTTTCTAGTAAGGGTATAAAAGTGATCTACACTTTTGTGACTAGTTTACTGCATTTCAACATTTATCTAACTTTCACTGTCACAAAATTAAGTGAGCTAATACGCTAAAAAGTACTTGAATTAATTGCGGTAAAAACAATATTGAGTCAGTCCAACAAAAAGCTGGTCAAACATGTCTTATTTAGAGAATTATTAGTAGCCTAACTAATGGGACTCCAGAATAAATGAAATTACTTTCTGACACTAAAATTTGTATTTCAAGTTAGAAATCTTCATATTTTTTTTTCATTAGTCAAAATAAAGCACAAAATCACTATTTGCACGCATTTATGTTGCCTTATTAAGATGGTTGATTTTTCTGCGGAATCTTGAACCAAAAAAAACAAAACAAAATAAGACATGTTTAAACATATTTTTGTTTTACTTAGCCTACTTAATATCGTTTGAATATTATCAAGATAAACAGAACAGAAAGATTTACTGTAATTGTCACAGAGTATGACAACATTACATTTGGAGTGAGCCTCCGGGCCGCTGCACCTTTTGCGCGCCGCCACTCACTCTAAAAAAAATATCGAGATAATAATGAATGTCCAGCAGGTCAAAAAGTAGTTCACTCTAAATTTCCCACAATGCATCTGGAAAAGTAGTGAGCATCAATTGCCACTAAAATGCTCAACATGGACCATAATTCATTGCGAGAATCAGAAAAACAAGGCGGACAGCACCAGGAAACAACACAACTGAATAAAAGATGATTAAAAGCTGCTTAAAGGTGCACTGCGCAACTTTTTGGCCAAAAATAAACTTGAATAAATGCATATTTTTCTCATTAAGATGCATTGTTGGACTAAATAATTTATAAAAATGTGTAGTTTTGCTTTGAGCGGGCTTGCATGACCACAAAATAGTCTATTATTGACTTGGAGGAGCCTGAACACGACTGATTCCGCAGAAAAGCTGTTCCTTCTTTTCATATTATGGCATAAAATGTATTCATCTCCATTTAAGTACAGTTTTAACTTTCTATTTCAACTTAATTATGTAAATGACCTTTCAGAAAGATACACAATGTACCTTTAAACTCAATGTTGAGCCGGGAGAATAAACAAAACACTCCTTGCTAAAAGCCGTTAGCCATAAAGATGCTAACATTAGCTGCTTAGCTTAGAGTTTCGGTTGTAAAAGTTAAATTTTTCAGTTCATTTGGTGTTAAACGTGGGATCCAAGTAAAATAAAACTTGTATTATGATTAGCAGTTTAGTAAATACTTTTTATGCCATTATGTGAAAATATACAGCTAAAGGAACAAGAGGCGACCCACTTTTGGCCTAATAATTGTTATTTTTGACGCCATGCAAGCTCTCTAAAAGTAAAAAGACAGACTTTTATTGTTTATTTAGTGCAACAAAGAAATCTAAATGACAAAAACATGCTTTTCTTTAAGTATATTTTTGGTCAAAAGGTTATACAGGGCACCTTTAATACACTATGTTTTCAATGTGTTTTTCCACAGTTAAAACATACATAGAAATTGTACTTTTAAATATTCATTGCATAGAAATAAAATGTCTAAATTCATAAATTCATTGTTTAAGTTTTAGTATAACTTAATTTGTGTGATCAAGAGAATTTGGGCGTCTTTAGTTTGAAAATTTTCACAGCAAATGAACTAAGATTGTCAAGTTTGAGAGCTTGAAAATCAATTCATTAAAAACTTAAAAATTCAATTGAGAACTTTGTCGGGATCTAAAATTCAAATTCTGATGAAACAAATGATCTTTTATTATGATTTTTTTTTTCATTAACTTTAACATGCCAAGAAAACCAAACACACATAGTGACTGTTAATACAGGATGGTGTCTGGCATGTTGGTTTTCATTCGTAATAACAAATGAAATATTTTGATATTTTGTACATTGTAAAAAGACGACTCATGCTTATTATTTTTATTTCATTTTCTAACCAAGTACAGAGATATTTTTTAGTTTCAGGACAACAGAATGGAAGACAATTCACAAAAGCACGGTTACAATCAGACTGAAGTCGGCAGCTTTGGCTCGAACGGTATTAACGTGGAAAAATGACAATTATTTTTGAAATTACTGTATGTCAGACATTTTAAAGATCAGACTGAAATAATCCAGCAACAAAAATCAGAAGTTAATGAAAGGTATATTTATTAAGTTCACAGATATAACTAAACACATTCAATACACTGTAAAAAGTAACTGGGTAGTTTAACTTAAAAATGTAAGTACAATTTCTGCCTTAAAGTTTTATGTCATTTAAACAAATCATGTATGTGAGGTGTTCTTCTCTCCTCTTGCTTTCCTCCTCTCTATTTTTTCCTCTCCTTTTTTCTCTTTCTCATTGTCTTCTTTCTCCCTCCCTTCTCTCTCCTCTTTCTTCTTTCTTTCTCTTTGCTCTCCCTTCTCCATCTCTCCTCTCTCTCTCCACTTTTTCTCTCTCTCCTCCTATCTTCTCTCCTCTTCCTCATCTCTCTTCTCTGCTTTTTCCTCTCTACTCTCTCTTCCTTCTCTCTTCTCTTTGCTCTCCCCTCTTCTTCGCTTCTACTTGTCACTCGCCCTCACACTCTCTCTCTCTTCTCCTCTCCTTCCCCCTCTTTCTTCTCATTTCTTCTCTCCTCCAATCTTTCTTCTCTCCTCTTTTCTTCTCTCTCTCTACCCTCTTCTTTCCTCTTTTCCTCTCTACTTTATCACTCTCTCAACTCTCTCTTTTCTCTCCCTCTTTCCTCACTCTTCTCTCTTTTCATCCCCCCTCTCCTCTCCTTCCCCTCTCTCTTCTCGCTCCCTCTTTCCTCACTCTTCTCTCTCTCCCATCTTTCTCCCTTCGCTCTCTTCTCTTTCTCACTCCCCCCTCCCTTCTCCCCTCTCTCTCTTTTCGCTCTCCTTTCCCTCACTCCTTTTTCTCACTTTCCCTTTCTCTTCTCTCCTCTTTTATTATTTCCTCTTTCTCACTCTCCCTCTCTTCTCTTTCCCTCTTCCCTCACTCTTCTCTCTCTCTCTCTTTCTCTTTCTCCCCCTTCTCTCTCATAATTTAAAATTCAAGTCGAAATTTTTTCCTCGCATTGTCAAATTACATCAACTTAAAGATTTTAGTTCAATTAACTTATCGACCTTGTGACTTTTTACAGTGTAACTGTCATAAATAGATTTTTATTGGCAGCTATCCACAAAACCCCAGTCTGAGATTGTTAAATACATTTTCACCACAAACCTCTAGTTTGCATTAGAACCTCCTAAACCTGGTAATAAAGCATTCAGATTAGGGCTGCAACAAGTTTAACAACAAATTGCAACTAATCGATTATTGAATTAATCGTCAACTAATTTAGTAATTGAATATTTGTTAACTGGTCTATATAAGTTCCTAAACATGTATGAACTCCATTTTAGTAACAATGACATAGAAAATGTGTAAATATACTGCTTTTACCAGAAAATAACAAGTCAGTGTTACTTGTAAACAAAATGTGAACTTTATTTGAGTAAATGTTAACTGAAACTTGCCAGTAAAGCTAAATATTTGTGATTATTTCAATGACAGTAGCATAGCTTGTCCTTCTCTATTTTTAGACAAACAATACATTTTTATGATTATTCCATTGATAAATATTGTTTTACGGCACTAAAGCAATGCTAAAATAATATAAATGCTACTTAATTCAATCAGTTGTGAACTAATGATTTAATATCATGGAAAAACAACACACAAATCCAAAACTTCTTCAACCTTTGTCTGGATTGAAACAAAGAATCACCCAAATAATCGATCAGCAAAATGATTGTTAGTTGCAGCCCTAATTTTGCAAACTGTCCACATTAGTACAATGTCAAACAGAAATATCTGTTTGACTCTTTTGATAAACTCAGAAGTTGGATTTAAAATGTTGAGATTTGACTCTGTACATTTGAGTGTCTTGTTTGGTCGAATACTTTGTGGTTTGTTCCGATTTGATTTTCTCCCTTGACACACGTTCACTTTGGGGTTGCCGTTTCTTTTGGGAGCTCCAGTATATTGTACTGTATCCTGGGCACTGTTGTGTGTTTGCTGTAAACGCCTGTGTGTTTTTGGAGTGTGTCAGGTCTAGATTTGTGCCTTGATTCTTTGTGAATCACCACCTCCTTCTCTGGAGACGACTGTGTCACATGTCCAAGGTCATGTTTACAGAGAGACTGAAGCGAACTGTTTGGTTTGGGAACTTTCTCTTCTCCAAACACCAGCCCTTTTACACTTAGACATAAATCACAAGGAAAGTGCTTTATGAACGACCTCCAGTGCTCAGAGAAATGTGGGCCATGTGCAGCTGAACGGCTCAAAGCTGCAGCTCATAAGCACAGCATAATTTCTATCTCATGTGTAAAGCAATATTAATATCATATAAAGAGCCAACCAACTCCTCAGTCTGCTCAGAAACATGACCTGTTTGTTTGCCTTTTTAGTGCAGCAGAATGTCATTCTACCAAACCAATCTGTCTGTGTTTATTGTCTCATCTGAAATAGGTTTGAGGGAAGATCAGGCGGCAGCATTAAACAGTGTGAGTGCATAGGGCAAAAACAGATAAAAATCTATTTTTGTTATTTTTTACTTTGTACAAACAGTTTGTTGTAATTACCTCAATCAAAACCTATTTTACTGTCTAAAGGTCTAATGTTGTAAAATACAATTATTTTATGTAGTATAAAATTCTACAGTTTTATAAAAGGAAAATAATGTTGGCTCAGAAATGTGGACTTTTGTTTGCTTTATTTGTTTAATCTTCTAATATTTTTGAAGGGCATTTTGGGTTTTTACTCACTAACCCCGAGTGACAGGACAGCGCTTTGCTTTTCCTGCTCAAAGTGTTTTAAGTTCTCTATTATGAAGCTGTCCAAAGTCACTTTGGCCTAAAGCTAATTTACCGGAGAATGATTCTTTTCATTTCAACTTTAATGTAGAGAATCATAGTTCTATATTATCCTATATTATAATACATGTTTAATGTGTGTCAGGGCTTTTGGCATCACTAAGGGAACATGTTCAAAATGCCCTTAAAGAATGCATTTACATGTGTTTCTTATAATCATGTTATATTCTCCACTGTTGATGGATGGATTCTGTTTGTAAATAATACTGATTAAATTAATTTAAGAATGTGTGGCTGTCTTGTTTGAATCCATTATTTAAAGTCTAACTACAATTTATTTTGTAAATACTAATTTACAGTTGCTGTTTTTTTAATTTGCAGATCATATGTATAGTAGTAATATTTGTGTTTATGAGAGGTCTTGTCCATGCACCTCTTTATTAAACTCTTTAGATCATGTTCATTGAGTTTCTAGACTAGATAAACAGTGAATAGATTTGGCTTGAGGCGTGCACTAAACTAGGCCAAGTCTATGTCTGCAGCAGCCTCTGCTCTGTCTGTGCGTTAGTAATCCTCCACAGAACATACTGTGACTGAAGGCACCCAGAAGACCCAGATGTTTACGTGCGCGCGCGGGGCTCACGCGCCTGAGGGGCGGGGCCTGTGAAAAAGAGACGCTCGGGGCAACAGGAGCAAAAGTCAAAATGACAGGAAACATGATCGGCCTGCCCCGCAGCCTGCTTCTCATGTAAACCACAGACATGCCTCCTCAGGCACCGGCTCAGCGCTGAAAACGGAAATATCCACTAGGCTCGGCTCCAGCAGCACGTCCTCCTTCGTATCAGCGGAACTCGGCTGCATCCGCCCGGTGACCTGCATTGAACCGGGCCGTGGAGATGGACAAACAGATTATTGGAGCAGGGCCGGGGCAGCAGACGGATCGGGGCCCAACAGAAAGCCCTGGGCTCCGGGGACCGGCGGATCCACAAACGGGGACAGTCTGGACAGGTGAGTGATGCTAGCGGCTAACATGACTGCTAACTTATGTCTCTGCGCCGAACTGCTTTTTTTGTTTCAAAAAATTATGTTTTATCAGAATAATTTGAACCTACTGATAGCCACACTAGAGCGCTCACGTCCACATGCTATTGGAGATAACTATAAAATAGTTTACCAGGAATAACATGAGTTAATAACCTACTTCCGGCGTATGCAAATTAAAATATGACAGCTGCTAATGTGCTACGCTACGTTAGCCAAAGCGAGCTAACGGCTAGCATTAGCTAACAACAGTGCCATCAAAAACAACTTCTGCAGTGATTGTAGCACTTCATCGTACCACTAAAACAACCCCGGACAGATGTTTGTGGCTAGTGTTAGGTTTAACAACCCAGTGGTTTTGCACATCTGCGCGGATCATCTGTGACAGCTCAGACATAACAACATAATCTGTTACCTCGCCTTTTTGCATCTTTACACCAAGCTGCCAGTGTTTCATTTTACTCTTTGATGCAGCTATATCCTTGTGAAGACCAGGCTACAACATCCAATTTAACCTTTTTATGAGATTTCCACCATCTGATAGAAATAAACTATCAACCTCCTGGAAATGTTTTAAAAAGAAAATTGGAGTTCTTTATCTACAGTCGGATCAGTCACAGTTTGTACTAATACGAATACAAATTAAAACCAATTATTATTACTTTTATTAAAATATTATCACTTTTACTAAATGTTTTTACAGAGCCCTAAAACTAACTGAAATGAAAATAGTTTAAGCTTTTAAGAGTAAAAATCAAAACCACAAATGGGCCAAATTTAGTGTAATTCTGGCTCCAGCTAATCTGATGTTCTTTTATGTAGATCTCGTTTTCACTCATTACTAGAGTCATCAAAGTCTAAAACTACGGAGCCTTTACAAAGAGTCCAGCAATTTGTGCTGCAAAGAAATCTAAAATGGTTTGAGTTAGAATTTAATCAGGTGTTTTAAGAAAAAATTATGTTTCCTTGATATAGAGCTGTGCAATATATCGAATTTTAGATAATATTGTGAATGTGGTTTTCATGATATCCAAAAATGTAATATGGAGTATATCGTTTATAGTTAAAGATGCCACAAAAAGAACCCTGTAAGAATAGAAAATAGAGAAAATGATGCTGGTAACATTCAACTTAAGATATAAATGTAATATGTCTGCACTTTTATGATTCATTTACAAACATTTCACATTGTTCATCCCAGCATTTTCCAGACCAATAAAACTTCACACAGATGTTTGCAGCTCAAATAAATCTTGTTCAAAGTCTGTTTTTGTTGTAATACAAAAGTGATCGGGTCGAGTCACTGATGGAAATCACCAGATTGAAACCGTCTGAAATTATCTTTTAGATTTTTCATGAACAGTGTTATGAATCAGAAATCCTGTTCACCATCTAGATCAGGGTCTCCAACCTGTAGCTCGGGAGCTACCAGTAGCTCGCCACCACCTTCCAAGTAGCTCGCCAATGGATTTTAGAATCATACAAATTATGCTTTATTACTCAAATTTAACTTTTTTACATGCCTATTTCTACTTTAAATGTTCCTTTAGATGCCTAATTGTGTCCACTTCTAAATAGACATTGGCTAATTACTATACAAGCCTCTTAACTATGCCACAGTCAATGTAAAATTTGGGCATCGCTAAAAGTAGTAGCTTGCCGCCCATTTTCTTTTGCAAAAGTAGCTCTCTTGGCAAAAAAGGTTGGAGACCCCTGATCTAGATTCATGACATCAATACATTCTACGCAAAATATTGACGTAATAATTGTCTAAATATCGTTATCGGGATATGCCCAAAAAAAATTCGAGATATTAATTTTTGTCAATATCGACCAGCCCTACATTGATAAGGTGTTAAAATTCAAAAGATCCACAAAAAAGGAGATTATTTTCAATTTCTTCAACCCAGTAGGAATGGGAAACAATTTTATTTCAAATACACATTATAAAGTAAATGTTCTGATCTTCAACATGATGAATAGTTTTATCTGCTCCTCTGTTCAGTCCCACAGGTTCCCATGTGGAGTGGTGTAAGCAGCTGATCGCAGCCACTCTGTCCAGTCAGATCTCCAGCTCTACCTCCGCTGACCCAAACCGAGAGAACAGGGTACGTAAGCAGACCAGCAGCACTTTCACAGCCACACTAGCCCTGCTCACTGTGTTCTGTTACTGTCGTATAGGCAGGAAGAAGACCTGACTGGTTGGTAAGGCTGCTGTGTGTAACGTGTGTGTGTCGTCGCAGCAGCTTTGTATGTTTGTGTGTAGCTGCAGCAGGATTTTACAGCGGTTTAAAGAGCTGCGGGAGGTTTTGTGCTTGCTGCAGCTTTTGAAGTTGTTTTGTAGGTTTTCCAGGCAGACGCACACACTACTATTTTCACATTATTGTGCCTAGTGTTGTCACAGTACAAAAATGTCACTTTGTTTTGAGGTGTAGACACAACACAGATTTCAAACCCTTTTTAAAGCCTAATATTAAATCAGGTGGTAGGTCTAAGCATCGCTGATCGAGAGTACAAAAACCTTCACAAGAGGAGCAATTTTTAGTGCTTTTTTAAGATGGTTAGTTATTGTTGTTGACCTGCTCTACCACAACTTGACTGACTGACAATGGTCAAAGTTCAGACGGCTGCTTTATGTCTGTGCAGCTTTGAGCAAACAGAGTAATACTTTGCACCTTGCAGCGTACAACAGTTTGTCCACGTAGCAGCCGCACAGCTTTAATGACGCTCACGAGGCTTCTTCAGTGTGAGAAATGTGTAACTTTTTATAATCCAAGCTTGTTTGACCCTCAGGTCTCCAAGAGGTTCCCACACAGGCCGGTAAGAGCTTCAGGAGTGTCACGAGGTTTAACGCTTTTTATAGGAAGATGAGCACAGTTTTGCACAATTTTGAGCTGGTTCATAATAAGCACCAAGTCTCTCAAGTTTGTCCTTCTGCTGCATCTGTTGGATTTTTTTCACACTTTCTTTCAGGGCTGGGACAATACACTTTAATATGTTCATGATGGATTGGGCCTGATAGAGTACGTGTGGCAAATACACAATATATTGCAATTTAAGGCTGGACGATCTGTGAAAAAATTGAAAAATACAGTTTTCAAAGAGTAAATGAATATTTAAAAGTCTGTTTTTTATGCAAAATATTAATTGTGAGTAAAAGTCAAACTCCTCTGAAAAGTGAAAATTGCTCTGGTAAATAAAAGTAACTACCGGGTAACTAATTATCATTGCTGATGCCAACACCAACTTTATCTATAATTTGATGAGTAAGCATTGAATAAAACCACTTTTTACCAAAGTTTGAAAACATATATGGCAAATCATTGCCATACATGTTTTTCGATTATCTCAACAAAATCATAATAAATAGCAATATATATATCAAGAGTATCTGGCTGCAGACCTGTACCAGGAGTCCCCTCATCACGTGACTTGTAGCTAGCTAGGCTTACTTTTTATTGATCAAGAGGACCGGAAGTAAAGCAAAACAAACAATATAGACACAAAGTTTTTATTTACAACATAACATTTGTAATAACTGGCCCTGGGGCGGTCTTGGTAAATGCTAGTCTGGTCCGGAGGGACAGTCATGAAATTCAGGAGAACGGGTAAGGTTAGGAACAGGGTTGGGATTAAAGGTTAAGATAAAAAATGACCGTTTAGGCCTGGGTAGCAACAGTAATAAACTCATTACCATAGCAACCAGCTCACTTCTGTTCCTCCGGCGCATACCGTCTTGTGCCCGTCTTGTGGTTTGTTAACATCCGGGCTTCTCTTTGTTTTCTTCAACGTTATTGGCGGGACGCAAATAATGTTTTAAGTACATAGTGCCATATACTGTACCGTGGTATATCTACATATTATGGACGAACATCCGAACCTTGGGGGACTTCTCATCCAGGTCTGCAGCCAGGTGCCTCTCATATATGTAACAAAACAGTACATTTTCCCAGCCCTATGCTTTCTTTGTTAAGACGCTAGTGATGTTTACAGTCAGTCCTGAACTTGGAATATAAACTCTTGCACCTCCTCCACCTTCTTTCTTCTTCTTTCTTTTTTCCTCTTCCTCCTTCTTCTCCTCCTTTCTTCTTTCTTCCTTTTTTCTTTCTTATTCCTTCTTCTTTCTTCCTTCTTTCTTCTTCCTTCTTTCTGTCTCCTTTCTCTTTCTTCTTCCTTCCTTCCCTCCTTCCTTCCTCTTTCGTTCTTTCTTCTTCTGCTTCTTTGTTTTTTCTTCCTCCTTTCTTTTTTCTCTTCCTCCTCATCCTTTCTTCTTTCTTTCTTCCTTCTTTCTGTCTCCTTCCTTCCTCCTCCTTTCTTCCTCCTCCTCCTTTCTTCTTTCATCTTCTTCCTTCCTTCTTTCTTCTTCCTTTGTTCTGTCTCCTTTTCTCTTCTTCCTTCCTTCCTCCTCCTTCTTTCTTTCTTCTTTGCTTCTTTCTCCTTATTCCTCCTTTTTCTTCCTTCCTTCCTCCTCTTCCTTCCTCCTTCTTCTTCTTCACGCTGCAGCAGGACTCTCTGGAGGAGGGGCTCGGTCACCACGACGACAGTGACTCCGAGCTTCCCTCAGACGCTTCGGCAAGTCTTCTCCGCTGTGTTTCACCTCACGGGCCCCGCATGTCACTGTCCTCCATCTGTGCACCGTGGATGTGAACATGCGTGTAGTCGTGTGGATGTCTGTGCAAAGCCATCGTCTCCAATATGTGATGCTGATCTTTCTCTGTGTGTATTTCTTTCATGCGTTTGTCTATCATTTTGTGAACTGGACAGTATACTTTTTAAATTATGTTTATACCACTGTTTTGGATTGGTGAATTTATTTATTTATTTTTTGAGTGATTGATTCGAGCCTCACACAACCCATTTACCAAAATATATTTCATTCTTAGCACTTTATTATACCTGTGTTGATCTTGTTGTTTTAGACCTGGTTAGATGTTGAGTTACTCCTCCTCAGACGTTGTTAGCGTTAGTCCAGTCCCTGCTTCATTCTTGTTTAGCATATTAATCGAATTTCAAGTTCAATTATGTATATTGCTGTAATCGATCATAAAAATTGTATAATCACATAATCCTTCATGATTATTAGTTGTAACTCGTAAGTCCGTTGGTAAAAGCTCATATATTTTTTTGAATAGAGGTTATGCACTGACATAATTTTATTCCAAAAATGCTCAGCAACATTTAGAATGAGTGGCATTTCTTCAATGTATTTCTTGTTTCTTTCGTGGCAACGGCTTGTCTGCTACAAACTTGTCTGCAACAACAGTTGATGATTTAGGACATTTTAACTGCAACAAACGGACTCAAAAAAAAAATTTTTTTAAGAAGAAAAAGGTAATAAGTTCAACTGTGTGTGATTTCAATGTCTGATAAATGTGAGAAGCTAAAGTCTTGTTGTTTATCTGCTTTGCTACAACTGTTGACTTGATTTTCTCTTTTTACATGTCAGTTACAAACCCAGTGCTCAGTAGTGCTGAATGGCAACAATACCTGAGAGTTAATGGAGAGAAAGGACATTTTCTCTTGTAAGAGTTCAATAAACAGCTAAAACAGGAAAAATAAACTACAGTTTGATAACAAATTCAACCCACAACATGTCTACTGAGCACTGGGTTTGTAACTGACATGTAAAAAGAGAAAATCAAGTCAACAGTTGTAGCAAAGCAGAAACAATGAGGAATTAAAATTTTTGCATTCATATATGAAGTTAACTTAGGTCACATTTATTCAGGCGAGATTAGTAAAACTTAAAATGCTTTAGTTATTGCTGCTTAAGCCCATTTTTCAGGTAGTTCGTCTGATTGTCTCCTTTGGCTCTCTGTTCTTCATATATTTAATTTGCCAATCTTGCACTTTTAAATCTATATACTTTTCATTTCTGCCAGTGTTGTGTTTGTGCTTTATACTATCTGTTCTGTGTCAGTTTAAGTTATGCCTCTGAATGTATTTTATGTGACATTATACATGTAAAGTTCTCAGACATACCCAGAGTTGCACGTTCTTTGCACGTTGATACAAGACCAAGCACTTGAATTGCAAAGCCTGTGTAATTTGCAAAGGTGTCATGTTTGCGCCATAACTGGTTTTCCCGTGAAACTCAGCGTCTTTGTTCCGCCTGTGCTGCTTAAATCTAAATCCTCCTTGTGTGTTTTTTTTTGTGCAGAATCTTCCAGCGTTGAGATACGGCGCACAGATCAAAATGTCCCAGAACCAGGTCCCTCTGTTGCCGGGAGAGAACGTTCACGTCACAGGTGCGTTTTCGTTATTGTTTAAGAGTTATGTTGAGTGTGTGAAGTTAATGTTTGCTCTGTTGTTTCCAGTCAAAGATGTGATGTACATTTGTCCGTTCAGTGGCCTGGTGAATGGGACTCTGACCGTCACGGACTACAAGCTGTACTTCATCGGTGTGGAGCGGGTAGGCTGCTTAAAGTGGAATTAAATCAACTAAAATGTGTGTAATGTTTAAGACCCTGTTAATGTGGCAGCTGTGGTCACTTTTCGCCTATTTCGAAGTGCATTTAGCAGAGCCGGATCTAACCTTTTGGGGGCCATAAGCAAAACTCTGCTTCGAGGACCCTCCAATCTTTTCTACAAACTTAAATGAGTCAAGTCAAAGCAGCATTTACATTGGCTTTTCTAAATAGGGCCTATACACAAAACGAGAGACAAAAATAATAATATTCTAGATAATATTTCTCATAAGCTAAATAAAATAAAGATCCTGCCCCAGAAACTTTTAAATAACACAGATGCATTTTCCCTAAACCTGGAGTGGGCCATTTTAGACCAAAACCTTTTTTACAATAGTCACTTTATGTGTAACCTTATATGTAATTGTAAATGTAATTTTATGATTTAAATATGATTACACTGCTCCTCAACTTTGACTTGGTGTCAGTGTTTGTCAGTGGGGCCTCAGCCCTCTGCTTCCCCTGTGAGCTACGCCCCTCTTCACATTGAGGCTGTAACAGCTGATAAGCATCATCGCACTGGACATTATGGACAGAAATACTAAAATTTTTAACTTTTTCAGGACAAAGCCTCATGTTTTATGTGGCTTCTGAAAGAATTCAACAGGAATGTGCAGGAATCCGCTGTAATTCTGTAATTTTCACTATAAAATCTGCAGCTGTCTTAGTTCATCAGATACTTATGCGCATGGTTCAGCCAATACTTGTCCTATTGACACAATATAAAGAAGGGCTAATAGCTTATTAGATGTATATAAAATCTGCAGCTGTCTTAGTTCATCAGATACTTATGCGCATGGTTCAGCCAATACTTGTCCTATTGACACAATATAAAGAAGGGCTAATAGCTTATTAGATGTAGAACATGTATTTGTTGCCTAAATTGTTCAGAGTCTTTGATTTGCGCAATGTGCTGTGAATAATCAGACGCAGGTTTCTACGTTTAGCACAGGGGAAGCGGAAGTGTCACACAGACAGAAGAGGAGAGGGCTTATCACTTTTAAGCTTGTAGGATTTGTCAAACAGGGTTTATGTACAACACAAACCAGAGGGTGAAGCCAACAGGCATGATGCTTGATGGACTGACATAAAGTAGAAAATCTATCTGCGAAGGTTCACAGATGCAGGGTGCTACACAACTTACATAGCCTGCGTGTAGGAAGATCTGGCTCTGACTTATAACTTTAGCTATAGTGTGAGATCATTTACAACTTCAATTATCGCCCCTCTCTCTCACTTTTAGATTTGTTTGAAATGTGGTCGTGGGCAGGATTTAGTGCTTTGGTCAGTGCCACTCTAAACTGAAGATTGTGAACTTGTTTGTTAATCTTTCCATCCGCAGGAGTCGCCTTTTGTCCTCGACGTGAATCTTGGCGCCATCAGTCGACTCGAAACCATCAGCGTCCCCAACCAAGGAGAGAACAACAAGGGTCTAGAACTGGTCTGCAAGGTAACGATCCACCACAACCGCTCTGAATTTACCTCGAACGTCAAAAAACCTACAATCCAGAACATTAGGAAGCGAAGACAATGGCATACAGTTTCTCTTACATTTGTTTTTCAATCCTCTGCTCCCAGAAATCAAGAAATCTAAGGTTCAAAAGAAAAAAACAGGAAAGGGAATCTGTTTTTTAGCAATATTCTTTCACATTTTGGTATTTTGACTTTTTACTTGTATGGAATTAAGCAGCTGACTTTTCATACTGTTTTGAGTTGATTTTGTAGTTATTTTATTTCTTTTAAATGTTCTTCTATGTCTGCTATTCTTAACAGGACATGAGGAGTCCAGGTTTACTTATAAAACAGACGAGAACCATCCTGATGTGGTGCAGGTTCTCTCTCAGCAGGCCTACCCTCTCTCCAACAGCCTGGTCAGCTTCATTAAACCATTATGTTTTGTTCTTTCACTCGCTCTGATGATTGTTCTTATGAAATTATTGTTCTGTCCCAGCCTCTGTTTGCATTCCTCTACAAGGAGCAGTTTCCCGTGGACGGCTGGAAGGTCTACGATGCGACTGCGGAGTACAGACGACAGGTAAGACAGTACTTCACTTCACTATCAAACTGGCAGAGATGATTTCTGGTTATTATAGTTAGACCGACACAGACACGGCAGAGAGAATAAGTCCTCATAAGAGTCACGTTTAAGCTTTTTACTACAAGGAAACAGTATCAACACATGAGGATTATAAGAGCAGCACATGAGGATTATAAGAGCAGAAGCTTCATGGGTGGAGTGACTTTCATTTCATAGAGCGAGCTGGCTGCTCTTTAATTACAGAAATACACAGAAATTGATTCATTTTTTTGCAGAGACAGGTAAGCTTCTGTGAATAACTTTAATGTCATATTGAAGTGCTCTACTTTTTAATTAACAAAATTTGATCTAATAACTGCAGAGAAAACATTCATTACAAAAAGAAATGCGTTTTAGCACTATTAACCAGCCACATAGGCCTCCTGTATAATATTGTATGGCAGGGATGTTAAAGTGGTAGCTTGATGCAGCAGCTTGTTTTATTTCACTTTGTGGAAACATAACATCAGATTATTGAGTTTCGTTCGCTTTACAGTAGGTGGAATTGAATTAACCAATCCCTGCTTTTTGGTCGTTTTGTCGTCCAGGAAGTAAAGCGTAAACCGAGATTGTTGCTATTTCTATGTGGTAAACTTGCAAATTAAAAGGTACAGAATCATATACCTTTTAGCATTCTTCTTTGACACAAGGTGAAAGAAGGAGAATGTGTGTCTCAACTCAGGTTTGTTCCTGGCTAACATATTGCTTTGCTCCTTCTCGCTGATTGGATGACCGTACTTCCTGCTCTTTGGGAACCGTCTGCAGGCCTGCGATACCTGACCTAGCAACTGGAAAGCAAGGAAATTGGCTATCAAACTGACGGTTCAGGGGCCAAATGCGTCCCCCAGGATGATTTCTGATTATTATTGATAAAAGCACGCAACAGTTTGAACAGGTCCCAGAATACACTTGTAACAGGGCGGCACTGCACCTGTGACTGATTGGCTCTATATTGTAACACACTGCAGCGAAAAGAGCCACATAAAACATGTGTAAAGAAAAATAAAGGCTTACATTGCTAAGATATGACTGTAAAACATAAAATGCACTTGAATACAGCAGACAATTTGTCCAAAATTTTCTTAAAATCACAGTATTTACAGTATGCTATAATACAACGTAATTTCTTGAAATGTGTGTTGCAACACTGGAATTTAACCATTGTGGGACAAATAAAGGATATCTTATCTTAATGTAAAATTGTGATACAATATTATAATCTGGAAAGGTGTTATTGTATAAGCTTCATTTATGCCATATTTGAACATAACACAGAAGAACCTATATTCTAAAATGCGGCCTTCGATTAACTCTGAAGTTAAGATGTCTCAAGGCCAGGTTTTCCGATTAATAATAATGCTGGAAAGGAAATATTTTTTAAAAGTCATAAATCTAAAAAATTGTGATTTCTGTAGGGTGACTAAACCCAATAACCCTTTTGTATTGCAACTAAAAACTGCATTTAAACATTTATTTCATCTGATTGAAATAACACTGACCTGTAGAATGTTGTGATGTCACGTGAACCAGGCAGTGTTTTGTGATCATCATTATTACTATGTTATAACAGTGAGTTGTTTGTGTGTTTTCAGGGTTTGCCGAACGAGAGCTGGACCATCAGTAAGATCAACAGTAACTTCGAGCTGTGCGACACTTACCCGTCCGTCCTGGTCATTCCCACAAACATCTCCGACGAGGACATCCGACGAGTGGGCCTGTTCAGAGCCAAACACCGAATACCAGTCAGTGCCCTTACTCTACACTCTGCAAATTTGAGTTAATATGTGTAATAAATGACATACAACCTGGTGTTTTAATGGAACTTCCCAGTGTGTGACTCCATCTAGTGGCTTTATTGGCTTATAACACCAAACATGTCTAATATTCTTGTCTTTGAGCTTAAAATAATGAAATATATTTGTCTGTTCTAATGCTGCATAATATTAAAGGGCTTATGACACTATTTTATTACTTTATGTCAAGATGTGCCCAAAGTTTTTCCTTTTGTGGGCCAAAAGTAATAAACACTTTCCTAAATTGACCAAAGCTAAAACATAAACGCATGCAGAAGGCCAAGAATAATTTGGATTTAACACATTTTAGGTAGAATATAATTGAAATGGTGGAGTGGCTGTATGTTAAGTACTCATGTGTTTTCGTCTGTGCAGGTGTTGTCGTGGATCCACCCGGAGACTCAGGCGTCCATCGTGCGCTGCAGTCAGCCTCTTGTCGGCCCTTCAGATCGTCGCTGTAAAGAAGACGAGCGCCTCTTGCAGATTATTATGGACGCCAACGCCCAGTCGCACAAACTCACCGTGTTCGACGCCCGGCAGAGCAGCGTCGCCGACACAAACAAGGTCAGTTTAAGGCCTATTCATACTTCGGGTCGTACAAACAAGAACAAAGTTCGTTCCGGCTCTGATATTCCTACTTCAGCAGACGCTCTGCAGCCGAAGTCCTCTAGACCCCGCCCCCGTGAGCCCTAGCAACCATTGCCACGCGGTTGCTATGTAGATTTGTATCACAGACAGACAGCTCTGTTAACTCGTAAGGAAGATTCTTTGTATTTTCTGCGTGCAGGTACACACACGCTGGCCCCGCACACACACTGTATAGAACAGATGAAACCCTCGCTCTATCGGGTCTGTTCATCCTCCGCTGTGTTTAACCTGTGTGAAGCAGGACCCCGAGTCCTGTCCGTGCTGCTGCGGAGGAGTTTGACCTCATCTGTAGCTCGTTATTCAATGTTTCTATTAACAACAGGCTCTGCCTGAAATGCGGGACAAAGAAACAGACAAACGGTGGGACGTTATCAAGTTGACAGTCGTACTTTGCGCTGACCGGGGGAGAGGAGCGACGTGCTCAGCTGCGGCCAGGGCAGCACAGAACTGTCAAAAGAATCAGCAGTGGATTCTTCGAGAAATCCCTCCCACTTTGGAAAAAATAGCCAATCAGAGGCGAGCTGCCGCACAGCTCAGCCGAAGAAAGTTTTGCTCAGCTGATGTGTCAAGAACAACCCACACAAACTGCCGAACAGAGGCAGGCCGAACAAAATGACATGATTTTGTTCGGCTAGCCTGAGCGGGCCGAACAAAGTTCGGACGTCGGCTGAAGTATGAACTGGCCTTTACAATTCTCCCAGCTAACTTAACATTACGTTACATTATACAAGCAGCTAGCAAAAGCACGGGCCAACGTGTGTACATTTTAAAACGTATCCATACCTTTGCCGAAAGCCCAAATATTAATTGATATAATGTCAGGGACCCACAAGCTCCCAAAATTTGTGTTGTTACTCTTCTTAATTCCTGCAGGCTAAAGATGGAGGCTACGAGAGTGAGAGCTTCTACACAAACGTCGACTTGAACTTCCTGGAAATCCCAAACATTCACGTGATGCGGGAATCTCTGAGGAAAGTGAAGGATGTAGTTTATCCCACAATCGACGAGGCTCACTGGCATTCGGCCATCGACCAGACGCACTGGCTGGAATACATCAAGGTACGAGAGAGAAATATGACCTCAACGCAGTTTACAAGTGAAGCCTGATTTGTAGACTGTAGTCGACTAAAGACATGTCCCATCAACCCATTATTTTAAAAAGGGGGTTTGGCCAAAGCTCTGGCGCTTATTTTACCCAAACCATGCTCTTAAAGACTAAAAATGCAAAAGAGTTCATACAAAAACAAGAATTTGTACAGAACGGGAATAAAACACAGTATGTCAGGGGCGACTTTATACATAATATACTTGATTGTCACGTCACTTTTCGTACCGGAAGACCCGATTGGTACCGTTAGCCTTACTTCTTTTACATTGCTTTATTCGTATTGAAATTTTAAATAAACACAGACGAAACGAATCTATTAAACACAAAATTCCCTTACAGAGTTCAACAAAGCAAATGATTGTAAAATGAGATTTTTACTGTTTAAAGCGGTAAATGCCTGATTAAGCTAGTTCCGGCTGCTATCTGTTAGCTTAAAATGGCGATAAATAAATGTGCAGTTTTGGGCTTTTTATTGGCAAACTTTTGCAAGATACATTCATAAATATCAATATAAAGAAATAATATTAAATGAACACTTACAAATAATGTGTTTAAAAGACGTAATTTCGGTCTGCGCATGCGTCATTGACCTAAAAAGGAACTTCCGGACGAATCGGGTTACCGGTACGAAAAGTGACTTGACATTGATAAACCTATTTTTATCATGGCAACATATTCAGCAACATTATTGTGTTTTATGTAATAGTTTAAGAAACCAGGTGGCTTTGTAGCTTGAATATATCATTAAAGCTTTATGGCAAAGCAAATTTATTTGTAAAGCATAATTCATACTCAGAGCTTTACAAAACGGAAAGATATATCAAGATGAGTATACAAAGCAATCAAAATGTTAAACTTGTTAAACAGATGTTTCTCAGCTAAAACTTATCTTGTTTAATTCATTTCTTTGTTGTAAACAAAAGTCTATGAGTCTAGTCACTAGTTTAAATGGATGAACATTTGTGAAACAACAATCTGGCCTTCACCACGATTTACACTGTAAGTAGAGTTGGGCAATATTTTGAATTTTAGATAATATCGTGAAAGTTGTTTTGAAGATATGCAAAAATGGAATATCGAGTATATAGTTTATAGAAAATGCGTCAAAAATAGTAGTTTAATGATACAAATGAAGAAACTTACCACATTTTAAATGTTCAAATAAGTGTAGAAGGTGATATTTTACTTAGAAAGCACATTGCAAATTTATATAAAAATATATATAAAAAAATGTACATGAAAATCTCATTTAGCTGCATTTTTTCTTTAGTAATTTAGCTTCCAAACCTGAGTTTGTGGTCTTGTGAGGGCAGAACTCACTAGTTTGAGAAAGGGGAATCTTTTAGTCGACTAATTGATTGACAGTCGACCATAAATGTCTCTATTTGACTACAGCTTAATTTTTCTGATCATTAAACTTCAACTAATACATTTAAAGATGTGTCAGAACATTTTCCGTTTGGTTTGAAATAATATCATCTGATTATCATAATCACGCTATGCAAAAAAATTATCGAGATATTAATTTTTAGCAAATATGCCCAGTCCTAAGTAAATAACTAAGTAAGTAAGTAACAACATACGATAACAGACATATAACAAGACACAGTATGGGATTTTTTGTTTGGACTTGGGTTGGGGTAAACAAGGAGGAAGAGGGGTATTGGAGAAGTGTATGGTGCAAGTTAGCATCTGAAGTTATGTTATGCAAAGTGTGAGCCACAGGCTAAAGATGTTTAGAGTGAGTCCTCTGGGGCTTGGCCTTGGACAGGAGCTGTGGAATGTGCAGGATAAGATAGATCAGCTAGTGCCAGCTGTCCTCTTTGGAGGAGGAAAAGGTTGGTTGAGGGTTGCAAATTATTATAATCCATTTTTTGGCTGATCTAAGTTAGTTTATCTCAGATCACAGTCAATCAATCAGTCCTGGAAACTCAGCATTATATCGTTATGAATTCCAGAACAATACTGTTGCAACACAGGACAATCCCAAAAGACAATAGACAATAATGTGCATCAATTCCATAGATGCACATTTTCTCCTCCAATCAGCATTCATATTTCTCTATTTACTTCAGCGTGTAGTTTCAGTTTAATGATCTCCCGTTTGTCCTCAGCTGTTACTGGCCGGAGCAGTGAAAGTGGCCGATAAACTCGAATCAGGGAAGACTTCTGTGGTGGTGCACTGCAGTGACGGCTGGGACAGGACCTCACAGCTCACCTCTCTGGCCATGCTCATGCTGGACAGTTACTACCGCACCATACAGGGCTTCCAGGTCAGACCAAAGTCCCATCACACACCCATCTTTAGCTCTACAATAGTCCCAATTATCTGTTAGTTTAGATGTAAATTGACTTTTTGCGTATTTTTTGCAGGTTTTGGTGGAAAAGGAGTGGATCAGTTTTGGACACAAGTTTTCTTCTGTGAGTAACAACAGTATTTATTAATGTACACCATGTTAAGTAAATAAAAACTTTAATAAATGATTCTGTCTGCTGCAGCGCATTGGTCACGGAGAAGACAACCACTCCAGCTCCGAGCGCTCGCCTCTCTTTGTTCAGTTCATAGACTGTGTTTGGCAGATGACTCGACAGGTGAGAAGTGTTTCTTACATTTAAAGAACATTTTATCTGGTCAGTTTTAAAACAAGCCTGTGTCTGTGCTGTGTGACTACAGTTCCCAGCAGCCTTTGAGTTTAACGAGCTGTTCCTGGTGACGGTGCTGGACCATCTGTACAGTTGTCTGTTTGGGACGTTTCTCTACAACAGTGAACAGGAGCGGACGGCTCAGGTCTGTGAGAAACATTATGATGACACACATTTGTATAAGACCTGCTTTAACTGTAGCTGTTGTGTTCAGGAGGTGCAGAGTAAAACCATCTCACTCTGGTCCTACATCAACAGGTAAAACACAGACGTTAAATTAAACATGTTGTGAAAGTGTCTGATGCTCTTGTGTCTCTCTTCAGCCAACCGGAGGACTTCTCAAACCCTTTCTTTGTGGACTATGAGCATCATGTTCTTTATCCTCTGGTGTCGTCCAGACATCTGGAGCTGTGGACAGGATACTACGCCCGCTGGAACCCTCGCATGAGGCCACAGGTCAGCCATTTATATACATTTATTTAATGATTCTTAGATTTTATTGCTTTGCATGAAGCGCTTCAAAGACCGTAACAGTGAGATAAATATGCTTTATTTTTAAGGCCAACTCACATCAACATGCACTAGGGATGGGACGATTTGATTCAGTTTTCAATTTTGCAGCAATTTTTGATTTTCTTTCATTTTGTTTATCTATATTGACTTTTTTTTTTACCTTAAAACACAGAAAAAATTATAATACATTGCATTTAAAACAAAACCACTGTTGTCAGAAATATATTTTATGAAGATTTGAACATATTTAGTGTCCATATTTAGAGGTTAACCCATCAGTTGTTAACGCAACACAATAATGCACATTCAGTCAGGTCTTGCACAAGTTCACTCTTTGTTTCTTCAAACATTGTGGCTATTGTATTATTATCTGTTATAAAACTACTGTGTGTGTGCATAGGTCAGTGGCTCCAGATGTATTTTATCAATTCCGGCCTTTCGATTCAATCTTTTTGAACTCTTTTCCATCTCAAACACGCACTGAATGCTGCAATGCTTGGCATCATTTTTCTATCAGTTGCAGTCGTAATGAGCAGGAAATAGTATTTTGTGCAAAGCGCTAACTATTTTGCTCTCAACAGAAAAAAAACAGATGCGGGTAGGGTTATTTTCAGGAGAACAAGGGTGCCCCCTTGTGTGCACTTTCTTAGAAAATAATTGAATTGCCCAATTTGCCACGCATTAGTATTGTGATTTATTGCATCTTTTCCCTCTACATAAAGCTCTTAATAAGCTTCCCTTGCCTTTCAGTGTCTTTTTCCTCTGCCTGTGTTCTGTGTTTAAAATCAAATCAAATTATTTTTGTGTAGCCCAAAATCACAGTCGTCTCTGAGGACTTCCCAGGATTATTAATTTAACAAACATGAATATTAGGAAATGAAAATAAAACAATACACATTCAATGAAACACTAAACATTCAGAAGCAGTGATTGATCAAGAATGTCAAACAGATTATTAGTAGAGAAGATGAATAATTGTCCATAGCATCCCCTGTCCTTAGACCCTCCTTCTCGGCAGGAAAAACTCAAAAAAAAAAAAAAAACAAAGGGAAAAAGAAAACCCTTGAGGAGAACCACAGTGAAGAAGAGATCCACTCCCATGGACGGACAGGCTGTAGATGTAACTAAGACTAACGCAGATCTAATTACAGTTAAACAGCCAGTATTCTCCTGTGCCCAGGTCCCGGTGCACCAGACCCTGAAGGAGCTGCTGTTTGTGCGCGCTGAGCTGCAGAGGCGTCTGGAGGAGCTGCAGAAGGAGGCGGCGGCTCACTCTCTGTCCTCCTCCTCAGAGCACTCTCCTTCTCACACGTCGGGAACACCTCTGCACTCTGCCGTCTGAAGCCAAAACGCAACAACTAGAACCACAGAGGACGACACCAGGGAGGCTGTAGCTACTCCTCTTTTTCTCAAATAAGTAATAATTTAAGTCAGTATTTGAAGTAGTTTTATTATAGTATTTATTTGAACATTCACTTGATGTATTTTTTATTTTTTTGTTACATTAAATGACATTTTTAGACACATTGTTCTTTATGTTTGTATATTTTAAATAACTTAAAGGTGCACTCTGTAGCTTTTCTGATTTGGGGTTAGTCATCGGATTGTCTCTATGAAAAGGTTGTCATTATGTCTACGATGTTCCACAGTATGGCATTAGTCACTTGGCCTATAGACCCCTTGGATATTAGTAAATATTGCGACAAGTTCTGGTGGGCGGAGCTTAGCTGGAGGCAAAAGACGACGATCAGGATCTGATCCTATGACTATGATCCTGTGACTGAAGAGGTGGTTTTTTACATTTGTTTTAGGTTCTTTTCACATTGCTAGACTCAGTAGTGGCTAAAATGCTGTATTTTAACAGTTCATTCATGTCTTGAAGCTGATGCTAAATATGCTGATGTGTGCACCTCCCATTAGTGCTTCAGAGACGGGACAACTAGACTAGTAATTATTTTATGATTAACTTAGTCCAACAAAATTGGTTGTTTGTAGCTCTGAAAATCTGTTAGCTCTTGTCAAAGGCTTTGCTAAAGCAGGAAATAAAGGTCTTGTGCATAAAAATAGAATGATCGACAACAGTACAGTTTTAGCTTGAATTCTAAATAAAACAGATCAATTTTAACATCTAACTGCACCTGCACAGCTGGGTAAGGTCAGGCTAACATTAGACACAAAAGGTCCTAGTCACAGTTCACAACGAAACGACATTTTAACCACGATAAAACCTCAAACTTTATAATGCGTCGGCTAATGGGCTCTCGTTTTTTGCCTCCAGCTAGAGCTGTGACGTCACAGTGACGTTGTATAAAAAGTGTCTATTGCCGTATCCTGGTTCCCTGTTCCTAGAAAAAGCTGTAACGTCTTAATGGAAACAAGCAGGAGTCTCGACACTGATCAGAAAAATGACATAGTGCCTTTAAAGTCATAAGATGAAACCTGGGAGAAGTATACTGTCTGTTTTTCACGTTGGCTGTTCTAAATTTGTTACTGTAACTCTGATTTGAATTTAAATTAATGTTTTAGGCCAGTGCTTCTCAAACTTTTCACGTGAAGACTGCAGGGCCTGGTTAGTACTTGGATCCTTGATTATGAAGTGCTTTAAGTGCATTTAAGGTTGAAAAGCACTCTGATATGTAGAAACCTTTTACAATTTTACTATTTAATACTAAAGTGAAGAATGAGAGAGTGATATGTGGCCATACCTGTGGCTAAAACTATTTGAGCTTGTCAGATCTGACGCTAAGCAGGTCGGGCCTGGTCAGTACTTGGATGGAAAGGTGAAAAAGTGCTGTATAAAGAGACCATTTACTATAAGACAGTTTTAAATGATACATAACTCAAATGAGAAAATAAAAAACAAGTAGATTTGTCTCTAAATAAGACACATGTTCAAACTACAGTCAGCCCATTGTGTCATAGTTTGAGAAACACTGTTCTAAGCCCTGAATTTGATTTGATTATTAACAGCTTATTGATCAAAACATTGGAGGACATTTTTGGTAAAGTTTAAGTCTCACATCCAGCTTATTTTTTAATATTTGTATTTTTGTTTCAAATGTGCAATTTGTTTTATGATGGAGTATTTTTTAATTAGGGAAAGTTTCACAGTGGATTCAGATTTTAAATGTTTTGTGCCATCAATATTCAGATTGACAGTTTACAAAAACAAAAGTGTTTTTATTCAGAGACTTGAAAAAATTGACATCACAAGTAGTCTGATTTCCTATTGCCTTTGGGGTGAATAAACATCTACTTCTATTATTGCTAGACTAGATAGTGTCAAGTCTGGAGGGACAGAAGTGAGCTGGTTGCCATGGTACTGCGTTTATTTTCGTTGCTAAACTGTTAAATATATATTTTTTTATCTGAACCTTTACCCAAACTCTTTACCTAAACTTACCCGTTCCTCTAAACGTAATCACTATCCCTCCAGACTATCTAGCATTAACTCATCTACTTTGTCAGAAAGTTCTTCTTACTTCACTGTGATTGGTCAAATCCAGCTGTCACTCACTCAGAGCAGGACAAAGACTGACCAATAAGAGAAGTAGATGCGAAAATTGTCTGTATTTGAACAGACAGATGCATCAAATCGAGAAATAGGGAATCACAATATGACTTTTTATTTTATAAAAACAGCATATTGTCACAGAAATGAGTTCACTATTCAATTTTTATCACTTCATTGCCCAATTCAAGTCTTTTATGGACCACACATAATAAAACTGAACAATACTGGTTATTTATGTGCCTAATTTACACTTACACCGAAACATGTCAAAACTAACATATTTACTATAAAACTGCCTTAACATCATTTTATTTTCATCCATAATTATGTAATATATTTGTTTTTTGGTGAAGCGCGCATGGAAAAATGAAGTTTAATCAGAATTGTACTGTATGTGTACGCGGACGGCTGATGTTTGAAGCTGTATGAAGACGAAAGTTCACCTGTTACTGTTATAAACTGTTTACACGACATCAGTGTCCCGTTTTACAATGTCACGGCTTATATTCACGGAGAAATGTTACAAAATGCATGTTTATAATGGATGTATGAGTTTACTGTAACAATCTGCTCCTACGGACATAAATTAGAGCTGCAACTAACGATTATTTATTTGGTAATCCAGCGTCTTTTTCTCCCCCAACACAGTTATGCCTTAATCCGGTTCCCAAATTCCCCCAAAAATGTAAGTTTAGCAAGTTCAAATGTCTTTGCTTCATTATATACAGTATCTTGGTTTGAGGCGTTTTTGTCAATTAATTATGTGTCATTATTGTTTATTCAGAAGACGAAAACCTTTAAAATTTCAAGTTAAGAGTCATAACTATGGAGAATGCTAATGCTAACTGCCGTGCGCTACACTGTTCTGTGGCCGTCACCATAGCAACATATACACAAATGAACAACCGGTGAGAGGGAACTAGCTTAAGTTTAAACCCAGAGCCAAGACCTTTTCTTTTTTGGAAATTAGAAACATCTTTAAATATTGCTCTGATTCACTGATCACAAAATATCCACTTTTTTAATTTTAACCCTTTATTCCCTAATTTAGGGTTGGGTCAAATTTGAACAATCGGGCTTTAGGTGTATCTTTTCAAGTAATCACAGTAACAAATACTGTTATTACAAACTATTTAAACCCAAATCTTTTTTACTTTTTCTGGTCATATGATTGCTACAGGTGGATGTCAGGAGCAGCAGGTTGAAAAGTTTGCCTCATTCGTTGCTTTACCCATATTGACTTTTTCTGTCGTACTCAAGGCTAAAAAAAATTCTATCAATAAATCGAATTGCTGTTCTATCAATTTAATTACTTTTTAGCTCTGGTGATTGGGTATGCTAAACATTTTTCCAACATTCAAGGAACCAAGCGTCAAAAAATCGGGTTCTCTATGGCATCTTGGTCTATAAATTGTTTACCTTGAAAGTTCAATTGGCAGCTCAAGGTTTTGAAACGTAACTCACTGATGGACTTTGGGCCACTCTTTGACCCAATTAAGAGCAATCTTCATCCTGATATCTTTGGACAGTTACTGTCAAGCAAACCCATCATTTTTTTGTGGTTGAAACAGTTAGCTGAATCATATTCTGTTAAATTAGAGTTCCTGTCAGTTTGACGGTTCCAATTCCTTCGCATGAACTTTCGCCCTTGCTCCTTTGTACTGAAAAAAAAAAAGGACATATCCTGTAATCAGTTATTTACATTAGTGGTGGCTGTCAGGTGACTCAAATAAATTTATTGTTAGTTTTTTGAATGCTCAGAAAAAGTGTCACTCTCCTCAACCCAGGTCATTGACCCAATTTTTAACCCATCCGAGAGTCATTCCGCCACATTTTTTAATTGGTAGAGGCTGATTATCAACATATACCTCAGTATCCCAGTTCTACTGATACGAATACATAAAAAATCATCCACGTTGCTGAGGGCGTGCCTGTGGTAATTTCAAGCTAAAACAGCATGTGGTCATAATTTGACACCACATTGGCTGGTTGTAGTCAGTTATGATCACTAGTGTCTCTTTGCTTCAAGTGACTATGGGCTTTTAAAGTTAATCCATCATTAAAATCAAGTTTTTTTTGTTTGTTCATTGGGTAGGAGCAAATACCTGCGGACAAATTTAACCCCGTGGGTTCTCTAGGTTAAAACACAGAATAATCTTTACTTAAACATTTTCAGATTTAAAAATTTACAGGTGACATTTCAGTCTGTAGCCGTGGTAAAAGCGTAAAAAAAGCAACATGACAGTGTTGAGCAGTTTTACTTTACTCCGCGGAGGACATTACTACCTTTTTGCGTCTGGTGTTCTAAAACTCTACGTCGCTAAAAGGCTTCTCGTTGTTTATTTTATTTAATTTTTTAGATCAAAAAAAACGAATTTTTCAGTAAAATTTGATAGTTACATTCTTAGTTCTGACATTTAAACTTGCCTAATACTTTTTGCATAAATTATTAATTTTTTATTTATTTATTTTTTGCACATGTCATTTGAAGTATTATATTTGTCTGATTCCTAAACTCTGTCTTATCACTGACAAGCTTTGGAGGCTGTGTACAGTCAAGTAAACAATTTAGTAAATCAATTTGTACACTCAAGCCCATGTTAAAATAGTATTTATCTTTTTTTTTTTAAAATTACATACAATAAGCATACAAACTTCGACATACTTAAACAATAAAAACACCGAAAGACTGAGCTTGTCTTTTCATTTTAAAACTTTATTTCATTAGTAACAATGAGTTGTAACATACTGCCAAAGAGCCATTGTAATAAGAGAGCAAACTGTTCACAATTACACTTAAGAGCGTAACGACTGTCCAACATTCAGCTGTCAAAAAGACACTACAGTCTAGCTACTATAGTAATGTAAAGTGTAGAGAAAAGCATGCATCAAAGAGAATGTACAGAGTATTGCAGGATTCTGGTGTAGTCGAGCCCTCAGCAAATGTTAGTGGGAAAGAGCTGTAGGTTCTGTAAATGGGTTTTTGTTGTGGCTGCGCAGGACCAGGCACTGCGGTGGGCAACAGGGGGCGCTACTGGAGGACCCGGGTCATGTGACTGAGAAGGCACCATGCACAGCAAACAGGGCAATGACCAGGTGTTTTACTCAAGAGTTGTTAAATTAAGAGATTAGCCTGGTCTTAAAGAGGAAAGAGTACGTGTGTATCCTCCAGACTCATGATCTCTTCCCTAAACAGACACACATATTTGGGAGTGGGCTGAACGGGGGTGGAGCAGGGTCAGGAGGGGTCAGTGTCAGTGCACAGTGTTGGTGACGTGAGATAAGGCAGTGAGGAGTCACATGTGTGTGTAACTTTGTGACTCAAACAGTCCTTTACACTTGGCACAGCGGCAGTGCCAGGTCGACACGGTGAAGATGTGACTATAAAAGTTTTACAGGACATTTATAAAGTGACATTCATGCTGTCAATCCTTTCAGACCGTGCCTTGTGTGAGGATATGACAAATAGAGCTTTAGGTGCAAAGAATATGCTTTACAATGTCTCACAATGTCATTAGGGCAATGCAGTTTTGACAGTCCAATCCTTCATCTTTGGTGAAGATCTGTTGCTACAGTATTCTCCATCACATATTCACTCAGTACATTCAGTTAAACTGAAAATTGTGCTGTTGTTGTATTGAAAACCTTTGAGAGCAGCAGCCTCCAGGGACCAGGGATGTCAGATAGTAATGAGAGAAAAAAAAATACAATTTTCTTTCATTCTTATTGTCTAGCGGGTCACGTTTTCTCATGTTGTGACCAGATTATCAAGTCAAACTTTCTGATTAAAAAGATTCTATTCCATCAAAAACATTTAGATGCATTTGTAGATTGCAGATTGTATTAAAGTTATTATCTAAAATGGCCACATTTAAGGATGGGTCAATGCCAATACAGATCTATTTGACCTCATATTTGTTGATACAGATATTTAGAATTTGATATCATATTACAGATCACAAAATTTGTTTTTACCAATTCACCTTATTCTGTCCCGCCCACTTTTCTTGGCAGATCACTTCCTGTTTAGCTGCTGTTAGCTTATAAAATTCAGTCGTTGATTATATTTTAGCTGTTATCTTTGTTTGCTAAACAGGAAGTATGATGCCAAGAAAAGTGGCCGTGGCAGAATAAAGTGGATGAATAAACAAAATGTATTTATTAGAGATAAAACACATTTGCACCAAATATTGACTTTTTCTATACCCTGACATATAGCCCACCCCTAGTTTATATAGAATGAACTAAAATACTTAGTTTAATTGAAGAATCTTGACCTTCTTAGAAGTACAATTAATAGTCTTGACATCCGTCCCAGCTTAAGACAGGACTGCTCTGAACTGTCCGATGTGGAGTGAGTACTAATGCGGCACACTTCATATGAAATAGTCTTTTCTACATTATCCCGAAAGCTCTTTGGAGAAGGTGCTTTGTCAAATCACTATTGTCCAATTACAGACTGTGTTTACAATCAGACCCTCCGCTTGTCTCATCTTCAGGAACTATAATATAACATTCATGTGCAGCAGCAGCGGTTCAGTCCTGCCGCGGCGTCTCAAGGGAAAACCAAATACAAAAGGATATATTTGGCACATTAAAGGCTTCACTAGTGTGTCCCATCAACATACAGTATATATGCATAGAGCCCTGTCCACTGCACCATCACACTAAAGACTTGCCCACTGCACAAACTGGACTCATTTAAACCCAACCTGACTGCTGAGGACTTCATCATCACCTAAGACATACTTGGCAGCAGCTTTGGATCCATAAACCGTTCAAAACTGATTCATTATCTAGGGCTGCAACTAACGATTACCTCAGAAATCAATTCGTCTATAATTACTTCTTTATATGGTTTGTTTCTAGTGTTTTTTGGGAGTAATTAGTGCTAACTTTTTGTGCACACAGAGTAGTGTTGACCGTATTTTCACCTCTATTTTCTTCTCCATGGTTCAAGGAGCGTGGCCCGAGTAACAATTCTCATAAGAGATTATTTGTCCATCATTGTAAAGTCTGTGGGGTCTACGATTCTGTTTTGTCACAATTTGATTCTTGTCTTCACGCAATTCTGATACATTTTCGATTTGTTAAGCCTCACAAGAACAAACTACAGCTAATTTATTATGCTAATGTCTATAAAAGTTGATATTTTAGTCATTCTTGAGTCAATTTTGGTGAGATACAATAAAGATGAGCCAGAATTGAAAAACTAAGCCATATAATCTTCTTCCCTCTCGGCTTAGGTGCGCCGTACACGTTCAGAAGATCGATATTGGCCCAATCAGGTCAGCCTGTAGATCGGCGTGCATAGGTGATTCGAAGCGAGATTGAAAGAAGACTTTTACTCTAGTTTTCTGTATCGTGTATACTGTATTTCTACTTATGAGACTGACTGACATAATAGAGCTTGTTCTAGTATATTGCTGCTATTGACTATTGGATTTTATTACATGCTAGAATTCCTAGTGTCTTATGTCACGTTGCTCGTGGTAGTTTGTAGACTAGATCAAGTTGAGGTTCTACTAATAACAAGCTGTGTCGCTGGCATTACTCAAAACATACTCTTCTGGAGTGTATGTCGTGAATGGTGTCTTTTTGACTCGACATTATAGCAAAACGAGCAATTTCTGCGCCCAACATATTACTCCTATATAATGTCAATGCTCTTGATCTTCTCTTGTCGACAATTGCAGCTATATCGTCTTATCAGTACATATATGCGCAGCAATGGCTTCCATTCGTTATCTAAATGCCGAATCGAGGGTCGGGTGCGATGCAACAGAACCGCATAGAATATATACCACTAGCACAAATTATAGATAAAAAATGCATTTTGCTCGGCTACAATACAAACCCGGAGTAAAGTGGAAAAAGAAGGAAAGGAGATATACAGAATGTTTCGAGACACTACCTGAGCTTCACTAGTCATATTGATACTGCACTCACCAGAATCTATATAGCTACACATATGCACGCAACTACTCATACGGGGGGAGCTAAGCCTAAAGCTTTACAATGACACGGCAAGCTGGAGCGCGTTCCGACGCTCGGTAGTACGACTTACTTGACTGAGTTGAGTGTTACGAGTTGACATAGAGTAAAGAAATCTATAACGCACTATGATATACAAAAAATCGTAGTTTCTTCGGTGCATAATATCCTCTGATGCACAAGTAGTAAATACAAGACGCTCCATGTCAAACCAAACGTGTTACATTCAACAGAGTATTTGACTATATTGCTCCTCACAGTAAAAGACTATTTCGCTGAGATGTCTTATCCATAGATAGTATGACAGTTAGAGGCCGAAAATGGCGCAGTAACAAGGATAAATGTTTGTGTAACTTGTTTTTTTTATTAAAGAATTAAGTGTAAGAATGTGTGCTTTACATAAAAAGGGTGTATACAAGGGACACTGTATATTTTGTTGGTCAACTTTGTTGACTAATGGACTAAAATCATATTTGGGCAGAAGATGACATAACAGACACTTTTGGTTCAAATAGGCCTATATCAATTAGTAATTGTTAGGATATAGGTGTATGTCTCTATATATACCACAGTAATTTTATAATCTAAAATTCAGGCCTTAGTGTTCTGAAGCTCTTAGCATTCTATTAGCTGTTAAGCTAATACCTTGTTTGCTATAATGCTAATGTTGGAGATTAGTAACATTTCTTTTTCGCTACAAGGCACTATGCGGAGAGATATCACTTTTCTCTTGGAACTCGATTCAACAAGAAACGCAATCTTCACTTCTAAGTAGATAAGGTACGCAAGTAAGGAGTTATTTAAGGCTTTGTCGTTAGATTCCACAAGTTTGTATAATAGTGATCAAAATGTGAGAGAAAGCTCAGATGTCCTCCGATTGTTCTAGATGCGCGAGGTAGCTCTTCTAGCTCACGTCATCAATTTATGTGCTGATAGTTAACGAGAATTTCTATCATTTCACTCGTCACGATTACACATGTGCCCAGTTATAGTATTATTACAGTATGTCTTGTGTTTGTATTGTTGGAGCTGAAGACGAGCTAATATCATTTCAATAGATGTCATCATCTCTTTTTGCGCTAGTATCTTCGTGATGGATATACGGTCATTCACACAGTTGCTGAAGAACAAGATCCAGGCTTTTCAACTGTGTACGCGCACCTACAACTTGTGATTCTAAGCACTGCGGCCTGTAAAAGAAAAGGGCTAAGACGATGGAGAATGTTGCTTTAGACTCTTAGATGAACTATGTAGAGTCGTGTTATGGGTAAACGATCCAGGAACATTACCATATAACTCATAAACTCAGTCGTCGATATTATAGTACTGGCTCATGACGTTCGGTCTATAATTCAACAAAGTGAGATCTAGGCTCCAGAACAGTGGAGCCTTGGAGCAGTTTGTTCTAGCCTGGTATACATGCAGTAGGAGTTATTCTGCACGGTTGACAGAGTGAGATTATTCTGGCGCGGTTAGTCTAAGATATCATAGTAGAACTATAAATATATAATAATATTTGTGGCGTCAACTGCTGCACTTGGTGCGTTGGTATATAAGTAACTTGTTTATTATTCAATATTGTTCAGATCGTGCCTGTTTTAGGAATTAGTATTGGATTGTATATAGCTTCGTGAATATAAATTAAAATTTCTATTGTATTCGCTATGGTATTTGTGTAGCGTATATAGCTGGTTGAATTTGACTAAACTCTCGCCTGGAAAAAAAACTGAGAAGCATATCTTTTGTGCGAACTTTCATTGATACTAATATGCTTGAGACACGATTCCTTGCTAAGTAGACTAGTTACTTTGCTAAAGCCTCGTTGGCGTAGAAAACTACTCTGTGCTGCATTGTTCAAACTGTGCGAAAAGACTCGGCTCAAGCCGACTGTGGAGAAGCCGTCATTGACAGATATGAATCAATGTAAATAGCACTTTGGGTCTCTGCTTGGATAACACGTGGGCCTTATTTGGTAGTGCCCTGATTAATCTCTAAAGAATACAGTTCTAGAATCCCAAGAACTAAAGATAGACCATAGGCTCTATGTAGACAAATGATATTGCCAGCATATCTCATCAGGACTGTAAAGACTTCAATCAGTTTAATAATGCTATTATCCTTTATGTTTTTCGAATTTAGGGCAAGAAAGTCTACAGTTAAATCAGGGGAAGAGTGTACCTTTACTTAATTGATAAGCATTCTCCAGTTATCAATCTATTAACTTGAAGTTTCAATATATAGATTCGTTTCTGAGGTGGTCTTTTATGTTTTACAATCATCGAAGAACTAGAAAGATGCAATACAGATAGTGTTGCATTGTTGCCGACCCTGTCTCTTTGATTCTGTGCGACATCGATGGGGCTTGGAGGGAGGGCACAAGACGCAGGTCTGCACTCAAAGTATGAATCTGCTAGAACATCTTAGACAGGACGAGGCAACCGTAAAAGGATCACATATATCTACTAGCTTGGCTATTCTTTAAAATGCTACATTAGGTGGAAACCAGTGGGAATCAATTTATTGTATATATTATACGTGATAAGTCTATCTGTATACCATTTCATACTATATAATTTAACCATAAATACCAAAGTTAAAAATCAAATCTCCTGCTTCTAAGTCATGTCTCTTTCGTCTCTAGTATTTACTCAAAAACGGCAATCAAAGTGAAACATACGCAAAAGCGTAGATTGACAATGTATGAGCATACTTACAATATTTACAAGAGATACTGCTTAATCAAGTAAGATATAACAAACTAATTAACAATTTATTTTCAGATATATATATTACATAGATTATTATACTATGTTACGAATAATATGTGACGAAAAGTGGAACTAGTTCAATCCTTACTTGGTTAGCAACATTTTCTTCAATTAGTGTGGTTCGAATAGTGGCGTCAAGATTAATTGTCTGTATATTTAAAATAACGAATAAAGGTACAACATCATTAAAACAAAAATGCAAAAGTTACTGTCATCTGGTGTACATTTCCTTCTTTGCATATTGTGTCGACAAACTCTTAGTCGTGGACTCTCTCACTATGTGAATTGGACTGACATTTTCGCTCTATGTATACACATAAGAGACATAGTGGATAGAGCTTCAAAGAGACACGACAAGCTCTCTCATAGAGTATTTTCAGAATAGTTTTAATGCTCTTGATAACTATGATATATAATTAATCAAGTGTTGTCCGGTCTAGCCTTCATTAGAAGTGGGACTTATGATAAATGGCATCCGGGTGAGGAAATAGGAAATGAACGCCCTTCAGTTAATTAATGGGACGTTATGATTGCCTGCAATTGGAATGTTTCAACTTGGCGTATCGGAAATAACAAGATACAAGTGAACGAATCAGCTATTCATTTATGTATAAGTAACAATTATTCTAAAGGTATATTAATTACAACATTGAAGTAATTTTGTAAGTATGAGGTACACATACTAACGAATAAGAATATGTACTTTTTGCTTTTCCATGGTGATGCCTTACCTTGCTAATGTCCCAGTGGTATGGCTTTATTTTGTTCTGTAATTTTAATTTATTAAAAGATTTTATTTCTCAAAAGTATAACCTGGTGACTTTGCCTCTTTTAGAAGTCATGCTTGTATACAGGATAGATAAGTCAATTTAACAATGTCTTTATCACTTGTGGTATATTTACAATTGTGTAAAATTGTAACGGAGATTCAAAAATTAGGGTTAGTTATTATAGAAATACTTAAGCTAATTTTCTTTTTGTCACTCTGTACTATCAATTACCTATGTATGGCAAACGAACAAATCACGCCATACTAGGGTCAAATTAAAACATTGTATTGTCGCTTCACCAAGCGTTGATGTATTTATTTCTAATTTTTCCCGGCAACATGTCATGTCACTTATCTCATTAAGAACTACATAAAACCGACTTGAATCACACTCTAGGATATTGACTTGAGGTGGTGCTGAACTACGCATGCATGCAAATAGACTCCAGAATCGATGTGTTCCATTGTAAAGTCTATATTTATCAGGCAGAAAAGATTAAAGTATAACAAGCACCCTTATACGCGTCAAAGTAAAAAGCAGCTACAGGTCAATTCAGATATTAATACATAAGCTGAAGTGGTCTGAGTTTGGAGTTATAATTCACCAACGAGGATACCGAAAGTACATATGGAAATTGGAGCTTTGAATGTCTTGCTATTATTCCATAGGCTGTACATCTGATCTATAATCACTCTAAAATGCATATCTCGTGATGTCTCCACAACACAAAGGAGCTAAGGTGTTGAAAATTTTTAGCCACGTTGTAATTTGGCATTTTACATGGGTTCCTTTAAGTTCAGGATGTCTAAATTTTCAGTGCTGTCTCTCTCAGGAGGGCCCGCCAGCACTTACAGAAAGAGCGGCTCTCAAAGGACAATCACTGGTGTGTATGCCAAGTAGGTGGTGGACTTCATCGTGACCTTCAGTATGATCCACAATGGTCACTTACTCTTGGCCCTCAATAAACTGATATTGATAACACTAGCCGAGGACTTTATGTCTTCGTACGTAAATTGGGCCTGCTAATAAGCTGGTAGCAACGGTTCGTGCCACAATCCTCGTGACTCTTATAAAGGGAACCTAGAAAAAAGCTCTTGGTTGACCCTCTATTGATGTATTTTTATCCATGTTTGTTGTTGTAATTTTAATGCTCCTGCTCTCTGTACAGCACTTTGTAAGTTTTATCTGTGAGAATGTTAGTAAAATAAGATATTGATAATGTTTACTTACTTATTTTATCCAACAACAAACAATACTTACTGTTTTATCTTTTGCTCTATTAATTTTTAAAAGTGCATTTTTGTAAAGAGAAACATTTAATTTTAAACATTTTACTGCAGTCACGTTTTGCTCCTTTTACTAGAGCATTCTGCAACTTGTTAACTTACTTTTTTACCACATATTACTCACCACAATGTGTTATTAAGCGCTTTTAACAACTTTAAAAAGTCAACATGAGCTTGGCAGTTGTCCAGGTGCTAACAATATAAACATTTTCTAGGTTTTAGTGGGAAAACAATCTATTATTATCACCTGAACAGATACTTTGGCAGTGTATGTGTGCAGGGAGAAAACTGATTTGAAGTTATTTTCTCAACAAGCATCCGGTACAGTGGCTTTTATGACATCACAAGGTGGAAGAGAGTGTTTTCAGTCTAAAAATGCAGGATTTGTGTTGAACTAAGTCAGTGTAATATAGGTCTTTTAAAAGCTGTT
The DNA here is from genome assembly GCA_038363315.1 of Mugilogobius chulae. Classification (NCBI taxonomy): domain Eukaryota; kingdom Metazoa; phylum Chordata; class Actinopteri; order Gobiiformes; family Gobiidae; genus Mugilogobius; species Mugilogobius chulae. The sequence continues at coordinate 34,173,507 of CM076404.1, forward strand.
CTATCCACACCCAAAAAAATTACTGAGTCAAAACTAAAGCTGCTGCACATGAGAACATCGCCTTCATGAATCCGGGTTAGTAGTAACAAAAAAATTAAATTAAATCAAAATATGAGTCAGAAGAATTAATAAATAACTATTTACAAAAGCTACTGGCAAAGTTTGGTACGAGCCAAGATTCACAGCAGTAAAATAAAGTTTAAAAGTCACATTCAGAGCAGCGAATGCAGCATCTGGGGAGTGTGTGAGAGCTTGTCTGTGATGTGTGTGTGTGTGTGTAAATGTGTGTGTAGTGTTTGTGGTGTTGTGTGTATCTGTGTGTTATCTGCAGTTGTCTGTTTGAAGAGTTTACACTGCGTTCTCTTCGGCTGGAGGCTCCGCGTTGGCCGGCTCCAGGAGGTTCTGCTGCACTGTGGGGACAAAGTAAGTCACAGGTCAAACTTTTAACATAAATTTGAGTTAATTGAGGTTGTTTCCATAGAAATACAATCCAGATTTCAGTTAATATACAAACTGTAAACTTTAGCCTGGAGAATAGACTCAAAGATATCAGTGTCAAATTTTCTAAACTACAAAAATGTATCAAAAAAAGAGAATCTGGTGTTTGGAGACGAAAAGCCTTGAATGAATTTGACTTAAAAGGAATTATTCTGTAAAAAAATTATAGTAATAAACAAAACAAAAACAGTCAATATTTATAGCTTAGTTGTGTGTTTTGGTTAAGTTTTATAATAATAATTACTGTAATTTCTGCCCTATTGAGCGCACCTGAATATAAGCCGCACCCACTAGATTTAAGTAAGAAAAATGATAAAGTACATATATAAGCCGCACTTGTTAATAGTAAGTCTATGAGAATCTATAATTTTGCTGCATTGCCGTATAAGCCGCAGCGTACAAAGCTTGAGAAAAAAGTAGCGGCTTATAGGCCAGAAATTACGGTATTTTTTACTTTTCAATCTGTTCAACATAACAAATCAGAAGATAAACTGAAGACAAACAGACTGACACATGACACACTGGGGAAACCGCCACTAAAATAGTGCTGCCTGTAGAGGCGCTGTGGGACAGAAACACGTTACAAAACCAGCAAAGAAGACACCCGACTTCTAAGCTATCAGGGGCTACAGCTACATCAGAAACAAACACGCTGCTGGACTTTATATTTTTGTTAATAGATCTATCCCAAAACTTCTCTCACATTAACAGGACCAGTGTGAGTGACAGGCGAAGTGTCAGAGCCATGGAAGTATGATCGGACTTTCACTTCAGAAGACGAGAGAGGACGGCTGGGCATTTTGTTTCAAACATCTCTAATTCATCTAAATATTATATAAATATATATCATTTTCTCTGTAGTAATGTGAGTGTTACTTTCTATTGTTTGCTTCCACTTAAGGTTTATAACTTTATTTTTATAAACAACAGGAAAAAAGGTGACATACGGTCGTGTAATCATAATTAATTCTACCTGAATCATCCCCTGTCCTTCTCAGTTACTTTCATGTGTTTTTGTGTATTATTTGTCTCATTATCGATCTCACACATACTGTTTGTTTTGATTCTGAGCCTCACGTGGATCACGTCACAACCACTTCCTGGTTTTGTTTCGTTCTCGGTTCGTTTGCGTTCACAAACAAACAAACAAACAAACCGCTCCAAAGACATTTTGGCCTGGGTCAGAGTTTGTTTGTGCGTTCACAATTACTCAATCGAACTGAACTATCCAGGCAAACGAATCCTGATCTGAATCAAAAATGTATTGTGAATGCAGCCTAAGTTTTGGGCAAAACTAGTAACAAACACATCGTATGCACATGACATTTATAACATTCATAATAAACATGACTTACCTTGTGGCTCTGTGGACACCACAGCGTCTGGATTCTCAGACTTCACCATCTCTGCGTTTAGGCTTTCTGTAAAACACAGACAAATGTGACAGACTCATCCTAATCAGATCATTTCACCAGAACAAAACTATTAATGTATTAAAAAAATTTACTTTATTCACTGATCTAATCAGAGGCAGTGCCATGTTCCAGAAGTTTGTTTAGACGATGAAAAACGACAGACGTCTCTATTAAAGCTGCCTAAATGTAGCAGGAAGTCCCTGAGTGACCAGTTAAAGCCGCTGTGCCTCCGGCGCTGGCTCTGGCTCAGACTAACTCAGTCCCACAAGGTTTAGATCTGATGTGCTGCTGTTTTCATTCTGTCACTCAGGCTCAACTGTTTAAAACCCCTCGCACGTTATACAATTTATTAAAACTCTTACTTTGTATTTGATATAATAAAATGAGTGTTAGTTTTTATTTAATAAAGTAATTTTAGTTAATAGGGATACATTGTAAAGCAGTTCTTATGCTCAAAATGAAAATGCTGTTTGGGTCTGATATATTTGCATTGTTTGCCATTTCTATGTATTACTTAAATATGATTATTTTCCCCCTATTTAATGACAACTACAAAAATGGCCTTGTAGTAGGGTTGGTTGACAGATTTCCAGAGAGCAACAAAAGCCCAAATTAACAAGCGACTTTCCAAAATAGAATCTCAAAGTTGCTAAAAAAGCAGCTTTGGCAACTATAGTACTACTCGCACGGCATAATATTTACCTAAGGACGTCTGTAAACTTTAAATTACCCAACGTCTGAGGTTTTTTTTTACAGGCATTCGCACGGACATATTCGATGTCTGTAATTTTCTTGTTTTTACAGACTTTCTGGAAACGGCAACAGATGATTTATGACAACAACCTTTTACTTAAGTCATGAAATGGGCGTTTTTCAGTTTGTTTTGACGTGAATGAGCTTACCTGAGCTGCGAAAGCGTAAATGTAGCTCCACGTCACGTTGTTGTTATCATCAATCAGAATCACATCCACGACATTAAATTTCTTAGGAAACAGCCGAAAACTTTCTCTTTTATTCCATTTACGGTGATAAAATCCAAACATCCAAACTTTCCACCGTTCTGTCCTCTGTTCTGTCCAAACTTTTCCCCAAACATCCATCTTCTCATTAATGGGGTTGTTGTACTTACAGACTTTTAATTGTAGTTTGATTCATCTTTAGTGCTTTAATCGTAGAAAAAACAACTATTTCATTTGAAAATTATCCGTAAAGAATAGTAATAATAATTTTGTTCAAATTTGAAGATAAAATAACCCACAGAAACATTATTAATTCATTTATAAACCGTTCACGGATTGAGAACACAGACATACACATTCACACAGCTTTAGAACATGATGTCTGAGTTTGGAGAATTACAGGAGGTAAAATTCGGGGGAAACTTTGGGGGACATTTTTACAAACATGGACGATTCACACGGGAGCAGAAACTCAGACGACGTCCGTAATAATTACAATTTACATGAGGTCCCTCAGTAAATATTAGGCCTTTAGAATAGAAGTACTTTGCTCTAAAATGTCAAACCCTTACGCTGTATACTGAAGCAGAACTTCTTCTTCTGGTAGGAGACGTAGCTGCTGATGGCGCCCACCAGCGCCATGGCAACCGCGCTGACGATCCCGGCGATGGTCCCGACCTCGGCCGTGGTTTCTGAAACGCACAACAGTCAGACACAGACGCACAACAGTCAGACACAGACGCACAACAGTCAGATACACAAACGCACAAACACACAGCCTCACAGTCTGCGCAGAGATACAATAATACTACGCACCGGTGTTGTCGTCGCGCTGGTCGATGTGGTCACGGTCACCGGGCCTGTTGCCTAGACGACACAACAACAGCAATTAGACAAACAGCAAAATATTATTGATACTTTTTATCTGTGTTTATTATTTTTTTTTTTACAATTTAATATACTACATAGTGCAACAAACAACAAAAAACATTAGACAAGAACACACACACAAAATTTAAGGAAGGAAGGAAAGAAAGAATGAGGAAGGAAGGAAGGAAGGAAGGAAAGAATGAAAGAAAGAGGAAGGTAGGAAGGAAGGAAAGAAAGAGAGGAAGGAAGGAAAGAAAGAAAGAATGAGGAAGGAAGGAAAGAAAGAATGAAAGAAGGAGGAAGGAAGGAAGGAAGGAAGGAAGGAAGGAAAGAAAGAATGAAAGAGAGGAAGGTATGTTTGTACCTTCATGAGGTATGCCGGTTAAACACACAAATTAGCTGTTTCTATTTCTGTCACTTTTCTTTTCAATTACAGTTTTGCTGCTGCTCCAGTCGCAAGATGGCCGCTGCTTTGCGACACTTGACAGTTTTTGCGCGTACCTTTGCCTTTGTCCGGCTTGTACGTATCGTCCTTTCCCACGTCGGCCAGATCATCGTCAGAGAATCCACCTGAGAACGCATCAGTGACGTCAAATAACAAATAAGGTAATATATTACTGTAATAATGTGAAATTTCATCCCAGTTTAGCCGTCTTTGGGATGTAATTGTTGCTCCCTGGTTATAAACGATGACATCACACTATGAAGTTGCCTAAAATGTTAATGTTAATGTTAAATGTAAAAATGTTATATATAGTATTGGGACCAATTAAAATGAATCAGGACACGCTTATTTTAGTAAATTCATAAAAATTAAACATACGCTTGTCTCCTAGTGGGATGTCATCAATTAAAACTCCTATTCCTGTTATTTTCTACATATTTTTGTAACTTTTCTTCATTAACTTGATGTAGTGAGCACGAGATTGCGTTATTTTCCTGTCAAAGCGTGTGTTTCTTCAAAGCCTAAGTGACAAAACATTTCATTTGGGTAAAACTGATATTACAAATAACAGGAAAACATATTTATCATGTCATACTGATGAAAACAGATCTTAAGTCGGGTTATTTCGGGCAGCATTCAGGCACGCATGCAGGAATCTGGACATCACTGCTAAATACGTGGACACAATACTATTAAAGCTGAAGTACCTGATTTTTTTTGTTGCAAATTAGAAAGCTTTGCCTTTTCCACCAAACAGTACCTGCCAAATGCAGCACTTTGCGAGTAAATCTGACCTCTGTGTTCTGTCTGAATCAATTAATTAAGTATTTAAAAGGTCAAAAATCGCTGAAAGCAGTGCTCTGATTGGCTGTACCTGGGTGGACCACTCTGCTGTCTGTATAAGCATGTTCTTAAGCCGTGATTGCAGTCAAAAATTTACGCACAATTGTCAACATAAGGCGTATTTACCAGGTGTTAAAAAATTTGAAAGAGTTGGATAGAACTACTTTCTGTTTTGCGATGTGAAAATGAGGTACATCAGCTTTAATAAAATATGAACTCTTTCATTCAAGGGACTATACAATAAAACAACTTAAAATCTATTTCTCCCAAGCACAGATATCTTGTTAATGTATCTATTCTAACTAGTCCACAAGTTTAAAATGTATTAATTCTGTTTGAATACATTATTACGAAAGCAAAAATTGGCTATAGTGCCTTTAAGAATTGGCTTAATATGGACTAGCCTCTACTGCAACATGATTTTGTGACCTATTTAATAAGACCTGGATCAAACTGTGAGAAAACTGTATTGTTTCATCCCTATTAATATAAAAAAAATAATAATCAGCCCACTTCAAAGACATAGAAATAGAACAAATTCAGCCACTAAATCTTTGGGGTAACAACTTAACGACTCCTATGACAGAGACACCCACCTCCCGGCACTCTTTTCTTATCCTTTTCAGCCGGGTCGTTGTTAGGGTCCAGGGCATCAGCCAGGTCAAAGCCACCATCATCAGCTGGGACTGACAGGGTTCAGGAGGGTTTGGGAGGGTTTGGGAGGGTTCAGGAGGGTTCACAGGAGGAACAAACAAGCAAAATTAAATAAGTAAAAGGAAGCAGCAGGAATGGGATTAGTGGATGTGTGAGTGGCTGTAGGTAAGTGTTTAGTTGATTAATCAGTCGATGGAGTCTTAGTCAAGTCCATGTCAGTGAGTTTGTATTATTAGGGATAAACAGAAACAGGTAAAGCACATGCAGAGGGTGAGGGCCCAGGTGCAGTCTCTTACCTGGCTTCACTGGGGCTTTGGGGGTGGTAGGGACCTTGGGGACGACTTTGGGAGGGGCTTTTGTGGTTGTTAGTTTATCAAGGCCGTCATCAAGGGAAAAGTCTACAAAAACAGTAGCACCATATAACATAGAGTAGTACACAGTACTTCGAATGTCCAAATTAATTTAATTTGTTTTATTCATCCATGCAAATTACAAAGTGAATTTCAACAAAGTTAATTGCAAACATGGATGAATAGGAACATGAAGAAGCTTTTGCAAGCTCCAGGAAATGTGCAGAGGCTTGGTCTCTTCTTTCCCCAGGAAAAGGGTGCTGTGATCCAGGAAGGAGCAGAGTCAATCTACAGCCTGGAGCTCCAGGAAAAGTGCCCGAGGTTTGATCTCTCACTTTCCCCAGGAAAGAGGCGCTGTGATTAGAGCAGAGCCAGTCTACTGCTCAGAGCTCCATAGATCACTTCACTGTGGGTGGAGCAGGAGCACTATGTAAAGAAAGTGCTCAGGCTCCTCGCTTCACCGAGGACAGAGCACTTTGAGCGCAGACAAGTGATGAGTTCTGCTCCTTCCCAGATCACAGCACCCTTTTCCTGGGAAAGGGAGAGATCGAACCTCGGCAGCTTGCAAAATACAAAATCAAATAACCGCAGTTTTTCCCCCAAAATTGAAACTATGTCCCAATTTTGAATGAATTTTGATATTGGAAAACGGGAACCAGTCCCCATGGAGACTGTTTCTGTTCACATGATGTAAACATTGTTAAAGACAAACACAAGTCTCTGCTCTTACCTCCACCTGCTCCTCCGGCGCCACCTGCTGGAGCTGCTGGAGTCGCAGGCTTCGCTGCAGAAGTTGCTGTTTCACAAAGAGAAGAGTTTAGAGAGAGTCTTTACTCGCACTTAATAAAATCCACAATAACTGAATAATATTGAAAGATACTGCTGCTGGTGCAAAGAAGAAGAAATAAAAAACATTAACATACTGTATATTGCTTAGAGCTGCAACTAATGATATTTTTTAGAATAATTTATTCTGTAGATAATTTCTTTTGATTAATCGGTTTGTTGTTCATAAAGTAAACAGCCTCAATGAACAATTTCAGAAAACTTTAGAAACAAAACATCTTTGCACCAGAGCTTCATGAATCAATCCAAATAAAACTTTGAGTAAGCTAATGATGAGAAAATACTGCTGTTACATAGTTAAAGTCACATTCGGTCAATTGGTTATTTTATTTATTTTACAAAAATAATTATACAGTTACTTACGTTTTTCATCAAGAGCATCAGAGAGGTCAAAATCCTGCGAGATCACTGCAGAAAACAAACAGAGAGAGAGAATGAGTGAGTGAGTGAGGATGAGAGAGAGAGAAGGAGAAAGAGGGAGACAAAGAGAGAGAGAAAGACAGAGAGAAAAAGAAGAGAGAGGGAGGGAGAGAGGAGAGCAGGAGCGAGAGAGGGAAAGAAAGAGAAGAGAGAGAGAGAGAAATAGAGGAAAGACGGAGAGAAAGAGAAGAGAGAGGGAGGGAGAAAGGAGAGAGAGAAAGAGAGAGAGAGAAAGGGAGAGAGAGGGGGAAGAAAGAGAAGAGAAAAAGAGGGGAGAGAAAGAGAAGAGAGGGAGGGAGGAGAGGGAGAGAGAGGAGAGAGAGGGATTGAGGGAGGGAGGGAGGGAGGGAGGAGGGAGGGAGGAGAGAGAAAGAGGAAAGAGGGAGAGAAAGAGAAGAGAGGGAGGGAGAGAGGAGAGAGAGAAAGGGAGGGAGAGAGGAGAGAGAAAGAGAGAGAGGAGAGAGAGGGAGAGGAGAGGGAAGGAGAGAGAGAGGAGAGAGAAAGAGAGGAAAGAGGGAGAGAAAGAGGAGGGAGGGAGAGAGAGGAGGGAGGGAGAGAGAGGAGGGAGGGAGAGAGAGAGGGAAGAGTTAAAGAGAGGAGAGAAAGAAGAGAGAGAGAGAGAGAGAGAGAAAGAAAAACACAAAGAGAGTGGGAGAAAGTGTGAGTGAGAAATAGCCACAAGAGACAAAGGGAAAGAGCGATAGAAAGAGAAAGTGTTAGTGAGAGAGAGAGAGAGAGAGAGAGAGAGAGAGAGAGAGAGAGAGAGAAGAGAAGATAGAGTATGAGAGAAAGTAAGAGTGAGAAATGGGGAGAGAGAGCGAGAAAAAGAGACAGAGGGACAGAGAGAGAGAGAAAGAGAAAGTTGTGTTGTTGTGAGTTGAATCAGATGTTTGGAGTGGGTGGGACGGGGGGCACTTGTGGACCCCGGGGCCCGCGGCCGCTCTGTGCTCACGAGGAAATAATCCTATTGTGTGGGCCGGGGACTGTAGCGAGCATTATTGACACAAAAAGACACAAAAGGCCAGACGAACAAAGACACAAGCTTCACTGGACGCCACGCTGACATATGGAGAGTGAGAGAGTGAGTGAGAGAGAGGGGGAGAGAAAGAGAGAGAGCGGCTGCATCCATATTTTAACCATCAAGCTCTCTCTGTAATGGAAACTAATTATATCAACTTCTCTTTTTCCATTCCTTCTAAAAATTTATCTTTTTAAATATGCAGTATTTATGTTAAAAAAAGAGGAAATTTATTTGAATTAGTTTTTCGCAATTCATTTGTTTTGACATCTTCTCAGTCTGTGACTTGAGTTGACGCTTTCCCTCAAAACATAAAATTTTACATTTACAAACTGAAAAATTTCCCTCATCACTTCTTTTTAGTGACCAGAAAATTAGTTTAAAATGGAATTATGTATAAATCTTAATTGTAGATTTATAAGATGTATTTGACTTAAGTCTTGTGTCTCTTTGACTTGGATTTGACTTTGACTTGGGACTTGTCTCTCCTTGACTTGGGAATAGGCATGTGATGGGACGATTTTAAAATTTGCACTCACGATTATTGTGACCAAAATAATCGCGATTAATGATATTATCACGATTTTTTATTAAACGTAAAAGTGCACAGATTCAAAGTCACTGAAATATTTATTAGCACACAATATATATGTGTTTGAACAACTACTTATTGTATTTTGGTCTAAGTACAATCAATAATGATTCAAAGTGAACAAATGTTTACAATGTTGAGCAAAAATCTACTAACTTTGTCTCAGAGTCATTAATTAACTTTAACACATGAACCTTTTCTTTGTTTAACCATAACACAGCTTTTACTGGGTTCACAACGTCAGATTTTAGATGCTCTTATGAAGCCACAGGCGCGCACTTGCTGCTTTTATTGCGATTATCGTCATGTACGATTATCATGATTATGAAAAAACTCCACGATTATTTAATTGCGGCCCTTGATTATCGCGATTAGGAATAATATCGTATATTGGCCCATCCCTTTGACTTGGACTTGTCCTGTTTGTTCACTAAAATCCAGGTTGCTGGCTTGTTATTGTTATTAGCATCGTGGCTATTGTGGTCTTTAGCTTACTGACACAGTTCGCTCCTAAAAGCTGTGAAAAGTGCTTAAAAACATATTGTTGTGAATCATTCAGAGGCTCAGAATGCACTAGACAAACTAATAAAATACTTCTGAAAGCAACCTACTTCAAAAGCATTTATAATTTTCTAATTGCATCCATTAAAATTGCGTTTTCGAATAATTGCGCTGCTGTCCATCTTTAGCTCTTAATAATAAAAACACTGAACTCTTCTTGACCTCCAGCGCAGAGTAGTGTCTGTCTCTGGGTGTGTCCGGCTTTATCCTGTATCACCTCCACACTGGCATGACTCAGAATATTTAAATTATAGATAAACTATAGGCCTAATTAAAAGACGGCACGCTCACGACACGTACCTCCACAGCGCTGTCATGGAAACAAACGTCACGCAAGATTGACTAGAGCCTATGCCAAGAGCTTTATGTGTTATCATAAATGTAGTCAAGGCAGCGAAGAGAGAAACGACGTGTGAAAATTAAGATGAGGCAGAATGAAACATGTGTGGAGTCAATCAGTGGCTAGAATAATGAGATCTGTCTGAATTCTTATTTATAAATCACTTCCAGAGTTGTTTAAGTATTGAAAATCAGACACGAATTAATACTTTAGCTAATAGGGCTTGGATAATATATGGTTTTGCAATATAATTCTGAATATAGCACCGTTTGTAAACAATGTATTGCAATACTTTAGCTTGTCTGCATTAGTCTGAAAAATTAATCAAGTTTCAGACAAATTATTGCATTATAGGTTAAGATACCCAGACTACTCCGATCATAAGATTAAAGGGGACCTATTGTGTTAATATATATATAACTTAAAAATAGGAACAGTTCTAGTGACTTCCTGTTCAAAACTGCAGATCTGATAAGCCCCGCCTCTTCACTTTAAAATGTAACTTTAAAAAGCAACAGATTTTTAAAAACTATTTTTTTATTGTTGGAAAGTGACTATCGGACAGTTTTGAACCACATGCTTCTTTTTGAGTATATACCAGTAAATACAGACAAGTGGGAGGGGATAGGTGGTAGGTGAGAACGGGGATTTCTGAGCACTTGAGCTGCAGTTGAAGAACAATACAGGATTACTCAAACATACATGAATCAATTCAAATATAACTTTGAGTAAACTAATGATTATAACAAGGTTAAAAACTTAGAAAAGTGATTTTGACATAGGTCCCCTTAAAGGTGCACTGTGTAACCAAAATGGCCAAAAATAGACTTGAACAAAAGCACGTTTTTGCAATTTTGCTTTCTTTGTTGCGCTAAATAAATAATAAAAATCTGCGTGTTTACTTCAAATAGCCTTACATGTTGGGCTGGGCGATATGACAAAAAATGATGATCACAATTCTCCTGGAGACAGGAGACTTTGAGGTAAATACAATATTCATCTGCTTTTATTTAAAGTTCCTACTTCACTGTGATTGGTTAAATCAGCTGTCACTCACTCAGAGCAGAACAAAGACCAGTGTTGGCAGATTTTCAAAAAAAACGTGACTAAGCCTTTGAAAAAAAATCCAAAGACAAGTGACCTCAGCCCATAAATAAAGTTATTTAAATAATTGAATAATTTTGGAACAATTTTGGCATTTCTATTAATAGCTTTTGAAAATCTGTTAAAAATCCATGTTTAAATCATAAATAGATATATTTTTGTAAATCAAACCTGAAAATTTGCTAAAATTCACCTGGAACTTCACTTGAAACTGCAGCACAAAAGACCTTAACACACGACCTTCAAAACTCATAAAACTATTAAAAACAGACGCTCAAATTCATTATAAAGAAACAAACTCGCAACTCTGAGGTTAAGAGAAGTAGGTTGGAAATAATTGTCTGTATTTTAACAAACAGATGCATCAAATAGAGAAATCACGATTTGACAATTTCACCAAAAAAAGCTGATTGTCACAACAGTGAGCTCACAATTTGATTTTTATCACGATACTGCCCAGCCCTACTTGCATGACAGCGAAATGGACTATTATTTGCCCTAACATCTTTGTTTTTCATAGAAAAGTGGTTAATGTAGCTGTATTTTCTCACATTATGACATAAAAGGCATTTAGACCCATTATATTAAGACGCAATGTCCCAAAATAGGGTTATAACTTTCTAATTCTAGTGAATTGTGTGGTTCGTCTCCATAAAGTTACACAGTGCACCTTTAAAGTAAACCTTATAAGACCATGTGGGCCAAATAAAACAATGTGGAGGGCCGCATCCAGCCCCTGGGCCTTGTGTTTGACATGATTTGTATGTAATAAATGTGCAATGCTCTTCTGCTTTCACAGTAATAATATATAATAGTTATAATACTAATATATTAACTGTAACTGTAAATTGTAAACTCAGTCGTGTTCATGTGGTTTTATGTTTGTGACTCAGTTTTAGATCATCCTGTTGTTTGCATCAGGATTACTCACACACGCTTTGGCGAATCTAAAGTAACATTCCTACACATTTATTTGCATTTGCATCTTTACTATTGACACAGTGATTAACCCTTTAGAGCCAGAGTTTTTTATTTGAAATACAGAACAGTAAATATAGTCACTATAAACTTAATCCTTGAGATTCCAAACTAACATCTCTCAGTTGACTTTTCAGAAACAGAGTCTGGAGTCTGGAGTTTGGAATGTCCTAAAGGGTTAACATTTATTGGACTATATATGATTAACTATTTAGTTGGCATTTTGTAGACTATATAATTTGCTTTTAGAACATTTTTATAATATTGTTAGCATAATCTAAATACAGTGAGCCCTTTGTAATATTGTGATATCATCATAAATCGTATCGTGAGCTTCATATTAAAATAAAAATATTGTATTGTGACACTTATCGTTACAGTCCTATATATTTGATATTAGCTGAACTGTTTTTGAGTTTTTAAAAAATTACTGACTTTATTGAAACTTTAGTAGATGAAAATCTATTTGGTTTTGCTGTTTTTTTCCCCATTCTTTCCCAAGTCTTTTCCATTAAGTGACACTGGATTTAAATGTCTTGATCTACCACATGTGCTTCTCTTACTCTCTCTATGGTCTGGTGTTTTTGTGGACTAAAACACAGTTTACTTCCTGCTCTGGTTCAGCGTGTGGAGGAGATATGAAACTGTAAAAGTGCTTCCTGTCTAACCTCACATCATCTACAGCCCACACTTGACTAAACAGATAAAGATATGAGTGTGACAATAATTCAGAGCATGTGTGCCACAGAAGGTGAACACCTAGCCTAGCATAATGAATCATTTAGATCATTTATTAGCTGTCATTTCTTCAGCTCTTTAGCACCTATTGCTTTTACAGTAAGTTAGTAAGTAAGTTATTGGCTAAAGTTTTTGGGAAACTACTGTAAATGTATGCTAGTGTATGGATAGTTATATTGTAGTAGTAATAGTAGTAAAAGCTACTGTGAACCTGGATTACAGTAATACTGTGAAACTGACAGTACAGTAAGTTATCAGCATCCGACTGCCAGTAACTTATTGTAATATCAATAATATTACTTAAGACTGGGCCATATCATAATATTGTACCTAATAGCGCAGCATTAATGTGGAAACGTTGAAATTGAGAATATTGTGATATAATTGTGGTTTTCTTCTTGTTTGTGAGAAATCCTAATTCCCAATTAGTCACAATATTTATTCTTTTTGTCGCAATTTCGGCTTAAGACAATCTCTTTACAAACAACAAAGTGAAACTTCTTTCTTTCTTATAGAGGGATTTTCGATTGACGTCACTTTCCGCTCTACTGCGCATGCGTTATGCAGAAAGAGCCGTTCTCCATCTGTTTACATGGGGAAACTTCTTTGAATAAAACGAGACAAGAGCAGCTGTTTGGATCAGATCTGACCGGTCTGACACACGTGTTTTTCTCCCTGTTTTTCACTACCTGAGTGTAACTTTTAAGGGTCGTAGGATTGAATTTCATTCACAAATGTGGACTTAGCAGCATAACTTTGTTTTCTCACAGTGATAAACTCTTGTAGTTAGCTGACAACTGAGCTTTTTCTACTTGTTTCCACTGTTGTGCCTATGAGCGGCGGCTCTTTCTGGAGGCTGCTATCACCTGTGTTGATAAACAAAAAATCCCTCTATTCAATTAAGACAGTGGCCTCATGTTTTCACAAAGTGCTGCATTTATCATATAGTTTCAGTGGAAAGAACAAAGTTTACTAATTTACAACTAAAAACATTTTGCTCCCCAACTTTAACTGATTATTTAATTAACTCTTTAATGAAGTGCTGAGGGCTTGGTCGCTTGTTTCTCTCTGAAAATCTGGCAACACTGGTCAGCCTTTGTCCTCTGAGTGAGTCACAGCTGGACTTATCCACTGATAAAGCAGGACATTTCTGAAAAAGGTAATGATTTTATTCACCTCAAAGGCAATCGAAAAACATTGTGATGAAATCTAAATCGTTATCTGGCTCCAAGAAAATTGTGAAATTGTTAATTTTTTTACATTATCGCCCAGATTTAACTAAAACAAATAGAAATGACCCTGTAAACATTTTCAGTACGTTTACATAATGTATATTTTATTATGTTTTAACCAGTTACTGTGAAACAAACCAGTTCTACGCAATTTTACTCAACACACTGATCTCTCAATTGATTTTTTTGTTTCTCATGAATACAAATTTAAGTTCTGCTGACTTCTGACCTTTCTCACTCTGTCAGAGCTTAATCCTGGCCAGGTCAAATGCATTAAGAAGCTTTTTTTCTCTGCTTTATTAGTACCCAACAAACAAAAATGGCACAGAACCAGCTTTATCTATTCACAGTGAAATCCAGCAGGTGGAAGGAAGAACCAGGCTTATCTAATTCAATATTCTGGCCTTTTGTTCACCTGCCCGGCACATCTACCTCTCCTGTCTCCAGATATCCTCCATCTTGAGCCGCATCTCACACATGGCTGCTGCTGCTGCTATAAGAGAGAGTGACATCAGGCGTTTCCTCGGTCAGACTCACTGTGGGCGGTGCCAGCATCACTTTCAGCTCCATCACTTGTGCAAAAACTAGATTATCTCGCCACAAAAAGCACACAGAAAGGCTTTTATTGCACTTTTGTTAAGGATGTGTGAATATAAATAACTTCTCAGTCACAGGTTCTTTGATTTAAGTGGTTTTGTGTGAGAAAATCGAAGCGCGTGTGTGTTTTTTTTTTGCCGATAAAAGCGAAAAAACGTGGCGCGTAAAAGTGGATCGCGCTGAGCCAGCCGTGCCAAACTCAACCGGGGTAAAAGTAGCAGAGGTAATGGCGTGCTAAAGTGAGGCACAGGAGCCGCCGGTGGGGCCCTGCACAAAAGGCTGAACATGTGGCGAGCGGTGTCTCTGTCGGGAGGTGTGTGCGGGACAAAGACTTACCTTGGAGCGGGAGAAGCAGTGCCAGGAGCGCGCAGAGAGACAGGGCGGCGCGGGGAGACATGTTTGCGGAGTCCAAGCACACTTCGAGCACGAATAACGGAATAACGGGGAAACTCTCCTCCCGGGCTATGAATAGTCGCTCAGCCGGTCTGGTCTGAGGTCTGCGCCGCAGTCAAGGCGTTCACTGACTGTGGCCGCCACGCCCACGCTGTGCCAGTTCCGGCGCGGGGCGAGAAAATAAAACGAGCACAGCGGGGCTTTTATTTTGAAAGGGATGAGCAGGATGTCAAAAGTTACACATTTTCCTAGTATTTCCTACAAAAATAAAGTACAAGACCATCATTCGTTTTTTCTGAAGAAGCTGCCCAAAACAACCAATTAAACATACTGAACATGACATTTAAAGGTGCACTATACAAAAGTGTCAGTATTTGGATGACTTAACTTGGACTTGAAGCTTTGTGACAACTTGATGCTTCTCCTTAAAGCAGACCTATTATGTAAAATCCACTTCTTTGAGTTTTTAATCATGTTACATCAGTGTTCTCTCGTCATTAGTTTAAGTTGTATTTGAATTGATTCATGCATGTTTCAGTAATCTTGTTTTGTTCTGCAGCTGATGTTCAGGTGCTCAGAAACCTAGCTCCTATACCCATCCACTTGTTTGTAAATTTACTTGCAATTACTCAAAAATTCTGTTTCTGTGTAAAACATGTAAGGTTTAAAACTGTATTTTAAAGGTTAGGGCTAAAATAGAGTCATACAATGAAGAGTTCTGGTGTTTTGAACTGTAAGTTTTAGGTCATTTTTGTGCTTTGTAATGAACAAAATGTGAATTAATGACCTACATATTACATTTCTTACAAATCACAAGAAAAATCACAATAGGTTCCTTAAAGAAAAGGCTAAATTGCATAATTTTACATGGAACATGTCACTTTCATTCATTTTCTCATTAAGTTTCTACCGCTTGGTCTTGCTATAGGGGTCACGGGTGACTGGAGCCTGTTCCAGGAACTTTGGGCCTTAGGCGGGGAACATCCTGGACAGTGGCCAACTCGTCGCAGGGTTAAACAGACAAACATTCACTCTCTCATTCACTCACAGGGAAATTTACAGTGATGCCCAATTAACCTAAACATGTTTTTGGAGGTGGGAGGAAACCGGAGTACCCGGAGAAAACCCACGGTGACACGAGGAGAACATGCAAACTCCACCCAGAGAGATCGTAGGATGTTGATATGGTCCGACCCGGGAGTCGAACCCACGACCTCCTTATTGGGCAGCCAGGGCTACTGTGAACCCCAGAACATGTCACTTTTTCTTCTTTATTTGTGACCAGAAATGTATTTTAAAAGGATATTTTCAAAAAATGTATGGGATTGCAAAAGTTTTTTTTTTTTTATGCAAAGGCTCAAAAATACTTGAAACAAAAGTAGAGGACTTGAACTCAACTTGGACTTGTGAGACACAACTTGAGAAATGTACTTGAGCTGGTTCCACCTCTGACTGGCACTAATGTCCCTTTTCTGTCTCTATGAAGATTTCTTTGCCTGGAATAATTTCCACAGTATGACATTACATCTATTACATTGACAGCTCAGGTCACCTCTGGTCACCTCTCCTTAGATTTGACAGGTAATGACACCTCCTGTTTGACCTCAGCATTGCCAAATGATTAAACAAGGCAATGTAAGTGGGACTAGTCAAAGAGCACCTTTAAATATACAAATAATGTGTGGATTTTACATATGTCTCCTTTAAAGGTGCACTGTGTAACTTTCTGGAGGTGAAAAGTCAGCTAGCCTCAGCAATTCAGTAAACGTAATAAAAAGTAATTTAAAAAAAAGATACACTGAAACACTGTTAATAGTGCTAATTATGTGTTAATGTGAAAATGTGATACTTCTTTTTCAGTAAAACCAACAGGGGGAGACTTGTGCTCCAGTTTGTGGTCAAGACAGTTCAAAGACTTTTATGATTCATTTAGTGCATCAAGACATCTAATTTACAAAATCTTGCTTTTATTCATGTGCAATAGTTCTTCTTCTTCTCCTTCTCCTCCTCCTTTTTCCCTTCTTCTTCTTCTCCTCCTCCTTTTCTTCTTCTCTTTCTTCTCCTTATTCTTCTCCTCCTCCCTATTCTCCTCCTCCTTCTTCCCCTCCTTCTCCCCCTCCTCCCTATTCTCCTCCTTCTTCTTCCCTCCTCCTCCTTCTTCTCCTTCTCCTCCTTCTTCCTCCTTCTCCTCCTCCCTTCTTCTTCTTCTTCTTCTTCTTCTCCTCCTCCTTCTTTTCTTCTTCTCTTTCTTCTCCTTATTCTTCTCCTCCTCCCTATTCTCCTCCTCCTTCTTCCCCTTCTTCTCCCTCCTCCTCCTTCTCCTCCCACCGGCACGGTGGCTGAGCGGATAGCGCTCTTGCCTCACAGCAAGAAGGTCGCGGGTTCGATTCCTGCACGGGCCGGGCCTTTCTGTGTGGAGTTTGCATGTTTCTCCCCGTGTCTGGGTGGGTTTCCTCCGGGCACTCCGGTTTCCCCCACCAACCAATAACATGCACGTTAGGGTAATATCCTCCAGCTACGATAGTCCTGACCAAGCCTAGCAACAACATCTGGAGATGGGTCCCCGAGCGCTGCACTGCGGCGATCACTGCTCCTGAGGAGATGCTCCAGAGGCATTGAAGGATGGGTCAGATGCAGAGGACAAATTTCCCTACGGGCACAATAGAGTATACCTTAACCTTCTCCTCCTCCTCCTTCTCCTCCTTTTTCTCCTCCTCCCTTCTTCTTCTTCTCCTCCTCCATCTTCTCCTCCTCCTTCTTTTCTTCTTCTCTTTCTTCTCCTTATTCTTCTCCTCCTCCCTATTCTCCTCTTCCTTCTTCCCTCTTCTCCCTCCTCCTCCTCCTTCCTCCTCCTCCCTATTCTCCTCCTCCTCCCTATTCTCCTCCTCCTTCTTCCTCCTCCTCCTTCCTCCTTTTCTCCTCCTCTTCCTCCTCCTCCCTTCTTCTTCTTCTTCTTCTTCTCCTCCTCCTCCTCCATCTTCTCCTCCTTCTTTTCTTCTTTCTCCTTCTCCTTTCTTTCTTCTTATTCCTTTTCTCCTTCTCCTCCTTCTCTTCCTCCACTTTTTATTCCTTCTTTTTATTCTTCTCCTCCTCTCCTGCTCCTCTTCCTCCTCCTCCCATCTTCTTCTTCCTCTTCTCCTCCTCCCCTTCTTCCCTCTTCATCTTCTCCTCCTCCTTTTTTTCTACTTCTTCTTCTTCTTCTCCTCCTCCTCCTTCTCTCTTTACTGCTCTTGTAGACTTGTGGCTGGTGAGATTGAGGTGGGCGTGGCTCGGCTCGGCACAGCAGCAGCAGCAGCAGAGACAGACAAACCCCGTGTATCTGGACTGTTTCTCTCTTTCTCACTCACAGTCACTCGTCTCCGGAGCTTCGTGGAGCAGCAGCAGCGGCGCGGACCCAGCACCAGCACCACGGCGCGCACCCGGCCACAGGAGGAGCGGGAGAGATGGGCGACAACAAACCAGGCACCAGGTGAGACTTGCGCACACTGACAGCGTAAAAAAACTACTCCAGATGCACGTTTTAGCGTCATTTTTCGACAGTAACGCGTGGAATTGTATTTACCCAAACTCCTCTCGCGCGCAAAAGAACGTAAAGCCAAACAAATAAACGCTGCGGGTCTTACGCAACAGGATGTTTATGATAGATAAGAAGAGAAACAGCGAAAGTTCTCTCGTGGATCCAGCTGCATAACAGGAAACGTGATTGGCACAGTTTTTCCATTAGTTTTATTTTTAGTCCGGCAGCGTTCACAGAAGTTATGTTGTAGTAAATATTATAGTAAAGGCTATTACTATTAAAGCTGCTGCACCTGATTTTCAAATGTTTTTAAAGGACACGTGAAAAACCGACACTTTGAGGCTCTTAATCGTGTATTAACATTGCTTCTACACCCAAAACACAGCTAAAATTTTGTCTGTGGGATGTTTTTTGCTCCCCTCTGGGCCTCAGAAAACACTGTTCTGAATTTTCTAGATTTCTGATGCCATATAGGTAGAATTCTGAGATGTTTTTGTGTTTTTACTGTAAATACTTGCACCTTCCAGACTCATTTTTTTTGTCCTTTTTAGCAGCATATAGGGCTGTGTGATATTTGGGAGAATTTTTTGGCATATCTCAATTACAATATTGTGACGATATTATGTTAAACCAAGAAGAAAATGCTCAAACATGTCTTTAAATGTATTAATTGAAGTGTAATGATCAAACGAATAAGCACTCACAACATCACAGGCTTTTTATTTTTAAATAACTACTGTATTTGTAAAGACAAAAATGGAGCTAAGCAAGATTGTCGTGTATAAAAAGTCAGAAATATCACATTTCTACTTATTTGAAAGTTCACACTGTAACTTTCTTCATTAGCATTGTTAAACAGCTCGTTTTGTAGCATTTTTACAAGTGATGCACCGATACAGCTTTATCTGTTCTGATACTTTGTCTTTAAGTATCTGCTGATACTCGACAGAAATACCTTATTTATCTTATCAAAACATAAGACATTTGCTCGATCCAGCAAAATTCCCTGGATTGCTGCTGATATCCAATCCCAGTATCAGATCGGTTCCTATTAACGATAAATTCAATATTCAACTTTTGGATATTTCTTCAAAACAACAAACACGATATTATCTCAAATTTTGATATTTGCACAACTCTAATCAAGTGATAGAGTGCACTAACTGAAGTTTTATTGGTTCTGGTGAGAGAGAAAGAGACAGAGAGATGCATTATTGATCCCCCCTTATTAGGAGAAATGGAGTAAACGATTTGTTGCCACTAGCACAGATCTTTCTTGATTGATATAAAAGTGAAGCAGACCCTCCACCTTCTGCTCAGCCAATCAGCTTTCATCCCAAAGAGTCAGACAGTGACTCACAAGTATTTTCTTTTTAGTTTGAAAAGGTAAATGTTAATATAATGGACAATATGTTGCACTACTGTATGTTTAGTTTAGTTTAGTTTATTAGTTTATTTGACAGGGACAATGTGCAAAAACATTGAAGATGCTTTGCACCAGATTATAGCTGTAGCTAGTTTCCATCTGCAGTCCCTGAGCAGGTGAGAGATACAAAATAAAACAACAACAACAATATTACAAATACACACTCACACACGCACACTACAAAGAACTACTTTTTACACATTAAAATTATACATTAAAATTTCACTAAGACCATTATCACACCAGACACAGTTCTCAATGCTGACACTGCTGGTTTTCCAACAGTAATTTCTTAACATTGCATGAAAAATATTTCATATCAGAGGAAAATTTCAGACTCTGCGGGAGTTTGTTCCATTCTTTTAATGGCTTTGAAAGAAAAGGCTGTTTGTGCAAAGGCCGAGCTACGTTTAGGTAATCTGCAGTCATTGTGACTTGTGGACCTGGAGGTCCTAGTTGTCTGCTCAGAGCAGAGCAGGACACATTTTTCATAGGAGGCGCAATGTTATTTACAATTTTACAGATTAGTCGCACATTTGAGTAGATAATTAAATTATCAGTTTAGCATTTTATTTTGTGTAAGTATTGGACAATGATGGTATCTCAGAGGTTTTTTATCCAAGACTTTTACAGCCTGATTATATAGAGATTTTAGAGGTTTTATCGTTGTCTCACATGCTTGTGACCAACAAGATATACAATAATTAAGATGAGAAATAATCATTGCATCAAGGTACACTTTTGCAGCGTTGTGGGTCAATTTGTTTCGAATGTGTCTAAAAACCGACAAACTGTATTTAACAGTTTTAGACACTTTTTAACATGTTTTTTTAAACTAAAAATTGGATCCAGAACAACTCCTAAAAATTTAAATTCCTCTACTGTTTTGATTTGATTCTTATTTATCTAAATAAATGGAAAGGAGGACTTCTGTTTTTGCGTTTTGGTAAAATACATTACCACTGTTTTGTTTATGTTCAAAGTGAGGGAAGCAGATTGTAGCCAGTGCGAGATGTTTCCATGACGTTAGTTATTTTTTTTTTGCCACACTGGTTGCATCACTTCCATGTACATAAACAACGGTATCATCCGCATACATTTGGATGTCCACATCATCACAAACTGTAGGAAGATCGTTTATATAGATCGCAAAAAGCAATGGCCCAAGTACGGAGTCTTGTGGAACACCCATATTACTGGCCTTAGATGTTGAAAGCTTTGAACTGATGCGTACGTTGTACTTGTCTCTTCAGCTTGCCTCTTATTTGGCGTTTATTATGTACGGAAGAGTAATATAAAGCTCACGACAGTTGTGTGTTTGTACCCCACATTAGGAATTGAGTTAGAGCTTCATCTATACAGGAGAAATAATCAAACTGATCATGCCGGTTATGCTAACGCCGCTTAAATGCTCAAAACAAGTATGGATTATCTATGGATTTGAAAACAGCGTAGAAAATCTCAGACATGTACCTTTCAGCGAATAAAAACACAACATGTAGTCGTTGTGGTAAATATTTATCATAGTTCAGTTTTGACAAATAAAGGTTAAAAAACAGAATCCCTCCACATGTGTCGTCAAAAAGCGCCAAAATACAAAGACAATTTGCAAACGACTGACACGGTTTCAATCATTCAGAAAAATTTTTGTTTTACAAGGTCAATTTCGTTTGTCAAATCATAACATTAGTGTCATTTATGTGGATTATGGCCCATATTCACTCTGTGGTTGCTATTGATCCTTTGCACCTATGTCACTTGATCATGTGGGTGTGTATGCAGCATTACAGGGAGCGCAAAACTGACAAATTATCACATATTTTATAATTTTTCTGTAAAAAAAGCAAAGGATGCTTCCACAGACAAATGTACTGAACATGCAGTTCAGTACATTTGTCTGTGGAAGTAGGACATCTCTTTAGACACACAAAGCAAATATTTAGAAAAGCTAAAGCTGATCTAGACCCTCTTCCTTATACATTTGTTATAATTGCTGCACAAAAGACAATTATAAAGATCATCTAAACAAGCAAAATGTTTAGTGAAATCTTTGTTTGAGGTGAAATAGTCTAATCTGTCACACACTTTATATCTTAAAGAGAGGAAGACACAACTTATGCTTATATAGCTGCTAAAACACACAACCTGACCACATGAAAACTGCTTTGTTATGTTTACTTTAATAATTACACATTACTTGCAGTTTTTTTGCCACACTGTCCTTGCTGCTGTCTCTCAGGGATTTGCTGAAGCAGAGTTTTTGTGACCCGCTTTAAGGAAGTGAGGGACCTCTGTCGCTCTCTGTCCGGATGTGTCACTGATGTTTTCCCTCTGAAAGCAAAAACTAGCACATTCTTTAATCGTGCGGTCAGCTGACGTTCAAGGGTCACCACCTCATGTATCTTTACCTCTTTGTGTCAGATACATATTTACATACATATCTTTAGAGCAGAACTAACATCTTTACTTTGTTCAATGTTTTATAAGTCTGTGATGGCTGCATAGGTATTTTCTGGCCATTTGAAGCATATGTTGTCTCTCGCCTCCTGATGGAAACCCACACTTGCAGTTTCTAAATCCCGACCTGACACCATCTCCCCTTCATTTTATTTATTTACTTTTTTGCTGGCAGTGTAAAATGTGCAACCTTTTAGAATTTTGATCCGTGTTTCTGAATTTGCGTTTGTGTTTAAAGGGTCTTTCACACCAACACAATCCCCAGTTGCTGTCGGTAGATAGAAGCAACGCAGCGTCTGTTAAAGTCTCCTTATTGGGGCGCATCAATGTAAAAGAACATTCACACAAACACGATCTAAGCGGCCAGCAGTTGCTAAACAAATGCCGACTGAGCATGCGCGTGATGTTACGCTTGACAAAAATGACGAAACATAAGTTGTACGCGACGTTGTCAAACTCTGACAAAACAGTTGTTTCTAATCTTACCTCACGTATTAAGCTCAACTTCTATTTCCCGCCACAGTCTAGCCTTTGTCCTGCGGTCGCTGTAACTCCTCCGTCTTTGGACCAAATAGTAGCCATTCTCCTTCGTACTTATGTCCTGTTTGAACCTAGGTAAATAACAACAATCCATGCTCGGCTTAATATCATTTTTCCGTAAACGTCATTTTTGGTTTTCTGCGCGATTTTCCTGCGCACTGATTCACTGATTTGCCAAAACCCAACCCTAACCCAATCAAACAGCTGCATTTACAGCAACTAGTTTTCAAAACCTCCATGACCTGCTCCGTGCTCCTCTGACCCCAGACAGCTTCATTCACACCAAACACACAAGAGCCACTTGTCGGTAAAAGTTGCCAGACCAGTTCAGACGGGCGACCCTCGGCTAGGTGTGAAAGACCCTTTAACCCACTTTAGCCCTGTTTCCAGAGGCTCAGGTCGGGGCGGTACGGTCCTATGCTGTTTCCACTGTGCAAAGCGAGCCTCACCCCGTTTGCTGGGTCCATAGCGAGATGTTTTTGGCCCTGCTTTCACCCTGGACCCTCGATGATTGAACAAGAGAAAACACAGGCTCAGGCGAAAACCAGACGGAAAAGAGCAGACAGAAACCTCACCAAACGCCGACTTTATCCCCTGTCAAACCGCCGCATTTCCACTGATGAAAACTTTATTTGTTGCTCTGATAGACTTAACAAAGCAAAGCTAACGCATTAGCATCAGCTGTTTCCTGTTTGTCGAGGCAAAACACTGTAAAAAATTGTAAATGTTATGTGTCCAACATAATCTAACCTGAAAGCATTAAACAAAATGCGTTTAATAAGCATCATAGAGTCGCAGAGGCTTTGCAAAAAAAGTTAAATCAATTATATAAAAGTGACGATAAACCGGAAGTAGGTTCTTGTTTACACCAGCCAGACTGTAGAGTCACAGCCACAGACTTCAAAATACTACACGTCTTTTTGTGAATCACTCAGATTGACGCCAGGAAGAAAAAGTATAATTCAGGTACATTTTCTTTTTTATTTATTTAAGAAAGCATGTGTTATGTGTGAGTGACGTAGCAGACCCTCGGGAGGCTGGACCTGCAGTAACATAAGCGGCCTTGAAAGGTGGTACAGCGCTATATAAATAGAGACCATTTACCATCTGCTGGAGTATATTTGTGTAACCAGGCATAAAGATCACACTCGGTTAAGCACTTAGTCACGGTTAATCGGTTAACCATGAACATCCCTAGCAACTATTATCTGCAGCAGACGTTTGGCTGTAATCAGAGAAATCCACCATGATGTCACTTACAGTATAAACAAGAAGTGTCCCTGGCCCCTGCAGCGAGAACACATCAGTTTGGGAGACTTTTAATCTGTTTTGCAGCTGTAAATTTGCCTTTTTTGCATCGAAATTACCCCAAAATTATCCGGAAGAGTAGATAATGCTGTTTAAACACTGTATGCACATGTTTAGAAGCAAAGAAGTCGATTCATATAAACTTTAAAAGCTATCAGCAGTCATAATGTTGGCTTAATTTCTTTTAGGACATCACAGTTTTCTTTTCTCAAGCCTTAATTAGGATGGACTTATAATGTTGCCTGGCTTAGACCTTGTTTCAGACACGTACTTTCATAAATAATAAACTGATCGTGTAGTAATCTATTCTGCGGCGGTGTTTAATCCAGTAGGCACTTGAACGTAAACGACCCAGGCTTGATTTATTTTGTGTCGAGGGCCATGTTTATAAAAGCCAAATCTATTTTTAGTGCCAGGAAAAAACGTATTGCAGCAAATCCCCTCGTGTAATGTTTGTTTTATTCTGCTGAGGATTCCATCAGAAAGAAAATAAGTCAAGTTTGAGTGTGATCTGTTTGTGCAAATGAATCTTTATGTTCGTGATTTCCTGTTTCTCTATTTGACGTATCTGTCTGTTCTAATGGACTGTTTTATTTCATACAGACTCTTATTGGTTGCCTCAGACAGCTTCTCTATAGCGACTTTGAGCTTCTTTTTTGTAAAGTTGCTTATGTATTTTGACGGATGATACTTAGCTGTACATTTGCATCATAAAAGAGGTAATTTTTGGCCATTTTTCTGGTTTGAGCCACAAAAATACATACATACTACATCTGACATGGATAATATACAACATGGATATTTCTTTTAGCATGTTTCTTTGTCTAAAAAGTATATTTTAATGGTAAAATACTATTAAAATATCCACACACAATGTTTTAATTGAAAATTTAACAACATTTTACTGAAAGGCTGAGATTGCTTCTTTTCTTTTTACTTTTTTCAAAGGTTTTGGTCGCTTGTTTCTCTCTGAAAATCTGGCAACACTGATCAACCTTTGATCTGCTCAGAGTGAGTGTCAGCCGGTTTTAACCTATAGCACGTAGGAACTTTATGAAATAGTAGAAGATTTTATTTTCTTCAAATGTCATAGCAAAACAAGAATCATGTAACCTGGCTCACTCCAGATGGATCTGTGTTGAACTGTGATTTGAGTTCTTCCACAGTCTCCATCTGGGACATGACTCGCTGAAAGCGTTTGAGAAAAGGCGGGGTGTTTAGTGAAATACTTCGAGCTGATTGGGTGTGGGGCCTACCTTATTTGAGCTTAGCCAATCACAGCAACAACTCGTAATGGTGTATCCAATGTCCACGTGAGATAGAAGAAGTGTCACACATACTGCTCTTCTTTCATAAAGAAATTACTCCATATTTCTGCTAAAACCGCATCAAAAGCAGCAGAAACACAAACATCCACGAGAGCCGCCGTCTATCTATGTTTAGCTTGAGACTCGGTGGTGGCGCCGGAGCGTTAACAGCCCGTGTTAGCCCGCCCTGCTACAATGTGATTGGGCCAAAACACCGCTGTTTCGGACTCTCAAACCAATCGAGCCGGACGAAGGCCAAATGGTTTATCTCGAGTTTGTGAATTCACAAATACCGCGAGATAAACCATCTGGCTGGCCAGGTTAAGAAACATAATAAAATTGAAAAATTGTGATCTGGTTCTAGGAAACCAGATCACAATTGGCCAGCTCTAGTTAAGACCTCATACTTACTGTACTCCTGGTTTAGTCTCTCACAGATTTTGTGCTCTTGCCTTGTTCAGGATGTAGTTTACACCTGATGAAATCCAAATATAGACTTGATCTGGAACTCTGTCTATGAAACAGTCAGAAAATCTGAATGTCCAGACTTTCTGGAGGCATCGTGAAACCAAACTATGGAACCCAAACTATAATAACGTAACACTTTTAAAGGTTCTAAGTCCAGATCTTGGAGCAGACTTTCCAGTTTGACTTTTAGCTTGTCATACACACTTTGAAACACTGATAAATACTTTTGTCTGCAGCGTCTCGTCTTAAAGAACCACTTATTGTTGCTGGTTTTACTGTATGTTCTAGTCTGTCTTTGTTTGCACTTTAGCTTAACTTTGGCATTTGTTTTGTCTCCCTGAAAGTCCACACCAGAGGCCTTTAACACATCCTTTGTAGACTATTACTGCCCCGGCGCACACGCACTGCTCCACCAGGGCTTTTTAATGTGGATTTTAATTGTTCACTTTTCCTGGAATCTATGGAGCCATTTCCTGTTTAGTTTAGTTTCAGAGCCGCTGAGGACTCTCTGTGGTCGTCCTAATGCTGCTGCTGGATCTTTGCTTTCCATCGTAGAACACATTAATGATCCTGTACAAGCTCTAACTCTGCAGAGATGAAACAGTAAATAAATAAATGTATCAACAAATCAGACAAAACTCCTTCAGAAATACTTTATGCAGATGAAATTACAGAGTTTTTTAGTTTGTTTGATGAGGAATTAGGTGTTTTTCAGCAGTTCAAGTGTCCTAAATTTCCTACTGCCGTTAACGAGCAAGCTAGTTAAGCTCTCTGTGCGGTCGTCGTGACAACAGCAAAGCTACTTTGAGTTTCTATTTTACAACAGAGTTAATTTTTGCAAATCAAAAATTCCAGCGACAGAAATTAGGCCAATAAAAGCCAAAGAAACACATTTTATCAAGTTTTATCAAGCTTAAACAGTCTCAACATTTTCACTACAAAGGTGAAAGCATGGTTTTTAGAGGGCCAAGCATGCAGGCACTTTAGGAGAGAATGTGAACTGTTTTAAGATGTGAATGTACATATTTAAACGAACGTGTTTATGTCTGGGTTCTTCTTATTGCTAGAAACAGTGAGGATAAGTGTGAGGGTGAATTATGATGTATGGAATGGCAACTGGATGAATGAACTGAGTATATAAATTGCATTTTAAATTGTATTAGGCTCGGAAACGTGACATCATACAGCTGTAGAATGTTCAGTTGGTCTAATGTTAAACCAATGGAGCTTTTAAATTGCTAAACACCGAAAATAGCATTAATCAAATCATATTTTGACACTACAGAGTGATAGATAAACTTACCAGTACTATCCCAGCAGTTTAATGGGCTGTTCCACGGCTGTTTTGTTTAGTTTTTTAAATTGTTTTGTCTAATGTATTCCTATGGAAGATCTGCTAAACTGACAACAACCATGGTGGATTTGCCATTATTTCCATAACTACAGACGCTTCCCGAGCCTAATTGTGCATATGTTGACCCCTCCCCCTGAGGACTACAGATGGAAATTAGCTGTGAAGATAGAGTCTGGTACAAGCGTCTCTGCCACTGTGCTTAAAGTAATTGTACACTGTCCTAATAAATAAATAAATGAAAAAAATGAAATGAATGTCGATGTCACTTTCTGCTCTACTTCTCACGGCACTTGCAGAAAGAGAGACGCTGTCCATCTAGTTGGCTTGGGAAACTTCTTTGATAAAAACAACTAAACGACACGAGAGCTAGCTAAAGACTAGCTGGTTAGTATTGCTGCTACAGCTTGTGTCAATCACAAGCTGTAGCGGCTCTTTCTGCTGCTAACCTTCATGTTGATAAACAAATAATCTCTCTATATCAGTGGTTCTCAACCTTTTTTAGTCGTGACCCCCAAAATAACTACCTTAGGCATTCACGATCCCCAAACACAAAATACAGGCTACCCACAATACAATAAAGTAATCTTCAGTCTAATGTTGTTATTATTTTGAAGCCATAAGCCTAGATAAACGCATTGATAGACATGTAAATAAGAATTTACATCTACCATTGCAGTTGAATGCTGTCAAGCCTTGTTAAAAAGATTGATGTTAAACTTCACACATCATCAGGGGACCTCCAGAAATCATTTTGCGACCATGGGTTCCTGAGCCGCAGGTTGAGAACCACTGCTTTATCAAATGCATTGGATGTCACGGCTCATTTCTGGTCTCTACAAGGGTTTTATATGTTTTCGATTTTTCTAAGCCTTAAACTACTTTTTCTGTTAATTCAATAAATAACAATTCTACTGCTTTAAAATAGTTTTTAGGGATTTAAGGTACGTCGTGTAACTTTTGGCCAAAAACTAAACTTAAATACAATGTTTTCTAGTTTAGATGTCTTTGTGACACACAATTTTATTTATTTTATTTATTTATTTAGGAAAAAAAGGGGGAACAATGCATATTAATGAACATTCAAACAAATGTAAATATGCCAGATTGTAGCTTAGGGCTAATTTCCATCTGCAGACCCCTGGCAGGTTGATGATAAAAGAATAAAACACAGGCTATTTACAGCTGGGCAAACACAAACAAGCAAGACAGTGTTAATGGAAACATTGTACAAAAAGTTAACTTACAGGGATAAGAAAGACAGTTTAACAGTATTGCACATGCTCCTCCTGCCCATACCTCCAAATAAAACATTTTACAATGAGCGGGATAGCATGGCCACAAAATTAACTATTATTTGATCAAGGGCCGCCTCCTGTATATTTCTATGGAAAAATAGCTCCTTTAGAAATGTTTAGCTACGTTATCTCACATTATGGCATAAAACTTATTTATCCCCAATAAGAATATTCTAAATGATTTTATCTTCCTATTTGTATAGAGGTTATGCACTGACATCATTTTATTCCAAAAATGTTTAGCAACATTTAGAATGTGCTAATAACAACAGTTGATGATTTAGGACATTTTAACTGCAACAAACGGACTCAAAAACATATTTTTTAAGAAGAAAAAGGTAATAAGTTCAACTGTGTGTGATTTCAACGTCTAATAAATGTGAGAAGCTAAAGTCTTGTTGTTTATCTGCTTTGCTACAACTGTTGACTTGATTTTCTCTTTTTACATGTCAGTTACAAACCCAGTGCTCAGTGGACTTGTTGTGGGTTGAATTTCTAATCAAACTGTAGTTTATTTGTCCTGTTTTAGCTGTTTATTGAACTCTTACAAGAGAAAATGTCCTTTCTCTCCATTAACTCTCACTCAGCATGAACATTTAGAATGATGTCATGTCACCTGCAGAACCTCTATTGAATTGTGAAGTTGACGTTTCACCTTCAGAAAGTTACACGATGTACTGTACCGTTAAGTCAGGAGTTTATTAAGACAACGTCTGGGTCAATTTTCGTCAAACAAAAAGTGACAGAATGAGAAATGACCTTTCCTAATCACACAAAAATGACAAAACAGAGATATAGAGGAATGCTTGAGAATTTAATTAAAACACCACTATCGAACAAATTCATAACATTTTTGTCATCGTCTCATCCCAAAGTCAGTTGTGCATAAACTGTGATGAAAATAATGGATGTGTTTTAGAGTGTACAATGTAGATTACAGTGATGATCATCCAGATTCCTTTACGTGGATCCTCTACTTTTGTATCTTTATTTCTAAATACAATTATCTGTTATTGTTTTTCAGGGTGTTTAAAAAGTCCAGCCCAAACAGTAAAGTATGCATAGTTTCATTTTTAGCATAATTATATTGTGTATTCTTTATATTAATATGTGTGTGTTTGTTTTCAGCTAACAGTGTATCTGGGGAAGAGAGATTTTGTTGATCACTTGGACCATGTCGACCCTGTAGGTAAGTCACATGTACAGTCGGGAAACGCTCACTGTCAGACCTCTGTGGGAGAAAACAGCTCATTTTTACATAGAAACAACAAAAGCTTCACTGCTCAACAACTACAAAATAACAACTAATAATAATGTGCCTCATAGCAAGAAGGTCCTGGGTTCGACTCCCGGGCCGCCCGGGGCCTTTCTATGTGGAGTTTGCATGTTCTCCCCGTGTCTGCGTAGGTTTCCTTCGGGTACTCCGGTTTCCTCCTACATATAAAAACATGTCCAATGTGCCTCCCCTCCCCAGGACTACAGATGGAAATTTGCTGTAAGCTACAATCTGGTACAAGCATCTCTGCATCTCGCCTCTGCCAGGACTCCATAGAAAAAGAGTTTCAGATCTCGTGTATGAGATCTCTTTCTGGGAGGGACACAGGGAGGAACATGCACAGAAAGGCCCGGGAAGATCAGGAGTCAAACCTTGCCTTTTCGTGAGGCCAGAGCGCTAACCACTCTGCCACCGTGCTGCCAATAAAGATGCACTGTGTAACTTTCTGCAGATGAAAAATTAATTACCAAATTCAGTACAAATAGAAAGTTAAAATATTACATTTGGACAATTTGGATAAATATGTTTTATGTTTCTAGAAACATACAAAAGGAGGCCCTCCCCCTGGCCAAATGACAAGCCTCTTCAAAGTGAATACGCAGAAACGCACAAAAACATGCTTTTACTGAAGTCCATTTTTGGTTCAAATGTAACACAATGCATGGTGTACGTTTATTTTTGTCCTGGTCAAAGTGACTTTTGCATTGTAAGCAACTAATCGATTAATCCAGTGGTACTCCAAAGGGTTTAATTTGGCCCGCAAAAAGGGGCTGAGATTCGTTTTGAATGTCTTGTCTCATCACTTGAAAAGATTAAACCAAATGGCAAATACACTTTTTAGATGCAACATACAGATTGTTCATTTTGGCTCTTCAAAAAAAATAATATAAATTTTGACTCGTTGAAGAAAAAAGTTTTGGCACCTCTGGAATAATCAAAAGAACTGATATGAATTTTGTAAAATGATTAGAAAAAAACTAAATATAATTGTCTTAACTGCTTCTAGTAAAATAGCTCGTCCAGTTCGCGCTTTAATGACACGAAGCAAAGACACAGAATAAACTACTTATTACATTTACTCTTGAACCAGCTGTAACTAAGCTCGTTTCCCTGACCTCAAATTCAAATGACAAAGCAGCAGGATTTGTTGAACGTAGCGGTAAACAACAGGGTCGCGGGCGGATGTCACTCTCGTAATCGGTCACTTATTATGCCAGTCAGCTCATCGTCGTGTACTTTTCCATCCGACGCTGCATATTCATGTAATTATCAAGTGTTCTGATTGCCGCCGCTACGTCTGCATCTCGTTTATTTGTCGTAAGGTTCACGCTTAGTCCTTGTGTTTTGTTTTTATTGTAATAAACTAAGGTAGTAATAATAATGGAGTAAATGTAAAAAAACAACCTTCTGGATCAAGCTCTATTATCAGAATATGTTTTAATAAGCACACATTTAAGTATTAGGCCAACTACATTATTAAAACCGAGACTAAATAGTTCTGTTCACATTATTCTACATTCAGTCAGGTGGGACGCAGCTAAAATAAATATTGTTTGAATGCAGTTTTTTGTTGTAATACGTAAGGACTAGAGGACTTTTTTGATTTAACCAATCCCTGCTTTTGGTCGCTTTGTCGTTCAGGGAGTAAAGCATAAACTTGTGTGTCAGTTTTTATGTGGTAATCCTGCAAATTAAAAAGTACAATATCATATTCTAAGTTAATATTTTAAATGAGGTCAAAGGAGAAGAACATATACAGTATGCTAGTTCCTCTTTTAAATCAGAATAACTTTATTCTTTTCTCCCGTAAACGTTTTTTTTTTTTTTCACTTACGTAAAGTAAAGCTCATCCCCAAAACTTCACCCACAAACAAATTTCAAACACAGCAAACTCACTGAAAAGCATTGGGATAAAGGCAAAGGCGGGGCTTAGAGTGGAGAGCAGCAGTGTGATTGGACTGACAGCTGGTGTCTGCAATTAGTGCTCAATTCTGAGTGGAAAATACATTGCTGACGTCACATAGAGTCTAGAAATGACATGACAGACACAGCCAGTTTGTGACTAGTTTGACTTGAAACTTGCAAATTTGCTCAGTTTGCACTAAAAATGCAAGAAAAAAAAATATATATACTCTAAACAGTAGGCAATACAATTTAAACACAATATACACAGTTTAACAACCAAAAAAAGTTGTTTTAGGGTTTAGCTTCTCTTTAAAAATATTTCCGTTCACCTTTCTGATGCGATGATGACGCTCTACAAGATGGCGACTCGGACCCAAATGTCCTAATAAAAATTAACCTTAACATCTCAGTCACGTCCAGGTAGGGCTGGGAAAAAGTCTAATGCAATTTTTAAAATATCAATATTCTGCCTTAAAGTTTGACTTCTGCTGCGAACCGCATGTTTTTACTGACAAGGGATTGGTTGTTGATCTTTCGATTCAAAACCACCAACCAAATCTTAATCTCTTAATTTTTCGATTTCGAACTGTGCAGATACATCACAGCCAGGTCGAAATTCAAAACAAACATTCTATCTTGGTCTCAAAATGGCACATGAATATCAGAATGAACAGTAATTGAAGTGTCTGTGTACTTTCAGATGGAGTAGTACTTGTAGACCCAGAGTATCTCAAAGACCGCAAAGGTAAGTCTGTCTCAGCCTCTATCCATGTGTGGTATTTATTTATTTATTATTCTTTTATTGTTTGCAGTGTTTGTGACCCTGACCTGTGCGTTCCGCTATGGCCGCGAGGACCTGGACGTCCTGGGACTGTCTTTTCGTAAAGTTCTCTTCAGCAGCACAGTGCAAGTGTTCCCCGGGCCTCCTCTGACCCACCAGACTCTGAGCCAGCTGCAGGAGAAACTCATCAAGAAACTGGGACTGCACGCTTATCCTTTCAACTTCAATGTGAGTATTATGACCCACAAACACACTCAGACTAAAATACTGTATGTTCTGGTTCAGGCCAGTCATGTGATCCATGCGCCAGGGCAGACATTTTGTGGTAAAGACAATGTTCAAAAAGTGCTGGTCAATTCTGGACAGACGTCTGTCAGACCGGTTCATACCTGATTGAAACAGCTACCTCTCGTCTGTTTTTGTTGTTTTTATCAAAGAAGTTTCCTCAGCCAAAAAGATGCAGGTGACATGCACAGTAGAGCGTATTCTGATTTAGACCGACAATCCCTCTATACGGCATGTTAATAGAGTATCATGAGTACATTTCTACCATTTTATGCGTGTCTATAGAGGGATTTTCGATCTAGTAAGTAAGTAATCTTTATTTGTATAGCGCATTTCACAGACACAAAGTCACAAAGCGCTTCACAGTGAGATGAACCCCTCCCCTCCCCACTCAGTGACAGTAAGCTGCCCTGGGGCAACTCAGCAGAGGCGATTCACCTAACACCTGGCGCCTCAACCTCCGACTACCACCAAGTATTCCCTAACATGTATGTTATCAGTTGGTGGGGAAACCGGAGTGCCCGGAGGAAACCACCCAGACACGGGGAGGAACATGCAAACTCCACACAGAAAGGTCCGGGCCTGAGCGGGAATCAAACCCGCGACCTTCTTGCTGTGAGGCCAGAGCGCTATCCGCTCTGCCACCGTGCCGCCTACGTCACTTTCCGCCCTACTGTGCAAGCGTTACGGAGAAAGACCTAGCTGAAGAAACTTCTTTGAATAAAACAACAAAACGTGACAAGAGCTGTTTTAATCAGGTCTGAACCGGTCTGACAGACGTCTGTCTCCTGAAGCTTGAGAAAGTGTTTTTCTCGCTGTTTTTTCACCTGAATGTAACTTTTAAGGGTCGAATTTCATTCACAAATGTTGATTTAGCAGCAGAACTTTTGTTTTCTCACAGTGATAAACTCTTGTAGTTAGCTGACAACGGTGCTTTTACTGTTTGTGTCTATGAGTGGTGGCTCTTTCTGGCCCATCGCCCGTGTTGATAAACAAAAAATCCCTCTATAAGATCGCTTTTGTATTGTTGAGAAACAAAATGACCTTAGGGCTGGGCCATAAATCGAAAAATCGAGACATCGAGATCGAATTGAACCGAATTGTCAATTATTTGGTGGTGGGTTTTGAATCGAAAGATCGAAAACCAATCTTTTGTCAGTAAAAATGTGTAGTTTGGAGCAAAAGTCAAACTTTGAGGCAGAATACTGATATATAGTTTCAAAACTATATCTAAAAATGTGATTTATTAAAAGTTTTTGTTTTTGATTATGTTCAGAAAAGCCATTTTACTATTGTTTTTGAAAAAAATAAACAAAATAGAATCGAAAATCGAGATCGATCAATATGAGAAAAAAAATCGTGATTATATTTTTTACCAGATCGCCCAGCCCTAAATGACCTGTACTTGCTAACATTCCAGTCAAAGTAATTAGATCTTTATCGTGACAAAACCTTGTTGGAAATGTCACAAGTCACCTTTTAAATAGTTTTTAATTTAGTAAACACTGATAGTTTTGATTTCGTTCTTGCTGAAAAAGTTGATCCAGTCTAAAATGGTAAATGCATTAAACAAAGTACAGCAGTATCTCAAGGCACACTAGTGTTCTCTGACAAACACTGCCTTAGGCTTAGGGTATAAATTATAGTAATATTTATGCACTAAACAATAACAGCCCGATCTTGCCCCTTTGTCTTAGCCGGTCTTAGCCTTGGTCTTAAGTATTCCTCTGTTGGCCACTAGTGGCTCTCTCCAAGCTCTATACACTGTCAGTGTAGAAGGTGTGGCTCCAGCCAGATGTGAGGGTGCAGTTTTTTTCATTGAACCTGACACATGCTCACGCCTGTGACAAGTGAGCAGCTGCTTTAGGATTACAGGCAAAAGAGAACTGTAGCAGCAGCTTCAGTTTGAAAAAAAAACCTGCAATAATAGAAATCTATTTGGTGAAAGTCTATTTACTTGACAGACTTTATCAACTTTGTCTAAAAATGAGGCCAACATTTTTTAACGCGTTGACACATAAAAAATGGTTTAAAAAATACATGATGGCCTCTTTGGCCTTTCCATAGCATTCACACTGACCCATGTTCACTCTCACATCTGATTATCTTTTTATTAAGTCAACAAGCTTTATGTAAAAGAAAAGACACATTTTTAGACAAAGTTGTTAAAGTCTGTCAAGTAAATAGACTTTCACCAAATAGATTTCTATTATTACAGTTTTTTTCCAAACTGAAGCTGCTGCTACAGTTCTCTTTGCCTGTAACCCTAAAGCAGCTGCTCACTTGTCACAGGCGTGAGCATGTGTCAGGTTCAATGAAAAAAACTGCACCCCCTCACATCTGGCTGGAGCCACACCTTCTACACTGACAGTGTATAGAGCTTGGAGAGAGCCACTAGTGGCCAACAGAGGAATACTTAAGACCAAGGCTAAGGCCGGCTAAGACAAAGGGGCAAGATCGGGCTGTAAGTCTGTTACCAGCCACATTATTGACAAGTGACTTTCTCCAGCATGAACCAACAACATTTTGCTATCTTATATTGGAACTTTATTCTCTTGGCTTTCATTACATTTTTCTGTGGTGAATTTTCACTGAAACATTCCTTGTCCGTTCTCTCTCATGAGACGGACATTAAGCTAATCGTTTTATCATGTGTGTGGGGAGATCGAGGCTGTATTAAACCCATCCATCACATCTCACCTCCGGGACCTCCCTTTATGTGTTTATTGAACTCATCCATATGAATTACAACGCTTTATGTTTCTGACGAAAACAGAATACAATGTTGAGCAATAATCTACTAACTTTGTCTCAGAGTCATTAATTAACTTTAACACATGAACCTTTTCTTTGTTTAGCCATAATACAGCTTCTACTAGGTTCACAGCAGTCACATTTTAGATGCTCTTATGA
Organism: Mugilogobius chulae; assembly: GCA_038363315.1. Taxonomy (NCBI): domain Eukaryota; kingdom Metazoa; phylum Chordata; class Actinopteri; order Gobiiformes; family Gobiidae; genus Mugilogobius; species Mugilogobius chulae. The sequence goes on from CM076404.1 coordinate 34,209,192, forward strand.
AGCCACAGGCGCGCGCTTGTTGCTTTAATTGCGATTATCGTCACGTACAATAATCACAATTATGAAAAAACACCACGATTATTTAATTGCGCCTCTTAATTATCACGATTAGCGATAATATTGTATATTGTCCCATCCCTACTGCGTTCCCACTGCCCAAAAGAGAATACAGGGAGCATTCGATGACGTCAGCCACTAGCGTTGCCTTTTTTTCTGTTTGCCCCACTTCCGGCTGCTGTGGTCCTTGATTTTCGTGTCAGTTTTTTATTTTCTCACAGCATTGCTTAGCTGTGTGATGAATGCTAACTCGCACAAGCTCATAAGCTAGCTTGCTGAGGATTCTCAAGTTTTTGGGGGGGTTGCTAGTCTTCCTAGAGGCTGTAAAAACATGAAAAATTACATAGATATTTTAAAGTTAGATCATGATACAAAAAGTCAACATAAACATGAAAACATACTATGTAAAACAGCATTTATTCTGCAAAACCTTTTTGCACATCTTCAAAACCACATACTCAAAACAAAGTGATAGTATATTTATTTTTCTTTCAGATCCCTCACAGCCTGCCGTGCTCGGTGACGCTGCAGCCCGGCCCGGAGGACACCGGTAAAGCCTGCGGGTGGACTATGAGCTGCAGGTGTTTTGTGCCAAGACGGAGGACGAGAAGATCCACCAGAGGAACTCGGTGCACCTGCTGATCCGAAAAGTGCAGTACGCCCCGGAGACGCCCGGCCCACAGCCCATGGTGGAGACCAGCCGCAACTTCCTCATGTCGGACCGCTCTCTGCACCTGGAGGCCTCGCTCGACAAAGAGGTAACACGCATAGAGTTTGTGCACTTTCTTTAATTGCTCCTAAAGATCATCACTTGAGAGAAAATATGGACAACACAATAGAAAAAATGTACTTCTTTGCAGTTTAAGGCATAGTTTTTATTCCAACCAATTAACTATGTAGTAAAACATAATCTGACAATAGTTTTTCTGTTGTCGTGGCAACAGTGTACAGCTTCAGTAGCTTGTTTGCTAACTAAGCTTTTATACTGTCTGTCAGTCCGCGGTAATGACCTGGCTTTCTTCTGTCTATGATTGTTTGTAAGTCCCAGTGTGCAAAAATAATCCATATTCTGTAAAAAAGTTTGTTGAACTCATCAAGAATACACGATGCATGCACTTTTGTTCTGTTTTTAGACGTGTCAAAAAACAGGAGAGGCTACAGACATAAGGACATTTACACTGATTATTAGTCTGACAGTGGCATCATTTGGCAGGAAGAACAGAGACGACACAGTGTGTGTCATGTGATCAAGCGCAGAGTGTTTTCTGTCATGTGCGTGGTTATAAAAGTGAAACAACGATGAAACACCAGAGGATTAAACTAGGTTTATAAAGGTCACAGGAGAGCGGAGGGTCATTAGAGGTAAAGAGTTGTTACAGACATTTTGTGTGCGTGAGATGAAAAAGCTTAAACAGTGTTGACCATGTCCTGTCTAGTAAAGTTGTTTCGCTCATCATTTAAGAAGCAGGTGCGTTGGAGATGAAGTGCATAATGCTTGTAAAAAAGAATCTTGCGCTTTGACTACGAGCTCAAAGTGTTACTTTTATTTACAGATGATGAGGCAGCCGCCTCATCCACAGAGTTGTAAAGGTTCTTGGGCTTGTGCAGCATGTGAAGCTCACCATGATGCTCCTGACAAATAATTGTAAGAAAATCTGAGCGACATTGTGGTGCAGCGGTTAGCACTCTGGCCTCATAGCAAGAAGGTCCTGGGTTCCCGGGGCGTATCTATGTGGAGTTTGCATATTCTCCCCGTGTCTGTGTAGGTTTCCTTCGGGTCCTCCAGTTTCCCCTACCACTAAAACATGCCTCCCCTGACCCTGGTTGCCTGGAAAATCCAATTTATTTAATTAAAAATATTTCGTCTGTCCAACGTGTCCCTCTTTCGAATTTCTTTAGCCGTGATTGACAGATTAATTAGCCAATCAGAGACACACTGCTGTCTGAAAACCAACATGGCTGCTCCCGATGAAAAAAATACATGAAAAAAATATCACGTGGAACTGAAAAACATCACGGATTTCTGCAGAATCAATGAGCGAAGCAAAAAACGATTTTAATGTGAGGTGAGTGAAGTTAGATTTTGGTCTAAATGACAGACGACCAATCAGCTCCTTTGTTTCATCTGCGGCACACAAATAAACTAACGTGATTGCCCGGTACGATGTAAATTTGATCTGAAACGCAGGCGGGGGGTGTGGTGACCAGACCCATTCTTCACAGTTTGCTGAAGTGTGAGTTCTGGATCCCAGGCAATTCCCCAGGGCTCCCCTGCAAAAGAGATTCTGAATCTCAGTGGGACTTTCCTGATTAAATAAAGGTCAATTAAATTAAATTTAAAAATTAAAGAGTCGTAGTGATGCACATAAGAAGAGAAACAACAAAATATTTCTTAGAAAAATCCTTACTCTGGCCACGCCTCCCCGAACTTGTAGAGGGGCATGTTGGGCATAAAATTGGGCCAAAACTCCTGTAGTGTGCAAAAGGCTTTACTCTCTCTCAAGTGTTTTTGCCACTCAGTGCTGTGATGTCATCTGCATAACTTCTGAGCCTAATGCGTTTCGTTCTGATTACTTTCTTCTTCAGTTATATTATCACGGAGAGCCGATCAACGTCAACGTCCACGTCACCAACAACTCCACCAAAACAGTGAAGAAGATGAAAGTGTCTGGTAATTCATCCACATAAATAATCATGTGTTTAACAAATGTTGTGTTAAATGTTGTGTGTCTGTGTGATGTTGCAGTTCGACAGTTTGCAGACATCTGTCTCTTCTCCACGGCTCAGTACATGTGTCCAGTGGCCATGGTGGAAGCAGAGTGAGTACTCACAGGATTTCTACTGTTTTGTGTTTGAAGATTTGTGAGGTGGATGTTAGAAAATACATATATGACACTTATAACTTGATGCACCTGTAAGATTGTTTATTGAAGTCCCTATGACATAAATATACTGACACGGTTAAATAATTACATTGAGGAGATTACAAATACTATATATATTTTAAAAAATGGCAATTTTTAGGTGTATCATTTCATTTTCTCACTACATAAGATTTGATCAAATATTATATTGGAACAGCACATCTTATTTTAAATCTGGTGGTTCCTAGAGTCTCTAGAGCCCTGTTCCTCACTGCGCGGCCCGCGAGCCACATGCGGCTCTTAGAGCCTTACTTGGCGGCTCTCAGCAAGATTCGGCAAGATCACATTTCACACAACAAGCGCGCTCTTAGTTTGGTCCTTTTTCAGCGCTGCATCCACTGCTTCACCCTGCTGCCCATTGACCAAATGAACCACATTGTATAGCTACATTCTTTTAGACATGCACGGAGCTGCGAGCTCACCCTTATATTAAGCAAAATAAATGTTTTGGCGATCTAAGAAATGAATGAAGTGACGCGCTCAGACTGTGCCAAATGGTTTTCCACTCCAGTCACAGGACGCACGAGCTCTCCTTCTCACATCAAGTCACGTATCTTTGAGCAGCTGTAGTGAAATGTCTCGCCCACACACAGACTTGAAGCGGACATATTCTGACAGAGAACAGTCTAAACTCTGTCCCCGTTTTTATTTCGTACTGATAGGATCAATATTGGCGGAGATAATTAGTTATAAACACTTTAAAAGTTGATCGGGAAAAATCTAGTCCTATACGCGCGTTCGCGAACAACGCAGTCCAGCGGAGAATTTTTCCACAGTTAAACTTTGTTAAATAGTGTCCACAAACAGGTATTTAGGTTTATTTCATGTATGACTCTGGCCAAAGGGAGAAAAACACACTTGTCTTGTCTCTCTGTCAGCGCAGCAGCAGTATCAGTGGAGGTGTGAGAAAGGCAGATGAAGGGGGCGGAGCTAGCACGTCACAGACTGAACAGAGACGCATCAGTTTAATATTAAAAATAATAAGAATTAAGTGTAGACATATTGAATAGTAAGTACAGTGTGGTTGGGTTGGTTGGATAATGTGATGCATGTTAGATTTAAACTACATCAGGCTCATAATGCAAAACACTGATTGTTTAAAAAATGACAACAAATGTTTGTAATTTGCTATAATAAATGTAAATTGACCTGACCGTAGTAATATAAAATTTATATTAAAGAAGCTACAAGTCAAATTGAAATCCCTATTTTTATAACACACACAATAATACTTAATTTGAATTTAAATGAATTTTTATCTGCACATTTGTGCTTTATTTTCACACATACAAACACACATTTAAGTTCTATTTTCTAGTCTGCGCTGGCCTGTTTTTTGTTTGTTTTTATGTTTGATGTTTTGCGGCTCTCCCCTTCTCTTTGGTCCGTCAATGTGGCTCTTCTTTACAAAATAGTGAGGACCACTGCTCTAGAGGCACAATAGGAGGCAGAGCATTTAGTTATCAAGCTTTGTTATTATTTATTCAGCTCCTTCTCATGTTGAAGAGGCTGACAAAGAGTCTCTACATTTAAGATTAGGCTCAAAACGTTCCGTATGGTCAGGTCAGTTAGGAACAGAAACTAAACCCACAGTTCTAGTCAGGTTCTTACATTATGTTTAAAAGTGTTTATTGTTTTATTGAATGTATATTGTTTTGTTTTTATTTTCTGCCATTCATGTTTGCTAACTGTTTTCTAATCTTGGGAAGGCCTCAGAGACAACTGTTGTTGTGATTTTGGGCTATACAAAAATTCGCTTTATCCTGGGTCGGGTCATGGAAGCAGCAGTCTGAGCAAGGATGTCCAGACTTCCACAAAACACTTCCTCCAGCAATTCCTGGGAAATCCCAAGCCTTTCCTAGTTCAGAAACATAGAGTGGGTCTCCTCCCAGTGAGTTATGCCAGGAACACGTCACCAGGGAGGCGTCCACAGATGCTTGAGCCACTTCAGCTGCTCCTCTGGACTTGGAGGAGCAGCGGCTCTACGCTTGAGTTCCTTCAGTGTGACTGAGCTCGTCTCCCTATTGCCCAGTCATCCATTCAACTGCTTGTGTTATGGAATTTTGTATCCATGTAAAAAGGCAATATCCTTACAGAGTTATCTGAGCTCAAAAGCTTAGGTTTATTTACCAATCCAGCTTTTTCAGTTCTGATACCAATTCTGATACTTTGAGTAGAGCTGAGTAGATACTAACATGGAAACGCCTCATAAGTATCTGCTGATACCCGATATCAGTGTAAGGACTACCTTATTTTTCTCATCAAAACATAAGACATTTTGTCATATAGTGTTATGTAAGTGTTATTTATAGTGCAAGCCGCAACTTAACAACTTAATCTGAATAAAATGTCCAATAAAATGAGATGTTCTGGATCAACACCAGCCAATAAATTAGTCTCGTTATGCACTAATAAAGGCACAACAATGATATCAGCTGAATCGATATCATGGAGCTAATATCCGATCCAGCAAAAATATTTTGGATCGGCACCAATATTCAATCCCAGTATCGGATCGGTGCATCCCTATTTACAAGTATGTACAGTTATGCATAATTGAAAGCCCTATGCTTGGTCCCGTCTTGTCCCTTTTACCCCAGTTTCTGCTGGAGAAGCCTCTCCCTTGTGGAAAGACCTGCCTCGTTATTAACACTTTCTGAACAATGCACCACCTCACAGCCTGCAACAACTGTCTGACAGACAGGTGAAGAATAGTAGCAAATACTAAACTACAAAGTTTTCCATAACACTTGTATTCGTAATCTTGTTTTTTCGGTCATTAAAGCTCATGACCACAGGTGAAGGTTGGACTGTAGATTGATGATAAATAGAGTTTTACTTTTTGACTCCGTCTTCTCCAGAGTGACCTCATCACTGCTGACTCTCTTTTTTTAGCCAAAAAATGTACTTGAACAAAAGCATTGTTTTTCACTTTGAATGTTTTTATTGGACTAAGAAACATAATGAAAACATTACAAGCTGAAACTGTAACTCAACTAAATGTAATTTCTTGCATCTACTAAAAGTCAAGCTCACAGACATTTTTGTTTGCTTACTTTGGCTGGAAACCCCTTTAAATCTTAGCACCGTGTTACTCAGCGTCATGTTTGCTTAATATGATTTAAGTTTCTCTTCTCTGCAGAGACCAAGTGAGCCCCAGCTCCACCCTGTGTAAGATCTACACTCTGACTCCAGTTTTAGGGCCCAACAGAGAGAAGAGAGGCCTGGCCCTGGACGGAAAACTCAAACATGAAGACACCAACCTGGCCTCCAGCACCATGTATGTACACAGCGCCCCTACTGATAAATATAGCAGCAATTACTATATTAAAGACGATGTTTACTCAGAAATTCAGAGTACAAATAAAACATGTAGGATTCAGAATTGTCACTTAAGCCGGTCTGTTTTACAATGAACAAAATGTAAATTACTGAGCTACATAATGTCGTAGTTTATTACCAAAAATACAGAAAAGCACAAAGAATCTTGTATAATAAGTTTAAATTATGTTTACTGTACAGAATGAAGGAGGCGTCGGATAAGGAGACAATGGGAATCCTGGTGTCCTACAAAGTCCGAGTGAAGGCTGTGGTGTCTCTTGGAGGGTAAGCGAACTATCCAAAATTGTTTAATAAAGTTACTGGTATTAAATTATAAATCTAACCGGAGGTACGGAAATTAGCTGGTTGCCATAGCAATGAGTTTATTTCTGTTGCTAAATTTGCTTCAGCAGCTTTATCCAAACCCTTTTTCCTAAACTTACTCTAAAGTTAATCACGACTCTGGATTTAGCATTTACTCAGTGGCTGTGGGCATCACCATAGCAACAGGTAAATAAATGAGCTGCTGTTATGAAGACTGATGTTCCCCAGTTTGAGCCATTGTCAAATGTGAAATAAAAATAATTGAATTAAATGTGCACAAGTGAATAAAGTTTCTAAACAGTTTTTATTTAACCCTCTTGTTACCTTTGTTTGGGCTATGCAAAGGTTGGTCCTCCCAGGACATTTTGACCCGAACTTTGTGGGTTTGTTTCTGTAGTATAACATAATTTTGAGCAATTCAAAGGGCCGTCACACTTTTTATTGAAAAATTCCTTTTTTTTTTCAATATCTGATCGAAACAAACTATGAAGCGCCCGGAGAGGTTAAAGATAAAAATCTCTTAAAGATCACGTCAAATCAGCTATTCTGAATTGAATCAGACTCATCTGTAAATTTCCCCCAAAATTAAACATTTTTAATAGGACTTTTGTATTGGCTCTGCCTAAATTTCTTTGAGTAATTTTAGGTCCCTAAAACTAATTTTTACCTCAATTATCTTCAGTTTTTGCAGCGGAATATTCCAAATCTAGAGTCATTCTGGTCTCAGCTGTAAACACCAGCTTTACCAATTCTTATATTAACCAAAAAAAAAAAAGTTAGGCAGAGATAAGATTCAGTTTTTCTTTTCTTTTCTAGAAAGTTCTCACTTCTGATCAGAGCCTGTTAGTCTCAGAAGCTAAAACTACAGGGTTGCAGCTTTAAACAAAACTCCATACATTTGCTTGAGCTCCAAAGGTGAAAGAAACTGTTTTAGTTTGAATTCTTACAGATTTTAGTCACATGTGAGGGAAAATATGTCAGAATGAGAAGGGGTTTTAGCATCTTTCTGACATGTCACTACAAATTTTACTCGTATATTTCATTTTTACAGAGGACAGAACAGAACAGAAGGATTGTCATAGAGTACCACAAAATTACGTTTAGAGTGAGCCTACGGGGCCGCTGCACTTTTCGCGCGGCGCCACTCGGGCTTACAAACATGGAATGCAAAGCACACATACAAAAACACGTAACAAAACACAGCACACATGGTCACGTGATGGGATTTTTTGTGAGAGGTGGGTCAGGGAACGAAAAGAGAAGAAAAGAGGCGGCAAACGTTCTGGACAAGGTATGTTAGGGGAGGAGTGTGTGTGTCTGAGGAGTGTGTTTGGAAAGTAAGTGGGCAGGACAAGCCCCGGTGATCAAAGATGTCGGGCGTGTGCATCAATGGCTTTTGCTCACTGGCGTTTGTAGCCATCATGTGCAGTTGTGTTTCCCCCATAAATGTTTGCGCGAGGAGCGGGATGAGCTCGAGCCGAGTGAATCCGAATAAAGCCGAAAGCTCACACGTGACCGTTCTGACCAATAGTGAGCAGCGGTAGCCGAAGCTAAAGCTTAAAAAGCCATTTTATACAAAACTAAAACCTTTTGAATCGGAAAAAAGTTTATGATGTGAAACTAGGTAAGAATCACAGCAAAATCCGACAGTTTGTAAAGCTGTAGATGCTGTTTCTGCCGAACACAAGCAGTTTGCGTTTGCATTGTGATTTAGCGAAAAAATGCTTTCTAGAATGTAGAGGGATTTTTCTGCTGCAGTAACAATGGATCGGCCACTATGTCTACTACAATGTCCTATTCAGATAATATAATAGATCCATGGGGCAGGAGGTGTTATAATTTATGCAAAAATAATATTTTAGGCACCTTTAAAATTGACTTTTTTTTACCTAATCATCGTCCTTCCAGACCCGACACTTGCATTTACTTTTAAATAATAGAAGCAAGCTAACAACAACTAGCACGACATTTGGGTAATGACAGTGATGAGCTTCAACTACAACTGAAATAACTTTACCAGGCGTTTTGCAAACTGGTTGTTATACAGTATTTGTGCTAATGTACTAAGCTGTTGTACTGTGGTCTAAAATAATTTCATATGTTTTGCTCAAATCCTAAATTTTTAACGTTGCTTTTCGCTCCACACCCTTCTTTGTTTGTCCTTTGTCAAACAACACATTCATTAGAAATCTAACAACAACGTGATTACACAAAGATACAAAACTGTGTGTGTTGCTGAACAGAAAAAGCCTAATTGCGTTTCATCTGCAGCCAGTTCGTCCTGGGTGGGCACTAAGAGCACAACAGAGGATAATGACCGTAATAATGATGTGTTTTCTGTCGCTTCAAACAGTGTGAAATGTGTGTTTTTGTTGATTGCGTGGTCATTATTGTTCTTTAGGGATGTGGCGGTGGAGCTTCCGTTTGTTCTGATGCATCCCAAACCTAAAGAAGAGACGCCAGCTCCTCCTCCTCCTCAGCCTGGTAAGATCTCACTCACACCACAAAAAAACAATCATATTAACAATCAGAGGTGGGTAATATTCAGATACGTTATCAGGTGAATGTTGTTATTATTATGCAACATTTGGACATTGTTTAAAATGCTCCAGTTTTGACAAAATAAGAATTATTTATGCAGCATATTTCACATGTTTTAAGACATTTTTGACTTTGTCAGTGGGACAAGTAAAAATATCTTGGTCCATTTGATAAATATTTTGGCTTAAAAAATGGGTTGAAACAAGACAGAAATACTTTGAAATATGTGAAATAACTTGAGGTTATTAAAGCAGAACCAAGTAACATTTTTAGTGTGTCTTTGTAAGTCTCCGTGATGATGGTCACATATGTACTTTGGGGCATTTGTAGCATGTGTCAGTTCTCTTAGTTGTCTCTCGTATGAAATACGGCAACCCACGCCTCCTTTCCAAAACATTTCTGACCCGAATTTCTGTCTATAGAAAGCGGCTTCTTAATTTTTTTAATTTAGCAGTATAAAATGTGTTTTTGCTGCCTCAAAAAATTTGAAAATCCTTATTGTTACCTATCATCCCTACCTATTAGGGATGGGACGATTCACCTAAGTCACGATTCGATTCAGTTTTGGATTTTGTAGCCACGATTTTCGATTTTGTTGTTTATCTATATTAACTTTTTTTTTCTGAAGACACAAAATAAACCATTAAACATGACATTTAAAAAAAAAAGCCACTGTTGTTAGAGCTCAGAACTAGTGTTTTTGTCAACATTCAAACAGTAAACAGTCATATTTAGTGTTCATATTTTGTTCATGCAACATAATACACATTCAATCAGGTCTTGCACAAGTTCAGGCTTTGTTTCTTCAAACATTATGACTGTTTTTGTATCATTGTGTGTATTATACAATTACAGAGTGTGTGTGTCAGTGGCTGCATGAAAAAACTGATCGATTCTGGCCTTACTATTCGATTTCTGCGAATTTCGATTGATTTTCGAAATTCACGAGCGTCTGGCTGCAGACTCGCACCGCCCACCTCCCTCTGCAGACCTCTTGCCACAGACCGGAGTCACCTCTTCGTCCACACCAGAAGCCCTTGCACTAATATTTATCATTTTCAACATTTACACCCCAAAGACGGGTAAGGTTAGGATTAGGATTAGGGCTGGGGTTAGTTCAGGTAATTTGGGTAAATTTACAGTTTTGTGAAAAGTCGTCCGTTCTCTATGGAGAGCTTTCTCCGGCCTGCAGCGGGACGAGGGAGGTCTGCAGCCATACGTCTCTCCTAAATTTTGCAATTCAAAAGTTAAGTTTTGCAATTAAGCGGCAGGGCTTATCAATTCTGCAGTTTTGAACAGGAAGTCAACGGACATGTCTCTATTTAAGACACTGTTACTATTAATTTTACTCTTATTTTTGAGTAATGTCACAATTCTCTGCTTTGTACCTGCGTAATTTTATTTTGAAGTAACTTTACACTTACTTTGTTAATTTTTTAGCTTTTCCACCCACCTCTGATCATCATAAGTGACATTTAATTCCCTTGTTTGTGTTGTTTGGTTGCAGAGACCGCCGTCCTCGTGGACACCAGCCTGATCGAGCTGGAGCCTGAGTAAGTGTGTAACTCTAGCTCGTCTGATCAATATGAATCTATCGCCGCAGCCCGGGCTTTAGACGGCTTTAGACAATTCACTTATTGTGATTGGAGTGCAGCAAATCAGCGACGAAAAGCTCCCAGAGTCTGCAGAGTGGAGCTAAGCTGATGCTAACAGTTACAGAGATTAAACTACTATACACATGACAGGTTAGATATTTCAGTAAAACATATGTGAACATTACTGTATTTAATATTTCACTAGGAATTAAGAATAAGCATTACTCTTCACACCGGAAAACATGATTACAGTAGTTATTTTTAACCAGATTAGGATAAAAGTGCTAATATTTGGTAGCATATTTCACTTGTTTTAACAAGGTCAGAGATGGCAAAAGTACTGAAGTTCGCCACTCAAGTAAAAGTACAGTGATGCTGCTCTGACTAATCTAACTTATAATGTGTTTATTAATCTAAATATTTTTGGTTATAAGCAAATTATAAGCATGTTTATTTAAAGCTGAATGTTTATAATGTCTTATAAGTGCTTATTAACAGCTTATTAATGCTTATTAACGCTTACAATTAGCTTATTAAGGAACCTTATTTTAAAGCGTTACCGATATTTTCAATTTTCTCACAAGAAACTGATTTTTATGGCCCTATAAACACACATTTAACAAAAAAATTGAGTTCTATTGTATTTTTATGGCTCAAGTAAAAAAAAAGAAGTTACATTTGAAGAGTTTTGGCCCAATTTATTAAATGGTTGCTAGGCAACTACCAAGTGTGATGTCATCATTGATGAAGAGGAAGTACATTTTTAAAGCTAAAAAATGGCCAAACTGGAATGAAATTTGAAAAATGTTTAGTAAAACCTTAAATACAATGATCTTAACTACGTCTTTGTGAAATGAGTAGTTCAACCTGTCATGGACACTTTAAGGAAAAGTGACATGTTTGACAATGAAAATGAAATTTGGTCGTAATCGTGACTAATCGCTAAATTGTGATATTTTTGTTATTAAAGGTGGGGTAGCTAACCTTTTTAGTTGTAAATTAATAAACTTTATGCTTTCCTCTAAAAGGTACATAGTAAATACAACACTTTGTGAAAAAAATAGACCTCTGAGTACTGTCTGAACTGAATAATAAAGATATTTTAGTTCTAATCAGGAGCTGAATGCTGCGCTCTGATTGGCTGAGCCTGGGGTGGTCACTCCAGTTTCACTTTGTCGTTTATAAAAAGAAGTTTATAAGCCATAAATGAATAAATGTCGATATGGACCATGTGTGGAAAGATTTATGAGCGGACGTTGCCAGAGTTTAAACCTAAATTTCCGGTGTAAAAATCAGTTACCCCACCTTTAATTGTATCACTAAAATTTGATATCGTGACATCCCTAATTGTGATGTCACATTTTTGTGTTTTACAAAGAACAGACATGACTGATTGTTGATTACTAAATACTTTCATATATGTCTCCTTTAAACACTCTTTTCCTCCTCGTCTCCGCAGCGCGCCTCAGTCTCAGGTGGACGACTTGGTGTTTGAAGACTTCGCTCGACTGCAGCTCACGGACATGAACGACAAAGACGACGACCCGTTCTGCTAGCTCCACACACTTTTGTACACACTAGCACTGTAACATACTTGTACTTGTTTTATGTCTGTATGAAATCATCTACAGTGGCCTTTATACAATACTTATAAGTGATATTTACTGGTGCGGATTGTCTATATGTTTGATTGTGTCCTGTGTGTTTGAAAAGATCATTTTAAGTAGCACGTCTTTGCTAATAAGTGCAAAAATATTATAATTATTAAAAGTTGGCCTGTATACATTCCACAATAATGCTGTTGCACTGCCATCATTGTATTAAGATTAAAAATATACAGTAAAACAAAAACAAACCAGTGTCTTGACCTTTGTTTATTATAAAAGAGAAAAGGAAATGAATGAAAATAAATCCACGTTAGCAAAAAACGAATATGATCTGCAGCAATCTGTGGTAAGTATATTAAGGTTATGCAGTGACATAATTTTATTTAAAAAATGCTTAGCAACATTTAGAATGAGTGACATTTCTTCAATGTATTTCTTTGTTGTCGTGGCAACGGCTTGTCTACTAACAACACTTGATGATTTAGGACATTTTAACTGCAACAAACAGACTCAAAAACATATTTTTTTAAGAAGAAAAAGGTAATAAGTTCAACTGTGTGTGATTTCTATGTCTGATAAATGTAAGAAGCTAAAGTCTTGTTGTTTATCTGCTTTGCTACAACTGTTGACTTGATTTTCTCCTTTTACATGTCAGTTACAAACCCAGTGCTCAGTAGACTTGTCATGGGTTGAATTTGTTATCAAACTGTTGTTTATTTTTCCTGTTTTAGCTGTTTATTGAACTCTTACAAGAGAAAATGTTCTTTCTCTCCATTGACTCTCACTCAGCATGAACATTTAGAATGATGTCATGTCACCTGCAGAACATCTATAGAAAAACCATGTTTTATTTTAGTAAATCCACAGAAAAACTAGTTTGTTCTTGTCAGACTTAACAAACCGAAAACATATCGGAATTGTGACCGATGTGTCGAGACAAGTATCAAATCGTAACAAAAATGATTTGATACTTTGTGCAAAAATAGAAAGTTGCCTGCCAAAAGGTGGTAAAGTGCAGACACAAAACCAAGGCACTCTGAAGGGTTAAAGTTAAAAAGCCTTTATTTCATCATGGCTATTTGAATTAAAAAACGCACCAACGCGTTTCAGCTCTGACAAGCCTTCATCAGGGTGCACATAGCCACAGGTGTGTGTCCCCCATATTATAAGGAGGAGCACTGTGTCCCGCCTCCAATATGCAAAATACATAATAAATATTTATAACCATAGGTTATCCAATCCTCCAATATGAATATTTATTATGTATTTTGCATATTGGAGGCGGGACACAGTGCTCCTCCTTATAATATGGGGGACACACACCTGTGGCTATGTGCACCCTGATGAAGGCTTGTCAGAGCTGAAACGCGTTGGTGCGTTTTTTAATTCAAAAAGTCATGATGAAATAAAGGCTTTTTAACTTTGACCCTTCAGAGTGCCTTGGTTTTGTGTCTGCACTTTACCACCTTTTGGCAGGCAACCATCTATTTTTGCACAAGGAATTCACCCACTATTTCCAAAGAGCACCTGACAGGGCCTTGTTTTAATACTCCTGGACATCCATGCAGCGCTCCCCAATTTAATTCTTATGATTTGATACTTGTTTTATCAAATCGTATTCTATTTGTTCTATTTCCCTTTTTGAAAATAGAATGAATCACAAAATATGATTGATACCTTTAGTAGATTAAACTGGGGTAGCTGATTTTTACACTGCAGACATGATTTAGGTTTTAAATTTGACAACTTCCTCTCATAAATCTTTTGACACATGATTAATGTCAACATGCATTCATTTTGGTTGCATTTATGGCTTATAAACTTCTTTTTACAAACAACAAAGTAAAACTGAGAGGACCACCCCAGCTCAGCCAATCAGAGAGCAGCATTCAGCTCCTGATTAGAACTAGAACTCTTTATTATTCAGTTCAGACAAGACTCAGAGGTGTATTTTTTTCACAAAATGCTGTATTTACTATATACTTTTTTACTGGAAAGCACAAAGTTTACCAATTTGCAACTAAAAAAGTTAACTACTAATTCTTTAATTGATACATACATTTTTTATTACAAATTCAAAACACAGTAGAAAACTGACGACATTATTTTAACTCATGTTTTGAGCTCAAGCCCAAAATGATCTATTACAAACAAGAAAGTAGTGAGTGCATCGACAGGACAAAAGTCAGATCAGCAAGTGCTCTATAAGGATCCAGCGGCACAAACTTACTAGAAGAAGAAAAGGAGATTCGAGGCACTGACTTACAATAAAAGACTTTTATTGTAAGTCGGAGTGCCTCGGATCTCCTTTTCGTCTTCTTTCAAAACTATACAAGCTTAAAATTTCAAGTCCTTTCCTTTTTGTTGGTATTTCTTTAAAAAGGTCAAAATAGAGAAGTGAGGAAGCACATGTTACTGTCTGTTCCTTTAGTAGTAAAGATGCACAATGTAAGTTTTCTGATAGAAACCCCGCCCTCTGCCTGATTCCATGGCGATATTATTACTTAGAATGTTCTCTAGCAAATATCTAGAATTTTTATTGCTCAAAAGTACATTAAAAAACACATCTCCACAAATCTTAACCCTTTAGGCGCCAGAGCTTTTCAGTAGAAATACAATTCTGTAAATAAAGTATTCAAACTTTCACCTAGAGAATTGAAACTGATATTTCTCCGTATTATAAGGCCATTGGGACTTGGTTGAGTTTGGTATTTTTCAAGTTTCTGACATTTAACACAGAAATTCTGAAGCCTAATTACTTTGGTTGATTTTGTTATTATTTTTTAAGTTTGGTAAACAGAGAACAGATATACGACCATGTTATTCAACCGAAACAAACACTTTAATTCGTTCATCGCGTGCAGAATCCCTAGAGTTTAAAATCATATTGTGTAACATTCTATTGGCAAAGTATTATCAGCTTCATGGAGAAAAGGTGACTGCAGATCCTCTAAAAAAAATCTTAAACAGTGCACTTCTTCTAAACACTGAAAGTAGATGTATGGTGACACAGCTCCAAGTTCAAATAAAGTCCCAAGTCCATTTTATCAAGTCAAGTCTCAAGTCATCAAACTGTGACTCGATTCTGAGAAGAGAGAACCACACTTCTGGAAAATACATCTGTTCATATCCAATGTACAAAGGTATGAGGAGCTGCCAGAGGAGCGAGTGTCCCGAGTCTGTATTGTCACGACTGCTGCTGCTGCTGCTGTTGTTGTTGCTGCTGCTGCTGCTGCTCGAGCATGACTTCACAGGTGCGTCCCAGTTCCCCCAGTTTGATCTTTGCGTACTCCGCTCTGTTCAGGGCCATCTGACAGTCCTTTCGAGCCGAATACGTGGAGCCTTCATGGGGCTGACCAGTAGCCACCTGTAAAAGACAAACTAAACTATAATATTCTGTGTATTTGTTATCAGACTGTGACAAAAGTCTTTACTTTTTTTGGCAGAATTTTTCTTCTTAGATGTGTTTCTTTAGCAGACATTTTATAAAATATTTCTTTTGTTGTTGTTTTTATACTTGTACAACAAATAATTCACTCATCAAACTGACCAAAAACATCCTAATTAAGCATAGAAAGGTAAATTTTTAACCTGTGTAGAAATCTGTCAGTGAGAAATGTGAAATCCTCAGTGTTCTTCCCGTGATTTTTCTGCTTTTCTGCCACTGTTTACATAATTTAGTCTTTTTACAAGTCACACACAAACTCAATATTTAGCAGTAGTTGTGGTTGTTTATATTTATTATCAGACTGTACTGGCTGGATTTTAGTCGTAATAACAGTAATTTGCTTCTTGTTATCGGTGACTCAAATGTTCAAATTGTGGAAGAATGTAAATTTCTTGGTTTGACTTTGTCTAAGGATCTGAATTGGAGCCAAAACGAATAACTTTGTTAAAAAGTCTCAACAGCGTCTCTTCTTTTTGCGGAAACTTGGAGAATTCACCCAGAACTCTGAGATTCTGTTGAACTTTTATCGCTGTACCACTAAAAGTCTTCTTGTGAACTCTGTCATTGTGTGGTTTGGAAACATCACAGACAAAGAAAAGAGAGCTCTTTATAAAGTGGTTTCGTTCGGCCAAGAGAACTGTGCACAGCGACCTGCCTGTGCTGGAAACTCTTTTCAAAAGCAGACTATTAAATCAAGCTCTTCAGATCCAAAGTGATCCCACCCATCCTGGAAGGGACATGTTTGAGCTGCTTCCATCAGGTCGGAGGTATCGCTCTATTAAATGCAGATCTGCACGCCAGGCGAAGAGCTTCTTTCCACAAACTGTTACCAGTGTTACAATGCACTTTAAATTAGGCATCTTAAATTTTTGACTGCAGCACTTTTAAACTTTTTAAAACTGTACTTTTTTTAATGATTTATTTATTGATTGATTTCTCAGTGTCATTGTGTCAGTTGTGTCTGTGTTACTTGTTTGTCTGGTTGTCATGTCTATGAGCACCGAGCTTCTTTTGTACCGTCTTTTCCAATGTGGTTTTTAACTACAAATGGCCAATAAACTACCTACCTGCCTACCTTACAAGAGAGATTGTAATTTGTTAACTTCACACTGACTCTCATTATTTTTCTCCACTCACTGTTGACTCTACAGTGATGGTCATGTATGTTACAGTGCATGTATTTGACCTGTGTGAGATATCGGATCTGTGAGCTCAGCTCACTCTCCACTCGGTTCACAGAAGTCTGGAACTGCAGCAGCTGTCTGTCCAGTTGGCTGGCGTTGGGCTTGTCTTTGGAGAGCTCCGACATGATGCTGCCTACAAAACAAACACAAGAGTTTATTCATGTGTTGCCATGGAAATAAAGGGAACTTCAGCAGCATATTTCCAGCAGGTTTGTCAGGCTGCTGGAACTTAGATATACACAAGCCAAGTGAAAGTACTGGTAGCTTTTTTTTCCAATGTGGCGCAATTTCTTTGAGCTTAATCTAGCTAACTTGTTTGCTAACAGCAGATAAAAAAAAGAAAATGTAAACAGTTGCACACCAAAAAATCTCTTCATCAAACGTGCTCAAACTCAGACATAAGTTTAAGGTAAAGGGGCGAATGAGTTCAACTTAGTGTGATCCCAAAATCTGTATCAGTCAGGGCATTTACATGGAAGCCAGGAAAACCGGATAACTAGTCTAGTCCGATTTAAACCAGTTTTCCAAAATGCATGTAAACCCAGGCAGACCTATTGAGGAGCTGTAAACCGGTTTTCGGAAAACCAATTGACGCACGTGGTCCCGACCGATTGTAGTCTGATTTCATGTAAACAGACAATAGGTCTGCAGCTGGACAAATGCAACTGAGCAGATCACAACCCCTGACCACTGCACATTCCAACAATAAAGTTAACATTTTTACAACAAAAAAGCGCCCTTCACAAAGTAGCACACACAGCCACATGTTTCAACACAGATCTAAACGTTTAATACAGTCCTCCTTGTCCCAGAAAGATCAGTGTGTAATGTTACACACAATATCACAAACATTGATTAATAATGTTTAGGTAAATCAACCTAACACAATCTGAATCATGGAGTAGTGAATCAGACACAGCAGGACCAGTTTCTCCAGGGTCCGACCGGTTTGAGGGGAAAACCAAATAGAGTCCGGTTTTCTAGCCAAGTCTGATTTCCCTGATCATGTAAACGCACTGACTAACAGATGTGAGCGAGGCTTTTGTGTCTTTTCAACAACCGTTTTCTCTTTTTACAAGTCAGATACAACTTAAATATTCAGCAAAGTTGTAGTTGCTAATATTTGTTATTAGCCAGTAGCCAATTTTTGACATTTTAGTTGTGTTGAGTTCTTCCAAGTGAAAATGATCTTTGTCTCTATTGACTTTTGCATCTCATTGCAGACATTCAGCGTGATCTTGGTTAATCTACTATCGACAAAGATCTATTTTATTCACACAAAAGTACTTTAATGAAGAATAAGTGACAGCATCTGCCTCTCTCTCACCTGCGCACTGTAGGATCATGGCTATCTCCTTCTCCACCTCCTCCAGCGCTCTCAGCCGCTCGTTAGCCATCACAAAAGCGCGCTATTTTCACTTTTTATGAACGAGAAAGTGACCTAATCTCATTAAATATAGATTTGCATTGATGAGAGCAAAAAAAAAGTCTTCAAGCAAGCCTCCAGCACCTTCAAATCGGCTAAAAAATCGCAACATCAACAAAGCGCTGTTGCTGCTGAAAAATCCACCGTCGCAGCGTTATGACGTCACAGGGTTGCCAAGATCGCTTCTTTTGAGACGTTATTATTATTTTTTTTAATATTATTATTTTTAGGGGTGAGTTTAGACCGTGGATTTGACAGTCACTTGTTGCTTTTTTGGGGATTATAAAAGGGGTGTTTCTTGGCATTTATTCATGTTTGAGTCACTAAAATATAATAACTGAAATAGCTTTACTAGTATATAAATGCTAAACTATTCTAAACCATAGAACAGCCTGCCCTTTCATGCTTGTTACTCGAAAGACTAAACCACCTTTTAACTCTATGTAGACTTAATTTTCTTGTGTTGATTAAACAAGTATTTTTTTATTTGGTCGTCTTTAAGTGTCCATGCGTAAATATTTTCATAATAAAGCCTTCACATTAGTATTTTATTATTAAATTTAGTTTTCGTAGTTTAAATTCCAAAAAAATAGCATTATTTTGTTCAATGATGGCCAACTGTTTTGATAATTAAAATAAAATTAGGCTACATCTGTTAAAATATGCCAAATAATACAAGTCTAGAACATTTATTGACAATTTTAAAGTCACACAAAAAAAGGCATTTTATGTGCTTTTTGTGTTTTCAAATAGCTTTAAAAATACATTTTACATTGAATTTGATATATTACAAATATATAATAGTTTAATAAAATCCTTAGTATCTTTGTTATAGCACAAAATGTTTATCATTAAAGCGAACCTTGGATATGATCACATGTTTATCCTAAAACACTTATAATATCATCACTTATATAAATACAGGGCAAATACCTAGGAAGTATTTGTAGTTTTATTAAAATAGTGTTATGAAGAAATGACATGGAGGCTGCCATTTTGCTGCGGTTATGACATAAAATAGTGTTGTCAAGGTAACAGGCATTAGCAGGTAACTAAGCAACATGAATTCCTGGGTTAAACCTTGTCAGTTTGAGCCGGAGCAAAGCCAAATACAGAACGATTATGTGGAATCTAGTAAAACTATAGATAATCAAGAGGAAGAGGCAAGAACTGGACACTGTCAGTGGTGTTTTTGTGGCAACTGTTCACAGATGAATTTGTGGGAGTAACCATGGAAACACTATTTTATGTCATCAACCAAAATGGCGGCTCCCAGTGGCTTGAAAACAACATAAACAATGACAATTTTATAAAAAATTGTAAGCAGTTTTATATTTGTTTGTAATTTATTTTAATAAGCATGTCCAGTATTAGCATTTTAGCCACATTTGTCTTCATAACCAGGGTTCCCTTTAATAACGTTTTATTGACGGGCTGAACTTCATTTTGTACTATTTTTTTCAATAAGTTCGGTCGCTTGTTGCTCTCTGCAAACCTGGCAACCCCGTGACGCGAGCGTGCGGCTGAGGTAAAGATGGCTGCGTCGTCCTGGGTGCATGGCCCGTCTGCTATGCGTCTCACGGAGGGTTTGGTGTCGGTTCTGAAAGAGCAGCGGCCGGAGTATTTACCGGCTCTGTTGTCCAGCTACCGGGAGCATGGCGTGTTCCCGACGCAGGTGAGATTTATCCCCAAACTGTCGCGTAAACGTCCCCGGCTGCTACGATTAGCGCGCGCCGAGGCTACAGCTGCACCTGGATGGATGTATGGATGGATGGACAGCTTTGTTGTGCTGCACATCTGGTTGTCCTGGTCTGTGTGTGAGCCTGACATCGTCTAAACCTGTGTTTTCTTTTCACAGGGCGCCGGTTCTGTTGGAGGTATCGTGGGATTTAGTAATGCCAAACTTGGCTCGAGTAAAACCAGGTGAGAAGACAGAACCAGAGTCAGTAAAGAGCTTGTGTAGTGTAATGTGTAAAATGGTGTTCATGTGTAGTCTTGGAAGAATTAATATAAAGGAGCAGTCATCCTAACTTTCTGTAGGAATTGCTTTAGGTTTAAGTGTTTCTGCATATTCTAGGCCAGTGTTTTTCAACCAGTGTGCCTTGAGATACTACTAGGTGTGCCATGTGCCAAAATTAAATCTATGAAATAAGATTAAACAGATTTATTTGCAATTTTAGAGTGTTTTGTACAACATTTTCACCAGGAATGAAAGCAAATTCAGTGAATAATTTTTACTTTTCCAACAAAAGATTCATTCAAAGCACAATAATACAAAAAGCAGGCAATGAACTTCTACTCAAAAAGCTAGATAGGGCCCTTTAAGTGTATTAGACTATATTAAATTATTTTATTTGATTTGGCCATCTTTGAGTAGTGTGCCTTGAAAAAATGTCAACCAATAAAGTGTGCTATAACACAAAAAAGGTTGGGAAACACTGTTCTAGGCCAACAAGTTTTAAATTAAGCTCTTAAAAATTTATTGTTGTAGGTCTTAAGTTTTTAAATAAAGCAATTTCTGTCTGATTTCTTGATCATATCACACTGCTACAGCTTTCACTGTGGTAAAATATCAATTATATAACACAATTGATGTGTTTCCTTTCCTCCACTGTTATTTGGTTGATGGAACAGAATGCTCGGTTGATGTATAAATAGCTTTTTTTTTGTTGATTTATTAGATTTTTCATAATTGTAGCAAAGTATTAAATTATATCTCAAGAAGCCTTCTGGAAAAGAAGCAGCAAGTGTGAAATACTATAAGTCATGACTCGCAAATACCTCTTAATTTGTATGTTTTGTGGTCTTAAAAAGTAAATTACCTCTCGATTCTGCTGAAACTCTGTACGTGGTCAATTTCGTCTTTTTACTCCAGAATAATTTATAAACTTGTGATTAAACTGTATGACTTGGTGATTTTTACATTTATGAAGCATGGGAATGGTCTGATGACTGATTTTGTTCTTCATTCCTGGTTTGAATATTTTTTAGAGTACTTTTATTAAAATGTTCGTATTGTTTTGTGTGTCAGATTTGAAGGTCTGTGTCTGCTCTCGATGCTGGTGAAGGACAGTTCCAGTGAAGTGTTCCAGCAGCACTGTCTCTCCTGGCTCCGCTCGCTTCAACAAGTCATCCAGGTAACTTCATTAAACTGGTACAAATACAGTACTTTGACCATTAAAGCTGGACCATATTGACAATAATGTGCCAGCTAGAGAAACAGAGACGGTATCTAAAATTCAGTAAAACAACAGTCAGGTGCCTTGCAAGGATGTGAAACAACAGTAATAAAAGCATTAACAGATTCTGATTCTGTAAAACTTTGACCTGAAGAATGGCAACTTTTAAACCATTGTGGTATCAAAATCTGTATCAAGAATCCAACATTTTCTTCAGCATCAAAATTTTATCATGACAACACTACTTGAAAACAACATTCATGGCTAAAACAAGGGCTGGGCATTACTGTGATTAAAAAACTAATCGTGAGCTCATCCCTGTGACAATCTGCATTTTTGATGAGACCGTCATATCGTGATTTGATTTTCTCTATTTGATGAATCTATCTGTTCATATACAGCCTATTTTTCAACCTACCTCTTTTATTGGGCACCTCAGAGTTGCCAAGTCTGCTTCTTTATCACTAGTTTGGACTTCTTTTAAGGTGGACAGACACTGCGATTTTTGACCCATTTTGGGACAATTTTTCACTCTCAACTTAGTCGTGTGTCATGCACCGTGTAGTGTACATGGAGTAACGAGAAGTGATTAACACCTCACAATCAGCTTCCAATCAACAATCGTAGGATCGCTAGAAAATCAAACTTGTTTAAAATCCTGGTGGCTCCTCGTGGGAACATCGCACATTAGAAGAGGTGCCACGAGTCAAGACGCTATCTCTCACACTGCCCATGAGCAAACAATGTTCAATGTTCAAATTAATTGATAACTTCTGTTGAAGAACTGTGATCACTTGTTTGGGGATTTTTTTTTCAAAGGTTTTGTTGCCTGTTTCTTTCTGAAAGTCTGGCAACATGTCAGCCTTCTCCTGCTCTGAATGAATGACAGCTGGATTTAGCCAATCACAGTGAAGTAGTAACTTTCTAAAAAAGCAGATGATTTGATTTACGACAATAGGAAAATACACATTCTATAAGAACCGGCCCAAGAAAATCCGGACAATCTTTTAGTTGTCATATCGCCCAGCTCTATCTAAAACTATATATCTCTCATCTTCAAACTCCCATACTTATTATAACCACTTTTCTCTCTGTCCACAGTCTCAAGCTCCAGTCCAGACCATTCAGCTCGCTGTGAATATTTTAAAAGATGTGTTGCAGTACTCGTCACAGATCGCAGAGTTATCCAGGGAAGTGGGTCTCAACTCCATCCTGGGCATTCTTACTTCACTGCTGGGCCTTAAAGCCGAGGTATGTAACACAAGGATTACTATTTGACCAGTAAAGCAATCATTTTAGATGTCTAATACTTGTCCATCCTTTGTGTTTCCAGTGTGATTTGGCAGCTATGGAAGGCATGACCGCTTGTATGACCTATTACCCACGAGCCTGTGGTTCAATGAGGGTAAGTTTGGTACATTTTGAAATTACAGCAGTTTATTAGAATTTAAATACATGTTATCAGTGTTTTTACTGTTATTTTGTTTCTTTTCAGGATAAACTTGGAGCTTATTTTCTTTCTAAAATGGATAGCACTAACAAGAAGACCCAAGAGGTAAATTGTTTGTGATTCTGTGTTAAAGAGGAGACATGTTGCATTTTGTATGTGTTTAGTGTTAAACTATGACACGCGTAGATTAGTAATTTGCATGTTTTATTTTAAAGAGCAATTATAAACAAGTCTATTTACAAGCAGGGTTCCCACGCGTGCTGGAAAACGCGTGGAAAATAAGAAAAACAGCCAAATGTCAGGGAACATAAATAAATAAATAATGATTTAGTCATAAAAAATGTTTTACTACCATTTCTAATAAAAGATGAGCAATATAGATTATGTCCTAAAATTTGGTTGTAACCTATAGGCCGATAATAACTGTTACTTTTCTTCACTAAACATAGAACTGGTGTAAAACTAGCTTAACTAAAATCTTAGTTTTTACCGTTTAATCCACCAATATGTTGTCCACTTAGTTAGATCCAAAATTCATCAGGAATGCAAGAAGTATCATCGTTTGGGGTAAATTTTGTCTGGTGGGAGAACCCCCAGACCCCCTACTTTTTGGTGTTTACCTTTTATGGCTGTGGACCTTTCTGGCTATGTTACTGGGTGTATTGACTTTACATTGACATATAGATTGAACTGCCACAGACTTTCCAAATATCTAAAAAATGTAGAAATGGAAATATCTTGGAAAATATTTTTGAGATATGAGTGGGAACCTTGACAAGGTCCAAAACATTTTTTGTTGCTTGTTTTTTGGCCGGAAAGTGGCTACATGACCATTTTGAACCCTACTATTTTACCATGAAGGTGAATTTTGGAGTAATCACATTTAAATGCAGAGAAGTGGGAGGGGTAGATGAAAACAGGGATTTTCTGAGCACTGGAGCATCAGCTGCAAGACGATACGAGTTTACTCAAACATACTTATATCAATCCAAATATACAACTTTGAGTAAACTAATGATGAGAGACACTGTTATTATAACATGATTTAAAATTCAAAAAAGTGGATTTTACATAATATGTCGTCTTTAATGATTGTTTGTCTTATTCCAGACGGCGTGTCAGTGTTACGGTCGTTTGCCGTGTTTGGGGGGTCTGTTGGATCGGGGGGTGGGAGCAGGCAGAGCGGAGGGCTGGACCACTCAGATTCACTGCCTTCTCGCTTCTGCCAACGGCCTGCTCGATCAGATCTACCACGGATCAGAATCGGGTATGTCTTGGGATGAGTTTTACCTGGGGAATATTAGAAAGCTTGCAATCCAGTCATGTCAAATCATCAATTACCGGTATTTAGGCGTGCTTTTTGAATTGGGAGCTCCACAGTTAATCTTCTGTCAGTAAAAACAGATTTTGGACGAAGAAATTTGATTGTCTTGTGTGGAAAATGGCAGAGATTAGAAGTCTGTTTAGTATATGCCCCAGAAATCCTTACCAAATGTCTTTTTGTTACATTTTTGGAAGCTTTCTCTTCAATTCACAAACTAAAAACTTGAACCTAGAATTACCGAGGACATTTGAGTTTGCTGAATTAAAGAAGGTAAAATTCTGTTGTATTTTTATAAACATGGAGGATTCACACAAGGTTAGAAACACAGACGACGTGTGTAATTGTTACAGTTTACCTGATGCCTCGAGGTAAAACTAATACCTTTTAAATATGTTTTTAGAAGAAGCACTAGGTTTCCACTAAAATATCTGTCATTATTTAGCACATGATCTTTTTCTGCTTTAACATGTTTTGCGTTTTGTTTGTTTTCTGCAGAAGGAACAGTTCAATATGAGGGTCCGGGAGTAGAATTGGCCCTTCCTCTCCTCGACCAATCAGATCCTCTCCTGGTGCTGCAGCTACAACACAGATACACAGCGGTTTGTTTGGCACTAAAACACACGCTCAGGTGAACACAGACATATCAAGAATACATTGTCAAATTCTGTTCATGTAAATAATCAAATTTGTTGTTTAAAAAAAATGAACGTATTGTCCCTCAGAATGGATCCATCTTCGGCAGTGCGGCTTCCTGTCCGGCCAATCCTTAACCTGGTGTGTCGAGCTCTCGCCGTCAGCTCCAAAAGCATCGTAAGAACACTTTTTTTTCATCAATCAATAAATTTCTGCAACTTTTCTTGCTTTGTTAGTTATGAAATTTCCACATTTCTTATTTTGCTCCGCCCTCTTTTCTTGGCAACACACTTCCTGTTCAGATCTGTTAATGGAGCTAGCATATTGTTTGTTTTTTGAGTCATTCTCAAATAAACAATGACAGTTAAAACAAATGAAGCGATTGAAATCTGCAGGCTACAAACAGCTAAATGATCTTGCCAACAAAAGTGGGCGGGGCAGAATAAGGTGAATAGCAGAGTATGAAAGCGTTTTGGATTCGTGAAGCTCTTTTTATAACACTTAAAGATGAGCCGATACCTGATTTTCACTCTGCAAAAACTTGAAATAGTTTCAACTAGTTTCTAGCTTGCACAAATACTTAATATCTACATACATTCATTTTTATACATTTTTTTGTCTTAAAAACATATTAACAGATAGCAAAGCGAGACTGGAGGCGACCACTCAAACACGGCCAATCAGAGCGCTGCATTTGGCTCTCAAAGAGAAATAACCTCCTTTTCATTTTGTTTCAAACTAGGGCTGCTCAATTATGATGAAAATAATAATCTTGATTATTTAAAGAATAATTGAAACCACAATTATTTGCTTAGAAAGAGTGCAGAGCATTAGTGCTCATTAAATGCAGCAGGTGAAGAGATAACATGAAAAAAGTGTCATATCTTATAAAAAGGACTTTGTAAATGTATTTTGCAATTGTAAAGAAACAGCCTGGAATTTACTTTTACAACTGAAGGAAATATCTGAGGCTTACAAACTCACGAGTCACGAATAATAATCACAGTTACTCAATTACACATTTTTGTAAACAATTACAGCAATAATCATAATTGAAATTGAAATTAATTTAATTTAATTTAATTACGCAGCCCTAATTCAGACAATACACAGTTGTTGTTTTTTTCACAAAGTGCTGCATTTACAGCATATTTTAAAGTGGAATTTAGGGGAATTTACAACTAGAAAAAACAGCTACCCCAACTTTAAAGACACTCTTGAATTGAGGTACATGTTTGTGCTTTAAAAGTGTGTTAATTTTTCTTTATTTGTCAGAATTTGACTGGAGATGGCAGTGTGCGGCTGCTGGTCTTGCCCATCATACACACCAACACTCTGGAGGTCTTGTCTGCTCTGATCACAGCGTAAGTGTTGAGGTATTAAACTCTTAAATGTGTTTGTGTAGAGTTTTCTAAGTGAATGTTTCTCGTACAGAACTCGTGTGGGAATGGTGCAGTACGCTGTGGTCCTGCAGAGGCTCTTCTCTCAGACTCTTTCGGCATGGACGCCTCTCCCTGAGGCCAGCCTGGGTCAGCAGAGGGCGTACAGGTGTGTAATGCACAAGGAAGAGTACTGTTTCTTTATGTATTGGAATTGAATGTGGCCAGCTACTAGGTCAGGAAAACCAGGAAGTACAATCGGCCAGTCAGTAAACAGCGAAGTGTTGGCCAGAACTAAAGCCTTCTGCACACTACAGGAGTTTTGGCCCAATTTTAAGCCTGATGTCATGTACCCCTCTACGAGTCCTGGAAGCGTGACCACAGTAAGGACTTTCGTAGGAGATTTTTTGTTGTTTCTCTCCTCATGTCTGTGCGTCACTGCGATTGACTGTGTGCATAAGAGCTGTTTATTTTCAAATCCTCAGACTTTAGCGTTAGCATTTACAGACAAACACATCTTTTTATAAACACACTTTGGTCCTTTGGTGAAATATTCTCCTCATTTGTAAAACTCTGTTCAGTGCCTGATCTTTAGTAATTTTTCATTTTAGACTGAGGGAGTGAAAACCACATTGCAATGAACTAAACAGGAAATGAACCTGCCGGCAAGATGTTAGCATTTTTGAAAATAAATAGGGCAGTGCACAGAGTCAATTATGATGAGGTTCACATGCTACTTGAGGAACTTTACAACAAAAGCATCTGGGGCATCTGCCTTGTGAAAGCGCCTCTTAAAATGTATATAAAATAAAGAAGAAACATTGACTCATCTGTAAATAACGCTTTGTGCAAGTAGTCAGAGTGCAAGATTTTTTTTACGAGCATTACGCACTTCATCTCCAACGCAGTGATGTGAGAAGATAATGGCAAACATGGAGTTTGTGGAAAGTTTTTAATATTATTCTCATGATAAATCAGTGTAACAGGTCTTTCCCTTTAATAAGCCTCCGCTCTCCTTTGACCTTTATAAACCTTTAATCCACTGGCGTTTCATCATTGTTGCTGTTTTACTTTTATAACCGCGCACATGAAAGAAAACACTCTGCGTTCGATCACGTGACACACACACTGTTCTCCGCTCGCTGCTGCTCTTCACTATTCTGTGTCGTCTCTGTTCTTCGGCCACATAAGGCGACTGTGAGACAAATAATCGTTGTAAATGTCTTTATGTCTGTGGCCTGTTCTTTTATTGATAATTGATCTTAAACTCTAGTGTGCAGCCGGCCTAACTCCAGTTGAGATAACAAACTGTATGTTCTCCTCCTTTGACCTTTGTTTTTGTTGTTTTTTTACTCAAAGTAAATGAACTGAATTTGAAAGTGTATTAACTGAATGTTTTGAAGAATTTCTTTTTTAATTCATGTTTAGAAATCAGTGAAAGTAAATCTACTTGATTAAAACCTATGTGTAAAGAAGTTATTAAGATCATGCAATTGGTTGGAAAAGTTATGGAAGACCATAAAATCTGTATGAAGACTGTATAAACTCAATATTATCCCATGTAAAAACAAATAATCTATTAGATCTATTATTAAGTGATGTTTTTACTTGAAGACGATGTTGTTTCTCATTTGTTTTCAGTTCGGTGAGGATAGCGGTGTACAAGTCTTTAGAGCTGTGGCTGCAGGTGTCCGGAGCCTCTTCAAACATCCTCCAGGGCAGCTCTGTCCACTCCGAAAACCTGTTCAGTCACCTGCTGGGAGAAATCACACCTGGAGCCGAGGCCATCAAGGTCACAAAGACAAACACCAACATTCAATACGAACAATTAGCAGTGATTGACAGTGTTTGTTTGTGTCGTGTGCAGCTTCGTGCCGGTCTGTCCGCTGACGTCGTTCCTGGAGGAAAACCTGGACCTCGCAGAACGAAAACTTTAGTGATGTCAGACTCTGTAACGCCGATGCTCCAGAGAAAAGGAGACCAGCTCGCCAATGTAGATACTTGTATTTCAGCGCTTAGAGGTGAGATGTCCGCAAGGTTTATTATACTCTTTACTTATTGATTTCAAATGTAACTTTTTTTGTTTTTTGCAGTTCTTAGACAAATTATTCTCACCAGCGGTACAATGCTCAAAGATGACATTCACAAGGTATGTTCTTTTTCCCCAATGGCTTTGTCATTAAAGTGAAGCTAGCCTCTTAAAGGTGGAGTAGCCAATTTTCACGCTGCAAACATGATTTAGGTTTTCAATCTAATATATTTACTCATTTTGGTTACAATTATGGCTTATAAACTTCTTCTTACAAACACCAAAGTGAAACTGAAGAGGACCACCGAAACTCAGCCAATCAGAGCGCTGCATTCGGCTTCTGATTAGAACTAAAAATCTATATTATTCAACTCAGACAGTCTGCAACAGTCTTATTTTTCACACTGTGATGCAGTTATTGTATACTTTTTAGTGGAAAACACAAAGTTTACTAATTTACAAGTAAAAAAAGTTAGTTACCCCAAATTTAAGCTCCTCGCACAAACACGTTTCAAACAGTGATGGAAAAGCATGAGTGACGTGAAAAGATTGGCTGAGTGGAGAGCAGCAGTGTGATTGGTTTGACAGCAGCAGGTATTGATCAACACACAGTTTTGTGTGGACAATTCACACTGATGTCACAACTATACCAGAAATAACCCTGGCCTTTGCAGTGAGACACTGTCAGCTTGTGTTTATTTTGACCTGAAATTTGCTAATTTCCTCAGTTTGCACCAAAATTGACAAAATGATTCAGCAGTGCTTTTAGGAAAAAAATATAGACGTCACTTTAATCCGTTTAGAGCCTGTGTATCAGGGCTTTTCAACTGTATTTTCAGGAGGGCCAGAGTTTTTGGCAGGTCATGGTTCTGGTTCGAAGGTGCAAATCCACTTTTAGTACAATTTGAAGTCACACAAATCTTTGGCAAAACTAGATTTGTTTTGTCTTTGTAAAATGACGTGCTTTGTCATATTTTTTGTGGACAATATACGGAAGATTTCACTTAGAGTTTCTCTACAAAACATACTTCAAACATACTGAAACAAAACTAAACTAGTCTCTTATACATTTTGAAGGTTGTGGTTTTTTGGGGCTGCAAATTCAAGTCATAAAAGAGGTAGATTTTCGTATTTTTCAAGTTTGATATCCAAAAATATATCCATTATGACTGAAACCTGGATTCTTAGCAGATGTTCATGCTAAAAAGTTGATGTTAATGTTAGAAACCTATTAAAATACAACAAAATCATTAATACTACTACCAAGAAAATCGTGATATAATTTTTTTGCCATATCGTCCAGCCCTACTCCAGCAACTAGGTCAGGTCCGACTTTTAGATAACAGCCAGTACATTTAAAGTGACATTAGGTGAGACCAGAGTGAACAGAATACAGAAAAACAAATTGTGAGCTAAAAGGATTTAAGAACGTGCCAAAAGTCTTGTGTTTATCAATAATGTCTGGTCTCATTACTGTAGTTATTTGTTTGTTGTTTCTCATGGTTTTGTCTCGTTTTTAGCGCCTCCATGACGTGGTGCTGCCGCTGTGTGTCCGACTCCAGCAACAGCAGAACAGCAGTAACTCGTGCGAGGCAGTAGGGGGCGTCAGCGGGCAGTACAACAGCGTCCAGAGCAGGCGCGAGCTCTACAGGTATTTACTCTACAATAAACACACTGACGTAAACTAACTAACATGTAACTCAATGGTTCAGTTTTGGCCAACATTCATGTCAGTTCAGTTTAATCAAGACTAGGGCTGCAACAAGTTAATCAATTAATTGCAACTAATCGATTGTTTGAAGTAATTGCCAAGTCATTTAGTAATTGAATAATCGTTAACTGGTCTTTATATATGTTCCAAGCATCCCAGAAGCCCAGATTAAACAGAAATAAGTATTTTTAATGTAAACTTATTTGTCTACACCATCTATTAAAATAAAAGAATATACTTAGATTACTGGTGCTACAATGATAATTAAAAATACTCTTAGCGTCAAATTTCTACACAATAAAATGTGATAATGTGATAATTTTAGCACAAAACACAGGTAGGGGAGAGTGGGGTTGGTTGTCACATTTTTTACTTTGAATTGAATTTCTCTAAAACAGTAAATCTCACATGAACCATTTTAACAACAGAGAAAAGTTCAGAGTCTTGTGTAACTAATGAATCCACCTGCTGTTCTCTGTCTTATTCTGATCAAAAGTTATTGATCATTAAATGTGACAACCAACCCCTAGTCTGGGTTGGTTGTCACAATGTTATGTCAATGAGAGACCGACGACTTGTCTTTGGTTAGATTTTTTATGTCTGATTTAATTTTGATTCAAGAATGTTTTACATTTTCTGAATCAGGAGAAAAAGGCGACTGGAAATTTAAAAAATGCATTTTTGTCAAGATTCTAATGAAAATGTAAAACAATATTTTTAATGTAAATTAGTGATTAATAACTTTTGAACAGAATAAGCTCCATGACAAGAATTTGATTTATTTTTAGTTGAAACTTTACACTGATTTCCTGCTTTGAATTGGAATATTTAAAATACAGTATTTTTGAGAAAATCTGTCTTTTGTAAAAGTGTGACAACCGACCCCGCTCTGGCTGTGCTGCTGTTCTAGATAGAATCATATGTGACAACCAACCCCAAAAAAGTGTGACAACCGACCCCGACTGGACTGTTTTACTCTCACCTCAGCTTTCTTCTACATTTTTAAACCCAGCTCTGACTCTCCTCTTTGTAATGTCAACCATTTTAAGCTTTCAGCACAATTTTT
Organism: Mugilogobius chulae; assembly: GCA_038363315.1. NCBI lineage: Eukaryota > Metazoa > Chordata > Actinopteri > Gobiiformes > Gobiidae > Mugilogobius > Mugilogobius chulae. The sequence continues at coordinate 34,240,390 of CM076404.1, forward strand.
GGAAAAAATAGAAAATTTTTTCTCAACATCTGAAAATGTACTTTTTTGGTTCATTTAATGAAGATTTTTATTCTGACTTTTTTTCAAATGCACCAATCACAAGCTGAGATACAGCGATTGTAACAACCAGCCCGTCTGACAACCTACCCCGCTGTCACCTACATTCTTTATTAAACATTTTGGTTTTAAAACTCATCAGAAAACGTTCATATTCAAATTTTGTTTTGTTAATGTGATTTTATTTTTGAGAGAATAGATGCTTGTTCAGTTGATTATTGAGTTTCGATTCCAGTTTTAGTCTCGATGAGAATCTGATTATTGATTCTTTTGACAAACATAAAATCTACATCTCTGTGACGTTACCACATCTGAAATTTGCCAAAAATGTTGTCTTTTGCGTTCTAAACAACTAATCGCTTAATTGAAATAATAATCAGCCAGCAAATCAATTTTTTTGTAGCCCTAATTGAGACACGCCTAGTCTCTGCGTTTAAAGATCTAAAAAGTCTGTTCTTGTTTTGTAGGCTTCTGCTGGCTCTGGTCCTGGTCCCTTCACCGTGTTGGCCTTCACCTTTGACCTGTGCTGTGTCCATCCTGAGTCGAGGAAGAACAGACAGGAATACCAAGGTTAATAGTTTTTGTTAAGTTCTTTTGTTTCACCAAAGATAATAAGATGAGAGAACTCTGTGTCAGATTCTTGTCGGGTTCTTCAGCAGCCGCATTATGTCACCTTCATCCAGCTGGAATCAGAATCAGAAAAAGTTTATTGTCATTGTCAGTAAACAAAACAAAATCACAAACTAGGAACTAATGAGCAACATATACCACTGATAATGATCAAGAAGAACAAGAATATCAAACTATATATTTTAAATGTTGCTAAGCATTTTTGGAATAAAATGATGTCAGTGCATAACTTTTACACTCAGTAAAATAGATTAAAATTAATCAATAAAATTAATGCATTTGAAAATATTCAACTTTATTTTCTCAAGGATCAGATTTTTTGGCAAGCTCTGGTAAGACGGGCCACCACTTTTAATATTATGTAGACCAGACACTAAGCAGGTCTGAACAAAAAAACCCAGACTCTAAACCAGATTCAAACCAGGTCTAAAGCAGAATGAAGGCCAAACCAGACTCAAACCAGGCTTAAAGTGGTGCTACCCTAAAATTAAGCCATTAAAGAGGAACAAAAATATTGTCTCATGTTTTGGAGCTGGGTCTCGGGGCAGATTTAACTTGTTGGAGGGCTTTATGTTGAATAGCTCTGATATACACAGTATTCAGAACATCAGTGCAAATGATATTTACATGATTAATAAAGTGACAGGTGATGATGACATCAGGTATAAACAGCTCATCTCATGTTTATTGACAAAGAAAAAACACAATCAAAGCTTCTAAACAGGAACATGGCAGGTCATGTGACACCGTGAGAACCAGAACAACACAAAAATTACTGTTTGAGGAAGTTCCAGACTCTCTCTCTTTTACCGCATCAGCTGTGTGAATTTAATGTGATTTAACTGTTGCCCGGAGCAACCTGTGCATTAAGTTAGCATGTAGCATTAACATTCTCACTGACCAGGGTGTGCCTTTATTTTCCCCTGTTATTTCACAATCGGGGTCACTTGGCGAAATAGTTACTCATGCCTGTTGTTAGCTTGACGACATTTTCTTTACTTAAACTGCCAGAAATGGCAAAAAACATGAGATGATAAAATGTCTGTTAAAAAAGTTTAATAACTTTTATTATTGAAAGTCACGTACTTTCTACACTCATAAAAAATATTCCATTTAATGTCAGTGATCTCGAAGTTTCACTGCTCTGAGCTGAGAAACTTAAGTTTATTAACCGTTAAATATTGTGTTTTCACAAACGTTAATCTCATATTTAACTTAAAAAAACACACCAAAAGTAAATGATAAATATAACATTCTATGTTGTTTGTCCTCGTAGGTGTTGCCGTAGTCAAACATTAACGTTTATGTGCAGAAGCTTCTGGGCATGCGCACATCAACTTTTATTCAAATTCGGCTCTGACTCCGACTGGGGAATGATATCCCCAAAGCAGTTATACTGCGACATGGTTAGCATACCTTTCCCAAATCCTTAAACTTGACGAGATTAACTTAACTAAAGCCTAAGCCTAACCTTACCCAAATAAATATTTTAAAATGTATGGCATAACTGGGTTGAAGAAAAAAAATCAGGCGACTGGGGGTATATCTTTTTTATCCAATATTTTTGGAATGTATATAAAAAATGATGTATACAAAAACATAAACTCATTAATCTAGAAATTTGAATTCTTGCTTGTATCAGTAAACATTTAAAACAGTAGATTGGCTCAGATTGTACCAAACTACTTTGCTATTTTAATTAGTTCTTCTTGAACGGGGTACCCAAACTTTTTTCCTCAACTAGGAAGGGTCAATATGAATAAATTTGTTGCATTTGTACCAAACCTAATTTTATGTTGTATCTAAAAAGTTTATTTGCATTAAATTGTATTTTATTAACATGGTTTTGTAGAATAAAACTGATTTGGTGTATTTTGATCATCTTTTCATCTTAAAATGTAGTCAGACAACAAATTTCAGCACCTCTTTGAGGTCCAATTTTAACACCTTGGAGGGCCTAATTTGGCCCCCGGGCTCCACCTTGGGCACCACTGTTCTAGAAGAACATTTTCTTTAAGGACAAGTTTTGTGAATGCCAGAAATATTTGTAAGAAGACCTTAAATACAAATTTGCTCAAAGGAACGTGTCATGAATGAGACTCTTCGTACTGCTTTCACACATGATCAATATAATGATTTCTTAATAGTTACAAGACCTATTTTATTAAATCTGCGTTTAAGCTATGTTTATTTTAGCTGCCTCTATTAAATAATGACTTGTTCAATGTTGTGATGTAATGTGGACAGAACTTATTTACCTGGAAACAGATTTGTTTAAATATTATGTAGTAGTATAAGAGCATTAATGACCAGTCCTTGTTTACTCGGGTTAATGCGGCTTGTCTGATTTGCATTGTAGGAAACATGTTCTGTTGGCTGAATCAAGCTACTATGTAGTATGCAAACTTTATGTGATTCTATATGGAAACTACTGTAGACTCTCACAGCTACAGCTTCCTTTTATTCAGCTGAAACAGGAGCGGCTTATACAACGGTGCTGTTTTAAATAAGAGAAAGTTTTTGTATTAAATTGTGTAACTAGTGTAATTTGACTATGCGATGAGTAACATGGAAAAGGTGGTTTTGGCTGAGGCTGTCATTTCTTACACATTCTGTAATTTAGACAGTTGTTTTAGCTTGTACAGTGATACATTTAAATAAAGTTGGTGCTATGTGCCAAGTTATCTCGCTATAACAACAAAAAAAGAGAGAAATCCTATCATAAGCAGACTTTGTTGGGTGTGTTAGGGCCTGTGGTAAATAATTATCATATTTTCACAGCAGTAGTTTTTCAATTTGTGAAGAAAATTTTGCAGATAAAAGTTGGATTGAGTATTTGAGCAGAAGTTCTCCATCTTATCTGTATTTTATTTTGTCTATAACTGTTGTGTATTTTGGCCCTTGTTTAAAGCTTAGTTGCCAGGTGAATGTTGTGAAATGGGTTCCTTTAACAAGGCATAACATTCTACAAGCCAATAATCTTTAAATCAGATGGAGGGAAGCTAAACTGACCCTTGTTTAAATGCAGTTTCTTGTAATACAAAAAGTTAATGTTTCTAGTTGTTTTTGAATATAATGACATACATGTAATTTCCCAACTATAAGTCACTACTTTTTTTTACAAGCTTTAAACTGTGTGGTCTGTACAACAAAGCAGCTGAATTGAGATTCTTATAAATGTATATAGATTTTTATATACTTACTTTAAACAAGTGCGGCCTACCTGTAATTTTGCAGCTTTTATTAAGGTAGGCCCAATAGACTACACTGAATTAAAGGTGAGGAAGCTGATTTTAAACTCGATTCAGGCTTTAAATCTGCCAACTTCCTCTCATAAATCCTTAGACATATTGTTAAATGTGACATGTATTAATTTTGGTTGCATTTATAGCTTATAAACTTCTTTTACAAACAACAAAGTGATACCAGAGAGGACAGCCAATTCAGCTCCTGATTAGAACTAAAATTCTTTATTATTCAGTTCAGACAGGACTCAGTTGGGATGTAACAATCTGCAAATCTTACAATATGATATTTATCAAGATATGAAGCTCACTATACATTATTAATCATGATTTTACAGAGGGCCCACAGTATTGAGATTTTGCTTACAATTTAATACGCAGTATATAATATAAGTCAAGTTAAAAGCCATTCTTTTGGATCTCTCTCCGATTTCTTTTGTTTGGCTTCAGACTAAACTGCTCTTCCACCTTTCAGACTATGAGGACTTGTTTCCTTGTTTATTTATTCATATATTTAGAATTGTATGCCTTTTTGCGCACAAAAAAGTGTGTTATTGTTCTGAACTGACGACGATATATTGTGACATTTTGGTATCACGATATCACAATATTATCAGTATTTTTAGATTCCTAGGACTCAGTGGTCTAATTTTATCACAAAGTGCTGCAGTTATCTTACACTTCTTAGAGGAAAACACAAAGCTTACTAATTTACAATTAAAAAAGTTTGTTACCTCAACTTTAATGATATACAAGAAGGGATGCATATACTGTATGTTTTAAATTCTTCATTCTTTTTGTTCTTTCCAGGTGTCTTCATTCTGCACTGAGGCGTTGACCATCTGTAACCTTCTCCTTCACCCTCGCACCCCCTCCATCGCTCTGCCGTTACCCCCTCTCACCCTCAAACCCACACCCTCTGCCCTCCAGTCCGCCCAGGGACCCAATTCAGGACTCACTCTGCCCACTCTTCTGGTGGGCGCTAACGGTGCCCCTTCCTTCCCGTCCCGCCACGGTCTCGGCCTGGGCCATGGCTCTCTGCTGGGCTCCCTGGAGAACCACCTGTCACTGGTCCCGGGACTACCAGGACCCCCGTCTGCCAGCGACCTCATGCACGCCCCTCACCCCGATTCGGCTCCGGTGGGGCCTCCGGACGGACAGCGGCCCGTGTTTGTGCGCTACGACAAAGAAGAAGCCGAGGACGTGGAGATTTCTTTGGGGAGCGATTCTGACGACAGCGTTGTGATTGTCCCGCCGGGAATGCTCGACATGAACAGTCAGCAGGAGGAAAGCTTACCCACTCCCGGAGCAAGCACTGTCCCGTTACCAGGCGGCGATCCAGTCTCTATGGCAACCGCAACATCAGTGCCCACAACTATAGATGGAATGACCCTCGCTAATGATTTAACCACGACTGCACCTCACCTGAGCGCGCCCAACTCCACTTCCGTGAACTCATTCCCGTCGTCGAATGTCTCCGTCGTGTCCCTGGTTCCTCCGATGGGGCCGAACACGCTCCCGGGGCCTGGGTCTTTGGGCGAGTCGTTGTCAGGGCGACCGCAGCTCCAGCAAATGTTAATGCAGCCCAACACGGCGGCTCCCATGGGACTCCTGCACCAGCTCCAGAACCAGCTCGGCCAACCGTCCAGGACCCTCCAGCAGCACCCGCCTCCTCCTCCGCCCGCCGCAAACAACGAGGACTCCGCCGTGATCAACATTAACAGCACGGACGAAGAGGAAGAAGAGGAGGATGAGGAGGATATGGACGACATGGAGGATGAGGATGAGGAGGGTCTGGAGGAGGAGGATGAAGAGGGGAGCGAGTACGCGGGGGAGGAGTTTTACGACGGAGAAGACTACGATGAGTATGATGAGGAAGAGCCTGAGGAGCTGGAGGAGGAGGAGGAAGAGGAGGATGAGGAAGGAGACATTCCACCGCTGGAGGGTTCAGAGGACAAAGCCAGCGAGAGCGGGACAGAGGAGGTCAAGGCGGTCCAAGCTCTGGTGGAGGGGGAGGGGCCTTTAGACAGAGGTGAGTAATACTCACTAAAAGTGAGACTAGACAGAATTTTCACGTCAGGAGGAGGGACGAAATTGGGTCCATAAGATCGAGATGATATAATGTATTACTTGCATTACATAATAATATAAGATTATTATATCATATTTATTAAATTCAGTTTGTATATGCTCAATCAGAGGTGTGGACTTGAGCTTGAGTCAATATTTTAATGACTTGACTCAAACTTGGGATGACTTGGTCACTGACTTGAGAAGGCTCTATGCTTCGCCTCAAAAAATAGGTTCGGTACTTTTACATTTACAAACCGAAACATGTTCCTCCTCGTTTCTTTTTTTGTGACCAGTGAAGTCACAAAATGGGATAATTTATAAAAATCAATCAAATTGTAGAAATACAAAAAAGATGTATTTGGTTGCTTGCTTGAGTTGGAAGACTTAAAACTAAAACCAGAGAACTTTGATAAAGCAGAACAAGACAACTGAGGCACTCAGGGATTTTTACAAAACTTTAAAAGCCTTTATTAGACATGGCAAAGAGTTAAAAAACGCCAACGTGTTTCGACCTACTTGGCCTTCGTCAGGGCAAGTACTTGGTTCAGGTAACTTGGGACTTGACTTTGACTTGGAACTTGATTTTGACTTGAGAAGAAAGACTTGAGGCTTACTTGAAAGTTGCAAAATAGTGACTGGGTCCCACCTCTTTGCTCAGTTATTTCTTATAAGTTAAATTATAATAAAACTGCTCTGCTCCTGATCACTTTGTAGCTCACAGAATGTGAGCTTCACAGTGATATGTGGTGTTGGGAGAGGGACACAGCAGGAAGGCTCCCACTTTCTATAAATAAATATATTTTCGTGGACCAATTTTAAACAATGTTTAAGTGTGACAAACACTTCACTGTTCACAAAGTTTGCTAATTGATAAGATATATTTTCCGCATTACGTTTTGCAAAGCTTAGGAATAATTGTATCATTTAATTTTCAGGTCTCAATACTCCCATTTACTTGAGTAACTTTTTTTCATAAATTTGTTTTTCTCTGTGTACTTTTGTCACTCCCAAGTGCTGAATCTGACTGTCATAAATCCTTAAAAGCATTGAATTCTTAAAAAAAAAAAAAAATTACATTTGAAGGATATTGGTCTCACATTTTCTGTCTTCTATTTGTTGTAGTGTGTTATGTTTTGTTATCGAATGACTCTGATACTGATACTATTGTCCCTACCAACAATTTTTTTTAGTTCTTGGTTCACTACTTTCTTCTTTTACTTTAGATGTATTCTTTTTTATTAATTGTACTATTTTGTCTACTGTGCCCATGTCTGCTCACAGAGGAGGCCTTCAGCGTGGAGGGAGAGGCAGAGACAGAGGGTGGTATAGAGGAAGTGCAGACACAGGCGTATCCGGAGCTCAAAGTGCAGGAGGTGGAGAGCATCGGTGTTCTGGAGGAGGCCCGGGAAAGCGAGGGCGAGTCGACCATGGACCCCACCATGCCCCAGATCCTGTGTGTGACGGGCGGAGCCATGGAGGAGGAGGAGACCACAGAGGGAGGAGAGACGTCCCAGGAGGAGGCGGCAGGATGGGAGCAGGGCGAAGACTGCAAGGTGGAGATAGAAGATTCATCAGACGAGCAGGCTCCCATTGACAATCAGCAGGTTTGTGTTAGAGGGAAGCAGGATTAATCACTTCAGCTTTCTGCACACTAGATTTGAGGCCTGATTTGTGTCTCTACAATTTTAGGGAGGTGTGGCCTGAGTAACATGTCATGTCTCTGGGTTAAATGTGACTCTAAGGGTTTTTAATACAGCCAATCACAGCAGCCAGACAGTGCCAGGCTCTGTTGTCTAGTGACAGCTCTTACAATTTAATAAAAAAAAAAAAGGCAAAAACACCAGGCATGCCAGCTACTACGTGTTGTGTATAAAGGGCTGGGTGGGAAGGGGAAGAGGGAATAATTTATACTTTCTTGTATTGATCTTTAGTGACCCGGAAAGACACACTGAGATTTAGAATCTCTTTTTTAGGATAGTCTTATAGCATATTTTTTTACCTACACATGGGGAAAACATGCAAACTCGGCTCCCACACGTCTTGGAAAACTTAGAAAACTTGAAAAATATTTTGTAAATTTTCCAGTCTTGGAAAACACATGGAAAATGACAAAACAACCAAATGTCATGGAAAATAAAATGTTGTTCTGGAATATAATTGAATCTATTATAAAATAATGCACAAACTATATTTTTACTACCCTTTCTTATATAAAGCAATATAAATGATGTCCCACGCAAAGTTTGTTTGTAACTTACAGGCCAATAATAACTGTTACTTTCCTTCACTGAAACATTGAACGGGTGTAAAACTACCTCAACTAAAATCTTATTTTACATTGTTTAATCCACCAATATTTTGTCCACTTAGACGGATTGCGAAAATTCATCAAAATGCAGGAAATATCAACACTTGCGTTCAACTTTTTCTGAGGGAGGACCCCCAGACCCCCCATTTTTTGATGTCCACCTTTTATAGCTGTCGACCTTGCTAATGCTAATGTAGATGTCGTTATTACCTAAAATCCACGTAAATCGTATTTTTGAACTATTAGTGGGAATCCTCAAACTTTGCAGGATTTGTAAACTTTGAATTGAATTGCATGACAGCCGACCACAGGACCTTCTTGTTATGAAGCAAAGACACAAACTGCTGAGCTGTTGTGTCTTATGTAGTTCAAACAATAATGTCATGATTTTAGGGAACAAAATGGTTTATTATTAGATATAGACGGGACTCTATAAACTCATTTTCATTTTAATAGTTAGTATGGCAAATTATTAGTTGATTTTTATTTAAACATTATGGGATACTTTTATGAACTTTTTGTCTCTCTTGTGTGACTTCAGGACGAGCAGGTGTGTGAGACGTCGCAGGAGGCCGGCGGCAGTGAAAGTGTTGCCAGCGTTGCTCAGCCAGAGGAGGAGCTGGAGGTGTCTCAGACGGGACAGTCAGACAGCGGATCAGCACCAGCCACAGCAGCCCAGGACGAGGAACAGACCGAGGACACGGAGCAGGAGCAGGACACAGAGACACAACCAGAGACTGAGGAAGAGGAGGAGGGGAAAGGAGTGAAGAGGAAGAGAGAGGAGGACACGGCGCAGAGTGCAGAGAAGAAAAAGGTACAAGAATGGAGGTTATGCAGATGACATGTGGCAAAAATGAATGAGAATCAATGTAGACTAAAGTAAAACAGAAGAAATAACAGCTAAAGTCTGACAATACATATAAACAACCACAACAGCAGCTGAATATTGAGGTTGCATGTGACGTGTAAACGGAGAAATTAAGTAAACAGTGGCAGAAAAGCAGAAAAATGTCAACAACACTTCTGTTTCTCTCCCATTTCTCACTGACACAGACTTCAGGATCACACATAGTTCAACTCATTATCCCTCTATGCTTAAACTACATGTTTTCTTAGTTTGTTTGAGTGAATTATTTGTTGTGCAACAGTAAAAAATTTTAATTCCTCAACTGCCTTTAGCAAACAAGCTAACAATCCAAGTCTATGAATGTTAATATCAAGTCAATATTTAGAACTAAATTATCGATATTTAAAAATAAATGTTGCATGTTTAGCTAAACGTACACCGTATGGAGATGAAAATCAACTTCACAATTCAGTAGAAAGAGAAAGTTAAAACCTTACTTTGGGCATTCTAAATTGGGATAAAAAGATTTCATAAGAAAGGAGGACGAGCCACGCATTAAACTTGCAGTTGGAGATAGTGTTCGGCTTGTCCCCTTTCTTATATTTACTGCATGTATTTACGCTTTTTATAAATAGATTTTATTCCATAATGTGAAAAAAATACAGCTAAAGTAACAGTTTTTCCATAAAAACACATAAGAGGAGGCTCTCTAAGCAGTTAACAGTAGATTTTGTCGTGTTGTAAGCCTACTCAAAGTCTATGTAGATTTTTTATTATTTAAATATGGTGCAACAAAGACATCTAAATGACAAAAACTTGCTGTTTGGGGGCTAAAAGTGCACCTTTTAATACTAGACTCAATAAAGTCAAAGAATAAAAGTGGTGGCTCCAAAGGTTATTTACTATATTAAGTTTCACTTTGTGTGAAACGTTTTGAGACCTGACAGTCTTACAATAAATATCTTTAATATGAAAGCCCATATGACAGATTATATTTTTTTTCTAATTTGGACTTAGTTTGGTGTGTTAGTCTTTGTGGTAAATATTTATCATAGTTTTACAGCAGTTAAGTTGCAACTTATGAAAAAATTGACAACTAAAAGTAAAATTACAGGAAATAATTTCAGTTCTAAAACTGAATCCCTCCTCACGTGTCGTCAAAAACAGTTTCCTGGAGTTTAAACAATCATTTAACACAATTAAAGTGTTACAAGTTATAATTATTTGTCACACTGTCATTCTTGGGTTATTTATGTTGATTTTGGCCCAGTTTTGCAAAGTGGTTGCTAGTTAACAAGTGTGGATTTCCCTCCACATGCTGTATGTCATATTTACTGGACAACAGACAATAATGAACTTCACCAAAACAACCAAATTTGGTAAAAACAAGCTAAATGTTTAGTGTAGTCTTAAACATAATCATGTTTACTATGTTTTACTTTAAGTGTGATCATAACCTGTCATAGGCACTTTAACTTCCATCCATCCATTTTCTTCCGCTTTATCCGGGGTCGGGTCGCGGGGGCAGCAGTCTGAGCAAGGATGCCCAGACTTCCCTGTCCATACACACCTCCTCCAGCTCTTCTGGGAGGATCCCGAGGCGTTCCCAGGACAGTCGAGAGACATAGTCCCTCCAGCGTGTCCTGGGTCTTCCCCTTGGCCTCCTCCCAGTGGGACATGCCCGGAACACCTCACCAGGGAGGCGTCCAGGAGGCATCCGGTACAGATGCCCGAGCCACCTCAGCTGGCCCCTCTCGATGTGGAGGAGCAGCGGCTCTACTCCCGAGTTTAACTTTATATTGTAATAATATTGTACAATGAGTGTTGCATCTTGTTATATCCCTTGCTGTTGTAATCTCTTGTAATCAGTTGTAACAGCGACAATCAAGGGAAATATTCATGTGTCTCTCTTTTCTCTCCACCACAGTGTGAGGAAGACTCCATGGCCTCTATGTTGGCAGATTTTGTTGAATGTCCCCCAGATGAAGAAGAGGCTGCATCTGGATCAGCTCAGCCCGGCCCGAACTGACACAAATCCAGCTTTACCTTTCACTTTCTCTGTCACATTTTTACACTTTTGTTACCTCATCTCTTTTCTCTCTCTCTCTCTCTTTATATGTTTTTGTTCATGTAGAGTGTCATTACTGCGAACGTGTGTGTCCGATTTGGCACGGTTTTTCAATCTGCACGTCCATACACTTGGAGTTGACGTTGCTATGGTGACGGACCTCATTTTGATCAGTCAGAATATTATTTTCCTAATACATACTGATTCAAAGTCACTTAAAATACAGGTACACTACGTATCATGTTTTGGTTGAGACTCCATGGCGATGCCGTTGCTTTGTCTAGAATGTTCCCTAGTGTGGCATTTAGCAGATATGTAGAGTTTATTTCACTTTGTGTGTTTTTATTGCTCAAAAATACCTTCAAAAACATGCTTTATTAGAGTGAGCAGACTGAATTTTGATCGGTATCGTCACATGCTTGTCTCCATGGAGATTTCTAAGTTTAAAGCCATAGTGTGTAACATTCTACAGGCAAAGCAATATCATTTCCATTAAGCAAAAGTGACAGTGCACCTTTAAATAGTTGATTAAAGAGAACCCTGGATATAATCACATATTTACCCTAAAACACTTATAATATCATCACTTTTATAAATACAGGACAAATACCTTGAAAGTATTTGTAGTTTTATTAAAATAGTGTTATGAAGAAATGACATGGAGGCTGCCATTTTGCAGCGGTTATGACATAAAATAGTGTTTAACAGGTAACAGGCAGTAGCAGGTAACTAAGCAACATGAATTCCTGGGTTAAACCTTGTCAGTTTGAGACGGAGCAAAGCCAAATACAGGAAGATAATGGGGAATCTAGTAAAACTGAAGATAATCAAGAGGAAGAGGCAAGAACTGGACACTGTCAGTGGTGTTTTTGTGGAAACTGTTCACCTGATGAAATTGTGGGAGTAACCATAGAAACACTATTTTATGTCATCAACCAAAATGGCGGCTCTCAGTAGCTTGAAAACAACATAAACAAAGAAAATTTTATAAAAAATAGTAAGCAGTTATATATTTGTTTGTAATTTATTTTAATAAGCATGACCAGTACTAGTGTTTTAGCCATATTTGTCTTCATATCCAGGGTTCCCTTTAAAAGTTATACAATTGTACAGAGTCTGACCTCAAGTGTACAATTGGTAACTTTCAATGAATAAATATCTTTAAATATTCAAATTTTGATACTAACTGCGCTTAAACTGACACTACTCAAGATCACAAACATAAAATAAATACATTTTAAGTTTAATTAAAAGTTGTGCCAAATCGGACCACGTTTCAAACTTTGTAATGGCCATAGTGTTTAGAAGAACCATGTTTGTTAACCGTTTTAAGTCTATTGCCAACACACTTCACCGTTTCGTCATTTTGGGGGGAAGTGGAAGCTCCGATGACATTACAACATGATTATACAAATGCAGTGTTCAAGTGGGCTCGCAGTCAAAACAGTCCCAACGCTACAGCTTTTACACACTTTGTCCACATATACCTTTTATGCTCCGTTTTGTCTTCTTTGTCATAAATAACTACTTGTAAAAATAAAGTTGTGTGTGGTTTGATTTTTCTCTCAAGCATAAACTTCCCTCAGCCTGGAAAAAATTATAATAAAGTAATAAATAATAATAAAGTAATTAATAATATCAAAGTAATAAATAAAAAATACCACAGTGTAGAGTTCAATGGGTTGCGTTCACATTCTAGACCATACAGAGTTTTTAAGAACATTGTACTTTGTCTTGAAATATCTGAAAGGTTATTTCACATAATTTGAATATAGTAATTTTTATGTAAAAAAAAAGTCAAATTAGCGCTTTGTTCTAATTTTGACTTGGTGGAATAGTTCTAGTGGTAAATCTCATACTTTCACATCAGTAAAGTTGCAGTTTATAAAGAAATTAACAATACAAAGTTGAAAATCGGAACGGGATTTTTCCACATCGTCTAAAAGTGCCAAAATGCTATAACCGACTGTTTTCAAGGAGTTTAAACACTTAAAACTAAATGAAAGTGTTACAAGATATTATTTGTCAAATAATTACGGAAGCTCAGTACTGCCAACCTTTACTTAATTTTTTTTTCCAGCTGTATCACGAAATTTCGTGAAAACTATCACATAATATCACGTGATACTATCATGTAATTATGTGATACCAAAAAAAAATGTTTTTTTTTTAAGTTTTTGGTATACTATCATGAAATAACGTGATACTATCACGTAATAACGTGATACCAAAAAAATATTTTTTTTGTATCAATTTATTACGTGATAGTATCACGTTATTTCGTAATACCAAAAATTTTTTTTTTTTTTTTTTGGTATCACGTAATTACGTGATAGTATCACAAAATTTTGTGATACAGCTGGAAAAAAAAATTAAGTAGAGGTTGGCAGTACTAAGCTTCCGTAAATAATAACTTCGGTATAAAGTTTTTTTTTTTGTTGGTTTATTGTATTACTGTGTGAGAAAACAGTTAACGTTATTTCAGTTGAAGCTAGTCTCTCTGAATAGTTTATTCGTTGCCATGGTGATGGACAGTGTAGTGATATGGAACGTGATTAACTGCTGTCGGAACTACCTGTGTCCATACTAAAAACTAATGCGCTTCAGTTAGCATTGGAATTCTCACTTACCGTGGTAAACTGACTAGACCCATTGAGTTTTTGTAATAAATCAATTGTAAATAATATACTAATTTTAGATTCCCTCCATACGTATGTACTAATTAAATGTGACCTGTGTGATAATAACGTTACAGTGAGCGTAGATGCTAACTGCTGTGGCCTGTTACCTTGAATAGGTTGCGTGCATGCCAAAGGTCAAATGGTGGACAACTATCTTAAATGTAAGATTTTGAGTTTATTTATTTTTGTTAGTGACTTATTGCTATTACAACAACATCGACAACAAAAAACTCTTTTAGGCTACCGTAATTAAGGCTCTCCATCAAATGATTATCATAAATAATATTATAATGGCCTGTAGTAGAGATTATGCTTGGGCATTGTTTTATTTTTCCTTGAGTTTTTGTTTTGCAGAAATTAAGTCATTCATTCATTTTTTTTCCTACCGCTTAATCCCATTAGGGGTCGCGGGTGACTGGAGCCTATCCCAGTGACTTTGGGCCTTAGGCGGGGAACACCCTGGACAGTGGCCAACTTGTCGAAGAGTTAGACAATCAGTGATGCCCAATTAACCTAAGCATGTATGTTTTTGGAGGTGGAGTAAACCCACGGTGACACAGGGAGAACATGCAAACTCCACCCAGAGAGATCATGAGGTGTTGAAATGGTCCGACCCGGGAGTCGAACCCACGACCTCCTTATTGGGAAGCCAGAGCTCTAACCACTTGGCTACCGTGCACCCCTGAAATTTAAATTAACTCAATCAAAACTAAAATAAGCTTTTCTGTTGTTGTGGCTGTTTTCCAACAGTTTTTTTGTTGAACGCTTCAGCTGTCGCACATCACATGTGTAACCGAGGGGGGGTCTTTCTAAGATACCCCCAAAGACCGTGAAGAAAAAACAGAATATACAGAATATAATATAAATGTTTATTTACAATTTTAAAATACAGTACTTTATTTCATATTTCATTTATTTACTTTAAAAATAGCTTCCCCCAAACCAATAAAGTATTATTTTAAATACACAATAGCAGTGGGACTTAATCAACCAAATTAATCTTAAATCACATCAAAACCAAAATTAGGATAACTCAACCTCAAACTTAAAGTTAGTACACAAAACAAAAACAGACAAAAACAGTGACTAAACCCCACGATTATTGAATGCAATCAGTTTGGCCGAATTAAAGTGCTAATAGTGCTAATGTGCCTGCGATGAAAGTGCGTAGTGCAAAAGTGCTTTGTGCGATACGATTTTATTCGCTATATTACACTACTACCGGCACCGCCTTGACACCATATGAGTCACAATTCTGATCGGGAGAGAGAGAGCAAATACAAACAGCAGGGCGTAGCTGTTAACAGACAATACACCATTAATATTTCAAATACTTAATAAACTGATGATCTGAAATAATCAACATTTACCTTAGGTGTGGTAAAACAGTCTCAACTGGGGCTTAGAGCGCGATCTATGATCCGGCTGTGACCACTGCCGTCTCAATTAACCACCTTAAGCAGACAATATTATTTAAAACATTTACAAATTCCCAAGAAAAGCCATCGACGGATTTAACTACTTACATGCGCTTTGTTTCTCACTCACATACCGACCACAGCCCCGACTGCAAATGCCCTGGTGTACGCACCTTTAGTAAATTACTAATCACACGCGCGCTGCGGAAGGAGGAGAGTTTGCCCACTGCTCATTGGCGGTGCCTTCACGGACCCGACCTGTGCTAGGACACTCAACTGATCACCTGATTACATTCTTCCCCCCCCAACTGAATCGGTGACCCACCGATGAGCTCACTAAGACCAGGGACGAAAAAGGGCAGTCGCCACGCTGCGTGCACGCTGCACCCGAGAGGCAGCAGCCCCCACATCCTCACCCCGAGCTGCAGTGGGCAGATGATGGGGGTTGGAATGTTTCCCTGCAGTCTTACGTGTAGACTTTCTGGGCCCGGAGGGGCAGGGTACTGTGGACCTGGCTGTGGACGGTGGCAAGTCAAGGTCAACTGGGGTAGAGGGATTACTCACAGATTCTCTGACCACTAGCCATGTCCCTGGCTCATACTCATCGTCACTAATATCTTCCTCACTGATGTGATTCGGAGGCCAACCCTCATGGCTTAAAACTGGAGGGGCCAGTGCTGGTTTTAAGGCTGTACGATGGACTTGTCTTACTTGATCGAGCCTTCCCACTGGAGCAATAGAGTAGACCACGCCTCCCGGACTTGGAGCCTTCACCACCTGATAGACTGTAGAACGCCAGGCATCCTGAATCTTTCTCCGCCCTGGGCCTACGTCTTGCAGATACACTTTCTGGCCCTCCTTCAGCGACTCACACAGGGGTTGCGAATCATGCCTCTCCTTTCTTTGCTTAGCAGCAGTTTCAAGCCGGCTCTGGGCAGCATCCATAGCCACTTGCAGGCGCCTCCTGTGCTCCACCACCCAGTCACACACTCGCCCAGCTTCAGGTTCTGGAAGTCTGCCTAGCAGAAAGTCGACCGGTAAATGAGGCTCCTGGCCGAACATCAGCAGATAGGGTGACTCTCCAGTGGACTGGTGGGAGGTAGTGTTATAGTTGAATACAAGTTGTGGGAGGTGCTCTGGCCAGTTCTGCTTCTCTTCTGGGGGGAGGGAGCGTAGGAGATTGTGAAGGGTGCGATTAAACCGCTCGCACTGGCCGTTGCCCTGTGGATGGTAGGGGTGGTGCGGCTCTTTTGAATACCTTAGAGTTCACATAGTTGCTGTACTAATACACTCTCAAAGTTTCTTCCTTGGTCCGAGTGAATCCGAGTCGGCACTCCAAATCGATAAAACCACTCTCGAACCAACATCCTAGCCACAGTCTGTGCTTTCTGATCCCGAGTAGGAATAGCCTGGGTGAATTTTGAGAAAACATCAGTCATGACCAGCACAGACTCTCGTCCATCACAGGCCGCCTCCAACATGGTGAAATCAATAGCCAGTATCTGATTGGGTCTGGAGGCTAGGAGGTGGCCGAGGGGTGCACGGACTGTGGGTTGTGTAAACTTTGAGAGGGCACATCGCTCACAGCTTTGGCACCAGTTCTTGACGTCTTGGTCCAGGCCCGGCCAGTAGCAACGCTGCCGCACCAACTCAGTTGTTCGCTGGGCCCCCTGGTGACCATGATTCTGATGCAGGGCGTGCAGCACTTCCTCCTGCAAACATTCCGGCAAAAGCAATTGGAGTACTTCCTCTCCCCCATCTGGCCGTTGCATCCGGCGATACATCAGCTCCTCCCGTTGCACGATCCGCTCCCATTGCTTTACCAGACCACGTGCCCGAAGACTCAGGCCTTCCCGCTCCACTCGACTAGGCACCCTCTGCTGGTCCCAGAACGATAAAAAGGCTTTGATGGCTGGGTCAGAGTGTTGTAGCGTCTTCAAGTCTACAGTGGTGCGGCAGGGAAGAGCAGTAATGGCTGCCTGGATAACTTCCGACTGTTGTTGGCCCACCATTTCTGCCAGAGCTGTGGGAACCCCAGTACCTGGAAGGTGCGGCTCCAGCTGGGCTTCATCTTCCTCTGTGGATTCCCTCTGTCTGGACAAAGCATCAGCATTTTTATTCGTCCTCCCTGGTCGGTACTTGACACTATAATTAAATGCCGAAAGTTCCGCAACCCAGCGCTGCTCTGTTGCACCAAGCTTGGCGGTGTTCAAGTGGCTCAGCGGGTTATTATCAGTCCACACAACACAATAATGACCCCAAAGATAGTCCTTAAACTTTTCCACCATAGCCCACTTCATAGCCAACATCTCTAATTTCATGGAGCTGTAGTGTTTCTCTGCACTATGCAAGCTACGACTGCCATATGCCACAGGCCTTACTTTTCCTCCTTGCTCCTGCGACAACACAGCGCCTAGACCACAGTGGCTTGCATCGATTTCAAGAATAAATGGCAGGGAAAAGTCTGCAAAGGCCAAGGTAGGTGCACTAATTAAACGGGACTTCAGCTCTCGAAAGCTCTCCTCACACTCCTCCGTCCAGGTGCCGTCCAGGTGCATTCCTTGACCTCGATGTCCCTTAGGGCCAACTAGTTCAGCCACCAGCCGGTGGAGCGGAGAGGCCAACTTTGCGAACCCCTCCACAAACCTCCGGTAGTAACTGGCAAAACCGATAAAGGACCGGAGCTCTGAGACAGTTTTAGGACGAGGCCAGTTGGACACTGCCATGATCTTCTCTGGGTCGGTAGAGACACCATCGGCAGAAATTCGATGTCCCAAATACTGCACCTCTTTTTTGAAAAACTCACACTTATCTAGCTTTACTTTAAGCCCTTCCTTTTGTAAGCGACTCAGCACAACTTCTAGTCTTTTCAAGTGGTCGTCTACAGTCACGGAAAACACCACAATATCGTCGAGATAGAGCAGCAATGTTTGACCGTGCTGTGCACCGAACATTCGCTCCATAAGTCTCTGGAATGTCCCTGGCGCATTGCATAATCCAAAAGGCATTCGATTAAATTCGAATAATCCAAACGGTGTACAGAACGCAGTTTTTGGTTTGTCCGTCTCGGTCACCGGCACCTGATTATAACCACAAGCCAAATCCATTGTAGTAAACCATT
Organism: Mugilogobius chulae; assembly: GCA_038363315.1. Taxonomy (NCBI): domain Eukaryota; kingdom Metazoa; phylum Chordata; class Actinopteri; order Gobiiformes; family Gobiidae; genus Mugilogobius; species Mugilogobius chulae. Next base: position 34,258,838 of record CM076404.1, read on the forward strand.
GAGCTCCAAATAACGAGTCCAATGATTCCTCGATCCGTGGCAGCGGAAATGCGTCTCTTCTTGTTTTCTTGTTCAACTGACGATAGTCCACACATAAACGCAGGCTGCCATCCTTCTTTCGAACGATAACGATAGGGGAGGCGTAGGGGCTACTGCTCTCTCTTATGACTTGGGTGTCCAGCAACTGATTTATATGGGCCTTAACCGAATCGTATTCTGAAGGAGGAATTCGTCTATAACGTTGGCGAACTGGTACATTATCTAACAGGGGAATGTCATGCGAAATAAGCCCAGTACACCCTAAATCACCATCGAACGCGGCAAATACTGACTCATATTTAGCTAGCAGTGCTCGGACCTTATGCTGCTCTGACTCAGAAAGCATGGAAAAATCTAGCTCCAATATTTTCTCCCTCACTGAACCCTGCCCAGCTGTATGAGACCGTACAGTAGCAACAGTTGTTTCTCGCTCGTCAAGAACTTCCTCTACTCCTGAGGGTAAACTAACCACCTCCACAGGGGACACGACACATAAAGAGCAACGAGACTTTAACGTCACAGCAGTCATGCCAACATTAGTTACCGGTACGTAGACGGTTCCTCTGTCAACACGCACGAGAGATGGTGGAACCAACAACCCAGCAGGCAAACTAAATGCATGCCCCAGAGGCTCAATTAATGTAGACCCAGAGGAACCCAGGGCTGAAGAGCAGGTCGCCGCAACAAACTTTGTGGTGCCAGCAGGAATAACAATTTGCCGCCTCCCGCGAACTTTTGCTATATTTGTCCGAGTAGCCCAACTCTGTACCTCGGCCTGCTGACATAACTGAAGAGCAGGCACCCAGAGGGCGGGAGCTCCCAACACAGGAGGAAGATCAAACAAATCAGGACCAAATTGGTGAGAAAGTTGCTGGTAATAGGCTTTGATAACATTCATGCCAATAATGCCTGGTACTGATGTTGAGTTAGCCGGCCCTGGAGGGTCTTTTACTACCAAAATTCCTCTTCGAGGAAGAATCCGGCCACAGATTTCTACATCTGGCTCCAGATAACCTAAATAAGGAATTGCTAAGCCATTTGCGGCCCTCAGTTCTAACCAGTGACATGACTTCAATTTATCCTGGAAATTTTCTTTAAAGAATGTCTCTGAAATGGTTGAAACCATTGACCCTGTATCCAAAATGCATGAGACTGACACCCCGGCCAATTTAACCACAACCTGAGGACAGGGGGAAATCAAACACTCCACTTCTTCATTTCTCACCAGATCTAATGAGCCTGTACCCTCCCCACCTAATGTGTGGCTCCGTACACTAGGGGGAGCTAGTTTTCCGCCAGCTGAGAGCCAACAGTGACAGCAGCTGGAGAAGAGCTAGTGGGAGTAGACCTGTTACGAGTGCGAACATTACAGTAACGAGCTATATGCCCGGATTGTTGACATCTATAGCAAACAACACTATTTGGCACAGACAACCTCTGAGATGGTGCTTGCATTGCTGCCAAAGCCTGAGTAATTTGTGTTAATTGTTCCTGCTGTTTTTGGACTAACCCAGTAAGAGTTGCCAATTGGGAGATTGTAGAATCAGGATGTGAGGTAACCTGAGGTTGCAAGTTTACACTTTGGGTGGCACACAAAGAAGAAACTGAATGATAATTTACCCGGCTATTGGCTACATTCCCTTCCCGTTCCCATTTTATAGCTTCAGAACGAACATCAAGCAAGCGATATGTAGGGTTATTACGGACCAGACGTTTAAGCTCTCGGCGCAGATCGGGGTTAATAACATTCTCAACAAATTGATCACGTAACAGTGTCTGTGAATCATTTACTCGAACAGGGGAACTGGCTACAATTTTGTCCATTAAACACAGAAGGGCGTGTGAAAATTCTTGCAATGTCTCCCCGTCTAGCTGTCTACGTGAGAAAAATTCTTCTTGAAGTAAAACATAGGGTTTTTGACATCCATATAATTCTCTCAATATCTTAAACACACTTTCTGGGTTTTCCCGTTCAGCTACAGTCCGATACTTGATCTCATCTCTCGCTTCCCCCTCTAAATGATCAAAAACAAAACTTGCTTGATCTGAAGGTCCCACGTGCCTCACACGGATACTTGCCCGGACCTCCTCCACCCAGTCCTCAACCCCAATACCGTGAGTTCCTCTGAATGTAGGGCACTTCCTCTCTCGTGGCAGGTAGATGATGCGATCTGTGGTTAGTGCATTGTCCATTTGTCCTCTTTGACTTGAGCCTGCACCACCATTGTCACGATCCGTCTTCAACCGGTCTCTCTCTGCCTCCAACTGCTGGACCTTCTCGCGCAGCTGCTGCAGCTCCTCCGCCATAGCTCTCTTGTGGATGCCTCACAGCTCCGGACACACCAGCCAGATGCCACGACGCGCCAACTGCTGTTTGATTTGCTCTCTCACAAAAAAAAACCTCTAATATATAAAATATTCTATCTCTGCCCTGCTATTACTACAATTAGCCAAAACTAATTATTCTGCTTTTTCTTTCACATCCTGCCAGCAACGCCACTTTGTAACCGAGGGGGGGGTCTTTCTAAGATACCCCCAAAGACCGTGAAGAAAAAACAGAATATACAGAATATAATATAAATGTTTATTTACAATTTTAAAATACAGTACTTTATTTCATATTTCATTTATTTACTTTAAAAATAGCTTCCCCCAAACCAATAAAGTATTATTTTAAATACACAATAGCAGTGGGACTTAATCAACCAAATTAATCTTAAATCACATCAAAACCAAAATTAGGATAACTCAACCTCAAACTTAAAGTTAGTACACAAAACAAAAACAGACAAAAACAGTGACTAAACCCCACGATTATTGAATGCAATCAGTTTGGCCGAATTAAAGTGCTAATAGTGCTAATGTGCCTGCGATGAAAGTGCGTAGTGCAAAAGTGCTTTGTGCGATACGATTTTATTCGCTATATTACACTACTACCGGCACCGCCTTGACACCATATGAGTCACAATTCTGATCGGGAGAGAGAGAGCAAATACAAACAGCAGGGCGTAGCTGTTAACAGACAATACACCATTAATATTTCAAATACTTAATAAACTGATGATCTGAAATAATCAACATTTACCTTAGGTGTGGTAAAACAGTCTCAACTGGGGCTTAGAGCGCGATCTATGATCCGGCTGTGACCACTGCCGTCTCAATTAACCACCTTAAGCAGACAATATTATTTAAAACATTTACAAATTCCCAAGAAAAGCCATCGACGGATTTAACTACTTACATGCGCTTTGTTTCTCACTCACATACCGACCACAGCCCCGACTGCAAATGCCCTGGTGTACGCACCTTTAGTAAATTACTAATCACACGCGCGCTGCGGAAGGAGGAGAGTTTGCCCACTGCTCATTGGCGGTGCCTTCACGGACCCGACCTGTGCTAGGACACTCAACTGATCACCTGATTACACATGAATAGAAAAAACATCTTATTTGAGAAGAAAACAGTAATGAGTAGAACTGTGTGTGAGCCCAAAGTCTGTCAGTGAGAAATGTCAGAGAAACCTGAATTGTGTTTATCTCTATTCGTGTTTATCTGGTTTTCTGCCACTGTTTACCTAATTTTCTCTTTATAAATGACAAATACAAACTCAATAATCAGCAAAGTTGTAATTGATTATATTTGTTATAATTGTACAGCTGCTTTTTCCTGATTTGGTCATGTTTGTCGAATGCCTCTGCACAACCTCTATTGTAATATCAGAATGTAATGCTTGCGTTTGAAAGACAGTATATAATGATGTAAAATATGGTTAACTGCAGCTGGATCAACACCGGAGGCCTCTGTGAATGCTCCTCTGTTCTCTCAACACTAAACAGTTTACTTTGGACTCAGTCACTGTCCAGCAAGAATCCTCCCACCCACACAAGCGAATGTGAGTCCCCTTATGTTTCTGTCTTTTAACTCCTTCACATTTTCTCTGTACATTTTCACTTGCTTTTACTGTACTAAACATTTGGCTTGTTTTCATCCAATTTTGGCTGTTTTAATGAGGTTTATAATTGTGTTTTGGCTCATATTGTAAGCATAGGCCAAACATCCACACAATAGATAAGAATTGACAAACAATAATAGCACTGTTTTCAGTCACTTTCACACCAGAAAATTCCCCATTTTCTAACATATATTCTTCTTCTGCTACTTCAGTTCAACTACTCTCAGCTATCTTTCAGTTCTCAACCTATCTTTCAGTTCCCAAAACCAGTGGGCACTTTTCAGTGTGGCGCGTGCAACTATTGTAGCCACATAAACAAGACTACAGTGTTCAGAGATTCCAGAGGAATGAAAACTTTTCACTGTGTTGACTTTGCCAACTGCAATACTACCCATGTCATATATCGTCTTGACTGCTCCTGCGACTGCTTTTATATCGGTCTCACCAAACGCAGATTAAGAGACATATTTGCTGAGCATAAATACGCAATCAAAACAAGGAATGAAGTTTACCCAATCGCTAAACACTTTATGCTCTCCACTCAATGCAAAGTTAGTCAGCTAAAAGTGATGGTGCTGGAAGTAATCTCTACAAACATTCGAGGAGGGGACAGAATCCGAAAACTTTATCAACGTGAAACCTACTGGATTGATGTGCTGCACGCCACACAATTCCCGGGTTTGAATGAAGAACTGGACTTCTCGGTCTTCCTCTAAAAAAACTCTCTAAAAAAAACTCTTTGAATTTGTCTCTCAGCCTTCCTACAAAACAAAAATGATCTCTACTGATATATTGACATGAGCAAACAATTTTATCACATTCTAATGTTCATGGGCTTATTTAAAACAGAACAAAAAGTGCAATGACCCTTAAGCCTCATCAAAATACAGTATTACTGTTGTACCTTCTGCTGGTCTCTATGGTCTTTTCGACATGAGTTTTGGATTGTCTGGTCTTATCTATGAATTCAAGCAACATTTGCTACAGTTTGTTGTTTTGTACATGGGTAAAATCTAGATTATTCTTTTAATCTTCTATGTATAAGTGTAATGTTTGTATTGATAAATGACTGATGAAGTTCGCGTGTCATGTGACTGCAGCACATGACCGCTGTGCCTATTTAAACACCTGTGTGACTTCTTTGTGTTGCCTTGTTTGCCCTGACGAAGACCTGTAAGGGGTCGAAACGCGTCGGTATGTCCCTGTCTTATTAAAGGATTTTTATACTTTTGTACATCAGAGTGCCTCGGTTTTCCTCCTCTTACTCTCAGCTATATTTGCATCTAAAGTAAAATAATACAGTAAACAAGATTCAAAGGTAACAAAGGTTTTGGAGAATATACATGAGTGTAAATGGGCCCGAATTGACTAAATGCATAAGAATGTTATTCTGACAAAAAACTCAAGTGTGTCCCAGTTTTTCATTTTGAAAATCTGGTCACCCTAATCTAGACGTATTTATCTTAAAGTGACACCTTTTGACTGATTTGTTGAAACAGCCTTATGTACCAAACCCATCAGGTAAGTACATTTTCTGTATAGTTAAGACTTGGTTTGTAAATGTCTGGTTTAAAGGTGCACTAACTTCGCAATTCAATAGAAATAGGAAAATAAAATCATTTTTTAGAACATTCTTATTAGGAATAAACACGTTTCATGCCATAATTTGAGAAAATATAGCTAAAGGAGCTGTTTTTCCATGAAAATAAACAAGAGGAGGCCCTTCTTTTGGCCAAATAATAGTTAATTTTGTGGCCCTGCAAGCTCTCTCATACTAAAATTACACATTTTTATTATTTATGTAGTGTCACAAACACATTTGAACTAGAAAAACATGCTTTTACTCAAGATTATTTTTTTGGCCAAAAAGTTACACGGTGCACCTTTAAGCTACTGGTAATGTTACATACTGAATTGTGCCCATACAAAAAAAAAGTGTTTTGAAACCATTTAAACAGAAATAACATACAAACTCCTTTGCAGGGTCCCCCCACAAACATGGTCTGGTCCAGAAGTTATAAAATTGACCAAGTGGAGGGTAATTAAACTGTGACTGTAGATGAACTAAAGCAAACGCAAAGTAACATGTTTTACAAACCCGAGAAAATTTAAATTTAGCTGCTTAGTTGAATGTGGAATAGTACAAAACTTTAACAAATACACAAGAAACTAAATGTGAGCAATGGGACAGTGTAGCCTTGTCCCCTAAATGTGAGCAATGGGACAGTGTAGCCTTGTCCCCTAATATACAGTTTTTTTAGTCCGTAAAAAAAACAAATGCAAATTTAAACAGCATTTTAACAGACTATAATTTTTTTTTTTTTTACATAAACTAACTTCAAATCAATTTCACTCAAGCACATATTTCTTGTTAATGTATCTATTCAAGTGGAAATGAGTCAGCAATGTCCTGACTTGGTTCACCAAAATTCATTAAATTTGTCTGTTGTTGTTGTTTGCATTGTGGCTAGCTGCTGTTAGCATACCCACACCACCTAAACAGCTGTGAAAAAACCACCTAAACAGCTGTGAAAAAGCTTAACAAGTGCGTATGGCAGGTTAGAGTACATTTTTAGTAAAACATAGTTAACATGATTAAGATTTCACTAATCTTGTTTTTACCCAATTTGGTTGTTTTGTTGAAGTTAATTTTCGTCTTTTGTCCAGTAAATATGACATAATTATGTGGAGGGGAATCCACAAATGTTACCTAACAACCACATTGTAAATCTGGGACAAAATCCACATAAATAACACAGTAGTGACAATGTGACAAATTATTGTAACTTATGACACTTTAATTGTGTTAAATTATTGTTTATACTCCAGGAAACCGTCTGTTGTGTGTAAAATGTCCTTGCATTTTGGTATTTTCTGACAACATACAGTATGTATGTGGAGGGATTCTAAATTAAAACTTAATTACTTCCTGTAGTTTTCTACTTTTAGTTGTCAATTTCTTCATAGATTGTAACTTCACTGCTGTAGAACTATGATAAATATTTACCAAACACCAAACTAAGTCAAAAGTCAAGTCATATGGGCTTTAAAACACACAGTGGTGAACAATTCGTAGACTCAGAATGCATTAGGTATTTTTGTTTGCTTACATTTTTAAGGAAGCAAAAATCAAGTAGAGTTCCTTTTAAATTAAATTATCTCATATGAACAATGTTTTTCAAAACTTGTGCGTTCGTTTCCTGTTAAAGCAGAACTAAGTAACTTTTTTTTGCTTGTTAAATGTCTTTGTAAGTCTTTGTGATGGTTACATATGTATTTTGGGACATTTGAAGCATTTGTGTCTGCTCTTTCAGCTGCCTCCTCCAACAGTGAATACGGCAACTGCAACTTCTCCTGTCTGGTCACCATGCCGACCTGAATTACTCTCCTGAGAAACTTTGGCTCTTTCATTCATTTCATTCATTTTCTACCGCTTAATCCCGTTAGGGGTCGCGGGTGACTGGAGCCTATCCCAGTGACTTTGGGCCTTAGGCGGGGAAACACCCTGGACAGTGGCCAACTTGCCGCAGGGTCAGACAGACAAACATTCACTCTCTCATTCACTCACTATGGGAAATTTACAGTGATGCCCAATTAACCTAAACATGCATGTTTTTGGAGGTGGGAGGAAACCGGAGTATCCGGAGAAAACCCACGGTGACACGGGGAGAACATGCAAACTCCACCCAGAGAGATCGTGAGATGTTGATGACCCGGGAGTCGAACCCACGACCTCCTTATTGGGAAGCCAGAGCTCTAACCACTCTGCTACCGTGCACCCCAACTTTGGCTCTTTTATATTCTTTATTTAGCAGTAAAACATGTGGTTAGATGTATTTTTGCTGCCTTATTTCAATCCTTAAGTTAACAAAAATGAGAAAATAAATAAATAATGTTACGTTTTGATTCAGTCGTTTAGTTTAATTACACAAGAGAGCTGTAGGGGGAGCACTACCGCTTAGTTCTGCGTTAAAGGAGACCTATTGTGTGTTCTCCAAGTATTTAATATTAAGTTATGGCTTATGTAGTTTATTCTATAATGTCAAGAAATATAAAAGGGTATTTTGACTTCCTGTTCAAAGATGTAGAACTGACCAAATCTGGCTTTTTATTTATTTATACAACAAGCAAGCAACGGATATAAAAGTGTTGGAAAGTGACTATTGGCCAGTAATTAAATGAATAAAAGTACTTATTTTATTTGAATAGGTACTGTTTGACTTGACCACGTTTGAAAGACAAATATAATACTTTCTGCTCTAACATTTACTGCATCTGAACTTTCTTAAAGACTGACAATGTTCTCAGGTTTTCTCTGTGCACAGGATGTGGCTGAATGATGACTCTGTGGCTTTAAGAATAATCAAATAGTCGTGGCTCATATAAAGACAAGTTTGAAATGGGCTGTTTTTATACAACATTCTGCAAGACAATATTATTTAAAACAGAAGGAGTGCAGCTAAAAGAAGGTTGTTTAAAGAGGATCTATATATTATGCAGTGAGTTTTAACCATGTTATGACACTGTTGTTTCATCATTAGTTTACTGAAAGTTTTATAATAGTTTGTAGATTTTACACAATAAGAGCTCTTGATTCCACGTGACTAAATTCGCTACAGCCGCCGTTACAGCAGTGACGCTACCATTGAATCTAATGGGAAAAAGCCAGAAATGTAGCTTCCGTGGTATTAAATTAAGCCGTAAACATCCGTACGTCTAAAACACAACGAAAATAACTTAAACATTAGCGACCATTTTGTGGCCCGACTTTGCTTTTCAGTAGTTTAAAAGCATAAATCACACTCTGAATCTGCCATTCTGGACATCTGATTCACTCTTCACCTTCCTATATCATTAAAACATTTCCCTGATGATGTTTGTGTGAAATATATTTTACTACAAAGCCCTGTACATAAAACGTTTACTCATACAGACCATTTAAACATTCTAATCTTGAGATATAAAGTGAAAACGTGCTCCGTCTACTGTAGCTTTAGTACGTGACAGAAGCTAAATGGAATCACCAATACAACTGGAACAAAGATTTTGAATTGTTTTAAGATGATAGTTCAATTATTAACCAGATTAAAACACAAATCAATACATCTGTAGCCTAATGAACAAACTTGACTCACTTTTAGTTGCACAAATCCACTTTTTTTTTTTGTCAAAATGGCGTCTGTCAGTCGCAGAAATGGCCTGGCTTTCTTCTGTTTCTGATCATTTTTAAGTCCCAGTGTGCAAAAACAATGTTCTTTGACAATTTACACCTAAAGGTTTAATATTTGCATGCTTAATTAGTTGATTTATGATGTATTTTGCATTCAATATTCATTTATTTGCCTTTAGTGTATAAACAGAAGTCCATCACCACAATAGAATTCTTCATTGTGGTGAATATTTTGTTACTGTAACGTTATGCGCCTGATCTGTCCCAGTGTTTCGTCTCCCTCCTGCACAACCCTGTCACATTCCTCTGATCTGTATGTACGCGTTGGTCTGACTTCCCCCACAGCAGCAGCAGCAGCAGCCGAAGTACCTCGGGTGTGTGTATGTCTTCATCGAGCGGACTGCCCTGTATGTCCTCACTCTCGTCGCTGAACAAGCCTCTGTGTGTGTAGTGTGTGTGTGTGTGTGTTGTGTGTGTGTTTGTTGCAGGTTAAGGGGAAGGGCTCTGTGAACTCTCAGAACAGCGTTGTACGGAGAAAAGGCAGGACTTCGAGCGACTACATGTCTGAGATCAACTGGGAAATAACAACAACGCAGCAGTGATTACAGATTACAGGCTCGGATGTAAAGATGGCTAAGGTGAGTGAGGATTATTTAACTACTGCTGTTTGTACATCACATTCAGACTCTACAGGCAGTGCATTTTTTGGTAGTTTTGCTCTTTCTGTGTTTAGACTTTCATGTGAGAGTTAAATTAAATCATGGTTTTTTAGTTTATATGTCTTTGTAGCACTAAATCAATAATAAAAATGTGAGACTTTACTCTGTGCTGGCTTGTATGGTCACAAAATAAACTAATACAGTGTATTTGGCCAAAAGGATAACCTCCTCCTCAGGGGTGTAGCACCAAATTCTGGGTCCCAGGTACAATTTTTGTCAATGGGCCCCTTTTGCATAATCTGTTTAATATTTGTTATTTTTCTATTTATTTGTTTTTTTTTTCCTTTTAGAATGATCAAATACAGCCTATTGATTTATTTTATACATTCCACACATTATTAGTGTTGCTATTAGGGTTTTGCAGGCTTCAGCAGATCAAACTGAATCCTTTGTAATGCTAACTTTCAAGATTTTTACTGCCATAACTGACTGGTCAAAACTGTTGGGTTGGAACCACTGCATTCACTTGAATAAAGACAAGAATAAAAACGTTTTAAACCCACCACCATGTTAGCTAACTTGTTTTAAAGCGAACCCTGAATATATTCACATGTTTTTCCTAAAACACTTCAAATCTCATCACTTATGTAAATACAAAACAAATACCTTGGAAGTATTTGTAGTTTTATTAAAATAGTGTTTTTAAACAATTACATGGAGGCTGCCATTTTGCTGCGGTTATGACATAAAATAGTGTTGTCAGGGTAACAGGAAACTAAGCAACATTCATTCCTGAGTTAAACTTGTCATTTTGAGCCGGAGTTTGGCCAAATAGAGGAAGATAATGTGGACTTTAGTGACACTGAAGATATTTGAGAAGAAGAGGCAGAACTGGACTCTGTCAGTGGTGTTTTTGTGGCAACTGTTCACAGATGGAACCGCAGAAGTAACCATGGAAACACTATTTTATGTCATCAATCCAGAATGCATGGACAAAATGGCGGCTCCCAGTAGCTTGAAAACAACATAAACAATGACAATTTTATAAAAAATAGTAAGCAGTTATATATTTCTTTGCAATTTATTTTAATAAGCATGGACAGTACCAGCATTTTAGCCAGATTTGTCTTTATATTCAGGGTTCCCTTTAAGTCAGCTTGCCAAAAATATGCTGTTTGTGATATTTTCGTCACATTATAATGTTGATTTAAAAGTTGTGATATGTACTGACAATATTCAAGTGAATATGCACATTTATTGAACATTTTGTGTCAAACCCTGTTTTTTTGTTCAATAAAATCTGCAATATTTGCTTATAAAATTATAATTTCTAGCTGTTAAACTTGTACATAATTTGGCCAATTAATATTCCTATTTGTTCAGCAGTTGTTGTTTTTTAATCAAAGTTCATTTGCTGATATCAGACATATCTGCATTTAGAGGAACAACTTATCTCACAAGCAAAAATGACATACGTTTGGGGGTCCTTTCCTGCTCTGGGCCCTGGGGAAACTAGCACCATTTACCCCCCAGTCCGACACCCCTGCTCCTCCTGTTTGTTTCAATGGAAAAGCAGCTCCTTTAGCTGTATTTTTGACTTGATTTTCTCCCTATTTCTATTCAATTGTGCAGTTGACTTTTCACTTCCAGAAAAATACACAGTGCACCTTTAAATCTGTCTACCTAGCTCCTAGCGTTCACACAACTGCAGCACAAGGTTAATATCCTCATGTGTTCATTTTTGGCTGCAGCTGTGGTGTAAAAACAGCTTTTTTCTGACAGCAAAGTGAAACTGTGGTGCACCATCCAAGCTCAGCCAATCAGAGCGCTGCTTTAAGCTCTTAATGAGAACAAAAACAGTTTATTGTTAGCTGTAGATTGCACTCCACAGTCTGATTTAGTCACAAAGTGCCAATTTTGCAATTTACTCTTTGGTGGAAAAAGATACAAAAGTTAAGTTATTTGCAAAGTACTGCTGCTTTAAACAAATTCATTTATTTAGACATGGGAGCCAAATGTGATCCTTGGCCTCTTTCAATCTTACCTCCAACACAACTTTCTTTATAAAATGTGTTCAAATATCTCATCTATTTTTCAAAAATATGTGAAAATGAAAAACTTGCAATGTACTTTTGTCTTTTAAGTGAGTAAAGCTGAGCCATAATTGCAACTAAAAATGAATACATGTCGATATATGAAGAATTTAGGAGAGGAAGTTTTTTAAATTTGAAACCTAAATCATATTTGCAGTGTAAAAATCAGCTACCCCACCTTTAAGTACATATAGGTTTACTTTTGTACTTTTACTTGAGGAAAGGACCTTCAGCTGTACTTTTACTTTTATTTGAGTCGTTTTTTCATACAAGTAACTGTACTTTTACATGAGTATTGAACTAGCTCTGGTGTTTGTGAGTCCAGCGACAGAGGGAGAGAAACAGTTGTTGTAGAGTGAGGTTCTTCTGCCTCCAGCTCGAGGGGAGAGGCTCAAATAGTCCAAATGTCCAGGATGAGAAGAGTCTGACCTTTGACCCCTGAGACGTCTGCCCTCAGGACTCACCTGGGGAGTGGAGGTGGAGGGAGACTCATAGTGAGAGTCAGATTTTACTTTATCAAAATATTGATCCGTGTTTAATGTTTTAAATGTGAGTCACTTAAACACACAGACACTTCTCAAAAACATAATTATGTGGAAGGTCAAAGTAATGGAGTTTGTGTTTAAAATGAAAAACAAGAAAAGTCGTGGAAAAGTATTGGAATTCAACTGGTTTTGTAACATTTTTTGTAAACTGGAGCTACTTTTCTCAGACACAGTTCTGCTTGTGTCAAAATGTGTCTGAAAAATAAAAATCTCTTTCAAGGCAGTTACTTTATTATTTGCTTTTTATGTTTGAAACTGGAATTGTAGGCATTCAAGTTTAGTTTAACCGTAAAATTATTGTATTTCAGTTTGGGAATTGAAAAGTCTTTTTTTTTTTTTTTTACATTATTTTATTTTATTTGTTTGTAATAAATGTATTTGTATTTAATGTATTTTATTTACATTTTTATTAGATTTTTTATTTAATTTATTGACTTTATTTATTTATTTATTTTGTTTATTTGTACTTTATTTTTATTATATTTTAAATTTAATTAATTTATTTTAATTTAATGTATTATAGTATGTTTTTTTATTTTATCTATTTTTATTTAATTAATACATTTTATTTTTCATTTTTATTTGATCTTTTTTGTATTGTTAATTAATATTTATTTTTTTATTTTTTTTTTTTTATTTTTTTTTTTTTGCATTTGTCCACTTTCAACATTTTGAGAGAGCACAGTTTTTCCCCCAGATTTGTATTTCTCTGAGATCAGACTTCATCTCTCTCGTCTCACTTCTGTCAAACCTCCAGCAGCAGACTCACATCTCACTGTGTTGTTGTTGTTGTTGTTGTTTTTCTGATCCAGGCAGAGACTTACACTGTGACCGTGGCCACAGGGACGTCTGAATACGCAGGAACAAACAACTACATCTACGTGACTCTGGTGGGAGACCTGAGCGAGAGTGAGCGCACCCTGCTGGACAACCCGGGTCTGGACTTCTGCAGAGGAGCTGTGAGTCTTTAGAATGGTCCTTTTTTAAAAAAAATGAAACATTAGTATGGGGGACCCCCTACACATGGTCCAGGGACCCCCAGGGGTCCCCGGACCCCACTTTGAGAACCACTGGCATAGACAAGGCAAAATAAATCTCTTATTTTCTAGCAAATTGATGATTCAATTTCTAGCCAATGATTCGATCACAAATCTTCGGCTACTTCACTACTTTACTTTACTGCTCAATACATATCTTTATAGTTTAAACAAAATAGTTTGTTGACTAAATTTGGGTCGAATAGAGGGATTTTTGGTCGACATCACTTTCCGCCCTACTGCGCATGCGTTATTCTCTGTTTGCTTACTTGGTGAAACTTCTTTGAAATAAACAAGGAAACAGGACAAAAGATAGCGGTTTGGATCAGGTCTGACACCAGTCTGACAGATGTCTGTCTCCTCAAGCTTGAGACAGTGTTTTTCTCACAGGTTTCTCACCTGAATGTAACTTCTGAGGGTCGTAGGATAGAATTCATTCACAAATGTTAACTTAGCAGCATAACTTTTGTTTTCTCACAGTGATAAACTCTTGTAGTTAGCTGACAATGGGGCTTTTTTCGACTTGTTTCCACTGTTTTTGTCTATGAGAAGCGGCTCTTTCTACAGGCAGGGTCCGCGCATTGCACATGTTGATAAACAAAAAATCCTACATAGACAGGGGTGGGCATTATTTTTCTCCGAGAGCCACATTCTCGTGGTGGGCCTTCATTTCGGTAGCAAATTCTCATTATAGCATGAGAATTTATGTAAAATATTAATTATTCAATCTATTTGGTCAGTTTGTTCTGATATTTATTAAGAACACAAGTTCAGACAGACAGGAGTGCACGATAGCAGAGTGGGTAGAGCTCTGGGTTTCCTCTAAGGAGATTTTAGGTTCGACTTCCAGGTCGAGCCAAGTCACCATCTCACGATCTCTCTGGGTGGAGTTTGCATGTTCTCCCCGTGTCATTGTGGCTTTTCTCCAGGTACTCCAGTTTCCTCACACCTGCAAAACATGCATGTTTAGGTTAATTGGGCATCACTGTAAATTTCCCCTGTGAGTGAATGAGAGAGTGAATGGTTCTGTCTCTAACCCTGCGACGAGTTGGCCCATTGTCTAGGTTGTTCCTCTTCCTAAGGCCCAAAGTCACTGGTATAGTCTCCAGTCACCGGCCACCCCTACCGGGCATAGCCAAGTCAATTAAAAAATAATTCTAAAGAGTAAAAAACATGTCAGGGGGCTGATTAAAACGCCCGGAGAGCTGCATCTGGTCCCAGTTTGCCCAGGTTTGCCATAGACTGATTCATCGATTAAGGCACTAAAGAACTACAGCACTAGTGGCAGAAATGCAGTCTGGGTGATAAAACAGCGCAGAAGATTCCTAATTATGACATTGCAAATCTGGGAGGACTCATAGGGGAAAGAATTATGTGTCACAGATAAAAGTCCAGCTGCTTTTTTGATGAGGAAGCAATGTTCGCACAGGATTAAAGAACTTTTATGTTGTAGTCTTTATGTCAAATCAAACATTATTACTGTTATAAAATGTTAAATTGTACACTTTTCGTCTTTCAGGTGGACAAATACCAGGTGAGCAGTGTGTCTCCGCTGGGTCGTCTGCTGCTGGTTC
The DNA here is from genome assembly GCA_038363315.1 of Mugilogobius chulae. NCBI lineage: Eukaryota > Metazoa > Chordata > Actinopteri > Gobiiformes > Gobiidae > Mugilogobius > Mugilogobius chulae. The sequence continues at coordinate 34,273,907 of CM076404.1, forward strand.
GTCTGGAGAAGCAGAGGTACTGGGTGGAAGACAACTGGTTCTGTCGTTATGTGACTGTGGAGGCTCCGGACGGACACTCGGCCACGTTCCCCTGTTACCGCTGGATCGTCGGAGACACCAGGCTGGAGATCAGAGAAGGAGCTGGTGAGGAAACTGGATGTGTGGCATTTACAAATAACAAAAGTGTATGGAAAGAAAAAAGTTTATCATTTAGATTTTTCCACGCAATTATTTAAAAAAGTATTCTGCCTAATGTAAAATTTAAAAAAACTATTATGTATGAACCCAGAAAGTAAAACATTACCTTCTCACAGTGAGTTTTTTGACCTGGTCTTGTCAAATGTTTTCTTGTGATTTTTGTGAGTTCACAAGCTGTAGAACCAAGCAAAGTGAGACTTTTGGCAGCTCTCAAAGTAAACATTTAAAGAACATTGTATCATAAAATACAGTTAAAAGCATTGACTATTTCTGTGAGAATCTCGCTCTGTTAACTTATGCAAAATCCCTCAGTGAGACCAGTTCATGTTGCATTCCTGACTGAAAGGTGTTCCAGGCTGGAGGAGCAGCTTAAGAGAAAGCTTGCTTCTCCAGTCTATGAATAATCATAAAGCCGTGAAAGTCACTTTAACACAGAGAACAGCGACTTTCAGCTCTTAGAAACAGAAGTGCACAAACAGACTTAAAGATTAAAGTTTTCCAGTGAGTGAAGCTCCAAACTCTCAAAGAGAGACATTTCATCTTTGAATATAGTTCACAGTGATGTGTGAGCCTATTACAACCTATAACACAGTTATACACAGTGTTTAGAGACTGTAAACTAAACCTTTACAGCAGTGGTGCCAAAAGTGGGGCCCAGGGCCAAACTCGGTCATCCACAGGGTTTAACTTGGCCCTCAAAGAGGTGCTAATGTTTGCTAAGAGCAGGGGTCTCAAACTTTTTCACTGCAGGGACTCTATCACTTTTCGATCTAGTATCACATTAAAATTTGGAAATTAAAGCTAAGTTATATATCAAATTTGAATAAATGGTTAATTTCCTGCTTAAATTGTTTCTATTCAAAGCTATCTATCTTTTCAATCCTATATATATATATATATATATATATATATATATATATATATATATATATATATATATATATATATATATATATATATATATTTTTTTTTTTTTTTTTTTTTTTTTTTTTTTTTTGGATGATAAATCATAAGAAATTGCTATATTTAAAAAAGAAATTTGTTTCAAAAAAATTTGGGGGACCCCCTACACATGGTCCAGGGACTCCCAGGGGTCCGGACCCCACTTTGAGAACCACTGGCTAAAAGTGTTTGATTACATTTTGAGCTGAAAATACTGTAAAAGCACACCAAATCAAGTTTATACTGCTAAATTGTGTTAAAATATGTAATTTACGGTAATCACAATTTTACTGCAAATCCACTTTTTAGATGTAACTCAAAAGATTAGATTTGACCCTCAACATGTTACAAAATCATTCATATTGGCCCTTTGAAGAAAAAAAAAAGTTAACTTTTGCCCCGTGAGTAAAAAAGTTTGTGCACCTCTGCTTAACAGGCTTGAAGTTATTTGAGTTGTAGAGTCAGAAACTGTGTACATCAGTAAATGAAACACTAGAAGACTTCAAAGATTTTCACCTGGATGTGTGGTTTGCAGCCACATGTTTGAGGACAATGAGACTAAAACTCAAAGCAGAAAGAAGAGATGTTTGGAAGAAAGCCGTTATTGTGAAAAACGGAAACTCCTTTGTTAAACAGAATCGGAGGCTTAACCTGATAAGAGTGCACAGTATCAATCTAAAGCCTCAGAGACACTTACAGGTCCAGTTAGATTACAATAAACTGAGATTGTACCAGTTTCCAAGACCAGGGGAAAAATTAAATCACCATTTGTATGTAAAAGTTCTCAGAAGAAAGCCTCCATTTTCCCCTCAACAGAAACTGACTGTGTGTCTTTAGTTTGTAAATCTATTCAGTTGGATCTGGGTTGAGCTTTAGTGTTTTGAGAATCCTGAGGGATCCTGGGGCTGGACCAGAAAGATAACATTTCACACTTTATTCAAATGCTGCTTAGAAATGACTCTACAAACTCTGGTGTTGGCCCCGACATTCCTCTCCTCTGACATGAATCCTGTTAAAATCTAACTACGCCAGTTCAAAAGTGTAGATCAACACAAAGTCTGAGGGAAAAACGACTCAAGGAAATGGTCTCGTATCTGTACAGTAGAGTCTCATTTAAACAGTGTGTGTGCGTAAAATATGTTTCATACTGTGTCACTTTTAACATAAAGATTGTATATTATAGCAAGAAAATAGATAAAGAAATTGTGAGCGCTTCAGGAATCTGTAGTAAGTAATCAGGTGCTCTTCTATGATGATATCAAGATGTACAGTAATAGATAAAATGACAAGAAATATTTAGTTTGAAGCAGTAAAAAAGGGATCTAAGACACTCTGAATGTTGATAAATAACAGTCATTTATTAGCGTGGACAGCTATGGATAATTATTATAAAAAGTCAACTTAACACTTCAGAGATTATGAAGAAAGAAATGTTAAGTTTGTTAAAGTTTGTGCACTTTTTGTACGCATTTTTAGTACCCACACTATTTTGTTTAATTTAAAGACTCACTGCGTAGCATGTTTAAGTAATTAAGAAGTTGTTGTTGCATTAAATAAATAATAATAAACAAGTGTTCTTCATGTTTGTCCATAAAGTTGACTTGCAAAAGTTGCTCCTTTAGCTGCTCTTGTGAAAACATTCTCAAGTATTGTTTTAACTATTCTATTTCTATGGAATTGTGCAGCACTGGAAACTGCTGACACAGATTTTTAGAATGAATTAAAAAAAGTTTTCTTGCGATTGCCAGTGAACAAGTATAAATACATGCAAAAAATAAAGTGAAGTAGTCAAATTACATGAATAATATACTGTATATAAATTATATTAAAATAAAATTGGTAATACATAATATATATAAAAAATAATAATCTGAATAATAGTGCAATTGGTCAATACACATAAATAAGATGATATTATTTATGTGGCAAGGCATCATGTGTAGACTACTTGAAATGATCTAAAATTAAAAAAAAAATACATATAGACTTCATACTAATGTAAACCTGCTATGAATAAACAGAGTATGATAGCTCAAAACACCACAGATTGCAGGAAATTACATGTAGTTTGGCTAGGCATGCTTCAATCCAATACTGGGTATGGCTATCGGTGCTGCTCCAGGAAATTTTGCTGGATCGGGTATCAGCTCCATAATATCAGACCAGTAAATATCATTGTTGTCTTTTTTAGACATAATGAGACTAACTTATTGACTAAATTAATCCAGAATGTCTCATATAAATGGACATTTTATTCAGATTAAATTATAAGGTTGTGACTTGCACTATGAAAAAACGTTACATAACACAATATGACCAAATGTCTTATGTTTTGATAAGAAAGAAAAGCAATTTCAGTTCTTAAACTAGTATCGGTTGATATCAGGTATCTGTAGATACTTAAAGGCCAAGTATTGGAATCAGTATTGGAACTGAAAAAGCTGGATCCGTGCATCCCTAATTTTGGCCAAAATTTTCTGGGGGAGGACCCCTAGACCCCCGCCCCTCAAATCTCAGCACCCCTAACCAAAATATGTTCCAACGGCTTTGGATGAATGTTATTTTTATGCTGTGAAACTGTTTGGTTTTCTATTATTTATTATTAAGTCTTCTGCTAAATTTTGTCCAACAGCCAAATTATTAAAAGATGAATCTTTACCTGAGCTGTTGGCCCACAGAAAGCAGAGCTAAAAGAGAGACGAAAAACCTACAGGTACGTAAACAAAAATGACCTGTTTTTGTCAAAATCTCTCTAGTGGCTTACGTGGTATCATTTCCTTTAGATGGTTAAGCTGGGCTCCAGGTATTCCACACTGTATCGATGCTAAAACTGAAGCAGACTTGCCCAGGACGCTCGCTTCGACAACGAGAAGAGAAGTGATTTTGAATATTCCCTGCACTACGCGTAAGTACAACCATTTCAACTGTATGTTTTTACCTTAACAAGAACATTTTGTAGCTTTAATATTCCCTTTCCTTTGCAGATTGATGGAGTTGTCTTTGAAGAAACTGGCCATCAGGTTCGGAAAGTCCTGGAACGACCTGGAAGATTTCAGACGCATTTTCTGGAAATTGAAAAGCCCTATAGCCGGTGAGTAAATGTTGCCTAAATCTGCCCAGTGTAGCCAATCAAAGAGCTGCTTTTGGTTAGCTACGAGAAATAATAAACAATACACAATGGTCTGATTTAGGTGAAAAAGCAAAGTTTACAAAGTCATGTCTGATGGTGGTGAGTGATGGTGTTTTGTTGCGTTCAGAGTTTTGCATGGAGCACTGGAAGGAGGACTGGTTCTTTGGATATCAGTGTCTAAACGGCTGTAACCCAAGGATGATCCAGCAGTGCAAGCAGCTCCCAGACAAGTTTCCAGTCACAGCCGACATGGTGCAGAGCTCCATGGGCCACAAAACTAATCTGGACAAAGAACTAAAGGTACAACTGGAAATATGTTAATGGCCGCCATTTTCTAATATACTGTAACTATCTTAATTGAATTATAATAATGACTAGAGAAAGTGTGGCTTCTGTTGCCGTGGAAGCTGTGTTGACCACCTTGTGAGTGGCTCAGCATTCTAAATAAAACGATGTAAAAACAATGAAATAAATTGACGTTGATTAACTACTGTATATTTTAGTAGACCTAGTAATGCAGAGAACTCATCTGAATCTATGAAAATGAATATTTACTCCCCAAAAAAGAATGCTCTGGTTTATAGAGATATATTTTGTAAAAACTATGGTCCGAGGGCCAAATGTGTTCTTCAAATGCCAATTTGAAGAACACAATTTTTTACAACAACAAATACTACTTCTACATTTCTTAAGCTATCAGCCAATCTTTATTTGCTGTCAGTGGGACAAGTATTGGCTGAACTATGCACTCAAATATCAGATGAACTAATAGGTGTACAGAGTTTACCACAAAAATTACTGCGGCGAAATACAACGGATTTCTACACATTTCTGTTTCATTATTTCAGAAGCCACATAAAACATGAGGCTGTTTGTCCTGAAATTGTTTCAGATTTAACACAGGGCTGAGGCCCCACTGACAAACACTCACACCAAGTGAAACTTGAGGAGAAGTGCAATAGTATCAAAAAACTACATATACAATTGAATATTGTAAAAGATTTGTTGGGGCAGGATCTTATATTATGTTTTTTTGTGAGAAATATTTTTCATTACTTTAGTCTGTCACTGTGTGTATATTTATAAATGATAATGAAATAAGTACATTTAAATGCTGATTCGACTTGACTGATTAAGGTTCGTAGAAAAAAATTGAGGGCCCTGAAGCTGATTTTTGCTTAGAGCCCCCAAAAGGTTAGATGCGGCTCTGCTCAGACCTTTCAAAGAAGTGAACCTCTACCTTTTTCAGTCACTTCCCCCAAGCACAAAATGTAGGCAAAACAATAATGTAATCTTTCAATCAAAAACATTTTTTCTGTGTACTATTGAAGTTTAAGGCCTGTAGGACTGTGGTGTGGCTTAATTGAAATTATATATGAACACTTTTTTTGGCCCATACTAGCCCTCCATCCAGCTGTAATCTGACCTCAGTTATTATCAGTTTCTCATAAGTTATCTCATTTGTTTAGGCAGGAAACATCTTTCTCTTGGACTATGGCATCATGGACGGTCTTCCTGCCAATGTAATAAAGGACAAACCTCAATACATCGCTGCTCCTCTGTGTCTCCTGTACCAACATCCAGACGACGGACTCATTCCTATCGCAATACAGGTACAACAGTAGACATTTCATATATGAATTCTTTTGTACACTGTAATGTTCTGTGTCTCAGCTGGCACAGGCTCCAGGGATGTACACGCCCATCTTCCTGCCCAAAGACCCTCCTCTGGCCTGGCTGCTGGCCAAGGCCTGGGTTAGACACTCGGAGTTTCAGATCTTCCAGCTGCTATCTCACCTCCTGCGCACACACCTGGTGGCCGAAGTGTTCTGTGTGGCCACGCTCAGACAGCTGCCAGCAGTGCACCCAGTTTACAAGGTATTTATCCACCAAGTCCTTATATAACCAGTCTACAAAGTATTTATACACTCAGTCTAAAAAGTATTTATACATCCAGTCTACAAAGTATTTATGCACCCGGTCTACAAAGTATTTATACACCCAGTCTACAAAGTAATTATTCACCCAGTCTACAAAGTATTTATGCATCCAGACTACAAAGTATTAATGCACCCAGTCTACAAAGTATTGATGCACCCAGTCTACAAAGTATTTATACATCCGGTCAACAAAGTATTTATACATCCTGCCTTCAAAGTATTTATACATCCAGTCTACAAAGTATTTATACATCCAGTCTACAAAGTATTTATGCACCCGGTCTACAAAGTATTTATACACCCAGTCTACAAAGTATTAATGCACCCAGTCTACAAAGTGTTAATGCACCCAGTCTACAAAGTATTTACGCATTCAGTCTACAAAGTACTTATCCACACAGTCTACAAAGTATTTACGCATCCAGTCTACAAAGTACTTATACATCCAGTCTACAAGATATTTATACGTCACCCAGTCTACAAAGTATTTTTACATCCAGTCTACAAAGTACTTATCCACACAGTCTACAAAGTATTTATGCACCCAGTCTACAAAGTATTATTGCACCCAGTTTACAAAGTATTAATGCACCCAGTCTACAAAGTATTTATTATTTCTAAAAAACAATACTCAAGACAAATTAAAATTCGTGGTGCAAAAAAAAGACTCAAATAAAAGTAAAGTATTTGGGGAAGCAAGTAAGAGTAACCTTTTGGGACATACCATCAAATTTAAAGTTGATGTAATTTGGAAAAACAAAACAGAATTTCTTTGCTCCTCTGTTACTGACTGTTCTGCTTTTTCGACTCTTTGTTGAAGCTCTTGGCTCCTCACCAGCGCTACACTTTGGAGATCAACTGTAGGGGGCGCACACAACTGCTCTCCTCCGACGGCATCTTTAAACGGGTCTGTTTGTATCATAACTCTATGTTCAAATATTTCAAGTAGTTGTGAGGTTCTTTGTTTTTGTTAAGAATTTCTCCCATGATCTCTATGTTCTTCCTCTCTAATAGTATCATACAGTCCCATCCTTTGTCGTAACAGTGTGATTTCTCTATTATGGCACAAATAAAGCCTCTCATTTCCTATTGTAATGCTGTACCGTGCTCTGTATGTAGGTTGTGTCCACCGGCGGAGCTGCTTTGTTGATCCTGGCTCAGAGGGAATACAAAGTTCTGACGTACCGCTCGCTGCACCCTCACCACGACTTCAGGGACAGGGGCGTGACCCGAATCCCCAAATACTTCTACAGAGACAACGTGCTGCTGCTGTGGGACGCCATTCACAAGTAAGACAACTTCTACAGATGGGACGATTCTTTTGTAATTCGATTCTTGTCTCGATGCATGGGTTACGATTCAGGTATTTTATATTTTGTTAAACCTCACAAGAACAAACTACTTTCTCTGTAATTTTACTGAATAAAACACTTTTCAATAAATAATACTGCTTAAATGTAGTTTTTAGTCGAGAAAAGGTCATATTTCTGCCATTTCTGGGTCACTTTTTGTCAAATAAAAAGGGACAGAACACCAAAATTCACCTCAATAAGATGATAAAAGCAATAAATTGCTGTGTACTTCCTTTGAGTGAGAAATGATGACAGTGGAATCAACCCTTTCCTAACCGCACAAAAATGACCAAATCGAGCTTTTGAGACACATACCAATCGAACCCCACACCAGAATTGAATCGAAACACCTCTATATTTTCAATATTGTTAGATCCTTAATACCTTCTATAAAGGAATATGACTTTATGGTATTTGGAAGATTAAAGGACAAATATTTGTAATTTTTTTTACATTGTTACAATCCTTCAAACATGCTCCTGAGCCATTTCACTTTGGAATCCTATACACCAGAACCAATAAAAAGAGCAGAAAGGTACAAAGTCTTTGCTTACTTGCACGTCAAGATGTTTTTATATTTACTTTGCAAAACACATGTATGAAACGTTTGCTTTACATAAGCACATGAGCTTATTTATTTATGTATTTATTTATTTGAAAGGGACAATGCACATTAATGAACACCAGTACATAAAATACATGTGTAAATGTGCTGAAGTTAGCGAACAGCTAATTTACATTCATAGTCCCTTTACATTTAGGACAATACAAGACAACACAAAAAGGCAGCAGGTCATAAAGGCCACACTCACTCAGTGTACAAAGTGCCAATTTTCTAAAGTGCAAATGTGGTTAAGGTGCATTAAGTAATTTTAAAGTGCTGCAGTTTTAAATAAGTTAATTTAGTTTAAGACCAGTTTGTATCCACGTGTTGGTCCTCTCCTGCCGCACAGAGATGAGACACTAGAGTTTGCAGAGTACCCTCTATTTCTAAAACATTCATTCATACATATTTACATATTTACATTGAACAGTTACAGTTATTATGTATTTTTTTAAATTAAAATGGAAAAACTCGCCACTGACACAAGTTTCTAACCTGCGCATTGTTGCACCTCGCACCACTCGCTCAGCAAGCTGAGCCAAACGACTGATGATGTCATCATGCAGCTTGTGAAGCTTTCAAACTCTCCACAGCAGCGGTGTCAGAAGGAGTTTATTTATCCCACCTGGGCGGCTCGTCTGTCGCGTCAACTCGCTGTGACGTCAGCGGGTACTGAAAATGCACTGACAGCGTTTGCCCATCGTGGCAGTACAGCTGTGGTTTTTACACACATAACTGCAAAATAAGCGAGTTTGCACAAAAATGTCCAAAAAAGGCCTGGAAACAGTAGATAATTCAATTTTGACCCGATATACAGTTTGACAATGAAAAAAAGTTGATTCTGTGTTTAGTTTCTCATTAAGGAGCAGCTTTTCCATGAATATAAACAAGATTAGGTCCTCCTCTTATTCAAATAATGGTAAATTTTGTGGCCATGCAAGCCTGCTCAGAGTAAAATTACACATTTTTATTTATTTAGTGTCACAAAAACATCTAAACTAAAAAAAACATGCTTTTATTTAAGTTAATTTTTGGCCATAAAGTTACATGGTGTACCTTTAACAAAATTACTGTGTTCTAGTGTATTTTGAAGTCTAAAGAGTTTGGGCTCAATTTATCACACGGTCGCTAGGCAACTACCTATGTCTTCAGTTATGAACAGGAAGTTTTAACCCTAAAAAGGCTAGGTAGTCAGATTTGGAGGGACGGTGATTAAGTTTAAGAGACCATGTAAGTTTAGGGAAAATGTTTGGGTAAAGGTTACGATAAAAATATAACAGTTAAGGCCCATTTAGCAACAGGTATAAATTATCATAACTTCTAGTGAAATTAATACTTTGACTTGTCGTAGGCACTTTAAGAATAAACGCTGAACTACAAAAACTCTACATTTGTCCAGTTTTGTCACAGGAATAGTTGAACTGTACTACAAATCAGACGGAGACGTGGAGGAGGACCAGGAGCTGCAGGCCTGGATCAGAGAAGTGACAGAGGAAGGATTCGCTGAGCTGCCTGAGTTTGGTTTGTGACGTTTGCTGTTTCTTTTACCACAGAATGAGTGAGTTTATATTGATGTAGCTGTTTGTTTGTTTGTTTGTTTGTTTGTTTGTTTGTTTGTTTGTTTGTTTGTTTCCAGGTTTGTCCAGTTCACTCAAAAGTCGAGAGGAGCTGTGCACGTTACTGTCAGTGGTTATTTTAACATGCACAGCCCAGCACGCAGCCACCAACAACGGACAAGTACGTCACTTATTATTATTTGTCAATTGCATTTACCATTATTTATCATATTTATCTTAGTTTTAGTTGCAGTTGGTGAAGAAAAAAGTGTCACATTGGCAGAGTTCTTAAACAGAATACCCTCAATTTATATAATAAAAAAGCGACTTCCCATCAAAAATGTAGATATTTGACACAGACACATTTTTCTATTATTTTAATGGAGAAATCATTATGATGATCCATTGATGAATGCTTGATGAATGAGCTCACAAACACATTCTTTTATAAACACACTTCAGTCCTTAGATAAAGTTTTCTCTTGATTTGTAAATAATTTAACATGTTTTCAGAGACTGTTTCCAGCCTTATCTTATAGTAATTTTTAATTTTTGGTTGAGGCCGTGAAAACATCAGAAATAAACATGCCGGCCAGATAGATACAGTCGGCAACGTGTCATATTTGGGGCGTGGCCTGCTGAAGGGGAAAGTGTCTCATGCCTTACCATTTACCATTTACTTACCAAGTATTATTATTATAATTTTAAATTTTTTTTTTGTGGAGTATTTTATTTTGTGTGTGTGTCCCTGTTTTGTGTTTTGTTGGTGTCTTTGTTTAATGTTGTTTTGTGTGCACTTTGTGGTGTATTAAATTGAAAAAAGTAATAAATATAAAGACATAAGAATGGGAAGCTAAACTATTTCCCTCTTTTAAGACGCTATGTGGCAAATTAAGTGTATTTTTATCACAACTAATTCAGGTCAAGTTACAACCAGGCTTAAATGGAGGTTACTGATGTGTCGAAATGTCAGAAAAGTAAACAGAAAGTTAAAAAAAAGATGCTAAAAGACGTCAGGCGGCGCTAGCATCACGTTAGCATTTAGCTTGCAGCTACCGTTAGCATTGCTAGACATATTTAGATACTTGGAAGGTTGGATCACTTTATTTATCCTCATGTCTTCATGTCTGTATTTGACACAATATATCTCCCAAAGTCTACATGTGCTGTTGTAGTTGTGGAGCAGTGACTGATAAAGCTGTTGTTCTGATTCACTCTCAGTGTTAACTTTCCCCTCGGAGGTCTGTTGGTGGGCGTGGCCTTTGATGCCGACTGTATCTATGTTAGCATATTTTGAATATATACAAGCCAACTGACGTTCTGTGCTCAGTTGTCTTTCGTTCGGAAACATAAGCAGGGGTAATTTTACAAGTTACCTAGAAACCAAATAACAGAATCTTCACAAAAGACATATTTGACTAAGGATAATATCTTGTAACACTTTATTTTGCTAAATACAGCAGTGTAAATTGTTTTTGCATTTTGGCACTTTTTGATGACGTGGTGGGATCTTAAAACTCAACTTACTCCCTGTAGTTTTCCACTTTTATTTGTTTACTTCATTGCGACTCCGCAGCTGTAAAACTATGATAAACATTTACCACAAGGTGTGTCACATCAAACTATTATAATCTGTCATGTGGGTTTTAATCTGTTTTATGACAAACATTGGTTACGTTACATTTAAACTATGGATCTGATCGTTTCAGTTCGACTGGTGCGCCTGGGTCCCCAACACGCCCTGCACTATGAGACAGCCCCCGCCCACGGACAAGGACGCCGTTACCATGGATACCATCATGTCCACCCTGCCGGACGTCAGCCAGTCCTGCGTGCAGATGGCCATCACCTGGCACCTGGGCCGACCGCAGCCAGACGCAGTACGTGTAACTGTTACTGTAATAGTCTAGTGTACGTATATAGTTCTAAATGTCAGCAGTGAGTGGTGAAAATGAATGAGAGTCAATCAAAGGAGACAAAAACACAACAAAAGCTACAGTCCGGCATTAAATACGAACAACCACAACTACTGATGAAAATTGAGTTTGTATGCGACATGTAAAAAGAGAAAATCAGGTAAACAGTGGCAGAAAAGCAGAAAAACCACAACAACATGTAGATTTCTCACTGACACAGACTTAAAGATCACACACAGTTCACCTCATTCCCATTATGACAGGGGTGAGCAGTTATTTCCCCCAGGGCCAGATTCAAACCCAGACAAGTTGAAAAAAGCCGGACTACGAACATTGGTATTACAAACTTTTATTACAGCAAACACATTTCTACGAGTATAAAAAAAAAAAAAAAAGGTTGAGCTACAAGAATAAACCTCTAGAATGAAGCTAATAATGTAATGAATAAAGTCAAAGCTTTAAAAAGATCATATTTTACGTAAGCTGGGCGATATGGACAAAAATGTATATCTCGATATATTTTGTTTATATCTCGATAGTGAAATTTTTTTTCTAAGCCTTTAGTCTGCTGATTAGAAAGTAGAAATGTACATTTGAATAAATTCATTTTAGTTGTGCCTTTTGCTGAGTAAAACTAAATTCTATGCATAACACAAGTTTATAACTTGACTATTGCAACAATAAGAAAATAAAACTGATCTTTTCCTTCTCTTTGTCACTTTTCTTTGTAACTGTAACTGCTTTTCATCAGGAGCTCTTTTTTACAGTGATACATGAGGCGTTTTCCCACATGAAAGTACCAAGAACTAAGTTCCGACATCCCTTTAGCCCCTGTTTAGTTAGAGAAACTACCCTGTCCCCATGTTTGCGTTCACACACACAACAGTTTCTAAAAGTGGATCTAAAAAGCTTTAACATTAGCTTCTGTAACGTCTGGAACATTTAAACACGTCATTTGTTGGTGTTAGAAAAACAAAAGTAGTTTTTTCCCTTCAAGATAAAATAAATGTACAAAAGCTAAAAACATCACTGAAACATTTATTCACTGTTATTCTTAATAGTTACTCTTTACAAATTTAAACATTTATTCTGGGAGTTACTGCTTTTGAGTCATTTTTCTTGGGGAAAAGGGAAGTTTGTCTAAATTTGGGATTATAAAACATGCTCCCAAACAAAGTCAGTGTTGTAAATGTGTTTGTGTCACTAAAAGTTTCCTGTTCTGACTGAAAGTACCTGCCCCAGAGCAGGAGCTAAAAAAGTTCCTAAAGTGTGGCCCCAGTCCATAGTTCCTGCTCTGTGTGAACACACCTAATATGGGGACGGGAACTAAAAAAGTAGTAGGAAATGAAAAAAGTTCCTACAGTGGGAAAAGGCCTAATATCTCGATATGTAAGATATGGCCAAATTCATATCTTGTCCAGTACATATCTCGATGTATTAATAGATCGCCAAGCCCTAATTTTACGAGAAAAATTCATAAAAAACAGAAAAATAAAAAACACAAATTTTTTTAGACTAAAAATTTTTAAGAAATTGTAATTTTATGACAAAAAGTCTAACGATCAGAGCTTTAGGAAATGTCTGTAAGTGCTGCAGAAAAATAGTTCCCATTGGGTCAGAACGCAGAAGAATGAAGTTGGATGAATCAAACCCACATGTGTGGATGTTAAAATACACCGTTAAAAGAAAATGTGCTTCTTTTTATGGCTTTAACTTTATTCTCAGAAAAATATGACTTTTTTCGCTCTGTATACAAATTTAATCTGGTTAAATTATTACTTTTTCTGACACAATTTCAAAGATGTAAACCTTCATCTTTATTCTCATAACATCATGAGTTTAATAGCAAAATGTCACAAGTTTGATCTGGTTTTTACTTGTCCTTTATAGTTCATCATATACGTACCGGGGGCCTGATTAAAACAGGTCGAGGGCCGCTTCAGGCCCCTGGGCCACAGTTTGCCCAGGTCTGCTTTATAATGGTGCGTTCCAGGCAAGAGGGAACTGGGATATTTCCCACTTCCCTCTTGTAAAAATGCGCTGGAACGCCACTCGAACTGGTAAATACCACTTGTGAACTGGGACCTGGTCAAGGAAGCCCCACTTCACATACGAGTTCAACAGCCACCACAATACATTTATTTGAGGGGTTTAACTGACACAAAAACTATGTAAACATTGGTTACAGGTCATTTACCTTTACTTTTGTTTAGCCTAAAGGTTAGCATTACCCATAATGTTTACATACGAGTTGATTAGGTTGGAACGCTCTGAACTAGGAATTGGTATTTTTCAACTGGGAAATATACCAGTTCCCAGACGCCTGGAACACAGCATAAGCTTAAACAAGATGTGTTTAGTTTGTTTGATGAGTGAATTGTTTGTTGTGCAACAGTAAAATACTGTATATCATAAATCTCCAACTGTCTTTAGCAAACAATCCAGCTAAAGTCTGCACTGTTGCCGTGACAACAGAAGAACTACTTTATTTAACACCAGGAGGACAAATTTAGTCCAAAATCGACAAAGAAACACATTTTATCAGGTGTTGCTCTCATACTTTTGCCACTCAGTCAGAATGTTGAGGATGTTTTTGCAAATAAAAGAATATATCTGTGCATAACCTCTGTTCTAATAGTAATATAATGGGTTTTAAGTCCAAATTAGCTACGCGTTTGTTTAATATGCTTGTTCTGTTCTGTCCAGGTTCCTCTGGGTCACTACACAGAGGAACACTTCACTGACCCAGAGGCGCAGGACTTGATCAAAACGTTCAGGAAGGAGCTGCAGCAGGTGGAGGAGCAGATTTTAAGTGAGAACGAGGGGAAAGAGCTGAAGTATTTGGTTCTCCTGCCCAGCCTGGTTGAAAACAGCATCACCATATGAAGAAGAAAAAACAAAAAACACTACAAACACATCAAACCCAAGCTGTTTCTGACACATTTCGGAGCACAAACAAAAACCAGGATTCTTTTTGAAGATGGGACTTTGTAGTTTCTGGCTCTGTTTGATTCTAGTTCGAAATGAGAACAAGCTTTGCACAGAGGAAAGTAAAGTAAGTAAGTAACGAAGTAAAGTAACTACCCATGTCTTTGTAAAATGTTTTATACTTGTTTTTTATTTGTAGATGATTGTTTGTGTCAATGTTTTGATATTTCTGTGAATTTGTAATTGTGTAACTATTTGTATAATCATTTTTAATTGTCGATTAAAGGCCAATTAAGGAATATTTTACATATTAAATAGTTTGGATTAAAAAAATAAAGCGAAAAAAGGCTTCATTTATCGGTTTTGCCATACATATTCATTTAGTCTTGTGTTATATATTTGTTTGATCAACTTCTATCAAAGAAAGAAATTATACTTACAATTTTCATCACTGTAACTTGCATTTAAATATTCACAATTTTGTACAACATAACTTGGCAGCTTAAACACCAACTGTGACGTTTAGGTAACTAGAAGCTTTTTTTTTTCTTTTCATGGCTTTATTCTGTGCTGCTATGTTATCGTAGGAAACGATTTTATTCGTGCCAATCACTGTTCATTTTCCAAAACCTTCAAATGTCTTTTTTTTTTTAAGGTTTTTTTATTACAAAAGAAAACATTACCAAGACATTAATACAAAATGAAGACTTTACAAAGAAAATAATAAAAAATTGAGGCATAAGAGGCTCCGCAGATCGATCAAAACTTAAACAGAAGGCATCTGTACAGTACACACATACAAAAAAAGGACAATTACAAGATTTTTCATCATTCCAGACAAAATACAAGAAATAAACGTACTGTATGAAAAATAATAATAATATATAAATAAATCCTTACTTTAGGTGGTACTGTTGAATAATGTTGATGGTTTTTTGATTTGTTGATCCGTGTATTGTTTCAAAGTGTCTATTTATTTCGATTAGTAATATTTTGAAGTGTGGCTAAACCTTCAAATGTCCCACAGTGGAGGCGAGTCGTGAACGCATCATCAGCGCTTAGCCACGCCCCTTGTGTTGTGAATCTAAAAATGGCCAGTGATGTGAAACAAAGCGACTAAACTCTAAACTAGAGTATATATTTCTAAGTTTCAGTGTTTATAGAGGACGATACCTTTGTGCAGCGCAGGTACAGCTCAGCTCATGGACGCTTTTCTCTTTTATGTGAAGCTGTGAGCGCCGAGCCGCAGCTAGCTCCTGAGCTAGCATACTTACTAGCATTCTGGATCCAAGGCATTGTTGACGTCTTTCAGAAGCTTTTGCTGTTTAAAGAGTCAAAATGACCTCAGCTTCGACTAAAGTAAGAAATTCTCACTCTTCAGTTGAATTTTGGAATTAATAATATTAGCATTTTAGTGTGTAGCTTCTATCAACGAGAATATTTGTAAACACTACAAGCCTATTTCCAAAGCTATTCCTACTGTAAAGGATGCACTGGACATGTTTTATTGTGTTCTATTGACCCTATTTTGTCCCGCCTACTTTTCTAGGACATGCACTTCCTGTTTAGCTGCATTTAACCTGTAGATTTCAGTCGATGGGTTTATTTTAACTGTCATTATATTTAATTAAAATTGCCCCACAAGACAGACAAACAAACACGTTAGCTACCTTAACAGAGCTAAACAGGAAGTGCATTTCCAAGCCAAGTGGGCGGGACAAAATAGGGTCAATAGTGTATACAATTTAAATATATGCTCTATTTAAAGGGGTCCTATTGTATTTTTTGTTTATATTTAGTAAGAAACTAGAACATGTGCAGATCAGTTATTTACCTTTTGTTCATTGTAAAACACAAAGTTGATCTAAAACAACTTGAAAATAGGAACAGTTCTATTGACTTCCTGTTCAAAACTGTAGATTTGATAAGCCCCGCCTCTTCATTTTAAAATGTATCTGTAAAAAGCAACAGATTTTAAATAACAAATTATTATTGTTGGAAAGTGTCTCTGGAACAGTTTTGAACCATATATGCTTCACTTTGAGCATTAATCTTTTGAAGTGGGAGGGGATAGGTGGTAGGTGAGAACGGGGATTTATGAGCACTTGAGCTGCAGCTGAAGAACAATACAAGATTACTCAAACATGCATGAATCAATTCAAATATAACTTTTAGTAAACTAATGATGAAGGAAGGACATTATATCAAGGTTAAAAACTTAGAAAAGTGAATTTGACATAATAGGTCCTCTTTAAATGAGATGATCCCTGGATGTGTTTTCAGGTCGGAGAGATCTTCTCTGCAGCCGGAGCAGCCTTCACCAAACTGGGAGAGTTGACTATGCAGCTTCATCCTGTGGCTGATGCGAGTCCTGCAGGGTAAACAACGCTTCAGCATCACTGTTATTTATACTGTTAGTCTGATCAATGACTGTTTATGTTTTTATCAGTAATCAGACGAAGAGCACAGCGAAGAGGAAGACGTTTGAAGACGGCTCCCTGGCGCCCTCTGATGGACCCAAAAAGACCAGCAAAAAGTCCAGTGCCAAACAGTCCACTTTGGTCCCTATGACTCCTGGACAACTGGTGGGCCCTGGAGCGAGACTACAGAACCCAAACTCAACACAACTTCCTCTGAAGAAACAAAAGACGGCAGGTAAACCCTCAGTCCAGTCTTCATTCTTATTTTCTCAGTGACTCAGTTTTTGGGTTCATGTGTGCAAATGCATGTGCCTTCTGTGACTTTTGTTTGGTCTTTTAGATGTGACTCTCAGTGCCCTGAACGACTCTGATGTCAACAGTGACCTGGTGGACATCGAGGGACTGGACGATGGATCGACTCCAAAGAAACTAAACACATTTGACCAAGGTGAATGTCAGTGACTTTTTTTTAAAACATTTTAATCATATTCAACTATTTTTGAGTAACATATTGTTTTATATTTTGTTTGGACAGATAATTTAAACCTGGACTCGAGTCTCATCATGAATCCCAGCGACATTCCTCTGCTGTCCCGCTGACTTCACACTTTACAAGGACTTTTTTTGATAGGACATTTGTAATATTATTTTATTGAAATATCTCTGTTAATATTATGTTTGTGTGGTTGTGATATTAGTTGTCTGTTAATGTTTCAGTAAACTCTGTTACGAACAAAAACCCACACAATTTTCTTTTCTCTTACAAGTAACTACATCGGTTGTAAGATTGTGTTATTTTTTATTTAACCAAACCATTTAAATAAACAGCATAAGTAAAACACTGTGACTGGACGAGGTGAGTGTCTGTACCGGACTGAAGCAGCGCACCAACACCGGCAGAGCAGACATGTACCAGTAATGACGTGCTGCTATAGCCTGACACAGTTTGAATATTGTGTAATGAGTCTAAAGTCTGCAGAGGTGACAAGTAACTCAGTATTTTTACTCAAGTACTGTACTTAAGTAGTTTTCTTGAGTATCTTTACTTGAGTATTACAAACTGGAGACTTTCAATAAGTATCTGTACTTTCTACTCCTTACATTTTGAAAACAGGTTAGTTACTTTATGAGCCCACAGTTATATTTTTTTTACTTTTAAAACACTACAGAGCTGTTGTGCTGTTGTGTATCAGCGCTTTGTGAACAAATTAACAACTGAAAATTGTCACGATAATTATAAATATTAGTGTGAAGCCCAACTCATTCTCCAACTTTGTGCACTACAAAAAAAATGTATTTCTAGATTGTTTAAAATAACAAAAAATCTGGATTTTAATCTTTAATTTTGGTATTTTTTCTGGTTAAACTGATTTTACTTGATGGACCTAGACTATATGACTTGTTTCAATGTGTTTTCTGCCATGTTTCTATAAATTTGTTCTTATTTGAAGTCAAATTATTTGCTAATGAAGTAAAACATTTTTACTCACATCATTGGCAAATTTGATTCAAGCTCAAATCTTTTGAAAACATCATAAATGTCTTGAAACAAGTGAAATAAGCTGACAAATTTATAGTTTTAACTGAGAGTAGAAAATTGGCAGTGTGATACTTTTTTGACTTAAGTAAACTTGCACACATTTACTTTTATGCTTTTACTCAAGTAAAGCAGTTCCAGTAGACTGACCTTTACCAGAGTTGTTTTTTACACAAGTAACTGTACTTTTGCTTAAGTATTGAACTTCAATACTTTTGCCATCTCTGAAAGTCGGTTGTCTTGACAGTGTGTGATGAGAGTATCTAAAGTCAGTGCAGTAGCGTTGTGTTGTCTTGACAATGTAGTCCGGACGTGACGTTTGTTGGTTGAGCCGAGGCCCAGGGCGCACGGAGGCAACACGTCAAGGTTTGGAGTGATTCAGCACAAACTTCAAAACATGACGTGCTGCTAGAGCGAGCCCTGGAGGTCCTGTTCAACTGTATCCGGCCCGCCTTTCATAGATCTGAAACACAAACAACATCTGTGGTTTCACAAATGTATACAAATGTAAATGTGTAATAATACAGGTTATACAATTGAATTAACCTAAAATTACTTCAATCCCTGCAAAATAATCTTTTATTGGCATCCTCACAGTAAGGCACGACATTAAACTGTCAGTAAATGTGGAATATCATGATATAGCAGATTTTTCCTTCCTCTCTACCTCCTCTCTATTCTTTCTTCTTCTCTCTCCCTCTCTTTTTCTGATTTCTTCCTTCCTTCTCTCTCTCTCTCTATTCTTCCCCTCTCTCTTTCTTTCATTTCTTCTTTCTCTCTCCCTCCCTCTCCATTCTTTCTTCCTCTCTCTCCCTCTCTCTTTTCTTCTTTTTCTCTCTCTTCTTTCTCCTCTCTTTCTTCTTCCTCTCTCTCCCTCTCCTTTCTTCTTTTCGCTCTCCTCCTCTCTCTCTTTCTCTCCTTTCTTCTTTCTCTCTGTAATTTCTTCTCTCTCTCCCTTTCATCCATCTCTCCCTTCTTTCTCTCTTTCTTCACTCTCTCCCTCTCTCTCTCCTTTAGTCCCCTCTCTCTCTCCCTTCTCTCTTTCTCCATCTCTCCACTCCCTCTATTTCTCTCTCCTTCTTTATCTCCTTTCTTCTTGCTTTCTCTCTCTATCCTTTTATCTTTTCTCTATCTCAGTCCTTTCTTTCCTTTCTTCTTTCTCTCTCCCTCCAGTCTCTCTCCTTTTGTCTTTTCTCTCTCTCTTATAACTTAAAAGTATATAGCAGATTTTTCCTTTAATTAAGTGACTTTAATACTGACTGCAGAGGCTAAAATGTGAATTAATGAACAATAGAAGATGTGAGCAGCGAAAACAGCTTAAATGCAACTAATATAAGTGTATACAAAGAATTTTATAAATGCTATATATCAACTTATGGCAAATATTGTAATTTATATCATTTTTGCCACATCATCCAGCCATACTTTACTGCTTTATCTTATTTTAACCACAATATAAGGTGTTTCCAAACAAATTAACACTAAAACACATTACTTTTGATTGAAACTGATCCATAGTTCATTCAACTTTAAATTCAAACAGAACAATGCCCAAATATAGCGCTTTTGTTCATGAAAAACTATATTTTAACATCATAATAAGCGTTGTGGATGTATTTTGAGGCGAGCTAATGTCAGAATATGTATTTTATTGACGCATTTTTATACTTCCACGTACTTTTGGAGAGCTACTTGTCGTTAAGTGGGCTGGGGTCTCTCTCTGGGGGTTTTGACAGGGGGAGTGTCTGTGCGTCTGCTCCTTTTTTTTAGCTTTACGTCGACTAAACAGCCGAATTTAAAGAATGTCTCGATTGTTTAAGTCACAAATGAGACCGCTGGGTAAAGACAAAAGGCGGAATAAAGCGGGAGATTGTTAAAAGCGACTAAAAGGGCGTAAAAGTGTGCAAAGTTACGAAAAGTAGTGCGGCTGTTATCCGTTAGCCTCGCGCTCTCACATCAAAGCCGCCGCGCGTTCATTTAGAAGCAGCTGTTTTCTTACGCACCGTCACCTAGCAACATATCTTGACAATAGGCGCAAGACGTTAGCAATAAAACGTCAAAAAACACACCTAAAACTTACCTTAGACGAGAAAACAAAACGTCAATGAGGAAAAAATGTTTAAAAAATCCCATAAATTACACCAAACTTAAAAATAAGCTTTAGTTTTGGCGCAAAAGTTTTTAGAAAGTCTTGAAGTGTCTCTGCGCCGAGGAGGATTTGAAAGTGGCGCCAACTCCTCCGCGGCTCCCGGTCCACATCCGTTACACACACGCGCACGCACACACCGGGCCCACAGAGCACGCGCCCGAGGACAGGACCGTAGCGAAATGTCCCCCGTGTCCGCCGCTACAAAACCGTGCGTCTCAGTCACGAAAATACAGCTCCTGCGATTTTTGCGTATTTTATTTCGTTTATTTTTATAACCGTCGCGGGCCGCGGTGCAGGTCGGGAGATTGAGTTGTTGTGGTTGTCGTTTGAATTTTGAACTGTCTCCCTCTGCTGGACTTGGCGAGCAGTGCGCACGGAGGTAACTTTTTCCACGCACATCTGCTCGTTATTTCTAGATAAAATATGATCATGTGACAAGACCAGATGGTGGGCAAGAGGTAATTTTTAATAATGTAAAACCTACTTTCCCAAATATAGTAGCCTAATTTGTATTAATGATGATTAGACCCATTAAATATTTGTATATCTTTCTTCTTCTCCCCCTTCTCTCTCTTTCTCTCTCTCTCTCTCTCTCTCTCTCTCTCTCTCTCTCTCTCTCTCTCTCTCTCTCTCTCTCTCAATTTCATTCTCTTTTCTTCTTCTCTCTCTCTCTCTTTTTCTCCCCCTCTCTCTCCTTTCTTCTTCTTTCTCTCTCCCACTCTCGCCTCTCTTCCTCTCTCTTTTCTCCTCTCTATCTCTCCTTTCTTCTTTTCTTCTTCTTCTCTCTCCTCTCTCTCTCATTTCTTCTTTCTCCTCTTTCTCTTTCTTCTTCTTCTCTCTCTACCACCCTCTTTCTCCCTCTCCCTCTTTTCTTCTCTCTCTCTCTATCTCTTCCTCTCTCTCTCTTTTCTTCGCTCTCCCTCTCTTTTTCTCTCATTTCTTCTTTTTCTCTCTCCCTCTTTTTCTTCTTTCTCTCTCTCTCCCTCCTCTCTTTATCCATCTCTCCACTCCCTTTCTTTCTCTCTTCGCTCCCTCTCTTCTTTCTTCTCTCTATCTCTTCCTCTCTCTCTCTTTCCTTTCTTCTTCTCTCTCCCTCACTCTTTCTCTGATTTCTTTTCTTTCTCTCTCCCTCACTCCTTCCTTTCTTCTTCTTTCTCTCTCCACACTCTCTCTATCTCTCCCCTCTCTCTTCATTCTTCTCTCTTTCTCTCTCTTTCTTCTTTTCTCTCTCTCTCTCGCTTCTTCCTTCTTCTCTCTCTATCTTTCCCTCTCCATTCTTCATCTCTCTCATTTCTTCTCTTTCTCTCTCCTTTTTTCTTTCTCTCTTTCACCACCCCTTCTTCTCTCTCTCTCTTTTCTTCTTCTCTCTCTCTTTTTCTCCCCTCTCTCTCCTTTCTTCTTCTTTCTCTCTCCCGCTCTCTCTGTCTCTCTTCCTTTCTTCTTCTCTCTTTCTCTCTCTTTTCTTCTCTCTTTCTCTCTCTTTCTTCTTTCTCTCTCCCTCTCGCTTCTTCCTTCTTCTCTCTCTATCTTTCACTCTCCATTCTTCATCTCTCTCATTTCTTCTCTTTCTCTCTCTCTCATTTTTTCTTTCTCTCTTTCCACCACCCCTTCTTCTAACTCTCTCTCTTTCTTTATTCTCTCTCTCCTATAATTTAAAAATCTAATTTGAATATTTTTGACTCACATTGTTACGTTACATCAACACAAAGATTTAAGTTAATTTAACTCGTTGGCCCATGATTTTTTACAGTGTATTGCATTAAACATGAACATTAAGACTCGGTGTGTATACTGCTATCATGGTTTAAACACAACATTTACTTAAATACTTACTTCTTCTACTTCTTCCAGGTGCAAAGGATTCTTCAGAAAACAGTTAAAAACACAGATTCAAGTTTCCCCATTGAAACAAACAGAAAACACCGAGGCAAGATATGTTTGTATGTTTTTTATTAACCAAAATGTATGTAGGCTAATTGATTGACACACTGCTGACCCGAATGTGTGTCTTTGCTGCCTTATTTCAATCCTAAAGTTATACAAAAATGATAAAATACCTGAACAATGTTGAGTTTCATTCAGCTGGCTAGTTTAATTACACAAGTGAGCTGTAGGGGGAGCACTACGGCTGAAGTTGTGTGGTTCTGCTTTAAAGCTACATAACGTTTTGGCCAAAAAATAAACTTAAGTAAAAGCATGTTTTTCTTGCTTACACGTATTTGTGACTCTAAATAAATAATAAAAAAAAGTCTGACTTTACTCTGAGTAATTTTACTCTTGTGGACAAATTTTCACAGAAAACCCCTGAACTACTGTATATGTCATCATCATCATCATCATCATCATCATCATCATCATCATCATCATCATCATCATCATCATCATCATCATCATCATTTTGTATAGGCTCTCTGTTTTGCTGTTATAGATCAGTCGAAGGTTGTACATTGGTTGTTGTGTGGGCGGCACGGTGGCAGAGTGGATAGCACTCTGGCCTCACAGAAGGTCGCGGGTTCGATTCCCGCACGGGCCGGGCCTTCTGTGTGGAGTTTGCATGTTCCTCCCCGTGTCTGGGTGGGTTTCCTCCGGGCACTCCGGTTTCCCCCACCAACCAATAACATGCATGTTAGGGTAATATCCTCCAGCAACGGTAGTCCTGACCAAGCCTAGCAACAACATCTGGAGATGGGTCCCCGAGCACTGCACTGTAGCGATCACTGCTCCTGATGAGATGCCCCAGAGGCATTGAAGGATGGGTCAAATGCAGAGGACAAATTTCCCTAAGGGGACAATAAAGTGTAACTTAACCTAACCTTAAAAATAAGCCTTTACAGTGAGACACTGTTTTGACCTGAAACTTGTTATTTTACCCTAAAATTGACAAAAAATAAAAATAGCTTGGAATAGGCAATGGTAATTAAACTCCATTTAACAACCAAAAGTAGTTTTTGAGTTTAGCTTCACTTTAACAACAAAGTGCAACTGGATTGGACCAATCGGAGAGAACAAAATAGAACAAAATAGTTTCTGTTTGATTAACACAGTACAGTGGCCATATTTTACTAATCTACTTTTAATGGAAAAAACAAAGTATTTCATAGAACGTAAACGCCTGAGAAGCTGAATGTTCTTAGTTTGATGCCACATCACGTTACAATAAAAGTCAAAGGTTCTAAACATGTCTATATATATAAACATGTACATTTCCATCAAAACATTTTATCTTCAGAATTACAAATCATAAGAAATTATAGTTTTCAATTGTTCAACCTCAACCAGACGACAAGACTGCTGAAGATCTTTTTTCTATAAAACACAACACATAATTACCAAACATGACACAGAAAAGTAAATGAGCAAATTCATAAAACTAAATAACATTTTACAGTGCTTAAAATACATTATAGTCTAATCTATTCACTGGACTCAGGCCAAACGGAGCATCTGGAAGAAGACAAGTAGAAACGAGAATATTGTGGCTGTTAAACTGACCCACTGGATTCTGCTCCAACAAATATGATCCACTCACACAACAATGAATAAAAGAAGGAACGTAGTCAGGAGTTTAATTATCTTTATTTCCAAATTAGTTTAATTAGTCTTTATCATGACAAGAAGCCATTTGTGCTCGGTGCTAGACTAAAGTCATTTCAATTATATATTTTTAAACTTCTACATTAAGTACATCAGACTTTTGAACGTCAGTCATAAATCTATTCAGGTTTTACATTTACATATGTTTACTTCAATTCCATTCGACGAGACACTGCAGGTGAATAGAAAAAACTCTTTTACAGCTATAAATGTGAAACTTCTGCTGTAGTTTAAATCACAAGACGAAAGTATTGTTTTTCATCATGTCGTGTTTTAATATAGAAATAAGGCACTTTATGTGGACAAAATGGACTTTTACGTAAAACCAAACGTGGAAACAGCCAGGTTTAAACTGATTGAATCCTTTTATTTCACGTACTGAAATACAGATTTAGAGTGATACATTAACTGTGATGCACTGATCCGATACTGGGATCGGATCAGTGTCGATAAATGATATTTTGCTGGATCGAGTATCGGTCACAGGGTCGACCCTGAGCATAGGCAAACTAGGCGGTTGGTAGGGTGCCATCTAGTGGTGAGGGCACCAAATTGCAGCTCTTAAAAATTAAGTTCTACAATTTTTAAGCTACCCAGTTTTATTTCGTCTCAATAGGACACATATCCATTAAGTTATGGCCACAAAAAGATAATGCACTTACAGAACTGCAGATTTAATTGTGTAAACTATACCGTGGTGGTAGAAGTCTCATAAAACACAAGGATTTTTGTTCTGACAAAAACTTCACAAAATCCAGCGTGAGGATGAAGCTGATTGGCTGTGTTCTAGAGGGAGCACTGGGCTGGGGTCACACTATAATTAAAATACAAGTGATTTATACTACATAATATAGAACAAAATTATTCATAATTTAACAAGTGTAAAAGATGCATTAATGGGAAAAAATATTACAGGTAATAGGAAATTGTCTTCATTTTCTTTATAAATTCAAACATTATCTTTGTCTTCAACATTAATAGATAAACGCCTATATACATAATTATATTCAGAAAAAACTGTAATAAAAATAAATTAGTGTTTGGAGGGTGGGGCTCCAAATGAAATCTTGCCTAGGACGCCAAAAGAGCTAGGGCCGGCCCTGATCAGTCACATGATGTTCAGCCGATATCTCAGGTGTGCCTTTAACTGGATTTATTACTCGAAGATGAGTCTCATAATGTTTGAAACATAAACTTGTTGAATTATACAATAAATAACAGTTGCATAGCACTAGGACCAACTTTCTAACAAGTTAACAGAGTAAAGCTACTTTCTGTTCCTATGTATCAGCTGAGCATCGGCAGATATAGAGTAGCTTGTTTTGACAAATACGATTTAGATTTTAAATCGAATTATTTCCTCTCTTATATCCTTAAGCACATGGTTAACATGGTTAACATGTATTCTTTGTTGGTTGCATTTATGGCTTAAAAATCAAACAATAAAGTGAAACTGGAGAGGACCACCCAAGCTCAGCCAATCAGAGCACAGCATTCAGCCCCTGATTAGAACTAAAATTCTTTATTATTCAGTTCAGACAGTACACAGTGGTCTTATTTTTTCACAAAATACTTTTTGGTGGAAAACACAAAGGTTACTTATTTATAACAAAAAAGTTAGCTATGCCAGCTTTAAAGCAAAAACACTCGATATTGAAAAAGCTGGATCAGTGCATCGTTTTGTAAAAACCTTCAAAATCTTATTCAGTTCAAGACTGTAGTTTGTTGTGTGTAGAACCTGCTTTAGAGTCAGGTATGGAGCTCAACAGTGGAAGATCGCCCTGGTTGCAGAAGTAAATTCTCCATTGTAAAGTGACATATAGCCTTTTCGCTCTGCGCTAACTCAGATCCACAGTGCGGTTGTTTTCCGTCTAAAAAAATCATCTTAAAATTTGGCAAAATATCTTAATAACTTCGTAGTTTATAAAGCTGCAGAAACAGATTTTAAACAGAAATGTAAGTCTTATGCTCATGACTCACACCAGAGCTGATTAGCCCCGAGGACTTTTTCAAACTTTTAACATAACCCCTATGGCGATTTAACATGGGAACCGGAGCTTGTTGAACCAGGAAGTGGGTGATCACTGTTGAGCTCCATTTCAGACCCCATAAACGCAAATGCATTTTGAGAAATCAGCCTTTAAAGTGACAGTTTTCCTTAATACTAATGAAGTGAATTAAATTAAATAATTAAACATTTTTAGAAGCAGATTTTCCACATGAAAGCCAATATACTGCAGTTTTGCCTGTAGTGTCTCCCCTTAATTTTAATAAATTACAAAGACAACTGCACAGAGTCTTTCAGGGCTCTTCTTTCTCCTCTCCGTGGTCCGGTTTGGCCCGGAGCGGCACCAGGAGTCCGCCCGCGTGCTGCTGCAGGTTCACCGCTTCACAACACTGCGCGCCGCCTTTGTCTTTGGTCAGGAAGTAGAGCAGCGCGTTGAGCCAGGCGTTGAACGACGCCAACGGCCTGGTGATCTTGTAGCACATGGACACCATCGTCATCGTGTTGCAGGGCACTCCTTTGGTCACTTTGAGCAGGAAAAATATGGTCCTCGTCACGTGAAACGGGAAGAAGCACAAGGCGAAGAGCAAAGTGATTGTGATGATGGTTTTGATGGATTTGCGTCTTCGGTTGGCGTAAGGCGAGTGCGCTCCGAGGAAAATAGACATACCATCATTGTTTCTCGGTGTCCTGGTCAATCTCACGCCATTGCTTCCTCTTCTGTCATCGCTTATGTTTGCCTTTTCGTCTCTGTCTTTTGAGTATTTGCAGGACGGAGGCTGGGAATGCAAGGTCCTGAATATTGTCAAAACAACGTGAGAGTAGCACCAGGCGATAATCGTGAACGGTATGAAGAAGCCAAGCAAGTGCAAAGTGATTCCGTACGGTACGTAAAGCGAAAACTCCTTGTCTATAGCGTCGTCCCAACAGTTCTGATACTCCTCGATGAACATGTTAAGTCTTCCACTTCCGTTCATCGCATATTTCTCTTTAATTTGCCCGAACAAAAGGCTACCGTTGGTCGCTGGTCGCGTCGCAGAACCGGTCTGGGCGAAACGGAAGATGGGGCAAGTCAGCGCGAAGACGATGGTCCAACTAGAACGCAGGTGAACTTGACGGCCTTCTTCGTCTCTAAAGTTATAGTCTTCATGGGGTGGCAGATTCCCAGATACCTGTGCACGGAGATGCAGGTGAGGAAGAAGATGGAGCAGTAGAGGTTGAAGTAGAAGAGGAAGCGCACCAGGCGGCACATGAAGTCCCCGAAAACCCAGTGGTCCCTCATGACGTAGCTGGCCACGAGGAAGGGCAGCGACAGGCCGTACATGAAGTCCGTGGAGGCCAGGTTGACCATGTAGATGAGCGACGCGTTCCATCTTTTGTCTGGCGGAAAGAGCGGAAAAGCACCACGGAGTTCAGAGACAGGCTGAAGATGAAGGTGAAGGAGTAGCATATGGGCAGGAAGATGTACTTGTAGGATTCGTCGATGTTGCACGAGTTGGGCGACAGCGTGACGTTGAGGAGTTCGTGGAGCGGCGAGGCGGTTGCGTTAGGGTGCAGTTGATCTTTTGGAGCCATTATGTGGAAAAACAGTTGTCTTCAGGCCAGTGAGAAGTAGGATAACGTTGTAGTTGTTGAGGTTTTTAGGTGTAAGTGCAGTCCTGCTAGTTCTTTCCTCATCCTTGTGTTGGCGTCACTCATTTTGTGAAGTGATTCCAGACAGACAAGTCCATCGGGCCCTGGACAAAAGAACAAAGCAGTTAGTCAAAAGTAATAACAAAACTATACCAAAAGCTTCTAGATTTTGAGCTCAGGAGTAAGGATGTGCCAACATTGTGGATAGAAAACAGTTCGGAAACTTAAAAAATGAAAATAGTTTGAAATGTTTGAAAAAAAACAAAGTGTGAACTTGTGCAAAACCTGACTGAATGTGCACTTGTTTCGTTAACAACTCATGGTGGACCTCAAAATATGGACACTAAAAATGACTCATAAAAATTACAAGATCTGAGAGCTAACCATAGTAGCTTTGTTTTAAATGTAATTTAAAACAAAATACAAAAGGTTTGTTTTATGTTTTAAGGCACCTCAAAATAAACATACAACCAACTCGCGACCCCCAAAGCAAAATTAATTAGACCTAATTGAATTATGTCTAATTAATTTCAAATAATTGAATTAAGCTGGAAACCCAATAAAACTTGGTTAAAATGTACACTTTAGTATTATATTTATCTTACTAAAATTCACACACTTTCAGGGAAAAAACAGACAAAATACCAAGTCATAATAGTAGAATTATATCTTTAATTGACCTTTATTTAACCAGGGAAGTCCCACTGAGATTCAGAATCTCTTTTGCAGGGGAGCCCTGGGGGAAGGGTCAGGGGAGGCATTAATGGACATGTTTTTAGTTGTAGGAGGAAACCTACGCAGACACGGGGAGAACATGCAAACTCCACATAGAAAGGCCCTGGCCGGCCCGGGAGTCGAACCCAGGACCTTCTTGCTATGAGGCCAGAGCGCTAACCGCTTGCGCCACCGTGTTGAAATCATCTCACGACCCCCAGATTTTGCTTTGTGACCCCCTGAGGGTCCCGACCCTCACTTTGAGAACCACAAAAAACAAAAGATTAATATAGATAAACTAACAAAATGGAAGAAAATTGAAAACTGAATCGAGTTGTGACTTTAGTGAATCGCCTTGACATACACTATTTTACCAAAAATGCAGCACTTTGTGACAAAATCAGACCACTGAGCACTGTCTGAATTGAAAAGTGGAGAATTTTAGTTATAATCTGGGGCTGAATGCTGCTCTCTGATTGGCTGAGCTTGGGTGGGCCTCTCCAGTTTCACTTTATTATTTGTAAAAATACGTTTATTGACCAAACTTGCATTGCATGAATTAGTAATAGCTATATTACTTAGCTTTGCAGATGAGTTCACCACCACCACCACCACTAACGTGAATCTGAGAGTGTTTTTCTCAATTTTAACTAAAGAAACAACAATATATTTCCACAATTACTACTGCTGGGTATCAAGCTGGTCTAATACTGTGACATGTCTTGTGTAAAACTGTGGCATATTAATTGTTTTGGATACACTTGCTGGGACATAAGACACGATAGAACAAAATATGGGCTGTCCCGAGTAAATAAACATATGGCAAAATTGTGATCATACTGTATCGAGTATGAATCTTGGCGAACCCTGTGATTCCCAGCCTTTATCAGCAGCAGACGTCTTCTTTGATCTCTGCCCAGCTGCGTGTCATGATTACTCAAACACTTTTTTGTCACTCGCTTCCTGGAACACAGTGACAGCAGCAGCAGCAGGTCCGAGGGGCAGTTGCACAACCTGACCTCCTGTGTACCGCGCGCTGGATGTGGCGCTTGTTTGCCTTCCTGTGCGCAGGGGTATGCTGCTGATTCAGGCTCTTCTCACCCCATTAACTCAACAATAAGTAACCGCACTTCCACACACTCCCACGTTCACCCACTTTTATCTCACACCAGCTCGTCATATCGCAGTGATGTTTGGTTTTCATATTTTCTGTCGTACGCACGATGACTGAAGAGAAGTTTAATACTATTTTAAGACTTTGGATTAGCTTTAATGACAAAAATTAAGACTTCATTGTAAGCTTAAGACTTATTTGCTCTAATTGACTGTGCATAGAACGTCAGGTGGCTTGTTTAAAGGGCTGGGCGATCTGGCAAAAAATTATTATCACGATTTTCCTGGAGACAGATTATGATTTTGATTTTATCACAATTCTTGTCGACTATTGTCTTTTGCCTTTGAGGTAAATACAATCATCTGCTTTTTCTGAAAGTTCCTACTTCACTGTGATTGGTTGAATCCAGCTGTCACTCACTCAGAGCAGAACAAAGACTGACCAGTGTGGACAGATTTTCAGACAAAAACATGACGAAGCTTTTGAAAAAAATCCCTAGACAAGCGACCTCAGCTCATAAATAAAGTTATTGAAATAATCGATTCATTAGAACATTGTCTGATAATACTACTTTGGTATTTCTAACACTAAAGACAGCTTTTGAAAATATGCTACAATCCATGTTTCATTCATAAATATATTTTTGTAAATCAAACCTGAAAATTTGCTAAAATTCACCTGGAACTTGACTTGAAGCTGCAGCACAAAACCTCAACACGAGCTTCAAAACTCATAAGAATATTAAAAACACTCGCCCAAATTCGTCATAAAGAAACAAACTTGGCAACTCTGAGGTTAAGAGAAATAGGTTGGAAATAATTGTCTGTATTTTAACAAACAGATGCATCAAATAGAGAAATGGGAAATCATGATTTGACGATTTCACCAAAAAATCAAATTGTCACAACAGCGAGCTCACGATTCGATTTGTATCACGATTTTTTAATTTAATTTAATTGACCTTTATTTAACGTTTATATGAGGTTTTCACAACATCAGTCTACTCTAAAATTAATAAATATTTAGAACTAAATCGGGCAGTGAACAGTGAGTTGTGGTCAAAGTCTGTTGTGGACATGTTAAAGGAGACCTATTGCGTTTTTTCTATATATTTAAGAATATATTAGGTTCTGCAGCGCATCATCGTTGTCAACGCTTTTGCTGACCATGATGGCTGTGTATACTTAAAGGGACTGTACCTGATTTTTGCATCCTTAAAGATGCAACTTCTTACTTCAGTCTACATGATTTGCTCACTTACCTAATGTATTCTGAGCTTCAGAATTGTTTATCATGATGTGTTTTCATGTTTTTTGTTTTTGTTTTTGTTTTACAACTGTTAACCGCGAGGTGAGTCAGTATGATAACAACAGTTAGCCACAATGCTAAAAAAAGACAAAGTTGGACACAAACAGGACATTACCGACTAATTTCCACCAGAAATTAACAAGATATCATTGCTGGGGGAAATTGTTTTAAAGTTATTTTGTAGTAAAAAAAAAAAAAAAAAAAAAAATGAGTATAGTCCCTTTAGTTCTGCTATCACAGAAAAAGTCAACAATGAGTCCAGAAGCAAATGTCCCATAGTCTGGTTTTAACTTTCTAATTCTACTGAAATAAATGGCTTTTCACCTCCAAAAAGTTACACAGTGCACCTTTAAGGTTTCAATTCAATTCTGGTGTTGGTTCGATCTTTGTGTGTTTCTCTGGCTCTGTTATGTCATTTTTTGGTAAAGGGTTGATTCCACTGATTATTTCTAAGTCAGCAGCTTATCGGTATATATAATTATATTCTCATTGATTTTATCAATCTGTTCCATTTGGTTTAACAAAAATACACCCAGGAATGAGTGCAATAACTTTAGACATTATCCTAATTAAAGATGCTAGGCTACAATCAAATTTTTCCTTCTTTAAATCAGAATCAGAATCAGAATCAGAGGCAAACAAACAGAAATAATACATTTTAAACTTCCTACATCAGTCTACATGTTTTCCTCACTTACCTAAAGCATTCTGAGCCTCCAAATTATTCACAACAATGTGTTTTAAGCTTATACATAGCTGTTTGAAGCGAGATAGCATTGTGGCTAATTGTGCTAACAACAATTAGCCACAATGCTAACAACAATAACAGTTGAATTTATTGGAGATTGGTGAACAAACAAGGCATTATTTGATGGATTGTGGGCTTATTTTCACCTGAACAGATACATAAAGAAGATTTCTGTGCTAGGAAGAAATTGATATTAAGTTATTTAATTGCAAAAAATATATATAAAAAATTGGTCTGTGATGCCTTTAACTTGTGACTATATCAGATCAAAACAAAATCTTCCCATCCTTAAAGGGACTATACCTGATTTATAACAATAAAATAACTTAAAATTAGTTTCCCCCGAT
Source organism: Mugilogobius chulae (assembly GCA_038363315.1). Lineage (NCBI taxonomy): Eukaryota > Metazoa > Chordata > Actinopteri > Gobiiformes > Gobiidae > Mugilogobius > Mugilogobius chulae. The sequence continues at coordinate 34,306,041 of CM076404.1, forward strand.
GTGTGCATTCAGGAGGAAATATTCTGTCTATGTCTTATAATGTCCTGTTTGTTCACGCAACTCCACTAAGTTTGTTGTTGCTGTTAGCATTTTGGCTAACTGCCATTAGCATACCGACATCTCTCGCTTCTTACAGCTGTGAAAAAGACTTAAAACACATTGTGCTGAACAATTCTGAGGCTCCGAATGCATTAGGTAAGTGAGCAAATCACGTAGACTGATGTAGGAAGTTTAACATGAATTATTTTAGTTTTTTTACATTTTAAGGAAGCAAAAATGCGGTATAGCACCTTTAAACAAACTCAATTGTGTGTATTGCCTCACAAAAATAATCCCCCCAAACTGGTACATTTTAAGTTCCTTATTTCAGGCTAATCTACTTTATCAACGACTCTGCGAACCCTGTGCCTGAGCCTGTGTGACAAAGTATACAAATTTACAACTGAAAAAGTTTGTTACCCCGACTTTTTTGTAATTAATCGAGTATAGCACCTTTAACTCCTGACTTCACTGCAAAAACTGAAAAAGTTTGTTGCTCAATTCTTGAATTTTATTGCTCAATTCTTGAATTTGAACCTTGATTTCAAGCATTTTGACTAATGTAACCTTGATTTATTGTAGAGATACATATTATTTTCCTTGTTTCAAAGTGTTTTGAACCGATTTCAAAACATAGCTTTTTACTTTGAGCCAAATTTTTATGGGTTAAGAAAACTGGCACTTTTTTTTCTTGTTTTGACTAATATCATCTAAATTTAAAACTAAAACTGTTTCTGATCCTTTGGAGCTCAGGCAAATGTCTGGGGTCTTTTTAAAGCTATATCTCTGTAGTTTTTGCCTCTGATGTCCAACAGGCTCTCATCAGAAGTGAAAACTTTCTCCAAGCTTTTTGGTAGACATAAGGATTGGTAAAGCTGGTGTTACAGCTGAGACAGAAATGACACTAGATTTGGCAGATTTGGGGTTTTGAACATTCCTCTGTAAAAGCTGAAGGTAATTGAGATAAAAATTTGTTTTAGGAACCCAAAATTACTCAAAAAAAATTTAGGCGGAGCCAATACAAAAGTCCTATTAAAGTTTTGGAATTTTTGGTAACTTTTTTTATTTAGAGGTTTAAAGCTGAAAACTGAGTCTGATTCATCCCAGAGGCTGATTTTGCTCCAAATAAAAGGGATACAATGGTATTTTAATTAGGGGTGTCAAATTAGTGCATTAGATTAATTAATTACAGACATATTAATCGAGTTAATTTTTTAAATCGCATTAGACTATTTTGAAATCTTTAACTTCATTGTTTTCATATGTGAGTTGTAAAGTGACATAAGGGTTGTTCAACTTGACAACTTCGCAACAAAAGACTTCCTAAAGTCTTAATTTTTTACAATATAATAATATTTCCATCTGCAACAATAATGAAATTAATTAAGTTGGATAAAAACAAAACAAAAACACTTAAGTTGAGTGTTTTTCTCAGCAATTTTTAGGTGAGATTAAAAATAGATTAATTAAATTAATTAATTACAGATCATAATTAAATAATCTCTTCAGTTTTTTAATCGCTTGACAGGTGCTTCATAGTATGCTTTTTTCAGACACTGAACAAAATGTAATAATAAAAAAAAAAAGTGGGACGTCTCTTCGAAGGGACGCCAGAATGAGTGGTGACAAAACAGAATCGTCTCATCCTTAAACAAACTAAATTATGTGTATTATCTCACAAAAATATTGCGATTAAGCCTTTCTAACACTTTTTAACTTTCTTATTTGAGGTTAATCTAATTTATCCATGACCCTGCGACCCCTGCGCCTGAGTCCGTGTGACCTGGAGCGATCACGGCGGGTTATTGTGACAGATGCAGAGTCGTCGTGTCTCAGTCAGCGCTGGGGGACACACAGACAGACCTAAGTGTGCCTGAGTGTGCCTGAGTGTTCTAATGCTCAGTGAGCCATTGGCAGCTTATACCAGCAGCACTATTGAGCTGGAGTAAATACAGGTAATGTGTCAACCAGTAACAACACAACATGTTTTAGCACAACACACGCCGGGCTTTTACTGTACAAACACACACACACACTATTACACTTTAGCTAGCGTCTGATATTCTTCATTATTAATCAGAAAAACACTAGCGACTTGATTGAAAATATGACTAAAGCAGTGCTTAATTTGTAACTCAAACGTTGCCGGAACAAAATGTGGGTTTTGGACCGGGCTCCAGACAAGGTCGAACCTTTACCGGAGCGCACACAATAAGTGAACATAGAGGCTTAGAAATGCTAAAATACAACCCAACTGTCCATCCTACTCGATGTTAAACGATATAAAAGTAATTATGTCTGTGTTACACGTTTTTTTTTACACGTCACACAGAGATTTTCATTCATTCTGACAGAAATCAGCGCACCTAAATCCGATCTACAGCAACAAGTAGCCCTCCCACACGCTCACCCTGCAGCTCAGCTGCCTTCGCATCATATGTGACTCTCCACAAGTCACAACAACAACGCAGGACAAACAGCTTTTACACACAGACACAGGTCACAAACAGCCTTTACAAAGCAGACACAGGTCACAAACAGCTTTTACACAGCAGACACGGGTCTCATACATCGAACATGACGCTAAAATACACATTAAAGTAACACAGTAAAGTTAGTTGCACTTACGAGAAACTGTGACCGCTGTATCCTCGCTGGTTCTCACCTCTTTATCGCCCCGTACACTCCAAACACACGTGACACTCCCGCTGCCTTTAATCCATCAAAACGAGTCGCAAATAACAACAAATATTCACAAAATCCACTTAGACGCATATTTCCTGTTTTAGAAGGAGATACAAGAGCGGGGCTCGCCTGGAACCAATGAAAAGTCTTAAACCCGCCTGCGCTGCTTCTGATTGGTCAAATTTCCTGTCAGTTCCGCTTTTAACCAATCACAGTCTGACTCCGTTTCCCCCACAAATAAGCCTGTTCACTGTTCACTGTGAATGAGATGAGAGACGGGAGAGAAGCAGAGCCGCGTCTCGTAGAAGAAAGACAAAAAGAAAGCGTTACCGGAGCAGACAAAACTGATGCCGGAATGCCCCACGAGAGTTCCCGGATCTTATTCCGGCTTGTTCCGGCTCAAATTAAGCCCTGGACTAAAGGTTGAAGAAGAATGAGAAAAATAGCTGCTAATGTTTGTATTTAACAACTTTGCTCTGTATTAAAGCTGGGGTAACTACTTTTTTAGTTGTAAATTAGTAAAGTTTGAGTTTTCCACTCAAAAGTGTAAGGTAAATGTGACACTTTGTGAAAAAATTAGATCACTGTGTACTGTCTGAACTGAATAATAAAGAAATTTAGCTCTCATCATGAGCCGCATGCTGCGCTCTGATTGGCTGAGCTTGGGTGGTCCACTACAGTTTCACTTTGTAGTTTGTAAAAAGAAGTTTATAAGCCATAATTGCAAACAAAAACAAACGATACATGATACACGATATTAATCATGTGTCAAGGATTTATGAGAGGAAGTTGTCAGATTTAAAATGTAAATTAAGTTTGTAGTGTAAAATAATCTTTTACAGAAATGTTTATTGATGTACACACTGTCCCTGCACAAATAATTAAAGAAAGAAAGAAAGAAAGAAAGAAAGAAAGAAAGAAAGAAAGAAAGAAGGATGTGAAACTTGTGCTGTAGATATCTTTTCATCAAAGACTTAGGATTAGTAAAGTAAAGTCAAAGTGGTTTAACTGAAAACATGCATAAAATTCTTATTTTAAAACATTTTTAGACTTAAAACATTAAAGGTGGGGTAGCTGATTTTCACACTGAAAACACAATTTAAGTTTTAAATGTGACAACTTCCTCTCTCATAAATCCTTCCAAACATGATTAATATTGACATGTATCTTTTTTTTTTTTTTTGTAATTATGGCTTAAAACATTTTTTACAAACAGTAAAGTGAAACTGGAGAGGACCACCCAAGCTCAGCCAATCAGAGCGCAGCCAAACTATCTATCTGTCTGTCTGTCTGTCTGTCTGTCTGTCTGTCTATCTATCTATCTATCTATCTATCTATCTATCTATCTATCTATCTATCTATCTATCTATCTATCCTATCTATCTATCTATCTATCTATCTATCTATCTATCTATCTATCTATCTACTCTATCTATCTATCTATCTATCTATCTATCTATCTATCTATCTATCTATCTATCTATCTATCTATCTATCTATCTATATCTATCTATCTATCTATCTATCTATCTATCTATCTATCTACTCTATCTATCTATCTATCTATCTACTCTATCTATCTATCTATCTATCTACTCTATCTATCTATCTATCTATCTACTCTATCTATCTATCTATCTATCTATCTATCTATTATCTATCTATCTATATCTATCTATCTACTCTATCTATCTATCTATCTATCTATCTATCTATCTATCTACTGTATCTATCTATCTATCTATCTATCTATCTATCTATCTATCTATCTTTCTTTCTTTAGATCGATCAATCAATGGCAAACTGGGAGGAGTGTGAGTTAAATAAAACAGTTTTTGTAGTTAATAACACTGTATTTTGCTGGTTGTTTAGTGACTTTCTGACTTTTTGCTTTACAACAAAAAACTGCTTACAATGTATGTTTGTTTTTCTGCCTCCGTTCGTTGTAAATGTCGTTGTAAATAAGTCACAGTGACATGAGTGGAATGCTGTCCTTTTGTTTAATGACACGATATAAATATGTTCTTCTGAGTGTCAAACGACATCACCAAACGAGGAGCTGTAAATGCAGAACAGCCAGGTCTTGGTTCACTGATCGAAAGGATCATCAGGTACAACGTTTGTGAATTTATCTTTTAGATATTTTATGATTGTTTCATTGTGTAGTGTTGTTCAGTGCTGTTAAAATATTATATAAACTTTTCAAAATAGAGATATCTGTTTTTGCAATTGAACTTCTCATTGTAATCATGCTTTATTAACAATTTATTAAGGCATGTAGTTATTATAAATAGTATTTAGACAGATTTTAACTTTGCGTGACGTTTCCAAAACAAAACCCAATATTTCCACGACCTCGTCTCAACAAATTACCTGTTATCAGTATCTTAACTATCAACTAAGACTTAAATGCAATAATTTAGAAGCAGACGTCAAAGGTATATAAATGTGTATTTTATGGGCACATTTTTTAAACATGTTTCTCTCAGTCTTAAATTAACACAAACAGGATTAGGCTGAAATAAACTATCCTTGTTTTTTAACCCTAAATATTTTCTATTTTCTTTTCCAAAACCTGTAGTATTCCAAAAGTTTTCCAGAGCTTTCAAACTAGATTTAAACAGTTTGTGACTTTTCCTGCACAAACCCTGTACAAAGTGTTGAATAAAACCTTTTCTGATCCAGACACTCTAAAAACATTATGATTATTTTGTCAATAATCTCTTTTTGCAGACTCAGGATTACTAGATTACCATTACAAACTCCCTGGTGTCCTCTCAGCTGCACAGAGACTAAACTAAACTAAACTAAAATTACCCTCAGGCTCACATAAATACCTGCATCTCCTGGCTGAGCGCTCACCTGTGCCTGCTGCTGCTGCCTCCATATGCTTCACCACATCTCTTCTTCTTCTTCTTCTGCCTCGTTAAAACGACTAAACGACGCATAAATCATCCACAAACGTCTGGTCGGGCGTCCGGAGTAAATCCAGGGTCGGTCCGGTGCTTTTCCAGTCGCTGTGAGTCGCTCCGGGGACCAGACATGAGTGACTTTGGACACTTTGGACACTTTTCTTCTGCAAGTGCCGATGCGTTTCCACGGCGACGAGGCTCCTCCCCTCCTCCGGCCGACCACTCCCACTGAGTCTGTGTCTGCACTGCAAAAAACAAAGGTAATATTGCTTAGTTTTAACAGTATTTTTTTTTGTGTTTTTCATATTCAGGGTTTATGCAGAGATTAAGAGGTCAAGTTTAAGAATTTTTAAGACATTTTTAACAGCACAAAACATTCAATTAGGAACTATTTTCAAGTTGTGACCTCCAGTATCTCACAATCCTGCGTTTTAACAGAGGGCTTTCTAATATATAATGTTAGATTCTATGACAATTATGCAAATCTAATGAATTACGGGGGGTCAGATGCGGCCCTCAAGGTCTTATAAGGTTTACTTTATTTTAGTGCCAGAAGTAATGTGGATGTATAATGAAACAATTAGTCTGAAACTTAAAGAGTATAAGTCATTTTAAAGACTAATGCAGATGTATATTCAATCGTTTTCACTTCAATAAATATACAATAATCAAATAAACTATTATTTGTCGTATATCAAAGATTAGTAAGGTTAATTTCATTTACAACCGGCCCTTGGAGGACAACCTCGATGCCAATGTGGCCCTTTGTCAAAATGAGTTTGACACCTTTGCTCTAATATGTAAAGTCTTTAACATGTTTTCTGTAACATTCACCACAAATGTCTGATCTAAAGAGGATTTATTCGTTTTAAACTGATGTAGTGAAAACCTCATGGAAATGAATTGAACAGGAAATGGTTGTGTGTACAGGATGTACTATTTTGAACGAAAACAAGCCAACTGCACAGAGTCAAATAGTCAAGAACAAAATACCACAAACACTGTGATATTGTCTCAAGACTTGACTTCTTCTCTACCTCACTGTGATGTAAGAGTATGATACTATAAACATGACAAAAAACAGTAAAACAGTTACATTTGTATCTCATTCTGTCCTGACTGTTTAGATGAGAAAGACGTTTAGTTTTGAAGCTTCTGTTTTGAGAAAGAGATTAACTTTAAAGTTGCACAGAATTGTAAGACTTTTTGGCCAAATAATTTTGTAGATGTACGAATAAAGGAGCCAAACCAAAACAGAACAGCTTTAGTGCATTCTAGTGTATTATTGTATTATACTGTGTTACCTTGACCTCTGCCATAGTGAGAAAACACCTGAGCATTTTGACTTGACTGACTCTGTACATGGGAAAGTAACTTAAAGCCTGTACGGACAGTTTTGGAAGAGATGTGTGCTTTTGCTGGTGAGCTGTAATGTTGTGAGAAACTGCAACAATGTTTGGCCAAATAATCTTTTAATTTTGAGAATCTCAGTTTCAATAAATGAGTCAAATCCAAGTGAGAATATTCAGTCTTTTTCAGTCAGCCTTTTAGCAAAACAATCCACTTTGCTCTCAGATAAAATATACTCAAATATAGAAAATTATTATGTAATCTGAGCATTTATTCACTTCTTCTCCAAAATTAAGTCTGTCACTTTTTACAGTGCTCAAACTCTGCTGTTTGTTTGATTTTATTTTAAGCCAAAATGTCTTGTATAACCAGTTAGAAACATCTTGACACCAGTGAAAGATTCTGTAATAAACAATAAATTTTATCCAGCTAAAACGACTGGAGTCATTTTAAGTGAGTGTAGATGTTTAGTTTTTGCAGTGTTTGTGTGAAAAGACATTAGACTTTCTGTTTCTGTTCACACTCGGCTGTGTTTACTCAAAATACAATTAGAACAAGTGGACCCAAACCCTTCTGTTCAACTGTAGAAACGTTTTTAAACTAAATTATACTAAAAGTGCCTCTGACAGGTTCAACGACTCGTTTCACTGAAGCAACGTTAAGATCGTTAAAGTTTAAGGTTTTACTAAACATTTCACAAGCTTTATCCCAGATCGGCCATTTCTTAGGATTAAAAAACTACTTCCTGTTCATAAATGACATCAAACTAGGTAGTTGCATAACTTTATTTCTTCTTGTAATAAGACAGTTGTAACTAAAGTTGTCTTATTACAAGAAAAAACAAAGTTAAACTAAGAAGAAGACAGAATGAATTTTCCAAATTTTCTCGAAATAAAAACCTCCTCTAACGAAGTGGTTCTCCCTCGGGGGTCGCGAGACAATTTCAAAATGTATTTTTACAATTATGACTTGGAGTTTATTCAGATTTTTGGGGAATTGGGTTCATATAAAACACTATCAAAATAAACACTATAAAACTCATTTAAATAATTTTGGAACTTTAAATTATTACTAAAGTATATGTTTTTTACTGTGGGGGTCGTTATTTTGGGGTTCCCGGACCAAAAAGTACAGAAGCTTAGTACTGCCAATCTTTATTTATTACTTGATAGTATCACATTAATACTTAATGGACGACGCAGTGGTGCAGCGGTTAGCGTTCTGGCCTCACATCAAGAATGTCCTGGGTTCGACTCCCGGGCTGCCTGGGAGTTTGGATGTTCTCCCCGTGTCTGCGTAGGTTTCCTCCGGGTACTCCGGTTTCCTCCGGGTATTCCGGTTTCCTCCTACATCTAAAAACATGTCCAATGTGCCTCCCCCTCTCCAGGACTACAGATGGAAATTAGCTGTAAGCTACAATCTGGTACAAGCATGATGTTCGCCTTTGTGCTTAATGCAAAATTGTACATTGTCCTTAATAAACATTCCTATAGTATCACATTATTACTTGATAGTTATCATGAAATTTCAAGATACAACTGGAAAAAAAATAAAGATTGGCAGTACTGAGCTTCCGTAGAAAAGTTTGGGACCTCCTGCTCTAACTTGAGTTTGAGAGATAAAAGTACATCAGAACAAACTCATTTTAAACTTACGTATGTTTACAGGGTCAAAAACAAGTTTCTTGAGAAAATTAAAAATGTCCTCGTTTCTGTTGTGCAGAAACTGTGGCCTGGGGGCCAGATGCGGCCCTCGACGTGTTGTGATCAGGCCCACAGGATGTTTTTAACAGAACATGTCAATTCTTACATTAGTTTAGGGTTAGTTAGGGTAACTAACTTTTTTTTGTAAATTTTCTGTTTTCTACTAAAAAGTATATAAATACAGCACTTTGTGAAAGTTCACAAATCAGGAGTTGAATCAGGAGTTGAATGCTGTGCTCTGATTGGCTGAGCTGGGGTGGTCCTCTCCAGTTTCACTTTGTTGTTGTTTGTAAAAAGAAGTTTATGAGTCAAAATTGCAACTAAAGTGAATACATGTTTAACCATGTGTGGAAGGACTTGTGAGAGGAAGTTGTCAGATTGAAAACCTAAATTGACTGAGCCTGGAGCAACTGTCTGCACGAGTTTTTACTATCACTATACATAAACAAAATAGACTAAAATACTATATATTTTTATAGAAATGTGCTTGTGACAATGAGGTCCAGCCACTTGTGGGGATTCAAAAACGGCCCGATCCTGCCCCAGTGTGATGTCATCAGTTTAAGACTCTGCTCCACTTCCTGTAATTTTCAAACTTTTCTTTACAATCTTGTTCTTGATTCATGTAGAACTATAATTTATATTTACAACAGCTATTAATCTATAAAATAAAGATAAATTTAGAAAGTCGTAAAACCTGTCACACGCACTTTAGGATGAATAAAAACAAATAAACTCAACTTTTAACTTTTAACTAATCAGTACCAACAATAATAAAGTTATGATTGAGTCAGTCTTCAATCAGGACAAAAGTGTAGAAAACAAACGTTAAAGCTTCTTTTAAAATACAATCAATGATCTCGTGTTACAAAATAAACACTTTTCGAGGCATGCACGACTACGACTGAAATATACTTTAGTTAAAACATAATTAGTTAAAACATAATTAGTAAAAACTAACATTTGTAACAACAACAACAACAACCTAAAAACAAGCAGCTAAGTCCCTTTTACACAGTGAAATATACTGCATCTGAAATACAAAACCTGTGAAGAATCTGTGTGTGAAGGTGCTTTTAGGGCTGCAACTAATCAACAGGGTTCGTACAGATTGAGTTTTATGATTTTCCATGACTTTTCCATGACTATCCCAAAACAATTGTCAACATTTCCCTGACCTATTCACACAGCTTTTTCCACACATCAATTACATATTTGTTTTCATAAACTTAAGTCCTAAATATATTAATTTCACAGATTAAAGGTGCATTGTATATCTTTCTGGAGGTGAAAAGTCATCTACACAATTCATTAGCAATAAAAAGTTAAAACTATACTTTAATACTTTATTCATTCATTCATTTTCTACCGCTTAATCCTGTTAGGGGTCGCGGGTGACTGGAGCCTATCCCAGTGACTTTGGGCCTTAGGCGGGGAACACCCTGGACAGTGGCCAACTTGTCGCAGGGTTAGACAGACAACCATTCACTCTGTCATTCACTCACTAAGGGAAATTTACAGTGATGCCCAATTAACCTAAACATGCATGTTTTTGGAGGTAGGAGGAAACCGGAGTGCCCAGAGAAAACCCATGGTGACACGGGGAGAACATGCAAACTCCACCCAGAGAGATCGTGAGATGTTAGTATGGTCCGACCCGGGAGTCGAACCCACGACCTCCTTATTGGGAAGCCAGAGCTCTAACCACTTGGCTACCGTGCACCCTTTAACCCTTTAATACTTTAATAAATGCTTAAAGTAAAAACGCAGATTTGTATTAATTATTTAGTGTAACAAAAGCATCTAAACGACAAAAATGTGCATTTATTCAAGTTTATTTTTAGCCAAAGAGTTGCGCAGTGCACCTTTAAAGGTTGGGTATTTGACTTTTCTAGTTTTAAATTAATCAACTTGGTCGTTTCTGCCAAAAGTATATTGTGTAAGCAGCAGATTGTGACAAATTTGGATCACTATATGTACCATCTAAATATAAAATAAAAGACATTTTATTTCACCAAATGCAGCGCTCTGATTGGCTGTGCTTAAGTGTCACCTCCAGTCTCACTTTTCAGTCTATAAAAATATGTTTTTAAGGTTTAATTGCAGACGTAATGTGCTTGGATCTTGTGCTGAAGCATTTGTGAGCGTTAGGAACTAGCTGGAGCTGGGTTCAGGTTTTGGGATGTGAAAATCTGCTGCTCCACCTTTAACTTTCCTACACAGAAAACAAAAACATCAGAATGAAAATAAAACTACACTCTTAAAACACACTAAAATATTGAAGACTTGAGTAGAAATTTGAATTTTCTGTGTAAACTAGCGCTACACATCTTTGTGTTAACTTATCAACCAGTCACCTTGACCCATAACACAAACTTGTGTTAACAGATTCCCACGTCCTCCAAACCAATAAAGCTGGTTAAGTATAAAATGAAAAAGAGAAACACATAGACTTTAACTATGCTGAATCATTTAACACAATTGCTGTGTTAAAATCAAGACATGTCGCGTTGTCCTAAACTAGACACACTAATGTGTTAAAAATAACATGTTTTGTGTTGTTTTTAACACGTCTGTTTTAAGAGTTACACCTCCAGAACGTTCTGAAGCGACATTACCTCGGCTCAAAAAACTGTATTATTTTCAAGTCACTTTTGTGTGCTACTTATCAATTAACTGAAAGAATAATCTGCCAACAAACCGATTACCAAAATAGTCGTTAGCTGCAGCCCTGGAGCTTATGAAATGTTGATTGTTTCAGATCACACAGTGGTTCACCACAGTCTGTCAGTGAAGACAGTGAAATGTGCTGCTCAAAAACAAAAGGATAGTGTCTCATGATTGTGTCTGGAGCTTGTCTCTTGTTCGTTACCACAGCTGGGTTCTACATTTATAGTGTGTTGATACACTGTAGTGGAATTAAAATACACAATAAACATTTAAAAACCACAAACACTAGTGTGCAGTCACTTTGCCATTGGACGACACAGGGTTTCAAGTGTTAGTTCAGTCCAGATGTTTGGAGACAGTTTGACCCGGGGCTGAGTGTTTTTGGACAGTGTCCTGGAGAAAGAGTTCTCAGGGTTCATACTGAAGTCAGGTCCTGCACCTCCAGCAGCATGGCGTCCTGCTCCGTCCTCAGCTGGTCCCGAATCTGCAGCAGCGACACCAGCTCCGAGCTCAGGTCTGACAGAGAACACTCACGTTAACTTTACATTACAGACAACAAGTGTGAAGTCAACATTAAACTTATGGAAATGCACAGTGTCTTTTAGAAATGCATCACTATCAAAGACACTGTATCGAGAGCGACTTAATTGTCTCCTAGGCAAATATCAGTACTAATCTCTATATCCTAGAAAAAAGTAACCTGGCCAGCCAGATGGTTTATCTCGTGATATTTGTGAATTCACAAACTCGAGATAAACCATCTGGCCTTCCAGCCGCCCGATTTGTTTGGGAGTCCGAAACGACGGTGTTTCAGCTCACATCACAGCAGCGTGGGTTTGAGGCCCAGTCACATTGTAGCAGGGCGGGGTAACACGGGCCGTTAGCGCCAAGTCTGATTCAAGCTAAATAAAGATGGCTGCTCCCACCGATGTACGTGTTGTCTGCTGCTTTTGATGCGATTTTAGTACAAATACAGAGTAATTTCTTTTTGAAAGAAGAGCAGTATGTGTGACACGCAGACATTGGATACATCATTACGAGTTGTTGCTGTGATTGGCCAAGCACAAATAAGGTCGGCTGCACACCCAATCAGCTCAAAGTATTTCACTAAACGCCCCACCTTTTTCCGAACGCCTTCAGCGAGTCAAGTCCCGGATAGATATAGTGAGAACTCAGATAGGAGTTCAACACAGATCCATCTGGCGTGAGCCAGGTTAAGAAGAAAGCATTAATTTAAGATGTTTGGATAATTTTTTTTGCAGTCTCATGAACCGCACTGACGCTGAAGTCAGCGCGTTGGGCTCCATTCAACAACAATAACGGGACAGAGAGCGTTGATTCAATCTGATTATAAGATGAGTAGTTCTCTTGTCCATGATCACTTGAAAGACAAACACTGATGTTTGGTGACTGCACAACAAAAACTCGCAGCTGCATTTCCTTGTTTCACGCGTAATATCAGCGGAGCACTCGCAGATCTGGCAAAAGCAGCGCGAAGGAAAACTCCCTGAAGTACTGACTGAAGTACTGCTGTTTATGCAGGAGAGGCGGAAATGGAGTTTGGGCAAAATAGGCAGTGGATTTAGAAGAAAGAGATGTGTGGAACTTGCTGCAGGTAAGAAACAGTTACAGTCACATCGCGATTGTTGAACGTCAAATGGACACAATGCTTATTGCAGATGATTTAATGATATTATAAGAGCTGATTAATGCAGAGTTTAGTCATGTTTTGACAGGTGCACGATGGAAAAATGTGTCCCGTGTCTGTTTAAGGTGTATTATGTAGAATAAATATCCCCCAATAAGTGCGAATTATACTCCGGGGCGACTTACATACGTTTTTTTCTTCTAAAATATGCATTTTGAGGCTTCTGTGACGTATACTCTGAAGCGACGTATAGTCCGGAAAATACGGTACATAAAAGCAGCTTTGCGGTGTTTGTCCATAGACTCTACTACATAGAATCCTTGTGTTTTAGATACAGAACAAAGGTCTAGTGCAGTGGTTCCCAAAGTGGGGGTCACAAAGCAAAATGTGGGGGTCGCAAGATGATTACAAAATGCATTTTTACAATTATGACATTTAATCCGTTTTTTGGGGGAATTGGCGTCATATAAAGCAATACATTTTCAAAATAAACACAATTAAACCTCATTTAAATGGCTTTCTAACTTAAAATGATTACAAAAGTATACTTTTTTTTTTTGGCTGTGGGGCTCACGAGTTGGTTGCACGGTTATTTTGGAGGTCCTGGGCTGAACCTCTGGTCTAGTGAACCAGCAGAAACCTAATGACAGCTTTATGCATAATTATTTGGCATTTCTAACCTAATCTGTTTGTACCTTGTATGGTTTGCTTGAGGGAGGTAGAAACCTTGTTCAGCTCCTTCAGACTGAAGTTCTGCAGGTCACTTCTCTCCAAATGTCTCCTCTCGATGACGGCGTCTTTCACCGCAGACGACTGAAAACAAAACATGTCCTCATTAAAACACACACTAGTTTGCATTATTTATGTGTTGATAAAGCCATATTGTTGATCTTCTCATGTCAGGTCATTCTTAACTATATTCCAGTTAAAAGAATGAGCTTCCTGCAGTCTCTCCGCCTCCAGCTGAGCCCAAACCTGTTTCTGACAGCCCAACATTAAAACAAGCTGCTCATTCACTGCTCACAACAGTGTTTCTAATGTAAAATGTGTGGACAATCTGCTGTGAAGCCTATATACATTCTCAGGACATTTCCAAAGAGGATTTTATGTAATCATGGCATCTACTGTTTTTACACCATTTGTCCAAGTCTATAGCAGGCCAATAATAAATTATGACAGAGTATAACAAACCCAGTCTCAAGAATACCAAAAAGGTTAGAAAAAAGGGGGTCTGGGGGGTCCTCCTCCAGGAAATGTTTAACCAAAATTATGACATTTCCTGCATTCCTGATTTTTTTTCAGTTTGACCAAGTGGACAACATAAAGGTAAAACAAACAATAAAAAATAAAATGTTTGTTTCAATGAGAAAACGCAACCAATATTATATAGGCCTATAAGTTATTACCAAAGACTTTGTATATGACATGGGGATGGGCAACATTGTGATAAAAATTTATTTGTGAGCTAACTGTCGTCAAATCGGCAAATCATGATTTCCTATTTCTCTATTTAATTCATCTGCTTGTTAAAATATTTTTAACAATATTATTTCCAACCTACTTCTCTTAGCCTCAGAGTTAAATTTCCTTATAACGAGTTTGGGCGTCTGTTTTTAATAGTCTAGACGTTTTGAAGGTGATGTGTTGAGGTCTTTTGAGCTGCAGTTTCAAGTCAAAATATATTTATCTATGAATGAAACATGGATTTTTATCATATTTTCAAAAGCTGTTATTACTGTTAGAAATGACAAGATTGTATTATCACACAATGTTCTAATTAACTGATTATCTGAATAACTTTATTTATGGGCTGAGGTCGCTTGTCTTTGGATTTTTTTTTTAAAGACTATGTCGCGCTTTTTCTAAAAATCTGTCCATACTGGTCAGTCTTTGTTCTGCTCTGAGTGAGTGACAGCTGGATTTAACCAATCACAGTAAAGTAGGAACTTTCAGAAAAAGCAGATGATTGTATTTACCTCAAAGACAAAAGGCAATAGTCGACAAGAATTGTGATAAAATCTAAATTGTGATCAGTCTCCAGGAAAATCGTGATAATAGTTTGTTGCCATATCGACATGATCTTATTACAGCTCGACTTACTGTCTATGGAAAAGAGTAGTAAAAATAAACCACCTTTTCTGTTGCCTGGAAATGGTGGTACATACAGTATATTATTCATGCATTCCTATTTGAACAGATAGATGCGTCAAATAGAAAAATCACGATATGACATTTTAATCAAAAAAGAGATGATGTCATTGTCTAATAAGAACATTTTGAATACTTCTGAAGTCAAGTAAGACAAATTATATCATTACTTTTAAGATTCTGTGTCCCGGGCCAGTGAACTTACCGACGTCCTGTGGTCCGTCCTCAGCCGGTCCCTCAGGCTCCGCAGCGTGTTCCTAAAACCTCGAGAGGATTTGGGTTTGTCCGATTTGGCAGATTTTGACGACTTTGATGATTTTGAGGACGACTTGGCTGAAGGTTGAGGCGGGTTCTTTGTCAACTGCGCAGACTCCTAAAAAAACAACATTTATTCAGGCTTGTTTTTGGACATTCAAGTACAACACAATCTTTAAGCCTAATAAATAAAATAACTTATTACAGGGTGAAATTAGACACAAACTGAATTAGAATGAGGTTCCAGGTCCATTCCACTTTGATAGAAATATATTCACAAGATAAAAACTAGCCTCATCTTCAACTTAAGCCTCACTTCGTTCCATGTAAAACATAAGCCTGAGTCTGAACAACGATAATTTAAGGTTGAAGCTTAGTCAGGGCTAGATACTTTGCTCCAGTGAGGACACCAGATAAATGGAGCAATGACATCACTGAGAATGGGAGGAGGCTTTTTTCATGATCTGACTGAAACGAGACGAGTCAGAGTGTGCACAGTAGGGCTGTAGTCAACCAAAGAAATTCTTGGTCGACTAAAGACATGTCCCATCGACCGATTAGTCGACTAAAAAGGGGGCGTGGCTAAAGCTCTGAAGCTAAAAAAAATATAGTTTGATCTGACAATTTATCTGACGCAAAAAGGCAAAAGTGCAATGGAGTTCATGCAAAAACAACAATTTACACAGAAAATGAATATGACACAGTGTGTTTATATCAAAAAAAGGCAGAGTTTAGATTCTGGGCCCGAGCCCGTGCAGGCCCGACAACTACGTGAGAAATGTGGGCCGGCCGGGTTCGGGCCAAGACGCAGAGCCGTACTGAACACGTGCGCTTCGCGGATGATTGACAGCCGCGTCAGAACACAGCACAAAACCACCGCAGTGATTAAAAAAAAAGTCAGTGTTTAAGTGGCCAACTATACGGCGCGAGAGTGAGGAGAGAGAGAGAAGACTTGAGAATAAGCGCGGAGCAGGTAAGTGAAAGGAGAACGAAAGACGGGGAAGGCACGTTACGCGCGCGGGAGAAAAGAAGGAACAGGAGAGGGAGAGAGAGAGAGAGAGAGAGAGAGAGAGAGAGAGAGAGAGGAATGTGCGGTGGAGGAAGCGGCGAGACACACTTACATTAAACACGCTGGACATCATAAGAAGCTTTTTCTGTCATTAAAATGCCACAGTTCAGTGAGTGGGTGGGGCGGGCTCTCTTCGGGCTCGGGCTTAGGCACAGGTTCCGGTCGGGTTCGGACACGACGGGCTCGGGCTGGGTCGACTAATACAAATTTTGGTCGACTAAAGCCCCATCGACCGACTAATCGACTAAACGACTAAAGAACTACAGCCCTAGTGCACAGACTAGTTTGATTTGCAACAAAAGAATATTCAGTTTATAGTGGTTTATTCTGATCCTGCACTCAGGGTTCATACATATTTTAACTTGAGGTTTTCCATGACTTTTACAAAACAATTTCCAACATTTCCATGACCTTGTCTAACTTATTCAAATCCCATGTTTCAAACAATTATAACTTATAAACCTGTTTTTCTCCATCTTAACTTGAGTGAGAGGCAATTTGGATCTGGTTAGATCTAAATCAAGATCTAAAGTTTGAAAGAACAGACATTGTTTCCTGCATTCTGGTGGATTTTTAGAACTGTTGGGCACAGTCAAGTGTAAGTATTGGCCCGTAAATACCTGATATTTCTAAATTCTAACAGCTGAGCTAACTGTGAGTAGTAACTCGGGGCTCAGTCGTGACCGAGGGTCAGATTGGATTTGGGGCCAGACCCACTGACATTTGCATCTTCAGTTCTGGTAAACTTGTCTGGCGACGCCACATTGGTCAACTTTGATTGAAACCAAAATATTTTCTATTTTTCCCAAACTTTTCCAAAACCAGTAAAATTCCCAAACTTTTCCAGGACCTGGAAATTAAATTAGAATTTTTCATGACTTTTCCGGGTCTTCTTCCCTTCACGCTCAGAGACGAGGCAGTTTACTGCTGAGATGCATGGGATTTATCGTCGTATTAATGAGTATAAAGGTCTTGTTTTTTCACACTGCATGTGGAACATGCAACTCATCACAAGTGTAACGAGAACTGGCCAATCAGATCAGAGCATGGGCGGTCGTGGTCTGACACGATCAGAGGTGAAGAAAACAGATGAAGGGTTTCTGTGTGCAAAGAGTCCACAGCTTCATCTTGTACTTTATTCATGCCTTCACTGAGTAAGATTCATCCTTCTTAAGATATAAACAAAAACATCTGTTGTAAATACTAAAGCGGCTCTAGATGGATGGGGAAGTTAATTTTCCAGTTTTATATGTGGCTCTTTGAGCGGATTTGACTCCTGCTCTTGCAAATGTGTCGGCTCTTGGTGCCACAAGAATAAAAAGTGACTTCTTGTGTTGTGTTGGCAAAGACAGTGTGATTTCACTCAGGTGTGAAAGTGTGTGGCAATAAACATGTGATATAAGAGTTTCTTTAGAAGTTTTTTTTTTTTTAGACAAAGCTAAAATAATCTTGAAGTTAGCCTGGTCCTGGTTTATGTCTGTGTGTTTGTTACTACGGCAACTCAGAGGCAACTCTGGCTAAACACTTTAGTGGGACAGAAGTTTTCATAAGCCGCAATTGGCCAAATAAGCCACGCTTTGGCTTTATCTCGCTTTAGGGAATCCCCCTGTAACATCATGGACTGTGGCATTTTGAAGTAAACATACAACAGAAGTCAACAAAGTAGGGCCACATGAATTTTACAATCTTAAAACCACAGATCACATCTTATTCTGAGAGGGAAAATATTCTATATTACTGTGTTGAGTGTGAAATGTTATTGGATGCTGGTATACACTAACCTACATACATCCAAAATTTATATTCTTGTTTTTGTTTTTTTCATACATACAGATTTACCTTATTGTTAGCAGCATCCTTCTTCCGGCTTCCTTCCTCCTCCTCCTCTTCCTCGCTCTCACTGTTGTTAATGAAGCAGAGCTGCAGGTTCATCTGGGTCTGGAGTCTGAGCACACATAAGTACATGTTACAAACAGGTTTACAGATAACAGGAGCAGCGCGTGCGTGTGTGAAGAGCGAACGTACCGAGACGTGAGGGCCATTACGTGACTGTTACAAGCGTCGTCTTCATAATCCCAGTTCTCTGCCCTGGTCCCTCTGTCCTCCGACCAGTTATTGTCCGGAGAGCCACCAGCCTGAAGGAATATTTATGAATAAAGTTAACTCTCTAAACTTGGACTAACATTCCGAGTATCCCCTAGTTTTGCGTAAATAAACATGTGACCTGTCCCACCTTTGCGTTCTTCTCTCTCCGCTCCTCCTCCTGCTTCTCCAGCTCGGCGATGCGCAGACTCAGCGCCTCCCAGTGCATTATGGGCAGTCCCTCGTTGTCCTCGTTGTAGCCCTCCTGCCAGAGCAACGTGGCCCCTCAGAGTCTTCCTCCTCGTCTTCGTCGCTGGTTCTGTCCGTCTCCGCCTCATTGTACTCCTTTTCATCACTCTGCAGTCGCTCCTTTTCTCCTTCCACCTCCATCTGAAAATACAAACTAAACATCAGCCACAGGAATAACTATTTTTATTTAGTTTTTTATTAGAAAAACCTTGACATACTGAGCGTTAGGGCAAAAAAGTTATATCACGATTTCCTTGAAGCCAGATCACAATTTATCATGATTTTTTTCCTCTTGACTTTGAAGTAAATACAATGATCTGCTTTTACAGAAAGTTCCTTCTTTAGTGTTAATGGCTAAATCCAGTGCTGCCAGATTTTCAGAGAGAAACAAGCGACAAGTCTTTGAAAAAAAAAAATCCCAAAATATGTGATCTCAACCCTTGAAAGAACTATGGGGCTAGGTCTGGGCAATATCGTGATAAAAATTGAATCGTGAGTTGTGACAATCTGCTTTTTTGGTGAAATCGTCAAATCGTGATTTCCCATTTCACTATTTAATGCATCTGTTTGTTAAAATACACCTACTGACCTACTTCTTTCAGCCTCAGAGTTGCAAAGTTCATTTCTTTATAATGAATTTGGGCGTCTGTTTTTAATAGTTTTATGAGTTTTGAAGGTCGTGTGTTGAGGTCTTTTGTGCTGCAGCTTCAAGTCAAGTTCCAGGTGAATTTTAGCAAATTTTCAGGTTTGATTTACAAAAATATATCTATTTATCAATGAAACATGGATTTTATCATATTTTCAAAAGCTGTTATTAGTGTTAGAAATGACAAAATTGTATTATTACACAATGTTCTAATTAATCGATTATTTGAATAACTTTATTTATGGGCTGAGGTCGCTTGTCTTGGATTTTATCAAAAGCTTCGTCACGTTTTAGTCTGAAAATCTGTCCACACTGGTCAGTCTTTGTTCTGCTCTGAGTGAGTGACAGCTCATTTAACCAATCACAGTAAAGTAGGAACTTTCAGAAAAAGCAAATGATTGTATTTACCTCAAAAGCAAAAGACAATAGTCGACAAGAATTGTGATAAAATCTAAATCGTGATCAGTCTCCAGGAAAACTGTGATAATTATTTTTTGCCATATTGCCCAGTCCTGTATAAAGGTGTTTGATTTTGCTTCTAAAACTGTCACATTCGTATTCCTTTGTTCTTGCGATTATATTGTGGCTTAAATAATCACGATTATTGATTAACCTAATAATGTTGACATCCCTGTCAGGCTGTAAAGGTTAAGAAGCCCTGGTCTGAAGCACTAATCGACTGCTCAAGACGGGAACACTGGATGGACAGACCGTACACAGTATTTAGACCCAACAGTTGTTTTGTTTATACCAAAATTAAAATGAGTCGATGGGTCACATTCCCAATAACAACATGTACTTTACTGTTTACTATTGTGACAAGCCGCCACTGCTGCTGACATCAAAGCCTGTACGATCAGGTGTGGCTCGTGAGGAGAGTTATTCTGGTTCTGACCACTTGAGCTCATAACGACCTATTGAACTGTTGTGTGGGTGGAGAAGCACGTCGTTCAGTCTGTTTGTATCACTGAACTGTGTATCATGGATGTAAAATGTTTGTGTTTGTGTTTACAACTGGACGGATACGGACAGATCTTGACTTATGGTTTTCCACAAGTTTTCCAAAACAATTTTCAACATTTATAAGACTTTGTTAAACTTATTTACACATATTATCAATCAAGTGTTTGTTTTCATTGGCTGGTTAACACTTAAATACATTCTTTTCCCATTAGGGCTGTAGTGCTTTAGTCGATTAGTCGATTAATCGGTCGATGGCATCTTAGTCGACCAAAATTTGTATTAGTTTAGTTTAGTCTTTATTTGTCAGGGACCATGTACAAAATTCATTATTCTTAATAAAAGAAGAGATGAACTCGACAATTTTTTTAATATAGATGATAAGGTTTTATATAGAACAGGAACAAAAAGCAATGATTTAGTTGAGGATTTGGGACTGAATCATGGGTCTAATCTTATATAAATGCTATGTTTCCTATTCATTTT
Source organism: Mugilogobius chulae (assembly GCA_038363315.1). NCBI lineage: Eukaryota > Metazoa > Chordata > Actinopteri > Gobiiformes > Gobiidae > Mugilogobius > Mugilogobius chulae. The sequence goes on from CM076404.1 coordinate 34,326,943, forward strand.
GCATGAACTCCGTTGGATTTTTAGTCTTTTCATTTGGGTCAGATAAATATAACAAAACAGACTTCTTAGCTTCAGAGCTTTAGCCACGCCCCATTTTAGTTGATTAATCGGTCAATGGGACATAGCCTACCTTTAGTTGACCAAAAATTTCTTTGGTCGATTACAGCCCTTTTTACAGGGTTCTAAAGAGGGCTGGGCGATATATTGATATATATCTTATATCGAGATATTTACTGGACAAGATATGAATTTGGCCATATCGTAAATATCAAGATAATTCTGTGCAAAAAGACCTCATGGAATTGACAAAAAGTAGTTACAGAGAAAGATGACAAAGACCATGTAATATCAATAAAGTTTTCTATTTGTTGTAATAGTCAAATTTTAAAAGTGTTTTATGCATAGAATTTATATATTTATGTTTGTTTTACTCAGCAAAAGGCATGACCCACATTAATTTATTCAAAGTAAATTCACATTTCTATTTTCTAATCAGCAGACTATAGGCTAAGACAAAAATAATTTCACTTAAAAATGTCATTTCAAAGATATCGAGATATATATCGCATATCGAGAAATTAAAAAATATATCGAGATATGCATTTACATTTGTCTCCATATCGCCCAGCCCTGGTTCTAAACATACAGGAACAATTTTTATGTTTTCAGGAACAAAGTCATTGCAATACGATTTTTCTTTGATTCCTTCTTATTTATTTTTTTAAACAGGACCATTTTTACCACTGTGTTTTTCTCTATCTTAATTATTCACAGTTTTTGAAAGCAGAATTTTTTTTTCCCCTAAAACTTTTCCAAAACCAGTAAAATTCCAAAACTTTCTCAAGGCTTGGAAATTAAAATTGATTTTTTTTTTCATGGCTTTTCCAGTTTTTCTATGAATGTAATTGACAGTACACATTTTTTTTGTTTGTTTTTTAAAGTAATTTTATTGTTTTGCCTTTTTTTAAGATTCAATTTTAGATTAGGTTCTGCCACTATAGAGAACATGATTAGATTTAAGATGTTGTTCAATATTTTGTCTCTTTGTCCAATTTTATCCATGTTATTACAAAGGTATACAACGCAGCAATCATAATGTAAACAAAGGCCTTATCCATATGAATAACAAAATAACTGTTTTGACTAGGATTAGTAGAAAAATCAAGAGATCGAAATCGAATCTTCAATTATCTGGTCGTGTGTTTTAAATTGAGAGATCGAAAACCAATCCTTTGTCAGTAAAAATGTATAGTTTAAAGCAAAAATCAGACTTTGAGGCAGAATACTAATATACAATTGCAAAATAATCTAATGAATGGGACATATTAAAAGTTTTTGTTTTGTTTATGTTCATGAATGGCACGTTTCATTTGTTTTTGAAAAGGTTAAACAAAATCGAATCAAAAATATATTATATTATTATATTTTTTTCGCCAGATCACCTAACCCTAAATTTGACAAACAGTAACCATATTTATTTTGTTAAACTGTAAGAAAATGTGGCTGGAAATGAGCTATTTTGATAGAATGTCGCTTTTTGATGACATAGAAAAGGGTGATTCCTCTTATAACTCTTGTGTCATATTTTCCACTTTAATTAGTCACTTTTTTTAATAAATCCGAAACTTTACTGCTATGAAACTATGATAAATATTCACCACAGAGACAGTTATACCAAACAACGTAATCAGTGGAAAAACATGAGAAAAAGACTAAGGGGTACTTTAAACTTACAAGAAAGAAGTTAGGAACGTAATGTGGCGTAAGTATGTTGTAGTAGAAGACGATCCTCACCGTTTCTCTAAACTTAGCTGCAGTCCTGGGCTTCTTCTTCTCTTCTGGGGCCTTGTTGGGAGTGTTGCCACATACCTCCTTCTTCAGACTTCTTCTCACTGTCCATCCGAGTCACACTTTCATCTGTTTGTCTCGAGAGAAAACGGCCACAAAAAAACGTCGGCGTCGAGCTCGTGCGTGAGTCCAAACTACGAAAGTGTTGCGAGGAAATAGTTCGCTTTTGAGGCTGTTACAAAGAAAGGAATCTCAGTCACTCGAAAGTCGAACAAAAGAGACTCAAACTTGAGGAATTTCACGCACCCGAAACAATCGGTCAATCTCACTTTGGCGCACGTACTTCCGGTTTACGTTGCGTGCTCGAACGAACATTTTTGCCGTTTTTTAAATTTCCTAATTTATTTTCTAATTTAAATTAATTTATGTTATCCTCATTAATTTGTGTTCTTGTTATTGTTCAATGTTTTAATCTGAGTTAAAGATAAATATTTTTATTTTGAAGAATTAATTAATTTCCGTTTTAACCTCGTGAACTACGCTAACTTGACGCTGGACTAAACTGTGCGTCCTTTTTTTTTTTTTTTTTTTTTTTTTGTGATCTAAAAGGATGAATGAAAGCAAAAGGTAGAGATGACAGCATTTTAAATAATAATGAGACACAACCATAATTGAAACTGGCTATTCTTTGTTTTTTAAATCTAAAACTCAGATCACAATTTGAAGTAATGTTGTAGATTGTCCAGGAGATGGCAGTAGGCCTTTATAATCTTGTAGATAGAAAGAACATGACAGAAAAACCTGTGTATTTTGGGCTAGGATCATAATGCTAGTTTCAATTGGCTGTCCAATTTCAATACATTACAATTTGGTTAAATGGCTACTCATAAAGGAACAAATAAAAGTAAAAAACAAAGTCAATGTGCAGTTCAAAACAGCACATTCTTCATTATTATTAGGCATCTTCACTGAAGTAATTCAAAGCGATTAATGGGCAAAGTTCAGTCAAATATATTTAAATTTCAAATCAATTTATTAACAGGTTTGTAATACAATCTTTCTTCCTTTTTTTTTTTTTTTTTACAATCATTTTGGGTTTGTAACACAGCCTGAAATCACTGGAAAGTTTTATTCAGTATGCAAAAGCCTAATTATTTTGTGAAAATCTACTGATATATTGAGTTCCAGAAGTCTCCAAACATGTCATTGAAGGTCGCTTTTCGAGAAATAAATGAAGCAGAGGGTCACATAACAGATGGATATGAAGTGAATTATCAAAGGCAACAATTAATAAGATGGTGAACATTATTTTAAGTTTGTGTAGCATCAAACTGGTTGTAGTTTTTTTGGGTTTTTTTTTGGGCCAATTAAGCAGAGTCAAAGTATTGTCTAAGGGCCACATTTGGACTTAGGGCTGTAGTTTAGAGATGCTTGCTGTATATGAATTTACTATTCATCAACAGAAGTTAAAAAGAAAAACAGTTTTAATTTGTTAAGCTAACATTTAGAAGAAAATCTATTTTAATTTTGTGTTGCAGAGACTTATCTTTGATGGAGGTAGAAGGGCTCATGTGGGTGATCAAACAAATTTAAATCAGTGTAATTTCAACTACCTGTGGAAGACAAACACCATATAATTTAGATAATTTGACCCTAAATCAGATGACTGCAATAATTCTTTGCTAACTTTGAACTAATTTAGTTTAATTCACCAAAATATTACTTAGCATTATAAAACTACTCCGAATGTTTGATTTTGAATAAGTTAAATTGCTAATGAAAGTGCCCATGAGCAAACCAGTTTTATAATATTGCAAATTAGTAAATACTTTTTCATCTCACAAAATACATACTAAAGAAATTATGATAATCCTACTGTAGTGTATGCATCAGGCGAAAAATTGATCTTTCTTTTGAGTCAAACCAATGTCTACGTCGACTCTTCCATTGTAATGTGAATGAATCTTTTCTCTAAACTATCCTTTTGTCTTGAACATTGTTTAAACTGAAGGTCAATTAAATCAAAGCCCTAATTTCTGACATTCACGATTTGACCTTTTCTGTTGCGAGTGAGTGCGGTTGCAGAAAACAGAAATAAATGAAATGCCAGACTTTGGTTGGACAGAAGCAGCAGTGTGTCTTTATTCTGTTGCTATAGCTTAACCAAGTCAGCATTCATGATACACGGAGACGTAGTGGGAACACTTACAGTACTAGTGACTGGAACAAACGACAGTGAGGCAGAGGACACACACTTAAAACAACTGAGAAGCACAATAAAAAGGTTTATGGCACTCATTTCAGTTTATACTTAAGATAATATTGCTTTAAAACACAACCTCTATCCATCGTCATAGATATATTTCCATTGCATTTAAATATCAAATATATTTCTTAACTTATGCATTTATGTTATTGCTAACATCAAACAAAAAACATTACAGATATATTAGTTACTCTCGTAAATAGCTTTGTTGAAAAGTACAAACTTTACATAAAATAACAGTCCAGGTTTGGCAGGTTACGAGGGCATGCACAGGGTTTGTTTAGGAGAAGGCCAAGGTCAGGGGTCAGGGCTGAAGCGTGGAAGAGCTGTCACTCACACGGCCAGTCATACATGCATTCATTACTGGTATGTTCATTGTCAGGTACAATCATTTTATTTTTATATATATATATTTTAAGCTAGACTATACTATTCCAGTCCATACATTGCTTTACATGCCAACAGAGTGCACTTCATTGGGACAATCATCCACCAATCACAGCGCAAGGACAACTATCGCCCAATGTTTAACTGAAAATGGCAACAAACTGGACTGATGTTGCGGTGGCTAATACAGAACACACACATGTATTAAAGGGAGGAGACACGAGTACCGTTTAACACACAGAGAGACACAGACACAGCCAGGCCAGCACTTAAAACCCCGAAATACTCCATTTAAGCCACTTTTGATTGTTCTTTATATTAAATCAATTTGGTTTGTTAGACACGTTACAATGTGATGACTAAAACACACATAATATACTGTTCATCTGTTCGTATTAAACAGTATTTGGTTTATGAGCTAACTCTCTCTATAATAGTCTTATTAAAGTGAGCACAGCCAACAGAGTTTAAAGTTTGTTGTTGAGTTATGCAACAGTGCATTTCTTTGGCTGTCATCTTTAATCGAATCATCCGCCCTGCAGTCCTCCTCCCTCCCGCTGCCCTTCGTCTAGCTTTTCCGCATCCAGCCCTCCGCCCATCCATCCATCCAGTGTTCCTGTTAGCTGGCAGGCCAGAGGCTGAGCCAGCGCTCTGTCACATTATCCTGTGGCTCAGTGAATTACTCTGCCTCCATTAGACTAACGAGAAAGCACAAGGAGGAGCAGGGAGGGGGCAGTGGGGGAGGGGAGCCGGCGTGGATACGGAGGAAGAGTGGGCACGAGATGAGACAAGGAAGGGAAAAGTTGTACATGATGAAGAGGGAGCAGGGTGAGGAAGAGGAGGAGGGCAGGAGAGAAGGATGAAACGGAGAGGAGAGAAGGGCGAGCAGGAGACACAGAGGACAGCTGCAAGATTAAAGAGGACGAAGATGGAAAGGCGGGACACAGGGTCGACCGGGGACTGACAGATGCATGACACAAGGACAGACACGAGACACGAGTAACCAACAACAACATGGAGACAAACAGTCCAACAACATCAGAACTGAACAGCACTGAGTCAGCCAGTCCAACTGTATGCTATCATGATATATAATATCAAACAAAAGTATCAGATTAACAACAATAGATGGCTGGCTTTCTCCCTCTGTTGCCCAACACGATGCCCATCATCTGTCTTCCCCAATAGCTTATATTAGGCTCCGTACTAAGTATTTCAAGTGGCAGACAATGGGACATTGCATGTTGGACATAAAGCATTCTAACTGGAAGAATAGCCAGAACACAGATCTACACAGGAGGTTTGTATCGACACTGACGCGCTGGATGTGCAGTGTCTGTAATCATAATCTACATTTCACATAGTTTCACACAAAATATGTTTGGCATGACTTTACAGACAATAGCAGCAGGTGCTGACAGAAAGAACAGACATATATGTTTGAGTCCAAATAAATCCCTGATGTGGCGGAAAGTCTGTAACACAAGTGAAGCCAACATTGGTGCACCGTCATGGACCTTTGAGACACACACTCTCACACACTCGCACACACACTCACTCGAGGTAATGACACAGCTTTGACATTTCTCACACTGATGACAAGTTCCCCCCATAACCCCTCATCTCCAGAGAGTCACAAACAAAAACAAACTTAAATAAATAAATATATATAAATAAATAGAAAATTCACAGTGCCTGTGACTCTGTTTACTGAACCCGAAAAGCTTTTGAATGAAGTTAGACTTCAGTGAGGGACTATGGAGGAAAGTGGCCATAGGTCTTCTCTGTGCCCTCCTCCAGCACCGCTCTGGGGCTCTCAGAGCTCAGTGCAGCGCTCCTGCTTGCTGTAGTGGTCAAACTGACTCTTCCAGTGCATCATGTAGGAGGACCAGCGGTGGAACTCCACCTTCCACTGACGCTCAGCCTCGTCAATGTTGTCTGCAACACACAAGAGCACACGAGGTCACATGACTATAAACATACATATGAACTGTCATAATATTTAGTATATTTCTACTGAATAGGTTTGCTCAAGAGACACTGAAGACTTTACCGGTGATGTTGAGGAGCCGAGGTAGAAAGCGGTTCCAAAAGGCACACATTTGGTTCCTCAGTCCGCGGTGAATCTTCAGCTGCTCAGTGTTTAGTCCCACGTGTTTCTGCTCCGTCAGATTGAACACAGGCCAGCGCTTCCTGCTCTCCATCAGCCCGTCATGGTTTATGTTGGGATTTCTAAGAACAAAACACAATGATTTCTCTATAACATATGACCTGCTGTACGTTGGAGCACAAAAGCCGGTCGTCTCACCCTGTTCGTGCAAAGTTGGCCCAGTATCTCATCATCCGTCGGCTGAGTTTCTCCTCCTCCAGGGTGTAGTTCAGTCTCTTCTCCAGAGGCAGCCCAAACACAAACTCGATCTCATAACCGTGGATCACACCCATCCACTCGGGCCAGGCCAGGTTAGACGCTCTGTGGTCGAACAGGTACAGGTAGATCCCTCCTGCACAGTAGATATACAAATACATCTGTTAAGGTAGCAATAATCAGCAGGAGTCTGTGTATATATACTGTATAAAGCAGTCCAGTTCCTTATTTTTACAGTTATCAGTAGTAGAAATAGAAGGGAAAAAGAAAGAAAGAAAGAAAGAAAGAAAGGAGAGACAAGAGAGACAGACATTAGAGAAAGAGGGAGAGAGATATAGGGGAAAATGAGAAAGAAAGAAAGAGGGAGAGAGACAGCAGATAGAAAGAGAGAGAGAGAGGGGAAAGAAAGGGAGAGAGACAGGAGAGACAAGAGAGAGAGATACAGGAGAGAAAGGGTGAGAAAGAGAGGGAGAAAGACAAGGGAAGAAGAAAGAGAGACGAAAGAAAGAAAGGAGAGACAGGAGAGAGAGACTTTAGAGAAAGAGGGAGAGAGATATAGGGGAAAAGAGAAAGAAAGAAAGAAAGAAAGAAAGAAAGAAAAGAGAGGGAGAGAGAGGGAAGAAAGAGAGGACGAGAGACAGAAGAGAGAGAGAGAGAAAGAAAGAAAGAAAGAAAGAAAGAGAGAGGGAGAGAGACAGCAGAGAGAAGGAGAGAGAGAGAGGGGAAAGAAAGGGAGAGAGACAGGAGAGACAAGAGAGATACAGGGGAGAGAGAGGGGAGAAAGAGAGGAAGAGAGAAGAGAAAGAAAGAAAGAAAGAAAGAAAGAAAGAAAGGGAGAGAGACAGCAGAGAGAAGGAGAGAGAGAGGGGAGAGAAAGAGGGATAGAGAGATACAGGAGAAAAAGAGAAAGAAAGAAAGAAAGAAAGAAAGAAAGAAAAGAAAGAGAGGGAGAGAGAGGAAAGAAAGAGAGGAAGAGAGACAGAAGAGAAAGAAAGAAAGAAAGAAAGAAAGAAAGAAAGAAGAGAGAGAGACAGCAGAGAGAGGGAGGGGAGAGAAAGGGAGAGAACGATAAGGGGAAGAAGAGGAAGAAGAGAGAGAGAGGGAGAGAGACAGGGAAGAAAGATAGAGACAAGAGAGAAAGAGAGACAGAGAGCAGAGAGGGGGGGGGGATTAAGAAAGAGAGAGAAAGGAGAGAGAGGATATTAGACAACTCACATACATGAGTTTAATCAACATAAAACTTTAAGGCAGAACTTGTACTTACATTTTAAGTTAAACTGCCTTATATATATTTGTTTTTACAGTGTGTTGTGTCACACCTGAGTTCCCTCCGCTGTTGGCCGTTGTCCCGCTGCTGTGCTGGGCGTACGAGCGAACGAAGTGGGCCAGGGACAGATGACGTTATGATCTCCTACGATGTCGTCCATGGCGTCTCTGTTCTTCAGACCGTTGTTCTCGTCCATCCAGTCCGTGTACTGCAGCACCACCGCCTCCAGGCCGATGTCGTTAGCATGAGGTACGCTCATTTTAACACCTGCTCGTCAACAACGGACAAGAAACACGTCAAGAGCTTGGTCTGGAAGTAGGGCCCCGGCCGATATATTAGTTGGCCGATATACTTGAACGCCTATTGGTTATCAGTCAAAATATCACCAATATACCGCCGATATTTAGGACATGTTGTACCTCATTTTAAAGGGAACCCTGGATATGAAGACAAATATGGCTAAAATGCTAGTGCTGGGCATGCTTATTAAAATAAATTACAAACAAATATATAACTGCTTATTATTTTTTATAAAATTGTCATTGTTTATGTTGTTTTCAAGCCACTGGGAGCCGCCATTTTGGTTGATGACATAAAATAGTGTTTCCATGGTTACTCCCACAGTTTCATCTGTGAACAGTTTCCACAAAAACACCACTGACAGTGTCCAGTTCTGGCCTCTTCCTCTTGATTATCTTCAGTTTTACTATATTCCACATAATCGTTCTGTATTTGGCTTTGCTCCGTCTCAAACTGACAAGGTTTAACCCAGGAATTCATGTTGCTTAGTTACCTGCTAACGCCTGTTACCTTGACAACACTATTTTATGTCATAACCGCAGCAAAATGGCTGCCTCCATGTCATTTCTTCATAACACTATTTTTATAAAACTACAAATACTTCCGTGGTATTTGTCCTGCATTTATATAAGTGATGATATTATAAGTGTTTTAGGGTAAACATGTGATTTTATCCAGGGTTCGCTTTAATGGTCGGCATTTGCGCATTTTAATTGCGGCGGTGTCGTGCATATTAATGAGGCTTACCGCACCTTTAGCCTCTTGTGAAATTCTAATGTGATACAAACAAGTTTCAAGCCTTTAAAGTCACTCATACGAGGTGAAGTGACACTAAATGTGAATTAAATAAACCCAACTTTAAATCACTAAAGTCATACAGAGTTATTTTGGAACTGCTCCTAATTAAAAAGTATTTCTCTATTGCCAATTATATCTGCTGTCATATCGGTTATCGGTACCCCAAGCCTCATCTGTATTGGTATCGGTCGGGCCCTATCTGAAAGTACAATATTTCATTGAGTTTTACCTTCGAGAAAGTCCTCTCTGGAGATGTGGCTCTCGCTGTCTTTGCTGAATCCCGGAGCGCCGTAGAGCAGGAAGTACGAGCCCTCGTCTTGGTTCACTCCCAGCAGAATTTGAGTGTCTTTGAAGTTTCCTGAGTTGACCATGGCCTCCGGAGTGTCGGGCAGAAAGTCACCGTCCACAACCGGGACAAAAGAGAAGCGGAAGAGTGCAGACCATGGCATGACCTGATGAGAGACATTTAGAACAGGGAGGTCAAAGTCATTTCCACAAAGAGCCACATAAGCATCAAAGTTGTCATAAAAGGGTCGGCAGTGACAGTATTAAGCCTTACTTCAGGCTCAGACTGTATCAAGTTCAGCTCCAGTTCAGCCCTGGTCCAGTGGCAGCAGGCTTTAAGTATGAAAGCCTCTCACACTGTGCAAGTCCAATGAACCGCGGGGAAAGTACTCCAAATTATTTTGTGGGAAGGAACTTTCACGTAGGGCTGCTCCATTAAGATGAAAATAACAATCACCATTATTTAAAGAATATTTGAAAGCATGATTATTCAAACGGTTCTTTGCTTAGAAAGAGTGCAGAGCATTAGCGTTCCTTAAATGCAGAGAGTGAAGAGATATTTTATAAAAACGGACCGCTGTAAATGTATTCTACAAATATAAAGGGACCTAATTTTACAGCTCAAATAATATCTGAGCGCTTACAAACTCACTTATGAGTCATGGTTAATAATCATGATTACGCAATTACACAGTTTTGTAAACGATTACAGCAATATTCATAATTGACTCTGTGCATAGAAGCTGTTTATTTTCAAATTGTCAAGCTTTAGCGTTAGCATTGACAGACAAACACATTGTTTTATAAACACACTTTGGTCCTTTAGTGAAATATTCTCTTCTTTTGTAAAGTATTTAACATGTTTTCAGAGAAAATCACCAGCAACTCACTGTTCACTGTCAGATCTTTAGTCATTTTTCATTTTAGGCTGACAGTGAAAACCTCATAGAAATGAACTAAACAGGAAATGAACCTGCCGGCAAGATGTTGGCATTTTTGAAAATAAATACTCTTGTGCACAGAGCCAATTGAAATTGAAATTCGATTAATTGCACAGCCTTACTTTCACCAGAGCTACAGAGCCCTCCATAGCCCTGCTCAGAATTTTTTCCTTCACAAATAATCAAAAGAATCAAAAGAGGTGACAGTATCAGCACCGGAGAAGCAGCGGACTGTCCTCTGCGAGACGACTGCATCAACACAGGATCAGAGCTGGACTGAGAGCAGTCTGAGCCAATTTACTTTTCACCATTGTAAAAAATGAAAACAAAATGCACAAGGATCTAAAATATCTTCCTAAAATCACCACAGTTTTTTTTCTATAAACTCAGTCGATGCCAAAACTGGAACTGATATACTACCCTTTTTATAGTGAACTAAAAACACTTACATTTGTCACGATTATTAGAGTTGAAGTCATTTAGTCGATTAATCAGTCGATGAAGTCTTAGTTGACCATTAGTCGACCCATTTGATTATGTGGTGTTATAGCAACATAAAAGTATTTTTTATTCATTTTTTGTAAAAAAAAATTGTTGTTTTTGAATGAATTCCACAACATTTTTAGTCTTTTCAAGCATAGTTTGGGTTAAATAAATGATCAGAACAGAAGATATTTTTTAGCTTCAGAGATTTTGTCGTGCCTTCTTTTTAGTAGATTAATCAGTCAATGGAACATGTCTTTGATCAATCAAGAATTTCTTTGGTCGATTAGAGCCCTATTCTCTGTGATTTGAATAACCACAATTATCGATTAAACTAATACTCTTGACATCCGTACCTGCCACTCCTGATCGATAAGTTCCTGTGGTGCTTTCCCTCGCAGACAGTCCACCATCTCCGTGTCGTTGCCTCCGTTGCAGCCGACCAGTTTGCCCAGCAGAGTGGCTCTCCTCCGGGCCTCGGCGGGACTGACCGACGCCCAGGGGCAGTTGGGGACTCCGCTCTGCAGGATCGCCCGGGTGAAGGTGGGCCGGCTTTCGGGAGACAAGAGGTGGAATCCAACCGACGCTCCACCAGCGCTCTCTCCAAATATGGTCACCTGTCGGCAAGAGAAGAGTCGGTTCCCATTAGGGGTCGACTAGAGTAACTTTGGGCCTTAGACGTGGAACAAACTGGACAGTGGCCAACTCGTCGCAGGGTTAAACAGACAAACATTCACTCTCTCATTCATTCACAGGGGAAATTTATTATTAAAGTGATTCCCAATTAACCTAAACATGCATGTTTTTGGAGGTGGGAGGAAACCGGAGTACTCGGCGAATACCCACGGTGACACAGGAAGAACATATAAACTCCACCCAGAGAGATCATGAGATGTTGAGTTCATCCTGAGAGTCAAACCCATGATCTCCTTATTGGGAAGCCAGAGCTCTAACCACTGTGTGCACCTTATATTAAAAATTCATACTCATTACCAACAAAAAAAACTTCACATTAAATTTTGCAATTATTAAATTAACTTGCTAACAAGTGAAAAAAATATATTCTTCATTTGTGATTCTTTTGCTGCTGTCTGAGAGGTCAAAGGTTATTTACCAGTTTTCCAGTAGTAATTATGATATAAAGAAGTGTTCATGTGTAATTTACTATTGACCCTTTGCACCTACGTCACATGATCACGTGGGTGCGCCATGATGGAGCAGTATTACAGGGAGCGCAAAACTGACAAATTCTCATAGATTTTCTTATTTTTCCATAAAGCAATGGATTCTTCTAGTGCAAGTTCAGTACATTTGTCTGTGGAAGTAGGACGTCTGTAAGCAAGGTTTTTGGAAAAGCTAATGAATGTAACTGATCCAGATCCTCTTCCTCCTGCTATGTTTGTCGTTTTAATACAATTTACAAGTTTGCCAGACGTTATTCCTCATGATTTCGGTTCATATCCTGCTCCAGTGTATTTATTTTTACACTGGAGCAGATTTAAAACAAGAGGTTGGTTTTCAGTCACTTGGCTGTATCATGTGAGGCTAGTGTTAGCCACACATGAAGCAGGCTGTTTCAGATATTCATTGCATTTTTTTTTTTTTTCAAATATCATCATTTTTTTCTCATTATTATTGACTTACCTTGTTTAAAGTGTTCACTGCAAATCTGTAACAACTTAGAGCAGGGGTCTCAAACTCAAATGGACCTGGGGCCGAAATGATCGGAGGCAAATGGGTCGAGGGCTGCATGGTAAAATTTTGGCCTGACTTTGATATTTTCAATATAAATAAAATTATTACGTTGTACCTCCAATATAGAGCCTACACTATAATAACAGTATTATTTTAGCCTATATAATGCATTTTACAATACTCTCTCCTATGTAATGAAAAAAGTAAATAAAAGTGTTTAACCAGGGTCACACTGTCCTCACCAGGAAATTTTGACCAAATTGCAGGCTATTTGCTGTATTCTGGTGCATTTTAGAGGTTTTCAAGTCACATTTCAACAGTAAAAGGCCTTTATATTTCCATAGGTTCATTTTCCAGTCTGGTGTGTGTGTCTGCTCTTGTGCTCTTCACACTTTCAGTCTGTTTCACAAACACTACAGAAGTGAGCTCTTGTCAGGACATCTCAGCACACGTTTGTATTGATGACGATTAGATACTGATGGAGCCGCGTGCGTGCCGTCGCGTGTGTTTTCTTGTGTGTGTCGTCGCGGTCACGCTCGCGGTGCCTGTTTGCATCGTTAAAACGTCTTTTTCAGCAGGAGTTTAAATGCACGTTTCTCCGCGGATATTAGATCAAATTTCGTCAAATAAAAAGTGTTGTGGAGCTTGACACTCGAGGCACTTCATTATGATATCGAACGTAGTCAGAGAGGCTCACCTCCAAAAAAGAAGAATCAACGTCTGTGCCTTTCTGTTGTAAAAGAGCAGCTGCTTACACTGACAGTCTCTCCTCCTGCGTCTGAAGCTTCTGCTCTCATAATCCTTCTGTCCTCTGTCCCATTCTTTGTTGTGGAGAGTTTAAAAGTGACTGTTGAGTGAGTTCTCATTCATCTCTCTTTCCTGTTTGTGTTTGCTGCTGCACGGGGTAGCGGGAGGAGCTGTGGCTGCGTTACGCTGTAGTGCATTATGGGACCTGTAGTTCAAATTGTTACGGGCGGGCCACTGACCTACGGTGCGGGCCGCTGACTTATATGGTGCGGGCCGCATTCAATGTTAATTTGAAATCATCCCGGGGGCCGCAAAAAATCCTCTCAAGGGCCGCATTTGGCCCCCGGGCCGCGAGTTTGAGACCCCTGACTTAGAGGGATTCCAGTTTTATTTGATTTATTGCTGCCACTGGTGACTTTAATCTTCATCAAAATCTAAACGAAAAAGCTCCAGGCTTAGACTTACAACCTCCTGCCTGTTAGTGCAGCGTGTTCCACAAGATACAGCCATTTTACAATTGAAACCAATTAAAGTAACTCAGAAACAGGCAGGTTTTCGGCAAAGTTTCCATAGTTGTTATGCACACGGACAGCACTTTTGCCTCCATCATGGAGAAGTGGGCGTTCCCTCGAAGAGCCTGACCACACGTGCAAAGGGTCAATAATAAAGGCAGCGAAACAACATAATATGTTGTTTTCTTCATAAAGAATATTATTCTTTATGGTTGTCAGTCTGTTAATATGTTATGGAATATTTTATATAGTTTGATTAAGTACTGTACATGTATAATATACCTTTCTTTAAATCAAGAGTTTCTAAATTCCAAATATTTTCTCCAAACAAAATATTGAACACACATGCAATAATAATTTTATATACAGTATTAATAATGTTTTAATCCAGTAATCCAGTAAAATAAATATAGTGCTACCTGTTTGGGGTTTCCTCCAAAGAAGTGTATGTTGTCCTGGACCCACTGCAGGGCCATTCTCTGATCCAGCAGACCCACGTTTCCTGGAGCCTCAGAAGAACCGTGAAGAGCCAGGAACCCAAACGCTCCCACTCGATAGTTCATGGACACCACAATCACCGTCTCGCTGTGGGCCAAGTACCGTCCGTCGTACACATCCAGAGACGACGAGCCGCTGTAGAAGCCTGAGAGGACACAAAACATAACTCACATTACAACACTTACTGTACACTTGAGTTTTGATAAAGGCATTACACCAGGGCTACTCAACGTCAGGCCCAGGGTCCAAATCAGGCCCTCTAAACAAATAAATCTGGCCCACGATTCAAATCAGAAATAACTGAAAATATACAGTATTTGTTTTTTACTGGTTTGAGTCTGGGTTTGTCTTAATACTGTATGTATTGTTCTAGTTCAGTGTCCAGGTGTAATATGTATTTTATTGTTCCACAAAAATCAAATGAATAAGTATGAATTTTACAATGAAATTTTACAACTGTCTTAAAACCTGGCCGACTGAAAATATTACAGACTATAAAGATTATGCAGATTACATCAAAGAATTAGTACTGAGTGGCAAAAACAAATGAGAGTCAATGATGAGAAAGGACATCAAATCAGAGTTCTACACAGATTCAGAAGAAAACTTAACGTCTCTCCCAGAAATACCCTTTTCTCTCTAAAAAGATGTTTTGATTGTCTGTTTGATTATTTGTAGTGTTACAGCTAAAATGACATAAATTTCCAACTTCTAATAGCTAACAAGCTTGTGGAGCTTTGCACTGTTGCTATGACAACAGAAGAACTATTGTTACTTACTATTTTACTACATGAAGTTAAACATCGTTTTGGTTTACCTCCTCCGTAGATCCACACCATGACGGTCAGGTTGTGAGGCCGCGGCGAGGACGGCACCCA
The DNA here is from genome assembly GCA_038363315.1 of Mugilogobius chulae. Lineage (NCBI taxonomy): Eukaryota > Metazoa > Chordata > Actinopteri > Gobiiformes > Gobiidae > Mugilogobius > Mugilogobius chulae. Next base: position 34,342,153 of record CM076404.1, read on the forward strand.
CACGTTCAGGTACAGACAGTCCTCGCTCATCTCTCTGTTGGGATTCCACATCTCGCTGCCCTGAAACCCCGGGTACGTCAGGTCCACGTACTGGTAGCAGGCATTGGGGTAGGCCACTGCCTCGTACACCCCGGACCACGGACGCTTGGGCTCAGCGGGTCTGAACCGTCTCTTCCCAGGGGCGGCTCGGCAAACGGGATTCCCAGGAAGGCCGTGACGTAGCTCCGGTCCGGCACAGGGATCCGGACGCCGCGCACTTTCCCGGTACGCGTCTGCACCACCAGGTCGGGTTCAGCCTGCGCGGATGCACCGGGCAGCAGCAGGAGGAGGACGGGGACAGCAGGAGGAGCAGCAGAGCGGAGGTCGTCATGGTGATGAGGTGTGGGCAGGACTCGCAAGAAGGGACCTAGTGACGACTGCTTCCCTTAGACCTGCAGACACACACAAAGGAAATGTACATTATTTACAGCGAAAGTTTTCAACGTGCACTTTTTGAACTGAACTAAGTGTTTCTAAAACTGACAAAACACCAGTGACAATCCACTCTGTCAATTGTCTTGTTTAAATTTAAAAAGCCAACTTTGAACCTACAAATATATTTTTTTTCTTCTATAATTTCTTCAGATTTATTGTGGAAAATACATTTTTAGCCAAAAACAAAAAATAAAATTGCCACATTACATTTGGCATCAGAGGCCACGCCCACTAGCAAACCTCTGTGGGGGAAACATAACATGAACTATGCATCAGAATAACAGCTTTATCACTCACTGCTGAACAACTACAACAGCAAATGTGCTAAATATAACTCCAAAGACGTAATATGCAAACATATCCAACAATGCTAAATGATGATGCTAGCGCCACCTGGTGTATTTTACAGAACTTTCTGTAAGTAAACAGAAACAGAAACATAACGCCACATCAACAACCTCGATTTAAACTTTATTCTGACTCGACTTGAGTTAGTTGTGCTAAAATGTACTTTAATCTCCAGAAAACGTCTTAAAATTGTCAAAAAGTTTAGTTTCCCCGTTTACAGTAATGAGCCAGTCCAGTAATAAATAGTAGAGGGGCCAATATTTGATTTTTTTGCAAATCGGCCACATCGGCTATCGGCCTTATTTTGGCCGATATTTCATCCGGCAGTTGTTTAAACAGTCATCCGCACGGTAGAATTGCACACAGTGATCACCTGAGATCCAAGTTATAATTTTGGAAAGAAATTATACGCTTTCTTCTATATATCTCAGTTTTGCTGTGTTTTGAAAAGGAGCACTTTCTTGAATTACTCTTTAAAATATTCTGTATTGTGCATAAACATGTTGTATTCATTAAACAATGAGACTAAATAATAGTTTAGAATGAACTTTTTCTTCTTTGGATAGACTATCTCATCTCAGCTATGTTTTTAAAAAACTAAAATAAGAAAATCAGCCTCAGAAATTGGCTTTGAAAATCGGCCATTGATATCGGCTGACAAAATTTATAAAAATTAGCATCGGCCCAAGAAAAAAACATATCGGTCGATCTCTAATAAATAGCTTGGAAATTGCTCAAAACAGCCTAAATACAAATCTCTTTGTGTCACATTGTTGTTACTGTTCCAGTGTGAGTTTACAAGTCGGAAATCGGAAGATGTGAGATCTGAGTACCACTGGAAAGCACTCAGAATGTATCTATTGTACAACATGCTTACTAGGCATCAACCTACTATGATGTCATTCTTTATAACCCTAAAGTAAACTTTAATCAACTTTAATTAAAAAATTACTAAATACATAACTAAATAATAAAATTATATTCAATAATCTATAGTAAAAATGATAAATCTTAATGATCAGTCATTGTTTCATTAGCTTGCTTTGCTTTTGTATGGCTTTTACGGTTAATTTAATCTCATTCATATGTATTTCTTGATCTTCATGTTTTGTATTTTGTGTGTAGGTGAAGTTGCTGTCATACGTCATGTTTCTGTTCCGTCTTGCTGCGTAGTTGTGTCATTATTATTGCACAGTTTATGTTTTGTTGTGGTAAAAATGCTGATGTGGACTCATGTGTAGACAGCGCGCACACACTCACCCAGACAGATTCATTACGTGAAAAATGAGCCAGGACTAAGGTGTCATCACTCGCAGTCTGACATATTAAATATCAATATCAGTGTCTGCTGGGTGTCCGCTGTGCTGACACTTACAAAGGACAAGACTCGAGCTTAACATAAAACTGGAGACACGTTTTTACTCATAGCAACAAGACAAAAGATGTAGGATAGTTTTTTTAATGTTTACTAAGTGGTTAAGTAATGTTCTCAAAGTAATGTATTTTAAAAACTCACTTAGCCATCTTGGATTAAATAAATACTAAAATAATTACGTCAGTATTAGCAAATCTTATTTTATACTGCACGGTACGTCAGTTGGCTTGTTTATATTTAAAGTAGCTAACTTATGTACTTATGAGCATTTCCTGTTACCGTTAGAATTTAGACACAAACACGTTTCTTTGATGAAATATTCTCCTGATTTGTGAAGTCTTTGACATGTTTTCAGAGGTTGTCGGCTCTTGTGAGTATTTTAGTTCAGGTGTAGGGAAAACCTTATAGAAGTGAACCGAACAGGAAATGCTCATAAGTAGAAGTTGGCTATTTTTTGAATATAAACAAGCCAACCAATGTTTCATAGCACAGAGCTAACTAACTATGCTAACTAAAAAGAAAGAATATTTTCCAGTTGAACATAACCAGTTCCCGGTTCAAAGCGTTCCAACTAAATCTACTTGTATGTAAACAATAGAGCTAATGCTAACCTGCAAGTAATGATGACCGATCCAGTTTTTTCAGTTTCGATATCGATTCCGATACTTTGGCTTTAAGTATCTGCCGATACCCAACCGATACCAGTGTAAAGACTGAAATTGGTATTCTTTCTTATCAAAACATAAGACTTTTTGTCATATAGAGTTATGTAACTATTATTCAAAGTTCAAGTCACAACATCACAACTTAATCTGAATAAAATGTCCAATAATATAAGACCTTCTCGATCAACACCATGGTTGCCAGATTTTCAGAGAGCAAAAAGCAACCTAGCCTTTGAAAAAAAAAAGCCTAAAACAAGCAACTTCAGACCCTCAATAAAAAAGTTATTAAAAATAATCAAATTATTAAACAGCAGAACGAAGGTTAATAGTTTTTACCTTGATCATTATAAAAAGAATTTAAAGAGTGAAAATATGATAAAAGTCTATATTTCTGTCATTAGTGAGTACATTTTGTTGAATCAAATTTGGAAAAACTGCTAAAAAATTTTTTTGTTTATGATGTCAAACTAAGTGCCTCTCAGGAGCAAGACCAAAAAAAAAACAACGCAACCGTCAAAATTCACAAGCGACTTTCCAAAAAAACAAGCCCATAGTTGCTATAAAGAAGTGGATTTGGCAACTCTGATCAACATCAGCCAATAAACTAATCTTATTATGTCTAATTAAAGGCACAACTGTGATTTCGTGTCATGGACACCCGATCCAGCAAAATTTCCTGGATCAGCACTGATATCTGATCCCAGTATCGGATCGGTGCATCCCTACCTGCAAGCTAAAAAAACATAATGTTAGCCCTCTGACATCATTCCATAAAAAAATCCAGATTGTAAAAGGCAACACTATGAAATACGACAGCTGTAAAAAAAAAAGCTTAAAACACATTGTGATGAACATTTTGGAGGGTCAGACTGCATTAGGTAAGTGAGCAAAACATGTAGATTGATATAAGACGCTTAAAATTATTATTTCAGTTTGTACTTTGGAGCAAAAAACAGGTTTGGCACTCATGTTTTTTGTTTTTTTTATATTTCCTCATTAGATTCTACTTTTTTGGTTCATTCTTTTCAGCTACTTCTTCTCTAAGTAACGGTACATAATATGTTAATCATTTAAGCTATTTAAATTCTGGTATATACTGTCTATTGTATTAGTACATTCATGTATCATGTCTGAAAAAAAACATGAGGTGTGCAATATATTGAATTTCTGAAAATATTGTGAATGTTGCGGTCAAGATATCCAAAAATAAATATCGATTTTGTTGTTTATAGTAATAATTGCCCTTAAAGCAATATTTCTGCACTTCTGTGATTCATTTGAAAACATTTCACATTTGTCTGACAAGAGGTTGTGTTCACGCAACATCACAACATTCTCTCAGCCAATAATCTCATAAATGTTTTTTCGTATATGTAGTCACTAATAAAAATCACCAGAATGAAATAGTTTGAAAATATCTTATATATAATTCACAAAGTATTTTATTTTATTGCCTATACTTTTTGGACTTACGACATCATTGCATTAATCATTTTAGCCCAACCTATCGATGTAATAATTGTCTGAAAATCGTTATCAGAATATGCCACAAAAATATTGAGATTTAAATTTTTGTCATAATCGTTCAGCTCGACATGTCGGTTAGAAATTAGACTTGGATCAATTGTGAAACCATCACTCTTTAAATAAGCGGGCAAACATCTTTAACAAACTTAAACTAAGCTAGACTTAAATAGCTCAGACAAACAAAAGACTCTTGTTTTCACTGGGACCCACAAAAACACACACGTTTACGTCCAGTGCATGTGCGGATGTTGTACAGTATGTTTAGATGTGAACTGGACACAGAGGTGAGCGGGTAAACGTGGACGGCCAGGCAGTGCAACATTAAATATTAAAGCCAGAGCGAGACCAGGCCGACTCCTGTGGGTCCACGACACAGATAATCATGTCAGGGCCTTTCACTGGAACACAACGTTATAGCTCTGCAGGACATTGTGCTTCGATCATGAACAGGAACACTTAATGAAAAGCAAAACACTTCATTTGCATACATGTCATTAGTTAATTAATTGCTAACAGTGGGAACTCCAATTCACACTGCATGTGAGCACTTTGGAGAACAAGCTTTGCAATATGATACATGAAAAAACCTGAACTAGATTTGAAATGTGTTAGGTTTTGACTAATGTGGCTCTACCAGATGGATTGTCACGATTAGGGATGGGGTGATATACGATATTATCGCTAATCGCGATAATTAAAGGCTGCAATTAAATAATCGTGGAGGTTTTTCATAATCGTACGTGACGATAATCGCAATTATAACAGCAGATATGCACCTGTGGCTTCATAAGAGCACTTAAAATCTGACGCTGTGAACCCAGTAAGAAGCTGTATTATGGTTAAACAAAGAAAAGGTTCATGTGTTAAAGTTAATTAATGACTCTGAGACAAAGTTAGTAGATTTTTGCTCAACATTGTAAACATTTGTTCACTTTGAATCATTATTGATTGTACTTAGACCAAAATACAATAAGTAGTTGTTCAAACACATACATATTGTGTGCTAATAAATATTTCAATGATTTTGAATCAGTGTACTTTCACGTTTAGTAAATTATCGTGATAATATCATTAATCACGATTATTTTGGACACAATAATTGTGAGTGCAAATTTTAATATCGTCCCATGCCTAGTGACAATATTTGTCTGGACTGTACGGTTAAAGAAGGCCATGATCACAGCGCTACAACTACAAAAAACACACACAAAAAAACTACAACAACACTTCTGATTCTCTCACATTTCTCACGGATACAGACTTTGGAATCACACACAGTTCAACTCAATATCTTTATGTGCTTAAATAAGATGTTTTAATCTAATCGATGAGTGAATTCATTGTTATGCAACAGTAAAAATGTCCGTGATCTCCAACTGCACTTAGCAAACAAGCTAGCTAAATTTTGCACTGTTGCCATGACAACAGAAAAGCTGATTTATTCCATTTCTGACAAACAGGAAGGAAAATTAGCTCCAAAAAAGCTTCTTGTTATACTTTTGCCGCTCAGACAGAATGCTGGGGAGCTTTTTTCCAATAAACAATGTCCGTGCGTAATCTCTATTGACATTCTTTAAACTGTCCGTCTGTTTTCTACAATGGCAGTGATTTGCGGTGAACCTGCTGCCGGAGAGTGTGAGGACAAGGGAAAGGTGACATCGCCAAAATAGCTCCCAAACTGAGGGGGACAGTGTTCAGAAATAGTATCTATACAAACACTCCCACAGCTGAGGCATATCCCTTACCTCGCGCAAACTAATCCTGTTGCCACGGCGACCATACATTACAAAAACATAAACACCTGACAGGAGCGCGACGACTATATTCAGCTGCTGCTAACTACTCTGGCTTCTGCTTCTCCCGCTGCAGCAAACAGAGACGTCACCTCGGCTCAGTCTGGGTCCAGTTCAGAAACTCAGAAGTAAATAATCCTGGACTAATTGTTTAGAAAGATATTCACAGGTAGCAGCTTTAATAGAAACACAACATCTTCCTTTGAAAATGCCTTGACAAGTCTTTGTGTAAATCTTTACTATAATATTCCATAATATGATTTACAGCGCTTAAAACAGATGCTTCTTCATGTTGTCTGCACTGAAATATAGCAAAGAATCATGGTCTATGTAGTAGGGCTGGAACAATACGCTTTTGTCACAATAAAATACTGATACAAGAGGCTGCGATACACATTATATTGCAATACACAGGGTATTGTGACTTGATATTAATTAAGTTATAAAAAATATATAATAAAGTCAATGTGTATTGAAAAACAGCAGGTTAATGGCTCATTCAAAGTAATTCAAAGTTGAAGCTGACTCAAATGTATAATATTTCAAATCAAATGAATACTTGGGTTGTAAGTAGGGCTAGGCGATATGGACAAAAATGTATATCTCAGTATATTTTGTCATATCTCTATACACGATACTGTATAGTATATCAATATCTTGGATATGACACTTTTTAAGTGAAAAGTATTTTTTTTCAAGCCTATAGTCTTCTGATTGGAAAGTACAAATATGATTTTACTTTGAATAAATACATTTTGGTCTGCCTTTTGCTGCAAGTTCCATAAAAGACATTTATAATTTGACTATTACAACAACCAGATCGATCTTATTATTCTCCATGTCACTTTTCTCTGTAACTGTATTCTATGAGCTCAATTTACCCAGGATTGCATTAAGTCGATATTTACAATATGTCCAAATTCATATCTCGTTCACTAAATAAAACAAATGAATGATATCGATCAATTGCAAAATGCCTTCTCTTTTCGATGGATCCACTCTGGAGCTGACTGTGACATTTACAGATGTAACAGAGCCTAAAAGTAGCATTTTTTTCATACATTAAAGTATTGAGATCTGTGTGCTACAATACGATACGAAACAATATGATACAATACAATACAATTCAGCAAATTGTATCACAGTGTATCGCTAAATGATGTATTTTCCCAGCCCTACTATGTCCTTATGTTTTCACTGTTACTGCCACAAACAATGAATGTGAACTTAAATTTGACTGATCTAAAATGTCACGTAGACCTGTGGTTCTCAACCTGGGGGTCGGGGCAAAAAGATTTCTGGGGGTTCCCTGATGTGAAAAATTCAGATGAGTGAATAAGGAAGATTCACATTTGATATCCAACAAATTAATTTATTCAGGCTCATGTCTTCAAAAATAAATTCAAATGTAAGACTACAGACTACTTTGGGGGTTGTTGTTATTTTAGGGTAGGGCTGGGCGATATGGCAAAAAAATAAAATCTCGATTTTTTGGACCACTTTGGACGATTTCGATTTTAATCAATTTTATTCGACGTCATCGATGACTGCTGCTTTTTATTATGAGCTCATAATATTTTAAAGCATCTTAAAGCAAGAATGAGCCAATGAGATGAACTTGTTTTATGTCATATTAAAACTAAGTGTTTGCTGCTGCATCTAATGCATAGGCCTACTGTTATTAGCATTTGTACTAGGCCCTGTTGAGATCATCATTATGATTTTGCTGTTTCCTATCTAAAAGTTTTAAGTTTGCGAGTGTTCGTCTCTCACTCCTGTCACTCAAACTGTGTCGCCATGGTTACCCACACACGGAGGGGGAAAGGGGCGGAGCCTGCTGGCTGCTGCCTTGGAGAGAGCATGGGAGAGAGACGCTGTGCTTTTAACTTTATCGGAGAAAACCTCACAGAAAGCACATGCAGCAGCTCGTGTAACAGCAAAGACAAATCAAAAAGACGCTAGATTTTGCGCGGGACTTTTCTAGAAATTTACCGCGAGTCTAAAGCGCTGAAAGCTGACTTTCGGACTGACCTCGATTTTACGATTTGGCCATTTTTCACATCGTCGATTTTCAAAGTTCCGAATTAATCGAATTAATACGATTAATCGCCCAGCCCTATTTTAGGGATTGCAACTGAAAAAGTTAAGAACCACTGACGTAGCCAGTATAAAACACGTCTCTGTGAAGAGGCTGGGTTTATCAGTTCTGCAGTTTTGAACAGGAAGTCAATGATGCCATTTCAGTAATTAAGCTTAGATCAATATTTGGAGTTTACGGTGAAATAAAAAGCATTATGTCTCCTTTAAAGCAGCGAGTTAAAACATAAATGCTCACTTTTATGGCTTTATTATTGATACAACGCATGTCTGAGTTTTCGTTTTGTGTTGAACCAAAAACAGAGCACTGAATAGTTGAAAACAACATTTTGCAAATCCAAAACCCAATTGTTATTCCAGCCTCGTCTGCGGACTCTGCTTTTACTGGAACCATGTTGTAGCCAGAATCCTAATGACTCAAGACAAAAGAGCTGTCAAAAGAATCAAAACAACAGACTATCAGACAGCACTATGGCCTACTGAAACTTGTATCAAAACTGACTATTGATACTTCACAAAATGACAACTTTTATCACAAGATAAACGTTGATTCTCTCAATGTCAATAAACACAATCCTAATTACTGCAAAATAAAAAAGTTGTTAATAACATAAACAAGCTAACCGACGCACTGAGCCTATTGTATCCATTAAAACTGTGATTTTGATTCGTTGAAACTGATCTCGCAGCTCTAATATTTTGTTGTTTGTCTTTTGAAAGTGTGTTTTTGATTCAACTTTAATAAATAAAGTCAGCAAAGCATTATATTTGTGGGCATAACCTGCCGTGGGACGATGGTCATAGGGAAAGTCCCTTGTTAAAGGTGCTTTAACCGATTTTTACAATAAAATAACTTAAAATCAATTTCCCCCAGCGCAGATGTAGCTTTCCATGACGTTTGTTTGTTAGGCGTTTTCCCACATGAAAGTACCAAGAACTAGTGCCCACATTTCTGCAGTCCCTGTTTAGTCAGAGGAACTACCCTGTCCCCATATTTGTGTTGACACAGCAACAGTTTCTGAAAGTGGGTCTAACTAATCAAAATTATTCACTGCAATACCTAATACTAGTATTATAGGCTATTTACAAATTAAATAAATACATTTTGGGAGTTACTGCTTTTAAATTATTTTACTTAAGGATAAGGAAAGTTTATCTAAATGTGAGAATATGTAAAACATGTTTCAAAACAAAGTTAGTGTTTGTGTCACCAAAAGGTTCCTGGTCTATCTGGAAAGTACCTGGCCCAGAGCAGTAGCTAAAAAAGTCCTTAAAGTGTGGCCCCAGTCCATAGTTCCTGCTCTGTGTAAAGTAAACGCTCCCAAAACAGGGACAGGGACTAAAAAAGTACTAGGAACTGAAAAAAGTTCCTACAGAGGGAAAAGGTCTATTGTCGCTAACTGCTGTTAGCATACTGGCAAGTCTAAGCATAAAACTCATCTTGATGAACAATTTGGAGGTTCTGAATGCACATGAATGTTTACATCTTGGAAGCAAAACTCTGCAACAGTTAACTAAACCTTTACTCTTTTAAGACGTTTTCTGGTGATAAAGTGCTTTTAGCTGAAGAAAACTAATTGAAGTCAAGTCACAAGTGGGTTTAAATAAAGGTTGTTGATGTGGAGTTATGTCATAAAAATAAACAGAAAGTTCTGTAGGTGTAAAAATACATCAGGCAGCGCTAGCATCATGCTACATTTAGCTTGCAGCTACCGTTAGCACTGTTAGATATATTTGCATATTTACGAGCACTACGGAGTAGGGGGGTGCCTGTCACTTTTAAGTCTGGCAACACCAAGCGGTGCGTGTGCTCACTTCTTCAGACAGCACCTTCGCCCAGGCCCACGAGCAGCAAGGCCCGGCCCGTGTGCACAGCCCGCCCACCTCTACAACATTCCCCATGAAAAGCGGGTTCAGAATCTGCTCTTTTAGTGCTGTTACAGCCATCGGTGCGTCTACAACAGATGACAAAAGAAAACATTTTTTTAAGAAGATTGCTTCAATATATCTATTAAATTTACAATGTAAAAAAAGAATAAAATAAAATGTATTTAGCCGTGGCGGTGCGCCACGATCAATTACATGTACCGGAAACCCTGTATCAACTAAGGACTGCCCGATCTTGAAGTATTTTTTTTAGACAGAGGCAGTGAAACCCAATAGAAATGAACTAAACAGGAAATGAACATGCCAAAAGGAAGTTAGCATCTTTTAAAATAAATAAGCTAACTGACGAGTCGTGCACAGAGCCAGTTAATTGTGCACTGCAGCTCTTGTACTGAGTATCAAGTCTATTTCTTAGTATTGAAATCAAGCAACGAGGCTCTCATTTTACATGGGCCTTCCCTCAGCAGTGAGTATAATGGACGCCTGCCAGCTGCTCCCCTCTCGCTCTGCTCCGGTACCTGCTCTGCTCTGCCCGCCGTGTATTTTGAGTCTCGTGGAAAAACCGTGGGCCAGTGAGAGTGGCTAAAGCAGCAGGTGCATCCCAGCAACGCAAGCATCAGAAGTGCATCACGACTCTGTAAAAGGACCATGCGATGATGAACACATGACCAGAGAGAGAGAGAGACAGAGAGACAGAGACAGAGAGAGAGAGAGACACAGACAGAGAGAGAGAGAGAGAGAGACAGAGACAGAGAGAGAGAGGGAGAGAGAGAGAGAGAGAGAGAGAGGGAGAAAAGGGGGATGGAAAAAGGAGGCGTGTGAGGAAGTCCGTCCAGGGAAGAGACACTCGGGGAGGGAGGGGTGGGTGGGGAGAAACTGTGTCACTTCTCAAATTAGACCGAAGAATTTGTGTATGAAGTTCACAGCGGGATTGGTTTCTGTGGAGGAGGGGCCGTGCTCTCCAGGACACACCCGCCAGTCACTACTCACTACTGTACACACACACACTCAGGATTTACACACAAATATGACAAGATTAGGGCTGCAATGATGAGCAATCACAACTAAACAATTATTCTAATCAATATTCTGGTAATCGAATAATCATTAAACCTTGTATTCACAAACTCCAAAGTTAGTCAACTTCAAAATGACACTGGACATCAGGGCTCTATACTGACAAAAGATTAAATTGTAATTTTTACAATTTTAAATGTGATGATGACGTTTTGCAACATATGTAAAATGTAAACCATGGAAAAATATTAAAATAATTGGTCCCACTAATGTGAAAAGTTAAACTAAAAGGCTATGTATACAATTTAGACATTAAAACTAAGAAGCTACATCAAGCTTGACCAGCTGGTGTGCGTCAGTTTAACTGCTACATCATTCATGCTTTTGCTAAACCGCAGTTGTTATTGTTGAAATATTGATTCGATATCAATATAAAAATAGACATGAACAAAAGGATGTTTTGTTGTTTATTTGTTTCAAACTCACGGCCTGGGGGCCAAATCTGGCCCTTGAGATTGTTTCAATCGGCCTCAAGGATGATTTCTGATTGGTATTGATAATGGTCCATCAATAAACTGCACATTAAAATTTGTAGTTAAACTATTAAACCAAATGTGTTTTTAGCAAATGCGTACGGTTTTCAGAATGTCGTTACATTCCCACCAAAATAATAATAATGATGCATTGGATTTATACAGCGCTTTTCATGACATTCAAAGACGCTTCACATTCTGCATTATTCATTCATCCCACACTGGGTGGTGGTAAGCTACTATTGTAGCCACAGCTGCCCTGGGGCAGACTGACGGAAGCGAGGCAGCCATTTTGCGCCATCAGCCCCTTCGACCACGAACAACCATTCATACACACATTAGATCCATACTAGGCAATGTGGGTGAAGTGTCTTGCCTAAGTTCTGTTCATCACTGTTCATCACTGTGGCACCTGAGGTTCCTCCAGAGTCTCCCATCCGAGTATTGCCCAGGCCCAACCCTGCTTAGCTTCTGAGATCTGACAGGATCAGGGTTTGGCATGCTGGTATGGCCACACAAAGTTGCATGCAATTTGTTAAACTGAAATACAACAAATTGCATGCACTGATGCACAGATCCAACCTTTTCTTTTCCAATACTGTTTTTGATACTTTGGCATTAAGTATCGGCCGATATATGATTTAACCGATGCCAGTGAAGGAGCTGAAATAACTTTTTCTCTTCTCAAATAAAAAAAAAAACTTTGTCATATAGTTTTATGTAACAAGTAACAACCTAACACATTTATGTGAATAAAATGTCAAAGATTATCAGATATTCTGGGTCAACATGGCCTTTAAATTAGTCTCAATACATCCAATTAAAGGCACAATTATGATATCCGCTGAACTGATATCGTGAGACCCAATAAACCAATCTGGCAAAATGTAATGAATCAGTAACAATATTGGATTCAAAGATCGGTGGATCATAAATTCTACTGCATGTTATCTTTGATTTTATAGAGCCCAATCAGCTTTGTCATACAGAACTTAAGATATCGAGGCCTAAAATCTGGATCTTCAATTGAGTTTGAGACGTCCAGCCTATAGCATGTTCTGAACACAGTCTATTATGAGGGAAAGAACACGTTTGTAGGCGTCCTAACTAACAGAGTCATTACGACAGGCGGGTGTTTCATTTCCAAACACTTGCTGCTGGGTAAAATAACAGTATGAGCCTGCAGCCTGACACATAGGTTAATGGGAAATGTAATAAAATAAGATTTACAGTGGGGCAAAGACTGTCGCTCTGTAGTGGCTCCATTAGGTCTGTGTGTGTGAGCTTTTATGTCCTCCGCAGAATCAGACTTGACTCACGATGAACGCTGAGGGATACTGAACAAAATATCTCAAAAACACTATTTTAACTGTCAGTCTACTATAAATTTGCTAAAACGTGTCTTCAAATGTATTGTTTGAAGCTTTAGTTATCCTATAAACTTATTTTCCTTTACACTAGAAATAACAAATTAATATGTGCCTGAAATAAGCAGTATTTTTAACAAGTTTTGAGCAGATTTTGACTGGTAAGAGCGCTAATTAAACAAACATAACACTTTGCGTTTTACCTAAAACAAGAAAAATACACACGTATTTTAACTTTAAAGGACACATATTATCCAAAATTGACTTTTTTGTAGTTTTATTCCTATTCTACAATTGCTTCTTTATCAAAAACACTGCAGAAGTTTTGTCTGTGAGAGATCTTTTGTTCCCCCTAAAACACCATTCTGAATGTTCCTGATCTGTGATGTCATAGATAGAGCTCTGAGATCTTAAACCGTGTTTTTAGTCCAATCATTCAGACTCGCTTTGAGCATTTCTGCAGCATTAGCACATCAGACAAGATCCATTTGATTGTTTACCTTGTGAAATTTCTTTTTCAGTCTGTGAATAGATACGGTCGGCATCAAAGGCCACGCCCACTATAGGGAAACTGAACACTGAGAGTGAATCAGAACAGTTTTGTCACTCACTGCTCAACTACTACAACAGCAAATGTGGACTTTAGGAAATATATTGTGTCAACTATAGATGCGAAGACATGGAGATGTGTGATCCAACGGTCTAAACTATGTAAATATATCTAACAATGCTAACAGTAGCTATAACTTTCTGTTTACTTTTCTGACATGACACCACATCAGTAACCTTGAATTTGTTGGACTGAAAATACACTTAATTTGCCAGAAAACATCTTAAAAGAGGTCAACACTTTAGCTTCCCATACTTATACATGGTAAGGCAGGAGACTCTTCCCTCCTCAGCAGGCCACGCCCCCAAATATGACACGTTGCTAACTCAATTTCTGATGTGGGAAACACATGACTGTCATGTGTGCTTTACTACACTCTTTATATTTGTTCTGGTGCATGAGATTACAAATTGTTCTCAGGATTATGTTTGAATGAAGAAAACATCAAAACATGCATCATATGTGTCCTTTAAATGAGCAAAATTGAGTTAGTGCGAGATCGTCAGATCCGGGGGGCGGAAGTGAGCTGGTTGCCAAGGTAATGAGTTTATTTCTGTTGCTAGTCCTGCCTAAACTGTTATATTTTTTATCTTAACCTTTACCTAAACCTTTTTCATAACGTTACCCATTACCCTTTTCATAAACTTACCCTTTACTTGAAACGTAATTACCGTCTCTCCGGACCCGACATTCTAGTGTTAACTGCAAAACTGCTTCTGTACTAGCAAAAAGATGACAAAATATCCTCAAAACATGAATAATAATACTACTTGATCCATTCACTTTTTAGCTTATTATGACCACATTTAAGTTTGTGGTTTTCTATTGAATAAATTCTGTGTTTTAAGCGCTTTTGTAGCATTATGTTTATTGCACAGTATTGTCTGTATTGAATTTGTGCATATCTTCAATATAACGACCACAATATTATCTAAAATGTGACACATTGCCCAGCTCTACTCACGTCGTTCTTATGTTTTATTGTGAAGCGAGAGTTGCTGTTGTGCTGACCAAAAAGGCACCGGGGCTGAACATTAGATTACCTGTCAAACAGAGAAATAACTCAGTGCTATTGAATCATTCAGACGTCCATCCAGCGGCCGCAACAGGACAGATTACTATAATAACAAACTGACCGCAGCAGCACACAACGGCACACTGAGCTGATTTATCCCACTCACACAATAAAGCTTATACAGTACGTCTCAAATAGAAAAGGGCGATACGGACTAAAAGCTTCAGCGCAATCTAATGCATGATGTATTTGAATAATGGCTACGTGACTGCAGCTTGACTTAAAAAACTAAAATTGGCAAAACTCAGATAAAACAAGACATCTTCAGAAGCGCTTCATATTTGTGCTTTAGTTCAGGGTCCCCAAACTTTCCAGATCAGGACTCTTAGATTTAAACATTGCTTCATTGGGGTTTGTTTTCTTCACTGTAGGCAGGGGTTTTTTTTTTTAGCCAATCTGCCATTTGGTTGTTTTGTCGTCCAGGAAGTAGAGCATAAACATGTGATTGTTGCCATGTGGTAAACTTGCAAATTAAAAGGTACAATATCATATTCTAAGTTAATATTTGATACAAGGTCAAAGGAGGAGAACACATCTGCTGTCTCAACACACCACTCAGCTCCTGTTCTCTAATTGGACAACCGTACTTCCTGCTCTTTGGGAACCGTCTGCTGTCCTACGATACCTGACCTACAGCTTGAGTGAAATGAAATTGAGTGGAGGCACCCTAAAAAAAACGTCAAACAAACTTGTGACCCCCATAGCAAAATAAAATAGATGTCTGTAATAACTTCACGTTGGAAAACCATTTTAATTAGTATTTCCGCTACATTCTGGCCACCACAGCAAAAAAAAAAAAACATCCCTTTAAAATTGAACTGCCCTGCATCTGTGCAGTTTTGAACGGTGCTGCAGAGTCAGTAAACTAGGAATAAGCTTGTGTGTCATATTACACATGTTTTGTTACACATGGAATATTAAAAACATAACTGAAGTAGTTTTTGTTCATCAAAAGAGTCGCTCTTTCTCTTGCTCTGCTGGAGTTGGAGGAAAAGTGAGCCCACACACATACACGCATGCACCGCGCACATAAGCGCACACACAGAGCAGAAACGTACTGAGCTGCAGTGACACAATGACGAGACAGAGATGAGATGAACGATAGTGCTCCTTATAAACACTTTAGTCCGTGGTTTGCTTTAAACATTTATATTAGTAGTGTATTACTTTATATGACAAATAAAATAATAAATATAAAGTCATAATTGTAAAAGTAAAGCTTGAAATCATTGTGCGACCTCCAGATTTTGCTTTGCGATCCTCCGAGGGGTCTGATTCCGCTCATCCTCACAACTTGTTTCTTTCATGATTTGTGGTTTAGCCTCTGTAGAGCCTCCACTGTGTGTTTGGTCACTCTTGTTAAAGGCTTTAAAGCAGGACTTTTACAGGTAAGTGGCAAGATCATTATATCTGGCCCAAATCCCATCCTGAACTAGTTCTAGTGTCTTTTGTATTTTATTTTACCACAGAAATCTAATTCAGCAGAAGTTGTTTTGTTTGTCTTCAACCCAGGGATCACTGACCGCTAAAGAAATCTGCCCCCAAAAGATAAAAATAAAGTTGAATAGCCTTGCTTTAGAGTGATCAGACAAAAAATATAAAAGCCAAAATCTCTTTCTTTCTCTCACACAACGAAGAGGAAAATCAGCTGTACATCTTTATGAATACAACAGTATGATATTGCTCAGTCCTAGTCTCAAATACAACCTCCAAACTGATCAATGACAAAAAAAAAAAGAGATTACCAATATGTTTTTGCCTGGATCGCCCAAACTTACATTTCTCTGATAACAAACCTGAACATTATACATGACAAGACATGCCAAAAGATAGTCAAAATATGTCCACAAATATAGCCAAACTTAATAAAAAACTGTCAAAATCTCACTGTGCTTCTGTGTGTTTGAATCTCTTAATATGGTTTGATTTGTGCCTCTAAAAACTGAAACACAACAGCTTTCTTAATACCATTTACAACCAGTACAAATAGTGCTACGCTGCATTAAGCTTTGGCACGATTTCTGCTGAAAATGTAAAAAACGTCCAGCCAAAATTGCGTTTAGTTTATGAAGCAGTAAATCCATTGGCTGCAGAAGAAGAGGAGGAGGAGGAGGGAGGACCACTCAAATACTCAAACCTAAACAGTCTACAGACGCATTTACACAGAGAGCAGCCTACACAGAGCCGCCGATGCAGCCACGCACAGCACCAACACATCTAATTGTACAGAATGGAGCCACAATTCACCTGGTTTTCATTTAAATGCAATGTAATCATTATTTTATTGTAAGGATGCAAGTATTCAGTCGACTAATTGGTCAATGGTGTGTCTAGTTTATTTTCGTTATAGTAAAAATGTCTAATAAAGACAAAAACTTTCAAAAATAATAATAATAATAATAATAATTTACTTAAATTTTCCATATACAATATTGCAACCAATAAATTTAATTAAAGTCAATACAATTTTTTTATGTAAAGTTTAATCAAAGAAAATGTTTACTTCCAATTTAAAAAAAATACAATGATTATACTTAATACATAATGTTTAGTAATTATTAGCGCAGAGCAATATGGCCTAAAACATTTACGGTAACGATATAGGTGAAGATATAGCTATACTACATGGCATTTATTATTGTTATAATTATGTGTTTCAGGCTGTTTTAGTTACAGTGTACGTGTTTAACTTCTTTCATTATTTGTGTTTTAGCCTCTGCAGAGCCTCCACTGTCTGGGCTTAGGTGACTTTTGTTTTAAGGTTTTAGAGCGATCAGATGAAAATTGCTAAGAGTTGCCAAGTCTGCATCTTTATAGGAATTTAGGGCTTCTTTATTTGGAAAGTCGCTAATGAATTTGACAGTCAAGGGTTGTGAATTTTAGCTGAAAATATCCCTACTAATGACTAAAATATGAAGCACAAAAAGTGTTTTAAAGTCTTTAATAATGATAAGATGGTTTGTTTTGGCTTTTTTGAAGGCTTGTCGCTTATTAAGCTTGGAAAATCTGGCAACAGTGGGAATTAGTCACAATTTCTGTTTGCCTCAGTTGCAAAATGTGCTGTGGTGCAAGTGCAATCATATCACAATAATCTAAAATTCAACTTTTCCACATGAATATTGTGATATATGATATTCGATTCACTGCCACTTACTGAACGGTGGTGTTTGGTGCTGCTTTCTGCTGCATGTGCAATAACTAGATCTGATTTAATAATTTGGGCTTTATCACACTACATAAGAAGTCAAAGAAAATGTTCTCAAGAGCGTGTTTAAAAGACAAGAACAATGACTATGAAAGGTAACATAATAACATTTGGGTGGAAAGACGTTTGGCCCACAATGAGGAAATTCCAGTGTTGCAAAGTACAGTTCAAGAACAGCAATGAAAGATGTAGTCGACTAAAAAAAAGTTACTGATCATCTAATGAGATGCTCTGTTGACTACACGCCAAGACATCGAGTACAAAAATGATCGTGATGAATTAGACGCACTGTACAAACATTTTTACAACCACACAGCAGTTATAAAGAAAATAGATAAAGTAATCTATGTATTTATTAGTGAAAATGGTGGATTAAACCTGTAAATTCCTCCCAAGTCTTACGTTTACTCACATCTCCATCTCAATCAAAACATAATGTGAATACAACAAGACACTGCAACTTTAAATGGGACAATTTCTGTAAAATCCACCAATAATCCAAAAAATCTCAAGTGCACAGAAAAAGCCTGTTTTCACCTTCCACTTACACTTGTCTGTGTTTACTTGTGAATACAGATAAAAAATAAATAGATAAAGTAGGGCTAATCAACTTTATTTAAGACTAGATAGACTAGACAGAATCAAACCAGGTCTAAACAAGTACAAACCTCAAATTATACCAGTAATTACGAAACAAATATTTTTACTAATGTTTGGAAGATAGCTCAGGGGCCAGATTTATTTGGTTGGGGGGCCTGATCTGTCCCGCGGGCCGTATATTGATCACGTTGATGTAAAATGATCATGTAGCCAATTTCCAACAAAAAATGTATTTAAATAAAATCTGCAGTTAAATTTTTACACTGAAGAGGTGGGGCTTATCAGTTCTAAACAAAGTCAATTCTATTTTTTTTTTTGTAATTTTAGATCAATTTTGCTTTTAAATGAGACCTATTGTGATTTTTCTGCATATTTAGAAAGAAACTATGGCATATACAGACCAATAATTCACATTTTGTTCACTGCAAAGCACAAAAATGATCCAAAACGGATTAGAAATAGAAACTACTCCACTGAGTTCCTGTTCAAAACAGCAGAACCTCTTTCTTGTAAAATAAAAACTTTAATAAGCCACAGATTTAAAAAAATACTATTTTTTGTTATTGGGAAGTGTCTACATGACAATTTTGACTCTCGCCATTCTAATTTTTGAGTAATCGCAATTAAATACAGACAAGTGGGCGGGATAGGTGGTAGGTGAAGATAGGGATTTTCTGAGCATGTGAACACGAGCTGCCGAACAATACAAGATTCCTCCAACATGCAGGAATCAATCCAAATACAACTTTGGCTAAACTAATGATGAGAGAACACTGTTGTAACATGCTTAAAAACTCAGAAAAGTGAATTTAACATAATAGGTCTCCTTTAACAATGAACAAAATGTAAATTACTGATCTACGCATGTCATAGTTTATTACTAACTGCGTGTGAAAAAACGCAATATGTCTCCTTTAAACATTAACAAGACGCAACGTCGTTTGTAATTCCTTAATAACACGTGCTAGCTCAAGTAGGACGCACATTACGCTGCAGTGGTGGCTGGTTTCTCAAAATATTCAGACGTGACATGCAGCGAAACGAGCACAAGTCCCTCTAATAGACTAATTGGGTGACCGCTGACCGGGGAAAATAGCGCAGTAACCATGGCTACCGCTGATGTCGCACAGATTTAAGGACAGGCAGTCCATCAGCGGCAGAGTCATGACAGCGCGATGAGTCGCAGCAGGCGCGAGGCGGAGGACGTAAAGGCGCGCGCACAGTTTATTTCACGTTATTTAATTATTTCATGCAACAACGTTTGAGATTCAGAGCTCAAAAACGTGCAAAAAAGAGCGGGTTACCTGGCTTCTGCTCACGAAGTCGACCACAGAAGAAGGACCACTTGCTTGTGTTTTTTTTTTGTGGCCTGGCAAAGCAACGCAGGAGACGTTGGTTGGGGGGGAAGCCGTTAGCAAAACAGCAGCGTCCGACGTAGATGTGCGCCTTCTCCCTCGGTCCCTCGGATGAAACGACCGCGACGCCTCCTCCCAGGTCGCCGACTAGATATTCACGCAGCCGGGGAGCCCAAAGGAGTGACAGGAGGAGGAGGAGACTGCTTCTAATAAATACTGCTAGTAAACAGTGCGCGGCGTGCTCTTCTCGCGAGATTTGATGCTACGTCGTGCGTGAGTGAGCGAGGAGGGAGCCAGTGGAAGAGACATGTGAGCTAGGCAAAAGGGACCTGTGCATAGAAAATACTAAAGCAAAACAACAGCTTTCTATCTTAATGTTAGCTGAGTGTTAGCGTCAGTACTTCCAGGTTAATTCTAGTTCTATAGGTGTTTTTCTAAGTTAAAGAGGACGTGTGTAAAATCTACTTTTCTTGAGTTTGTAGCTTTGTTTTGGCAATGTTCTCATTATTAGTTACTCAAAAGTTCTATATTGATTGATTCGTGCATGTTTGAGTAAGTATTAAGTATTATCCTGCAGCTGATGCTTGAGTGGAAGTCCTGTTTTCATCAGTGTTGAAGAAAAAGTAATAAAAATGTAATTAGTTACTCTACTTATTACTTACCCAAGAAAATAACTTTGTTTCTTTAGGATTACTTTGTGTGTATTATTGCAAACATCGATCACAAATGGGATTTTTAATTTATTAATGCCATTTAAACAAAGACAAACAACAAATGAGTTGTTTATTTAGGCTAAAAATGAGTAAAAATCAACATTTAAAATGATCCTGAGCCTGTTCCAGCTGCTGATCTGTGTTTCTGAGCATTTTATTTTTATTTAAGTCACTTTTGTAGATTTTTTTTTACGTAAAAGTAACTAAGAGTATTTGTTAGTAACTGTAATTTAATTACAAGTATTTTCACAGTAACAAAGTTACACTACTAGTTATGCAAAAACAGAATCTAATTACAGTAACTAACTTACAGTAACTAAGTTACACCCAGCACTGGTTTTCATCCAACAACTTTCTTCACTCACAAGTCTGTTTACTTGAAGTTAAAACACTTACGGAGTTCAAAATGATCATATAGTTACTTTCTAACAAAAACAGGCTACATTTTCCAAATTGTGAAAATACACGTCTTATCTCTTCTGCAGTTTTATAGAAACTCAGTCGACCTGTTTCTAAGCCATTTTAGATCACTTTTGAGTTTTACAATGAACAGAATTTCCCAGATCAACAAACGTACCCAAATATGGCATCTCTTCTATACAGTACGTCATGATTTATTGCTACATAAACAATAGCCTATGTCTTTAATCTTTAATAAATAGGCTACTACAAAAGCAGACAGCCAAAAGTTTGAGAATGTCTGAAAAACATTTTAGATCAAGCAACTAGCGCTGGGCGATATTGACAAAAATGGATATAGATAAACGATTTCAAAACAACCGAAAAATGTTCAAACACATATTTATATGAATTAGTTGACGGGTAAAGATCTGAAAAAATTGTAGTTTACTTCAAACATTTTTGGTCAACGTTTGGTCCCTTTTCCTCAAAACCAGCGATTGTCTCAATGTTCTGACTAAATATCTGACCAAACTGCCCTCACAAGACCACAAGCTCAGAGGTTTACATGCTAAATTACTAGTCAATAAAGAAAAAAATGTAGCAAAACTAGATTTTCATGCAAAAAATTTAGAATAAATTTGCAGTATGCTTTATAACTAATAAAAAATCTAGCAACTAAGACACCAACAAATATCACATTCTACTTCTTTGAACTGTTACAATTATGTAACTTTTCATAAAATGTCCATTTCTATCTTTAAAGAAGTATTTTTGAAGCATTTTTACTTCAAACGATTTTTGCGTATCTTCAAAACAACTGTCACAATATTGTCTAAAATTCAATATATTGCCCAGCTCTACATGCGACTATATCATTAAAAGATACTTGTGTTTTTAGTTTAGCTTATTTGTTTTTTTATCAGGGACAATGCACAAAAAAAACAAAACATTATCATACACAAAAGAGGAGAGATGCTCATGCCAGGTTATAGCAAAGTTGCTGATTTGAGGTTGTTGTTAAAAATGGCTTACATGTTAATAAAATACACATTTATGTACAAAATACAGCTAGTGCATTCGCTCATCCAGTCTTACATTTCATAAAACTACAGACTTCTATGAGACTGTGTTGTAAAAAGTCATTTGTGTCTCTAAAACGATCTATCTAATCTACTGTTGATGCATAAAACTAAACTGTATCTTTAGGTTGAATTGCGATTACCATGAAAATCTCGTTTTTTGCAGCCAATGTGCTAATCTTAAATGCTATGTATGCCTTGGAATAAATAATGTTAGAAAAAAAGTATGTTAGTCAAGTTTTAAAGTTTGATAAAGTTGGATTAAATTGGATAAAAAGCACGATTGACCCAATACATTTGTCAGATTATGAAGCAGTGAAACTTTAGGTACAGATAAATATAAGATGCAGAGATAAAATCAATAACACAGACAGATAATTGTAATATTAATTTGTGTATGTGTGCGTTTCTCATGCAGGCACTCGTCTCCTCTTTTGCTGCTGAGGACAACAGCTCTGGTCTCTTTACCTGGACATGTTTCTCAAAGCGCTTTAGCAGGTAATTAATCTATTATTCATTCTCTCTTTGCACTTGTGGAAGCGTTTCCGTACTAACAGCCTCTCTGAACATTACCAGCTAAACACCACATTCATGTAGGTAAACTGAGAAAGTGTCTTGCACCAGGACACATCACTAGAATGCACAGAGCTGGGATCCAACCATCACTTTTTGTTTAATTACAGTTGTGCGTTCCAGGATACTATGAATTGGAATATTTAATATAACTTGTGAATGCTTGATTCTTTTTCTCTCACCCAGTTATGCCACACACGATCACTTTGCATTGGTGGCTATGCTAACAAAAGTTTATATTTTGAAATATCAGGGATTAGGGTAGGATTAGTGTTAGATTTAGATTAAGTTAATTTGGTTAAATTTAAGGATTTGGAAAAGGTATGCTAACCAGGTAGCGGCATACAGTAACTGCGTTGGAGAAACTAAACTTGTGAACTGGGATCTGATCGAGAGAGTCCCACTTCACGTACGAGATCAGCTTCACTACAAAAAGTGAATCTGAGGGGTTTAACTGCCACAAAGACTATATAGACATTGGTTACAGGTTATTTAAAGTTTTACAGAGGTTTAGCCCAAAGGTTATTAATAGCAATAATATTTACATACAAGTTGATTCAGCTGGAACACTTTGAACTTGCCTCATAGCAAGAAGGTCCTGTCTGGGTTCAATGGGCTCTGTGCATGGAATGTCAGTTGGGTTGTTTATATTCAAAATTGCTAACTTCTGTAATTATGAGTATTTCCTCTTCAGTTAATTTCTGTGAGGTTTTTACCTCTGCAGTAAACAACAAGGAGTCTGGCGTTATGCAGTTCAACACATGACGCTGTGAAGGAAATGCAAAAAAATTAAACACCGATGCTGATAGTGTGATAATGTGTTTTCAGACAATAGACTTTTTTTTTCATTTCCTGGTACTTTCTGGTTTCAGCACCAATTTTGAAGCATTCACACAGAGTAGTGCCTAGAGACTTCAGAGACTCTATTACCTCCTGCTGTGAGGCAAGTATGTCCCAGTCAGACCAGGAAACATTTACAATTCTAACTTTGTTGGGAAACATGTTTTATACATTCTCATACTTTTATAAAAAAATTTTAACCTCAAGAGAAATTGTTTGGACGCAGTAGTTCACATAAACAATATGCTTTGAGCACAGAACATCAGTTGACTTGTTCATGTTTAAAATAGCTAACGTTGTACTTATGAGTATTTCCTGTTCCTAGCATTCTGACACAAACATGTTTCTGTATAAACACACAAATCAGAACTCTTCTGATTGTATTAAACATATTTTCAAAGTCTTTCACCACAACTTACTTTTCACTGTCTGATCTTCTGAATATTTATTAATTTTAGACTGACATAGAGATAACTTCATAGATAAACTGAACACAAAATCGGGAGCTATTTTGAATAAACAAACGAACTGACAATCCATGCTGAAAACCTGATCTTAATTGGCTAACAATTACTAAAATAAGAACTGTGAGTGGCCTAATTGTACTTTATTGTATTAGTCAATGTGTTTTGAATAGTCTTTGTGCATCATAATTTTGTGTGGAAGAAAAAAAGCTTCTTTAGGTCGTTCCAAACTTTACAGATGCAGGAAAACTAACTTTCAGAAACTGTGTGAATGCAAACAGGGAGGCACAGTAGTTCCTCCGACTAAACAGGGACTGGAGAAACGTGGAGACTTAGTTCTTGATACTTTCATGTGCAAAAACATCCAGACAGTCAAAAGATAAAGATCTAAATTTTCAGTAACTACAACACAGTCACATCTCTGTTTCAATAACTGTAGCGTCAAACAGAGTCTGAGCTTGTGTCTGCCATCAGCAAAAATAACTTAAATGGGTCCGGTTGTCCTTGAGTCTCACACACGTGTATAACCGTGTCGCTCTGCAGTCTGGAAACTGACAGCTGTTAAGCTTTTATTGCCACTGCAGACAACAGCTGCTCTGCTAATACGAGATATGCTCCGAGATGTTATATTTGTAGATGTATGTGGAAGAACTGGCCTCTCGCTCAAACTGCAAGAGACTGTTACGACAATAGAGGTTAAGCACATGACTAGTGCTGTCGTTCTTTAGTCGTTTAGTCGATTAATCAGTCGATGCTTTCTTAGGTAAGGCAAGTTTATTTGTAAAGCATAATTAATACTCAGAGCAACTCAAAGTGCTTTACAAAACAGGAAAAGATACATCCAAATGACAATACAAAGCAAGCAAAATGTTAAACTTTAAACAGATGTTTCTCAGCTAAAACATATCTTGTTTAAGTCATTTCTTTGTTGTAAACGAAAGTCTATGGGTCTGTAGTCACTAATTTAAATTGATTGAACATGTGTGAAACAACAATCTGGCCTTCACCACAATCTACATTGTAAGTAAGTAAGTAAATAACTAAGTAAGTAAATAACTAAGTAGGTAAATAACTAGGGACTAAAAACATGTCCCATCGACCGATTAATCAACTAAAAAGGGGGCGTGGCAAAGACTCTGAAGGTAAAAGTAGAGTTGTAAAAATATTGCAAATCAAAGCTAAAACTGGTGTCGAAATTATATTTTCTGCAAAATAATCTTAAAATAATCTTGAGCTTCATCAAAACTGGTTAGAAACTAAAATATTTCATAAACTTGCATTCTGAGTTGAAAATGTCAGTCCATTGAATAAAAATCTGACTTTCTTGAAGTTTATTCCTTTAGTATCAACATCGGGTTGGAAACTTTAGTATTGTGTCAACTCTGCAAGAAACTTTGCTCAAAAAAAATTATGTAGTTCATACAAAAACTATAGTTTATGCAGAAAATGACTAGAAAACAGTGTGTTTATATAAAAAGGCAGTTCAAACCAATGATTCTGTTAGTGTTGAATACAAATTCCTTATAATCTAAATAAAAGAATGAGTCGACTAATAAAATTTTGGTCGACCAAGACTCCATCGGCTGATTAATCGACTAAACGACTAACCAACGACAGCCCTATAAATAACTAAGTAAGTAAATAACTAAGTAAGTAACTAGGTAAGAAAGTAAGTAAAAACATACAATAACAGACATAACAAGCACAGTACACATGATCACGTGGTGGGATTTTTTTGTTTGGACTTGGTCGACTAATTTCTTTTAGACAATAAGGAAAAATATGATCAACTTAAATTAAATAACAAGTGACATAAATAAGCAGATAGAACAAGCATAAAATATGAAAAATACACATTTATTCTAACTTGAAATCAGCAAAAATGCTTCTGTACTTGGAATAAGTGCTAAATGTATGTGTATATTTATATTCTCATATATTATAATATACTACAACTTAAAGGACACATGTTATTCTACATTTTATTCTTCATCCATAGCACTCCTGAAGTTTTATCTGTGAGAAATTTTTGTTCCCCCAAAATACTGTTCTGAATGTGTTTTGTTACCATTTTTAGGGCAAAGTTTTTTCTCCTGAGGGCGTTTGTTTGGCAGAAATTTGATAAAGTAGTTTTTCTGTTGTCGCGGTAACAGTGCAGACTTTGGCTAGCTTGTTTGCTAACGTTAGTTTGAGATTTAATTTTTGTCATTGCACAACAAATATTTCACTCATCAAACAATTTAATAAGGTCTTTTTGAGGATAAAAATGTAATGAGTTGAACTTTGTGTGACACTTAAGTCTGTGTCCGTGTGTTTCTGCTTTTCTGCCACTGTTTACCTGATATTCTCTTTGTACATGTCACATACAAACTCAGTATTCAGCAGTAGTTGTAGTCGTTTATATTTATTATCAGTCTGGTGATACTTTTTTCTATTAGTTTTGAGTCTTTACGTGAGAAAATTATTTGTCTCCATTGACTCCCATTCATTTTTGCCACTCTCTGCTGACATTTAGAATGGTGTGATGTCATCTGCATAACCTCTATTAACGACTAACACATTTGGCTGCTGTTTGTGGATCTTACCCGACATGACTTGCCCTGAAATTAGCCTCTGAAATATTATATTTCCGTAACACTTCATGCAGTATCATATTGGGTTCAGTCTAAGTCGTACAGTTTATTGACAGTGTGGACAGAAGTGCAGCGTTAACACAAATTAAAAGAAAAATATGGCTTTTCAGATGCCAGAAAAGAGGAGGGTCTGGTGGGCTTTGGAGCCACAGCAGCTGTTCTATTAAATAAACATTAAAGTGTGCAAGCTTCATCACAACATACGGTCAACTAAAGCTTCTGGATATGAAAAGAACATCATTTTACCAAGGACTGTGATAAAAATTAAATCGTGAGCTCATCCCTGTGACAATCTGTTTTTTCATAAAATCGCCATTTAGAGGGATTATTGGTCGACATCACTTTTTGCTCTACTGTGGATATCCAATGCAGAAAGAGACGCTGTTTGTCTGGTTAGCTGGGGAAACTTCTTTGATAAAATAACAAAACAGGACAAGAGTTGTTTGGATCAGGTATGAACCGGTATGATGGACAGCTGTCTCCTGAAGTTTTTCTTTACCTTTTTTTCACTCACCTGAATGTAACGTCACGTGTATGGGTCGTAAGGGTTGAATTTGTAGTTGTAGTTAGTTAGTTAGCTAACAACTGCAATAGCTTTGTTGTTGCTACAGCTTGTGTCAATGAGCCGCTTCTCTTTCTGCAGGTCGGGTGTGCGTGCATCGCCTGTGTTGATAAACAAAAAAAATCCCTCTATAGAGGGATTATTTGTTTATCAACCCGGGAGATGTGCATTGACCAACCTGGAGAAACAACTCGAGCTAAGGTTATTGTCAGCTAATTACAAGAATTTGTCTCTGTGCAAAAACAGAAGTTGTGCTGCTGAATCAACATTTGTGAATGAAATTTGACCCTACGACCCTTAAAAATTACACTCAGGAGAGTGAAAAAACGTTGAGAAATGCTGTCTCAAGCTTCAGGAGACAGGCGTCTGTCAGACCGGTTCAGATCTGATCAAAACAGCTGCTCTCGTCTCGTTTGTTGTTTTATTTAAAGAAGGTTCCTCAGCTAACCAGCATGCATGGAGCATGTGCATTGCGCAGTAGGGCGGAAAGTGACGTCGACCGAAGATTTCTCTATAGAATCAGTCGGCAACGCATAATTTTTGGGGGCTTGGCCTACCATGGGGGAATTTCCTTGCTAAAGATCTACAAAAATTCATTGGGAACTGCAACTTTCTCACTCTTTTAGGACATTTCCTGGCAATTTTCGTGTATTTTGTGCGCAACTACTCGGTCAAATCACAACTAAGTCTTGGGTATATGTTGTTGTTGAAGTGATGTTATCAAAGAAAAGTAAACAGGTTGTTCTGTAGATGTTAAATACGCCAGGCGGCAGTATCATCTTAGCCTCTAGCTAGCAATTAGCCCACAGCTACTGTTTGCATTGTTGAATATATTTACAAACTTAGGTTGTTGGATCACTTTATTCATCTCCATGTCTTCGTATCCATATTTGACACAATATATTTCCTTAAGTCCACACTTGTTGTAGGTTTTGAACGATGAGTGATACAACTGTTACAATAATTCACTGTTAATGTTAAGTTTCCCCATAAGAGGTCTGTTAGTGAGCGTGGCCTCTGATGCCGACTGTATCTATTGTGATTTCTCTACTTGATGCATCTTCTCTTATTGGTTAGCCTCAAAGTTGCCATGTCTGCTTCTTTATCACAACTGTAGGCTTCTTTTGATGGATTTTTAGCATATTTCATGTCGAATTTCTTCACGTTGAAGCAACACAGCACACAACATCTCCTCTTTAACTGATCTTTTGCCTTTGTAGAGCCGCAGTGAGGAGAAATAAGAGCGAAATACAGCGCGGAGGGGGAGACTTGGAGCAGAGGGAGCTTTAATCAGCGTAAGTGCCTTGGATCTGACCTGTCCCACCTCTCCTCCATCCTGTGGGTCCATTAAAACTCACACACATACACACGCACTGCACACAGCGCCGCGTTCATCCTGGAGCTTGTCTTACATCATTACAACCTACAATTTGTCCTCTAAAGAATGAGTTAAGAGTGATTAATTTAATGTTTAAAACCTGCTTGTTAAAACCAAAAGATAGGCTGCTACTCCTGTTGAAGAAAGTGGATGAATTCAGTTTGGTTAAAAGAGACAGATTGTGTTTATATTTTTTTTAATAAACTGTGTCATTTGTAAATTCAATTCTGTTCATTGTAAACCTAAGATTGATCTAAAATAGCTTAAAAATATAAACAGAGCCATTGGCTTTCTGTTCAAATCTGCAGAAGTTTATTGTAAACCCTAACTGTACTGAGTAGGCTGCTGTTGTACTATACAGTATTTATTTCACATTTTGCTTGTTTTCACTCAGTTTGATACAATGAGTTATTATAATGAATAGAGAGAGCGTAGCCATGGTAACCTATTGCAACAAATGTCCAGTTCCAGCAGCCATCTTGTGTAGGGAGAGTTTCCAAAAGATGTCATACAAACTAATGGAGGGATTTTCAGTCGACGTCACTTTCCACCCTATTTCGCATGCGTTATGCAGAAAGAGCACCTCTCTGTCTGGTTAGCTGGGGAAACTTCTTTGATTAAAACAACAAAACGGGACGAGAGCAGCTGTTTGGATCAGGTCTGAACCGGTCTGACAGACGTCTGTCTCCTGAAGCTTGTGAGACAGTGTTTTTCTCTGCGTTTTTTCACTCACTTAAATGTAACTTTTAAGGGTTGTAGAGTCGAATTTCATTCACAAATGTTGATTTAGCAGCAGAACTTTTGTTTTCTCACAGTGATAAACTCTTGTAATGAGCAGACAACGGAGCTTTTTCGACTTGTTTCCACTGTTTGTGTCTATGAGCGGCAGCTCTTTCTGGAAGCGGTTTATGCACGCATCTCCCATGTTGATAAACAAAAAATCCCTCTATAGAAAGCTGAACTTTTTAAACTACTCATTTCACAAGATCAATATATTTAAAGTTTTACTAAACGTTTTTTTGAATTTCATTCTAGTTTGGCCATTTTTTAGCTTTAAAAATTACTTTCTGTTCATCAATGATGACATCACGGTGGTTGTCTAGCAACCATTTAATAAACTGGGCCCAAACTCTTCAAATGTAACTTTTATTTTTTAAACTTGAGACATAAAAATACACTAGAACTCACTTTTTTGTTAAATGTGTGTTTACAGGGCCATAAAAATCTGTTTCATGTGAGAAAATTGAAAATGTCTTTGTCTCCCTAGTGATGTCATCAGTTTAGAACTTTGCTCTTCTTCCTGGTATTTTCAAAAATATTTTCTCATTTTTCTCCACAAACTTGTTCTTGATTAATGTAAAACTATCATTTATAATTACAAAGGTATTAATATACCAAACTAAATACAAATTTGAAAAACTTTCAAACTTGTCATTCGCACTTTAACTACTTGATAATTGAACCTTTTCATATTTGTACATTTCTATGTGCTTTTGTTTAATCAAACTAATGTAAAAACATTTTGAAAAAACATACTTTTATTTTAGTTATTAAAATCTTCTTTTATAACAGCAGTGACACAATAATTAATAATAAATAATTAATTTCTGTAATTATATAATGTAATGACACACAAATATAGACCTGTGCAGTGTTTTAGGCTAAATATTTACATTCACAATTCAATGACCAAACACAGACAGAAAACGGTTCTCTGTATTATTTGGATATATATATATATACATATACATAAATATATAATTATGTGATAATTATTGAGTGACTGCGTAATTGTATTACGCAGGCACTATTTGCTCTTGTAGTTCTTTATATTTTATTGAGTGACTGCGTAATTGTATTACGCAGTCACTATTTGCTCTTGTAGTTCTTTATCTTTTATTATTATAGGCACAATTTTTGTCCGTTTTCACAGGTCGCATTTTTGTGTCAAATTTTACCGTTCTAACTTTTTATGTTTGGTTTGTAGGTGTGATTCTTGCTATTACTTTTGGTATTTGTAACTTTTGTAGTTTTTGTAAAAATTAAAGCTCAATGTGGAATTTTTCCTATTAATTATAATGGGGAAATTTTGACAGTTGTATTTTTTGTGTCTTTTGTCTTTTTGTAGCCATTTTTTTGCAGCTTTGTATTTATTGCAGCTCTATCAGTTGTGGCTTTAATTGCAGTACTTGTATCCCTTGTACTTTTGCAGTATTTGCAGTACTTTGTAGTACTTGTACTCTTTCCATTGATTTTAATAGAAAATGTTTTTGCTTTCAGAAGTTCCACTTTTTTGTGAATTTTCATTTTTCAGCTTTTTTATATTCTGTATGACAAGGCGACTCCTCGCATTACTTTTGGTACTTCTACACATTGTAGTATTTGCAGTACTTGTACTTTGTAGTACTTTTAGACTTTCCATTCATTTCTAATGGGAATTTTTTGGCAGTTGTGTTTTTGTGTCTTTCTCTCTTTTGCAGCCAAAGTTTTGCAGCTTTGCATTTATTGCAGCTCTGTCAGTTGTAGCTTTGTCTGCAGTACTTGTATCTCTTGTACTTTTGCAGTATTTGTAGTACTTTGTAGTACTTACACTTGTTCCATTGACTTTAATAGAAATGTTTTTTGCTTTCACAAGTTCCAATTTTTTGTGAATTTAAATTTTTCTGCTTTTTCATGTGACGGGGCGAGTCCTCGCATTACTTTTGGTACTTCTGCACACTATAGTATTTGCAGTACTTGTACTTCGTAGTACTTTTAGACTTTCCATTCATTTCTAATAGGAATATTTTAGCAGTTATATTTTTAGTCTTTTCTTCTTTTGCAGCCAATGTTTTGCAGCTTTGTATTTATTGCAGCTGTATGAGTCACGTCTTTGCTTGCAGTACTTGTATCTCTTGTACTTTTGCAGTATTTGTAGTACTTTGAAGTACTTGTACCTGTTCCATTGACTTTAATAGAAAATGTTTTTGCTTTCTCAAGTTCCATTTTTTTGTGAATTAAAATGTTTCTGCCTTTTTCATGTTCTGTGTGACGGGGTGACTCCTCGCATTACTTTTGGTACTTCTACACACAATAGCATTTGCAGTACTTGTACTTTGTAGTACTTTTAGACTTTCCATTCATTTAAATAGAACTTTATCATAGGCTGAACATTTTGCAGGTTTGTAACTTCTTTTACATGTTTCTACATTTGTTCAGTTTGTGAAGTTGTGTGAATTATACTATCACTTGTACTACTTGTAATTTTTGAAGTAATTTGAAATACTTTGCAGTACTTTGTAGTACTTTTCATTTCCTATTCAAAATAATAGGATTTTTCACAAGTTGTTCTTTGAGCAGGTTTATGCCTCTGCCGAAGCCTCTGGTTTTGTACTTTGTGTGTTTCACAGTCACTCAGGCCAGACTCCAGGACTAAAGCAGTAAAACTACTACAGCAGAAATACAGGAAACCGTTTTCCAGATTTTCACAATAAAACCACTGTAAAACCACGTTTTTGGGATTTTCACAATAAAAGCACTGTAAAACACAGTTTTTTAGACTTTTCACAATAAAAGCACTGTAAAACAACGTTTTTGGGATTTTCACAATAAAAGCACTGTAAAATAACGTTTTTGGACTTTTCACAATAAAAGCACTGTAAAACCACGTTTTTGGGATTTTCACAATAAAAGCACTGTAAAACAACGTTTTTGGGCTTTTCACAATAAAAGCACTGTAAAACAACGTTTTTGGATTTTCACAATAAAAGCACTGTAAAACAGCGTTTTCGGACTTTTCACAATAAAAGCACTGTAAACAACGTTTTGGGACTTTTCACAATAAAAGCACTGTAAAACATTTTTGGATTTCACAATAAAAGCACTGTAAAACAGTTTTTAGACTTTTCACAATAAAAGCACTGTAAAACAACGTTTTGGGGATTTTCACAATAAAAGCACTGTAAAACCAAGATTTTGGACTTTTCACAATAAAAGCACTGTAAAACAACGTTTTTGGGATTTTCACAATAAAAGTACTCTAAAACAACGTTTTGGGATTTTCACAATAAAAGCACTCTAAAATAACGGTTTTTGGATTTTCACAAAAAAAGCACTGTAAAACAACGTTTTTGGACTTTTCACAATAAAAGCACTGTAAAACAACGTTATTAGGATTTTCACAAGGAAAGCACTGTAAAACAACGTTATTAGGATTTTCACAAGGAAAGCACTGTAAAACAACATTGAGATTTTCACAATAAAAGCACTGTAAAACAAAACACAAAAACCTTATTGCATCTCTAGTTTCAGATTTGGTTATATATTTGTAACTTTTGTAGTTTTTGTAAAAATTAAAGCTCAATATAGAACTTTTACTATTAATTATAATGGAATATTCTGCAGTTGTATTTTTTTTCTTTTGTACTTTTGCAGGCAATTTCTTGCAGCTTTGTTTTTATTGCACTGTATCAGTTTTGTTTTTTCAGTACTTGTATTTCTTTACTTTTGCAGTTTATTTAATTTTTACATCAAATTCTGTTTTCTGAATGATTGTTGCTGATACTTTTTAATTACTGTTTTTTCTTTTTAATTTTAAGTCTTAGGTGATTTTCAGTTTCTGCTTGTTGTAGCAGAGTTTGTGTCAAACCCCTTGCATCAAAAGCAGTCACTCGCAATGCTTCAGCCATTGCATAAGTATCTATATTATTATTATAGCACAATTTTGTCCGTTTACAGTCGATTTTTGTAATTTTTTTCAGCTTTTTATGTTTGGTTTGTAGTTGTGATTCTTGCTATTACTTTTGGTATTCATAACTTTTGTAGTTTTTGTAAAAATTAAAGCTCAATGTGGAATTTTTCCTATCAATTATAATGGGGAAATTTTGGCAGTTGTATTTTTTGTGTCTTTTGTCTTTTTGCAGCCATTTTTTTTGCAGCTTTGTATTTATTGTAGCTCTATCAGTTGTGGCTTTAATTGCAGTACTTGTATCTCTTGTAGTTTTGCAGTATTTGCAGTACTTTGTAGTACTTGTACTTTTTCCATCGACTTTAATAGAAAATGTTTTTGCTTTTACAAGTTCCATTTTTGGGGGGAATTTTCATTTTTCAGCTTTCATATATTCTGTATGATGGGGCAACTCCTGGCATTACTTTTGGTACTTCTACACATTGTGGTATTTGCAGTACTTGTACTTTGTAGTACTTTTAGACTTTCCATTCATTTCTAATGGGAATATTTTAGCAGTTATATTTTTAGAGTCTTTTGTTCTTTTGCAGCCAATGTTTTGCAGCTTTGTATTTATTGCAGCTCTATCAGTTGTGGCTTTAATTGCAGTACTTGTATCTCTTATACTTTTGCAGTATTTGTAGTACTTTGTAGTACTTACACTTGTTCCATTGACTTTAATAGAAAATGTTTTTGCTTTCACAAGTTCCATTTTTGGGGGGAATTTTCATTTTTCAGCTTTCGTATATTCTGTATGATGGGGCAACTCCTGGCATTACTTTTGGTACTTCTACACATTGTGGTATTTGCAGTACTTGTACTTTGTAGTACTTTTAGACTTTCCATTCATTTCTAATGGGAATTTTTTGGCAGTTGTATTTTTTGTGTCTTTTGTTCTTTTGCAACCAATGATTTGCAGCTTTGTATTTATTGTAGCTTGCAGTACTTGTATCACTTGTACTTTTGCAGTTTGCAGTACTTTGTAGTACTTGTATTTGTTCCATTTGCACCTCGCATCAAAAGCAGTCACTCGCAATGGCTTCAGCCATTGCATAAGTATCTAGTTCTCTTTAATCTATGAACTATCTGAGCTTGTTTTTACATTATTTTCTACTAGAATTTTGCTGCCTCTCTTCTCGCAAGATGGCCGTTGCATCTGCCTCGACAACAGGCCCCAATCTCTCTCTAGTCATTATAATAACTCATTTGCCAGTAAGATGTTAACATTTTTCAAAACAAACAAGCCAACTGACTTCTGTGCGCACAGTCAATTGTTCCTCCGGAGAAACAGAAGTGTTGATGTAGTTTTTCTGCTTTTCTACCACTGTTTACCTGATTTTCTCTTTTTACATGTCACATACAAACTTAATATTCAGCAGTGGTTGTAGTTGTTTTTATTAACTATTGCTGCTTTTTCCTAATTTAGAAGTGTTTTGAGTCTTTGCGTGAGAAAATAGTTGATCTCCATTGACTCTCATTCATTTCTGACACTCACTGCTGACACTTACAATGCATTGATGTCATCTGCATAACCTCTACAGACAAAATATGAAGTGATCGTGTCCGACCCACAGACCCACCGGCTTGTTTGTCCTCCAGTCTCAGCGTAAAGGCAAACAGCTCTTAGTAAATAGCAGCAGCACTGGAGGTTTATTACAAAATCAATAGAGTGTGGCCTAAAAGTGCAGACACTGTTCACTGTGATCTGCACTGCTGCTTTCCATAAATCCATCTGTGCTGCTGCCGAACGCTCTTTCTGCTAAGTACACGGCAAAAACTGTATTTCCAGATGAGCTGAACTTTAAAAAGAAATGTATACAATTGAGCTGGAGTTTTGTGTTTTACTAATTCCAAGCTTGATTTAGTCAATTTTTAAGTCTAAAATAAAATTGCGTCAAACCTTTTTTATGCTAATTGGCCCTGTGTACAGAACGTCAGTTGGCTTGTTTATTTTCAAAAATGCTAACATCTTAACCGGCATGTTCATTTGCGGTTTAGTTCATTTCTATGAGGTTGTCACTGCCTCAGTCTAAAAATGAAAACATTCTATACAATCAGGCAGTGAACAGTGAGTTGTGATTAGACTTTACACATCAGGAGAAACCAAATTGTGTTTAAAAAAAAAAAATGTATTTTTGTGCTATTGCTATTGCTAATGCTAATGCAAAAGTTTAACAATTTGAAAGTAAATTTTCAGTCAAATCAATATTACTTAAAACCTAAATGAGGTATCCAAAACTCTCTCTGTAAAAACCTTTGCTTCTAATATGTCCAATAAGTTTAAACTTAGCTCTGTTAATTTTTCTGATTTTGTTGACCTCATTTTATAACCATATCTCACGATCTCTCTGGGTGGAGTTTGAATGTTCTCCCTGTGTCAGTGTGGGTTTTCTCTGGTTTCCTCCCACCTCCAAAAACATGCATGTTTAGGTTAATTGGGCATCACTGTAAATTTCTCCTGAGAATGAATGAGAGCATGAATGGTTGTCTGTGTAACTCTGCGATGAGTTGACCACTGTCCAGGGTGTCCCCTGCCTAAGGCCCAAAGTTACTTGTAGAGTTTCCAGAATTTAACCATTTTTTAGAATTATAAATGTATTCCTGTTCATAAATGATGACATCACACTAGGGAGTTGCTTAGCAACCATGTAATAAATTGAGTCTTTTTTGTGCATATCTCGATAACAATATTCAAATGATTATTACGTCAAAAGGCTGCGTTGAAGTTGTAGAATGTATGAATGTAGATGGTGAATAAGATTTCTGATTAATAAGACAGTACGTTGTCATGAAAAATTTAAAAGATCATTTCAAACTTTTTCAATCTGTGTTGAACTCCTATCTGAGTTCTCACTAGATCCATCTGGGACTTCACTTGAAGGCGTTCGAGAAAAGGCGGGGCGTTTAGTGAAATACAGTACTTTGAGCTGATTGGGTGAGCGGCCTATCTTATTTGAGCTTAGCCAATCACAGCAACAACTCATAATGGTGTATCCAATGTTCGCGTGAGATAGAACAAGTACGTGTCACACATACAGCTCTTCTTTCAAAAAGAAATTACTCCATATTTCTGCTGAAACCGCATCAAAAGCAGCAAACAAAACATCCACAACACATTCACAGAAGCCACCATCTCTGTTTAGCTTGAATCAGACAATGTCATTCGGCCTCAAAACCACGCGGCTGTGATGTGATTGGTCTGAAACACCGCCGCTTTGGACTCTCAAACCAATCAGGCGGCTGGAAGGTTTATCTCGTGTTTGTGAATTCACAAATATAGCGAGATAAACCATCTGGCTGGCCAGGTTATGAAAGCTATAGCATAATTTTCGCTATTTTCTATTCTTACAGGGTTCTTTTTGTGGCAATTTTAACTAAAAACAATATACTCTATATTAAATTTTTGGAACCACATTTACAATATTATCTAAAATTAGATAAATTGCAGCTCTAAGATTTGTCACATGAAAAGCCTTGTTTCTATATCAAACCATGACATGTTCTTATATTTACAATTTTACACGTATAGCTGTGTTCTATTCACTTCCCTTGTCTCGCCTTAAAAACAAAATAAACCGTACAGTCAGTCAGACCCTCTGCACACAGCTCGATATGACAAACCAGGAAAAAGCCAGCGTGAGTTTATAAAGCGAGCCTTCTCATTCCTGATAGTGTTGAGCTGCTGATCCAGGCCTATTATCTAATTGCTACTGCAGCAACACAAAGTGGCCACGGCGCATCAATCTCTCCTCCAAACTTGCTGGGCTGATTCTTTTTTTTTTTTCACGTCCATCAGTCTTCTCTCTCCAAGACTCACAGAGAAATATTGCCCATTACATAACAGAAGCCAGAGTAAGAAGAAAACACTGCCAGGATTATTTTTTAAAACTATTGCGGTATATTTTCCTTAAGACGTCGGACTGGAATCGTCTAAAAGTCAAACTGAGACTCAAATCATAAATGAGAACAAGCACTGCACAAAATAAACAGAGCAGTGATGCTAAGTACAGCCTGCATGACACTCAAAAGTGAACTGGGGCTAAAAAAAAACAGCCCTGGACGCTAATCAGCCCCAGCCCAATTCTTAAAATGCGGCACAAGCTTTGAAATGTTACATGTGTGTGGTCCAGGTCCTCAACATTAGGGTGCATTAAAGGTGGGGTAGCTTATTTTCACAAACACAATTTAGGTTTAAAATCGGACAACTTTCTCTCAGAAATTCTTCAACACGTGGTTAATGCACTGCAAAAAATGAAAATCTAACTTAGATAAAATGACTTGAATTAAGCATATACATCTTAATAACCAATTTTAAGATTTTTTCACTTAAAGTTGGGGTAGCTAACTTTTGTAGTTGTAAATAAGTCAACTTTGTGTTTTCCACCAAAAACTATAGGATAGATGCAGCCCACAGAGTACTCTATGAATCGAATAATAAAGAATTTTAGTTGTAATCAGGGGCAGAATGCAGCGTTCTGATTGGCTGAGCTTGGGTGGTCCTCTACAGTTTCACTTTAAAAAAGAAAAAAACTGGATTTTAAGTCAAAATTGCAACCTAAACTTAAAACATATTGATATTAACAATGTGTTGAAGGATTTATGAGAGAAAGTTATCAGATTTTAAACCTAAATGTGTTTGCAGTGTGAAAATCACCTACCCCACCTTTAACAAAAGGTCAAAAGTACTAAAAACTAGCATTTTCTGCTCAAAACAACTAGGTTAGTCACATTGTCTTACTGAACTGGCAAATTA
Organism: Mugilogobius chulae; assembly: GCA_038363315.1. Taxonomy (NCBI): domain Eukaryota; kingdom Metazoa; phylum Chordata; class Actinopteri; order Gobiiformes; family Gobiidae; genus Mugilogobius; species Mugilogobius chulae. The sequence continues at coordinate 34,380,183 of CM076404.1, forward strand.
TTTCACTTAAAATAAGACGTTTTTACCTAAAAATAAGCACAATTTTCTTATTTTTTGAAAGTTTTTTGAAGTGTATCAGCCCTTATTTTGGTTGGTATAAAACTTCTATAAACTTATTTTTACAAACAACAAAGTGGAGAAGACCATCACAGCTCAGCCAATCAGAGAGCTGCATTCATCTCCTGATTAGAACTAAAACTATTTATTATTTAATTCAGACAGTTCTCATTGGTCTCACTTTTTCATCAAGGGCTGCAATTATTTCTGATACTTTTAATGGAAACACAAACTACTAACTACTAGAAGTAAAAAAGTTAACTACCCCAACTTTAATTATAGTCCAGAAGAAACGTGGGCGAACACAACAGCACAGCAACCGGATGCCAGGTATGTAAAATAAACAGCAACAAGATGACATTTTTGTGTAATTACAATATTTTATATAATGAACCGGTTACACAAAGGCCGCATTAGAGATATTTTGGTTCTGCAAAAGAATTAGAAAATTGCAGTAAAAGTTTAGGCAGAACTTAATAAAATGATTTTACAAACCGATTCTGATAAATCTCATTCTAGCTTCATAGTTTCTTTTTATCAGATTGTAAGCAAAAGAAATTAATAAAAAAAAATGTGAAAACCCTTAGAAAGGAGTTAAATATTATTATTATCCACCAATTCTCTGGTGATAATGAATAATGTAAATTTTAAACATTTGATCTGAATTTGTATTGTAATAGTAGGGGAGACCGGGGACAATTGTAACACTTTTTTTTTTTTTTTTCAAATTTGACATATCAGCCTAATCTTAGTTGAAGTTCTGCTTAAAACGACATGAAATGGAAGCTGCAGATCTTGGCTTGACATGTGAGGGGTTCTCTTTATTTTGAAACTGTTATCATTTCAAGACAAGAAAGTCAAGTGTTACAACTGCCCCACAACATGGGGCAATTGTAACACACAAAATTACAACAATTAATAATTATTTTTTCTTTATTAAAGATAATACCGTAATTTCTGGATTATAAGCCGCTACTTTTTTCATGAGCTTTGAACTATGCGGCTTATAAGGCAATGCAGCAAAATTATAGATTCTCATAGACCTACTATTAACAAGTGCGGCCTATATATGTACTTTATCATTTTTCTTACTTAAATCTAGTGGGTGCGGCTTATATTCAGGTGCGCCTAATAGGGCAGAAATTACAGTACATTTGACAGACTGGAAGGTTGTCCACATTTAAACCACCTTAACTCTGTAATCTTATTATAATAAAACACAAAATTGCTGTTGGAAAAAAAAGTACAGCCTGCTATAACTTTACTTATGTCTTTCTCAACTAAAATGAAAAAAAATATGAAAAAATGAAAAGAAAAAAATATTAAGGCTTTGATAAAAATCAGTCAAACAAATGATACACAAACTTTTTGGACAAAAAATAAATCTAAATAAATCCATCCAAAATGAATTCATAAAATGGCTAAGGGGCAGTTGTAACACAGACGAGGGCGGCCATGTTTGGAGGGATTTTTTTCTATGTAACATTCATATTTGTTGTTGTAAAACTTACCAAACACAGACCACAAAACCTATATTTAACCATTTAATAATGACAGCCATATCTCAATCACATCTTTGACCAGAACAAAAACATTAGGTCATGTGATGTAGAACTTTACTGCTCAAAAAACATTTTTTTTTTTTTTCTATGTAAAAAGTTTCCTGAAATCTCAAATATCTTTCCACTCAAACAGCAGGTGGAGATGAAATGAGCAGGTTCTGTGCAAAACTTAAGCTTCAGGTTTGATTCTGCTACAGATGGAAGCCTCTGTTACATTTGCCTCGTGTTACAATTGACCCCGGTCTCCCCCTGGTGATTGAACAAAGTGTTATTGGAGCTGTAATGAAAATAAATAATAGTGACAGCCTAGCATTTTTTTTTAGCATCTATACTTTTTTTTCTATCCCATTGTCTGTAGAAATCTGGTAATTTGTTATAAAAACTTTTGGGACTTGAAACTTGCAGTGACTAATGTGCCACACTTAGTTGCTTTTGTAATTAAACATTTAAACTGGAAAGAGATATGAACACCTTAAATATACAATCTGTGAATCTACAAACATTCCTCTCTTTAGTTGATGCCACGAGGACAGTTTTGGTCTCTTTTCACAGAACTGGAGCGCTCTCTTTCAGACGCGTTTACATCATGTTCATTGTGATTGTTCAGTGGAGTGTGACTGCTTAAGGCTGCGTCAGGAGCGTCTGAGGAACATTATTTAAATACATAATTATAAATACAAATACTGTTCTGTTGTGCTAAGAGACAAGTCTGGAGGGTTTGTAATCTCATTTTAACCTGAAATGCTTTTTGTTTGGTCTGTGTGCATACACTGAGGCTTTTGTCACACAAGAGCGACCCTTAGTGGCAGAGTCTGAGTATTACAGTTATGTCTGAGTAATCTTGTATTGTCCTGCAACTGATGCTCAGAAAATCCCTGTCCTCACCTACTACCTATCCCCGCCCACTTGACTGTATTTACTTGTGATTACTCTAAAATTCAGATTTCGAGTGAAACATAAGATTCAGAACAGTTAAGTAGCCACTTTCCTACAACAATAAATGGTCATTTAAAATCTTTGACCTATTGGCTCAGTGCAGTTGGCTTGTTTTCGTTCAAACAAGTACATCCTGTACGTACAACCACTTCCTGTTCAATTCCAAATAATGGGGTTCTCAATACATCAGTTTAAAACAAATAAATCCTCTTTAGATCAGACAGTTGTGGTGAATGTTACAGAAAACATGTTAAAGACTTTACATATCAGAAGAATATTTCACCAGAGACACTTGTGTGTTTAAAAAGAGACATGATTGTGTCTAAATGCTAACGCTAACAGGAAGTGGTTGTATGTACAGAAAGTTGACTATTTTGAACTTCCACAAGCCAACTGAAATTCCATGCACAAAGCCAATTAAAGTTAAATTTTACAGTGAAGAGGGGGAGCTTATCAGTTCTGCAGGAAGTCAATGGACCCGCTTTTATTTCTGAGCCGTTTTAGATCCTTTTTGTGTTTTACAATAAATAAAATGTAAATTATTGATGCATATAGTTTCTTTCGTGTTTTATCCCTAAATATATGGAAAAATCACAATAGGTTTCCTTTAAAATGCATCTCAATGCAATTCTTTCTACCAAACTGCCAACATGTCACAATATATAATAGAGGTTATGACTGACATTGTTTTATTTAAAAAAAAAATGCTCCATAACATTCTGTCTGGGGTAGACTTGTGGAAAACACAGTGGAGAAAATGTACCTTTTGGCTTTTTACGGACTAATTTTCATCCCTGGAGTTTTGGTTTTACACAAATTGACTTTTATGCAGCAAACATAATTTTCTGTTGTCGTGGCAACTGTGCAGTGCTTCACTATCTTGTTTGCTAACGGCAGTCGGAGATTTATGACATTTTAACTGCAGAAAAAGACTTAAGAACATCGTTATTTTTTTGAAAGAAAAAGGTGATTACTGTAATTTCTGGATTATAAGCCGCTACTTTTTTCATGAGCTTTGAACTATGCGGCTAATAAGGCAATGCAGCAAAATGATAGATTCTCATAGACCTACTATTAACAAGTGCGGCCTACATATGTAACTTCATTTTTATTACTTAAATCTAGTGGGTGCGGCTTATATTCAGGTGCGCTCAATAGGGCAGAAGTTACAGTACTTTTAAAAGTTTTTCTGTTCATCCGCTTTTCTCCTTTTACATGTCAGTAACCGACCCAGTGTTCAACAGAGTTGTTGTGTTGATTTTATTGTCTCACATAAGGCTTCTTTTCACTTTTTTACCGGAAAAAAATATAATTTCTCCCTATAGTGACTCTGCATTTTTCAGGGTTAGGGTTCCTCACATTTAGAGTGCTGTGATGTCACCTCTATAGTCTTTTTAAATGAAATGATCTGATAAACCCAAGTCTCATGTCACCAAACCAGTTGGTCTGTGCCTGATGTGATCGGTTTAGAAGCAAACAGGGCCTAGTTAGTACTTGGACGGGAGCCTTTATCCTCTGGTAAAACACATAACCAGTGTCTGTGAGAGCCTTGGAAGGTGTGAAAGTGCTGTGTAAATAGAGACCTGTTACCCTGTGAAGCTGTGTCAATGTCATTAAGTCTGGACTTAGACCCAAAGGTAGAGTCAGCCACGTTTTCATGATGTAACAAAGACGGACACGGAGACGGTGGAAAAGCAAACACATTATACATTTGTCATCTTCAGCAATCTAACTCCAGTTTACTGTGGCTCTATACCAAACCCAGGGCCGTATCTGGCGCCTCAACCTGTTTTGATAAGACCCCCAGCAAAAAAGTATGATGAAGTATAAGAGATTTATGAGACGATAGTAGAATCTTTAAATCTTTGTAATTGTTTGTAGAAAAAAAAATTTAAATCATTAAAAAAAAATTGTGACTATTTATGGTTTTGACTGTATTCATTAAAGTCAGTTTACTCTTTTAGCCCAAACTTTTTTACAATAATGACAGTTTGTTCTTAATGTTCACAGTCCAACGACACTTGTCTGGGTTTGAATATGGCTCTTGGGAAAAAATAGTTGCCCACCTCTGTTCTATACAAATCCTAAAAAAATAAATAAAAAAGACAGTCGACTAAACGAGCTCTTAAATCCGTTTACATCAGTCACTGTCATTCTGCTCTTGGATCCTTTAGTTTAATGTTTGTCATTAAAGGTCGTCCCGGGACAGGCGGCGGCAGTGTTTATCGACTCATAAAGCTCTCCTGATGCGTTCTATATTTAAGTTTAGACAATGATTGATGGGCTTTATGTTAAGCTATGGACACTAAGATGACCTCTTGAACCAAGCGTCTCCTGACTTACTAAAAACAACATGTGATGGTCACTTGCTCTGAACAACATGACAGCCACATTGTACATTGTTGCAAGAAAATATAGAGCTGTGAGCTGAGACGAGATGAGCAAGATGAGCAAATATGTTTTCCAAAAATGTCAGTGTATATTTCACAGTTTACAACAGGCAAAACTCTTTGTTTTCTCTTTTCTGTTTTCATATTTCATAGAAACAACAAACTTGTTGAATCTCATTTTTACTTAAAGCCCATATGACAGATTAACAAATTTTACTGATTTGACTTAGTTTGGTGTGTTAGTCTTTTTGGTAAATATTTATCATAGTTTTACAGCATTTAGGTTGCAATTTATGAAGAAATTGACAAACAAAAGGTAAAAATTAGAGGAAGTAATCTGAGTTCTATTGACCCTATTTGTCCCGCCTACTTTTCTAGGACGTGCACTTCATGTTTAGCTGCATTTAGCCTGTAGATTTCAGTCGATGGGTTTATTTTAACTGTCATTATATTTAATTAAAATTGCCCCACAAGACAAACAAACAAACATGCTAACTACTTTAACAGAGCTAAACAGGAAGTGCATTTCCAAGCCAAGAGGGCGGGACAAAATAGGGTCAATAACAGAATCCCTCCACACATGTCATCAAAAAGTGACAAAATGCAAAGACATTATACACACAATTAACACTTTTTACTGGGAGTTTAAGCAATAATTTAACACAGTTTAAGTCTTATAAGTTATAATACTTTGTCACGTTGTCACTTCTGGGTTAGTTATGTTGATTTTGGCCCAGATTTACAATGTGGTTGCTAGGTAACATTTGTAGATTCCCCTCCACATAGGCCTATCAGAATCAGAATCAGAAAGAATTTTATTGCCATTGTCAGTGAACAAACAGAATTCACAGACTAGGAACTTGCTGCGGTGCTATAGTGCAACATATAACACAGAAAACACAAATAAAGATAAAGAATCTAAAGAGTAAAAAATATCAAATATAGTAAAAATATTTAAGATATATAAAATCAAGTATAAGGGCATATGTCATATTTACTGGGCAAAAGACAATAATAAACTTCCTAAAAGCAACCAAACGGGGTAAAAACAAGCTAAATGTTTAGTCAAATCATAATCATAATCATGTTTGCTATATTTTACCAAAAATGTACTCCAACCTGTCATACGCACTTTAATCCACCTCATGATGTCTTTTCTGATGCTGAACAGAGTCAAATTTAAAATTCTGCTTTTAACCTATAAAGTCTTAAATGGCATTGCCCCCTATTATCTGCATGCACATGTTAAAGAAGCTGACACAGTCTCATTATTTATTTATTTATTACCTTTTTTTTTTTTTAGCAAATTGTGGAAAGGGTGGGGAGGATTGACATTTTAATTATTCTAACTATTGTTATATTTGTATTTGTATTTAATTGGCTTTAATTCAAAACTGTTATTGATTTTAAGTATTAAGACGGTGTAGTCCCTCATTCATCCAGGAGTGATCCATAGTAGCAGTCTTCAAAGTTGTCATCTGGACAGTGTTTCGACTCTCATCCGAAAGTCATTTTCAATCTGACTTTCGGATGAGAGTCGAAACGTCTTGATCTTCGGAAACACTGTCCAGATGACTACTTTGAAGACTTCTACTATGATTTTAAGTATTGTTGTTTTATATTTCTTGTGAAGTCCACTGGGATGGCTGTTGCTGTGATTCTGGGCTATATAAGAATAAATTGAATTGAATTGAATTTTCTCGTAGGTCAGGTGTGTCAAACTCAAATGGAACAAGGGACAAATCATTTTAAAATATAAACCCTTCCGAATATGACAATTGGACTATTTAGGGATTATTGATCAACGTCACTTTCAAGTCTACTGTTCATGGAGAAAGAGAAGCTGTCAGTCTAATTGGCTGTGGAAAAGTCTTTGATAAAAACAACAAAATGTAACATGAGCAGCTGTTTTGATCAAGTATAAACCAGTCTGACCAGCTCCTGAAGCTTCAGAAAGTCTTTTTCTTGTTGTTTTTTCATTCACCTGAAAGTAATTTGTATTTAGCAGCATAACTTTTGTTTTCACACAGTGTTAACCTCTTGTTGTTAGTTGACATCAGCACTGGCGAGTGTCAATTTGCTAACCTGCTGCGCACATCCCTTGTGTTGATAAACAAATAATCCCTCTCTAAGCTAATATAACACATTTATACATTACATTACATTACGTTCCATTATATTAGCCTATATTGTACAGTTATTCCAAGAAAATGTTGGACAAATTGTATAAATTGCTGCATTCCAGTGCATTTTAGGTTTTATTTTCACGTCAGCATCAGCAATTTAAGCCTTTATATACGCTTATTGTCCATTCTGTTCTATATGGCTGTTAGCACTAGGCTGCAGAGGATTCTGGGACTTGTAGTTTAAATTGTTTCGTGCTTTTTCATCAATAATAATCAGAATTCATTTCAGGGCCACATGAAATCATCTCGAGGGCTGTATTTGGCCCCCAAGCATAGGTAACCCTTACTGTAATAGGCTCTTTTTACAGTATGTTCGCATTTTCTCGTATAAACTAATAACAGTATGTCTTTATAACACTTACAGTAATATGTGTTTTACAGTATATTGGCATGATGCATTTTCTAGAATTTTGTAATAACATTTACAGTAATAGGCCCCTTTTACAACCTTCACAAACACAGTCATTCATTTCACAATCACAGGAAACGCCTGGGTCAGGGACGGTTCAGGTTCAAAGGTTTACACCAGGTCTTTGTCTGTGATAACCTGCTACACACAAGAGAAAGTTAGATTTAAGAGAGAGAGGGAGAGGTGAGGGGAGAGGGGGAGAGAGAGAGACAGACGGAAAGAGGGAGAGAGAAAGAAGACAGAAAGAGATTGAGAGGGAGAGAGAAGACAGAGATGAAAAGATGGATAAAAGAGAAAGAGAGATGAGTAGAAGAGAGAAAGAAGAGAGATGAAGAGAGGGAGAATAGTAAGAGAGAGAGAGGCAGAGAGAGAAGAGAAACTGAGAGAAAAAGAGAGAGATGAGTAGAAGAGAGAGAAAGAGAGAGAGGGGGAGGGAGAGAGAGATGGGTAGAAGATAAAAAAGATAGACAGCTAGAGAAACAGACGTAGAGGGAGAGAGAAAGAGGAAGAAAAGAGAAAGAAATGAAGAGAGCGACAGACGAAGAGAGAGAGAGACAGAGCAAGACAGAGAGAGAAGTTAAGAGAAAGGAGAAAGAGAGACAGAAGGAGTGAGAACTAAAGAGGGTGAAAAAATGGAGAAAGAAGAGAAAAAGTGAAATTTAGAAAAAGAGAGTCGAGAAAAGGATAGAGGGAGAAAGCGTAAAGAGAGAGAAAGAAAAGAGAGATAGAGAAAAGAAGAAAGCTATACAAAGAAAGAAAGGAAGAAATATGACAGAGGAAGAAATATGAGTGACAGATAGGAAGAAGGGAGAAAGAAGAGTGGTGTAGAGAGGAAGGAGATAAAAAGAGAGAGAAGTAATAGAGAGAGAGAAAAGAGATAGAGGGAGAAAAAGAAGAAAGACAAAGAAGAAAAGGAGAAAGAGAGAAAGAGAAAGTATAAAAGAGGAGTTAAGTGCTATCAAATGCTAGTTACCATGAATAGTTTTCTATAATAGACAAAATGCACCACAGTTAAGACACATTTAATTTATTGGGTAAAGTTTAATTAAGACTTTATTATTACAGCAAAATAAATTAATCCAAAGAGACACAGGCAGCAGCAGTTTTTATCAAACATTCTAAAAGCAAAGGCAGTTTTAAGTAACAGTAACATAATTAGGTTATTAAATTTGTAAAACCTAATACGGAAAACATTGGGAAGTCAAAATCCAAAGAAGCACAAGATGGCGGCGGCAAAGGTTCAACAAGTTTACATAAAAGTTCAAAAACACAAGAGATCTCATTGGGAAACAGTAAAAAACAACAACACTGGAAATAGTATTATGAAAATATAGAAAATAAGCTTCTGCAGTAGTGTTAGTTGCTTTGACTTAAACCTTAAACATGCTAAAGTTATTTCCCTCCATCAATAAACAGGCTATAATGATTAATTAATAAACAGAATTAAACAAGATAGGCCTATAGTTTGACTTACATAATGTGCAATGATATAATTTAATAATTACATAAATACTTTTTGAATTAACTCACAGAACGTTGTTTGTATCGATAACTTAGTCTTTTGTGTGTTCTTTTTGTTCAAGTCAACATCTTAACTGTTTGTTTATAAATTGCTAAATGTTAGCTTTAGCATTGTCATTGCCCACTTTGTATTTTTAGCTCTACTTTACTTACATTGTTTTATTCATTCTGAAATTTTAATTAAACACAGATTAAACTAAACTGTTACAGATTTCTACTAAGCAAATTATTGTAAAATTAGATTATTATCATTTTTTCAAAGCTGTAAATGCCAGATTAAGCTAGTTTCCGGGTTGCTAACAGTTAGCTTAAAAAGGCGGTAAATAAGTGTGGCGTTTTGGGTTTTGTGTTGGCAAACTTTTGTGAGATACATTCATAAATATCAAAATAAATAAGTTAAATCAACTGTACACTTACAAATAATAGTTTTAGTAACGTAATTTTAGCCTGTGCATGCGCAGTTGTGCTAAAAGGTACAAAGTGGGCAATGATAATGCATCTTTTGTTAACAAAGAATGTCAGTTGACTTTATCATTGCCCACTTCAAACCGGATGCATACTTTGTACCTTTAGACAACTACGCAAACGCGAATAAAACAAATATAACTGTGCAAGAGAAGTAAAGTTAAAGGTACAAAGTGGGAAAAGACAGGCTAGTTTGTATTTTAAATAGCTAACTAATGTCTATGGGGTTTTACTAAGTTTGTGTAAAACAAATGACTAGTGTAAGAACGGGTGAACTATAAAGTGTGATGAATGTTTCTGAAAACATGTTAAAGACTACAAATCAAGAAAATATTCCAGTTTTTCAAGTTTGTGTCGAAATGCTAATGCTAATAGTCATTAGCACAAAAGTTAGCTATTTCAAATTCCACTCTGTGAGTGAACCGTGTTCCTCATCTCAGTTATCTTTATTGTAAATGAATGTGATTGTTCATGTTGCTCTTGTAACACGTATACTCCATTACATTTAACTGTAGTGTTTTATAGTTGTGTGTACAACAGCTGTAGATATGAGCAGGCTATAAATTATTTTATGATCTTAATATTGACAATAAATAGGTGACCTTGACTGAACTGAGTTACCATAAATATATTGTTAAGTTGCTTTGAAAAGTCTTCAAATGTCTTTTATTCGACCTTGAAGCTGGTACTGTTGTTGTTGTTGTTGTTGTTGTTGTTGCTGTTGTTGTTGTTTACTTCTTACAATGTTACATCTCAGTCCATAAACTACTTTTCCACAAAGGGAAATTCTGAAGGATCCTTTAGATATCATACGATGATCTGCTTTGAGGTCTTCCAACTCTCATCTGCAAAATTAGGAAAATATTTTCTTTTAGAAAGAAAGATTGCACATCATATACACAGAGGAGTCTACATTATTTTCCTTGTTTCAAACTGAGCCTGACTTGCTTCAAAACATTATACTTCTTAGTTTAAGCCAAAACATTTGCCAATGGGTGAAGAGAATTTTACTTTTACCTTTGGCAAATTTATATCTTCTTATTTTATCTTGAAAACCCGTTAAATATTCCAGTTTACAGTACATAAGCTATTCAATATTACACTGTAAAAAAGTAGTGTCTGGCTAAGTTTAAATTCCTTCTTTTGAGAAAAAATGATCATGATTTGAGCAGATTTGACTTTGCTGAGTAAAATGATCTCCCTACAAAACTTGATTCTGGCAACATAATATTTCTTTTCATACTTTAAGTGTAAATCACGACTTTATTTATATATTACAGAGACTAAACACAAATATTTATTTATTTATGTTTTTTTGCAATAAAAAAACTTAAATCAGTTTCCCCCTAGGACATACTGTATATCTTGTTGGTGTAGTGAAAATTATAGTCTGCAATGTTCTGACTACATCTATAATGTCTCGTTTGTTCACCAAACTACAATAATTTCATCTGTTATTGTTTTTAGCAGAGTTGCTAACTGCCGTTAGCATACGAGCACCAGCATGTCATGCTCTTTACAGCTGTGAAAAAAGCTTAAAACACATCGTGATGAACAATTTGGAGGCTCAGAATTCATTAGGTAAGTGAGTACAACATGTGGACTGACGTTTACAATAATTTATTTCTGCTCATTTAAATTTTGAAAGAAGCAAAAATCAAGTATAGGAATGTTCGCCAAGCCAACATGTGACGTCAAAATGATTGGCAGAACCAGCTAGTTCCGGCTAGCTCTCATTGTTTTTCCCATTGGGATGTAATTGCCAAAATTAAAAGCTTTGTTTTTGGTGTAGGCTTTTTCTGAACACGGTTTGATAAGTATGTTTACTTGACAAGTGAAATCTGCTCAAATCAAGACAATATGTTCATAATTTTAAAGACATTTAACTTTGCCTCATTAGTACTTGCATTGTGTAGCTCAAATTACAAATCTAGATATATATTTTTGTGTATATGCTTTTATGATCCAATAAGGAATAACTTACAGGTGAACTGAGTTGAAACTGTTCTCTGTTCGTGTAGCCATTCGCGAAGCCATTCGCGAAGCCGTTTGTGAAGCCGTTTGCTCTGGCACCGTTCGCTCTGACACCGTTCGCTCTGACACCGTTCGCTCTGGCACCGTTCAGCGCTGGACCGTAGGAGGGCCTCTCGGGCAGGTACGTGTTTTGGGCTGCTCTCATCTGTCCGTTCCTCAGAGGTGGTGTTGCTGTTTGGTACATTGGGTTTCCATGGCCTACTTCAGCGGTGAACGAGCGGTTGTGGTAACCTTTGTAAACACAGAACAGCCACGTTTAATATTTCTTATAATAAACTACAGCAATAAAGTTTATGCAATTGACGTTATGCAATTTGCAGATTCTAAATGACAGCAGTGGGTGGCTAAAATGAATGAGAATCAATAGAGATAAAGTACAATGTCTACTGTAATGGCTCAAAACTCATTTCATCTTACTTCGTGGAAACCGTCTGACATCTGGCATCATTCGGGTTTGTTCACTTCACAGTAGGCAGAGACTTTTTTTTATTTAACCAATCACTGCTCTTTGGTCGTTTTGTCGTCCAGGCATATAGCATAAAGGTGTGTCAGTGATTGTAGCAGTTTCTATGTGGTAAACTTGCAAATTAAAAGGTACAATTTCATATTCTAAGTTAATATTTGACACAAGGTCGATGGAAAAGAGCGCGTCTGCTATCTCAACTCGGATTGGTTCTGGCAAACACACCACTACGCTCCTGCTCACTGATTGGATGACTGCACTTCCTGCTGTTTGGAAATCGTTTGCAGTCCTGCGAACCTAGTAGCTGGAGTGAAATGTAATTGACCCTCTGCATATAAGTTGTTTATTGTTTATTTTTTGTTTAAGTGTTCTGACTTAAACTGACTAACCCTAACCCTAGCGTTAGCATTTACAGACAAATGCTTCTTTTTATAAACACACTTTGGTCCTTTGGTGAAATATTCTCCTCATTTGCAAAATATTTAACATGTTTTCAGAGAAAACCACCAACAACTCACTGTTCACTGCCCGTATTGTGTCAATTATTTTTTCATTTTAGATTGAGGTAGTGAAACCCCATAAAAATGAACTAAACAGGAAGTGAACATGCCAACAGGAAGTTAGCATATAAAGTTAGCAAATAAATAAGCCAACTGACTTCTGCGCACAGAGCCAATTGGACGGAGACTCTAGGTCAGGGCTATTGAACTATTTTTTTCCCTGAGGCCCACATTCTTCAAAATTCTATGGTCACTGGGCCAGTAGTTTCACAGCATGTGACCAATATTGCAAAAATTAATGGTTTCAGTAATGTCACTACTGCCAGGGCCTTTGATTTGCTTTGAATTGTTCTGCAACTGTCCGAACCAGCCCAGAATTAGAAATAATTAAAGACTAGACCAGCACTAACCCATGACTAGCCGGTGTAATGTCGAAACAAGCTTCCCATCGAGACGTGCAGCCCTCACTAGCTTTTGTGACTGTGCGTGACGTAGCAAGCTTCCCGCGGTAAATAGTTTACAATTAATTCGGGTTTAGGCATAATTCGAAGGTTAAGTTTTGGATTGGGGCTTGGGTGAGGGTTAGCAAAAGTAATATGAAAATAAAAAAATATTACTGATTTTCTAGCACTAACTTTAAAAAGGGGGTTTCCATCTCGACGTTACACCGGCATTAGGCTCCTAGCGGGTTAAGTCTAAAGCATAATTACACCAAACCTCAAAAGGGACCAACTCAGGTCTAAAGTACACCACCAGAATGAAGCAAATAAGATATGTATGCATATTTAGAATCTTTAGAAGATGGATTGAGGGCCGCATCAAATCTTTGGAGAGCCAATTTTAAGGCCTTCAGTTGAATTGGCCTAGCTTGGCTGCATATTTCTACTAAAATGGAAAAAAAGCAGCTTTAGTCTTATAACAGATACAATGAACCACAACAGTAAAAAATGTTATTTCTAACTGCCATTAGCTAACAAGCTACTTAAAGTCTGCATTGTTGTCGTGACAACAGAAAGGCTATATGTAAGACTGCTTTTTTCATTACAGAGTGGAAAAATAAAAGTTATTGCTTGTTCAGTTATGTGGTAAATAAATAATTAAGATAGTTTGAAAGATTTTTAAGCTAATGAATATGGGTGTTTTAGAAAGTATGTAATTTTTTTTTTTTTAATAAATCGAAGAAACACAAGTAAAAATTGCAGACTATATAAAAAAGCATAAGTTTAAATATCACAAAACAGTGTGGGTTGTATCCAGGGCCCAGAAATGCTTACACTCTTGTCAATATACACGTCATGATACTCACCAGACGATCCATTCATTCCATTCGGTTTTGTCCACTGAAAGTCCTCCTTTATCCACTCGTCCACAAGCTTCTTCTTATTGTCTTTGCTCCTGTAAAACACAGTTCACTGTCAGTGTCAAAAAGGACACATTTTGAGCGTGGCCGTGCGTCTCTGAGCTTACCGCGCTTGCCTTTGTTTGTTTGTTGCGACATAGACAGTCAAAGCAACTATTACAATTAGCAAGCAACCGAGAGTGGCACTCAGCCCTGCATAAAACGGAGTCTTCTGTATGGGCAAAGCGCAGTCCTGGCCCAGATACCAAGTTGTGCCCACGTTGTTGCACCTAAAATACAGAGAGGTTAAGCATTAAGTGACAAAACTGATCATGTGTCATTATATTTGTGTGGTGTACTTACTCGCAAACTGGTCCAACGCCCTTGTAAACCGTGCACCTTCCATTCTTGGAGCAGGTTTTTGGATTGGCATGTTCACTGCTACATTCAGTGATGCATTTTATTTGTCCGTCAACATCTTTAGGCTCGTAGAATACAGCAATGTCTTTATCCCCCAAAAGGTTTTCACAGAAATCTGAACAAAAAAAACATAATAATATGTCGCTGGTTTTCTACATCTCATAACAGCAATAGAGACAAAATGGAAAAATATCAAACCATTTAGATTTATATCAGTAGAATTTACTGTTGGTTTAGTCGTGACGTCATAAGGGCAGTCTGAACCTGAAATATAAGCATTAAAATTGATATGTAGCTCTGAAGTTTGCAATATTTCGCTTGATAAAAATGTACGATATCACTTTGTAATAAGGACTAGTTAAAAATCATTTACAAATGTTAGTTAACTATTAAGAGAACACTACCTTCTTGTTACTAAATTATTAGATAGTACTAATAATGAAAAAATGTTTACTAATCTTTTACTTCCAGACCCTATTCTAAAGTGATGATTAGACGATCTGTACTTTTGAAACAAGCTGCTGTGTTAAGATGTGCATCTTTCACTGGCTTTTGTGACTACTCATGAAATAACCTTACCCTAGGAAGTTGTTAACTATTATTTTGGCTAAGTTTAGGCACAATTCTATGGCTAAGTTTAGGATTGGGGCTTGGGTGAGGGCTAAAAATTATAAAAACTAGATTTTCTAGCTTTAACTTTAAATAAGAAGACTCACTTCCGTAGTGGAGCACAACTTAACAGAACACTGGAACTAGCCGGCATTATGGCAACGGAAATTAGCCCATTTTTGACACTATTGGTATTGAAATCAGCTGAAATACAGGATCAAATATGAAAATATCATCATAGATTTGGGAGAATCAATAATATCACCAAATACATTTTTTTTCTAAAACCATTAAATGGTCATCACTTTAGAAAAGGGGCTGGAAGTAAATGAGCAGTAAATACTTGTTCATTAATAATAAATACTATCTAATCGTTTAGTAAAGATCAGATAATATTATCTTAATAATTTACTCACATTTGTAAATGATTTGTATCTGTTCATTATTATAAAGTGTTAACAAATGTACAATGATGTGTACGTTTTTCGGATCAGACAAACCTGTACAGCCGACAAGTCCTCCAACTGCTTCTTCCACTTTTTTTATGCTTTCCTCATAAACACCAGAAGACGTTGCATTATTTGGAAGCAGCAAAACGACATTATGTTCGACTTTCACTCTGGAACACAGGTTCAAACAGACAAACCATTTTACAAACCATTCTCTGATATCTTTGTGTGCAACATTCACATTTGTATTCATATACCGGTACATTTTGTGTCATAAAACATAACATTTATATGTCAGATGTCTAAACTGTTCAAAAATACATAAATACTATTCTTACACAGTCTAAATGTAAATGACTATTGAACCATTATTGGGCAAATAGAAAGAGTTCAAAAGGGGGGATTTATTAATTCCTACCACCCCACACAATTAAAATTATGAACGTTCTTTTGCTGCATGGAGTTTTATTGGCTCTGTGCATGGACTTGTTGGCTTGCTTATATTCAAAATGGCTAACTTATGTACTTATGAGCATTTTTCTGTTCAGTTAATTCCCATGAGGTTTTAACTGAATTAGTCTAAAACGAATAGATACCTGGGAGATCAGTCAGTGAACGGTGTGTTGTGATGGATATCTCAGAAAACAATGGATACTTTAGTGTTTGTAAAGAGAATTGTTTGTGTCTAAATCCTAACAGGAAATACTTGTAAGTACAGAAGTCTGCCACTTTGTAAACAAGTAGACGAGCCTTTTGTTTTATTGTAAGTAATGCTTTGTAATCAATCAAAATGTCATGAAAGATGCTGCTAAATCCATGGCATTCTTGAAATACTCACGTTGGTTCTATTTTGCCATAAACAACCGTGTCAGCTGCTGACTTTATCTAGAACAGAAAAAAAAAACACAATAACTATGACTGTAACTTAACTAACTATAGTAAAAAAGTGTTAAAATGCTGCTGGTACCTTCGCCAATAAGTGTAAGAGTCTTGATGCAGGTTTTCCAGGGCTATAACAAGGAACAATATTTATATTATCAACAGGACATTCAGTTATATTATTATATCATCTTAATTTTTAGTATTATGTCAAAAATGAACATAAATAAATACTTACTTAATACTAACGACCACTACTTCTTTGAAGTTTTTCACATCACGTTGATAAAATGCTGACATCTAAAATAAAAGTTAAAGAAAGACATGTTAAAAGTGTGTTGCAGTTAATTTTGAGTGAGCATTTGCTCAACTAAAAACTCCACATTTAAGTTTTTGACCAATAAGCTAAAGTCACATCACTTACCTTGGAAGTAAAATTTTGGACAAAGCTTTTATATTGCGGCGAGCTGTTATTAGCATATTCAGGCACATATTCATCCTTTATTTCCATATCTACAGCAACAGATCTCTGGACCGTTTCTGAAAAAAATAAAATCATGCATGTGTACAATAAATACTGTATATTTGGGTTTATAATGATCTTGATGGTGATAAACATGAGAAAATATCCTACCTGCAACAACGTCTTTAACATTTTCACAAACTTTGCCTTCAAATCCAGCAGGACATATGCACTTAGAGCCATCAAATGTTCCACCGTTTAGACATTTTAATGGTGTTACTGGTGTTGTTGGTTTTGTAGTAGTCGGTTTTGCTGTAGTTTGGATTGGGTCTGTTGTAACAGGACCAGCTGTTGTAGTTGGACCAGCTGTTGTTGGACCAACTGTGGTTGGTGGACCAGGTGTTGTTGTTGGTGCAGCTGTAGTAGTTGGACCAGGTGTTGTCGGGCCAACTGTAGTTGTCGGACCAGGTGTAGTAGTAGGACCAGGTGTTGTTGGACCAGCTGTAGTTGTCGGGCCAGGTGTTGTTGTTGGAGCAGGTGTTGTTGGACCAGCTGTAGTTGCCGGGCCAGGTGTAGTTGTTGGACCAGGTGTTGTTGGACCAGCTGTGGTTGTTGGGCCAGCTGTAGTTGTAGGACCAGCTGTAGTTGTCGGGCCAGGTGTTGTTGGACCAGCTGTAGTTGTTGGACCAGGTGTAGTTGTAGGACCAGCTGTAGTTGTCGGGCCAGGTGTTGTTGGACCAGCTGTAGTTGTAGGACCAGCTGTAGTTGTCGGACCAGGTGTAGTTGGACCAGGTGTAGTTGTAGGACCAGCTGTAGTTGTCGAGCCAGGTGTAGTTGTTGGACCAGGTGTTGTTGGACCAGCTGTGGTTGTTGGGCCAGCTGTAGTTGTTGGACCAGGTGTTGTTGGACCAGCTGTAGTTGTAGGACCAGCTGTAGTTGTCGGGCCAGGTGTTGTTGGACCAGCTGTAGTTGTAGTACCAGCTGTAGTTGTCGGACCAGGTGTAGTTGGACCAGGTGTAGTTGTAGGACCAGCTGTAGTTGTCGGGCCAGCTGTGGTTGTTGGACCAGGTGTTGTTGGACCAGCTGTAGTTGTAGGACCAGCTGTAGTTGTCGGACCAGCTGTAGTTGTAGGACCAGCAGTAGTTGTTGGACCAGGTGTTGTTGGACCAGCTGTAGTTGTAGGACCAGGTGTAGTTGTCGGACCAGGTGTTGTTGGACCAGGTGTAGTTGTAGGACCAGCTGTAGTTGTCGGGCCAGCTGTAGTTGTTGGACCAGGTGTTGTTGGACCAGCTGTAGTTGTCGGGCCAGGTGTTGTTGGACCAGCTGTAGTTGTAGGACCAGCTGTAGTTGTCGGGCCAGGTGTTGCTGGACCAGCTGTAGTTGTAGGACCAGCAGTAGTTGTCGGACCAGGTGTTGTTGGACCAGGTGTAGTTGTAGGACCAGCTGTAGTTGTCGGGCCAGCTGTAGTTGTTGGACCAGGTGTTGTTGGACCAGCTGTAATTGTAGGACCAGCTGTAGTTGTCGGACCAGGTGTTGTTGGACTAGGTGTAGTTGTAGGACCAGCTGTAGTTGTCGGGCCAGCTGTAGTTGTTGGACCAGGTGTTGTTGGACCAGCAGTAGTTGTTGGACCAGCTGTAGTTGTAGGACCAGCTGTAGTTGTTGGACCAGGTGTAGTTGTTGGACCAGGTGTAGTTGGACCAGCTGTAGTTGTTGGACCAGCTGTAGTTGTAGGACCAGGTGTAGTTGTTGGACCAGGTGTTGTTGGACCAGGTGTTGTTGTTGGACCAGCGGCTGTAGTTGTCAGAGCTGCTGTAGTGGTTGGAGCGGCTGTAGTTGTCGGAGCAGCTGTAGTCGTCTGTTCAGTTGTAGTCGTCTGTTCTGCTGTAGTCGTCAGTGCAGTTGTAGTCGTCTGTTCAGCTGTAGTCGTCAGTGCAGTTGTAGTCGTCTGTTCAGCTGTAGTTGTCGGTGTAGTTGGAGCAGTTGTAGTCATCTGTTCAGTTGTAGTCGTCTGTTCAGTTGTAGTCGTCGGTGTAGTTGGAGCAGCTGTAGTCGTCTGTTCAGTTGTAGTCGTCTGTTCAGCTGTAGTCGTCTGTTCAGCTGTAGTCGTCTGTTCAGTTGTAGTCGTCTGTTCAGCTGTAGTCGTCTGTTCAGTTGTAGTCGTCTGTTCAGTTGTAGTCGTCTGTTCAGTTGTAGTCGTCTGTTCAGTTGTAGTCGTCTGTTCAGCTGTAGTCGTCAGTGCAGTTGTAGTCGTCTGTTCAGCTGTAGTTGTCGGTGTAGTTGGAGCAGTTGTAGTCGTCTGTTCAGTTGTAGTCGTCTGTTCAGTTGTAGTCGTCTGTTCAGTTGTAGTCGTCTGTTCTGTTGTAGTCGTCTGTTCAGTTGTAGTCGTCTGTTCAGCTGTAGTCGTCTGTTCAGCTGTAGTCGTCTGTTCAGTTGTAGTCGTCTGTTCAGTTGTAGTTGTCGGTGTAGTTGGAGCAGCTGTAGTCGTCTGTTCAGTTGTAGTCGTCTGTTCAGTTGTAGTCATCTGTTCAGTTGTAGTCGTCTGTTCAGCTGTAGTCGTCTGTTCAGTTGTAGTCGTCTGTTCAGTTGTAGTCGTCTGTTCTGCTGTAGTTGTCGGTGTAGTTGGAGCAGCTGTAGTCGTCTGTTCAGTTGTAGTCGTCTGTTCAGCTGTAGTCGTCTGTTCAGCTGTAGTGGTCTGTTCAGTTGTAGTCGTCTGTTCAGTTGTAGTCGTCTGTTCAGTTGTAGTGGTCTGTTCAGTTGTAGTCGTCTGTTCAGTTGTAGTCGTCTGTTCTGCTGTAGTTGTCGGTGTAGTTGGAGCAGCTGTAGTCGTCTGTTCAGTTGTAGTCGTCTGTTCAGTTGTAGTCGTCTGTTCAGTTGTAGTCGTCTGTTCTGCTGTAGTTGTCGGTGTAGTTGGAGCAGCTGTAGTCGTCTGTTCAGTTGTAGTCGTCTGTTCAGCTGTAGTCGTCTGTTCAGTTGTAGTCGTCTGTTCAGTTGTAGTCGTCTGTTCTGCTGTAGTTGTCGGTGTAGTTGGAGCAGCTGTAGTCGTCTGTTCAGTTGTAGTTGTTTGTTCAGTTGTAGTCGTCTGTTCAGTTGTAGTCGTCTGTTCTGCTGTAGTTGTCGGTGTAGTTGGAGCAGCTGTAGTCGTCTGTTCAGTTGTAGTCGTCTGTTCAGCTGTAGTCGTCTGTTCAGCTGTAGTCGTCTGTTCAGTTGTAGTCGTCTGTTCAGTTGTAGTTGTTTGTTCAGTTGTAGTCGTCTGTTCAGTTGTAGTTGTTTGTTCAGTTGTAGTTGTTTGTTCAGTTGTAGTTGTTGGATTGGCTGTAGTTGTCGGTGTAGTTGGAGCAGCTGCTTTTTCTGCTAGAACTATCCCCCATGGACTGTTATCTGAGGCATATTCTATAGAAAAACAATAAAAGCAGTTCACAACATTAACAACATTTAGCAAGGTTTTGTTTCATCCAACTGTAAACGTTTATTAGTGTATGTTTATTTTTTTTCATGCAACAGAATAAAGTTCATTTTTAAGAAGATTTCTGTAATGATAGAAGAGGAATAATTCTCAATCTTTTTGACACATGTTGGTATTCACTAACCTTAAATATGTCTACCAGCAAAATGTATGTTTGATTTGATTATGAGGATACAGGCGCATACATATTAATGAAAAAAAAAAAGGATAATTGTAAAACTATCAACTTTCTTGTACTTAACTCTCATTAATTTGAGGAAAAAATCATTTTTGCAGTTTTTTTGGTCATGTTTCATATAAAACCTAGTGCTGTCAAGCGATTAAAAAATTGAAGAGATCAATTAATTATGATCTGTAATTAATTAATCTAATTAATCTATTTTTAATCTCACCTAAAAATTGCTGAGAAAAACACTCAACTTAAGTGTTTTGTTTTTTTCCAGTTTATTTAATTACATTATTCTTGCAGGTGGGAAATATTAATATTGCAAAAAAAAAAAAGAAGACTCTAGGAAGTCTTTTGTTGCTAAGTTGTTAAGTTGAACAACCCTTATGTCACTTTGCAACTCACATATGGAAACAATGAAGTTAAAGATTTCAAAATAGATTAATGCGATTAAAAAAATAAACTCGATTAATATGTCTGTAATTAATTAATCTCAATTAATGCACTAATTTGACACCCCTAATAAAAATTTGGCATTTTATGTGTGAAAACTGTCATTGTTGTACATATTGACAGGAGCCAAATCTGAAAAACGCATATCAAGTTTAAATGTATTGTGGGCCTTTTTGATTAGGTTTTCATAAAGGGAATTTTTAGTATCTTATTGATCAGACATTTTCACATTATAGCTTAAATGCTTAGAGAGCAATAAACAGGAAAAGTTTTGCCTATAGCGTCTCGCCTTCAGTCGCATGCATTTTCAGTCATCCCTTATTATCCAAACACCTTCTTAAATAATTTAGCGATCATTAATGGAGGTCCCAACCAAGTTAACAACCATTGCCACTGATACAGAGAATCACAAAAACAGTTTTTCTTACCGGCTCCAGAGCACGAACAGATGAAAAGCGCTGAAACCAAGAAGAGCGCGATAGAAAATCCCATCCTGCGATCTTAATCCAGACTGGAGAAGTGCCGTCTATTCCCGGGACGTTTGAAATAAAAAGAGCCATAAATATATCAAAGCCTGTCACGTCACGACTTCTGTCATGGAGATAAGACACCGTGATGCTGCATGGGGCAATGTGCGCACCTTTGCACGGACCACACCCTGTATTTCCAGCCCTCTTCCACTCGATGACCACCACCACCACCACCTGACCCTCTTTTGGTTCAGCTTGCACAGGCATTCAAACCCCCACATTCTCCACCTTTTCATTGATGAAAAACATAAAAAAGCATTATACGATCACAAAGAAATCAAGACTTTTGTGATGTACTAGATTGTCTTCTATTTAAGTTACAGTCTGCGTGTTATATGATTGATAAAACTGGAAAATCTCTTGGTGTTTTCACATTATCTACAAATTCAGAGCCATGTTACACCTCACACATTCATTCACGTGTTCCTCTTTTTCTACTAGTGAGATCATAAATTCAGGTGAAGACAATAATACAAATAATTACAATCTGTTCAAGCTTCTTATTACCCTTCAATCATGTTATTAGTCGCTCTCAAAGTCTCTCTGTCTTGTTTTCTCAGTTGTTTGTGAAGCTGACCATAATGTCGCAACACCAATCTTTACTGGAATACTTCAAAGATATTCAAGCGAAGGTCACAATGTAATATGTGATTCATTGGGTTTGGTTTCACGAATGGGAATTGAGCTGTTTCAAATCTGAGAAAATGAAAAAGCTGTAAGTTTCCTTTTTCTAGAACGAGAAAAAAAGTTGCATAATGAAGATTGGCAGTACACCCAATTCTATAATCACGGAGCCATAAAGATAAACACCACTGTGTCATGGAAAAGCTACTTATCTGGTGATAAGAGTGGCCATCAGGGGCAAGTGTTTAGAGGAATGCACCACAAACAAAGTCAAATTACATCTGTCGAATTTATTCTACTGCAAAACATTTAACCAAAAGCTAATAAAGGGGCACACATGTGGACCTGGACACTGAAAGGTGAATGAATGAATTCATCAAACAATCAGTAAGTTTATTTTGTTGGTCAATATTAATAAAGCAAGAACTGTATTGGTTACAAGCAGACAAGAGTTGGTTTACCTTGCTTATGTAAGCCAATCTCAAACATCACAAACAACAACAGATATGTAAAAAGTTTCGGTACAACTTCAGGTGCCACTTTATAATAACTAAATTTTAATTTGCCTTAGTAAAGCCTGAATATAGAATAAAGAAAGCCTTAATTATACATAAAGAAATGGTGACTTAATGAATGTGTATTAAAGTGAAAAGTGTATTAACCCTTTAAGTGCCAGAGTTTTACTGAATTATAAAACAATACATTTAGAGATTTGTTTGAATGTTGCCCTGGAAAATCCAAACTGATATCTCTCCGTTTTTAAAAAGTTGGTATGCAGTCTTCGAAATACTGAAACTTATCAGAAACACAGAGTCTGGAGACAGAGTCTACCCTGCAAAAAACATTTCTAGATTTGCTAAAATGTCTTGAAATCTGTTTTATTTATTTGTATCTAGTTAAGATGGTTTTACTTGATTTTTCTAAATTTATTGACTTGTTTCATGGTGTTGCTAATTATGTGGCCATACCTGCTTGTCAAAGCCTGATCTCCTCAGATCTCAGAAGCTAAGCAAGAAAAGGCCTGGTTAGTACTTGGATGGGAGACCGTTAGAACACCAGGTGCCACAGTGGGACGACAGGAGTAGATTGTCGTTGTGTCTTTGGGCAAGACACTTAACCCACATTGCCTCAGTGTTTGCGTACAGTGGGTGAGTGGATGCCAGATTGTAAAGCGCTTTGAGTGTCTTGAAAGGTAGGAAAACGCTATATAAATAGATCATTTATCATTTTTTAATTCTGTTCTGATTTCAAGCCAAAAGCGTTGAAAAACATTTTTATGCAAAACATTGACAAATTTGGTTCAAGCTAAAATCTCTTGTAAAATGTCTTGAAACAAGTGAGATTTGCGACCAGATTTAATGCTAATCTGCCAAAAACGCCTAAAACAAAGCTGAACATTTGGATTTAACCGAGATTATACAATAGCTTTTTGCAGTGTGAAATTAATTGGTGCAGAATTGCTACTTTGGCGTTTAAAGGGTTAATGCTAAAGTTTTTTTAATGCTTAAGAACTACTCAATTAAGGAGCTAAGGTTAGGGAACCAAGGGTGGGGCAAAAGGGTTTGGAGTAATTAAGTAGTTATTAAGCCTTAATAAACTTTTTCATCTATTAAATAATTGTTTGTTCATGACGAATTAAGTCTTTATTAAAGATTTGTTGAGCGTAATAGGCAGTTATTCTAAAGTGTTATCCAACTTTATAATACCTACACCTCAATTTGCCTTAATAAAGTATGAATAAAGCCTTACTTATTCATGAACAAATGGTCAGAAAGAAGTAAGGTTAGGATTTAGGGTTGGAGGAAAGAGTATTAATCAGTTATTAAGCCATATTGTTTTTTATCTGTTAATTAATAATTGCTCATTATGAATTAAGTTGTTAACAAGGCTTTATTGAGTCTATATTAAAGTGTAGTTATTATAAAAAGTTGGCAAAGTTATTATATTCTGTAAAAACAAAAAACAAAAACACATACACACTGACAATCTAATGTAAGAACTCATTAATGGCAAGAAAACAAAATAGAACATACATTATTTGCTGTAAGTAATCACTTTTTCAATGCTTTTCCCCAACACTGGTAAGAACACAAATACAGTATTTCATAATCTTGTGCAATACTGTGTTACCGTGTGAATTATCTCTGGTACTAATGACTCAAGTCACCTGATGTGATTTATCTGCTGGTTGTTTTTTTTTTATTCCTTTTCACCTGCTGCTCTGGACATAAACATAGTCATACTGAACACACTTTACCTTATTCACTGGCTATTTATTCTATGCTGCAGTTGTTCATAATAGTAGTCAAATATTGTAATACTAATACAGTACACTGATACACTTTATATTTATTCTGTCGTTTAATGCTTTGTGCTCAGCCATAACAGCAGCCTATTGTACATAAGAGTTTTAGTTTCTTGCCAAGTCTATGAGTATCTTGTTTTTAATGCATGTTTCTATTCTGTTGTTGTTATTGAACTGTGCATTATTAAGTCTTTATTAACTCTTAATAAACCTTTTAATCTATTAACTAATCATTTGTTCAAGATGAATTAAGTCTTTATGAGGAACTTAATTAAAGTGTTACCCAACTTCATACCTACACTTCAATTCGCCTTAGTAAAGCATGAATAAAGCATGACTAAAGCCTTAATTATTCATGAACAAATGGTCAGTTAATCAATGAAAACGTTTTGTAACTACTTGATGAAGGAGCTGTGGTTTAGAGTCCAGTGTGTCTGCGTTGAGCGAGTGTCTCTGCTGACAGCTGATATTTCTTTATTTTAACCTCACGGCTGCAGCCTGTCAGACTCTGACATGTGCTGCTGACACTTCTCTGCCCTTTGTATATTTGTCTAGTCTTCCATTTCTCTCTTCGAAAAAACACTCTGTTTAATAAAACAGACCACACCAGATCTTGTTTGAGGTTAGACAATCTGATACATCTTCTTTCACTGGCTTAAATTTTTGTTAGTCGTGATGAACAATGGAGCTCGACTGACTTTTGTTATAACTACACAGAGGGATAAAAAAACATTAAGCTATCTGGTGAGTCGTGAGCATAAGACCTACATATTTGTTTAAAATGTGTTTCTGCATTTTGTTTAGAGGGATTATCGGTCACTTTTCGTTTTACTGCGCATGCTCCATGCAGAAATAGACTTACCTTGAAAATCCAGACGATATCTAAAAAATATATCGTCCCTTTTTCAAGTTTCTGTAGTCGTGATTGACAAATTAATTAGCCAATCAGAGACACACATCTTCTGCTGTGTGAAAACCAACATGGCTGCTCCCAACGAAAAAAAAAAGAAAAAATAAGTGGAACTGAAAAACATTGTGGATTTCTGCAGAATCAATGAGCAAAGCAAAAAACGATTTAAATGTGAGGTGAATGAAGTTAGATTTTGGTCTAAATGACAGACGACCAATCAGCTCCTGCTAATAAGCTAACCTGATTGCCCGGTACGATGTAGATTTGATCTGAAACGCAGGCGGAGGTCGTGGTGACCAGACCCACTCTTCACAGTTTGATCAAATATGAACTGTTGTGACAGACGTCTGTCTCTTGAAGCTTGAGACAGTGTTTTCTTCGCATTTTTTTCACTCACCTGAATGTAACATTTAGAGTACGAAGGCCCGAATTTCATTCACTAATGTTGATTTAGCAGCTTAACTTTTGTGATAAACTTGCTGTTACTGACAACGGTGCTGGCTCAACTTGTTTCAACAGCTTGTGTCAAAGAGCAGCTGCTCTTTCTGCATACTGGGTATGCGCATGTCTCATGCATGTTGTTAAACAAATAATCCCTCTATACAATGTTATGAAGACATTTTGACAAATTTTAAAGTATATGTGCTTTTTAGACTGAAAACAACTGTGGTATGGATAAAATAAACTCTCAATATTTAAACGTTTCCAAAACCCTGAGAGTTTACAACATGTTGAGCCACGGCTGAGCTTCACTGAACCAAAAAGCAATAAGGAACGCATTTTAGAGAAAGTTTTAAGACCTACCCTTTTAAAGCCAATGTCAAGCTTTCTAATTTGTAAAACTGTTCTCAAGTCTGATGAAATCGATTGTTGCTCAACTTAACTTGTTCTAAATGTACAGACTGTGTCACCATTTTTACTGTATTTAGTTTCAACATCATTTTTTTTAATTGTTCAAGGTGTGTTTTGAAAGACTTCAGTGATTCTAAAGCACTTGCCATTACATTTTGTGTTTTATTTGAATACTATCAGCACTTACATTTCAGCTTAGGTTTCGTTTCGTAGATAGTGAAACGTCTATATTTTACCTGATATCTGACGGTTCCGCATTTATAACCGCATATTGGTATCAGTTTAATGCAGTAGCCTTCAATAGACTTCATAAAACCCATAAAGGTAAGGCAGACACAATGCTGTTATGGTTTTATCGCCTCTTTTATTTCCTGATTCCCGTATTTTAGATCCTCAATAAAAAGATCATAAAAATCCATTGTTTGACAAGCCACATCCGTCTGAAAGTGAAGATTATTGATCTTAGTTTTAGTCGTTTTAGTCAGGATAGATAAAACAGCTGAAATGTAGTTGCAGATATCACTTGCTTCATGACATTTCTAATTGCTTACAAGAGATTTTTGCAGTAAACCTGAGCTAAAGTGCAAAATACAACACTTATGCTTGTTTGTATTTTGTCTGTAGATCTGAGAACCCGTTTAAGACAAGATGAGGCTTAATCTCAAGGGGTTTTTCCTCATAAAATGTAAATAAATAATCACAAATATTACACGTTTCTATGATTTTAACTTTATGTTGAAGATTAAAACTTGTTGTAAATATAAATTATAGCTTTGGTCAAGATCAAGTTTATGAAGAAAGATAAAAACAAAACAAAAAAAACATACATGTGTGTATTTATAATTACAGGAAAAAAACTACAGGAAGTAGAGCAGAGTTATAAACTGATGACATCACACAAGACACATTTTTATGGCCCTGTAAGTTACGGAAACATAAGTGTTGTCCCAAGTGCTTGTAAGAAAAGACAGGACACTCTGGATGTCTGTGGCAGGAGAGGTTTATTTAGGTTTTATTATCAGTTCACGATTTGAATGCGTCATTATTTTCTCCGAAGCAGTTATGTTGAGAATAAAACATCTGGTGACAAGTTAATTACTTTTTAAGTTCACAAACAGTTTTTTTTTTTCTTAAGCCATGTGCAGACCTGCTGGGCTGCCACAGATCTGCTTTTTGTGAACAAGTTCAAATCTCTAAAACGTAACCTTTTACCACAACTATCTATTGTATAGACGTTATGCACTGACATCATCAAGGTTTACGGTAATTTTATATTAGTGCAGGAGTAGTCTGGGTGTCTTAACCTAATGAAACCTAATGACATTTTAACTGCAACAAACGGACTCAAAAACATCTTTTTTAAGAAGAAAAGGTAATAAGTTCAACTGTGTGTGATTTCAATGTCTGATAAATGTGAGAAGCTAAAGTCTTGTTGTTTATCTGCTTTGCTACAAATGTTGACTTGATTTTCTCTTTTTACATGTCAGTTACAAACCCAGTGCTCAGTAGACTTGTTGTGGGTTGAATTTGTTATCAAACTGTAGTTTATTTTTCCTGTTTTAGCTGTTTATTGAACTCTTACAAGAGAAAATGTCCTTTCTCTCCATTAACTCTCACTCAGCATGAACATTTAGAATTATGTCATGTCACCTGCAGAACCTCTAATATTTTACATTTGTGCACATGCAAATCATTACTGCACAAAAATGCAATATGTAATAATATGAGAGAGTAAGAAATAGATATAAGATATAACCTCTTTAAAAAAATGAACTCTGAAAACAGCTGTATATTTTATTTCTCATTTATTAATCGTGATTGTCATGGTTACATACAGTATGCTTTAAAACAACAACAGAAGTGTAATTATGATCTACAGTCACCAGACATGCTTACAGTCAAAGGCACATGCTACAAAATGTAATATACGTTCACTTCAATCCTCTCTCTGTTGGCTCACGTGGGACAGAAAGGACAGAATTTAAGATGTCGACATGATAAAGTATGATACAACAGCTGCAAAATTATTAATAAAACATGATCAAAAAACAATGTAAACTGTAGTGCAAGGAAGGTTAATTAAACATCTGACTCAGCGTTTTAACATTGCACAGTACTTCAGATAATAATAGGTCTGTATATACACAATATCATAAAGTTGCTATAATAATAATGACTATAGTGATCGTAGCCATGGTAACCTGTAGTAACCAACGCCCTGTTCCAGCTCCACGTTGTGTTAAAGGGATCTACAAAAGAATTTAATTCACCGGGACGCCTGAGCTACGCCACAATTAAACATTAAACAAGTTGTAATGATGACATAGAGCTTATACACGAGCTGTAACTTGTTTGAAAGCTTATATCTTGTAGAATTCAGTCACTGGTTTGTTATACTCTGTATATACTGTATATTTGAGATCGCCCTGCAAAACAGACAAGCTAGCATGTAAGCTACCTTAACAAAAACAAAACTTAATAACTTCACTGAAACGAACAAAAAACTAAATTACCGGTATTTACTGTAATTCCTAGTAATAAGGTGTTTTTGTTACCGTCTCAAATTTAAAATGATGTAAAAACAAGAACATTAAAGGGATTTATTTAGCATATAATTATGTATTTGTGGTCCTAATAATGCAGAGAACTCCACTTTTCTTTGTCTGTAACATTTTTCCTTTGAATTCGTGAATATACATTTTCAGTCTAATAACAAAGCAATGGCAGGATTAAACAATATTATGTGCCATTGAGCTACATGGACAATTGATCATATTCTAGTTAGTTTGCAGATATTCTTGCAAAAGTAGAAGTTACTGACTAAAATTACATAGTTTTTCACAATTACTTTGAACATAATTAAATAAATGTACAAACACAAAAAAGTTCCATTATTTAAGTATATAAGATCTTTCTTTTACTTTGCATGAGCAGAATTTACCAACACAAAATGGCTGCCGGAACTGGACGTTTGTTGCTATGGCCAGGTTACCACGGCTACGCTCTCTAGACTAACTGCCATAAACCGTTGTGCAGCCCGTAACTATTCTCTCATTAATTCATTTTTATATTGCCATGATTTTCGTATAAACTGTGTGGAAACAAAGTCCAGAGAAGTAAAGTAACTAAGACAGAGAAGTATGAAAAGTCTAGATTAACTGTGTCCTTGCGTGTCTGTTTCCGCGGCGTCTCCCGTAGCGACAGCAGCAGCAGCAGTGGTTGGACAGTTGCCGTGGGAACTGAGTGCTAGCTGCATGGCCCAGATGCTGAGCGGTCTCATGTAGGCCAGTGAGCGGTAAATGTTCTTCTCGCAGTAGGCCTCTGGAGTCTGGAAAGCCATGCCCAGACGCTCCCACACGGTCCGGTAACAACCCTCCGCCGTGCGCAGACCCTCACTGCGCATGCCCTGGACACAAACACAGCACGACAACTTAGTAAAGTTTGTATTAGGACAAAGTACAATTGCATTAAAGAGTGGCTATTATGTAAAATCAAGTATTCAGTGAGTTTAACCTTGTTATTATTGAAGCTCATTTCTCTCTATCTCTACTTATTTTTATTTTTTTTCAGCTGTATCACGAAATGTCATCATAATAAGTACATGATATCAAATAAAAACACGATACAAAAAAAGTTACCGGATACTCTCAGGTAATAACAATGGTACTATCAAGTAATAACAAAGATACACAAAAAAATCAAGTAATAACAAAGACACAAAAAAATAAAAAATAAAAAAAAATAAAAAATCTGGTAAAAACGTGATATTATCAGGTTGATACTATTAGGTAATAACGTGATACAAATTTAAAAAAAAAAATCATCAGGTAAATACTTGATACCATCAGGTAGCAACGTGATACAAATAAAAAAATAAGGTAATCACTTGATATTATCAGGTAATAACGTGATACAAATATTTAAAAAATAAATGTCAAAAATGATCAGGTATTTACTTGATTTTATTAGGTAATAACGTGATACAAATATTAAAAAAAATGTTAAAAAGTATCAAGTAAATACTTGATATTATCAGGTAATTACTTGATATTATCAAGTAATAACATGATACAATTATTAAAAAAAATTATCAGGTATGTACTTGATAGTATCAAGTAATTACTTGATATTATCAGGTAATTACTTGATACAAATATTAAAAATATAAATATATTTTTTAACTTATCAGGTAATTACTTGTTACTATCACATAATAACGTGATACAGATATAAAAAAATAAAGGTCATTCTTTGATGTACTCCCACTTTTGTTACAATTCATTGAGTCCGGTCTCTTTTTCAGAAGTAACTGGAGAAGCGAAAACAGGTTTACAATCAGGTTTACTACCTTTACTACAAGTTTACTAGACAACATTAAGTTGTAAAGTTGGGTTTTCAAATTCTTCTCTCTTTCTTCAGGGTTTGAACAGTGATCCAAACCACATTGTTTTACTGGCTAACGTTAAGATTGTATTGAACTAAAAAGCCACAATTATTGACTTTTAGACGTAGGTACTAAATCAAAATTGAGTTATGTTAGCTTACAGAGTCTATATTACACAATTTTTTGGTCTGGCGGTCCTATGATTATGGATCACTTTCTATTGGGGTAGATCTCTATGGCAACATGCAGTAAACTCATAACCTGCTCCGAACCAGGATAAGTTAATAAGTTAAGAAGACGAGTCACTGGCCAATCAGAGACGAAAGAGAGCGTAATGCAAAATGTAAAATACAACACAAACTGAAAAGAATCCCAAATACACGACCATTTAATACAGTTTCATCCTTGTACATCTTCTCACCTCGTGGATCATTGTAGCTGCCAGCCCGTACACCACTCCGCACCACACTTCATCCGACTGGACGCTGGAGCGGTCCGTTACTCCCTCCGGACGCATGCCATTCACAGCTCCCATCTGACCCCCGGCGAAGCTCATCACATTCAAGTCGTACACCGTCTGAAGAGCGCTGCGGATCTTGTCCACAGGAAACGCCTTCGGGAAGAAAACACAGAGGAAAACATAACATAACGCCTGTCTATTTATACAGGTGTGAGTGAGCTTGAAATATGACAATGTGCCTTTTTAAATCAACACACTATAACAGTTTTATAAAAAATTGTTAAATGTCGACCCATATTCAAGGATTCAAGGCAAGGCGAATTTATTTGTAAAGCACAATTCATACACAAAGCAATTCAAAGTGCTTTACAAGGCAGGAAAAGTTTAGTCCTGGCTCTGGTCCATGTTTAGTTCTGACTCTGGTTCACGTTTAGTCCTGACTCTGGTTCGCATTTAGTCCTGACTCTGGTTCGCATTTAGTCCTGACTCTGGTTCGCATTTAGTCCTGACTCTGGTCCATGTTTAGTCCTGACTCTGGTTCATTTTTAGTTCTGACTCTGGTCCATGTTTAGTCCTGACTCTGGTTCATGTGTATTCCCGACTCTGGGCACCAGCAGGAGGCCGGTCCCTGAGCTCCTCGGAGTCTGAGATGGTTCATGCAGCACTAACATGTCAGAGATGTACTTTGGTGCTAGTCCATGGAGAGACTTGAACACAAGCAGAGCTGTTTTAAAGTCTATTCTCTGAGCCACAGAAGCCAGTGCAAAGACCTAAACACAGGGATAATGTGATTGTACTTCCTGGTTCTGGTCAGGACACAAGCTCGTTTGGATAGGCCGGTGAGCAGGCCTTTACAATAGTCTAACCTACTGGAGACAAATGCATGGATAAGCCTCTCCAGGTCAGGCTTTGACACTATACTTTTGATTTTGGCAATGTTTTTTAGATGGTAAAAAGCTGCTGATGTTACTGACTTAATGTGGCTGTTCAAGTTCAAGTCTGAGTCCATTATTACCCCCAGATTTCTAACTTGATTTGAAGGTTTCAAAGAACTAATGGATCAATAAGACATGTCTTTTATCGGCCAAAAATTGCAGCCCGATTATTTGTCTCTCTCTTTATCTCTCTATCTCACTATATCTTTATTCATTTCCTTTTCCTTGTTTTATAATCCAACATAATCATTTGCTTTGGCCAGCGATTCAAACGCTTTCACACCAAGTGCCGGTTCATAATAAAAATCAAACGACACAGAGACAATTAAACCTCGCCAAAGCACTATTTTCCATTTGTTTGAAGTGATGCAAACTGAATGAGGCAAAGAAACGTGGATTTTGGGAGGACTTGCCTTGAATTCTCCCTCTCCCAGTCCAGACGCCCTCAGGAACCAGTGGCCTGCGCATTGGTCCGACATGACGCTGTTGGAATAGCTCCGCCCACTGTTGTCATAGTTGTAGTACTTGCCTGGACAGAGGTTATACACAAACATTTTTTTATTTTAGGTGTTAGGTAGAGTGGCAAAAAATATGAGGAAAAACTCGTGAGAAAATGTGTTTCTTAGCTTTTTTTGGGCAAGAATCTTCCCCCTGGAGCGTTTGTTTTGCAAGAATTTACCAAAGTAGCTTAGCTGTTGTCATGGCAACAATGTGGACATCAGTTAGCTTGTTTGCTAACAGCAGTTGAAGACACACAACAAAAAATTCTCTCGTCAAACAGACTAAAGAACGTGTTTTAATGATATAAAGGTAATGAGTTGAAGTCTGTGTCAATGAGAAAAGCGAGTTTTGTAGTTTTTCTGCTTTTCTGCCACTGTTTACCTGATTTTCACGCCGAACATTTCATGCAAAACTCAATATTCAGCAGTAGTCGTGGTTGTTTATTCTTATTATCAGTTGTGTTTTAACTCTTACAGAAGAAAATGTAATTCGTCTCCTATGACTCTCATTCATTTTTGCCACTCACTGCTGACAGGACTGTTGTGATGTCACTTACATAATCTCCACATTAAGCCTGTACAGAGGTTATGCATCGTTATAATTGAAAAAGGCCTCTAAAAAGTCCATCTGAGTCTGTGGAGCTTTTCTTTAGCTTAAAATAACTTTATACTGCAAATGTGAACTGAAGGTAGTTTTGCTGTTGTTGTCGAGACTGGGCAGAGCTTAGCTAGCTTGTTTGCTAATGTGATTTTAGGACATTTCAACTGTAACACAACAAATAATTTTCTCATCAAGCGGACTCAAAAAGGTGTGGTTTAAGGATAGAAAGCTTACAAGTTCAACTGTGTGTAATCGCAAAATCTCTGTTTGTGAGAAATGTGAGAGCAGCCTCAGTGTTCCTGTTGTTTATCTGCTTTTCTTCTACTATTTACCTGACTTTTTTTCTTTACATGTCAAATACAAACTTGATATTTGCCAGAGTAGCAGCTCTTTTTCAGACTGTAGCTGCCTTTTACATATTAGTTGTGTTTTGTGCTCTTACAGGAGAAAATAATCTTTCTCACCACTGACTCTCGTGTATTTTTGCCACTCACTGCTCATATAGAAAGCTGTGACGTCATCTGCATAACCTCGACAGCTGAGACCGTTCATGTGCTCAAACTCACCGTTCCACAGCAGTTTCTCAAAAGCAGCGCCGCCTCGGTCCAGCAGGTCTTTGTAGTGTTCGTACGACTGTTTTTGGTCCAGAAGTGTGGCCATCTTGCACATGACGCACAACGAGGCCAGCCAAAGCCCACCACAGTACGCACTGCAAAACAAGACGGAGGATTATGGGATCGTTAACTTCAAAATTAACTACTGTACTAATAACAAAGTCAAATGTCAGGACTAAACATGAAGCAGGGTCAGGACTAAACGTGGACCAGAGTCAGGTCTAAACGTGGGCTAGAGTCAGGTCTAAACGTGGACCAGAGTCAGAACTAAATGTGGACCAGAGTCAGAACTAAATGTGGACCAGAGTCAGGACTAAACGTGGGCTAGAGTCAGAACTAAACGTGGACCAGAGTCAGGACTAAACGTGGACCAGAGTCTCTACTAAACGTAGACCAGAGTCAGGAGTAAACGTGGACCAGAGTCAGGACTAAACACTGACTAGAGTCAGGACTAAACGTGGACCAGCGTCAGGAATAAACGTGGACCAGAGTCAGGACTAAACGTGGACCAGAGTCAGAACTAAACGTGGACCAGAGTCAGGACTAAACGTGGACCAGAGTCAGGACTAAACATGGACCAGAGTCAGGACAAAACGTGGACCAGAGTCAGGACTAAACGTGGACCAGAGTCAGGACTAAACATGGACCAGAGTCAGGACTAGTCATCTGCACACTGATTTGTTGCTGCACAAGTTTGGTTATGACAGAGCTGTAATTTCTCAACTCAATATTCAGGAAATGTCCACATAGCCGTGTGGGGTTGTGTAAATCTGTTGAACGATTAACTTTACAACAGCCATTGCCAAGGCCCTGCTGCTTAGTTTTGTCTCGCTTCATTTAGTGCTTCTTTTAAACATTATAATGCCTTTTGCTCACATGACGCTCTTTTCCGGTTGTGGTAAATTAGTGCTGAAATAGGCTCTTTTCACGCTGCGGCTAGGCTAGTTCCAGTCTGAAAAGACCAGCGGAAAGTCCCTTTCTCGTCCCCATTCGATCACTATGGAGAATTAGCTGAAACGTACTAAATTAGGGATGGAAAATTGTTTTAAAACTTTGAAAATCGTTCAAAGTATGCAGCAATCGAAACGAAAGGGGAGAATTGATTAGTTTTGCTCATGTAGCCACTGACTTACACACACACACTCTGTAGTTGTATTATACAGATAATAACACAATAATAGCCATGATGTTTGAAGAAACGAAACTCAAACTAGTGCCAGACCTGACTGATGAGTGGACCTATAAATATGGACAATAAATACTACTGTTTACCATTCAAATGTTGATTAAAAATACAAATTCTGAGCACTAACAACAATGACTTTGTTTCTAATGTAATTTATTATGGTTTTTCTTTGTGTTTAGGGTAAAAAACTATATATATTACTATAGATAAACTAACAAAATCGAAAATCGTGGCTGCAAAATCAAAAACTGAATCGAATCGTGACTTAAGTGAAGTAAAATAATTAAATGTTTAATTGACACAAAGCGAACAAGTTACAATCAGATCATCTTCTGCAGCCGTTTGTGTCCGAGCTAATGCTAACCTATGTTTAATTCATGTTAAAATAACTCTACAAACTGAACTAGCGCTTTACGAAAACACTCGGCCTGGCTATTCATGTATTTTTAGCAAATTGTCTGCATTATAATTAGATTCGTTTATGAGTTAGCATTTAGCATTGTGCCAAAAATACACTTTTATAAACACATAATCTTTCCCTGGTCAAGTATTTACCTCATATGTGAAGGTCCGAACTCGCTGCCAGTGATTATCTTTTTAAAATATTAGTTAATTTTAGCACATCTTTGCAAATTCCCCATAAGGACTAAATGGAAAGAGAAGGAGCAGGTATTGCAAACCGGCACTAGCTTATCCGCAGCGTGAAAAGAGCCTATTAATGAAAATATCTGCCCTTTTTTCGTCTTAAATAACTCCAGAGATTGTCACCTTGGTCCAGTCACCGTCCACCCGTCGTACGTCTGGTCGGCATATCCAGAGTTTTCTATCAGTCCATCTCCGTCCAGGTCGAACTTCTCCTCCGACTCCATCACTGCCTTTAAAACAAACATCACAGTTAAGCACCGAACGTCTCAAACCACACGCTCACATAAAGATGTGCTTGTACTTTGCAGACGGGCCACATGTCCTTCAGATACTGCTTGTCCTGGGTGAGATGAAAGTCTCTGTAAACTTGCAGAACGAACTTCAGGTTCAGGTCTTTCCAGTCTGCGGTGTCGTGGATGAGGTAAGCGTTCACCCTCTGCCACGGCTCGTCGTCTACAAACATCAGAACAACTGTTTATTTGGTGACAGAAGCAGTGTCGAGTTTTCTGCAGATTCAGCATTACGATTGTGTTTAGTATTGTAGCAATAAAAGAGATATAAAACAAGACATTAATGCGCATAATATAGTGCGTTTACATGCACAAGAATAACCTGGTTATGAGCAATATCCTGGTTTTCGACAATATACTGGATCTGGTGTTTACATACGCTCAGAGAAACCAGGATACTCATGTTCCTGTTTACTTGTGGACTCAAAGTATCTTGGATATTTAGACTGGTAACCATAGAAACAATGACACAGATATGGCAAAGAACTAAGAGCCAGCAGCAGAGGACAATGCAGCCTCCCAAAGTGCAGAACAAGCCTGGCCCAATCGGCTTTCTCATACCAAGCAACAAAGCAATGGAATAAACTACCCACTGAGCTGATCAATGAAAATGATTTTTACACCTTCTCTAGAGAAGTTAAAAAGTGGTTAATTGTAAACCAGAGATGCACACATTAACACAAATGTTATTACCTATGTGATGTGATGTGATGTGATGTAATGTAATGAAATGAAATGTTATTAAGTTATTATAAGTATTTTAAAAATGATAAGAATTATAAATTAACTGACATTTTCTTAAAGTCCCTTGTAGAATATTGTGCTGCTAGTATCTTGTATATTGTATTATACTGTAATTGTGAACAGTTTTTAAGCATTAGGCAATACTATGTTAAATGGGGATGAATGAATGAGAGTGTCAGGTAAAAGCTGGAGGATGTGTGAGTGTGTACTGTTTATTACTGCCTTTTCTCAGGACTGCAGATGGAAATTAGCTTTCTAGCTATAATCTGGTACAAGCATCTTTGCCTTTTTTTGGCATTATGTAACTGTACAATGTCCTGTTAAAATAAATAAAGAAAGAAAGAAAGAAAGAAACACATCCCTTCCCTTATCCCGAACCAAGAATAGCAACAAGAGTGGCCAGAATCTGTTGGGAAGTTTGTCCACTTTCTGATAGAGTCGTTAATTGACCCACTTCTTTTAACGCATTCACATAGAAAAATGGTATTTTCATAACCCCACACATTAGGGACTGCTATGGCTACAGGGGCAATTAAATGTGTTTTTATTTGGCGTTCATATCAGGCTTCTTTCCTGTTGGGTCTGGCTGGGGCGTGGCCGGGGGTTGGGGGTTGAGGGGAGGAGAAGCAAGGAAAGAAAACTATTTTATCTATTTCAACTATTAATAATTTTATTTCAATTTTACTATTATTACCTTTTTTAATCATTTTTCCTCCTTTTTTCCTTGTTCTTGTTTTAGCCTTCCTTCTATATTTTATCTTAACTTTCTCTATATCTTCCTCCACTTCTCCCTGTCCCTGTGAAGTCCTTTGAGATGACTGTTGTGATTCTGGGCTATACAAAAATAAATTGAATTGAATTGAATGTGTGAAACTTTGCTAACTTATGGGTTTTTAACAAACTGACAAAATACAACGAATAAAGAACATCAGACGGAAGGTCACAGTCAGAGCTTTGGGAAAAGTGATTTTAACAGTGAAAGAATATGTCTGAATTCTGAAGAGTGCAATACTCTGGACGATTTACAGTAGCTTGTATGTAGTGTCTCTTACCTGGGTCTCCAATGTCATGAGGCACCACATTTTTAGTTTTGACAGAAGAGTAACGACCACTCATCAGGTTGAGCCGCTCAGTCAGATCTTCTTGAACCACACTTCCGGCTTGAGACAGATAAAAACGTTTAACCAAAGACACTGAAAATGATGTACAATTTAAAAAAAACACTCACCAATATCATATTGCAGACTCAAGGCAAGTTTAGGCCAAAGCATGATCAGTGCAAAAGACGAGTAGAAGTGGACGTCGTAAGTGTTGTACATCCGGTATTCCTGACCTGCGCACAAAAAAAATATTATGGTTTCATAACCTGGCCAGCCAGATGGTTTATCTCGTGATATTTGTGAATTTACAAACACGAGATAAACCATCTGGCCTTCCAGCCGCCCGATTGGTTTGAGAGTCCGAAACAGCGGTGTTTCGGCCCACTCACATCACAGCAACGTGGTTTTGAGATCAATCACATTTGTAGCAGGGCAGGCTAAGACGGGCTGTTAACGTCGAGTCTAATTCAAGCTAAACAAAGATGGCTGCTCCCGTGGATGTATGTGCTGTTTGCTGCTTTTGATCTGGTTTTAGCAGAAATACGAAGTAACTTCTTTTTGAAAGAAGAGCAGTATGTGTGACACGTACTTGTTCTATTGGATACACCATTACAAGTTGTTGCTGTGATTACCTAAGCTCAAATAAGGTAGGCCCCACACCCAATCAGCTCGAAGTATTTCACTAAACGCCCCACCTTTTCCCAAATTCTTTCAGCGAGTCAAGTCCCAGATGGATAATGTGGAAGAACTAAAATCGTAGTTTAACACAGATCCATCTGGCATGAGCCAGGTTAATGGTTTCTAGGATGAAACAAGTTACTGATTTTGTCATTTGTAATAAGTGACGCTAAACACAAAAACAAGCCTACATGGTGTTTAAATTCCATCATTTCAAATCACCAGTCATTTTTGGTAATCTTAGTGAAACATAATTTTCACTAAGATTCATTTTGACCCCGAAACTTGCTAGTTTTGGGGTCAAAATAGCCACAAACCTTGTGTGTCTCACTACAAAAGCCAGAATTATTTCTAGACTCTATTAGTACCTGCTTGGCCCTGCTCTACTGGCTCTCCCTGGTGCGGAGCTTTTCCATTTGGGGCTGATCCATGGGACCAGGTACCTTTTTAGGGATGCACCGATCCAGCTTTTTCAGTTCTGATTTCAATACTTTGGCTTTAAGTATCTGCCGATACCTGATATCAACCGATACTAGTTTAAGGACTGAATTAGCTTATTTTTTCTTATCAAAAAACATAACATAACACATTTTGCGTTCTGTAACGGCTATTTATTGCGCAAGTCACAACTTAACAACCTAATCTGAATAAAGTGTAAAACCATTTGAGATGTTCTGGATCAACACCAGCCTGTGAATTAATCTTGATATAATTAAACAATGAAATCGGCTGAACCGATATCATGAAGCCGATAACCAATCCATCAAAAATCCCTGAATCGGCACCGATATCCGATCCCAGTATTGGACTGGTGCATTCCTAACTTTTTTAGTACCTGCTTTACCCCAGGGCCAAAGCGAGCAGAGTAGATTATAAACCTGACGTCAGATGCACGTCACCAACTACGCTCCACGTCACAGCAATTCACGTCTTACTTCAACCAAACGTTATGAGCTTATGACTGTGTCTTGCACAAACTAGCGGCAAGTCCCCAAACAAAACATCAGAGTAAAGACTAAATGTGTCTCTCATTTTGAAAAAGTAATCTTGTTGATTTTAGCGTCAGCTGCTGTTACAACATTTTGTCACCGTCAGTGAATTGTACGTCCAATAAAAGATAAGAGGCACCTCAAACGATCATATCAACCTTTTATCATCTCCAATCGTAATTTTATTATCCGACGTATCAAACTGGAAATTACTGCTTCACAGGCGTTTTTTTACACAACCACACCCAGACACGAGTTAAAACATTTAGCTCACGCAAGAGTAAAGTTAGTTAAAGTGCATATGACAAGCGAGAAAGATTCTTCTGTCTACAAGATTATATTTAAGATTTCACTAAATACTTTGCCTGTTGTAGATGAACTTAGGACTTTCAGCAAGACACCGACTCTTTCAAAAGCAATGTCTGTGTGTCTTACTGTGAACTGTAAATGATAAACTCGCCTGAACTGACCTTCTAAATATGCAAATCGTCCGTACTCCTTGATGACGTCGGCTGAGCGGGCAGACCTCCGCTCTCGCCGCGCAGACCACCGCTCACGTCTGCGTCCTCGGGCAGCTCCGTCCACACCGTCCCTCCGTCCGTGACGAAGTACAACTCGTTAAACAAAGCCGACTTGTACCAGGAGGGAAGAGAGCTGCAGGTTTAGAGCAAAAAACAGGTCTCGTTTTAGACAGGAGACGTGAAAAGATGAAAGGTTTTCTCTAGAAAACATTTTTGGACTTCATTAACTGCAATTATAGCCTCATCAAAAAGACTCAAGAACATGTTTTGTGCAAAGAAAAAGGTAATTACTTCAACTGCACTGTAAAAAATATAAGGCAATTTAACTTAAAAATGTAAGAACACATTCTGCCTTAAAGCTTTATGTTGATTAAAGTCATGTATGTGAGTTGTCTGTAATTCTCTCTTGCTCTCTCTCTCCTTTCTTTGTCTCTCCATCTCTCTCTTCTCTCTCTCACTCCTTTCTCCTCTTCTCTCCCTTTGTCTCTCTTTCCTTCTACTTTCTCTTCTAATCCCTTTCTTTTCTCTCTGTCTTTCTTTGTCTCTCTCTCTCACTCCATTCTCCCCTTCCCTCTCTCATCCCTTTCTTTCTTTCCCTTCTCTCTTTGACTCATCATCTCTTTCCTTCTCTCTCTCCCCTTTATTCTTCTCTGTCTGCTTCTCTCTCTCCCCCCTTTCTGCTTCACTCTCTGTCCCCTTTCCTTCTTCCTCTCTCTCTCTGTCCCCTTTCCTTCTTCTCTCTCTCTCTCTCTCTCTGTCTGTCCCATTTCCTTCTTCTCTCTCTCTCTGTCTGTCCCCTTTCCTTCTTCTCTCTCTCTCTCTGTCTGTCCCCTTTCCTTCTTCTCTCTCTCTGTCCCCTTTCCTTCTTCTCTCTCTCTCTCTCTGTCTGTCCCCTTTCCTTCTTCTTCTCTCTCTCTGTCCCCTTTCCTTCTTCTTCTCACTCTCTCGCTGTCCCCTTTCCTTCTTCTCTCTCTCTCTCTCTCTCTCTCTCTCTCTGTCCCCTTTCCTTCTTCTTCTCTCTCTCTGCCCCCTTTCCTTCTCTCTCTCTCTCTCTCTGTCTGTCCCCTTTCCTTCTTCTCTCTCTCTCTCTCTCTCTCTCTGTCTGTCCCCTTTCCTTCTTCTTCTCTCTCACTCTCTCTCTGTCCCCTTTCCTTCTTCTCTCTGTCTGTCCCCTTTCCTTCTTCTTCTCTCTCTCTCTCTGTCCCTTTCCTTCTTCTTCTCTCTCTCTCTCTGTCTGTCCTTTCCTTCTCTCTCTTTCTGTCCCCTTTCCTTCTTCTTCTCACTCTCTCGCTGTCCCCTTTCCTTCTTCTCTCTCTCTCTCTCTCTCTCTCTCTCTCTCTCTGTCCCCTTTCCTTCTTCTTTTCTCTCTCTCTCACTCTCTCTGTCCCCTTTCCTTCTTCTTTTCTCTCTCTGTCTCTCTGTCTGTCTCTCTCTCTCTCTCTCTCTCTTATAACTTAAAAGTCTAAGTTGAAAATCTGTGACTCACATTGTTGAGTTATATCAACATAAAGATTTCAGTTCATTTAACACATTGGCCTGAGGATTTTTACAATGTGTGCGTGTGACTCCAAAGTCTGTGATAAATGTGAGAGAAACCCAAGTCTTTCTGTTTATCTGCTTTTCTGCCACTGTTTACCTGCTTTGTTGTTTTTACATGTCAGTTACAAGCTCAATAGTCATTGTTGTAGGTTAAATTTTTCTCACATAAAGCATCTTTTCAATATTTAAGCTGTAATCTGAGCTCTTACAGAAGAAATTGTCCTTTATCTCTATTGACTCTCATGCATTCTTGCCACTCAATGCTGTGATGTCACCTGCATAATCTCCATAACAAACCGTTGCAGTGTACCTGTCCTGAAGAATCGGTTTCTGCCACTGCTCGATGCGTTCCTCCCACTGTTTGTAGTGTGTTAGTGCGTAGTGACTGAGCGAGGGACACGCATCGCCTTTAGTCCCAAAATAACGTGTGTATCTCCTAAAAACATACATAATGTTAGCGTTAGACACTTTCAGTTCAGACGCACAGTGTTGTGGATGCTCAGTACCTGGTGTGTTGCCTCTCTCTGGAGCCGAACATTATTTTGGGCATGTCCCAGGCCAGACAGAACTCCAGGGAGTTGTGGCCCTGAGCAGGAACAGAGCAGCCCACAGCCAGCGCCGCAGCCACTTTTTCCCCTTTAGAGGTGGGAGGACTGGAGCCTGGGTTCATCACAGAGTTCATCATTGAATAATGTACTTAATAGAAATAATAAAGGGCCTATTAATCAACTTAAAATTAATAATGAGATTATATCAGATCCAACAGTAATTTCTACTACCTTAAATGAACACTTTGCTGCTATTTCGCAAGCTACCGCTACACCATACTCTGATGCAGCATTTTTAAATCCAGAACCTCAATATTCATTTTCATTTAAAACAATTACACCCTTGGAGGTATACCAAATTATTAGAAAATTAAAGATTAATACCAGCGCAGGACCTGATGGTCTTGAATCGAAATTTATAAAATATGCATCACACATCTTGATGTATCCCCTGGCAGAACTATATAATTTATCTATTTCTACAAACTCACTTCCTCCTGTTTGGAAGCTTGCTCGAGTAACACCTGTTTTCAAAGGAGGAGAACCAGATGAGTTGAATAACTATAGACCTATTTCTATAATTTGCACAATACAAAAAATATTTGAAAAAATTATTTTCAAC
The DNA here is from genome assembly GCA_038363315.1 of Mugilogobius chulae. NCBI lineage: Eukaryota > Metazoa > Chordata > Actinopteri > Gobiiformes > Gobiidae > Mugilogobius > Mugilogobius chulae. Next base: position 34,422,524 of record CM076404.1, read on the forward strand.
CAATTATATAAATTCATTGATGATCATGGTGTACTAGCATCAACGCAATCTGGATTCAGACCTAATCACTCTACAACTACAGCATTACTCAAATTTACAAATGACCTTTTTACAGAATTTGATAATGGCAAACCATCTGGAGCTATTTTTATAGATTTCTCGAAAGCATTCGATACGGTTGATCACTATCTATTACTTGATAAGCTATACTCAATAGGCTTAAGCAAAAATTCTCTTCCTTGGTTCAATGCATATTTACATGGTAGAAGACAATACGTTGCAGTACAGAATTCTTCCTCGCCTAATACAATTGTTCAAAAGGGAGTGCCTCAAGGCTCATCACTTGGACCGCTTCTCTTTTCCTTATATATTAATGAACTACCTAAAGTCTGCTCTGAATGTAAAGTACATCTCTACGCAGATGATACTGTTATTTATACATCACAAAATAATATCAAGGATATACAAAACGTCCTACAAATTGATTTTAATAATGTCCAAAAATGGTTGAGAGAACATAACCTTTTACTAAATGAGAAAAAATCATGTACTATGTTGTTTAAAATCAGATCCCCACAGCCTAACACTAGTAATCTCCAAATTAACTTGCTCGATGGGAGAATTCTAAACAGTGTGGAGACATTTAAATACTTAGGCCTATGGCTTGATTCTGAGCTATCGTTTAAACCACACATAGACTTTATAATTACAAAGGTTAAGCAGAGTCTGGGTCAGCTATATCGTTCGATTGACTGTTTTACTCTGGATACTAGGAAACGTATTGCACAACAACTATTACTTCCATTACTGGACTATGCTGACACTGTGTACCACAGTGCCAACATTACCACATTAAAACCTTTAGATCTCACTTTTAATTCAATATGCAGATTTGTCTTAAGATCATCTTTTATGACACATCACTGTATTCTTTATGATAGACTAGAATGGTTACAGGCAAAAGAAAGGAGGATGTTTCATTGGTACACTTTAATTTTCAAATGTATTAATAACGAGAATGTATGTCCTCAATATCTTAAAGAATATTTGATTAGAGCTACATCAGCCTATGCTTTAAGATGCTTGCAAAGCCTTACTTTAACTGTCCCTAGGATTAAAAGAGAGACTGGGAAGAAAGCTTTTTCTTATAGAGCTCCGTCAGATTGGAACAATCTTCCTGTATCTCTACGCTCTCTTTCATCAGTCCAATCATTTAAAACCATGTTATTGGATCATTTGAAAACCACATGTGCATGTTACAGGTAAAATATGTTCTGATGTAAATTTATAATATGGCTTCTTGATGTGTGATATTTGCAGGCAGCGGGATCATTGTAAAAGAGCAGATATTGATATTGATACTATTGTTATTGTTATTATTATTATTTTATTTTATTTTATTTTATTTTTATTATTTCTTTATTTATTTTTTGTTTTGTTTTGTTGTGTGTTTTGTGTCTATCTGGGTTTTGTTTGTTGTCTATTTATGTCAACTGTTTTGTAAAGCAGAGTAAAATGAATGAGAGGACCCCCTCGAAAAAGAGATGATACATCTCAAGGGGCTATCCTATAAAATAAATAAATAAATAAATTAAAAAAAAGAACATTTTTACTCAGAGAAATTAATTGAAAATGTGAATAAAAATAATCTAGGGAAATACTATACACAACTCTTAATGAGCGCCAAAGTAGCAATTCTGCACTAAGCCATTTCAACCTCTTTGTCTTCATATTTTCTGCTTCTGATAAGTTTCAGAAGCTCGGAAAAAAAAAAAAACTCAATCTGTAGCAGACGTTTTATAAACTAATACAGAGAAATATCAGTTTGGATTCTCAAGGGGAAAGTTTTAAGACTGACTTTATATTTACAGAAATGTATTTCATCTGCAAGTCTCCCGTACACAGACGAGGCGAGTTTGGCCTGAGACGTGTCTGAGTTTCTTGCGACGTGCCTTGTACACCAGCTCCAGTCCACTGTGGTCCGTTATTTCCCAGAGCCACGCAGATTCACGTGGATTACCGCGAGAATGCTCGTAATATGAATTGAAAGTCGTATCAGACCGCTGCGACCTCCGACAAAAATAGACTCTCTACAGATTCTTTCCTCACACTCGCGCGACTCTCGAATGTGTGCTCGCACTACATCGAGGTCTGTGTACAAGGACACGTTGGATTTAAGCACTTTCTAAGTCTTGTGGGAGTCGGTGTGCGGCAGGGGTAAAGGGTTAACCTACAAGATTCTGGTTCAGCTCAACCCCTGAGTCCTTACTAACATGTAATTACATAGTAACAAATATGGGTGGGAAATTTAGCAAAAAAAAAATTATGTCACTATATTTTCTGGTGACCAAATTTTAATTAATTTGATCATGATTCATGTCCACAATTCATATCTGCGGTACAAAAACTCAAATCAAAAGGGTTGAAGTAAAATCAGTAAAATGCAATACATTTAATATGCGACTGGGCCCCAGGTTACTTTGCACATAGGCAAGGCAAGGCAAGGCAAATTTGTATTTGTATAGCACAATTCATACTCAGAGCAACTCAACATAAACATCCAGGGTTATAAACGTCTTAGAATATGTAGAAATATGCTCATTTTAAATCTTCAAACTAGGAAAGAATCATTTTCCAGTTGCCAGGGAGATGAAAAAATACTTCTTTACAAAATGCTCCTACTTCTCTGTGATTTTAAAAAGGTGTTAAAATGGTATTAAATGGTATTAATTAAAAAACTAGTGTAAACCATGATATGACAATTTCACCCAAACAGAATATTGTTTCAGATTTCAGCTCAAGGTTTAATGTTTATCATGATGTTTCCCAGCCCTAGTAAGTACTGTATTAAAGCCTGAATGTACTGCAAAGATTGGGCGTGGATATTTTGATTGACAGATGGATTACCACATGAATCTCAGTAAAACAACAAGATCAGTGTCCTTCTTTCACCTGTGGGAGAGTCGAGTCGTCCGTCTGTGATGAGGTCGGTCCACAGGCTGCTACAAGTTCCCTTTGGGTTGAAGGCCGTTTGGTAACTCACCTCTCGATCTGCCTAAAAACACAACAGAGAGTTAACGAAGGTATCCTCAAAGCTCTGTGTTGGTAAAGGATATTATGTAAGGCAGATTTATTTGTACAGCACAATTCATACACAAAGCAATTCAAAGCGCTTTACAAGGCAGGAAAAGATTCATCAAAATTACAATACAAAACAAATAGTATTAAAAAATCACCATAAAATTTACAGTCCTGACTCTGGTCCACGTTTAGTCCTGACTCTGGTCCACATTTAGTCCTGACTCTGGTCCATGTTTAATCCTGACTCTGGTCTACGTTTAGTCCTGACTCTGGTCCACGTTTAGTCCTGACTCTGGTCTACGTTTAGTCTTGACTCTGGTCTACGTTTAGTCCCGACTCTGGTCCACGTTTAGTCCTGACTCTGGTCTACGTTTAGTCCTGACTCTGGTCCACGTTTAGGCCTGACTCTGGTCTACGTTTAGTCCCGACTCTGGTCCACGTTTAGTCCTGACTCTGGGCCGCATTTAGTCCTGACTCTGGTCCACGTTTAGTCCTGACTCTGGTCTACGTTTAGTCCCGACTCTGGTCCACGTTTAGTCCTGACTCTGGTCCATATTTAGTCCTGACTCTGGTCCGCGTTTAGTCCTGACTCTGGTCCACGTTTAGGCCTGACTCTGGTCTATGTTTAGTCCTGACTCTGGTCCGCGTTTAGTCCTGACTCTGGTCCACGTTTAGTCCTGACTCTGGTCCACGTTTAGGCCTGACTCTGGTCTATGTTTAGTCCTGACTCTGGTCCGCGTTTAGTCCTGACTCTGGTCCACGTTTAGTCCTGACTCTGGTCTACGTTTAGTCCTGACTCTGGTCTACATTTAGTCCTGACTCTGGTCTACGTTTAGTCCCGACTCTGGTCCACGTTTAGTCCTGACTCTGGTCTACATTTAGTCCTGACTCTGGTCTACGTTTAGTCCCGACTCTGGTCCACGTTTAGTCTGCCTGATGAAAAGAGCCATTGTCTTTGACCTGAAAAGACTCAAAGTGTTGTGTCTAACCTGTTCTCGCGCTGCTACGCTCAGAGTGTACGGATTAACAGCGGGACAGTGATGCAGCAGAACCCCTGACACGGCCTCGCCCTCCTTCTCCAGGTGAAAGGGCTCGTTCCAGTGACCACCACTCTTGTCGCTTTTATGGCCTGATCCATTAACCAGAGTAAACATTATGGACACTTCTAGATCGTAGTCGTTCTTGTTCTCAATGTCCCACACAAAGATGGCTACCGGCAGACTTGAATCCTGTTGGGACAAATGCACAAATTACACTCAAAAATTACACATATTAGGCACTAAAATGATAAACAACAAATGCAAAATGTATTTAAAACTTCTCTTTAACCTTTTAAGCTCTAGCCCTGTTTTTTAGTGTGAAACTCCCAAAGTGACATGCCCAAATTAAACAATGAATTACTAGACAATAATAGTTGTTATAAATGTTTTCTTGGTGTCTATAACCACCAATAGACCTCAGGAATATATTCCCAATGTCAAAATAATTCTAGAGAATATAATATTTAAGAAAATCCCAGTTAAATAAAGAAAAAATCGCATGTTTTTAAATTCTCGCCTAGTGATTTTGATATTTAACAGTGGATAACACAAGCTAATAAGGTTTTTATGCAGAGATTTGTATTTCTAAACATACAGTGACTTAATGACAACAACAAGGGTAAAAACTTAAATTTCAGTAATGATTTTATCAGGCTGAAATGGCATTTGGCACAGGTTGGCACAGTTTGGCACACACTATGCCAAAGAGGTTTTTATATTTTCAAGAAAAATTTGTTTAATTTGTTTTTACTGATGTTCATTATCAGGGCAGATTACCACTGGAGCTTTTGGATAGGACCTACAACTTATACGTTTCATCAAGTGTTACAGTTGTGCACAGAATAAAAAGATTACACAAAAAAAAACACTGTGAAACTTCCTAAAAACAAGCTTATGTATAATGCATGAGTTCGGTTTGCGCTACGTTAGCAAAAAAAAAAAAAAAACTGCAGAGAAGTACACTTATTGTGTATTTTTTAATAAAGAATAGAGTAGATACGTTGCTCAAAAGCAGAAAATGACCACCTTTATCAAGTCCATTGATGATTTTAAAATCAGTAAGTGTCATGTGACATAATTTGGGCCCACCGGCGGTAACCTCTTAAGCATATGGCTTAAGGGGTTAAGGTGTATTAAACATTACTGAAGTTAAAGTAAATCATTAAAAGCCACACCTTCTAGAGGTCTAAGGATAAACATTCATCGGTTGCTACAACAACTTTCATAACCTTCTATGTCTATTGCAATACTTCTCATTGTTTAGACTCCAGATCATAATTGTAACCTCAAACATTACCAGACATTACCTTATAATCATGAGGGATGACGGGGAGATCTGGCGGCAGGTCAAAGTGACGTTTTGTCCGGGCAGGTGGTAGACGGTCCAGGCTCGGGGGTACAGTGCGTGGTAGAAGGCATACTCTCCGCAGTAGCCCCAGTTCCAGCCTTGTAAAGTGGGCGGCCGCTCCACCGACAACACCTGCTGGTAAACCGTTTGTCCATCGCGCCGCAGGCACACTGTAAACTGAGAGAGAACAGATTTAAAGACAGGCTAAACTACATTTTTGCGTAAAACAGTAATTCCACAACAGTTACCTAGCAACCATATTGCCAAAAAGTATTAAAATCCACATTTCTGCACCTTTTTGATGGCATTATGTGGAGAAATTCTGTTTTCTAATTGAAACTACTTCATGTCATGAATTAATTAACCAATTTCTGAACGCATAAGCAGCCACTCTGATGTAACAGCCACTTCAGCTGTTCTGGATGGGTCTATAAATGATTTTATTCACAGTTTTGACTTTCTACAGTCCCAGAGTGACTCCTGGTGAACCTCCTGATGCATCATGGTCCTGGTCATGTGACTTTGTTTTCACACAGTGACAGTTTTTCAACTTGGCACAGGTGACCAAATTAACATTTTTGTAAAAGTTAATATTTTCTTGTTCAAAGTAAAGTGAAACTATTTTATTCATTGTTCTGACAGTTACAGAGGAAGTGTCTGATCACACACAACCTGATGTTTACACACATTTTATCAATAGTTTGATAAAAAACTGATCAATGTAAAAGTGCTGTAACACATGTGTCACTACGGGACTTTAGACTTTGAAAACCCCAATGTGACACATACGTCACATTATTGATTACTGATCAGGAATCAATATGAGGTGTGGAATATTTTAGCTCATTCTGTCACATTTTACCTAAGGAACTCAATTATACTTAAACATTCTGAAGAATGTATTGTTTTGTAATCGTTTTGTCATGTCTTTAGTAGATATGTGTATATTTTCAAACGTTAACCTCAAACAGGATCAGGTTTTATGGATAAAACTAAGTTAGAAAGTTTTCTTACGTGGGTTTTATTGACAGAAAGTGATTTTTAAAGGTAAAAGGTAGAATAAACCAAATTTTGACATACAATAGCATTGTTATAGGGTTTCTCAAGACAGAAATTCGGGTCGGGGGAATTCGGGGGAATCTCTGTATTTCATACTGGAGACAGCGGAGAGAGCCAACACACGCTTAAAATGACCCAAAATACATATGTGACCATCATCACGGATACTTACAAAGACATTTAAAGTGAACCCTGACTATAATCACATGTTTACCCTAAAACACTTATAATATCATCACTTATATAAATACGGGGCAAATACCTTGGAAGTATTCGTAGTTTTATTAAAATAGTGTTTTAAAGAAATTACATGGAGGCTGCCATTTTGCTTTGGGTATGACATCAAATGGTTGTCTGTGTCTTCTGGTGGTTGTCAAGGTAACAGCCTAGGGAGCAACTACGGTAAAAGCAACCATGGCAACAACCAAAAGCAACCAATTGACATCATCAACCCAGAATGCATTGCACCTGGACAATATGGCTGCTCCCAGTGGCTCCAAAACAATGACAATTTTATACAAAATAGTAAGGGGTTATATATTTGTTTGTAATTTGTTTTAGTAAACATGACCAGTACTAGCATTTAGCCATATTTATCTTTATAGTCAGGGTTCCCTCTAACAAGGTCAAAATGTTACTTAGTTCTGCTTTAACTGATAATAGTCAAGTAGTACACTACTTTGGGCCTTTGGCGGGAGAACACCCTGGAATGTGGCCAACTTGTCGCAGGGTTAGACGAAATGTACAGTGAAACACTGGTTAAAAATCACTGCTCTATATAACCCTGAATGATAATTAAACTTACATTGTGTCAACTGCAAGAGTACCACTTTATCAAAAACATCAAGTCTTATTTCTTGGCAGTAGACTTGTCACAATGCCAGAATTTTAAACACAGAACCAGATTCATTACAACCTTTTTAATATTATCATTTAATATAATGTCTTATGTAACAATTACTCTAAAAAGTCCATTGATAACTGACACGTGTTATCAAATTCTTCACCACGTAAACAGACACCACAATTTAGATATAACTGAGATTATCTGATTATTTTAGTAATTTGATTTTTATTGCGCTGCTGGAGTGATTACACATAAGGTTTTTTTTCACATAGTTAACCAAAGATATCACTTACAATGATAAAATGCGTTCTATGTACCTGATTGGCTGTAACGGTTTTGTAGGTGTACATGCCAGGATTGAGCTGCCACCTGCAAAACTCGCCCCTCCATCCTCTGGTGATGGTCCCGCCTCCGATGCCACCGAGAGGAACACCTGCGGGAACCAGACGAGATCAGAGTTTCAGTGACTGCAGCGGACACACGCGGAGTTACGTAACGTTTTATGAACCGGGTGAAGAGTCAGACGGATAAACGAACATTAAACTCACCATAAATCTGTCGCAAAGGCTGAGCTCCAAAGATGTCGATAAAGGCCGCCTTCTTCTCCACCTGCGTCTTTTTGTACCACCATTTTAGATACCTGCGTGGAAGAATCATTCAAATCATTAAAGTCAGGCAAAGGGTACAAGGTGGGCCATTCAAACATTAACCATAACTATTAACATTCCAAAAACATCAGGGTGGAGTTCTGAATACATAAACTCAATAGGCTACATGAAAGTGCCAAGAACTAGTCCCAGTTTTCCTCCAGTCCAGTGTTTTTACTTATTTAATTTTACTACAATAACAAGAATTTGCTTTGTTATGGATATTTATTTCCAAATATTGTCCATTATTTGTTTGCACAGCAGGAGGTTCAGATGTCAGTATTGGTTCAACCCAACCTTAGTAAATATTGACATTTAAGAAGCAAATTATTATATTTTTTTAACATATAGAAATATTTTAGAAGCAAACTTGAGTCATTTAATAGCCCATATTACAGCAAAGGCATCTAAATGTTTCTGTCACAGTTTGATTTCACAAAATCGGTCAAAATCTGGAGAAAAAGTGAAGTGTTGGACAATCAGAATGCAATAAAATAAAATAAAACATTTCTGCTATTCGGACGTAACAATCGTGGTATTTTGTCTCACAATAATCGCAGTATTAAAATGTGATATTGTGACATTGATAATTAGAATTGATATAATCTGGAACCAGTGTTTCCCACAAGTTTATGTAGAGATCATGGTGGTACAAGTGGCCCATGCTTGTGTCACCAAAAGGTTCCTGGTCTGACTTAAAGTACCTGTCCCAGAGCAAGAGATAAAAAAGTCCCTAAAGTCTGGCCCCAGTCCATAGTTCCTGCTCTGTGTGAACGCGCCCTAAATGGGGAATGGAACTAAAAAAGTACTAGAAATTGAAAAAAGTTCCTAGGCCTACTGATCCATTTTCCTGGACTCAATAGTAGTTAGTTTATTTGAAAGGGACAGGAAAAGGGGAAAAAGACTTTTTGGTGTTACTCTCATTCAATAATTGTGTTTTTTGATTGTTGTTTTGTTTTAAATGAAAGACTTGCTTTTTCTTCTGGTTTCTACGTGTTGGTTTACCTGGAGTGGCCTCTCATTCTGAGTACAATAAGTGTTGTGGTTCTACTTATTATGTTGGCACAACATTTCTTTTCTCTAGGTTGTCAAACTATAGAACAAGGTCGTTAAATGGAGCTGGGGACAAATCAGTCATTTTAAAATAAAAGTCTTTCTGTGTTATATTCAAATATGCCAAAAAGCCTATATAATGCTTACAGGTGCACTGTGTAACTTTCTGGAGGTGAAAAGTAATCTACACAATTCAGGAGAATTACAAAGTTAAAACAATACTTTGGGATTTTCTGAATGGAGATGAATACATTTTATGCCGTAATGTGAAAAAAATTCGCTAAAGGAACCGCTTTTCTGCAGAAACCGCCGTGTTCAGGCTCCTCCAGGACAAATAATAGGTAATGTTTATTAAAGGAGCACTGTGTAAGATTGAGAGGAATTTTAATTATCACATATAGTCCACAAACATTTAAATCATATTTCTTCTTTACAACATGAATACTTAAGAGAGCACTGTTAACCAATCCACATCAATTGTGATACATTTATACGTATTTGAAATGTTTTATTACGAGCCGGAATGTGAATATTGATGCTAGATGTCACTATGGTAGTTAGGCAAATTGCACTTGAAATGCGCACCCTGGTGTTCAAAAGTGGACATTACTTGGATCACTTTATTTATTTATTTTTTTCTTACACAGTGCCCTTTAAGGACAATGTGCAAATACATTAAGCACAATGGCAGAGATGCTTGTACCAGACTGTAGTTTACAGCTAATTTCCATCTGTAGTCCTGGAAAGTCGAGGCACATTGGACATGTTTTTAGTTGTAGGAGGAAACCTTAGCACCCAGAGGAAACCTGCGCAGACACGGAGAGAACATGCAAACTCCACATAGAGAGGCCCCCGGGAGTCGAACCCAGGACCTTCTTGCTATGAGGCCAGAGTGCTAACCACTGGCCACAAAAAGTAAAAACTGCCTAACAAAGGCATCTAAATGATAAAAAGATGCATTAATTCAAGTTTGTTTAACACTCCTGCTACTGAATAGATATTACTACTTCAAGTTAAGGTCAATAACATTTTAATTATACATTAATAAACTGTGAAACCTCTGAGACTTGTCTGAACTGACAAAATTAAGAATTTTAGTTTTGATCAGGAGCTGAATGCTGCTCTCTGATTGGCTGAGCTTGGGTAGTCTGCTCCAGTTTGTTGTTTTTAAGTAGTTTTTAAGCCATAATTACAACTAAAGTTAATACATGTCGATACTAATCATGTGTCGAAAGATTTCTGAGAGGAAGTTGCCAGATGCAAGTTCATTATATTCCAACATGTTTGTCGTTTCCTGTATTGTTGTTGTCTTATTTGTGTGTTTTTATTCTATGAAAATTTACACAACTGTTAATTTCAATCTCGATTTCCATTCCGAAGAAAATACTGGGCTCTCGATACCAATTGTGATTAATTAAAAAGATTTACATATAACTAAAATGTTCAATAAAAAAATAAAATTGTGCACTTTAATAAACACTCAGTCTAGTTCTTTGATACACTATTGTTTTTGAGATTTGTGGTAGATCTATCCAAACATTTTAATGAAAGGCCAAACTCTGTTCTCTTCTGTTGACGTCATTTAATAATTATTTGATTATTAAATAATTGAAATAGGTGTACATACGATTGTTTCAGCCTAATAAAAACATAAATAAATAACCACGCAAGTCGCTATGTTGTAATTCCAAAGTCAAAAGTGACTAAAGAGACCGAGAGGACAAACCGTGGTAGATTTCGGTTGTTTAGACACTGATGCGGAACCTGAGAGTCGTAAAATATTAATAAGGCAGCGCTGAAGTGAAGTGAGGCCACCGTTAAAGTCACAGACGTTTTAATTGTGAGAGAGCTTGGCCTGAGGCTTGGTCTGCTGACGGATAATTCGCTGCACAAATAATTGAACAGCAGCACTGGGTCAAAAAAAGGACTTTAATAGTTTTATGTTAGAGACGCTTTTTGTGCTTGTTCAGTTAAAACAGCTCAAATCTGGAGGTCATTTTAAAGGTGAGGTAGCTGATTTTCAACACAATTTTGGTTTTAAATCTGACAACTTTCTCTCATAAATCCTTCAACACATTGTAAATATCAATATGTATAAAGTTTAGGTTTCAATTTTGACCTAAAACTCTCTTTTTTTCTATTACAAAATTGAAACTGGAGAGGACCACCCAAGCTCAGCCAATCAGAACGCTGCATTCTGCTCTTGATTAGAACTAAACTTCCTTATTATTGGATTCAGAGAGTAGGGGAGAGCGGGGCTGGTTGTCACAATCACTGTATCTCAGCTTGTGATTGGTGCATTTGAAAAAAAGTCAGATTAAAATGTTCATTAAATAAACCAAAATGCACTCGCTAAAAAAATTTAACTGTTGTTCAAGATTGTGATAAGACGACATTTAAAAAATTTATAGCAAAAAGTAAATTTTCAGATGTTGAAAAAATGTTCTATTTTTTTCCATAAATTGTGTTGAAAGCTTAAAACCATTGACTTTACAAAGAGGAGAGTCTGAGTGACAATTAGGACTGTTTCTTTCTGAGCTGGTTTAAAAATGTAGAAGAAAGCTGAGGTGAGAGTAAAACAGTCCAGTCGGGGTCAGCTGTCACACTTTTTTGGGGGTTGGTTGTCATGTGATTATATCTAGAACAGCAGCACAGCCAGAGCGGGGTTGGTTGTCTCACTTTTACAAAAGACAGATTTTCTCAAAAATACAGTATTTTAAATATTCCAATTCAAAGCAGGAAATGAGACTAAAGTTTCAACTAAAAAATAAATCTAATTCTTGTCATGGAGCTTATTCTGTTCAAAAGTTATTAATCACTAAGTCACATTAAAAATATAGTTTTACAAGTTTCCAATTGACTTTTTCTTTAACGTCTCCTGATTCAGAAAATGTAAAACATTCTTGAATCAAAATTAAATCAGACATCAAAAAATCAGACCAAAGACCAGACACATTTGTCATCGGTCTCCCATTGACATAACATTGTGACCCAGACTTGGGGTTGGTTGTCACAGGTGATCAATTTCCATTAAATGATCAATAACGTTTGATCAGAATAAGACAGAGAACAGCAGGTGGATTCATTAGTTAAACAAGACTTTGAGCTTTTCTTTGTTGTTAAAATAGTTAATGTGAGATTTGCTGTTTTTGAGAAATTCAAATCAAAGTAAAAAATGTGACAACCAACCCAAAGCTTTCCCCTACTCTGGGGGGTCATTTATTCACCAAGTGCTGCATTTATAAGATACTTTTTGGTGGTAAATACAAAGTTTACTTATTTGAAACTGAAAAAGTTAGCTACCCCAACTTTAAAGCAAGTCTAGATGTATAGTTTTTGCAGTGTAAAATGGTAGCATCACTGTTGTAATGGCGGCCGCAGTGGGTTTAGTCACGTGGCTGCAGGAGCTCTTGTCTGAAATGCCACGTGTTTTCAAACTAAACAGAAAATTCTCTCACAATCTAAAATTACAAATTCACTTTTCAGTTGTGTGTTGTTTTTTTCACGGTTGTGTGCAGAGCTCTTATTGACACGACCGCCACATGAAAGGCCTGTCCAGGAGAGTTACAATAGAGCCACATACAACAGACACATGAAAAGCCATTTGAGGCCAAAGCGACGTCGCCTTTGTTCGCGACATGTTGTTTGCTCAAGCTGATCTGTCACCGATCGTTTCTCAAAAATCCTGTGCCGTTTTTTCAAAGCAAACAAAGTATTAGAGGAGGGTTGGGCAATTATTTTGACCTTATTCAAACCCAGAACAGCGGTGGAGGGCCAGACTGCCAACACTGGTATAAGAAACTCTCATTATTGTAAATGCATTTCTTTGACAGAAGACTAGAACAAATAAAATAGTGTCCAACAAAATCAAAAACCCCAACCCAACTGCTGGTCACCCCCAAGTGTCTTTGTTTTCATGTAAAAACCTTAGCTGGAATAGGCACTTTTTACCTTTATGTTAAGTGTCTTTGTATTCCTGTGAGCAGCACCTTAACTTTTAAGCACTTTGACGTTCATGCTTTGGCTTGCATTCAGGTAAGCAGTTTTGTTTAGTTTTCTTTATAGACGATTCTACAAACAAAACAACAACAAAATAAACTAAAATTTATTTTTGTGCCATCCTTGTAAGGTCCATGGCCCCTGCCTGGCCACCCCACAGAAAAATGTCTAGATCCACCACTGTGCAGAGCTTCTTCTCACTTAAAACAATAGACAATCAGACATTGGAGGCATTAAAGGGGACCTATAGTGTTTTTAAAACTATTTAGTAAGAAACTAGAACATATACAGATCAGTAATTTACCTTTTGTTTATTGTAAAACACAAAGTTGATCTAAAACAACTTAAGAATAAAAACAGCTCTACTGACTTCCTGTTCAAAACTGCAGAACTGATAAGCCCCGCCTCTTCATTTTAAAATGTAACGGTAAAAAGCAACAGATTTTTAAAAACTATTTTTTATTGTTGGAAAGTGAATATGGGACAGTATTGAATCATTTATGCTTCACTTTGAGTAATAATCTTTTGAATTATAACAAGTAAATACAGACAAGTGGGAGGGGATAGGTGGTAGGTGAGAACGAGGATTTCTAAGCACTTGAGCTGCAGCTGAAGAACAATACAAGATTACTCCAACATGCATGAATCGATTCAAATATAACTTTGAGTAAACTAATGATGAAGGAAGGCCATTATAACAAGGTTAAAAACTTACAAAAGTGAATTTGACTTAATAGGTCTCCTTTAAACCTCAGCTTGACAGACTCCAGCTCTCGTTTGTGCTCCAAAGGAACAGAACAGTTTCAGTTTGAATCTTTGAGCTTTAGTCAGACATTTTAACAAAAACAACCTTCTAAAGGAGTTCAAATGAGTTTGAATGAAGTTGATGCAATCTAATGAATGAATGCTTCTTAAACGTGTTAAGATTTGACAGAATGAGTTAACATACTCATCAACAAACACCTCAAACAAATTTGTTTAAACATGGTCAAGATAACCACCCACTCACACAAACACACACACACCCAGTTGTAGAAACATGAGACGAGACACCTCCCTAAGGTAAGCTACGTTTCTATAGGACCAGGGATCTAGTTGTATGTAAGCTTGCTATAACCTATAAATCCCCTGAGATGATGGGTTTTGTTTGTTCAGCACTAGGATAGTGAATCTATTGCATCATGTACAAACAACCAAGAATCTGTTAAGCATCTCAAATAAGAATGAATGAATGAATGAAGCCTTACCTGATTCCAAAGCTGACGTGCTCAAAGATCTGGGACAGTGACACATCTGTTGCTTGAAAGGGTTTCCTCTTTTCCTTGAACTCGTGTGCTAAACAGATTCTCCAGCCCTCTTTGGGTACAGCAAATCCTGAATCCTTGGCCACATAAGTGCTCATGAGCTCTGCAGTGGATTTCTCCCCCCAGTCTGTCATTTTAGCAGCAGCAGCAGCAGCAGCCTTACAGCACTTCAGCAATTGTTAAAGCAGACTAAAATCAACTTGGCAGGTGTACAGTGTTCAAGCCAAATGCATTTCCTTATTGTCTTTGGAAAATCGTTGTCTTCAGCATTAGAAGATGAAAGCAAATGTCTGCATAATAGAATATAGCTCTTGTGACATTATAAAATTATTGCAATCAAAGAACAAGCTATTTCTCTTCAAGGGTGTGGATCTTTTGAGTTGAATGTCGTCAGTCTGGATGTGTTCTTGCAAAAAAACTCAAGAAGACTTTGACCAGGAAGTGGAGCAGGATGTCTTTAAAGAAACAAGAAAAAGACAGGACAGCAGCAGCATTAAAAGTAAAGTTTATCTCACTGATCATAAAGAGACAACTGAATTAACCTGCAATCAAGCTTCAAAATCTAATGCACGAAATGTTTTAAGTTTAAAATAACTAGCGTGACTGTCAAAACAATTAAGAAGCAAACACATCACTTACTTTCATGCCTTTGAGAGCAGGCAAGCTCGCTGGTCCAGAGGTTTCCCCTGTAGCTGGCCGAAGCTGCTAGCACACAAATTCTTCATCAACATAAAGATACATTACGACCGTAGTTTGACTCTCCAGGCGTTCACGGGAAAAAATAAAATTAAAAAAATCTAATTACACTATCAACATAGGATCAGACAATATACACGTAAATATTTAACTCCATACATCGTACTAGTTTCATGTTTGAAGTTAGATCAACTTATTTTACAAAACACAACGAATGATAGCGCCTGACAGACAAAACACAGGAAGAACTACACTTCAACTGCTCTGTTGGGGCAAACCATTCAGTGTATGGGGTGACTTTTAACAACCTTATTAGATTTAGACCGTTATTTTTCACTTATTATCGATGTTTAAGATACAAATCATCGAAATAAATATACTATTATTTAATTATTTAGCTCACACTACAGTATTTGCACATTTATTAATTTACATCACCCCTGTGTTCAGCGCAAAATCAGTTGCCCGGTCTGCCACGGCTCCATTAAAAAATGGCCGACCAAAACATTCTCAGAAGATAAATTTTAGCTTTAGCTTTTTAATCAATGTCAAAGCAAAGGAATGTTTATCAAAATATGCTAATGCAGTTAATATTTCGTCTGATCTAACGTCAATTTAGACGTTTTTAAGCGGTTGACCTGCAAAACTTTATCGTTACAGGTTTTTTTGCAACGCTAGGTTCGAGTAAAGGAAGCAAAAGAAACGCCAGATGTCAAAATAACTCGCTGTTTTCCTCCCTAATAAAACTCTCCTGGATCCTGGGACAAGTTAAACGCCAAGGTAACTACTGTCACTATTTAGGATGACCATGTTTTCAAAATAAAAAACTGGGACACTCAAGTTTTTGTGGAGGGTAATAAACATTCTGTGAAAATAGTGGGTAAATAGGTTTATTCTCATGCACTTGGTCAATTCATGGCTCATTCACACTCATATATATTCTCTGAAACTTCTGTCAGTGATTTTTATCGTGTTATGGTAATTTTCAAGCACAGTTTTATCTATGTTGACTAAAGAAATAGCAGTATATTACTGCTTACTTCACTGTTGGAAAGTGTCAAAAGTGGTCAAAAATCTGGAAAACTGGGACATGTCTTGTGTATAACTGGGATAAATAAGTGGATTTGTTGGGACATGGGACGCAGGGCTCAAAAAAGAGACTGTCCCAGGTAAATAGGGACGGCTGGTCACCCTTATCTTTGTGTCACTTGTCCTCTTGTATTTTTATGTACCTGTGAGTTTCAAGTTACATGTCTTATACTGCTGTTACTTGATCATATATAATCAGTATCTTTTGTATTAGATGATTGAGGTGGTGGCTTCCATGGCTCGGGGCCCAGTGTTTTTGGCAGGAGAACTTATGGAGTGTCTCATAACGTTCACAAACCCCATGTCCCACCTCTCAACTTGCGCCACAAGGTACGAATGATCCAGTCAGAAATGTTGTCAAGTTTAAATGTGTGAAATCTATAAAATGTGGTGTTTGCAGTGAGATGCTAGCCTGGGCCAGTGCTCAAATCCACTGTCAGTTCCATGCAAGTGAAGGCAGAGTGGCTCTTCCGCAGCAGGGCAACAAACAGGACGTCCAGGCTGAGAACGACACTGTCCTCATCCCGAGCAGAGGTAGTTTCGTCTACAAAAGTCTCACTTGTGTTTGTCGCATAGTTTTTACACCAGGTAACTTTTTGGCCAAAAAATAATCTTAAATATATAGTTTTGATGTCTTTGTGACACTAAATAAGTAACAAAATATGTAACTTTACTGTGTGTTTGCATGCCCACAAAACAAACTACTATTTGGTCAAAAGGAGTGCTTCCTCATGTTTTATTTCCTTGGAAAAGTAGCTCCTTTAGCTATATTTGTTTGACACTTTATTTATCCCCAATAAGAATGTTCTAAAGAATGACTTTATGTTCCTATTTGAAAAAGTTGTAAAGTTGAATTTTCACCTCCAAAAAGTTACACGGTGCACCTTTAACAATCGGCGGCATGTTTTCTCTTTAGGAGAACGAGGGCAGTGTGTGCTGGACACTCCACCCAAAATATTATTTTGTGATCTCCGGCTGGACCCTGGAGAGAGTAAAACTTGTAAGTATCACAATCAGGGTTCGTACAGTAGCCTAATGGGAAAACCTGGGAAAGTCATAGAAATCTAAAAAGTAAAATTCCCAGTTTCTGGAAAAGTTTTGGGTAAAAAACAAGGAAAGATTTTTGTATCTGACATAATTTGTCACGACAAAACTGAACTGAAGTAACAGATTTACTAAGCAAATAGATATTGGTCGAACATTGGCCTGTTTTTAAATAAATTTATTATTGAAAAGACATTATAGAAAGGATTTTTGAGGTATTTTTGGTATCTTTGTCCACCTAACAGAACAGAAGAGTTTTTCTTTGTTTTTCAGTTGTTTTATAAGACTTGTTATGTAATGTAGTCTATTTAATCTAATTTATTCAATTATCCACTTAGGCTAGATTAATTTAATAAATACATTTTTAATGCAATAAAATGTATAATGCATTGAATTACAGATTGTAGGAATTGGGTTTTTAAAATTGTCTAGAAAACTCCGGTCTGTGTCTTTTTTGTCAGTGGCTGTTTAGGGTTAAATTAATCTAGCCTATGTGGATAATTGATTAAAATGCATGTGTTAGTGACGATATGGAGAAAAAACATGGGAAAAACATTAGTTCAAATCTGTACAAATTCTACACATTTCTTCATGTTAATGCATTTTGTTTGTTGACAGACTACAGTTGAACCTTTATGTTTCAGATTCATACAGTGAAGTTGTGCCCGTTGATGGTCCACCGAGCTTTCGTGGGCAGGCAGTCAAATATGTGTATAAGCTGACAATTGGCTGCCAGAGAGTCAATTCACCAATCAAGCTTCTCAGAGTTCCTTTCAGGGTGCTTGTGCTGCAGGGTGAGCTGTTTTTTTTTCATAAGTAAAAGTACATTTAGTCCTGTTGTTGTTAATAAAACTATAATATCAATTTGACACTTTTGCTGTCAATTTAAAGGCATGCCAGAGCCCCCATTTACGCAAGATGAAGAGGTCTCACCCTCCAATCCATTCCTGGAAGAAGAAGATGTCAGTCGGAGAGACGCTCGACCGTTAGAAAGAGCACTGGACTTGTTAATGGTCACGACGTCTAGACGATGTCCTCGTAAGTCAATAGTCTCTGTAGTTTTCATTTGTTTTTGGTTAGAAGTGGGAGATGTATTGACACTGATCATTTAACTTGCACTTTAGAGATATGTAAAAGTAGAATATGTTGTAAATGTTTATAGTTATTTATTGCCTTTATTTCTAGTCATTTAGCGCAGTGGTTCCCAAACTTTTGGGACCAGGACCCACAAAATATTGATGTAACCAACTTGCGAACCCCACAGCAGAATAAAATGGATGTCTTTAAAATTTACAAAACCATTCAAACTGGGCTAAAATGGCATTACTTTTGTAGAATTTTTTATTTATATGACCAATTTCCAGTCAAACCCGATGCTAAAATAATAAAAACAGATTAAAAACCAAGTCATAATTGTAAAATAACATCTTGAAATCATTTCACGACCTCCAGATTTTGCTTCGCGACCCTCGAGGAGTCCCGACCCCCACTTTGGGAACCACTGATTTAGTGCAGTGATTTTCAAACAGTGTGCCGGGGATAACTAGTGTACCTTGAGATACTGTCTGGTGTGCCTTGAAAAAATGTATTATTTATATTATTATTTTTAAGGTGCATAAACTTTTCAAACGAGATTCTGTCATTTTGAAGAGCTAAGTGGAATGTTTCAAAGTAAAATATTACATATTTTCGATAAGTTATAGTGTAATTATTCTAAATAGCCTGGAAAAATGCATTCTTATTGTGAGCAAGGTTGTATCTACATAGATCTGACCTGTGCTACTTGGCTTTGTTGCATCAAATGAATTTCTCTATGCATATAGTAAGTTTGGAGAAACTTTACAAGGACAAATATACCAATTGTAGGCAGGCTCTCCACCAGAAAAGCGACATAGTCTCTCTTTAATCTGTAATTGACAGTATTTATAAAATGAACTAATGTTGTTTTCCAAAATAGCTTGATTTGCCTTTAGTAGGTGTGCCTCAGCTCAAAAAAGGTTGAGAAACACTGATCTAGTGTAAAACCCAAACAAGGGCATTCCGTTGATTAATATTTCTTTTCTTTTTCATTTTTGTCATTCATTTTATGGTTCTAACACAATTTCTGCTTGATTGAAACATTTACAGATGCATTTTTACACATTGATAAGACATAGAAGGCCAGATTTATCAAGCATTTGCTCATGTGCAAAACAGGTTAGGGGGCGCAAAACCTTGGCAGAGCTGACATTTTTCTCTCACATACACACTAAAGATGCAGAACTTGAGGTGGTTCATATCTGTTTTGTTTAGTATATTGTCTGTGCTTCTTCCAATATTAAAGTTTATGTAAAATGCCCCTAAATAACACATGATTTCTTTAATTTTGCACCCGCAATTTAGCACCTGGCTTGATAAATTAGGCCCCGAGTGTTTTGATTGTGCAAAAAAAGAAGATATTGATAAATATTAGTATTTGTCAGTCTATCTTGTATGTTAAAATGTAGTTAAATATATTCTGTGTAAAATATTAGTTAGTTTATTTATTTTTTCCCTAGATATGTTTAACATCACAAACATGCGTGGGAAGGTGGCAAAGTTCTGCATCTTCAAGACAGTTTATCGGCTTGGAGAGGACATCATAGGCACGTTTAATTTCGCAGAGGGGGACATTCCTTGTTTACAGGTAGATGTGTATTCAAACTTCAAACCATGACTTGTTTTTTTTCCTCTGCTTCTAAATTCTTGGTTTATTCTGTGGCGCAGTATTCAGTGAGTCTCCAGAGTGAGGAGGAGATTCATGAGCAGTATCAGCGACGACCCGGACAGGGCACGAGTGTAACGGGACACGGGCGACACCTGGAGTCATGTCTGCACACAGCATCCAGCCACTTCTCCCTCCCTGTTCCCCTCAACGTCACACCGGGCTTCAGCACAGATATCAGTACGTCCCAGCATCGAGTATAGACACATGAAATTGAATACATTTTTTATTTAGATTTTCTTTTTTTTACTGCATTATAACACTTATCTATTTGATTTAGCTAGCATAATAAACAGCAGGATTGTCCAAACCTTTTTCTTTAAGAGTCTATATGACCTGATCCATATAGAAGTAGAAATACAGTAAAAAAAATGTAATGATTACATTTACAAGATGTTAAATTGAGCCAGACAACATTTATTAAGGCCTAGCATGACATTTCACAAAGTCCTGCATTTATCATAGATTTTTTAGTGTAAAACACAAAGTTTACTAATGTACTACTAAAAAAGTTACTTACTTTAAAGAGAAACTAAACGCAGAATCAACTTTTTTTCGAGGTCAGACTGTGTATATGGGGTCAAAATTGAATTATCTACTGTTTCCGGGCCTTTTTTGACATTTTTGTGCAAACTCGCTCATTTTGCAGTTATGTATGGAAAAACCGCTGTCAGTGCATTTTCAGTTGACGCCACAAACGAGCCGCCCAGGTGGGTTATGTAAACTCCTCCTTCTTAACACCGCTGGTAAGGCAAATTGGAAAGCGGTTGCCATCTGTCATTTGGCTCGGCTAAATAAATGTGTGGTGCGAAGGTGCGCTGGTTCGAATCCTCAGTTCGGTGTTTAATTTTTCTCATTTATAATTTTTTGAAAATACTCACATCATAAGCTCATATGCTTATGTGGGCTAAAGAAAGGCTTCATGCATATGTCTGTGAAGTTAAAAAAGAATCTTAACTTGCAAGTAAGAAACTAGACTTGTGCACAGCCTCAGAGCTGTGAACTTCTCCACACGTCAGGATCGCTCCCACACAAAACTGACATCACTCACAAGCTCGCTGTCCATATTTGGTGCTGTCAATCAAAGTCTGTTCACAGGCACTGGACGTCCCTTAAAAGGTCTCCGGGCATCTCCCATGAGCATGTTTGAGGTTCAGTTGTGAGCGGAGCAAGTCTCTGATCGTGTGTTAAGCGTCACTTTAAAAGCCAGGATATCAGCTGAACCAAGGGATGGGATACTAATGGAGTACCGATACTCTAAACCCGAAAAAATTTTATCATATTTGATCCCTGTAAAGGTTCTTCACTACTTGAAATCTTTGTTAATGTTTAAATTTCACTAAGCTGTTTTTAAGTATTGGAAAAGTTCTTGAATCTTTGATAAAGGTACGGTACTTAAAAATGCTTGAAATAAACTTTCCAATCTCATTTTGACAGTAAAAGGTACTCATAGTGTTGAATTTGTGGTTTATTTTTTTTATAACAAAAACTATATACCTTGTAAGAGTGAATTAAGTGTAAATATGTTGGAAAAGGCTTGAATTCTATCTTTATGAAGGCCTGAATACAGACATTTTCCCTCACGTTTAGTAATGGCTTCAAAGTTTCCGACAGTTTTAACACCGGTACCATTACGTTTCTCCAGTGATCCTGAGGTGGCGTCTTCACTTCGAGTTCGTCACTGCTCGAGAACCGGCAGAGCCTCCCGTGGTGCAGCAGAACCAATCAGAGGTCACGGTTTGGTCCGGGGCGGAGCGCGTCGACGTGGACACCTTCAGCTGGGATCTGCCCATCAAAGTCCTGCCCACGAACCCGGCTCTGGCCTCCCACGTGTCGCAGTTCACAGGCACCAACAGCATTAACATCTGACTCTTTTGACTTTGTTCAGTGTGAATCAAGATTGGACATTTATTTGTTTTGTTTGCAATATAAACAGACCAGAGAGCTGCATTAACACTATAACATTGTACAGAATAATTAACCCCTTCCACAATATGCATTTCACAGTTTGAGCTGCGATATAGCTGTGTTTATTTTATGTGTTTAATTTCATAGATCAGGTTTCGTTGTAATAATAAGTTTAAAGACAGTTTAATTCCTCATTCGTCCAGGAGTGATCCATAATAGAAAGGCTTCAAAGTTGTCATCAGGGTTCGTACAGTCATAGAAAACCTGGATAATTGTTCTGGATTTGGGCTGCAACTAACGATTATTTTGGTAATCGATTAAGTTGTTTAGAATGCAAAAAAACCCTGAATGAAAGATTTTTTGCAAATATTGAGCTGACCTTTAACAAAAGAAAGTTCTAGAGGTGCAAACTAGTTTCAAAAACACTAAAATTACACTTTTTTATTGCTTGTTGCCTGTTCAATCTGAGCTCAAACATGTTTTGAAAGCTTTACAAACCAAAAAAAATAAAGTACTATTCGATACTAAAGCTATTTAAAATCTATATTTTCATTTGAGCAAGTATTGGTACTAAAAACGCTTTAACAGAACGCAATTTGGCTTTTTTTAAACAGTTTTAGAATGATCTGCTACAAATACTATAACGAGAACAAAACAAGATTAAAACAACCAAAAACCTATTACTTTGAGTTGAAATACTTGTAGTAGTATTGGCCTGGGTACTAAAATTGAGTTTGAAATAATACAACAGTAATTTAGAATTGTGACAACACTTGTATAGAAATAGTTAACGATTATTCAATTACCAAATTAGTTGACGAATGTTTCAATAATCGATTAGTTGTGATTAATCCATTAACTTGTTGCAGCTCTACATTGGATTCAAACTTTTAGATAATTTGCTTTGACACAGTCCTGCTCTTGTTGAGCTGAGTTGGAGAAAAATCTGTTTTTTAAATATGTTCCCACAAATTAGAAAATATCTTTGTCGCTTAGTTTAAAACTGTAATAAAATTCACTATTTTTAAAAGTATATTTATTTGGCATGGGCGATATATCTGTATCGAACTCTGTATTGGTTGAGTCCGATACCAATATTTTCCGATATCGGTATCGGACTGGCCGATATTTAGCGTCGATATTTTTAGAGGAGGTTCTCTAGTCTCTTCACATCGCCCCCTACAGTTCCAAATACCAGCATCAAACCTACAACAGAACTTTTTTCCTTATGTCATTTTTTTTAATCATTTTACATTTTTTTTCAAATAAGGTTAAGAAAAGTACATTAAAATTATTTCACACTGTCAATTATACAAAGACGTTTGCTTAAAATGTGAAGAAAATACATTTGTAGCCGTCACACAAACCAACAAAGACATTAACAAAGTCAAAATGTCACTTAGATCTGCTTTAAAATCTAATTATCAGTATCGGCAGTTATCGACCAGAGCGGAAAGCCAAATATTGATTATCGGTATCGGCTCAAAAAAAAAGATCAAGACATTTCATCCCAAAGTCTTTTTCAATCTTTTATCTTTTATTTAGGATGAAAGTTGAAACGGGGTGCACGGTAGCTGTCAAGATTATTAGGTTAATCGATAATCGTGATGATTCAAGTCACATCTGCGACCCCTACCAGGAAAAATAAATTAAAAAATGAAAGTCGAAACGCATTGATCTTTGAAAACGCTGTCCAGATGAAAACTTTGAAGCCTTTCTACTGTAATAATGAGTTGAAATCTTTTATTCTTCAGTTTGCGATTTTCTGAGAGTAATAACTGCAGTTGGGCAGAAAAATCATGCACATAAAAGTCATCACTGTTAGTTTTATATTTTCTTTTATTACATTGACTTACAGATCCACTGTTACATTTTACATATATTACAGGTAAATATGCTTCTACAGTATTTACATTTCATGGTAAATAAAACTGAAATACTTTTGGCTGTTGCATTAGGCGTCGTAGCATTTTTCCTTCCTGGTATTTAAAGCTTCTGCGATGGCGGTTTGCTCTTGATAAGTGTGTCATGCTTTACATTATGAACTGATCAGAACGTGTCCTTCACAGAGAATCAGTCTGAAGCTCGTTGAGTTGTTGTTGCAGTGGCAGAGAGCCGTGACTGGGATCTCGTTCATCTTCAGGGAAACAGGGCAGGCGGACGTCGGCCGTTTGGACCAGAGACACTTTACACGTGACCGGCTCCACTCGAACCTCACACCAGGCAGGGAAGTCCACAGGCCGATGGGCCCTGAGCACAGACAAACATCAAAGTTATCATTATCATTAAAGGGCCCATATTATTTAAATTTTTTATCCACGCTACAATGACATTTCCTCAACAAAAACATATTCCATGTGGTCATTTGTTTCATTCACACCTGTTTTAAAACAAACTTCCTGTATATTTAGGCTTTTTCACCTGTTCCACCTTTTGATGTCACTATGTGGTAATACAAGACAGGCTTCACTGTGTTTTTAGGCAACATTCACCTTCAGTTGAATCTTTTCTATAAATTCAGCCCCAAAAGTGTACAATCTGTAGTTTCAGCCAATATTTTAGCCTATATTTAAAATATTACCACTAGATTCACTCAAATATTAGACCTTCTGTGGCAATTACAAGTGAGCTATGGAATAAAATAAATATGCTAATCGTATAATTTTTCTTTGATAAGACAGTTGTAATTCGTCAGATGTACCTCTAACGAAGGCGGAAGTCCTGCCGCCGAAACCGTCAGGTACGAGGTTAGAGCTTATTACAACTGTCTTATCAGAGAAAAATCATACGATTAGACAGAATGAATTTACCAAGCATAAAATGAGAATGCAACAACTTAAATTAGTCTACTCTGTAGTGATTTGAATAGTACAGAAGTGCACAGTAAATCACTTCAGTTTAGGCTAAAAAGCTGTTAACTTTAAAACTACTACATTTGTAGCTTTGGAGAAATAAAATGCGGGATTATTCAGACATTTGTGAATGAAACAAGACACAACTCTGCATGTGTTTTTGGCTAACAACAACAGATAACAACATTCTAAAAAACGCTAAAAGCTCAAAGAAGTAAATTTTGTGTAATATGGGACCTTTAAACACTTTTTAAGCAAAACTATGTCAATGAAAGGACATTCATTTAAAACACATTTATCAAACACAAGGCCCGGGGGACCAGATGTGGCCCTCCACATCATTTTATGTGGCCCTCACGCTCTTATAAGGTTTACTTTAATCATATGTTAGTGTAGGAGTGATAATGATTTGTAATGAGTTTTTCAAAGTAATGCAAATGTATGTCAGTATTTACCACTTTAATAAATACACAAAAATCAATTACTGAGACAAAGATTAGTAAGATAAGTTTTAGTTACAACCGGCCCTTCGAGGACAATTATGATGCCAGTGTCAGCCTTTGTCAAAATGAGTTTGACACCCCTGATTTAAAGTAAGCGGTTGTTCATGCACTACAGTATATTCTTTCATTGTTTTGACTCTTCAAAATTCTCACACATGAGGAACTTAAGCTGTTCACTCAGATCCGTCTTATTTTTTTTGCACTGTATGCTTCACTAGCAGTAGTGCTTCAACTATTGCTCACGTCTGGTTCACTTTGGTAGACTCAAACAGAAGACATGTTTGGTGACTTACGTCTCGCAGCAGCCGACTCCCACAGGGTGCAGACAGGTGCACTGCATACACGCCTCGTCCATCCAGGTTTCACCGAGAGCGTAGTGTTTCCCCTCAAACAGACACGAAGCTGAAACAACAGACAGCCCTCAGTGACAGATGTATGTTATAATGAAGTCAGTTCTTGATGTCGTACCTCTGAGGTTGATGTGACACTCTGTAGGCGCCGCAGATCCTCCTCCGCCGCCGCTCCACAGAACAAACCCGACGACGGCCAGGGTCCAGTTGATGCTTGTGAGCTTCATCTTGTCTCGGTTCTTTGTGAGTCCAGATTCTCACATTTATACCTTTCCCGGGCTGCGTGTGCGGCATGTGGCCCACAGGCTTGCCCCGGTCAGCGGCGTACGTGGGGGAACGACTTGGCGCCGTTGTGACACTCCGGAGATCACCTCGATGCGCTTCAATGGGCATGAACCTCCAAAGTGATAGAAACAATGACACATCCATTTGGTGACTAAGAGCCAGATTCTAAGAGAGGGGAGTGTGTGGTTGAAGAAGGGAACAGGCCAAATTTATGAGCGAGATGGAGTAATAAATGTAATTTCTTTTTACTTATTTTAAATGTGTTGATCTTCGTGTAATCATGTAAACCAGTGTACAGGAAAACACTAGTGTGCCTTGAAAAATGTGTTTGTTTTCAACATTTAATCTATGAAATAAGCTTAATCAGATTTAATGAAAAGATTTAGCATTTACTAGTGTCTGGAGCATCTTTTTACAGCAGGAATTTACAAATTTACAGAATAATTGTTTAGAAAGATAATCTGTGTAACTTCCAATAAAATGTTCTGAAGTTCTAATTACATTGAATGTTTCAAGATAAGACATCGATCACAATTATCATGTATTTGTTTATGTTATGTTATTTTATTATCTCAAAATATCTGCAATAAATAAAAAAAAAATACTTCTTTATGATCTGCTGCCTATAGAGGTTATGCACTGACATCATTTTATTTCAAAAATGCTTAGCAACATTTCTTCAATGTATTTCTTGACTTGTCTGCTAACAACAGTTAATGATTTTAACTGCAACAAACAGACTCAAAAACATCTTTTTTTTAAGAAGAAAACTGTATTAGGTTCAACTGTGTGTGATTTCAATGTCTGATAAATGTGAGAAGCTAAAGTCTTGTTGTTTATCTGCTTTGCTACAACTGTTGACTTGATTTTCTCTTTTTACATGTCAGTTACAAACCCAGTGCTCAGTAGACTTGTTGTGGGTTGAATTTGTTATCAAACTGTAGTTTATTTTTCCTGTTTTGGCTGTTTATTGAACTCTTACAAGAGAAAATGTTCTTTCTCTCCATTAACTCTCACTCAGCATGAACATTTAGAATGATGTCATGTCACCTTCAGAACCTCTATAGAGGTTACAAGTCTACTGAGCACTGGGTTTGTAACTGACATGTAAAAAGAAAAAATCAAGTCAACAGTTGTAGCAAAGCAGATAAACAACAAGACTTTAGCTTCTCACATTTATCAGACATTGAAATCACACACAGTTGAACTTAATACCTTTTTCTTCTTAAAAAAAGATGTTTTTGAGTCTGTTTGTTGCAGCTAATATGTCCTAAATCATCAACGGTTGTTAGCAAACAAGCCGTTGCGACGACAACAAAGAAATACATTGAAGAAATGCCACTCATTCCAAATGTTGCATTTTTTTGGAATAAAATGATGTCAGTGCATAATTTCTATTGTTCATGATTTGTCAAAAGAAACACTGACATAAGTTCCTACATACTGGTAATTCTTCTCAAAAAATATTTGTCATCAGCTTATGCAGCTGGTCCTTTAATTTGCATGGGTATTTTTTAGATCTTTTTAAAGAGAAATTGATTTGTGTTGCAACACTTTCCATAACTCTGAAACATCAGGTGAGTAAACTTTGCTTCTGTCCAGAATCTGAAAAGGCCCCTCACCATTTACCATTTGTGTGAGTCATCGTTGCCTTTGTGGAACTGCAGATTTGACACACAAAGTTAATGTAGGGTTAAAATTACAGCGGGCTCACTCACAGAAACGAGTACGGTACTTGTCACTGATTTATAGTTTTATGGCAGGAAGGTGCCCTTTTGTTCCTTGGGTGTTGCTGACCTTTTAGGCCACTGGGAGTTGTTCAACACTGATGAAGTTCAGTCACACCCAACTTGACAAGTAGCTGTCACCACACCACAGAGAACCGAGATGAAACCATTAAAACTGAGGATTTTCCGATCTCACGCCTCTCAAACTTCATGGTGTTTGCACTTAATTAGAGAATAGAGATTTTTAATTGTAACTGTTTGCTACAGTCACTATGAAGCCATAACTCTTTAGTCTGAGATTATTGCTGCGCAGTGATTTGAACAACTTCACCTCTGACAGAATTAGATTTATATTTTTACTGTTCTTCTGTCAGAAAAGTGGTTCCCAACCTTTTTCATCATGAGTGACCCCTAATCATGATCTCACACCCTATATCAAGCCTATTCAACTTAAGGCCCGGTGCCAAATCAGCCTCCAAAAATCAGCCCTCCAAAAATCAGCCCTCCAAAAATCGACCCTCCAAAAATGTTATCCAGCTCTCAATTCACTTACCTAATATATTATAATATTACAAAAAAAAAATCATGTTTGAAGACTTAGTTCAGTGTTAAAACTAAATAGTGGCCAGCATAAATCTCTTAATGTGTCAAGTGTTTAAACTAGACTAGACCTGAGCAAACTGTGGCCCGGGGGCAAACTGCGGCCCGTGACCTCTTTCAGTCAGGCCCCTGGCATGGTTTTGAGAAACAGAAATGCAAGACGAAGTTATAGAGAAAAAAAATAAATAAAAAATTGGGCTACGACATAAAACCTGTAACATTTATAGATTAAATTCACAATGTTATGATAAAGTTAAAAAAAAACTATTTTTCAACATTAAACTTAAAGCTTTGCAGGATTACAACTGTAATTTGGATCAATGAACATAATTGTTACAGATATATAAATCTATTGTGTGTTTTTCTTCAAACATTTGATTAGTCCAAGTCCAAGTCCTGATAATCTTGCTTTGCTTTTGTTTTATTAAATTACCCTAATAAAATTTTCATTTTGAGATAACTTTATGAAAATAAAGTTATGAATTCACTAGAAAAAAAACTAATGAAAAAAGTCACATTTTATTCTGAGAATAAAGTTGAAGCCATAAAAAAAACTTTTTTATAAATGTAACTTGACATTTTACGAGAAAAATGACAATTTTGTTTGACATTTTATTTGTACTGGTCTTCTTTGTTCTCTTGAAGAAATAAGTTTGCAACAATGAGAATTTGGTAAACCAATGTTGGCAGTCCAGCCCTTCTGCACTATTCTGGGTTTGAATATGGCCCTCGAGTAAAAATAATTGCCCAGCTCCTGAACTAGACAATAGTTATTTTGATTTTATTAACTTTTTACTGTCTGAAAATAGGATTGGCCAAATGGATCTTGTATGTTTTTCAATTATAGTTGAATTTTTGAGGTATTTCCAGTGAGAAAATTTTGTATTTTTTATATTTTTTAGCAAACACATTTATTTTGCTGTTGTTCTATTGGCAAATCTTGTTTGAAAACAGTTAAAAGGAACCCTGGATATAATCACATGTTTACCCTAAAACACTTATAATATCATCACTTATATAAATACAGGACAAATACACTGGAAGTTTTTCTTTTTCATTCATTCATTCATTTCATAACCCTGCGATGAGTTGGCCACTGTCCAGGGTGTTTCCACGCCTAAGGCCCAAAGTCACTGGGATAGGCTCCAGTCACCCGCGCTTAACGGGATTAAGCGGTAGAAAATGAATGAATGAATACACTGGAAGTTTTTCTAGTTTTATTAAAATAGTGTTTTAAATAAATGACATGGAGGCTGCCATTTTGTTGCGGTTATAACATAAAGTAGTGTAACTAAGCAACATTAATTCCTGGGTTAAACTTTGTCAGTTTGAGCCGGAGCGACGCCAAATAGAAGATAATGTGGAATCTAGAGACACTGAATATAATCTAAATGGACACTGTCAGTGGTGTTTTTGTGGCAACTGTTCACAGATGAAACTGTGGGAGTAACCATGGAAACACTATTTTATGTCATCAATCCCCAGAATGCATGAACAAAATGGCGGCTCCCAGTGGCTTGAAAACAACATAAACAATGACAATTTTATAAAAAATAGTAAGCAGTTATATATTTGTTTGCAATTTATTTTAATAGGCATGACCAGTACTAGTGTATTAGCCATATTTGTCTTCATAACCAGGGTTCCCTTTAAAACCATTTGTTATGAGCTGTCAAAAATAATAAAATCACAAATAAAATATAACTTATGAAAACAGAAATAATCAATGAAAAAAGAACAATAAACGATGCTTATTAATGCGTTATTTTTTCTATAAATCTGATTGGTCTGATTGGGTTTCGCTCGCGTAAGCCCCGCCCTGTTTCTTTCACTTCCTTCTTTGCTGAACAGACCGGAGCAGCAGATCCACGTTACGTCGATGTCGTCACTACGCACAGCACACGCTCCTTAATCGACGATCAACTGTTTTTCCCTGAGCTGTTCACTTCTTTAGCGGCTCTGTTGTTGTTTAGCTAAAACACTAAACCATGTCCAGTGAACGGACAGTCGCTAAAACAATGAATTTATCGTAAAAGCGGACATTTGCGGTTGTATTTACACGTTAAATTGTGTATCCGTTGGGCCGCGTGTGGACCTCCTCACAGCCGCAGAGGGTCTATGATCCGAGGCCTAGCATACTGGCTCCAGGGTCCCGGGGTCTGCTGCTTAAAATCTAGTGTTCACCTGTCAGAAGATGGACACTGACAAGTTTAACTATGTTTACAGTTGTGACCTGGATATCAACGTTCAACTTAAGATGTAAGTGTTACAATCTGTACAGTAATGATTGTTGTTCTAGTTTAAGACAAGTCATATCCTCTTGACACATGACAGACGGAAATATTTCATAACACGACTTTATGTGCAGTAGGGACGAGATCGAAAACTGGCTTTTGGCTTGTCAATGGCTTTTTTTTGGCTTTTGGGGGAAAGCTCCCCTTCAGGTCCTTGTGCGTTACTGCACTCAAAATGTTTGGGTCAGGCTATCAGTTTTACGTGATTTCCTCATCCATGTGTAGGCTACAGGCCTAACGTAAGATAATAAGGTAATAGTAAAAGTCATGTTAGAATAAATTAATGACTTATGCACTAGTTTGCTCTGAAATGTGCGTGTTTGTCTCTTTCTCAGCTACTACGTTTTCAGCGTAGGTTAGCTTACTGCTAACAATATGAAAGCAACTACAAAAAATTATAAAAATAATAAATAAAAGATTTTTGGCTTTTGTGTGGATTCTCAGTGGCTTATTTCTGGCTTTTGAGTGGATTCTCAGTGGCTTATTTCTGGCTTTTGAGTGGATTCTCAGTGGCTTATTTCTGGCTTTTGAGTGGATTCTCAGTGGCTTATTTCTGGCTTTTGAGTGGATTCTCAGTGGCTTATTTCTGGCTTTTGAGTGGATTCTCAGTGGCTTATTTCTGGCTTTTGAGTGGATTCTCAGTGGCTTATTTCTGGCTTTTGAGTGGATTCTCAGTGGCTTTTTTATGTGCAAAGCCTGGCGTAATGACGTACCGAACACGGGGGTTAGGTGTGTTCAAGATGGTCAAAAGGTGCAGTCGGCTCGAGCCGGTAAAGGGTCGGGGTCGGATGCTACGTAGGCTCCCGGGCTCAAGTCGAGTCAACTTGACAAATTGTCGAGGCGAGAAAAAGCAACTGCAGCCCGACTTCAGCGCCTCGATGACTACAAAATCAAGATGCATGATGGGAAATGTAGTGCAGTGACTGACAGCTGATTCGCTTTGATCAAACGTGATGTGCTGCAGTTCCTCCTCCTCTGTCTTGATCGTATTTGTGGACTTTAAAACATCACACGTGTTTATCATGAGTCAGAAAAGACTCGGGATATTGTACATTACGCACAGCATCATTAATATAGGATGTTAATAAACTGACAGTCATTTTTACATTGGCAAATCAAAAGTGAGGGAACTTTATGATGAGCTTGTTATTCTTTGCTCCGGTGATGTGTGAGTGAGTCTGTGATGTGTGAGGGAAACAGAAAAAGTAAATGAGATTGATTGCTGATACTTGAAATGTCATTTGTCACATGATGTGTGTATTTTAATAAAGAACCTCAGGAACAGTAGCTGGCTATAAGCCCAGCTAATGGGGATTCTTTCAATAAACATCATTGGTCACGATTTTTTCGGGACACCCTAACTTTTACTGAGCCAGTTACTTTTTACTTATAATCACGTCTTACATTTTACTTTAGTCACTGAGAATCCACTCAAAAGCCATAAATAAGCCACTGAGAATCCACTCAAAAGCCAGAAATAAGCCACTGAGAATCCACTCAAAAGCCATAAATAAGCCACTGAGAATCCACTCAAAAGCATAAATAAGCCACTGAGAATCCACTCAAAAGCCAGAAATAAGCCACTGAGAATCCACTCAAAAGCCAGAAATAAGCCACTGAGAATCCACTCAAAAGCCAGAAATAAGCCACTGAGAATCCACTCAAAAGCCATAAATAAGCCACTGAGAATCCACTCAAAAGCCAGAAATAAGCCACTGAGAATCCACTCAAAAGCCAGAAATAAGCCACTGAGAATCCACTCAAAAGCCAGAAATAAGCCACTGAGAATCCACTCAAAAGCCAGAAATAAGCCACTGAGAATCCACTCAAAAGCCAGAAATAAGCCACTGAGAATCCACTCAAAAGCCAGAAATAAGCCACTGAGAATCCACTCAAAAGCCAGAAATAAGCCACTGAGAATCCACTCAAAAGCCAGATATAAGCCACTGAGAATCCACTCAAAAGCCAGAAATAAGCCACTGAGAATCCACACAAAAGCCAAAAATCTTTTATTTATTATTTTTATAATTTTTTGTAGTTTTTTGTACTTTCATATTGTTAGCAGTAAGCTAACCTACGCTGAAAACGTAGTAGCTGAGAAAGAGACAAACACGCACATTTCAGAGCATAAGACATTAATTTATTCGAACATGACTTTTACTATTACCTTATCTTATCTTACGTTAGGCCTGTAGCCTGCACATGGATGAGGAAAACACGTAAAACTGATAGCCTGACCCAAACATTTTGAGTGTAGTAACGCACAAGGACCTGAAGGGGGAGCTTTCCCCCAAAAGCCAAAAAAAAGCCAAAAGAAAAGCCACTGACAAGCCAAAAGCCAGTTTTCGATCTCGTCCTCTCTCTTTATGTGACTGTGAAGTGTTGTGTTGACACCTAAATGCAAAGAAATATGGATTTAAAGACTATATGGTTAACTTCTTCAAAATATTGTATAAGGAACAAAATAAAAGAATTACATTGGAAAATAATACACCAAATTTATCCAACCAACATTTTTTGTCTGCATTTCTTGATAGAGACAAAACATGTACATTTTGCTATATCTCAGCACCTATTCTTTGACTGCTTACACTCTAAAAATGTGGACCAAATTACAAAACTTCTTATCACAAAAAAAACAAAACACCCCAATTCAACTCTAGTGCCAAGATGTAATTATATACTTTATCCATAAACAAAGCGAAATGAATTATATTTTATTTGCTAAATTCCACATTTACAAAGCAAGATACTCCAACAATAAACCACATTTTAATGAAATAAATAGATACCTGGAATCACTCAATGGATTAACAAATCAGAAGTCTAGAAAAACTGTTAACATTATTGAAAAGTACCACCTGGAGTAAGGAAAATATGTTTTGTTACATTATGATACCATATACATTTTTTACTACTTATCAGATCTTTTTGCCTCAATTAATGTATGACTACTTTGTATTATTTTGTGTTATTATTATTTTTCATTAAAAAAAAAAGAAGTGTGGTGTTGACAGAAATTGTTCTAAACATCTACTTTAATTGTTTTATTTTCATTCACGTCTCTTCCTATCCACGTTTAGTGCTTTATTATAAGGCAGCTGTTTTGTACTCAGTCTAATCCAGTGCTTATTCCTCTAAAAATGTATTTGCTGAATATTCTGGCTGGTCTAGTGAGGAGATTTTATTTCTCTCTGTCTCTGAACCAGAGCAGCGGTCATGGCTTCATCAAAATCACATGCATAGCACATGAGCTTTTAATTACATTATAATGTTAACTACACAATTATGAACAGTGGCTTCCCAGTGTAATCCAGCTAGTGATGACAAAACTAGAACAATTTGTGCTATTGGTGAAAAATGAACAGGTTTAAAGTTGGGGTAACTAACTTTTTTAGTTGTAAATTTGTAAGCTTTGGTTTTTCCACTAAAAAGTATTTGATAAATGCAGCACTTTGTTAAAAAATTAGACCTCTGAGTACTGTCTGAATTGAATCATAGAGACATTTAGTTCTGATCAGGAGCCGAATGCAGTGCTCTGATTGGCTGAGCTTGGGTGGTCCTCTCCAGTTTCACTTTGTTGTTTGTAAAAATAAGTTTTTAAGCCATAAATGCAACCAAAATTAATACAAATCGATATTAACCATGTGTGGAAGGATCTATGAGAGGAAGTTGACGGATTTAAAACCTAAATTGTGTTTGCAGTGTCCATTACAGGATCTAATAACAGTGTTCATGTCTTTTCTCCAGAGGCAGTTTGGAAGGGAAGCGGGAGCAGAAGAGCTACAAAGCCCTCCTGGAAGACCCTATGCTGCGCTTCTCTGGCCTCTATCAGGAAAACTGCTCCGACCTGTACGTCACATGTCAGGTGTTTGCTGAAGGAAAGCCTCTGGCACTTCCTGTTCGCACATCGTACAAAGCTTTTAGCACACGCTGGAAGTGAGTACAAATACATTTATCTGTTGTACTACATTAATGTGTGTGTAGCTGGTTTTTCACAGTCTCTTTGTTGATGCTCTTGGTGTGTAGTTGGAACGAGTGGCTGCGGTTGCCGGTCAAATACCCAGATCTCCCTCAGAGCGCCCAGGTGGCCCTCACCGTGTGGGACATCTACGGACCGGAGAAGGCTGTTCCTGTGGGAGGGACCACTGTCACTCTCTTTGGCAAATATGGGTAAGAATATAATTTGTCACTAAAAACATGTACAACAGGCCAGGTGTTCCCAAACTTAAATAACCACACAACCAACTGGCGACCCCCACAGTAAAACTAAGTATACCTCTGTAATAATTAGGGATGGAAGATCAATCGAAAACATTAGCATCGTTCGAAGTTTGCAGTGATCGAATCGAAAGGCCTGTTTCTGTTTTGCTCTTGCAGCCACTGACACACACTCTGTAGCTGTATAATACACACAATAATACAATAATAGTCACAATGTTTGAAGAAACAACGCGTAAACTTGTGCCAGACCTCACTGAATGTGCTTTATTATGTTCTTTTAACAACTGATGTGTGGACCTGTAAATATGAACACTAAATATGACTGTTTACTGTTCAAATGTTCATAAAAATATAAGTTCTAAGCTCTAACAACAGTGGCTTTGTTTTAAAAGTTACTTATTATGGTTTATTTTGTGTCTTAAGGTAAAAACCAGTTAATATAGGTAAACTAACAAAATCGAAAACTGAATCGAATCGTGACTCAAGTGAATCGTCCCATCCCTAGTAATAATGGTAATAATAAATGGTTAAAAAACTATTAAAATTAGGTTAAAATGCATTTATTAGTTTACTTCATATGACCAA
Organism: Mugilogobius chulae; assembly: GCA_038363315.1. NCBI lineage: Eukaryota > Metazoa > Chordata > Actinopteri > Gobiiformes > Gobiidae > Mugilogobius > Mugilogobius chulae. The sequence goes on from CM076404.1 coordinate 34,457,802, forward strand.
ACTTCAGTCAAACACGATCGGGAAATTACATCTTCAAATCATCTCACGATACTCAGATTTTGCTTTGTGACCCCCCGAAGGTTCCCGACCCCCACTTTGGAAACCACTAAAACAGGTTCCTCCCCTCTCTCCATTCTCCAGGCGTTCCGCTGAAAAAGCAATTAAAATCTCAAACTTTCCTGGTTAAGTAAATGTGGCTAAAATAAAATAACATGAAGCCATCTGACTTGAGACAACACGATGTCAAAAATTTAATTGCGTAATTGTACATTTTAATTTGTAAATTTTTGGTCAACGTCGGCGGCGTCAATGAGCGGCGGCCCATCACCTCTGTTCCTCCTCATGTATTCATTTGTGGCTGGGTAATTTTTAGGTGGACTGTACATAGGGCTGGGTGATCTGGGAAAAAATATAACCACGATTATTTTTCTCATATTGATCGATCTCAACTTTCGATTCGATTTTGTTTAACCATTTATTTACGAAGATAAGGACTAACAAAAACTTTAATATGTTCAATTTTTCAGACTTTTAAAAAATTGAAGATCTATATTCTGCTTCAAAGTTGACTTTTGCTGCAAACCACACATCTTTACTGACAAAAGATTGGTTTTCGATCTTTCAATTCGAAACCCACAGTCAAGTAATGGAGGATTTGATTCGATCCGATAGTGATCTCTCAAATTTTCGATGAATTACCCAGCCCTAACTTTACCTATAAATATATAAATACAGTACATGTAAGTAGTAACAATATAAGTTCCATGCTACAATTTAGTAAATGAAAAAGGAAAGGAAAGGACTCAACTCAAAGCAGAGAACATGGACTGGACTTGGACTTGAACACTTGGATACTCACACTTTTGTCTCCTTTCAGTATGTTCAGGCAGGGCATGCATGACCTCAAGGTTTGGCCCGGAGTGGAAGGGGACGGAGGAGAGCCCACCACCACCCCGGGACGCACCAGCAGCAGCCTGGCAGAGGACCAAATGGGACGACTGGCCAAGGTACAGTATCCTAAAAGAGCCAGCTACTTGAAAGGAGCAGAAGTGAGGTGACGGAGGAGGTTGTAAGAAATAAAGGAGAGTTTTTTGGACATTGTTGCTGCTTTTGTCTGAAGCATCATTTGTTCCAGGGTCCTGACCTGGAGGTACTCAGGGATGTGAGTACAGGAGGAGTTGTGTGTGACAAACAAGACAAAATGTATTTGCAGATTCACATGTTGCCGATATTCTCTATAAAGTTGTCCTTGCTTTGGATTGAACGTAGTTGAGTTTATTTGTGAATACATTTTGGCTTGACTGCTGCTGGAAACACTTGTATGTACAGGTCAATGTAGTTTGTGCTGTTAAAAAATCTTGCACAAACATTTATTTGATTTTATTTGTACATGGAGATGAGACGGTGAAATCTTTTTATTCAATTATTTATAAATAAGTTACTTTTTCACACCTGTGCATTAAGAAGGTCCTTATAGCTCTTTATTTGTACTTTAAGCACTAACTGTAATTGCTCCTTTTCTAGCATCCTGTGTTTGTCTTAGATTAAGCTTGCATTCAACTCACTTTGTTCTGGCTGCTGGCACCTGGAGTGTGCATGAGTTCTAGTGACTGTCACTTTACCATCAGCGCTTTATCAAAACAAAAACAAAACTGTTGATTTACCACTCTGCTCGTGTCTTTCTTTTCTTGTGCAGCTGACAAAAGCCCATCGGCAAGGTCACATGGTGAAGGTGGACTGGCTGGACCGTCTGACCTTCAGAGAGATTGAAATGATCAATGAGGTAACTCTCCCCCACTCACACTCCTAATATTGGCCTGCAGAGCCTCTAGAAGCTTCACTTTCTTCAGGACCACTGCTCTATTGTTGTCTTGTTTTGCAGAGTGAAAAGCGTAGCTCTAATTTCATGTACCTCATGGTTGAGTTTCCACGTGTAAAAACAAATGACAAAGAGTACAGCATCGTTTACTATGAGAAGGTGTGTTTTTATAACTAAATCAGTTTTTATTTGGGTTTTATATACAAAATAAGATTCTGTTTTTGTTTTTGTCAGGATGGAGATGATGCTATGCCTGTTCAAACCAGCTGTGAGATCGTCAAAGTCCCTGATCCACAGATGGGGATGGTAAAAACATACTCACTTCTTCATGACTTTTTTGGGCCTAGCTGTTTAAGTTCATCTGAATGTTTCTCACAGGAGAATCTGGTGGAGAGTAAACATCACAAACTGGCTCGTAGCCTGCGTAGTGGACCCTCAGACCACGACCTGAAGCCAAACGCAGCCACACGAGATCAACTCAATGTAAGAGACGACTGTTAAGTAATGTCACATATTGTTTCTTTAATATAACTACTACATGATTATGTGTTGACAGATTATTGTGAGTTACCCTCCAACCAAACAGCTGAGCTCTGAAGAGCAGGACCTGGTGTGGAAGTTCAGGTATTACCTCACCAACCAGGAGAAGGTGTGTTCTCTGGATATGAGCTTTTAAAAATGCAATAATGTGAGTGATCTTTGGACAGTTTGTCAGAAATCACATTTGTGTTACAGGCATTAACAAAGTTCCTGAAGTGTGTGAACTGGGACCTGCCGCAGGAGGCGAAACAGGCCCTGGAGCTTCTGGGGAAGTGGAGACCGATGGATGTGGAGGACGCTCTGGAGCTTCTGTCCTCTCACTTCACAAACCCCAGTGTGAGACGCTACGCAGTCACACGTCTGCAGCAGGCCGACGACGAGGTACCACTGACCACTCATACATGTAATAGAATATTAAATAATATAATATAAAATAACCACTATATGAGCTACGCAGTCACACGCCTGCAGCAGGCCGACGACGAGGTACCACTGACCACTAATACTAGGGGTGTCAAACTCAAATGGAACTGGGACCAAATTGATCAAAGTTAGAGTTAGTCGAGGGCCGCATTTAAATACAGGCCTACAACTGATGATATACTCAAATATGACAATTATGTCCATATTTCTATTGAATTACAATATATAATAATATTGAATTGTATTGTATTATACAGTGTTCTTTTAAAAACATTTTTGAACTAATTGTATGCAACTTGCTGCATTCCAGTGCATTATAAATGTTTATAAACAGGCAGATTTTCCATTCTGGCCTAAGTGGCTCCTCTTTTGCATTTCACACACAGGACAGAGCTAGACTGCAGTGTATTATGGGACCTGTAGTTCAATTTTTTTGCAAGCTAGTATCAGCAGGCCACTATAAATAATAATCAGAAATCATCCTGGGTCACATGAAATCATCTCAGGGGCCGCATTTTACCCTCGGGCCACATGTTTGACACCCCTGACTTTTTTATATAAAATAATACAGAAGGTTTCTAGTGGGAGCACTGCTTGTCTCCATAGAAATGTTATTGCTTTTCTTGAAATGTTCTGGGAGATATGACAATATACATGTTATATAAATGTAATCAACAGTGTTGTCTAGTAACTGCGCCCAACTAACATCATATATATATGTTATTAATGTTCTAAAACACCCTTATAAGATCTTTCATAAATAACATTAAAAGTCATCAGTTATTATCACCAACTACAGAGGGATTAATCGCAGCTGATTGACCAAGCTCTAGCAAAAAGTCAAGCCAGCGCTGTTGTCCGCTAACTACAAGTTTATCTACAAGTCTACGAGTTTATCAATGTGCAAAAACAAAAGTTATGCCGCTAAATCAACATTTGTGAATGAAATTTGACCCTACAACCCTTAAAAGTTACATTCAGGTGAGTGAAAAAATGGCGTGGAAAACACCATCTTAGGCTTCCGGTTCAGAAGTGATCCAAACAACTAGCTATTGTCCCTTTTGGTTGTTTTAATCAAAGAAGTTTCCCCAGCCAACGAGATGGACAGCGTCTCTTTCTGAATGGAGCATGTTCAATAGAGCGGAATGTGACGTCGGCCGATAATCTCTCTGTAAACCTGCAAAAACAGTAAATACACATGTAATATTAATTTTCCTATAGAGGGAATATGCGGCCAAAAGGCAACAGTGGACAAAATATATATTTGACCATGTAATAAATTACAATTAAATGTAATTCTGAGTAAATATTTTTTGTAAGTGAAAGCTCCTATATGAAATGTATTATTTTATTCAGTTGTAGACAATACTAGATTTACATTTCTATGCCCAAATCAGAGGCTACAGGGGTTATATGGGTTATATAAACTCTATATATTTTGTTTTTCTAGGATCTGTTGATGTACCTGCTTCAGCTGGTCCAGGCTCTAAAGTACGAGAGCTTCAGTGACATTCAGGGTGGCCTGGAGCCCGGCAGTAAAAGAGACAGCCAAGGCCTCTCTGACGACTCTGCTCTGGACAGGTCAGTGCTGCGCCTCCTCTCCAGCTGGACCAGAGCGGTAAACACTTCTGCTCGGAATGGAGGCTACAACTTTGATTATTTGTCTTGTAAAAAGGAACGTGTTGTACTCATTAGGGATTCTGATTTTCCTGGCAGTGTTAACAAACTCTACAAAAACAAGGAGAAACCACAACTCACTGTTTTGAATCTGTTTTTAGATCACACTGTCAGTCCAGATGTTGATGACAAGACAATAACAGACCAGATAAAACTGCATTTAAACTATATACGTTTGTTGTTTTGTTCCAGTTCCCAGATTCTGTCGGCTCCATCGGCGTCTGCAGCTCCACAGAAGGGCAAAGACGGAGCAGAGAGTGAGTTAGAGGTGAGAAACCACAGGGTGAATGTATGTGTGGTCTTTACAAGTGTCAAATACGTTAATTTAGATGAAATTAAAGGTACTATACCTGATTTTTGCTTCCTTAAAAACTTAAACAAATCAAACTACTAAATTTTAAACAAACTTACATCAGTTCACATGTTTTGCTCACTTACCTAATGCATTCTGAGTCTCCAAATTGTTCATCAAGACGTGTTTTAAGCTTTTTTCACAGCTGTTAGGGAGAAAGTTTTAGTTAAAATTTGGTAAATTTTGTGTTTTCCACTAAAAAGTCTATGATAAATGCAGCATTTTATGAAAAAATTTGATCACTGAGCACTGTTTGAATTGAATAATTAAGAATTTTAGTTCCGAATGCTGCACTCTGATTGGCCGAGCTTGGGTGGTAGTAGTTTGTCAGCCGTAATTGCAACCGAAAATGAATAGGCCTACAAGTTGATGTTAACCATGTGTCGAAGGATTTAGGCGATGAAGTTGTCCGATTTAAACTTGAATCGTGTTTGCAGTGTGAAAATTAGCTACCCCATCTTTAAGTGGAGTTTGATGAACAAACGAGACAGGCTTTGAGTGCCTTATAAGGTGGAAAAGCGCTATATAATTAGAGACCATTGACCATTTATTAGACAGAAATAGGACATCGTGGACTAATTTCCGCTTAAACAGATTAACATTAACAAGATATCTGTGATGGGGGGAAATTGATATGAAGTTATTTGATTTTTAAAATTTTGGCAAAGTCTAGGATGACCATATTTTCAAAATTAAAAACTGGGACACATTCAAGTTTTTGCAAAGAGTAATAAGCATTCAATGAAAATAGCGGGTAAATAGGTCCGTCAGTGCAAATGATGCATTTTTTCTCGTGTTTTGGTAATTTTCAAGCACAGTTTTATCTATTTTGACAAAAGAAATAGCAATATTTTCCTTCCTTTTCCATTGGAAAGTGTCAAGAGTGGTCAAACAACAGGACAACTGGGACATGTCTTGTGTAAAACTGGGACAAATAAGTGGATTTGGGTAGTGCTGATGCAGGGCTCAAAATAGGGACTGTCCCGGGTAAATGGAGACAACTGGTCATTCTAGTATAGTCCCCTAAGGTCCTTACAAATAATAATACAAGTAATACAAATTATTTTTGCAAGCTGTGAAAGGTTTTGTTTGTGATACCGTCTATTCAGATCTTAAGCTACTAAACAACAGATTCCTTAAAATGTTTTATTGATTGACAATGTGCTGTTTGTTTTGGTGCAGGACCTTTGCACGTTCCTCATCTCCAGGGCCTGCAAGAACTCAACGCTCGCAAACTATCTCTACTGGTAAGAACGAAGGACCAGAGAGACTAAACTGCCTCTGATAATAACTCTAGTAAAGTGCCTGATGTTGTGTGTTTGTGTTCAGGTACGTGATCGTGGAGTGTGAGGACCAGGACACTCAGCTGAGGGACCCGAAAACACACGAGATGTACCTGAACGTGATGAGGAGGTTCAGCCAGGCCCTGCTCAAGGTCTGCAACAGTCTGCTTTTACACTTTATCACCATGGCAACCAAGACTAAACAGGCGCTCGAGTGAAAATGGAAAAGAAAAAATCATATGTAGGGTAGAAACAAAAAACTAGAAATAATTTAACTTTTAATTGTTTTAAAAGAAGTACACTTATTAATTTTCCAGCGCGTAATTTAATTTGCAGGATCTAAAAAATATTAAGCGTTGATAAAAAGTTTTAACTTAAACTCCTTATTATTTAATTTTGCATAACTGTGTGATGTTTTAATTAATATAAAGAAATGTTTAAATCCAGCTTTACTAAATCTATATAAATGAACCAAAAAGCAGGAAATATTACTTAAGTCTGCGTTTAGTTACATTTCATGCATACACCTTGTTATATGCATCATGTTTTGGGATAATAAAACCAAAACCAGAGAGGGCAAAAGTACTGAAGTTCAATTCTCAAGTAAAAGTACAGTTACTTGTGTAAAGAATGACACTGATAAAAGTAAAAGTCCTGCTGAAACTGTTTTACTTGAGTAAAAGTACAAAAGTACACACTTACAATTTTACTAAATTTACTAGTAAAAATAGTAAAAAGTACACTCACTGTCAGAGGTTCTTCCTATTATTCATTCATTTTCTACCGCTTAATCCCGTTAGGGGTCGCGGGTGACTGGAGCCTATCCCAGTGACTTTGGGCCTTAGGCGGGGAACACCCTGGACAGTGGCCAACTTGCCGCAGGGTTAGACAGACAACTATTCACTCTCTCATTCACTCACCAAGGGAAATTTACAGTGATGCCCAATTAACCTAAACATGCATGTTTTTGGAGGTGGGAGGAAACCGGAGTACCCGGAGAAAACCCACGGTGACACGGGGAGAACATGCAAACTCCACCCAGAGAGATCGTGAGATGTTGATCTGGTCCGACCCGGGAGTCGAACCCACAACCTCCTTATTGGGAAGCCAGAGCTCTAACCACTTGGCTACCGTGCAGCTCTTCTTCCTCTTCCTATTATTACTCATTTTAATTTTAGTTGTTTAGCCAGATAAGAATAAAATAGCTATAAATGTGTAACATATTTTACTTGTTTCAAGACATTTCTGATGTTTTCAAGAGCTTGAATGAGCTTGAGCTTGAATCAAATTTGCCAATGTCACCACAGTTAAAATGTCTTTAGCAAATTTGGCTTGAAATAAAACAAATTTATTGAAACAAGAAACACCTCGAAACAAGTTCAATCAGGATTAGGTCAATCAAGTTTAACCATCTTAGTCAGAAACAAACACCAAAAAATTAAGATTCAAATCCATGTTTTATGATATTTTAACCAGAACACATTTTTTTGCAGTGCATGAAGTTGGTTTATAATGCGTAAGTGTAAGATGGGATTTACAGTTAATTACTTATAATTAATCTGACGTTTATCATGTGATAATGTGCATAATTTTGCTGGTTAACTTGTTCACAAAGTCCTGATACACAGCAGCTCTGCACTAGTTTTAGTGGCTTATAAAGTATCTAACCTTGAAAAATGTAAGGTGTAAAAGTGAAAAGTCACCAAATTGTTTTATACTCAAGTAAAATACAGATACTCAAAAACAGTACTTGAGTAAAAATACTTAGTTACTTGACACCTCTTAATAAAACCTTGTGATTGTTCTTTTCCCGGACAACAGGGCGATAAGAACGTGAGGGTGATGCGGTCGCTGTTGGCCGCTCAGCAGACGTTCGTGGACAGACTGGTGCAGCTGATGAAAGCCGTGCAAAGAGAAAGTGGGAACCGCAAAAAGAAGGTACAGTACAAACGTTCAGAGATGTCAAGATTGTTAGGCTAATCGATAACCGTGGTTATTTAGAGCGCAGTATTACAATGAATAATGTCATTTTCACACTAATGAGAGCACCTGATTATAAGCAGCAAGTAGATTTAAAAAAGAGAAAGTACTGTGACTTGTTTATATTAAGTCAATGAGAATCTATATTTTAGCTGCATCGTTGTATAAACCGCAGAGTTCAAAGATTGTGAAGAAAGTAGTGGCTTATGCTGTAGTCTGGAAATACAGGAACAATCTGGACAATTTAAGAAACAAAAGTAAGTATTTTTAGTTCATTTTAATAGAAACTGAACAGAATAGAACAGAAAGATTTATTGTCATTGTCACAGAGTACAACAAAATTACTTCTGGAGTGAGCCTTCGGGCCGCTGCACTTTTTGCGCGCCGCCACTCGCTCTACCGAACATGAAACGCAAAGAAAACTGAAACAAAGAAACTGTGATGATTTTGTAGAATATTTGGAAAATTCATTCTGTTTTCTTCTTAGTTTATCTTTATTTTTCTTGTAATAAGACAGTTGTAATAAGCAGTTTCGGCGGCAGGACTTCCTCTGACGGACTTCTTATGAAGGCGGAAGTCCTGCCGCCGAAACTGCTTATTACAACTGTCTTATTACAAGAAAAATAAAGATTTTGTAGAAAAAAAGGCAATATATGAGGCAGATTTGTTTTATGACAGATAAATACTTTTTGTTTTATTTTTTGCTATTGTAGAAAAATAAATGTATGATTTTGTGAGCCTTGTGCTGGATATGAAATTCCAAATATCTACTTATATCAGGACGTCAAATTGCACCTTATTGGCAAAAAATGTATTAAAAAATCTGATAATTTCTATATATGGTTGTTCCAGAAGCAAAATTATTTGTTATATGTTCAGAAAGTTTGATTTCATTAAACTGGTTACAAACTGTTCGACAATGAAAAGTAAAAAAAAAAAAATGTTTTTTGTTATTTGTTTGTGCCAACTGTAACCATGAATAATATGATTTTTTTGTCTAGCAATAATCGCAATATTAACATTTTATATTGTGACATCTCCCCATAATGAACAAAAACCTTTAAAACTGTCCCTTCCCTGTCTGTGGTTCTGTGTTGCCATGACGATGCCTTCTTTCTTTCTCTTTCTCTGCAGACTGAGCGGCTCCAGGCTCTTTTGGCCGACAACGAGAAGGTGAATCTGTCAGACATCGAGCCCATCCCTCTGCCGCTGGAGCCTCAGATAAGAATCAAAGGAATCGTCCCAGAGACGGCCACACTGTTCAAGGCAAGTCTCATGAAGCAGCTCATCATTTCTACAGGCAAATCATTTTACCCAATCTTCACAGCCGAACAGAAAGGTTTATGCAGCAGGAAAACATGTAGTGTCCATGTCTTTACTTTCAATTGAAAATAGTTGTTCTATATGATTTGATCTTATTTTTTTCTCAACAGTCCCTTTTTCAAGATTGCTGTGGTCCCAGAACTAATATTTCATTTATTTTGAAAAAATTTAATAATAATACAAAGAAATATTGGCATTATAATACGAGGCCTGGACAGACGGATGGATTCTCACAATATTTGTGACTTCACAAGAGCATCCATCTGAGCCCTCAGTGACTGGTTTAAAGACCAAACAACAGGAGTAGGGGGTGTGGGGAGGGCTTGTCATTCTCCAATTGGAGTCACTTGCCGAAATTGAGTCAATCATGCGTGTTATTGTTAGCGTGACTATATTTTTCAATATTTAAACTGTTCGAAACAGCTAAAAATGTCTCTGTTAGTTGTAACTTTAGATCATCAATCACGAGATTAAAAAGTAAGTTAATATAGTTTAATAAGGTTTAGTTATTCACGTTGGTGACCTTGAAGTTTCACTGCTCTGAGCTGTTTGCTTAAGTTTATTAACAGTCAAATATTGTGTTTTCACAAACGTTAAGCTCATATTTAACCTAAAATAAAGATATTTAAAAAGTAAATGATAAATAATAGCATATTCTCTGTTGTTTGTCTTCGTGGATGTTGCCGTAGTCAAACACTTACGTTTATGCGCTGGTGCAGAAGCTTCTGGGCATGCGCACATCAACTTTTTGACAACAGGAAGTAGCACCTGAAACAAACAAAACAAAAACTGCAGCTCCCGTAGATATACGTGTTTCTGCTGCTTTTGCCTCTGTTTAAGCAAAAATACAGATTTCCTTTTTGAACATTACACGTCCCACCTTTTCCCGAACGTTCCCAAGGACAAGTGGCAAAAATGGGAGGCGGTGAGAGGAATGGCGGCGTGCTGTTTCATCTTGAGGCCAGCCACTACCTCAGGATAGTAACTGCTGAAAAGGCTTTAGGAGAGGATGAAAGAAGAGGCTGAGAGTGGAGAGCAGCAGTATGATTGACTGACAGCAGGTGTTTGTGATCAGCAGAGTTATGTCTTGAGTATTCAGGCTGATGTCTTATAAAGTCTGAAAATGACACTGTTCCTGGCAGTGAGACTTGCAGAAACTTGCTAATTTGCTCAGTTATTTAAACATCATATACACAGTTTAGCAGCCAAAAAAAGTTGTTTTAGCTTCAGTTTAACACACCCATTCTCACCCTGTTCAGCCTATAATTGGGCGACTGAAGCTGATCATTTTTCTTTTTGGAAAACAAAGATTTATCTGTTTTGACCAGTTTAAATTATGTCTTATTTCAGAGCGCGTTGATGCCGGCCAAGTTGATTTTCAAGGCCGAAGACGGAGCGATGTATCCAGTCATTTTCAAACACGGAGACGACCTCAGGCAGGACCAGCTCATTCTGCAAATTATTTCTCTCATGGACAAGGTAAAGTTATTGTCTTTTTATGCATCTTAAATTCAAAAACATCTGAATCTTAACGTAATAACTGCATTTGTCGTCTTGTAGCTGTTACGAAAAGAGAATTTAGACTTGAAGTTGACGCCGTACAAGGTTCTAGCCACCAGCACTAAACACGGTAACAAATCCCACAGTAATTACATTCTTTAAGTGTTGTATTATTGTTTTATTCTTATTTATTATTAACACTTCTTCTTCAGGTTTTATGCAATTTGTCCAGTCTGTGCCTGTAGCAGAGGTCCTCGCCACAGAAGGAAACATTCAGGTAAAATGTTCTGTTTGTGTGTTTTTATAGTTTTGTTGAAATGCCTTTAATTCTTTTTATTTGCAGAGTTTCTTCAGAAAGCATGCTCCAAGTGAAAAGGGGCCGTACGGAATCAGCCCGGAAGTGATGGACACGTATGTGAAGAGCTGCGGTCAGTGTCTGCCAGATTTAAGTCTAGTTTACGACAAGTTTTCACGTATTTGTAATGTTTTGCTGCTCTCTTCGGCATTCGGTCTGCTGAAAACGACAGATTTTTTTAAATATAAAGTGGCATTGAGGTGCAACAGATGGATAAAAGACATCTTAGTTCACACAGTGGCATAACATAGAATAAGCAGAATAATCATAAATATTGTAGCTAATTATATCAGCTGTTAGACAATTCTGGAGTGTAAATTCCAGATCAAATCGTAATTGCAAAACTAAAAATTTTTTCTTTAAATCCTAGTGAGAAAGTTATCTTGAAGTAGAAAAACAGCAACATTACTTCTGCTTAGTTTGCTGAACAAAGCGGTAAAATACTCCATTGAAAATCCAGACGATATATAAAAATATATCGCCTGGTCACCGTGTCCCTCTTTCGAATTTCAGTAAGTGTGATTGACAGATTGTTTAGCCAATCAGGAGCAAGCATCGTCTCCCAAATGAAAACCAACATGGCTGCTTACAACAAAATACATAGACAAATATTGGAAAATATCACAGGGAACTGAAAAACATCGCAGATTTCTGCAGAATCAATGAGTGAAGCAAAAAAATATATAATAATGTGAGGTGAGTGAGGTTAGATTTTTGGCCTAAGGGTCTGATTTATCAAGCCAGGTGCGAAAATAAAAAAAATAATGTGATGTTTATGAACATTTTACACAAATTTTAATCTTGGAAGATGCACATACAACATACTAAACAAAACAGATTTGAACCACCCCAAATTCTGTATCTTTAGAGTGTGTGAGAGAAAAATATCATCTCTGCCAAGGTTTTGCTCCCCCTAACCTGTTTTACACATGAGCAAATGCTTGATAAATCTGTTCCTAAGTGACAGAGCGACCAACCAGCTTCTTTGTTTCATCTACGTCACGCAAATAAACTTTTCTAATTGCCCGGTACAATGTGGAGTGAGAAAAAGAGAAAATGCTTGTCCTTAGCAAAACAATACATTTTTATAATCGTTCCAGTTGCAAAGCTTTTTCAAAGTAGTAAAAAATCATAATTTAGTCGATTGCGAACTGTAACGAAATGTGTACAAATCTTCTAGTCACGTGACGGCATTCTTAACAACTAAACTCAACTAATAAATTTGCAAAATATCGTTAGTTGCAGCCCAAAGTGGGTTATTATTTGAAGTTGTTGTGAAGTTCAAGTTATTTTTAGGCATTAACTCCCTGCAAACACCCAGATTATGTTTGATACATTCCGTAAGTTTAAAGAAGGATTTATAATAAACCAGCCTTGTTTTTTCAGCTGGTTACTGTGTGATCACCTACATCCTGGGAGTCGGAGACAGACACTTGGACAATCTGCTGCTGACAAAAACAGGTAAGAAAAACAAATCAGAGCATGTTTTCAACACTCAAACAGAAGCCCAGGTGGTGACACTAGACCCTCCCGTGTGTTTCCAGGTAAACTCTTCCACATAGACTTCGGGTACATCCTGGGCCGAGACCCCAAACCGCTGCCTCCGCCCATGAAGCTGAGCAAAGAGATGGTGGAGGGGATGGGCGGCATGCAGAGCGAGCAGTACCAGGAGTTTAGGAAGCAGTGCTACACCGCCTTCCTCCACCTCAGAAGGTAACTCTCACAAGACATCCAACACGTTTTTACAGTGTAGAGAGTCAGTGATCAGATGCTTGAGTCAGTGGTCAGAAAGCATATTTTCTCTTGTCACAACTAGAATAAGACTTTGGGATCGCACAGAGTTAAAGGAAAGTTAACTCCACCAACAAACATATTTCAAACTAAGTGGGCTGCTGGAAAAGCTTTAGTTAAAGGTGAAAGGAGGGGCTGAGGGTGGAGAGCAGCAGTGTGATTGGTTTGACAGCAGGTGTTTGTGACTATTTTGACCTGAAACTTGCTACTTTGCTCAATTTGAACTAAAATTGCCACACAAAATAGGCAGTGCTTTTTAAACACCATATACACAGTTTAACAGCCAAAAAAAAGGAAATAGTTTTATTATGTTGCTTCACTGTTTTTAGCAAATAAGCTAGCTAAGCTCTGAAATTTGAGCAACAGCAAAAGTACTACTTTAATTTTCTATATTAGTGCATAAACTGAATTTGAGTAAAACAAAAGTTCCATGGACAAAAAGTGAACCAAAAAAGCACATTTCAGTGTTTGTAGTTGTTCTTGTCAGTATTGAGAGTCGGTGCATAACCTCTAACAAATAATGAACTTGCTTTTGAGCTTCATACTGTTTAGATTAAATTTAACTCAACCTGCCTACTGTGTTTCAGGTACTCTAACCTGATCCTGAACTTGTTCTCTCTGATGGTGGATGCTAATATTCCAGATATTGCCCTTGAGCCCGACAAGACTGTCAAAAAGGTGAGAACTATGTCACAGAACTTCAGTGGACTAACATTTGTCTCAAACATGGATTTTTGGTTCATACATATTATGCTTTATTACTCAAAGTGTTACATGCCTGTTTCTATCGTAAATGTATCTTTATATGCCTAGTTGTGTTCACTTCTAAATGGTTAATGTTTCACATAGGCATGTGCCCCATTTATCTTATTTTTTTATAATTGCTAAGTAGTAGCTCACCCCCAGTTTTTGCTTTGCAAAAATAGCTCTCCTGACAAAAAAGGTTGGAAACCCCTGGTCTAAAACCTGGTGTCCACTGCACAATTTTGATCTTCTGCAATTAAGAATTCTGATTTCTGAATGCTAACATACAAGGTTATACCATCTTAAATGGTACTTGATTGCCTGTTAAGATTTTATTGTTTTATTATATGTATTATATTTGTTATCATGTAGTGAAAAGCCCAAACTGAGTGGAAAATTTGCACCAACTATATACTCTAGCTGCATGCTCTGCTTTTAACTATGTTTGATTGCACTGTCTTGGTAAAATAAATAAATACAAAAATAAAAAAAAAAATCATCCTGTCAGAGCTTGGAAGCTAAGCAAGACAGGACGTGGTCAGTACTTGGATGGGAGGCTGAAACACAGACCAAGATGATACCAAGACTGCGGCCCATCAAGACCAATTCATCATTATTAGGAGTAGCTTCACTTGACACAACACATAGTTTCATATTCATAAGTTGAGTTACATTCTCTTATTGTGCAGTGCATGTATGAACTCAGGGTATCCCATCAATCTCAGCTCCTGGTGCAAGTTTAGCAGAGCCTGGAGGTAATGAAATGTGGTTTCGGTGTCAGACCAAGACTTTAAAAATCAGTCTCGAATTCTCAAAATTGTGAGTGGACATCAGACTTCACCCTTCACATGCCCTGTTTTTACACCTTCTGCTTTTCTCAGGTTCAAGATAAGTTTCGTCTGGACCTTTCTGACGAGGAGGCAGTCCACTACATGCAGAGTCTGATCGACGAAAGCGTAGGAGCCCTGTTCGCCGCTGTGGTCGAGCAGATCCACAAGTTCGCCCAGGTATGATCCTACTCAAACATTCTGTAGGACGACAGTTTACAAATTAAGCCTTTTGCGTTCTAAAATAATCTGTCTTTCTTTACAGTACTGGCGCAGATGAGCTACTGAGGTCTCTGTCGTGATCGATGCAAGAATCATCATCAGCAGAAACGTGTCGGCTGAGCTCCGACCGAGGCCAAGAACGCACTGCCAACCTTCACTGCAACACGGATAAAACAATAATGCAACTGTTCGCTTTGTATATATTATGTATAAATAATTATTCAACCGCAAAGCCAAATCGAAAGACTTGAAACAATAAAAGTTGTCGACTGGGACTGGCTGTGCTTGGTGCCTTTCCTGTGCGGTCCACACTGGGGGTAAAGCTAACGCCACAGACAACAGTGAGTCAGAGCTCGTGACTAAGCGTTTCCCGCTAAAAATAGTCAAGAAGCCGCCTGAAAAGTGTTTAGTGTGTTCTGCCCCGTTGCTGTTTATGCCCCAGAGGGATTTGCACAGGGCAGTTTCAGTCAGAGATGTGGACTTGGACTCGAGTCAGACTTGATGACTTTAAATGACTTGAGACTTGACTTAGAACGGAGAAAGGCTTAGGACTTGGAGGTGAGAACAAATCACTGTTGAGATGTGTATTTCTCTGGTTCCAAGTTAGTGCCTTACAAGTCCAAGTTAAGTCCAAGCCCTCTCATTTTAGTTTCAAGTCTTTACATCAAATTACTGGCTACATCACAAACACAAAAAGTCTTAAAACTCAAAATATTGGACTTGTGGTCACTGATTCTGAACTTGACTTGTGATTCTGACTATGACTGTTGCAAAGACACATCTGCATAGAGGAAACAGACTTGACCAGGAGAACCAGAGCCAGTGGGGTTTAAAGGGAACTATTTTCACCAGAGCCTCATGACAAGTAAGAATCCTGAAACAAAACTATAAACGCAACACTTGTTTTTGCTCCCTTTTTTTATGAGATGAACTCAAAGATCCAGAACAGTTTGTATACACAAAACAGCCATTTCTTTCAAATATTGTTCACATTTCTGTCTAGATCTGCGATAGTGAGCACTTATCCTTTCCTTAAAGGGAACCCTGGATATGAAGACAAATCTGGCTAAAACATTAGTACTGGTCATGCTTCTTAAAATAAATTGCAAACAAATGTATAACAGCTTACTATTTTTTATAAAATTGTCATTGTTTATGTTGTTTTCAAGCCACTGGGAGCCGCCATTTTGGTTGATGACATAAAATAGTGTTTCCATGGTTACTCCCACAATTTCATCTGTGAACAGTTGCCACAAAAACACCACTGACAGTGTCCAGTTCTTGCCTCTTCCTCTCGAATATCCGGCCACAGTCCAGCTCATACTGAAAAGATTTAACTGAGGAATTCATGTTGCTTAGTTAGTGGTTGCCTGACAACACTATTTTATGTCATAACTGCAGCAAAATGGCAGCATGCATGTAATTTCTTTAAAACACTATTTTTATAAAACTACTCAGCTCAAGCTCAGAAAGCCAGTCAGTATCTGGTGTGAGCACCATTTGCCTCAAGCAGTGCAACACTTCTCCTTCACATAAAGTAGAAAACAGTTTTATATCTTTTGAGTTTATCTCATAAAAAGTGTTGCATTTATATTTTTGTTGAGTTTAAAAGTGTGTGTGTTTTTTTCTCTCTACTTGTGAAATTGTTTTCTTACAAAAGCACAATTTAACTTAACATTTGAGGGGCCCATTGTCACTTTGAACAGATCCACATTTAAATAAAGGTTTCTACACTGGACATTTAAGTGGGTGTATTATATAGCATTTATGAATGAACAAAATAAATACAACACGCACAGTATTTTGTATTTGGGGCCCAATAAGAAGTTTAGTTTCTATGGCCATGGCGTCAATTATTTAGCAGCCAGACTTTAGAAGAAGAAATATGATTGTTTTCTGCTTTAAATGTCAGCGATTGGAAGTCTGTTGAGTTTCCAGAAATCATGACTAAAGCTATTTTTTATTTCTGACTATAACCCATCAGCTTTAGGGACTTTGGTGGACGTGGTTGGACCCATACATTTATTCTCCCCAATGTTGCATAAAGAGTGCAATCTCAGCAACACAGAGTCAAACTGGAGCTGTCAGTCACGGAGCAGGAGCAGCGGTGAGTCAGACACAAAACAAACAGACGGACAGAGCCATGAGGGGTCCACACGAGAGGTCCACACGAGAGGTCCACGTGTGAGGTTTGTGAGGCTGGACCGGCACCAGAGCACAGGAGCACAACATAAACAAGAGAAACCGCTGGAAACAGAAACAGCACTGGCACCTAAAGCTTGTCCTTCACAGTCAATCAACATTTATTTATGAACAGCAATAAAATACAATAAAAAATACAGCACAGTGAAAATAAAAACATATAAAAAGCATTTAAATAGCATAAAACTAATACATATCAAATTATTTCAGTCAAATGCACAGCTCAAGATTGTCCAAATAAGGGGACTGTAAGATCAGGCCTATTCAACTTAAGGCCCAGGGGCAAAATTAGCCCTGCAAAGATCTGATTCGGCTCACAACCCATCTGCTAAAGATTGCAAATATGCATTTATTTCTTCAGGCTTAATTCTGGTGGTGTACTTTATATCGGAATCAATCCCTTTTCCGTTTTGGTGTAATTCTGCTTTACACTGCAAAAACTATAAATCTAAACTTGCCTAAAATGACTTGGAATTAAAATTTTAACCCAGATTTGAGTTGTTATAACTGGATAATATTTAATTGCTTGTGTAATGTAGAAAAAATGTACAAAAATTTGTTTTCTTGACACATTGGCAAATATTTTGGCTCAAAAAAAAAGAAGTATTGTTTTGAAATTAGTTCAAAACTGTTTGAAACAAGGAAATTAACATATCTACAAAAAATCTAGGTTATATTTGCCAAAATGCTTGAGATTCAAATCCTAGAATCAAGCTTGTCTTGACATATATTTTTTGTCGTCCTGATGCTAGCAGCCTAATGTCCGTTACTTTTTCTTCAGACTTGGCTAGTACTGGTCTTGTTCTTGTTTAATTCTGGCTGGGGGCTAGTTTTAACAGTTTCCAGAGCAATTCAAATTGGCTCTGTGCAGTTGGCTTGTTTTATTTCAAAATACTACATCCTGTACATACAACCATTTCCTGTTCAGTTCATTTCTATGAGGTTTTCACTACATCAGTTTAAAACAATAATAAATACTCTATACAGTTGTGGTGAATGTTACAGAAAACATGTTAAAGACTTTACATATCAGAGGAATATTGTGTGTTTAAAAAGAGACGTGTTTGTGTCTAAATGCAAAGCTAACAGGAAGTGGTCGTATGTACAGAAGTTAGCTAGTTTGAACGAACACAAGCCAACTGAAGTTGCGTGCAGAGAGACAATCAAACAGAGGCTATAGCTCTAGTGACTAACAATACTGAAACAGATGGATATATTGCACAACTCTAAATTTCTGTCACATGTTGTGGAACTACACAAGACCCAATGAAAAATCTACTGTTCCAGATTCCTGCACCATAAAACTGAAAGTCCTCCAGACACTGGCAAAATGTCAGTTCCTGAGGTCCTCAAGAGTCTGAGATAGTTCATATATATTGAAGCTGGGCTATAGAGAGACTTAAACACATGTAAAGCTAGTTTAAAGTCTTTTCTCTGAACTATAGAGACCAGTGCAAAGACCTGAGCACAGGGCTAATGTGATACCACTTCCTTGGCCGTTGCAGTCGTCTAATCGACTACTAGAGGCAAATGCATGGACAAGTCTCTCCAAATCCTGTTTATACATTATGTTTTCAATTTTGGCAATGTTTTCTTCAGAAGATAAAAAGCTGCTGATGTTACTGTTTTGATGTGGCTGTTAAAATTTAGTTCTGAGTCGATTGTAACTCTTAGATTTCTAACTTGGTTAGTGGGTTTTTGAGAAAGAGAGCAAAGGTGACTGCTAACACTTTTTCTTAGTTTCTGGAGGTCAAAAACAATGATTCCAGTCATCACAGAGTCAGTGTCAGCTCCGAGGGCCACAGCTGTGTTATGGATTTTTAGGACAGACTGGAGGAGGAGGACTCTGATGATTCTGATGATTCTTTGTCACAGATCTGAATGTGAATGTCCAGCGGATCCACAGGCACCAAGGACACAGGCACCAAAGAGATGAGCTCACGAACAGGCGGCTGCACAAATGTATAATAACAGTGTTAGAATAAAGTTTGGGAAAAGCGAATGGTATGCTTGTACATTGAAAGAATCAGAAAAATTATAGAAATATTCAGTCAACAATCATTTTTTTAAAGTGACATTTATTTAACCTGGTGAGTCCTGCTGAAGGAGGCACTACTAGACATGTGTTTAGTGGTAGGACAAACCAGAGCACCCGGAGGAAACTTAAGCAGACACAGGGAGAACATGCAAACTCCACATAAAACAGTACCGGGCCGCTCTGGAGCTGATGCCAGGACTTTCTTGCTGTGAGATCGGAGCTCTAACCACTGTGTCACCATTTCAGTGTGTCTTTATGTCTATTACTTTGATGTTTGAGCAAAGCAACAGGACAATTATTGTTATGAGTAGGAGTATTGTTTTCTTAGACCTCAAATAATTTTAAGTGATCAAAAGAAAGGAATGATGCATGGAAAGACTTCAGAGAAGTCATCTGGACAGCGTTTTTGAAGATTGAGATGTTTCTTTCGACTATCTTCCAACAGTCATTTTCAATCTGATGGAAGTGACCTGAGACTGGCTGTATTTATACTTAAGTAAAGAGAGATTTTTTGTTCATCAACACGGGCGATGAGCGCGCACCTGACCTGCAGAAAGAGCTGCCACACATAGACACAAACAGTGCAAACAAGTTGAAAAAGCTAACTACAAGAGTTTATCACTGTGTGAAAACAATAGTTATGCTGCTAACTAAGTCAACATTTGTGAATGGACATCGACCCTACGACTCTTAAAAGTTACATTCAGGTGAGTGAAAAAAACGGCGAGAAAAACGCTGTCTCAAGCTTTAGGGGACTGACGTCTGTCAGACCGGTTCAGACCTGATCAAAACAGTTGCTCTCGTCCTGTTTCATTGTTTTATTCAAAGAAGTTTCCCCAGCTAAGTGGATGGAGAATGAGTTTTTCTGCATAACGCATGCGCAGTAGGGCGAAAAGTGACGTCGACCGAAAATCCCTCTATTAATATACTGAGTTTTGTCCTGTCCCTAAGGAGGGGCTACACCCCAAGCCTGTTCATAAACTAGTTAGCGTCCCAGTTGTGATTGATGATTCCCAATCTTTTGTTTGTCTGAGGTTCTATTGTTCTGACTGAAACTGCCATTATAAATCAAACTGTATAAAGCACTTTTCATACATATATATTGTAATAAAACTTCCTGTTAAAAGGATTAAAAAGAATTGCTCAATTCATCAAACACCCCCACAATCACTGTCTTTACCCACACAATCAACACAGGTTCATGGGCACATGCATTGAAATATATTAGGCTGGGTAGAGATAAACTAGTTGAGGAAGCACCATCAGAGGAGCAGAGAGAGTTACACTGACCTAGAGTCCCACAAGCCCAATTCGCAGGGGGTTGTGGTATTTTAAATTACAACCAAAGATTTAATACTGACCGGTGTTTTGGGCTGACTGCTGGGGGCCGGTGAGGCTGGTCTCCGTTGCCGTAGAAACACTCCAAAAAGAGGCACCAACACCAACAACAGCAGGCTCAGAGCGACGCCCAAAACCAGCAGAGGCACAAGTCCTACAAAACAACAAACAAACAAACAATAAACACATTTAGATCAGACTCTTCTAATTATTTACAGAAATCTCTCACCTTTGTAGGACGCGGTCTGGATGCACTGAGGACTGGACCTGGGGGAGGAGGCCGTGTTGAAGTTTGGGAAGGAGAAATTGGCCACAGCGCAGTAGTTCTGACCTGCAGCTAAACCAGAAAACTCCACAAAGGACAAAGTCTCATGGGTCCAAACTGTGCGGCTCTGAAGATCACAAGAGTTAAATAATCACAAAACAAAGACAATTATATTCAAGACAGATTAGAGATTAGCTCAGAGAAACCAGGATATTCATGTCCCTGTTTACATGCGACTTTTAGACTGGTAGCTATGGCAATCATGACACAGACATGATAAAGAACTAATCATGCCTGCTACTTTGCTAACTTGTAGTTTTTTGTTGTGTTTCCAACAACAAAATACAACTAAATAAATGTATAAGACTACAAAACACAGTCAGAGCTTTGGTAAAAGTGATTTTTAAAAGTGGTGAAAGAAGAGTCAGTTCAGAATTAGTTGTGTTTATTTTATTATAACTATATATTACAAGCACAAAAGAAAAAAAATGACTATAGAGGTTATGCAGGTGACTAAATGTTCATGCTGAGTGAGAGTTAATGGAGAGAAAGGACATTTTCTCTTGTAAGAGTTCAATAAACAGCTAAAACAGGAAAAATAAACTACAGTTTGATAACAAATTCAACCCACAACAAGTCTACTGAGCACTGGGTTTGTAACTGACATGTAAAAAGAGAAAATCAAGTCAACAGTTGTAGCAAAGCAGATAAACAACAAGACTTTAGCTTCTCACATTTATCAGACATTGAAAGCACACACAATTGAAATTATTACCTTTTTCTTCTTAAAAAATATGTTTTTGAGTCTGTTTGTTGCAGTTAAAATGTCCTAAATCATCAACTGTTGTTAGCAGACAAGCTGTTGCCACGACAACAAATAAATACATTGAAGAAATGCCACTCATTCTAAATATTGCTAAGCATTTTGGGAATAAAATTATGTCAGTGCACAACCTCTATTAGTACAGTACATTTTGTGATGCCAATGAGAGCGCTTTAGAAAATTAATCAGTGAAAATTAAAGACATATCAGTTTATTGAGTTTGCACATGCTCAGTTTGGTTCCAGCCGTGAGAAATCAGCATGTGGTGCTTACATGTCAGAATATTCTGGACACTATCAGGAAATACCAGTGAGAATAACTTAGTATTTCATGACCAGGATACTCAACTAACCAGGATACCGAAAGCAGAATATGGTGCTTACATGGACACACTCAAACCAGAATACTTAAAAAATTCAGATCATTACCAGGATATTCATGTGCATCTCATAGTCTTGATGCTTCCAACCTGTAGACTTCACCTTCCTCAAGTGTGAAATATAGTCTCAAATGTAGGCTATTTAATTCTACTTTTTTAATTATGATTTTTATTATTATTTTAGGACAAACAAAACATTCAAACACTCTCTCTTTGCGGTGCTTTTACATCTGACCTCTGTCTGACCTGACACTGACCTGATACTCGCTGAGGCGGTTGTAGAGCGTCACTGTGGTCAGAGGGTGGATGAGCTCTGTGATGGGACAGCAGCGCCGCGAAGAGCACCGTCTGCTGGCTGCACACGGGAACTGCACCTTCACCAGCAGCTGGTCTTCTTTTAAAGACAGAGACACTGAGGGAGCACTGAAGACTGAAACACAGAGAAAGAACACAACACAGACAGAACAAGGGTTTATGAGATACAAGCAGAATAAGTCAGAGACACTGAGGGAGCGCTGAAGACTGGAACACAACACACAGAGAACACGAATTTATGAGATACAAGCAGAATAAGACGGGTACAGAGGGAGCGCTGAAGACTACAACACAACACATATAGAGAACAAGGGTTTATGAGATATAGAGTGAGCTCTTGTGGTGAATGAAAAGCCCCATTCTGTGTTAATACAGTAAGATCTTGACGTTAAGGCCCTAAATGTGAACTTGCAAGTTGTGACTGGGACTTAAGTCAGAGTTGAGTCACTATTTTGATGATTTGGTCTTGAGAGTACAGTGGATTTGGATTTGGAGCTATAATTTTAACAAATGAATACATGTCCCTCAATTCATTTTTTGTGGTCGGAAATATATTGGCAATGCGAGAAATTATATATACATTTTTAAAATCTATGAAATTATAGAAATAAAAGATGTATTTGTTAGTTTGATCGGCCTATAAGGTTCTCAAACCCTTTCAGGCCAGGAATGTCTTATCATTTTGAAAATATTCCAAAAATCCCCTATTGTTATATACTGCACATTGTTAGTCCATAAAAAGTTTACATCAAATTTTGAACTAAAGTTTAATTTCTAATGGTAATTTTTACTAGTTTAATTGTTTTTATTCAAAACATCCTATGTTTAGGATTGTATATAATAAGAAATTCACTGCAATATTGAAGAAACCAACAACGTTTTAAACATTTTTGGAGAATAAACGTTTTACATGGCCCATTGACCCCTGGGGGTCCCTAGACTCTTTTTTGAGAACCACTGCTATAAAGACATGACCCTAAAATCAGAAGACTTGGCCTATTTGGAGTTGAGGCTTGTTTTAGGGACCAGTAATAAATTTAAAGCTAGGGGAGCCCATATAAAAGCTTGGGTGAAACAATCTTTTCTGCAACCTTATGCAATATTTTTTTCTTTACCAAGACTCACAGAATTTAGCAGAGGAGCTGGATCGGCTATTTAAATAGTACCATAACCTGTAAGTGAGGATTACCCCAAAATCAAGTTCACCCAGAGCCTCCAGAATGTCATTGTCAGTGTGTAAAAATAGAAGTATGTGAACATGACTGACTGAAGTCTGTGTAGTCAAACTTGCGTGGCTTCATCCACACGGTGGCGCTGGGGCTGAGGTGGACTCCCACGCGCACCAGGCTGGACACCTCAAAGTTGGAGAGCGCCTGGGACACGTCACAGGTACGAGAAGACACCCAAATGCACCAGGACACATCCTTCCACGAGTCCCTGAAGTGGACACAGCAAAGAAACAATTCTTTAAATCAATAAATCCTGTAAACTTGACCCTAGAGAATTCAAACTGATCACTCTGTTATATTTTATACAAACACTGGTGCAGGCTCTTACAAAGCTCAGTGCAGCCAACTTCTATTTATTATTTTTCAGCTATATCATGTTTGAACCTAAAACTATTACAAAATTACCTGATATTATTATTACATTTTGTGATAACTATGTGTGATAATGTGATGCTACAAAGTAATAATATATCATCAGGTCATTTTGTGATATTATCAGGTAATAAATAGTCTTTATTTATGTCGGACTCACACCTTTCAAGACACTCAAACACTTTACAATCAAGGATCTAAGGATAATAAAATGATGAAAAAAAACTGTAGGGAAAAATATATATTTTCAGGTAATAACATAATATTACCCTTATTTTGTGATATTATCAGGATATATATATACACGGAATAACTTGATATTACCAGAGAACGTGAAACTAAATTATTAAATTAAGTCAATAATAAAAAAAAAAAAACACGGAATAGAGCAATATTTTCAGGTAATAACATGATACTATCAGGTAGTAATGTAATATTATTAGGTAATAAAATTATATTATCAGGTAATAATGTAATGTCAGTATTTTGTGATATTATCAGGTTATAAATGGTAGAGGGTTTCTGTTTATATAGCACTTTTCCACCTTTCAAGGCACTCAAAAGAGCTTTTCTAATCAAGGATCCAACGATAAGAACATGATCACGAAATAACATGATATTATCAGATAATAACGTGAAACAAAATCATTAAAAAGTCAATAATTAAAAAAACAAGTATTATCACGATTTTATCAGGTAAAAACGTAATTATATTAGGTAATAACATGATATTATCAGGTAGTAATAACATCATATTATTAGGTAATAAAATGATATTATCAGGTAATAACAAGATACAAAATTATTTTTAACAATTGCAGTAAAAAAGTGTACAGTACACATGTAGTATTATATAGTAACTTGATCATGAATCAAGTAATATCAATATCAATTATGATATTGTGATGTATTAACTTGATATCAGGCAATTTTCCAAGTTAAAACGTGATAAAATAAATTAGCAGAAAATTACTTGATAATATTGCATCACTACTACTACTACTACTACTATCACTACTATCACTACTACTACTACTACTACTATCACTACTACTACTACTACTACCACTACCACTACCACTACCACTACCACTACTACTACTACTACTACCAACTACTACTACTACTACTACTACCAACTACTGTTACTACTACTACTACTATTATCAACTACTGTTACTACTACTATTATCAACTACTGTTACTACTACTGTTACTATTATTACTACTACTGTTACTACTACTACTGTTACTACTACTACTACTGTTACTACTACTACTACTACTGTTACTACTACTACTACTGTTACTACTACTGTTACTACTACTACTGTTACTACTACTACTACTACTGTTACTACTACTACTGTTACTATTACTACTACTGTTACTACTACAACTGTTACTACAACTGTTACTACTACTACTACTACTGTTACTACTACTGTTACTACTACAACTGTTACTACTACTGTTACTACTCCTACTACTGTTACTACTACTGTTACTACTACTACTACTACTGTTACTACTGTTACTACTACTGTTACTACTACTACTGCTACTACTACTACTACAACTGTTACTACTACTACTGTTACTATTACTACTACTGTTACTACTACAACTGTTACTACTACTGTTACTACTACAACTGTTGCTACTACTGTTACTACTGTTACTACTGTTACTACTACTGTTACTACTACTACCACTGTTACTACTGTTACTACTACTACTGTTACTACTACTACTGTTACTACTATTACTGTTACTACTACTACTACTACTACTACTACTGTTACTACTACTACTGTTACCACTACTACTACTACTGTTACTACTACTACTGTTACTACTACTGTTACTACTACTACTACTACTGTTACTACTACTACTACTACTGTTACTACTACTGTTACTACTACTACTACTACTGTTACTACTACTACTACTACTGTTACTACTACTGTTACTACTACTACTACTACTGTTACTACTACTACTACTACTGTTACTACTACTGTTACTACTACTACTACTACTGCTACTACTACTGTTACTGCTACTACTTTACTACTACTGTTACTACTACTACTACTGTTATTACTACTGTCACTACTACTACTGTTACTACTACTACTACTACTACTACTGTTACTACTACTACTACTACTACTGGTACTACTACTGTTACTACTACTACTACTACTGTTACTACTACTGTTACTACTACTACTGTTACTACTACTACTACTACTACTGTTACTACTACTATTACTACTATTACTACTACTACTACTACTACTACTACTACTACTACTACTACTGTTACTACTACTACCACCACCACCACCACCACCACCACCACTACTAACTACTACCCACTCACCCTTGAATAAGGAATAAGAGCTAAAAACAGCCTTTACAGTCTATTTGCGTACACCAGTCGACTCAGATGTGCGTGCAGACTGCAGACTCACCCCTGTGTCTTCGTCTGCACGCTGAAGGTGGTATTAGGACCGGCTTGAGGACAATCCCACCGCAGGAGGCAGCCTAAGTCCAGCGAGTCCAGAGTGGTGTAGCAAGAGATCCCAGTCGACCCTGCGCGGACACAACAGCAAACACACACAGAAATAGCACACACACAGTGATCTGTTAAGCCCAAATGTCACAACTATGTTAACTTGACGGCAGCTACAGAGGTAGAACTTGAATTAATCTGTCTAAATGTATTTTGGTAGTTACTTGCACTTTATCAAATTTTTTTTTTAACGTTTTTTTAATTTCTCCAAAATTAAACTCTAGTGCACTATATCACTTTTAGCCTGGGGTACCAAAAATGTTTATATATAAATATTTAACTTCTTCATCTTATTTCTAAAATTAAATTCATGTGGATATTAATAACCATGTGCTAAATGGTTAGTGAAAGCTAAGAACTAATTGAACAGATTTACTGCAAAAATCAATTTCTTTTTCTGTGGTTTGAAAAGCAGGTACTCCAACTTTGAATAGGCTATTTAAAAAAATGTTTTTTTTTCAATAAAATAAAATCATATTTCCCCTGGCACAAATACCTTGTTAATGTATCTATTCATGTGAAAATTTACTGAAGCTGAGTACTGCCAATCTCTACTACTATTTATTTTTTCAGTTGTATTGCGAATTTTCATGATATCAGGTAATAACGTGATATAATCAGGTAATAACAGATACAGATACAGTATAAAAAAAATTAAATATAAAAAAAATATTAGGTAAAAACACAATAGTATCGACTAATTACTTGATACGATCAGGTAATAACGTGAAAAATTGATCTGATCATTTTGTAATCTTTTTTATATTTGTATCACGTTATTACCTGATAGTATTACTTTATTACCTGATAGTATCACGTTATTATCTCGTAGTATCATGTTATTATCTGATTGTATTATGTTATTACTTGATAGTATCACGTTATTACCTGATAGTATTACATTATTACCTGATAGTATTACGTTATTACCTGATAGTATTACGTTATTACCTGATAGTATTACATTATTACCTGATAGTATTGCGTTATTACCTGATGGTATTACGTTATTACCTGATAGTACTGCGTTATTACCTGATAGTATTACGTTATTACCCGATAGTATTGTGTTATTACCTGATAGTATTACGTTATTATCTGATAGTATCGCGTTATTACCTGATAGTATCATGTTATTACCTGATAGTATTACGTTATTATCTGATAGTATCGCGTTATTACCTGATAGTATCATGTTATTACCTGATAGTATTACGTTATTACCTGATGGAATCACCTTACCTGATAGTAATCATGAAATTTTGTGATACGATACAACTGAAAAAAAATTTAGAGATTGGCAGCATTGAGATAAAAAATGAGCTTACACTGTCTTGAGTATGTCTAATGTCCCGTTAGTTCTCCCAAATCCATAAGCCTGACTGTTGTTGTTGTTGTTAGCATTGTGGCTAACTGTCGTTAGCACACCGACACGTTTCTCTGCAAACAGCTGTGAAAAAGCTTTTAAAACACATCGTGATGAACAGTTTGAAGACTCAGAATGCATTGGATAAGCGAGTCAAACATGTTGACTGACGTAGAAAGTTATAATTATTTATTTTTGTTTACCTTTTTAGGAGCAAAAAAATACAATTACTTGTATTTAGATTAATACATAGTTGTTTGAGTAATCTTGTATTGTTCTGCAGCTGATGCTTGAGTGCACACAAAATCTCCATTTGCACCTACCACCTATCCCCACCCACTTGTCTGTATTTACTTGTGATTACTCAAAAATAGTATGTAGTCTTTGAAATTGTCATGTAGCTACTTTCCAACTTCAAAAACAAGTCTGTTGCGAAGTCAATGGACCCATTTATGTTTCCGTATATTTTATAGTTGTTTTAGATCAATTTCATGGTTTTGCAATAAACAAAATGTAAATTACTGATTTGCATGTCACAGTTCATTAAAAAATACACAATATGTCTCATTTAAACAAAAAGTTTAGAGTTTTTTGTGTCAGAAAAGGTTAAAAAAAGAGTTTGCATACAGATAAGAATGCTACTACAGAAAGTCTCCATTCGTGTACTAACCGTGGACAGACAGGAGCAGGAGGAACCACGGACGGAGCCAGTGACCTGAGCCGATGAGAAATCACATCCTGCGTCGCCATCAACTGTCCCACGTCAAAAAGAAAAACAACAGGACGGTGCAACAGGTGCTCACAGACAGAGACAGGCAGGCTGGACCACTGAGGGAGAAGAAGAGGAGAGGGAGGGGGAGAGACGGTCCGGGACAGCGGGAGGTGGATGAGGTGGAGATAAGGATTTAATTGGGAGGCCGGGGATTTTGTAAGAGAGAGGAAAGGTTGTAATCTCCTTAACGGGATGAGGATGCGGGATGATGGGACAAGGGTTTGGACTGGTGCTGTCACGATACGAAGATTTGGTTTAGACAATTCCTCGAAGTAGTTTGGTTGTTAAATACTATATGGCAGAATATTGCATTTTTCTAAATTTTACTTAATTTGTTGTGACAGTCCTTGTGAAGAAAATGGCAAATAAAAGTGGAAAATTACAGGAAGTAATTTGTATTCTAAAACAGAATCCCTCCACATGTCGTCAAAATGCACCAAAATGCAAAGACAATTTACACACAACTGAGAGTTAATTTAACAAAATAAAAGTATCACAGCCTATTATCATTTATCATAACTAACATCTGTATAATGTGGATTTGGCTCAAATTTACAATGTGGTTGCTAGGTAACAGTGGGTGAAACAAGCAAAATGTTTAGTGAAAATGTCAATATAATTATGTTCTTGCTGTTCCAATGAAAAATGTAGTTTAACTTGTCATACGCATTTTAAAAAGTAAAAACTTCTCATGTTGCCTACATCGAGGAAAAAAAAAAGTTAAGATAATTGGCTATGTGCACAGAAATCAGTTGGCTTATTTATTTTTGAAAAATGCAAACTTCCTGTTGGCATGTTCATTTCCTTTTAGTTCATTTCTATGGGGTTTTCAATACCTGGTGGTGGCTTTCTCTGAAAACATGTTAAATACTTTACAAATGATGAGAATATTTCACCAAAGTACCAATATGTGTTTATAAAAGACATGTGTTTGTCAATGCTAACGCTAAAATCTGACAATTTGATAATAAACAGCTTCTATGCACAGGGTCAATTGATTTGTCGAGTCAAATCTACTCAAGCCAAGTTAAAGTGTTTGTAATTCAAGACTTGTTGACCTGACTAAAAATTACTTTTTGCAGTGTACAAAAACCCCCAAAAAACTAAAAATGACAAAACTACTGAAAATACCACTCAAGTGAAAGGACAATTACTTGTGTGAAAAAAAAAAACTTGTTTACTTGTGTAAAATATAAAAATAAAACATACATTTACTTCAGTAAAAAAGTAAATACACAAAGTTGGTGCTAGCTGCAATGTCGTGCAAAAGGAGCTTTATGATGACATAATCATAATAAAATTGTGTTTTACTCTTGTGGCAAAGCTATGACTGTTACAAATTAGAATGTTTTGAGAATTTTTAAGTTTAGCTGAAAATGTAAATGGTCTATTTATACAGCGCTTTTCTACCTTTCCGGGCACTCAAAACGCTTTACACTCACCCAGTGTACGCAGACACTGAGGCAATGTGAGTTAAGTGTCTTGCCCAAGGACACAACAACAATCTACTCCTGTCGTCCCACTGTGGCACCTGGTGTTCCAGCGGTCTCCCATCAAAGTACTAACCAGGCCCTGACATGCTTAGCTACTGAGATCTGACAGGATCAGGCTGGTATGGCCACAAAAACAATGTTAACAGTGTTAATGTTCAGAGGAAAAAACCTAATTGTGAAGTTCAAAAAGTAACTTAATTTTTAAAACGTGAGTAGAAAGTGCAAAAAATCATACAAAAGTAAAAAGATGCCAGATTTTATGTACTCAAGTAAAGTACTAATTAAAAAACTAATCCTGTACAGCAGGGGTCCTCAACCACGGGTCCGGGGCCCAAAACCAGTCCACGGGCCATCTGCTACCGGGCCTCAGAGGATTTTCTAATATTTATTTTATTGCTATTTTATAGTCTATCTTGTGCTTTACTATGACAACATAGGGCCACTTAATCCAATAAACAGCAAATTCAAGCAATAAGTGAGCTAAAATATACACAATAATTGTTTTTTTTTTGCATTTTACATTGTTGCTATCGGCGCTACCCAACCTCGACCGGTCCCTGGAAAAGAAATTTGTGACTGCACCGGTCCTTACAAGAAAAAAGGTTGGGGACTGCTGCTGTACAGTACTTGAGTAAAAATACTGCTTACTTTCCACCTCTGCAAAACAATTACAGAACATTTTAATGACCATGCCTTGCTTTGCACTTCTAGCTGAACAGAAAACCAAATCCTTCAGTGCTTTCCATCTTTTTATTTAATACAATCTTTAAATAAGAATCTGTACATCTCATAAGCAGGTCTTGGACCGTTCATTCCAAAAGTAATAATGATAAACAGCTTTTTCAGCAACAATACATTGGAAGTGCACCAAACAGACTCATTGCAACAGTAATACTAAGCTTAACATTCCTGGGTTCATCAGCAGTATCAGTCAAAAGGATTTTTACATCTGCACATCAACAGGACACAGGCACAGTGGCGCCGTCAGCCCAGCAGAGGTCGCCAAAACATCAGCCTCAAAAACCAGAGGCTCAAACTGACACAGCGAAAAGTCTTCTTTTTTTTTATTGTGCAGCGCCTCTGCAGCAAATGTCTGGAGAGGACGTGGTCTACTGCGGAGTTAAAAACTAATTTAAAGAGACACGCACATTGTAAACCTGGGATCTTTTCAGTATTCATGTTTTGGTGTTTGTGGCTAGAAAAACTAACCTTTGTAAGTCTAGTCTGGTTTTACAATTACTCAAATAAAATACATTCTTGTTTTAATACCTTTGTTTCGATTTTGGAACTTAATTTCAATCTTAGGGGAAGAGACAAACAACTAAAGTTTTTAACATTTGATAAAAGATCATAATTTATTTTGAATCGAAAGGGTACCAGACCCACTTGGCTTGAGGCCGGGCTGTTTGTAGTAGATCTTGAAGCTGTGTTTTGTGTCTTTTCATGCCGCTCTAAGTCTGAGTCCCGGGCAGAGACAGTCCCGGCTCCAGGCTTGACGTGGTCAGGGTGGGGGTGGGCGAGGGAGGCAGGACTTTGGGACTTGAACCCAGAAGCCCGTGTGTGGCTGCTTTGTCCCCGTTCAAGTTCTTATAGGCGTTCCTCCTCTGCGGCGCTCGGAGGCACACGGAGGGGAAGTGCAGCCCCGGCAGACAACACCCGGGACAGGAAATGACCTCCTCCTGGTCCAGAGACTGTCCGCTGCTGGAGCCGAACGGGGACGTGGCGCCGGCGTCACTGGGCGAGGAATGATACCCGTTGTTGTTGTCCAAACTGGAGGACGGATCGGGCGACGTCCAGCCAACAGGACATCCAGTGACCACGTTGTTGTTGTCGAGCGGGGGCAGGCAGGGGAGGCTGTTGATGGCGGACCCCCAGCTGTTGGACAGAGGCGTGGAGGAGTGCGAGGGGGCGGGGTCAGCTTAGAATACTGCGACGAGGAGCTGTTATGCGTGTCCGGAGAGTTAGAGCAATCCATGGGCTCTTCCTCTTTCGCATCTGACAGTTCTAGGGACAAAGGCTCAGCGGAGAGAGGTAGACCTGAGTCCCCTGTCCCGCTGTAGTCCCTCAAAAGTCTCTCCTCTTCGCTCACGCCGTTCACCTGCCCGCTGTCCTCCCCTTCGCTGAGCACCGTTTTGGGGGCGGAAGTGAGGTGAGGCGGCGGGGTGCAGGGGAGAGAGTGACATCGCCTGTGCCTGCGCGGTTCAGGGTCCTCTGGCGCAGCCGTCCCGTCGCAGGTGTCCGGCGGAGGGGGCAGCGTGAAGGTTAAGGAGATGACAGATTTACTGGGCGTGTCGAAGAGCTTGATCTTGCCGCCTTCAGGTCCTCTCTCAGGGAAAAGGGGTTGACGCGCGTGGGAGGGGTGAGGATGACGCAGTGGGGCGTGTCCGGCGGGTGGAGCATGTCGGACTTGCTGCGGGACAGGCGAGGGTCCGTGGGGAGGCAGAGGGAACGCCGGCGCAGAGGGTCGACTGTGCATGAGGCTGCTGGAAACAAAACAAGTTAGATTTATTTATTATAAATTAGAAAAATCTGCACACAGAAAATATTTATTTCAGTCCACGTATGAAGTGCTTAAAGCTGGGACAACCAATTTTTAGTTGTAAATTAGTAAGTTTGCGTTTTCTATTAAAAAAGTTTACAATAAAAGCAGCACTTTATGAAAATATTAGACCACACTGAGTACTGTCTGAATACAAAATTTTAGTTCTAATCAGGAGTTGAATGCAGCTCTCGGATTGGCTGAGCTTGGGTGGTCCTCTCCAGTTTCACTTTGTTGTTTGTAAAAGGTGTTTTTCAGCCATAAATGCAACCAAAAAGAAATACATGTTGATATTAACCATGTGTTAAAGGATTTATGAGAAGTTGTCAGATTTTTTGGTGTTTGCAGTGTAAAAGTCACTTACTCCACCTTTAATTTCAGTTTGCCAAATGCTAACAACATGAACAAATTCAGTAATTAGTGGTAAGTAAGTATTTGTACTCAAGTTGTTTTTTTGAGTATCTGTATTTTACGTAGGTATTAAAAAATCTGGTGACTTTTACTTCTTACATTTCCCAAGAAGTATCTGTACTTTCTAGTCTCTACAATTGAAAAGCAAGTTAGTTACTTATTTAAGCCCACAGACAGTTTTTTACGTCTTAAAAGTCGGTGCAGACCTGCTGTGAGGTCAAATACTGAGATCTAAAAGTTCCCAAAATGTTCTAATATCTAAAAATTACCCATTTGGTACATGATTAAAAACAATTTCATTATAATTTTCTCACTGTAAAGCCCGTTTTATACAACAATACAGCTAACATGTTGTAATTTTACTTTCTACTTTTTTACTCAAGTCCATTTGTAATGTTGTACTTTTGTACTTTTACTCGAGTAAAAGAAGTTACAGCTGGACTTTTACTTTTACCAGAATCAATTTTCAGACTTTACTAAAAGGTGCACTGCGTAAGGCTCAAAGTTGAGATATATCAAAATACATTTTTTTTGCACTTGCCTAAATGTTCGCCATGAGGTTTTGTAAACATATCGAGGTTGCTTCTTTAAGAGCAGACAGCCCCATAAATGTGACTGGTTTGGGCCGAATTCTTGCAATGTTGTACATTGAGATTACATTTTTTTTTTTTTTTAAGTTGCAATCAATACTGAGTAAATACAGGCATCTACTGTCGCAACACAGAAGACAACTCATAACAGACCTGCTGCTAAAACAGCAAAGTGTAGGAACCCAGACGTGCTTTTGAGAAATGGAGGAATCTCTGAACTGCGCTGGAGATCAATGGGACACTCATCTGGTGATTATATAGATTAGAAGGTAAGACAGACATGCAATTTAATACCAAGCCTTTTAAGCCGTAAGATTCGTCTTCAGTTGAGTAATAAGGAATAGCGCCACTAAACGTCGTTGCACTTGCGCAGTGCACCTTTAAGTAGTGAATTTTAGTACTTTTGCCACCTCTGGTTCCTAGATTTTGCAAATGATCTATTAGACGTAGACAAGTTTCACCCAAATATAAAACAAACAAAAAACTGATTTAAAGCCATTTTCTCTCAAAATTAGCTTTAACTGAATGTTTTGTTAAACTGTAGAATATGCGGTGAAAATACAGTGGGAAGAAATGGCACCCCTTGAAAATTTAGGAATTTCTGCCTGATTTAGTAATAAAATGTGATCTAACCTTCATGCAAGTCAGTCGTTCCAAAACTAGTTTGTCCCGAGTTACCTTTCTTTTTTTCACACTTCCAAGTATCCCGGTTAAGTATCCCATAACTCGAAATTTTACGTACATTTTGTGTCATACTGTCATTGTATTATCATTGCGTTTTCTTGTTTCAAAAATATTCAAACTGACCACAAATAACACAAAAATATCATGTGTTTACAGAGAAGAACATTCACACTGTTTAGATAAAGTTACTAAGTGAGTGTTTACATAAAAGCTCCATAAAACATGAACAAATTAGTTTAAGCAGAGCGTGTTTGTCAACTGTTTTGACGTGGACGAAGGTCAGATTACATTTTATGACAAATCGTGCAGAAATCCTAGTACTTCCAAGAGGTGCCAAATCTTTTTCTTTCCCCTGTACACACTTTATCTTAAATAGTAAAACAGTAGAAAAAATGCACCGTTCACTGGCGTCGGCTCCTTCTGCTTCCTCTCGGCCTGCTTCTGCTCCAGCTCCAGCACGATCTGCGAAAACGACGGACGCAGCTTCGAACTCATCTGCAAAGACAACGCACAAAACACTGTCACCGGGCAAATAAGTGAGAAAACCTGAATCCAGATGAAGAATAGTGTATTGAAATGTGCGCTGGATTTGCTGAGGTGTGGTCGGTGTCTTACGTTGCAGCAGGTAATGGCCAGATCCAGGAAGTCACGAGGACAGTCTCCAACCATGTGCTGAAACATCTCCACATCCAGACCAAAGTCCTGCAAGAAATAACAAAACAATGACATATCTGCAGCTTTAAAGTGTGCATTTTTAAAGGTTTTATGGAGGATTTTCAAATAACGTTTGCAGTCAATCTGGGTCAAAACAGTTGTATACATTTGTAACAGCTTTGTACTTATAATGACCAGAAAAAGAATCATAAAAGTATAAAGTGTGGACAGGGTGAGGCCAGTAAAACATTAGCCAATAGCAAACGAGGTAC
Organism: Mugilogobius chulae; assembly: GCA_038363315.1. NCBI lineage: Eukaryota > Metazoa > Chordata > Actinopteri > Gobiiformes > Gobiidae > Mugilogobius > Mugilogobius chulae. The sequence continues at coordinate 34,492,964 of CM076404.1, forward strand.
CTGGTTATCAATTGGCCTGTTAGCCTGTCAATTAAACCCACAATGTTCTTAAGCAACTTGTTAAAGCAGAGACGGTGAACCCGAGGCTTGCGAACTACATGCGGCTATTGGCCAATCTGAGTGCAGCTCTTTGACTCATTCAGAAACACTTGCGCCTCCACCTGCTCTCTTTCTCTTCTTCAGAAACACACAATTGTCAGGGCAGCGTCACTGCAAAGCTATTTAACAGAGAGATTGTTCCCAGTGATATTCTGTGAGCTTCATTGTGGTCCTTATTTTGTGCAAATCTGCCATATATACACAGAGAAAAGGTCCAAAATGTACGGAAGGAAATAAAAACTAAATATAACAAAAAAATAACAGCAGCGGAGCCAATCGCGGGAAATGACACAACACAGAAATCTTCAGAGTGATGTTTACAGCTGTTGCTTTTGTCTGAATGTGACATAAAACAGAAGTTTACACACTGACCTGACAAAAGTGTGTGCAGCAGTGTTTTCTCTGACCACACAGGACAGACCTGAGTCTGACTGATGCTCCTAAAGCCCAGTTTTACAGGGGCAGAGCTAAGGGCATCTGGTCCTGGGACCCCTTAATCTGGCCTCTATGGAGGGGTAGGCTTTTTGATTTACTGACTTATGCATTTTTAATTATAATTATATTACAGCAGGTTGACTCATGGAGTGGCTCTTTAAGGATGACAGCTGAAAAAATTTGGCTCTTGGCCTCTGACCAGTTTGCCACCCCTGTGTTAAAGTAATAATGGAGGGCGAGGCTCTATGCTCCTTTAAAAGTAAAGCAAAATATAGTGAACATGTCTATATTTAGATTTTACTATTTTACTTGTATATCTGCAACTGTTACCTTGCAACCACATTGTAGATTTTGCTTAATAATCATTCATATTTTAAAAGAATCTTTGGTGAGATTGACCGCCAGGCTTCACTTTTGGCACCATTGTTCTAATCTGTATGATCAAAACTGTGGCATAAAGACAACAGAGGGCTAATGCTGGTGTCAAAAAAAGTTACCTCTTTGCGTGGCATGATGTCTGGGTCGGCCTGGATCCGGGCGATGACCTCACACAGGATGATGCCGTACGAAAACACATCCACCTGCAGAAACAAAACAGCAAACACACAAAACAGATTATTATTAATATTACTATTATTTTAGCACCACCTATTCTCACAATCTGTTTACCAGAGACTCATCTTCGTGTTATGACAGGAGTTAGTTTGTGGTCTAGACATAACAGGGAACATCCAGGATCAAGTTGTCAACTGTGGGATCATTTTGTTTTGTTAGGGCGTCTTTTATCAAGTAAAGTAGGTTAAGGATTGCATGGAAAATCTAGACGATGTATTAAAAATACATCGTCTGGCCACCTTGTCCCTCTTTCGAATTTCTGTAGCCGTGGTTGACAGATTAATTAGCCAATCAGAGACACGCATCTTCCGCCGTGTAAAAACCAACATGGCTGCTCCAGACGAAAAAATATCACGTGGAACTGAAAAACATTGTGGATTTCTGCAGAATCAATGAGCGAAGCAAAAGACGATTTTAATGTGATGTGAGTGAAGTTAGATTTTGGTCTAAATGACAGACGACCAATCAGCTTCTTTGTTTCATCTGCGTCACACAAATAAACTAATCTGATTGTTACGATGTGGATTTGATCTGAAACGCAGGCGGAAGGCATGGTGACCAGACCCACTCTTCACAGTTGCTGAAGTGTGGCTCTGGATCCCAGGCAACGCAGTCCTGGGCAAAATGGACAAAACGCATGTATTTTCACATCTCAATTTACGACATATATGATAAAAATTACATATTTGAAGTGAGTTTGGGCGGCCCTCTGGCCTTATAGCAAGAAGGTCCTGCGTTTGATTCCCATTCAAAAATCACAAACTTCAATGTGATGCATACTGTTTTTGTGGAAGTTATAAAGGAAGTAGCTAATATGCTATATTAGATGTGTGCAATATATTGAATTTTAGATCTTATTGTGATTGTTGTCTTGAAGACATGCAAAAACGGAATATAGAGTATATTGTTTGTAGAAAAAATTAAACAGAAAAGTCTGTTTAAAAAAAATGTCATGAGAAATTTACATTGTATAGGGCTTCTAATAGTAAACTCACAAAAATACACTTACAATTTAGCACTTGGATTGATAAATGAGGCCTTTAGTGTCTTACTGAAGAAGAACTCACATGTTTTGCAGATAAAACCCAAACCTATCGCGCTAAAATGCTTCTATTTTTGTCTAATCTTGTGCACGAGTTATATTTCATTCATCAGATAAGTTATTACTTCATACCAGTGGCTTTATCTGACTGGTGCTGGTCATTCACCTCCTGCACATTAAACACACACATCAGTCAGTACCTTCTCATTATAGACTTCTCCTCTGAGCACCTCCGGAGCCATCCAGTAGGGGGAGCCCACCACAGCCAGGGCTCCTGCTCCAGATCGTCACTGCAGAGGGAAAAAACACAGATTTAGGTTATTATTAAACTGCTACATCACTGAACTGTGTGTGTAGTTCAGAGTTGACTCACTGAAAGCTGTTTTAAGAACCTGATGCATAAATGTCAGAACATATATTTATTTTCTGTTGAGTTGAATAAAATTAGACACAATTGCATCAGATATTGTACACTTCTGAGCTGTGGAAACACTACTTTACTCTTTTATAGGAGCCTTATTTTTGTTGTTCCCGGTTTTATAACAAAAATAAGACAATCTAAAACTGAAAAGATATAATCAACACAATACTTACATAATCTACTTTTCTGAGATTTAACCTTGATACTTCAGTGTTCTCTCGTCATTACTCTACCCAAAGTTACAGTATATTTAGATTGATTCATGCATGTTTGAGTAATTTAGTTTTGTCCTGCAGCTGATGCTCCAGTGCTCAGAAAACCCCAGTCTTCACCTACAACAGATACCCGCCCACTTGTCTGTATTTACTTGCATTATTCAAAAATTCTGATTCCAAGTAAACCGTGCAGGATTCAAAATGGTCCTGTAGTCACTTTCCAAAAACACAAAACAGTAATTTAAAATGTGTGGCCTATTAAAGTTAAATGTATTAAGTTAAATGTATAACAATTTAACTTTAATAGGCCAGGAAGTTGCTTCTTTTTCTAAGCCTCTTTAGATCATTTTTGTGTCTTACAATGAGTAAAATCTGAATTATTGATCAGCACATGCTCAAGTGTCTTCCTAAATATATGGAAAATTACAGTCTGTCTCCTGGACAGGACAGGACAGTTTTTAGTGTGAGTGACAGAGACGAGTTGATTTAAAACGCTGATGACACCACAGACTGGTCTCTAGATTGTATTAGTCCAGCCAGAGCAGCTTTGTCTTTGGAGGTAGTTTACAATCACCACAAGCTGATGGTAAGAGAATAATGAATAGAGGTTTTTTTTGTTTATCAACATGGGCGATGTGCACGCACTCGTTATGTAGAAAGAGCCACCGCTCATAGACACAAAAAGTGGAAACAAGTTGAAAAAGAGTTTATCACTGAGCGAAAACAAAAGTTATGCTGCCAAGTCAACATTTGTGAATGAAATTCGATCCTACGACAAAGTTACATTCAGGTGAGTGAAAAACCAGCGAGAAAACCAGCTTCGGAATCAGGAGACAGACGTCTGTCAGACCAGTTCAGACCTGATCCAAACAGTTGCTCTCGTCCTGTTTTGTTGTTTTATTCAAAGAAGTTTCCCCAGCTAAGCAGATGGAGAGCGGCTCTTTTTGTATAACGTATGCACAGTAGAGTTGAAAGTGACATCTACCAAAATCCCGCTATAGTGAAATACAATAGGCCTTAATAGCAAGATAATTTCCTACATCTAAACCAGGTCTGTATGACTGCATGATTCAACAACATGATAAACAAGTCCACAGAGCCTAACACGGGACACACTGATGATTACTGATCTTTGTGAAGAGTGTCAATGCTTTTGGCTGCACTTCCTGTTGAAGAAACCACAGTGTTTTTCAGCTATGTGCTGATACAGTTGCACAATTTGTGCCGAATTAAAAAGGAAGCACACACATACACATACACACACTGTCCCTGCTGGCAGATACTTCCTGAGTGCTATTTCCATCTGCTCTGTGGCTACCACAAGGCAAAAATACAACCAAAGCAGTTATGGAGAGGAACGAGCCGGCTGCCATTGTAAACAAAGGACTGTACGAAACATTATTATTGAATCTAAGAGCTGGGTGATATAGAAAAAAATGAATATCTCAATATTTTTGGGCACATTTCAATAACGATATTCATTCATTTTCATTCATTCATTCATTCATTTTTCTACCGCTTAATCCGTTAGGGGTCGCGGGTGACTGGAGCCTATCCCAGTGACTTTGGGCCTTAGGCGGGGAACACCCTGGACAGTGGCCAACTTGCCGCAGGGTTAGACAGACAACCATTCACTCTCTCATTCACTCACTAAGGGAAATTTACAGTGATGCCCAATTACCTAAACATACATGTTTTTGGAGGTGGGAGGAAACCGGAGTGCCCGGAGAAAACCCACGGTGACACGGGGAGAACATGCAAACTCCACCCAGAGAGATCGTGAGATGTTGATATGGTCCGACCCGGGAGTCGAACCCACGACCTCCTTGTTGGGAAGCCAGAGCTCTAACCACTTGGCTACCGTGCACCCCTCAATAACGATATTCAGACGATTATTATTACGTCAATAGGCTGGATTCAAGTTGTAGAACGCAATAATGTCATTAATCTAGATGGTGAACCAAATTTCTGATTTATAACACTGTACTTTGTGATGAAATATTTAAAAGATCATTAAAACTGTTTCAATCTGGTGATTTCCAGTAGTGACTCGACCCGATCACTTTTGTATTACAACAAAAACTGACTTTGAACAAGATTTATTTGAGCTGCAAACATCTGTGTGAAGTATTTTTGGTCTGGAAAATACTGGATGTCACGTGAACAATGTGAAACGTTTGCAAATGAATCACAGAAGTGCAGACATATTACATTTATATTCTAAGTTGAATGTTACCAGCATCATTTTCTCTATTTTCTATTCTTACAGGGTTCTTTTTGTGGCCATTTTAACTATAAACGATATACTCGATATTCAATTTTTGGATTTCTTGAAAACCACATTCACGATATATCTAAAATTCGACATATTGGACAGCTCTAGATCACAATTTCAATTTTATCACCATTCTTGTAGATCGTTTATTTTCCTATTGTCTTTGAGGTAAACACACTTCACAATCAACAGCTGAATCCATCTGACAAAGCTGACCAGTGTTGCCAGATTTTCAGAGAGAAACAAGCAAACTCAGCCCTTCAATAAAAAGTTAATAAAATAATCGATTCATTAGAACAAGTGAAAGAGATTTTGCCATATCATGTGTTTTCTTACATTAGCAATGACTTTTAGACACAAAACATGCTAAATAATCATGTTTCAAATATATAAATTGATATAACTACTGTGGATGTAGTTGGTGTCAGAGCTAA